>CM057341.1:745324723-747724723 GCA_030015575.1 Agapanthus africanus | reverse complement strand
TAATATCCAAGCGGTTGAGTGAATAAAGGCCTAAATGAAATATAACCCAAGGGTTTTTTCCACAAATATTTTGATCAGTTGGCCCATCTCAACAATTTCGAAAACTACAGGGTTTTTTTGACAACTCCCAAGCGAGCCGAGGGTCTTTTGACAATTTACCCTTTTTGTTTTTTTGGATGTAAATGCTAAAATTTCCAATGAAAATATCCATCAAATACATCCATTTCTTGTTGTTGTGGAGAGACCTGTACATTACACTTTCATTGGTTACTGGCAAGAAAAAGACTTGTGTTGTAACATATACCATAAATTCCCAAAAGAATTCAAGCTGGTAATTGGAGACCAAGCATTTTGGGTTCATATTCAAATAAGACATTATACCTAACACCAGTCCCTGTTGTGCATGCGAACAAATGTTTTTGATTATGACCCTCTACTTACAATCATAGTTAAACCCTAATTGCATTAAAGTTTTTGTGTGGCATCTCAAGGATATTTGTAAAGCTTAAGCTATTGAATCCATACTATATATATATATATATATTTGATTGTAGGAAATTGAAAAAATAAGGTTTCACTTTTGCCAGTACGGAAGGACATTCCGGTTAACTTAAGAACTTGCACTGTACCCCGCCAATCCTAGCGGTGATAATTTTTCATCTATGAGACGTTTTTATATATAGAAAATGTATCTCTATAAATTTAATCGGTGACAGGTTATAATGTTTTCTTTATTCTATACTCTCTTGATCCATGCTAACTTATTCACAGAGTGGAGAATAGGTACATTGCATGTCGAATTGAATCAGAAATTTGGTAAAGAAAGTAGTGAAAGAAATTCGGAGGAAAGTGTTTACGGAAGGAAAAAAAGAGAATTAATTTAGGATAGAAAGTATAAAAGGGTGTTCAGAGAAATACGCTAAAAAGGACCGAAGGTGCAAAATTTATGAGGTAAAGACTACCCTTAAGTGCAACTTCTAAGCAATAAGGAACAAAAAAGATATGCAAATAACCGGTCCAATTTATTTGAGTCGGCTCGAAAACTCTATTTTGCTCCGCATTGTTTAAGATTGCTTAAATTGCTTAGAAACACTTTTCTCCTTGGCAAAACAGCAGTTTCAACAATATGTCTCATAAAAAGACATCAAATATAGCATAAAATCATGCTGAAGAAATTGTTCTTTCCCTCTATAAAACACTTATCAAAGTTCAAATAAATCATTGCTTCACTTTTGTTTAGCATGGAAGGGTGGCTTTTTCCGTACATTAATTGGAATTCATCCACATAATGCCATGAAAAAATAGATTTGCATACTTCAAGATTAACTTTTTCTTTCTTTTTTAATAATAGTTCTACTTAGCATGGAAAGGTGGCATTTTCCGTATATTAATTGGAATTCATCCACACGGAATGCCATGACAAAATTAGATTTGCATACTTCAAAATTAGTGTATCATGATTTATAGGTTTAAATGCAACAAACTTTCCTGTAGTTTCGGTCCGTGGCAACTATCTTATATATATATATTTTTTTTGCATAAAACCACCCTATCTAACAGATCTCAGGTCACACCGTTAACTTGGGGTAAAAAGACAATTCTATTCACAACCCTAACCCTGAAAAAAATTTCTAAAAGGTGTAACGACCCAAAAATTCCCATACCTTCATACTATATATATTTGTTTATTTTATACCTCAAGTTATTTTTACATATCCTATAATTTTTTCAAAACCCAAAATGTTGGCCGCATCACAAACCGATCCTTAGTTTTTCTTTCCAGCTTCAGTTTCAGTATGCAACTTATTTAGGCACTTTCATTTTATGCTTCTTGTCAAACATCTTGTATCGTTTGAAACTTGTGAAATTTGGAATGTAAATATATAAAATTGGATTTTCATCATTATCATGTTTATCTTGTCGTTTTAATATTTTTTTATATACGCTCAGCACATTTATATCGAAAAATGATCTTCTCGGAATAAATATATCGCAGGCTTGTCACGTGCCCGTTACCATTCTTTTGGGAAGCGGGGCGTGACAGGTTTTATTGATGGCTCATGCAGGTCATTTCTGCGTGAACAACGTAAGTAATGTATTACGAGAATTATAAAATCCAACCATTACATTTAATTTTTCCTTTGAATCTTAACCAAATCCTTGAATCCATCTTGAATTTCAATTTCGACTTGCTTGAGTATCATCTCTCGACTTTTGGCGTCCTTTGGATTCATCTTTGAATCACATCCCTTTGTATCGATTAGAGTATCGACTGGTGGAGCGTGACGACGCGAAACGACTGGATTATGCTATCCTGATTTCCTTGCTCTATTACATCTTCTCTGTGCAAATTTCGAGAATGAAAATTTTATAAAGATGGTAGGATGTTACGATCCTAAAATTTCCAAACCTTTATACCGTATATATTTGTTTATTTTATCCCTCAAGTTATTTTTTCCTATGCTATAATTTTTTCAAAACACAAAATACAGCCCGCATCACAAGCCGATTCTTAGTTTTTCTATCTAGCTTCAGTTTCAGTATGCCACTTGTTCAGACACTTTTATTTTATATTTCTTATCATGTCTTGTATCGTATGAAACTTGTGAAATTTTGAATTTAAATATATAAAGTTGGAGTTTTATTATCACGTCCATTCTTGTTATTTTTATATTGCTTATATACACTTAGTGTAATTGTTTCGAGAAATGGTCTTTTCGGAATAAATACATCGCGTGCTTGTCACGTGCTTGTTACCGCTCTTTTGGGAAGCGGGACGTGACAAAAAGAAAAGGTAGGCGAACTCGAGAGGAGGTCGGAGACAGGGGAAGCTCGAGGGGAAGTTGATGAAGGAGTATGAGGGGAGGTTGGTTAAGAAGAGGAAGCTTGAGGAGAGGTCGGAGATAGGTGAGGACGGATCACATAGAAGAAGACGACGATGACGGCGGAGGTGGTGACGATTTTGGGAATGGGTGGAGGCGGAGGACATAGATGATAATGACGATGGAGTTGGTGATGATTTTGGGGAAGGGTGGAGGTAGAGAAGGGCCGAGATGGTGGTGGTGGTGGTGGTGGAGGAGGAGGAGGAGGTGGTGGCAATTTAAGAGAAGGGTGGAGGTGAAGGAGTACGGAGATACGATGATGATGATGATAATGATGATAATGAAAGAGGGAGGTAGAGGGATGATGATGATGATGAAAAAGATGATGGAGATGGAGGTGGAGGTGGAGATGGCAATTTTTGGGAGAGGTCGATGAAGGTGAGGAGGTCAGAGGAGGGGAGGGGGTGAGGCCGACGAGGCAGCAACGAGCGGGGACGACGTCGGCAAGGGTTAAGGCTAGGAGATGAATATGAGGGTATTTTGGGAATAATTGTATTTTTGTAATGACGTGGCGGCCAATACTGATGTGGCGATGATGTTGGCCACTATAGGATAATTAGTCGGCACGGGCCGAAACTGCATGGGATTTTGTTGCTTTATGCCTAATCTATATTGAAAAACAAAGTAAAATGTAATCACTTTATCCCATTAAGAAGCCATCATTTCCCCATCCACAAGCAGTGGAAGGAAAGCGAAAGTTTAACCACATGAAGATTGTCTAAGCACTACTAAGTCAATGGTTGATCATTGGAATGATAGCTCAGTAGAGTGCATGAGAAGCTTTACTTGGCTCTCAAGTTTTGGAGTCTAGCTAGCAAAGTGTGCTGAGAATTTCTTTGTTCTACTCTAACTCAGGATTCAATCAAATAGATATTCTACATTCATTGCACCTTGATCTCCTCTATAAATACAACCTATCCTTTGAACTTAGTTCACATCTAACTTTAATATAGTTAGTATGATTTAGAGGGGCCATCGAATTTTTAAGGTTTTTGAAATAGTATATTATTGAACTTTAAAAATACCATGAATTCTCCTTAAGCTGATAAGTTTTTAATAATGAAAATGCTAGTTTTATTAACACGTTTAAGACATAAGTAGATTGAATGACCCCAAAATGACCTTGTATGTAGACTGTGGTACACCCGAAATGAACTGAATACGACAACTTTTTTTTATGAAAATGCCCAGACAAAAATACCTCTCAAGGAGCGTAAATGACATTTTTAATGTTCAACGGTGTTATATAAAAAAACTTGAAATTTCAATGGTGATTTATATAACATATCCTAAAATTTCTATAAACATTAGCTAATAAATTATTATTATGATAAGTTTTCCTTTATGCCAATAACATTTTTGCCCATGTACAACTAAAAAGAAGGCCACCATTATGGATTGGATTCAAATTTAGCACATATAGTAAACTTTGTATAATACCTAACCTCATCTAGAAAAAAGCTCAAATTCTTCTGAAATGGACGGCCCTTCTCATGCTGTGTATTGAAACTAGTACGGCCCATAAATCCACATATAAGTTAAATTGTCAGAAAGCCCTTGGGCCATTTCGGTAAGTAATGTACAATGAGGTAAGAGGGGGATGAAGAAGAGGAGCAGATGAATTATGGAGGAAGCTTGCGGCGAATGTATCTCTGTATAAATACGAAATGCATTTTCCGTATATACATACTCGTATTCGTATCAAAATACGAATACCCAAAGAGATAGAATAATATAATAAACATAATACCGAATATCCAAAGAGATAGAATAATACTAGAATATACATATATATATATATATATATATATATATATATATATATATATATATATATATATATATAATTAAATGAATACTTGGTTTAATTCTAAGCCGGCTAGTATTACTATCCGTCTGATTAAAGTCCGTATAGCAAGAACACGTATTTAATTGGAACCCGGCGAAGACGCATTAGAATGCTACTTCTTCATCAGGGTCAAATGAAAGTTCTTGCATTTCTCTTTCTCTTGTCCATACTTGTGAAAGTTGTCACAAGTTAGACCCGAACCGACGTTCTCCAGCCCAGTGTAATAAGCTGGTTCGGTTAAGTCATACATATTATTATCTTGATTAAAACGTGGCATGGTTGCTACCTAGAAAGAGATAAAAGAAACATTCAACGTACGCTCTCGCAAGATTAGATTGGTTTTTAATTTATCTAATCAGGATGGCTCCTACTGTTTTCTCGAATTCTCTTTCAAACCTTAAAAGGAGAATTAGTCGGGATCATTTACACCTTACAAGTTCGCTAACCGTTCAGCCAAATGTATGTCGGTACTCCGAGGGAGGTTTCCCGTGCTCTCGCACCGATCTAATTAAAATAAAGCACGTTTCCGCAGAAACGTAACCCCGTTAACACCTTTCTAGACACTTGATAGGTTAGCTAATTGTGAAATGAAAAATATCTCCCAAGAGTAATCCTACTCATCAGTGAGAATCGGTATCCAACTATCTGTTATGATATATACGCTCTAAAGGCCATTATTATATATTATAGTAGATACTTGGACATATGTATATAGAGAACATTCTTACTCGATATGATAGTATTCTATTTGGTTTGTCTTCATCTCAACATATGTATTTATTTTAGTTTGCTATTTTATTGATATATGTTGATAAAACCTTTAGGATGTTTGCTTGACTACCGGAATTGTGATAGAGATCATACTAGTGGGGCCTGGATAGTCTATAAGCACATCCTTAAGTGTTCCTGGTCAAGAGAATATCGAGACATGGCATCGATGTTTCAGAGTAGACTAGTGTATATGTTTCTTGACCCTATATTGGGCGATGGTTGATCCCACAATTATTGGTGTTTGACACCAAAGATTGTATACATGTGCTCATCAGAGAACTGGGTACACCGAACGGACTCGCCGAGAACTTCTAGATGGTACCATACCTATCGTTAGATAGCAGTTCTCTGAAGACACTAGTACATGTTAGTCTGTAGATCCGAAATCGTCATAGTGTCTTGTGTGGTTCTCACTGTGCTTTAATTACCACCCTACCAGGGCTCTACTGAGTCGTGCAAATAAGTGGTAGTTGGGTACAGTCCCGAGTCAGATGAAGGCAGTGAGCGATAGGAGGGGTTTCGTATCATCCGGTATTGGGAGTTGATATTGTGCTATGCTCGATTGGCTATAACCGCAAGTCTCTGGTCAGGACTGATGAGATTTACTGATAAGTGTTTGATTGATCTGATTTATGTGTAGTAGTTAACCGCAATCAATAACGGTATCGCGTGTAGCTAGACCGAGATAAGTACGGGTCGTCCTCTAAGAAACATTGAATCTTTTAATCTTACTTTAGGCGTGTTGAGAAAGAAAGGAGGAAGAATAAAGAATGGTGAAGAATGGTTGTAGGTTCTAGATCTACATAAAACACGGATGCAGAATATAGATCTAGAATAACTACGGATGTAGATTTTATAGTAGAAGGAGGGGGGGCTTGTAGGGTTCATTAAGATTTAGTAGTCATGGATGATTAATTAAAGATTACCCTTTTTATTCTTTAATAGATTTAAAACTAGATCGACAATGATGCATGTAGATTAGGGTTTCTGGAGGGAAAAGGGTTCCCACTCTTAACCTCTATCTTGACATAGATCTCCGTTCATGTCTAGCCTTTACCAAAACAATCATTAATCTAATCTCTAATCGCGGTCGAGACTAGCAATAAATTGGTAGCGCGGCCAATTAGGATATTAATGATTTTTTTGATAAAGTTTATAAACTTTATAGGATTTAAAAAGAGTTTAAAGATCTTCATCATCCATTAACCTACCATAATCCTATGAACCCTAACAAGCAAATAATTACTCGTGCATGTTGGGATAAGAAAAGATAGAGAGGAAAAACATAATGAAAAACTACAAAGAAATAAAATAAGAAAACAATTATCTTTATTAATCAATAAGATCAATTACACTTTGTTCCCTTAGAAAATGATTACAAAATGCTAGTTTGCTTCTCGATCTCTTCTAAGGAGGTAGATGAGCTGTTGATGATCAACCAGGATTCTTGAGCCGTCGTGGACTTCGTGATCGCGTCGGTTTGATGTCTTCTAACTTTAGCCTTTGGTCCTTTATATAGCCCTCAAAGAAGAAAACCTAGTTACCATATATGGCGACTTCTTAATATGGTGACTTTCCATATGTGGTGACTTTCTTAATATGGTAACTTTCCATATATGGTGACTTTTCATATATGGTAATTTTCCTAATATGGTGACTTTCTATATATGGTAACTTTCCTAATATAGTAACTAGTTGTTAGGATCCTAACCAGAAAACTCAGGGCCCTAACTCCTCAGAAGTGCGGCGGAACCGCGATGTAATGGTGGGTTTGGCCGCGGATCCGCGGTGGATTAGGAGGATCGTGGGTTCGTTTCTCTTGAGGCTTCTTCTGGTGACACATGTAGACTATTTTGGTATCTGGAATCTGAAAATCTTCTCTACGTCTCTGCCAGAATTGATTTCTTCAATTTACTTTACTATTTCGGCAGATTTGATCTCGATTACTCGGATTTCCTTGATTCCAGTCCTGAAATAATTTCTGCACAATTACCTCAATAAATAATATTAGTAGAATTTGTTTTTATTGAGATATTATGTTTAACCATTTGTCATGATATTTTAGTTTTAAGAGAATTGGTCAAAAATATTTAATAAGGTAAGCATATTAAATGGGCCAAATGTTACATGGATATTATATGCTTATTTTTTCCTTCATAATGTTAATTATAATATATAAACACATGAAAATAGTATTTTTACAGATAAACCCTCATATGTGTCATATATTATAATAAACACCTTTTTTTATATAGAAATAGTAGGAAAAATGTCATATTAAAAGTGTAGTTTTATCAACTGAATAAATACCCCCAAACTTAATTTTGATCGTCCCGAGCAAACTATTTATTCAAGAGAAGGAGAAAAAGAAGAAGAACTAAGTAGCACACTTTCGTAGGCAACACGATTACACTGAGCACGTGCAACAAGCCGTTAAACCTTTAGGTGTCCCTACTAGGAGGAGTGTTGTCTCTTGAGGGTTTTCAGCGGATTACACCCACAAAATCCTATAATAAAAAAAAGATGGTGAAAGTTACATATAAAAATAAGAATTATGAAAGAAAGAACTTGAAAATAAGAGTTTTCAACTATACCAGTTTTTCAGTTGCTATGAGCCCTATCTTAATGGTCGTGAAAAGATATTAGAAATCACATCACCCCTCAATAAAACATCGCCTTTATTCTTCCTCCCTACCTTTTATCCAAACATCGATCATATACCCCTACGTGTGTGTAAAAGACATCCCTACACTCGAAGAATTCAATTCAAGCCATCATACTCTTGTCCATCCGCCTTAGTACTTTTTAGTTGGTGAATATTTTAGATGGAATTTCTTACACATTCTTCATGCGACCGTCAATACTTCTTGAGGTACCAACCGACCGATTACAAAATGTGCTCGCATTATTAAGGCGTAATTCCTCGTCTTGCAACACCTAAGACTTAACAGTGGCTCCCAAACCAGTTGGTCTAAGGCACCAGGTGATAAAGCACCCTCGCTATATTTTTTTATGCTGCCTTGGTAATTACAAAACCAGTGTTCATTTTTCTTCACCATTTTATACTTTATGCCTTCATTTATATTTATTTTTCTTCATACTAAGGTTTTTAGACAAGAGCATTTCAAGATATCCTCTACTATCCCAAGTTTCAAGATGTGTGTAAGTGCGTATAGTAGGGTATCAACATTCAGATGTTTGGCTTCTAGAATAGGGACTATTTTTTAGATTTATTTTTATCCTCAGATTAGCAATTTCCTTCATCTTACTAACCCTTGGGACAGTAGCTCATAACTACTTATTACTAGTTTTGTTTAAGAGAACCTCTAACTTTCTTGTTTTTCTCAAACTATTCATATTTTTCATATATAATTTTTCACCTTCAAACTTTCATTATCAAATTTTTTTTGTGCTTATATATAGTATAATGCAAAGTAATGCGTAAATAAGCACAAACATCCCCCAAACCTGTTTACAGCAGTGTCCTCACTTTTGTCATTTTTTTAAATCTCAAAAACTGTAGACCTGGGAGGAAAAGTTAGTAACGGGGACATGAAATAGTGAAAGTAAAATTCTCTCCCAAACTTATTTTTGGCTCACAATTTTGTAAAAATCATTTTCTTTCAAGAGCCAAAATATCCCTCCCCCCAAACTTGAGTAAAACAGTTTTAAGCAATTAAAATCATTGGTGGGAGGGGGGGTTTAAAGTTATTGGTCAAAATAAAGCCTTACAAAGACCAAAAGTCAACACCAATCATTCAAAAATTTTATCGATGTAACGCACTGGTTGGTGGAAAATCAGAGATTTAAAGAAGTGGGGTGATAGGAGGCGGTATGGTTTACGTCTCGGTTGATAAAGACAAAACAGTAATAGTGAACGGAAACGAGAATGTGGATGATTAGGAATGGAAAGAATGGTCACATTCTCGTATGGGATAAGAAGAAATGGTGGTGGTTCAACTTCTTCAGGTGGAGGTTGATTAATCACAAAATCCGGGTCATTTAGGAATGTGAGTTCGTCAGCGAAAATGTCGTCGAAACTTTCATCGATGGTCCGATTGAACGTTTTAATATCAATAAATGTCGTGCCAGAATTCAACATACTTGATTTGTCAAAAATTATGGAGCTAGGAGACTCGAAAAGCTCATCGACGTCATTCTCAAAAGAATCTAAATTAAGTTGTCTTTATAGAATTATCGAAACCGAAATATTGGATTGTGATTCATCAACACTCGCTATCATTAAAGGAAGATAATAAGAAGAACCAGAGAAAGTGAGAGATGAAATGGGTAAACAAATTGGTGAGTCGAGTATCGCTGAATCAGATGTGGGAAATGATGGCTGAATTTCGTTCTGCTTTTCGGTTATACATTTATCATCAACTTCAAAACGCATATGGGGTTCGGGAAGAATAGTTAAAGGCTCAAGATGATGACCACAAGGAAGTGAAAGGACTTGATTAATTGGTGGGACAAACTCATCCAAATTTTCGGGTTCATCATTCAATATATCTCTAATGTTAATTTCCTCATTCAAGTGAATGTTAGAATTCTCAAACACCTCATTAAAATTATGGTTTTCAATTAATTTTGGTTTAAGAGTGGAGGTGTAAAGATCACAAGAGTTGGGTGTGGTTTCACTTGAAATGGACCCTTCACAATCGGGTAAATCAAACACGACAAAGTCACACAACTCATCAGACATTCTATCTTCAATTGGTGAATCATTTGGTGTACTCGATGAATCTGTGAAACCGGAGTTGTGGATTTCAGTTTGGAATGGGGAGGTTTGATTAGGAAGGGTGTACAGTTCTGTCTCACTATCCAAATTCTCACTTTGTCGCATGGCCGTATTGTATACTGAAATTTTTTGGGCTGATTTGAAATTATTAGCTTGCATCTACTCTGTTGTTTCCTTTCTAATTTGGTGCAACATTTCCACATATTTTTCTAACGTCCGCTCAAGACTAGACTTGCGTTGATAAGCGGTTTCAGTATAAGATTGAAATTCTTGTGGATAATTAAAACTCCCAAATGACTTATTAGAAGGACTGTCTAGAGAAGGTGTAAAAGTCAGATAGGATTGATAGGAATAGAGTGGTTGCGAACATTGGGCAGGAGTAGGATCAACATTATGATAAGAAGAATACTGATATTGGTTGGTTGGTTGTCTATTCTCAATAGACATCATATATGCCACAAACCGATTATGAAATTCTTCTTTAGAAAGTGGTGGTGATGGTTGATATTGGTCCGGATTGAAACTTTGGCCGTTAGCCCTTGCTATATGCTCTGCAATGGACATGCGCCTAGGGGATTTCTCACTCGGAGTATCAACTGAAACAGATGTAGAATTAGGATACGGTTGATAAGACCTAGACTGAGATGGCCAACTGTTTCTATCCGCTTGTTCTATTCGATCTTTTAAAGATATGGGAGAGTCGGATGGTATACCGAAGCGATTATGAAAACAAGAAATATCTGGTTGTGGATAGCAAACCTTGGCAAGAGTTCGTCTGTTTGGATTACCCATTATAATAAGAAAAGAGAGGGGAAAGGGTAAAAAGGAAAAGGAAAAAATAAATTGGATTGTTTTGCTTTAAAAGTGGACTTGTGGGTTGACTCACAAAATCACAAAAAATGCACAAACAACCCTAGAACTATGGTTACCTATGACAAGCTCTAGACCGCTCCTAGACTTCCAAAGGACAAGCCGCAGGATCAATCCTCTATCACATCTTTACTACCCTTGCGGTCAGGTAAATGCCAGGTAAGTGGGAGGTATCCGCTATACGAATCACCGAAAATAGCGGGCCTAATTAAGTAACCACTTGCCTTAGACACACTTGCTTAGGCACCACAAAAGTAATACGGATAAGCGATAAATTACCCACGACCTTCCTCTGTCCTCATTGAGCGCGACAGTCCTTAGAGTCTTGTCTAGATATTTTTTTTAATTAATGTAGGGTTGATGCGGATGCTCGTTTTGTGATTTGCGGGTTTAGGAAGGGTGATAAAATCCCCACCTAATCTGAATTTTTGTCTTGCCCCTTAATGACCGTATTAAAATATGAATAAACAAACCAATTACAAAATTTTGCAAAAAGATTTTTAAGCGGCGATATTTTGCAAAGAATCCTGCAGGAAAGATATTTTATTGGATTTCAGAGGAGAGAGAAAGAGTTGTAGAAGATACCAGATAATTTTGGAGCCAAGATCCACCAATTAGGCCGCGGTTCCGCCGCCAGATGAAGAGATCTTTTGACAATTTTTGTACAATAGTCTCCTCTGCTCCTCTGGGTCTTGATGTATGTCTCTGAATCTTTATCTCCTCGCTAAAATGACTCCAGAATTTCTCGCAAGAATCACACATTAATCGTTAAATATATAATTTGCAGTTTTGTTTTATTTATGATATAGATCGAATAAGAATTCAACACAAATAGTAGGAATAAAAAATTATGCACATATCCCCGGCAACGACGCCATTTGATTGATCTGATTTATGTGTAGTAGTTAACCGCAATCAATAACGGTGTCGCGTGTAGCTAGACCGAGATGAGTACGGGTCGTCCTCTAGGAAACATTGAATCTTTTAATCTTACTTTAGGCGTGTTGAGAAAGAAAGGAGGAAGAATAAGGAATGGTGAAGAATGGTTGTAGATTCTAGATCTATATCAAACACGGATGCAGAATATAGATCTAGATTAACTACGGATGTAGATTTTATAGTAGAAGGGGGAGGGGGGCTTGCAGGGTTCATTAAAATTTAGTAGTCATGGATGGTTAATTAAAGATTACTCTTTTATCCTTTAATAGATTTAAAACTAGATCGACAATGATGCATGTAGATTAGGGTTTCTGGAGGGAAAAGGGTTCCCACTTTTAACCCCTATCTTGACATGGATCTTCATTCATGTCTAGCCTTTACAAAAAACAATCATTAATCTAATCTCTAATCGCGGTCGAGACTAGCAATAAATTGGCAGCGCGCCCGATTAGGATGTTAATGATTCTTTTGATAAAGTTTATAAACTTTATAGGATTTAAAAAGAGTTTAAGGATCTTCATCATCCATTAACCTATCATAATCCTATGAACCCTAACAAGCAAATAATTACTCGTGCATGTTGGGATAAGAAAAGATATAGAGGGAAAACATAATGAAAAACTACAAAGAAATAAAATAAGAAAACAATTATCTTTATTAATCAACAAGATCAATTACACTTTGTTCCCTTAGAAAATGATTACAAAATGCTAGTTTGCTTCTCGATCTCTTCTAAGGAGGTAGATGAGCTGTTGATGATCAACCGAGATTCTTGGGCCGTCGTGGATTTCGTGATCGCGTCGGTTTGATGTCTTCTAACTTTAGCCCTTGGTCCTTTATATAGCCCTCAAAGAAGAAAACCTAGTTACCATATATGGTGACTTCCTAATATGGTGACTTTCCATATGTGGTGACTTTTCTAATATGGTAACTTTCCATATATGGCGACTTTCCTAATATGGTAACTAGTTGTTAGGATCCCAACCAGAAAATCCAGGGCCCTAACTTCTCAGAAGTGCGGCGGAACCGCGGCGTAATGGTGGGTTTGGCCGCGGATCCACGGTGGATTAAGAGGATCGTGGGTTCGTTTCTCTTGAGGCTTTTTCTGGTGACACATGTAGACTATTTTGGTATCTGAAATCTAAAAATCTTCTCTACGTTTCTGCCAGAATTGATTTCTTCAATTTACTTTACTATTTCGGCAGATTTGATCTCGATAACTCGGATTTCCTTGATTCCAGTCCTGAAATAATTTCTGCACAATTACCTCAATAAATAATATTAGTAGAATTTGTTTTTATTGAAATATTATCTTTAACTATTTGTCATGATATTTTAGTTTTAAGAGAATTGGTCAAAGGTATTTAATAAGGTAAGCATATTAAATGGGCTAAATGTTACATGGATATTATATGCTTACTTTTTCCTTCATAATGTTAATTATAATATATAAACACATGAAAATAATATTTTTACAGATAAACCCTCATATGTGTCATATATTAAAATAAACACCTTTTTTAATATAGAAATAGTAGGAATAATGTCAAATTAAAAGTGCAGTTTTATCAACTGAACAGTGTTATCAGTAGTTTTTTGATTGGTTATAGGCCACACACCGACATGACTTATCGGGTCATTGGAGTCTGACGATACCATACCCCAGACCCGATATACAACATATCAGACGAAGAGACCGGACTGTACTATAAGTGTCGCTTATAGGCTCTACAAAGAGTTTGGATAAGTTTACTTGTTAATCTTCTATTTCGTTCAATACCTGAGTAGCCATTACATACAGCTAGTATCACTGACATACTTGTAGGTATTTGATTTGATCATTACTTACTGCCAGCGTATTGGCGAAGCTTTAGAGTCCCACATAGAGATTTTCTAATACAAGCGAAACGTACTAGGGCATGTATAGAGATATGTACGGGAGCTCGATTAAATACGGATATATATACCGTATTTTAATATAGTGTTATTTAATATTAGCCGGATTATATATGATATAACCGGATTATTAAATTAAGTATTGATTTAATAATTATATATATATATATATATATATATATATATAGTGTCATGGTTAATGATATGTTGAAGATGGATGCATGAGAATCATATTTGAAATGAGATAAATATCAAGAGATTTATCTTTTATCATTTATATTTAAAGAT
Organism: Agapanthus africanus; assembly: GCA_030015575.1. Lineage (NCBI taxonomy): Eukaryota > Viridiplantae > Streptophyta > Magnoliopsida > Asparagales > Amaryllidaceae > Agapanthus > Agapanthus africanus. Next base: position 747,710,487 of record CM057341.1, on the reverse strand, counting down.
AAAAGAGAATGCGTCATTTGTTAAAGATGGGTATAGAATAAGTGGCTCATTCTTGTTTTATTCTTAAAGATAACCATGGTTAAATCTCTTGAAGACTTTTCACAATTCTTTGCTCATTCTCATCATCATCTTCTTCTTCTCTCTCTTGATTTTATTTTTGAAAGAAAGAAAAAAAAAAGAGAGAAAAATCATGAGCAAAATTCCTGCTTCTTCTTTCTAAACTCTTTTAGCCAATTAGTTTAGTTAGTTGCTTCACTACCGGTTGTAGTTTGTGAAATAGAACCTTGTGTTGGGTTTTATCTCAAGGTGGGTTATGTTTGACTTGGAGATCTTCAAACAAGCTTGTTCCTCTCACCACTTGGAGCTTAGGAGGTGTTCATTGGACTTCATCAAGGAGATTTGAAGAGAAGGACTTGGCTACAAAAGTTGTAATCTCTTCATAATAGTTAAAAATCTCTCCTTTTGTTGTCAAGTTTAAGTTTTTAGTCTTGATCTTATGGTTTGTGGAGTTTTTGCTCTTTAGGTTTTTGGAAAACCATTCTAGCATGCTTCTAAATTCATATTAGAGTGCCAAAACTCCATCACTATTATCGCGTGATAACTTAGATGGAAGCCACTTTAGTCACCACACTCCAGAAGGTATGCACATACCCTGCAAGTTTTATTTATGTTTGAAACTCCCGATATTGGTTTTTATCCGTAAGACCCTAGTGATCTTGATCGAGTCAACAAATTAAAGGGTTCTAATCAAGTTCAACCCGTCATTATTTTGATTGCATTAAACCCACCCGCACGAGCCCTTGACTGAGTCAACAAGGCCATATGACCGTCCTAACCAATCTCAACACATGCAACAAATAAGCATCACTTAAGCTACCGTTCACTACGTCTTGACTGAGTCAACAAGCGCAAGACGAAAACTAAGCACTACTCGTAGCAAATGACGGAGGGCTACGGCTGGTTTTTGGTGAAAAACCTTTAACGTAATGAACTTGATATCGTTGAAGGAATGTAGTGATTTCGAAACGAGAGGTTCAAGCTCAAATTTGAAAATAAGTGGTTTTGTAGAAAGCCGAGTGGTTTATAGTAACAAAAACTTTTGCTTAAGAGCGAAATCCCCGTGAAACCATCAAGACACTTCCCTCATCGAATGAGGTACAGGATATAACCGAATACCTCTATTCAAAGCAAAAGAATACGACTATAGTTTTGAAAAGAACATAGTAGTTTTGAAACTTGGTTCTAACAACATCATTTTAGGATTATTTTGCTTTGCATTAATCAAAATTAATATGGACCCATCAATTAAAACCTATCACAAAAGAAAAGAACAAAAATAGAATATACATATATGCCATCTGCATTCGCCATGGGGTCCGGGGACTTCACCGTAAGGTTACTTAATTTACGACAGTGCGTGGGCGGGGCTAGCGCGGATGCAAAACATATACAATATTTATCTATCTATCTATATAAATATATAGTCACCTTAGGCATGATACAATAAATATTACAGGCATGTGATAAGCAATTTGGAATAGCGGATAATTTAGGAGCCCCGCGTTTCATTTGAGCCGTAAATAAAACACGACGTTTCCCGGTCATGTGGATAACCCGTACAATATCGAACCAAGACCCTTATGAGCGCGGTAAGTTACCCGCCAATTCTGGAAGTGAGGCAATCTGCGCTCTAGGTCATGCGTGGGAAACCCGGCACTTCATGGAATCCAGTAACTTGAGCATTCCACTATGGATCATCCTAAAACCCTTACAAGTGCGGCGAATAGCCTACCAATTCTAGAGCGAGGTGTCTCGAACCCACCATGGCGAGACGACCACCTAGCGACTCTAGAACCTGGCTATTCGAGCACTCCTCTGTGGGTTTATCTTAGTACAAAAATGAAATAATATACAATGGTGATATCGACCTCAACCTGGCTGTGTCCTAATAAAAGAATATACAAATAGGTAGGAACAACATTCCATAAGTCGAACGCTCGCCCCACAATAATGAATATACAAAAAACACAATTATACAACCAATATTGCATGAGAGGCTATCCAACACGACAATCCGTATAGACCATCATAGAGATAAATATCACGACAGCAGAAGTAAGTATGTGAAATCTTGTCTAAATGACATATAACAATTATATGACATTTGAAACACATATACAACACCACAGATATCAACGATGCAAAAGTTTCAAGTTTTAAAACTTTCCGAATTGCCCGAATACAAAGATAACACTAAATGAAATCTGGGGCAAATCAAACATAACCAAAAATCTCAATTCTCAAAACCCAAGACACTGGATAAAAACGAGAACCAGAGGAGAAAGCAAAACCGCCAGTAGCGGGTAAATGAGGAATTTGGGCGGTTTTGTTAGCTCCGTTTTGCCTCGTTTTCAATCTGTGTAAATTTCATACCAAGAACAAGCCTATGCACTTGTCTAAAATTTTTTGAGAGTCCATAAAAATATCGACAGAAACTAAGGATTTTGAAAATCGGAAAATTTCAGTTTTGAAATTTAAGCATCGTCTATTAATAGTTTAAAGTGTTTGGGTGGCTCTGATACCATGATAGGTCGGTCAGCACAGCGGAAGTTCGCCGTGGCGTCCAAAGGTCTCTCAGCAGCTACTTTTTACGTTGTCGCCTTGAAACGGACTACAACCTACCAGACTAAGCCACATGGAGTACTCTAGGGGTAAGTCTGCTCTTCGCCAATACTATCAAACAGTGAGAACCCCTTATGGGTAGGCATCCCTGTCTAGGAACTCTGATACCATTGAGGGTCAGTCAGTGCAGCGAAAACTGGCCGTGACGCCTATAGGTCCCTCAGCAGCTAATTTTTACGTAGTCCCCTCACGCCGGACTACAACCCGTGGATCATATAATCGCACGGGGCACCTTGGGGGTAAGGGCCTATGCTTCGCCACTGCTGTCACCACAGTGAGAACCCCCATGGGTCAATACAATGCCTAGTAGCTCTGCTACCATGATAATGTTTCTAGTGCCTTACCACTACAACCGCGGTCTTTGCGGAACGAAAAACTTTAATTTTATAAACTTAGCGTTAGAAACTATAACCCTAGATCAAACCAAACACTGAACTAGCTAACTTACAAAGAGTTTAACTACTCGGTTAAAAGGTTATACCTAAGGATTTGTGTCCTTCGGTCTTCTATCCACTTCTTTAGCTCCTAGAGGCTCCGAGATCGAGCTTGTAAGCCGGTCCTCTTTTGTCGAAGATGATTCACCCGAGAGATATGATTCAAGGCTTTAACTTCAGAAAAATAAGCAAGTGAAGCAACTAAACATCCTAAGTTGCTAATCTAAAGTACTTAGACAAGTAGTGAAGTATTTTAGTATTTTTCTATCTCTATCTCACATTGATTCTCAATTCATGAGAGGGCAAGTGAGATGAAGAAGAAGGAGCTCAAAAGAGGAGAGAGAACGGAAATAGTGAAATGAAAATCTTGGTGAGAGAAAATACAAGCCATGGTTTTGTATAATGATATTTGCAAATATAAAAAAGCAACCATAAAATTCATTTGTTTATCTTATTCAACCATGCCTCTCACCATTCCTAAGCCAACTCACCCTTCCACCTCATCTCCATTTAAATAAATAAATGGATAAACCAAAATAAGGCATCCTCCTTCTAGAATGTATCTCTGTACAAATACGAAATACATTTCCTGTATATACATACCAGTATTCGTATCAAAATACGAATACCCAAAGAGATAGAATAATACAATGAATATAATACTAAAATATACATATTGAAATATATATGTAAATTATTAAATCAGTACTTGATTTAATAATCTGGTTTAATCCTAAACCGGGTAGTATTACTATTCGTACGATTAAAGTCCGTGTAGCTAGTACACGTATTTAATCGGAACCCTGCACGTATCAAAATACGGTCACTATATTATTTCTCCTGAATCAGGAAAACCCTGTGTGGGACACTAAAAACTCGACAGTACGTTGGCAGTGAGTTACTGGATAAATCCATAACCATAACCACGTCAGGGACACTAGCTGTACGTAATGGTTACTCAGGTATCTGTCGAAAGGAAGGCCGACGAGTAAGCTTATCTGAACCCCTACTGAGCCTATCTATAAATGTCTCTGTACAGTCCTGTTCCCGCTGTAGGTTTTTTTTTGCCACCCCATTAAGATGGGAATACGCGTCGCTTGTCAGGCGTGTACAGATTCCCTCTGCCCAGGATATGCAAGGGTTTATTGATTGTGGGGATCCGAATCTCCGGCAGCCGCAGACTAAGCTGCCGTTAATTACCCCTCGCTCTTAAAGCGAAAAAACCTCCGATTGACGGGTCAAAATAGTCATGCGAACTCAATGCGAAGTGTCGGCGTTTGAAAGTAATGCAGAAGAGCATGTTTATTTCATTTTATCTATTCTATTTGTGACAAATGATTTATTATTATTATTATTTTTATTCAAAAAAAATATTTTTTTAATGGAGTTAAACTCCAAAAGATTTTATTTGGAGTTAAACTCCAAAAACAAATTTATTCGAAGTTAAACTCCCAAAAGTTTTTGTATGGAGTTAAACTCCCTTTTATTCAAAGGAATATTTTTTTATGGAGTGAAACTCCAAAACAAATTTTATTTGAAGTTAAACTCCCAAAAGTTTCTGTATGGAGCTAAACTTCCTTTTATTTAATTTTTTTTAATAGAGTTAAAATCCAAAAGATTTCATTTGGAGTTAAACTCCCAAAAATTTATGTATGGAGTTAAACTCCAATAAGAAAAAAAGGAAAAAAAAGAAAAAAGGAAGGAAAGCCCCCCTCCACTCACTTGAGGGGGAAAGGGGCTCCCACTAAGTGGGAGCCTCCCCCTTATGTGCGGGAGAGTGAGGATCTCCCACTTAGTGGGAGCCTCCCCCTCACGTGCGGGAGAGTAGTGGAAACTCTGTCTCCCTCACGTGAGAGGGTGGGAGCCTCCCCCTCAAGTAAGGGAGGGGGGAAGCTCCCACTTAGTGGGAGCTCCTTTTCCCTCATGTGGGGGAAAGCTCCCACTTAGTTGGAGCTTCCTCTCCCGAGAGGGAGCATGTGCTCCAAAAGGCTTTTTTTAAAATTTGTTTAATGGAGTTAAACTCCAAAGCATTTTTTATGGAGTTAAACTCCCAAAGCATTTGTATGGAGTTAAACTCCAATTTTTTTTTTTATGGAGTTAAACTCCCAAAAGCATTGTATTGGTCTTTGTATATAATCCACGGGCACAAATAAATGATTTCCCTCACCAAATTCCACCAAGGACGAGAAATGTCTTCATGTGGTGAACGACACCTGTAAGTCCTCTCGATTTATAAGAAGAAAATACTCTTATGAGATCCTTACGACTTATAAGAGAACACACACTTAGAAATCCCCACGATTCCTTAGGAGAAAAAACGCCTATGGGATCCTCACGACTCGTAGGGAGAAATAACTTTATGGGACCCTTATAGATCATAAAATCTAAAAGTCTTAGTCGAGAGGATCCTAACCCTATTTACTAACATCTTTGTTCAAATCGACAAAGGCAAATGATGATTCACTCCTGGCAATGTTCCAGTAGTAGCGATACTGATGCCTAAACAGATATCAAACCCCAAGTCCTCTTAAGGCAAATGATTATTTGCTCTTGGTAATATCCCAGTAGTAGCGATGCTGATACTAAGATTGGTATCAGATCTTAAGTTCCATACTCGCAATAAAAAAACCAGCAAACAAAAAATATGCATATAAAAATAGTCAAAATGATAGGGCAGCTCGAAATGAAAATCAGCAAGCAAAAATATATGCTTATGAAACAACCGAAATGTTTGGGTAACTCGCAATAAAAAGCAGCGAGTAAAAAAAAATATACAAAAAAGAGCCAAAATGATTGGGCACCACGATAAATAACCGAAATGATTGGGCAATCATGATTTTCGCGATATGAAAAGCTGAAAAGAAAAAGTATCGCGGAAATAAAAAAAAATAAAATAGAATTTCCTCTGCCCTGCAGGTGAGTCTACATCGACCCTTGTATACAATCCATGGGCACAAATGAAAAAGGGAACCATATTTTCCCACCAGGCTCCGTCAAAGGAAGAGCCAGATCTCGACGGCAACAACCACAGTCTAGAGATCAGTTCGGCGTTCCTTCTCACTCCAGCAGGATGCAGACGCAACGTCAACAAAGACCCCAGGGTCGAAACAAAACGGAGCCATGGCAAATTCTTAGCTCCAAGTCTTGGCGGTTCACATACGACCTAAAGACTATCCCGGCGTTCCTTCTCACTCCAGCAGGATGCAAATGCAACGTCAACAAAAGACCCCAGGGTCGAAACAAAATGGAGCCATGGTAAATTCCTAGCTCCAAATCTTAACGGTTCATATACGACCAAAAGACTACCCCGTCGTACCTTCTTCTCATTCCATCAGGGTGTAGACGCGATATTAACAAAGGCTCCAAATACCCAAACCAAAAAGGAGTGACGGCAAAATCCCAGCTCCAGCTCGACATTCTTCTCGTTACAGCAGACACAATGTCAACAAAGGCTCCAAATAGCCAAACCAAAATGGAGCGACGAAAAAATCTCAGCTCCAGCTCGACATTCTTCTCGTTACAGAAGACGCAATGTCAAAATAGGATCCAAATAGCCAAACCAAAAAGGAGTGACGGCAAAATCCCAGCTCCAGCTCGACATTCATCTCGTTATAGCAGACGCAATATCAAAAAAGGCTCCAAATAGCCAAACCAAAAAGGTGTGACGACAAAATCCCAGCTCCGACTCGACATTCTTCTTGTTACAGTAGACACAATGTCAACAAAGGCTCCAAATAGCCAAATCAAATTGAAGCAACAACATATTTCCAGTTTCAGGGTCTCGACGGCAATTCATATAAAGCCTAAAAGACTATCAGAGATCATCCCATACAACCACGGAGTGGTTATGACTCATCGGGGCTCCAAACTGAGCCTAATCTCAAGTAAAAGCGACATGGAAAATTCTAAACGCTTGCTCTTCCGACGGTCATATAGCCTAAGGAGATTACTTGAAGACGTCTTGTCCAGCCCCTGAAGGGATCAAAGACACGACAGTCGCGGGGCTACTCGAACAGCAGCGTAAAGACTGCATATCGAGGAATGCATCAGCCAACACGACGGTACCACAGACTAAAACCCTAGTACCACAAAACTTAACGGTCCTCTATCGCAAAGAGCAGGGGTTATCTATAGCGTTAGGATAAGTTTGCCTATAAGCCCAAAGGAGGTAAACTAGTGAATAAACTACAGGCTCCGAAGCGAGCGCATAAACTACAAACTCCGAAACGAGTAAGTAAACTAATTAGCTCCACATTAAGGCATCGGAACATGGATAAGCGCATAAAAAAATGTATATTCTTATTCATGAATCAAAATGTTTAAAAGATACAATTAATGAAAAAAGGGGAATACAATTACAACTGTTAAGAAGGAGGGGCTTTCAACAAGTTGGCAACCATGATGAAAGCTTCTCAGTGATTTCCTGCTTGGCAACTTCGCAATCTTTCAAGCCCCGCTCGGTAAAGTCCAGCTTCTGCCTCAGCGCCAGCCCATCAGAAATATATTGTTGGAGGTTTTCGAAAATAACTTGTAGTTGCGCGGCATTCGTTTCTAGCTGGGCGCGCAATTTGATGGATTCGCCAAAACGTCTCATGCTTCTTCCACTTCAGGGTCAACTTTTGTTCAAATTGTTGAAAGAAATTGGCACTTTGCTTGATCCATGCGACCCGTTGAGCCTTCAAGGTCAATACTTTAAGAGTGATGCGCTTGAGCTCGATCTCATGCAGACAGGCCTGGATTCTCTTACAATAGTCGACCCAAAAGCCGACAAAATTTTCGCCGTGGAAGTTCACAAGCGTCGCCAACATAGGATTGACTTTGTCAGCGAAATCCGCAGCAGAGGTGAGAACCTCGGCATCAAGATTTTCGATAAATTCGCGTAACATCCGCTTGCTAGTTGCCACGCCTATGGAAGATTGACGCTTAGCAAAAGGCCCCGTAGGCATGAGAATGCGGGACTCAAAAGGAACCGAAGCCGGTGTAGTCGCTGCAAAATAAACCACGCACGAATAAGGGTCAAATTTCAACTTGAAAGATAAAGAAGGAAGCTGATAGACAAGAGCTACCGCACCAGCTGTTGAAAGTGGCAAGACAGGGAGCATCGGAAGCTCAGCTATTCCTTCGCTCCCTCTTTCGAGCCGTGATACTGTGGTCAATATGAGGAAAGCTTAGCAACAGAAGGTCTACTCATGAAAAGGAAAAACACTAAGCGAAAAATATATTGACCAATGCCAGAAGGGGGAACGACTTCCGATAGGAAGTAAAATGTGGGTTTAGAACTTGGTATAAATGGTCAAAGAGCACTCCTGTAAGGTTGCGACAATATATGCTTAATGCAAAAATGGTATCTATGGTTCATATCTTAACGATGTTAAGGTAAGGGGAGTTGTCCGGCTTATGCTTAAAATCAGACTCTGGATAACTCAAGGCACGTTTCTGTAATGGCAGTTTGCGGGTTGGCCCAGGCTATGACGATGGTTGACTTTCTACCATCTGGAAGATCAATGGTGATATTGTTCTTGACTCGCCACAGTTTTAGTAAAATGGATTTTTTTAGAAAACAGTAGTGGGAGTATGGTAGAACTGGAAGAGATTCCAGAATCGCAAACGATTACGGAAAATTTAATAGGACCTAAAAATTCAATCAGGTTTGACATTCCATTAGCCACTTCGCAGATATGGTGGGTAACCTCAGGCATCCGAGAGGTACTCCGGTAGCCTCAAGGACGGTGACAGGGAGGTTCTTGTTTACCCAGACTTGACACTACTGTTGTTCCAGGCTATGAGACCCGGCAGGAGGTTAAGTATTGCGTCGTTATAAACTAGCTTTAGAAGTGCACGTATATATTATTCTGCCAGAGGGGTATCGTAGTCAGTGGGAGCAGCGGAAGTATAGTGGGCAAGTAGCTTATGTCTATTTATAGACTAGAGCAGATATAGCGGAGATAGATCATCTAATTTTGATGTGACAGTCATGGCTTTGACTTCATCAGAATAGGGGATGGATCTATTAAGAAGGTAGTAGGGTGTGATGTCCTGGTATTTGGATGACATACACAGAGTAGGAAGTAAAATTCCTATACTACGATCGGTTATATTGTGGTCGTCACACAGTTGTTTCTCCACAAAGGATATGGATATAATATCTGACATTCTGGTTACTAGATCTATGGTTTTAGATCTAGATTTGGGTAGTTTCCCAATGTGGGTACTTTGACAGTATTCTAATAGTATTTTAGAATGGATGACTCCTGGCATGGTTTTGTACCTGCAGGTGATGGAGTCACCCTCTCTAAAGGTTTCTTACAGACTAAAGGGGAGAGGAATGTGCATGATTAACATATCACTTGCTTAGGCAATTGAGTTGATCATGAGATATCAAGTACCACACCAGATGTTGTTTTTGCACCACATGCAATAAGTTTATATTAATCCAATCCTGGAGAAACATACGGAAGCAGTTTTAGAACATAAGTGCATGTTCTACGGATTTGATAACGGCAGCCTCCTTCGGGGGACGGTTATCATTCCAGGCTTCCAAGGTGACATGGTTGACAGAGTGATTGTCAGAGTTATAGTTTTCCCTCTGCAGGAGGGGGCAGTATTATGGATAGGTGGTCCAAGAGGATACTGTAGGAGGTATGGTGCTGGACACTGATTAGTTTCAGTTGTGGATATAGTCTAAGAAGTTTGGATTTGGAGTTTATTTATGAACTAGGTCCCATCAGATATCCAGACATATTCTAAGACAGGTATTACTCAATTCGGAAGATGGCTTTCTCCGCGAACTTGAGATTAAGAGAGACATAGAAAGAAATATCGGGGCGGATCCACTCATTGAGGCTATTTCTCAAACAGAAGAGTTCTACAAACGAGCTTTGTGAAACTGATTAGTAGAGGAGTTGGGTGTTCGGTATCACACGGGCAATGAGTATGCGACATCGCAATAATTAGCCTTAAGTGCAAGTGGGAGATTGTTGGATATAGTGCCCTCAAAGTCAATTATTGGATCGCAGGTATGTGATTGCAGTGATTGAGGGATGACCTATACCGGTAGGACAGTCTTACTCGAGATGATAGTATGCTATCTGGTTTGCCTTTATCAGTCGTGTACAGTTTTAGGTGACATGATCACTATTACACGTTGATAGAGCCCTTAGGATCCTGCTTGACTACCAATAGTATGATGACGATCATATACGTGAGAGTTGGGTAGTCTATAAGCACATCCTTAAAATTGGTCCCTAGTCGTGGGAGTTTCGAGACAGGGCATCGATACTCCGGAGTAGACTAGTGTATACAGTCGAGACCCCGACGAGGGACGGTGGCCGGTCTTACAAGCCACTGGTGTCAGTTAGTTCACCTAAGATGTATACAGGTGCTCATTGGGTTATGAGTACACCGGACAGGACTCGCCGGGAACCTGCTAGTTGGTATTATACCTAGCGTCAGATAGCAGTTCCCTGGTGACATGTGTACAGGTTAGTTCATCGACCTGAGATCGTCATTTTTCTCGTGTGAATTCCCACCGTGCTTTGATTACTACCCTACCGCGGCTCAAAGGAGTCGTGCAAATAGGTTTTAGTTGGGTACAGTCCCGAGCCACATGGAGGCAGTGAGCGGATCGGCAGGGGATTCGTCTCTCCCGGTATTGGGGGTGAGATCGCGCTGTGTCTAGGAGAGCCATTACACAAAGCCCTCGGCCGAGATAGGAGATTTACTGGTAGGTACTCCAGTAGTATCTCAAGGTGTTCTGGGCTACACTCTGACACGACTTATACCGCTATAGGGGGTCTGACGTTACCAGCCCCTAGGCCCGATATGCGACTCATAGACGAACGGACCGGACTGTATATATATTGTTACTGATAGGCTCAGTAGGGTTCCAGGATGAGTTCTCTCATCAGCTTCGCTTTCGGTCAGTACATGGGCAGCCGTTACGCACAGCTAGTGCCGCTGACGTGCTTGTGGTTAAACCCACTGCCAGGGTACTGACGAGTCTTTAGAGTCCCCTACAGATAGTTTCCCAAGTTCGGGCGAAACGTTTTAGAGGCCGTATGGTTTTATGGCAGGGTTCGGAAAATGCACGTGCACTTGTGCACGTGTCATATTTCGGACAGATAATACTGGTGGGCTTTGGTTTAAGCCGGATCCATGTATTATATTGAGTCGGAATATTTTTGTCTCTCGTATTCGTATTCGGTCGGAATACGGATACAGGTATGTATATACAGGTGAGGGGTATTTTCGTAATCCGTTACGAGAATACTTTAGAAGATGCATTTCTTTTGGTTAATCATTTTAGTTTAAATGATTAAATAGGTTTTGGAAATTGTGACTCATGGTTGTGACTCATCAATTCTAGAATGTTCACTAATGACTCATGTAATGAGTCATCTTGTGAGTCATTAAAGAGTTAATGAGTTTTGTTTTGTGAAGAGATATTTGAGGAGATATTTTCATTAGATATTTCTTTTTGGTTTTTGATAAAGATAACCTCATATATCTATTCACAAAAGGATGAGAAAGAAAGTAAGAGAGAAGTTCATATGCTTGGTTTTCTTTTGCTCTCTTGATTTTCTTGAGTTCACCATTTCCAATCCTTAGCATCTTCTTCAACCTCCACCCTAACCCTCTCATGTGATGAGAACCCTAGGGTGTTTGAGACAAAGTATTCTACTCATTCTCTACTTCATCTTGGTCATCTCTTTTAGCAGACTTGATGACCGAGTTGCCTCGGTATAGAGGCGGGAGCCCATTCAAAGATCCGTTGACGTGGTGCCACCTCGATGAGGAGACGGGAGATCGGAGTTGCCGCGAGGAGCGTGGGATGATGGCTAAAGACCGAAGGACTCGGATCGATCGGTATAGCCTTTCTACCTCTTTACAGTTTGTTAGTTTAGCGTTAATGGCAAGATCCGGGTTATAGTATGCGATAGCGCTAGTTATAAAAGTTTTTGTTCTGCGTTTGGCGTCAGAATGAAGACCGGGGCGCTACCGTAGACTTACATGGTATCAGAGCCATGCCATTAACCTTTACTAGCTTGTTCTAATGCGTTTAAAATATCGATCGAACGAAATTTCCAAAACTGCATTTTTCATGTCAAAGTTTCTGTCGAATTTTTAAACAGGTCTAAAAATCATTTTGAGCATCTCAGAAAATCATGCAGGCTTTTTTAAGAATACTGTAGAAATTTGGTAGACTGAAGCTTCCAGAGCGCCGCGGAACCGTCGCACAAACCATGGTTTGGCCGCAGTTCCGCCGTCGTTTTGGAGAAACAGTGAACCATTTTTCTACAGTAGTGTCTTTCATGGGAATTATGGTTTCTGGAATATTTTGTTTGGGCCCAGATTTTGTTTGTGTACTGCAGTTGTACGTGGGGCCCACTTCGGGAAGTTTTGTCGATCGAAATTTTAAACTTGTTAGTTTACAATACTTACATTATATCTCCGACCGTGAATGTCATTCGAGCGGTAAATTGCGTCTAATTACTATAGTTCTTTTAGACGGGTTTGCGAACGTGACATTCGCGTTGATATTCTGTGTTGTGCTGTGATATTGCGAATTTGTCGTGGTGGATAGCTGTGTGCAATGGTAGTGCAGTTTGGATTTATTTGTACATTTGATATTGCGGGGCGAGCGTCCAACATGTAGACTGCCGTCACTGTCTGTTTGTATAATATTCTTTTGGGGCACGACTGGGCTGAGGTCGATGTACCCGTTGTACATATTTTTCATTTCTGTACAAGGTTTACCCCGCGACGGTATGCACGGATAGCCGGTTTCTGGAGGGCAACATGTCCACATCTCATGGCTTTGAGAGGCAGAGGGGCCTCACTCTAGAATTGGCAGACTATTCGCCGCACTCGTAGGGGGTACAGGTTGACCCAAGGAGGGGTGCTCAAGTTACCGGATTCCGTGAAGTGCAGGGTGGTCCATTCACTTTGCTGTAGGGGGCTGCCTCGGTTCAGGTTTTGACGGGTAACTTGCCGCACCCGTAGGTGTCTAGGTTTTATTGCACAGGCTATCCACATGACCAAGAGAACGTTGGGTTTCAGTAGCGGCTCTGTGAAACCTGGGGATCCCAGATTATCTGTATTGTTCTGTGATGCTTATTACTTTTCTGTAATGTTGCATTTATCACGTCTGGAGTGATTATTATATATTGGTATATATACTAGTAGATGTTGTATATGTTTTACACCCGCGCTAGTCCAGTCCCCGCTCTGTCGTTAGTTAAGTAATCTAACGGGTGATGACGGGACCCAGTGACGAATGCGGATGGCATATACGTACATTTTATTTTCGTTCTTTTCTGGTGTGATTAATTGATGGGACTGCGTTGATTCTGATCAATGCAAAGGAAAACAAACCTGTTTGGATGTTGTTGGAACAGTTTTAAAAAGTGTTATTACAAGGACGTTTTCTTTTGTTTTGCATAGTGGTATTCAGTTGGAATATCCTGCACCTCATTCGACGAGACAAGGGCCGAGATCCCTTCACCGGGAATGACCCCTTAGGTAGAAGTTTGCGTCAGGGTAATAACTTCACTATAGTCGATTACATGTTGCTTTGCATCGCGGTATTCAGTTGGAATATCCTGCACCTCATTCCACGAGGAAAGAGCCGAGATCCCTTCACCGGGAGTGACCTCTTTAGCAAAGGTTTTCGCCACTATATTTTTATAAAAAGCTACTAGGTTCCTTCAGCGATATCAAGTTTGTTACGTTAATGGTTTTTCGCCAAAAACCAGCCGTAGCCCTCCGTCATTTCATTTGGGTATTCAGTAGTATTCAAGCTGTGTATTTTGACCAACGCCAAGGCATAGTGTTTGGTAGCTGCTGGGTATTCATCTGTTGCATAGATAGATGAGTTGGTTTGGGACAGTCGTTCTGCCATTTGGCCAACGTCAGGGGGATGTACGGGTGGGTTCAAATTGACAAGATAATGATGGGTAGAACTTGACATGTGACTTATGGCATTTTGGCCAACGTCAAGGTCATAAGAGCATGGGGCAAAAATCACGTCGGGAGTTTCTAAAGAAACTGAAACTTGCCAGGCATGCGCATACCTTCTGGAGTGTGATAACGTGAGTGGATACCTTCACGTTATCATGCGATGAGAGTTGGATCCCGATTCCCACTGATGAGTTAGTTTACTCTTCGGGTGATCCCGATTGATTCTTCTTTCAGGTTTGGAGGAGAATTTGACAGTACAGTGGGAGGTTTCCTGATTAGATAAAGTGATAACCATTTCAATCTAGGTTAGAGTGCACGCAGAGTGTTTCTTTTCTCTCTCTCTTTGGCAGCGACCTTTGGCCGACCCTAGACTATGACTCAGTGACCAAATTGACCGAACCTTCTTAAAAAACTGGCTTTTGGATTGTCTAAGTTGCATAAGTCATTGTCGCTCCTTCTTTTACCCTTTGCATTTCTCAGAACACCTCGTATCACTACGAATATCCACTTCCATTGGATAGATCCATCGTATGGTTATATACGAACTCGAAGAGACTTTTTCGAGGATGGATCCAAGTTCAGGAGAAATTGAATTGGTTTATTCAGTTGTCTTTTATTATCACCTTCTCTCAGGTTGTAAGGGCTCCTTGGTTTAGGAGAGTACACCTATTACGCTTATTGGATTGTCTTCTTCCAAACCATAGGCAGGTGTCGAAAGATAGGGAATGAAGAATACCAATTAGCCTAAGTAGGGTGTACAAAAGGTAATAAATAAAGACAAAATAAAAGGATTAGAAAGAGAGCAAAGTAAATCACGACTGCTATCATTCACGACCAAATCACGTACTTCATCGCCACTCCTACTTCACCTTTGCTTTTTTCCCCAGTTCGGGAGAAATAGAATAAGGTATTATTCAGTCGTCTTTTATCATCACCTTCACTGTAACGCCTTGAAAAGTCGTTTTGGTGTTTTCCTGAAAATCGGTGAAAATTCGGTATTTTTCCGAAAACCGTCCTTTTTGTTATTTTGCAGTTTAGGACTAATTATACCTAATTTGGATAGGTAATTGCTAGTTTTTAGTCGCAAATGAGTTAATTATGAAATTATGGTCGTTTAAAAATTTTCCCTAATTTTTCAATTTTTAATATTATTTTAAGCCGGTAAGAAAATACATTAAATTAGCGATAAATACAAATTTTTCTGGGATAATTTTAATCTTTAAAATTATGTTAATTAAAATCTAGTTGTAACATAAATTTTTAGTATTTTATTTTGATTTTTAACTAATTTTTATTATAGAAAACGAAATTTATTGAATTTAAGCTTAAACTTGCAATTTTGGACCTGTAGGGGGTCTTTTTGCATAAAATTTTTTTGTGCACTCTCTCACTCTCATTCCTCACCCCTAGGCCGGCCCCACCATCAGCAACTCAAGAAAATTTCCTTGCCTCTTTTGACTTTAAGGCATGTGAGGAAATGGTGTGTTTTAAAAAGGTTTTAAAAAGGGGTTAAATTGAAAGTTTGTGTACATTATTTGAGAGGGTTGACTTAGGAATTTTCTCACAACACCCATCCCCATCCCTCACCTCTCCCCTGGCGAAAAATCTGCAGGAAATTCCCCCCCATTTCCTCTTCTCTTTCTCTCTCAAATTTCATCAAAATATTGCTCCAAAAATCAAAATTTAATCTCACAACTTAATTCCCATTCCTTATTCCTTTCACCTTGGGTTTTATAACTTGGGTCTTGGTGCTATGAAGCCATCATTGAGGCAAATTTCTTCTTGCTAGATCCATAGATTTGAGGTATAAATTCTACTCTTTTAAGTTAATATGGTTAGAATTCTTTAATTTAGTTGTTTTAGTGTTAATTTAGTGCTATTTTCATTCTAGTTTTGTTTAAAGTTAATGGTTGAGTTAACTAGGGTTTCTTGAAACCATATTTTAGTTAATTAAATCTTTTTAATTAACCTAGTTGTTTACTTAACCAATCTATATGGTTACTTTGCTTAAGTGGCTTGATGTTATACTAATCTAAGTTAACTTGTGTGAAATTTTCATTGTTGTTGCTAATTACCAAAAATCAAGAGAAGGGTTTGTGTTGGAATTATGGGTTGATGCATAGTTAATGGTTTAAAATTAGTGTAATGGCTAGCTAGTGGGTTAGTTTGGATTGTTGTGTTGGATTGTGTTAACTTTGTCGCTAATTTTCGATGTTTGCACTAAATTTGCAAACTTCTAGCTTACTAGGTTTTTATTTTATTATTGTGGCGAATTAATTGCGATATCTAGATTTTATTGTTGGCATATCCTATGAAATTTAGGATGCATGAGTGCGGATTTTTGGAGTAATCGGGTTTTAGTTTTGCCGGGCGACCAAATCGGCGATTTTTGCAGTTTTTGCGATTTTCGCGTGTGTTCCGCGCACCTTGTGCACGTTGTACCTAGCTTGTGAACGTTAGTATTTTCGTTTGGGTTTTGCGTCGTTCTTGATATGTAACCTTATGTTTGGTATTGATGTAAATTCCAGGTTCGGTCGCGGAGACGTCAGACGCGGCACGAAAGGGGAAAGCGGTGATTGGACGTGACTAGCTAGGGATTCCGGTGAGTAGATGTAACATCTACGGGGGACTATCGTTGGATGGCGCAAGTCGCCCGATAGTTTTAGTACCTTAAAAAGATTCTTAGTAATGTTAGTAATTAGGGGTGTAATACTTGTATGATTATTTGCTACATTCATGCCCTATATTGACATACATATACGAAATCATTTTATAGGACACCTGCACCATTGCCAGGGTTTTTATATGCAGCACGAGCACTATTCATGCTTACACACACACCCTGGTAATTGCCATGCCACCACACTAGATAACCTTTAAATTGAAACCTTTTTCTATAATTGATACTTAAACTCGCGCTATTGCTTTAATTCCTTAAAATGAAATCGTAGGATTGCTATTCATGTGCCTGTGCTTCATCATATTATTTGTTCATGCCTAATCTATTAATCACACATCGCAACTTGATTATTAATACCATATGCATTCATTATCATTGACATATGCACTTATGAGGATTTCTTGAGATTTTATGATATTTCTGGATTTCGGGGGAAAGCCGCAAAATTTCTGAACTTATTATATTTTTAAAATATGTAAATTGCGGTTTTCTAGTGATGTAAATGTCGTCCACCATGAGTTTGCTGTGGTTTTCGAGATCCGTGTCGAGGAGTGGAGGAACCGTCACGGGTACATGGTGGGCCCGGTATGGTACCCCGGGGCAAGATGAATGTGGTGTTGACGTTGAGCCTGGCAGGGGACAGATTACCTACCGGTGACTGTTTGGCACGGCGAATATCCAGAGGATACCGACCGTGGCCGCGAGATGATGAGATTTTGATATTAAGCTGGGTCAGCCGGATGGCTGAGGCCAGAGATACTATGACATGGATATATGAGATTTGTGATAGTTTTGAGGTGTCGTTGCTGGACACAGGTTCTGGTTGATTCTATTGGTATTGTGCTGGTATTTCAAAAGAGATTCTTAAAGGGAAAAACATGATTTCTTATACTTACACATTCAGATCACTAGTATATTCATATTGCATACATACTTGCCATTATGTCCTGCCTTACCTGTATTTAGATGCTAGGATGCTTGTGTGCATGCATACGATAGCCTGTGTAGATGTTATTTATTACTCACGAGTTGGCAACTCACCCCCGTTGTGCCATAGCCTTTTGCAGGTCCGCTCCGTCAGTACAGTAGCGGCGGGCGCTCTTGTTTCTTTTGCCTGGACTCGAGGTTTTGCTCTTAGGTGGGTTATATCATTATTTTTGTATCACCTTGTATATTCTTGTATCTAGTGTACTCCATCTACTGTATCTACCAGTATTATTGTATATTGACCTAGAGATGAGACTGTGAGGTTTGTGGACTTTTATGCTGTATTTTGGGGTCGAGCTCACTTGAGTCGACATGCTGTTTTTCCTATGCTTCATTATGATTATTTCGCATGTTGTTGCTTTATATTGCGTGGGATTTATGACCGCCTTGTGGCGAAGAGCTAGCTCCCGCTTGGGGATGCCTTATTTCTTGGATTCATATATATTCTTGTTGTACCCATTTTGGGGGCCAGTATTTACAAAGGAGACTCTGCCGAAATTTTCGGAAAAATTGATATTGTTTTTAAAAAGGGTTTTATATGACTTATTTGATAAACTCGCTTTCAATTGATTGGGTTTTCTTCACTCTTCTGCTTATTTGGTTTTGGTTCTGGGCTTTGGCTTACTTATTTTACGGACGCCTTGAGACGCTTCGTAAACTTAAGTGCCAGTCACGTCCGTACCCTGCGGGTCATGACATTCACTTAGGTTGCGAGTACTCCTAGGATTAGGAGAGTACACCTATTATGCTTACTGGATAGTCTTCTTCCAAACCATAGGCTGGTGCCGAACGGTAGGGAAGGAAGAAAACCACTTAGCCTAAAGGGGTGTATAAAAGGTAATGAATAAAGACAAATAAAGGGATTTGGAGAGATGGCAAAGAAATATACGGTTATATTCATGAATTGGATTATGGAAGAGGAATTACTAGGAATACCTGGATACCCCTATGAAAAATTTTCATGTTTCAGTTTCACTGTGCATTGTTAAAAGGAAAACTGATTTCCCGATTAGATACTCACTCCAGGGTATGTATTTACCAGGTATGATTATCACATCTGTATGGTTTTACAGATGATGAGTGGGAGTAAGTTATTGGGAATCAGGTGATCATCCTCATTATATCGGAATTCGTTGTAATTGGTGATATTTGAGGAAATCGCCTGGGTTTTTGCCGGACGGCAAGTATTTGGTTTTTGAGTATCCGTTGTTGTGCACCAATTTCAAACTGATATATCTGTACGTTTATTTTTATAAAGTGAGATATAACTTTTTGAAATTATGTCCGTGACATTTACCTATATCAGTTGACGATTGGGTAAGGAGCATTGAACAGCGGAGTATTTCTTAACCATAAGTACAGTTTTCAACCTACGATGCACAGGTTTTGAGTTATTCGACTCATGGGACTCATACAGAGTATTGTATGCTGTCCAGTGTCCATCAGGACAAAGGGGTTGGTCCTCGTACCATATTCTGTTTACTTGTGACTTCTCTAGTTGTTAGACAAGTGTTTCGTTGAAATACAATGTCTAAGTTTTGAGAAGTTATAGGTATAATAATAAAGTAGAGAACCAGGTATCGCAAGTATCGGGATTCTTCAAAGAGATCGAAGATGTAGATACTTGTGATTGGTATTCAGTTGATAGTAATGGTTTTGAGAAACTTGTTTCTCTTTCAGGTTACTCATAATTGGATGTATTCCTAAGTTGAGTAATGCTGATCGGCGTCTTTCCATTAAGTTGAAATGCACTGGAGACAGCTGCATGATTTGAATCTGGTTCTAATTAAATAAGTGCCAAAGTTTCTATATTGGATATAGAATGGTTCATATCTTAACGATGTTAAGGTACGGGGAGTTGTCCGGTTTATGCTTAAAACCAGACTTTGGATAACTCGAGGCACGTTTCTGTAATGGCAGTTTGCGGGTTGGCCCAGGCTATGACGAGGGTTGACTTTCTACCATCTGGAAGATCAATGGTGATATTGTTCTTGACTCGCCACAGTTTTAGTAAAATGGATTTTTTCAGAAAACAGTAGTGGGAGTATGGTAGAACTGGAAGAGATTCCAGAATCACAAACGATTACGGAAAATTTAATAGGACCTAAAGATTCAATCAGATTTGACATTCCATTAGCCACTCCACAGATATGGTGGGTAATCTCAGGCACCCGAGAGGTACTCCGGTAGCTTCAAGGATGGTGACAGGGAGGTTCTTGTTTACCCAGACTTGACACTACTGTTGTTCCAGGCTATGAGACCCGGCAGGAGGTTAAGTATAGCGTCGTTCTAAACTAGTTTTAGAAGTGCACGTATATATTATTCTGCCAGAAGGGTGTCGTAGTCAGTGGGAGCAGCGGAAGTATAGTGGGAAAGTAGCTTATGTCTATTTATAGACTAGAGCAGATATAGCGGAGATAGATCATCTAATTTTGATGTGACAGTCATGGCTTTGACTTTATCAGAATAGGGGATGGATCTGTTAAGAAGGTAGTAGGGTGTGATGTCCTGGTATTTGGAAGACATACACAGAGTAGGAAGTAAAATTCTTATACTACGATCGGTTATATTGTGGTCGTCACACAGTTGTTTCTCCACAAAGGATATGGATATAATATCTGACATTTTGGTTACAAGATCTATGGTTTTAGATCTAGATTTGGGTAGTTTCCTAATGTGGGTACTTTGACAGTATTCTAATAGTATTTTAGAATGGATGACTCCTGGCATGGTAGTGTACCTGCAGGTGATGGAGTCACTCTCTTTAAAGGTGTCTTACAGACTAAAGGGGAGAGGGATGTGCATGATTAATATATCACTTGCTTAGGCAATTGAGTTGATCATGAGATATCAAGTACCACACCAGATGTTGTTTTTGTACTAGATGCAATAAGTTTATATTAATCCAATCCTGGAGAAACATACGGAAGCAGTTTTAGAACATAAGTGCATGTTCTACGGATTTGATAACGGCAGCCTCCTTCGGGGAACGGTTATCATTCCAGGCTTCCAAGGTGACATGGTAGACAGAGTGATTGTCAGAGTTATAGTTTTCCCTCTGCAGGAGAGGGCAGTATTATGGACAGGTGGTCCAAGAGGATACTGTGGGAGGTATGGTGCTGGACACTGATTAGTTTCAGTTGTGGATACAGTCTAAGAAGTTTGGATTTGGAGTTCATTTATGAACTAGGTCCCATCAGATATCCAGACATATTCTAAGACAGGTATTACTCAATTCGGGAGATGGTTTTCTCCGCGAACTTGAGATTAAGAGAGACATAGAAAGACACATCGGGGCGGATTGACTCATTGAGGCTATTTCTCGAACACAAGAGTTTTACAAACGAGCTTTGTGAAACTGATTAGTAGAGGAGTTGGGTGTTCGGTATCACACGGGCTGTGAGTATGCGAGATCACAATAATTAGCCTTAAGTGCAAGTGGGAGATTGTTGGATACAGTGCCTTCAAAGTCAATTATTGGATCGCAGGTACGTAATTGCAGTGATTGAGGGAGGTCCTATACCGGTAGGACAGTCTTACTTGAGATGATAGTATGCTATTTGGTTTGCCTTTATCAGTCGTGTACAGTTTTAGGTGACATGATCACTATTACACGTTGATAGAGCCCTTAGAATACTGCTTGACTACCAACAGTATGATGGCGATCATATACGTGAGAGTTGGGTAGTCTATAAGCACATCCTTAAAATTGGTCCTTAGTCGTGGGAGTTTCGAGACAGGGCATCGATACTCCGGAGTAGACTAGTGTATACAGTCGGGACCCCGACGAGGGGCGGTGGCCGGTCTCACAAGCCACTGGTGTCAGTTGGTTCACCTAAGATGTATACGGGTGCTCATTGGGTTATGAGTACACCGGACAGGACTCGCCGGGAACCTGCTAGTTGGTATTATACCTAGCGTCAGATAGCAGTTCCCTGGTGACATGTGTACAGGTTAGTTCATCGACCTGAGATCGTCATTTGTCTCGTGTGAGTTCCCACTGTGTTTTGATTACTACCCTACCACGGTTCAAAGGAGTCGTGAAAACAGGTTTTAGTTGGGTACAGTCTCGAGCCACATGGAGGCAGTGAGCGGATCGGCAGGGGATTCGTCTCTCCCGGTATTGGGGGTGAGATCGCGCTGTGTCTAGGAGAGCCATTACACCAAGCCCTCGGCCGAGGCAGGAGATTTACTGGTAGGTACTCCAGTAGTATCTCAAGGTGTTCTGGGCTACACTCTGACACGACTTATACCACTATTGGGGGTCTGACGTTACCAGCCCCCTAGGCCCGATATGCGATACTCATAGACGAACGGACCGGACTGTATGTATATTGTCATTGATAGGCTCAGTAGGGTTCCAGGATGAGTTCGCTCATCAGCTTCCCTTTCGGTCAGTATATGGGCAGCCGTTACGCACAGCTAGTGCCGCTGACGTGCTTGTGGTTAAACCCACTACCAGGGTACTGATGAGTCTTTAGAGTCCCCTACAGATAGTTTTCCAAGTTCGGGCGAAACGTTGTAGAGGCCGAATGTTTTTATGGCAGGGTTCAGAAAATGCACGTGCACTTGTGCACGTGTCATATTTCGGACAGATAATACTGGTGGGCTTTGGTTTAAGCCGGATCCATGTATTATATTGAGTCGGAATATTTTTGTCTCTCGTATTCGTATTCGGTCGGAATACGGATACATGTATGTATATACAGGTGAGGGGTATTTTCGTAATCCGTTACGAAAATACTTTAGAAGATCCATTTCTTTTCTTTTGGTTAATCATTTTAGTTTAAATGATTAAATAGGTTTTGGAAATTGTGACTCATGGTTGTGACTCATCAATTCTAGAATGTTCACTAATGACTCATATAATGAGTCATCTAGTGAGTTATTAAAGAGTTAATGAGTTTTGTTTTGTGAAGAGATATTTGAGGAGATATTTTCATTGGATATTTCTCTTTGGTTTTTGATAAAGATAACCTCATATATCTATTCACAAAAGGATGAGAAAGAAAATAAGAGAGAAGTTCATATGCTTGGTTTTCTTTTGCTCTCTTGATTTTCTTGAGTTCACCATTTTCAATCCTTAGCATCTTCTTCAACCTCCACCCTAACCCTCTCATGTGATGAGAACCCTAGGGTGTTTGAGACAAAGTATTCTACTCATTCTCTACTTCATCTTAGTCATCTCTTTTAGCAGACTTGATGACCGAGTTGCCTCGGTATAGAGGCGGGAGCCCGTTCAAAGATCCGTTGACGTGGTGCCACCTCGATGAGGAGACAAGAGATCGGAGTTGCCGCGAGGAGCATGGGATGATGGCTAAAGACCGAAGGAATCGGATCGATCGGTATAGCCTTTCTATCTCTTTACAGTTTGTTAGTTTAGCGTTAATGGTAAGATCCGGGTTATAGTATGCGATAGCGCCAGTTATAAAAGTTTTTGTTCCGCGTTTGGCGTCAGAATGACGACCGGGGCGCTACCGTAGACTTACACGTCCACCGGAGGAATGTCAGCAGGTGGAACATTACTCGAACCTGCACCCGTGGCCAAGACAGCTTCGCGTTCCCTCGCAGTGTGCTTTCTACGCTTCCTCTCAGTCTGGACCATATGAACTGACCTCCTTAAAACTCCCGACAGGAGGATGTCATCGTCCGAACCGAGCTCGGCCTCCGGAGCTGCTATGGCATCCATCATCCGCTGCTTTAGCAATGTCTCCTGTGGTGGCCTTGGGAGGGCCTCGGCCATAATCGGTGGCTCTGAAAGCTTTCCTGCATCACCACCTGGGATTGGCACTACACTCGGAACAACCTGGGTTTTGGTGGTCCCTGTAATAGGGTAAAGAAAAGAGTTAGACCATGAATAAAAGGAATTAAAAGAGTAAAGCTGTAATGAAACGAATTATACCAAGGCCCAAAGAGACACGAAGCCTCTCTTCCTCCTCAAACGTTTTGAGGGAAGCCGCGAGAGCCTCTTCAGCAGAGATACCTGTTAACGAAGAGAGCGTTAATAAAGCATAATAAGAAGGGAGGGGATATATGTAGAAAAGTGTAAATGAAGTATACCAGACTTCACAATAGAGACCAACGCTGCTTTTTCATGAGCCAGTCGTTTGGAATTGTCAATGGCAGCCTGAAGGTCAGTATCGGTCACAGGAGCATCAAATAAACCCTCGTTGGTGCCATATTCGCACAAGCTCTCGCTATAAGGGGCATGAGACTCCTGACCGAATACGACTTCAGCAGAAAATAGGGACTTCTTCCTTTTCTGCGAAACGACGCCCGCCACCGATGATAAAAGCTTTTGCTTAACAGGCTTTTTCGGACGACGGGTCCCGATCTCTGAACTGATGCACAAGTCCGGAGACGCCACTGTTACCGCGGTGATGGGAACATCCAGTCGAGGCCTACTGGGAAAAGAGCGCGGGACTATAACCGAAGTGGTCTCTTATAAAGAAGGGAGCACGGCTGCCCGTCGATTCAAAGGGACCGCTGGATTACCGGCTAGGACGACATCCTTATGGTCGAGTAGCAGCCGCCTCTCCTCCCTGATAACATCACCTGTCGCATGATGGTACCACGCGACGTAAGCATTCGAGGCTTTTGGCACATAGCTCAGCTCGCTGACAAGAAAATGGGACCCCATATTTAATCGCATAAAATGGTGCGTTGCGCTGCGAATACCCTCCTCCATAGCAACCGGCTCAACTAAGAATGCCTCAAGAGGAACACCTTGGTTATAACCCAATTGTTGGGCAAAACGATGCGGGTTGTATCTCATAAACAGCACCGAGGCATTCTGTTTAAATACTAGGAAGTCCGGCCTGATAGAATACATGTGCATAACCTCCCGAGCCCTCAACGCAGAAGCCCCGTCCTTGAAAGTATCATGCAACGGTTGGACCACCTTGGAAGATTCTTTGCCGATAGTCAGGACTCTATCGACAAAGGTCATACTGTCCCCAACCATGCATAGGTGAAAGAGCAATCGCCGAGCCTCTTGCTGTGATGGGTCTGGAGTGGAAGCGTCAACTAGATATATAACCCAGGGAAGTTGTAGCCTTCGTAGAATTGGTGTCGTTTATAAACACCAAAGGCGCCCAACACGTGCATCTCGATCCATGATGTGAAGTAGTGCAATGGTAGATAGACGGGTTTTACCCCCGATTGAGTGGTGTCAGTTGCTAAGCTCAGGCCATGATATAATTGAGCCAACCCCGCGATCCCAACGGCCATGCGCGTCCCCACAACGATGCGATGAGATGGATAAAAAACAGATGGCCTCATGTAGCGAGGGTGCGTCGGAAGCGCAAACCAACTCAGGCACAAGCCAATAAACCCTAGAAAGAATGTCTCTTCGTCAACATCCGGGACAGCAATCTCTACAAACGGGATGACTGGAGTATCTTGAATAAAGAATTTCTTTAAATCCACATCCTCAGTCGGCAAGTTATCCGAACCAAACCCGAACGGGTCGTCAAGTTTGGCGAATTTCACAGTCTGTTTAGACAGAACTTCCAGACGAAGAAAGCAGGTGATGAAATCTGCGAAGCCAACTCCGTGCCCGCCAAACTCCAGGAATAAACTCCCGTACATGTTCAACATCTTAATCAAGCATGGGAACTGATATTGAATGGCGTTCTCTGTAGTAAAGCCCATTACTACTGATTTGGTGGTGAAGACATACTCATCGGGGGGAAGTATCTCCTCATAGTGCTCCCCTCTGACGGGTAAGCCGGATATTTCCGCAAACTCCTCCAATGAAATCGAAACCTCCCGATTTAATAAGATAAAGGTATGAGTCGGGATGTTCCATTGTTCCAAGAAAGATTTGACGCACCATACATGAGGCGTGGGGTAGTGAAAGAGGGACGCATAGATTGCGGGATACAGCCTGATCTTTAATAGCAGCGACTTTTTGGCCGACAGGATATATCGGGCCTACTGTAGATAGCCGGCCGAGTGACGGTTCCTAGCATGTAAACTTTCCCCCAAGGACGCGACTCTCCTTTTCATATGTGTCACCCTAAAATGTCCAAGGCCATCGGTGGCTGCACGGGTATCGACGCCAAGGAAGGATGAAGACGACCTTCCGAGATCCAGTTGACCTCTTCTACGGCGTAAGCCACTTGAGGCGAGTTAGCATAATGGACCGCCGGGATTGGCTCCGAAGGCGCTGCGTAAGAAAAACTGCGCCAACCCTGGAAAATCTGACTATACCATGACCCCTACAGATGAAGAGATTTTTGCTCTGGGTCATGATCCTTAATAAGTGCGAAGACTTCCCGATCTACGGGCGCGTCGGCAAAAGCGCTCTCTGAACGTACGAAGGGAAAGGAGGAATAAAAAACCATAGTACCTGCACAAAAGGGGAAGGGTTAGCTATCAACATAATATTCAAGGCTTTAATATTCTAAAATTGTACTGCACCGCAGTTCAAAAAAAAGGGGACAGGGACCCGCACAAAATCAATGTAACGCCCTATTGTTCCACTCCGAAGGACGGCGCACAGGACCGCGATGTCCTGACGCTGAGATTCGGGGCAGATGCTATTTGGTTTTATCCGTCCATCTCTCCGAAGATGCCAAGTTGATTTATGGCACCATGTATCGGAGGTTTAGACGGATGCGGTCGATGTAGCAGACTTTGTCAGATTCCCCCTCGCTTGAGGGGTTTTTGATTGTGGGGACACTCTTCCCTGCAGGCGCAAGCCCCTGCAGTTAATTACGCTACCGCATCGCGGTAACAATTTTCTCCTTCTCCGGAATTTCACTTCGTGTCGTGTGTGATTGTTTTGTTTGTGGTTGCCCGTGGATTGTATACGGAGACTGAATAATGCCGTCGCCCGTAGGACGTGGACTAGTCCAAATCCGTATTTACTTAGATTTGGGTTTGGTGTTTTTAGTTTAAGGATGCATTAGTCGCGTTGCGGCTAAGATCAACTTAAACGTTCGTTAAGGATACAATAGTCCTGTTTGAGACTAAGATCAACTTAACGTGATAATCCATTTAATATCTGGCCATCGGGACTCGTCACCTCTCTAACGTCGTTGAAGGATTACAACGGCAGATGTCAGAGGAGTTCAGAGATGTACCCTTGAACCAAAGTCGATTTGGAGTTTTATAGTCCATTTAAATGTTTAAGGATACGTTAGCCGTATTTGGGGCTAAGATCAACTTAAACGGGACCGTTTAGATCCGGCAAAAGAGCATTTGGGAGCTCTATTGTTCTAGTTTAGAGACGTAGTGGTCCATGTTCCAGTTTAGGGACGTGGTGGTCCACCATTAGTTTAAGGACGTTTCGGTCCAATATTAGTTTAGGGACGTTTCGGTCCAACATTAGTTTAGGGATGTTTCGGTCCACGAGTTTAAGGACCCCGCAGTCCGTATTGATGTGTGGTCGTTGGGACCCGTCACCTCTTTGACGTCGTTGAGGAATTACAACGATGGATGTCAAAGGAGTTCGGAGATGTACCCTCGAACCGGATATAAATTGATTTGAGAGAGCATTTGTGCTCAGTTCAATTTAATTTAAGGACTTACGGCCAGAATTGGGCTAAGTCCAGTTGAAAATGTTCAACATTTTATTTATTTTTAGTCCATTAGACCTGTGCTAGGGCTTTGCCCACACTTAAATAATGCATTGCATTACTTCTACTTTCTTGTTTGGGCTCTGCCCATAAAAGATGCAGAGCATCAATTTATTTTGGGCTCTGCAAGGCATCTGCATAGCATTTTATTATTTTTGTTTGGGCTTTGCCCATTTATAAATGATGCAGAGCATCAATTTAATTAGGCCTGTTTGGTCTTTTAATTGGGCTTGGCCCTGCATTGCATTTGTTAGGCGCTTTGCGCCACTCACTGAGCGCAAGCGCTTGTGGTGAAGACACGTGTCATGCTCTGGTGAGCGCAAGCGCAACAGTGCAGTGCGCTGCGCTAGTGCGCTGCGCTGTTGCGCTGCTGACACGTGGCGCGCTCTGGTGAGCGCAAGCGCAACAGTGCAGTGCGCTGCGCTGTTGCGCTGCTGATACGTGGCGCGCTCTGGTGAGCACAACAGCGCAGTTTGCAAGTGCAAAGCACCAAGAATCTTTCAGATTCAAGAACAGAAGTGCAAAGCACTATTTGATTTCTTGATCTAATTTAGATCAAAGAAAAATAAGTTTTTTCTTGTTTTTCTTATCTCAGAGAACCAAAGGTTCATGAAAAGTGCAAAGCACTATTTTTATTTTATTTTTATTAAAGATCATTGATCTTGTTTTTAGATCTATGATCTATTCCTAAGAGAACTTTCTCTTTTTTCTAAAGGTTTTTACCTTTTTTTTATTCTTGAGGAGTTTCTCAGAGTTCTCTTCTCTCCTTCTTTTTTCTTAGAAAGATATTGATGCCTTTTAATTGAGGCCTAGGGTCCTTTTTATAGTGCCCATAAATTAGTTAAATTTGTTAAAGAGATCTTTCTCTGAGTGATTTGGGGAATTTTCCCCACCGTTGGATCTTTGATCCAAGGGCTTCTGCTTTGCAGAAGAAAATCTTCTTGTTTTAACAAGAACAGAAAATATTTCTTAAAATTTTAATTCTGTTTGGCGCAGATGCCCCAGCGCGTGACACGTGTCGCGCAGCGCACAGCGCAGCGCAACTTGCGCTAGCGCATCTGCGCTGATATGTGTCGCGCAGCGTACAGCGCAGCGCAACTGCGCTAGCGCATCTGCGCTGACACGTGTCGCGCAGCGCAGCGCCTGCGCAACTGAAGCGTTGCTTCCTTTAATAGAGCTTTGCTCTGATTGGGTGCGCTTTCTTGGGCGCTGCGTTGACGTATCGGCGCCTGACATGTGGCGCGTTGCGCCCGAGACTTGAAGCGTTGCTTCAGAATTTTTGAATTTTGAATTTCAACAGAGCTTTGCTCTGATTGGGCGAAACAAATGCCCCCCCACCGTTGCGCTCACGTGGCGCACACGTGAGTGCAGCGGTGGCAAACTCCTGATCGTTGGATCAAGGGGTGAGCTCAAGGGGCGCAAGCGCCTTATAAATAGGACCTCTGGCCTTCAGTAGATGATTACTATCTTCAAGAACTTTTATTTCAGAGCTTGCTCTTGCTTAAGGACTTCAGAGCTTTGCTCGTTTCTAAAGTTAGAAAACTTTTAGGTAAAAATTAATTTAAATCCAATTAATTTACATTAATCTTAACCAAAAGAGCTTTGCTCTCATAGATCTTTTGATCTAAAGAAATTCCTTTTAGGGTTTCACCAACAGAGCTTTGCTCTCATGAATCCATAGATCTACAGAGATCTTGTTCATGGGTTTTAACCCATGAGCAGAGCTTTGCTCATGGATCCAAAAATAGATCTTTTTGATCTAAAAATGAAAAACTTCTAAGAGTCTTCAAAATGTTCTAATCTCTTTAGGAGTTTTAAATAAATTTCCTCATCATCACCACAGAGCTAGGCTCTTTTAAGGAATCTTATTTCCCTGAGACCAGAGTTTGACAAGTGTCACTCTGTGGCAGAGCTTTGCTCTGAAAGAGGAGATTTTCTCCTTGTCTCTAGGGATTTATTTTCCTGGGGACCAACTGACAATCTCATCCAATGATGAGATTGTCTTACTAACTGACATATTGTCATCCAGATTTTGTGGGTCCCCGTTTGGTCTCCTACTCACTGCACTGCTGTGTGGTGTAATTAATTAATTTTAATTTAATGCATTTTTTTTGATGCCAAACGTTGGAATTACAACACTAATGGCTAAATTGTTCCTTTGCAGCGATCATGTCTCCAGACACTTCATTCCCTTTCGTCCGCTCGGAGGAGGGATTTCCCGAGGCACCCTCGGACCGTGAGGTCCTGACCATGATTAAGGAGTACGACCTGGAATACAAGAGTCTCCACCTTTGGGGATCGTGGTATAATCAGATCATCATGGGCCGCCGGAGCTTCACATGCGCGGTGCCGTCGGAACCCATCATGGCGATTCATTATGCTACCCCACCCTCGGTGCAGTATGCCGTGGAGTTGGTGGATTGGACATCGAAGGGCTTTCTACATCCCGCTATAGATGCGATACCGGTTCAGCGTCCTATGGTTTTGGACATCCTAGGGCGCCGTATCTGTCAGGGTGAAGCACGACCTTGGGGGCAATCGTATAACCTTGGTCTGATCCCCCGCCACCCGATTGGCTATCTGCCGTGGGCCCGGTACATCCTGTCGACGAAGAAGTCGCAGTTGATAAGAATAGGACTGTACACCGCGGTCTACGTCTCTCTTTTCCAGTATCCCACGCTCCCCACCTGGTGGTTCAAAGCTTTCTTGGAGCAATGGAATATTCCTACCCACACTTTCCTTGCCATGGATCGGGAAGTGTCAATCTCCTTGGAGGAGTTTGCGGAGGTATCCGGCTTACCAGTGATGGGGGAACATTATGAGGAGCTGCTCCCGACAGATGTGTACATCTTTGGTGCTAGGCCGATGGTAAGGGGGGTCACACCAGAGAATGCCGTTCAACATCAATTCCCAAGCTTGATTAAAGTGTTGAACATATATGAGTCCCTCTTCGTCGAACATGGGGGTCGGGGAGTTAACTTTGAGGACTTCATTGCTCGTTTCCTTCGTCCAAGCGTCATCTCATCAGAAGCTGCCGAGTTCGCCACCCTGGATGACCCTTTCGGTCTAGGTGTGGACAACCTACCGGAGAAGGATATAGATCAAAAGGGTTTTTTTCTTCCAGACTTCCCTACTATGTCATTTGCAGAAATTGCGGCCCCTGGAATGGATGAGGAGGACTTTTTCTTAGGATTTCTTGGATTGTGGCTGAGCTGGTTTGTGATCCCAATGCACTCTCATCGGATGCGACCCTCTGTCTTTTACCCAGCCCACCGGATGGTCTTCGGGGTAAAGGTAGCTGTTGGGATTGCTGGCTTGGCGCACTTATACCATGGCCTCAGTCGAGTAGCGGATGCTAATGAGCCCGGGGTACTGCATATGGTCTTCCCGATGCATTACTTTGCATCATGGCTCGAGCTACACACAGCGGGTGTCTTCGGCATGCATAAAAGGCCCTCGTTCTTTGACAAGTGCGGTTTTCCCCGCATTATACAGCTGATCAGCGCATCAATTGTAACCCCATCACCGCGGAACGCCAGGGGCTTACTCCTTCACCCTCACACCGTTGGAGCCGGTATGTCCTTTGTCGATAAGGTATTGACCATTGGAAAGGTGTCTACCACTGTGACGCGGCCATTACAAGATGTCTTTAAAGATGGAGCCTCAGTTTTGACGGCTCGGGAGACCCTTCACTTATATTCCATTAGACCGGGTTTCTTAGTCTTTAGGCAGAATGGTGTGGCAATTTTTATGAGGTATAACCTGCATCGTTTTGCTCAACAACTGGGCTACGATCAAGGGGTCCCCTTGGAAGCTTTCTTGCTGGAACCCACTGCAACTGAAGAAGGGATGGAGAACGCACTGCACCATTTCATGCGCCTGAATACGAGCTCTCATTTTTTTTATCAATGCGCCGGCTTATGCTCCGAGACTCCTCAATGTGTACAAAGACTGGTACAATCATGCAACAGGAGCAGTTATAAATGAGGAAAGGCGACTGTTGGTCGATCGTAAGGGTGTGCCTCCAGGTACCGATCGCAACGCTCCTTTGGTCCTAAGGACCCCAGTAGTTGGCCCTTTAAAAGAGGTCAGAACTGGACCATCGCGTGCGCGAAGCCTTCCACGTGGCTCGTCGCTCCCTGATGTCGCAGATGCACCTGCAGCGCCCCGTGCTCCGGCGGAGACAGTGGTTGTATCCTCGCCGGAGTCTGGCGTGGGTGCGGACATCCGGACCCGTCGTCCCAAGGTGGCTGCTAAACGGAAGTCGATCTCACGTGAGCCTAGGGGCGGAGGGCAGAAGAAAAAGAAATCGCTCTTCGCTGCAGATGTCGTGTTCGTCCAGGAACCCCATGCTCCCTATGCCGAGGGCCTGATCGAATACGGGATGAACGAAGGACTAGTGATGCCGCCGCCGGACGATACAGACTTGGAAGCCGCTCTCGAAACTTCGGCGTGGTTGGCGAAGCGTGACGCGTGGCTGGCTAAGCTTGCGCAATCAGGTAACTACTAGTCACATTTTCTTTATTGTAACATATCTTCCTTATTGCTTTTGAGTAACACTTTTCTTTCCTTCCTTCCAACAGGCATCACTGATGAAGAAGCCATCGCCGCTTCTTTGAAGACTTTCCAGGAGGAGGAACGTCTTAGAGCGTCTATGGGCCTTAGTAAGTTTTAATCCATCAAGTCTCCATCTCCCTCGTGTTATGGTCGATCTAACCTCTCTCTTTTTATTGCAGAAACCTCAATGCCGTTCCCACCAAGCGACGCATATGTTTTACCAGCTGCCGATGTTCCTGCTTCCTCTGGGCCACCGCAGGAGGTTCGTCTTGAAGAGCCGATGAAGGATGCCTTAAAGGCTCTGGAGGCATCCCTGAACGAGGATGATGACGCCTTGAAGGAGGCGTCACTAAGGTCCATCGCGACAGCCCGGGAGGAAAGGAAGTGGCTGAGGCATGAGGTGAAGGCGCGCATGGCTGCCTTGGCTATGGGAGCGGGTCCCAGCACTGCCCCTCGTGCTGATACTCCATCTGAAGAGGCCCCTGTCGCCCTATCCACTGCCCGCAGAGAGGTAGCGCACGCAGTTCGGAGCGCAAACGGTAAATCCGCTTCAGGTAATATTTCTCTCAGAGTTTTTGTTATAAGGATTTTTAATGTCATTGGTCCTTATATCCCTTATCTTGCAGGGCCAAGTCCGATCGAGGGGGAGGCGGAAACCGTTGATCCCAAAGAAACAGAGGAGGCGGTACCTGCTGAACTCGAGCTGACGGTGGGCAACGTCGTTGTGGCTTCGGAGCCTGAGGTGGAGGTCCAGGGGCCTGCAGCCGAGAAGGTCATTGATGCCGAACCTGAAGCGGTGGCAGATGATATGATCATTATAACTGAACCGAGGGTGGTGGCGGACGAGGCGCTCGAGGCCGGCGATCTCGTGGTGATGGTGGACGATACAACCGCGACTACTGAACCTGAGAGAGTAGTGGGTGAGGTAGCCATGATTCCCGAGGACGAGTCAACCGCTCCTTCTCTGGAATCTAGCAATACTCCAGTCATAGCCCTCCCCGTCTATGGTCCTCCGCCGTCTCCAGGTCTCGCGAGCACCACGACGGTTCCCATTGAGTCAGGTGATGAGGCCACGGGCGGTGGTCTCATGTCAATAGAGGAGGGAATCGCCTCTGTTTCAGCCGGCAGCTCATTAGGTAAATCCCAAGTTCCTATCTTTTTTTTTTTTATCTTACAATCCTTTCTGACAAATTCGCATTTGTTGTAATGCAGGTGCAGCCAGTGCCGATGCCCCACTGCTCGAGGGAGCGCCTTCAACGACTGCCTTGGCGGTGGTCACCTCTCAACCCTCTCTCATACTCTCGAAGATGTTGGAAGGTATGGGTTTGTAATTTATTAATCTTATCTTCCAGACGCATAATTTGTGTACTAAAGTTATACTGTTGTGTCTTTCAGGAGTGCTTTTTGACCATCTTTATCAAGTGTTGCTCCCACACTTCTCCTTCCCATCTGAATTCGCCTTTCCCTCTGGTGGCGCTGGTGAGTACCGTTCCCGATTGATATCTTTGTTTTTCAGTGGTAGAATTATTTCTAACTCTCTCTTGTCCTGACCGCAGTGTTACAAATCGAAGGGGGAGAAGGAAGATCGATTGCGCCACCGGCCCTTCCGGCCTTGCCACCTGCTTCAACCGGTATAGTAAACTATTTTATCAATGACTTTCTCCGTATCTATTGAATCATCATCTAATCACATTTTGTCCTTTTCAGCTGTCGTTCCAGTCTCGGTGCCTTTTGAGTCTCGTATTACAATACCGGACGGCCCTTCCCAGAGACGTCCGTCCTTAAAAGGTGCGGCGAATAGTCTGCGCATGTTGAGTGACTACATCGAGGAACTCGACGTTGAGGCTCCTACATCTGCTGAGGACTTCGCTACGACGGTTAACCCGATGTTGGTGATATTTTCCACCTTCCATGACGAGAGCATTGTCGCCTCTTGGGTTAACCATTGTCGGGAGATTGAGGCTTGCCTTCATCAGCTAGAGTCGATGCGCCCATCCCCAGAGACTTTGGCCGTGAGCACTCAACGGGGAGCATGGCTCGAGCAAAGCACTTCTCATTTCCGTCATTTGGAACAAGAAGCAGCTTTGAGGCTGAAGGAGTGCCAAGAATCTTCAAGCGAAACTGCTCGCCTGCGTGCTGAAGTTGAGGCAAACGCCGCTGAGGTGAAGGCCGTCTTCGAGGGCCTTCTGGAGCGCATCTCAAATGGGCTAAGACTGAAGCGGGCACTTGATATCGCCGAGCATGACACTCCAGGCCGTGAAGCTGCTCATCAGGCCATCAGGGATCAGCTTGCATCTGTCGCACAGCAACGGGCCTAAGTGGAGGCGGAGTTGGCAGTGGTGGCCAATCAGGAAAAGGCATGGAAGGAAGTGTACGAACAACTGATAAAGCTACTTAAGACGCTTCCTTCCCAATAGCTGCCTTTGTATCAATGTATTTGTAAAAATTTCCTTTTAAATAATATGTATCCATTCTTTATTCTTTTGTACGATTCATCTTGTATTTGATTGAAGTCAATGAATAAAGATACACATTTTCTTTTGCAATGTCTTGTATGCTCTTTTGCTTTCTGCCTTCTCTTATTATCAGCATGTTATCTTTGATAAACATAATTGGCAGATAACTTAGTTTTTTTTAAGAGATAGCGATGGCTTAGGCCGCAGGTTCAGATCTGCTGCCTAAGACTTTTCAACTCTATGAGCCGTGAGGGTCTCATAGAGACTTTTCTCCCTACGGATCGAGAGGATCTCGTAGGTGGGTTTTCTCCTTAGGAATCGTGAGGATTCCTAAGTATGGTTTTCTCTTACAAGTCGTAAGGATCCCATAAGAGAATTTTTCCCGCTTACGAGTCGAGAGGACCCACAAGCGGTTGTTTCCCTCCTCGTCGAAATTCGACTTTGGAGAGTGAGACCCGTGAATAGTATGCAAGAGACCATTTCGGATTGACTTGCAGGGTCCCATTGTTCAGGAAGCAAGTTTTTTAGTCCTTGCTGCCTGAGGCTTCATTTGCATGTTGAGACGAATCGGGAATTTCCCGCGGAGACACCGTTTCTCTGCAAGCCGACGCGAATCAGGAGGCTCTCGTCAATGAGTGTTTGTATCCGTGAGTCGAGGAGTTTGCTAGGGATTATTTGTTTCCCAAGCGCCAAGGATTATTTGTTTCCTTGGGGTTTGAAACGAGTCGAGAATTTCCCACGGAGGCACTGGTTGCTCTGCGAGTCGACGCGGATCAGGAGGCTCTCGTCAAGGAGTGTTTGTATCCGTGAGTCGAGGAGTTTGCTAGGGATTATTTGTTTCCCAAGCGCCAAGGATTATTTGTTTCCTTGGGGTTTGAAACGAGTCGAGAATTTCCCACGGAGGCACTGGTGGCTCTGTGAGTCGACGCGGATTAGGAGGCTCTCGTCAAGGAGTGTTTGTATCCGTGAGTCGAGGAGTTTGCTAGGGATTACTTATTTCCCAAGCGCCAAGGATTATTTGTTTCCTTGGGGTTTGAAACGAGTCGAGGATTTCCCACGGAGGCACTGGTGGCTCTGCGAGTCGACGCGGATCAGGAGGCTCTCGTCAAGGAGTGTTTGTATCCGTGAGTCGAGGAGTTTGCTAGGGATTATTTGTTTCCCAAGCGCCAAGGATTATTTGTTTCCTTGGGGTTTGAAACGAGTCGAGAATTTCCTACGGAGGCACTGGTTGCTCTGCGAGTCGACGCGGATCAGGAGGCTCTCGTCAAGGAGTGTTTGTATCCGTGAGTCGAGGAGTTTACTGAAGACACTGGTTTCTTCAGAGTTGGACTGAACCGTCAAGATTTGGCTTCGTCTTCTGGCGGAGCCTGTTGGGAAAGTATGGTTCCCTCTTTGTTTACGCCCTTGGATTGTATACAGGGATCGATGTGATCTTAACTGTAAGGCCAAAGTTTTGTCATCATTCTTTTTGTTTTATCTCCGCGATGCTCTATCATTTCAGCTTTTATATCGCGAAGGTCGCGATTGCCCAATCATTTCGGCTATTTGTCGCGGTGCCCAATCATTTCGGCTATTTATTTTATTTTTACTCGCTGCTTTTTATTGCGAGTTGCCCAATCATTTTGGCTATTTTACATGCATACATTTTTACTTGCTGCTTTTTATTGCAAGTTGCCCTATCATTTCGGCTATTTCGTATGCATGTGCGACCTATTGGCTTTTCGCTGTAAACCAATTTCGGCATCAGCACCGCTACAACTGGGATATTGCCAGGAGCGAATCATCATCTGCCTCTGTCGCTGTTGAACAAAGGTGGCTTAGCGACCAGGGTTAGGGTCCTGTCGTCTAAGGCTTTTAACTTCATGAGCCGTAAGGGTCTCACAAAGGTATTTCTCCCTACAAGTCGTGAGGATCTTGTAGGTGTCTTTTCTCCTTAGGAATCGTGAGGATTCCTAAGTGTATGTTCCTCTGTAAGCCGTAAGGATCCTACAAGAGGGTTTTCTCCTTGTAAGTCGAAAGGACTTATAAGGGTTGTTCATCATGCGAACATATCCCCAGTCTCGGTTGAGACTTGATTAGAGAAATGTTTATTCGCGCCCGTGGATTGTATACAAGGGCCAATATTGAACCACTTGTAGGGCAATATCGGAAATTGTGGGGATTGCTTAAGCACAGGTTTAGGTCTCTGTAACTTAAGACTTTCAAATCTTATGAGCCGTGAGGGTCCCATAAGAGAGTTCTCCTTACGAGTCGTGAGGATCTCGCAAGTGTATTTTCTTCTTAGGGATCGTGGGGATCCCTAAGTGTGTTACTCCCTTGTGAGTCGTAAGGATCTCACGTGGGTGGTTTCTCTTTACAAGGTCGAGAGGACCCTATAAGTGTTCTTTAACGAGGTTGCGCCCTTTCAGGTTTTCACAAACACTCGCCGGTATTCCTGCTGTTTTTACTCACGGAGCCCTTTCGGGTTTTTCATCCGTGCCCATTTTGCTTATGGACATACCGTTTTTTTTAATTCTTTTTATTTTTATATATATTTTTTTCTCTTTTTTTTTACGAGGTCGCGCCCTTTCGAGTTTCACGAACACTCGCCGGTAGCCCTGCTGTTTTTACTCACGGAGCCCTTTCAGGTTTTCATCCGTGCCCTTTTTGCTTATGGACATACCGTCTTTATTTATTATATATTTTTTTTTATTTTTTTATTCATCTCGTCAGCCTAAGGATGCTGCGGTATTAGTTTAAAGACGTTTCGGTCTGCTATTAGTTTAAGGACGTTTCGGTCCGCTATTAGTTTAAGGACGTTTCGGTCCGTTGGCCAGCTACTACTTATAGAGTTTTGGGCTTAGGAAGACAGAGAGCGGACATAGTCGTCGTCATCTATCATTGACCTAGGCCGTAACTCATTAGGCGTAGTATTTCTTCAGGAAGCGACCGTTTATCGGCCTGAAAGGCCTTTCACCATGCATATCCATAAGCAGGTAGGCCCCACCCTGGTAGACCTTATCTATGACGTACGGGCCTTCATAGTTTGGCTCGAATTTTCCCCGCTTGGCGCGATTGGGGATCATAGGCCTTTTGACCACTAGCACAAGCTCGCCTTGGCGGAATGTCCTCGGTCGGGTCAGTCTTTCATATGAGCGCGTCATCTTTGCTTTATAGGCCTCCAGATTTTTTTGCGCCATGAGTCGTGTTTCTTCAAGGGCGTCAAGATCCTCAAGCCGAAGGTGAGCATTTTCTTCGTCCGTCAGCTCGTAATGGACTGCCACTCGTAGAGAGGGTAATTCTATCTCGAGGGGGAGTACTGCTTCTGTCCCGAATACCAACGCATATGGTGTTGCGTTCGTGGCCGTTTTAAACGTGGTTCGATACGCCCAGAGAGCTTCTTGCAGTCTTTCGTGCCAGTCTTTCTTATTTCGCGACACTGTTTTCTTCATGATCTTCGTCAAGGTCTTGTTGAAGGCCTCAACTAGACCGTTAGCTCGCGGATTATAAACCGAGGAATATCTCCAATCTATATTGTGTTGCTGCGCAAAGCGATTGATCTTGTGGCTTCTGTACGCTGGCCCGTTATCGGAGATGATCCGTCTTGGCGTTCCAAACCGATATATGATGTGCGTCTTGAAGAAGTGGAGGATATTTTCCGTCTTCACTTCTCTTAACGGTACTGCTTCTGCCCATTTAGAGAAGTAGTCAGTCGTCGCCAGGATGAAACGATGTCCTCTGGACGATGCTGGTTCGATGGGGCCGACTATGTCAGTCCCCCACATTTCGAACGGCCAGCTAGCCACCGTTGGATGTAGTGGGTTTGGATGTTGATGGATGAAATCCCCATGGATTTGGCATGAATGGCATTGCTTCGCATATTCGAGGCAGTCCTGGATCATTGTGGGCCAATAGTAGCCCATCCGTTTGATCTTCAACTTCATCTTTGGGCCCGCTTGGTGAGAACCGCAGAGTCCGTCGTGAACTTCCTGAACGACTCTTTTCGCCTCGTCAGGTCCTAAACATCTCAGCCACAGAGAATCAAACGACCTCTTATACAGAGTATCATTGACAAAGGCGAAAGACAGAGCTCGTTTCATAAGCTGATGTCTTGTGGACGCTTCTTCGGGCATTCGGTGGGACTTAAAGTAGTCTATGAAGACTTCCCTCCAATCCTCGGCCTTTTCCCGGTCTTTTATTTGTAGAGCCATCTGCTCGCTCGCTCCTTTTTCTTCGGATGATTCCGGAGATATTTCTATTGGAGCAAGCACCCGACGGCTTTGCACCACGATTCTAACGTCATCGAGGTTCTCGTCAGCCAGTTCTTTAGCAAGTTTGGCCAATGCGTCTGCTTTGCTGTTTTCTGCGCGCGGTATGTTTTCCAAAGTATAGGAGGGAATTTGAGTCAACAGTTGTTGCACTTTTTTGCCGTACTTTACCAATTCTGGTTTGCATGTTTGGTAGTCGCCGTTTATTTGATTAACGACCAGTTGAGAATCCCCGTATATGAGGAGGTTTTCAATTCCCATGTCAATGGCGATCTCGAGGCCTGTTATCAGAGCTTCGTATTCGGCTTCATTATTTATTCTCGGTTCTGTTAGGGAGAAAGCAAAGCGCATTATCCCTCCTTGTGGAGTCACAAAGATGAGTCCTACCTCCGATTTGATTATAGGGGTACTTTGTTTGCGCTTCTTTACGGAAGATGCTCCATAGAAATAGAGCTCCCATCGGGTATCACCACCGTCGATCGCATCAAACGCATGTTCTTCTGGAAGATCGCAATTTAGAGGAGAATCGGCGGGTATGGGATGCTCAGCGAGGAAGTCGGCGATGGCCTGGCCTTTCACTGCCTTGAGAGGTTGGTACGTGATCGAGAACTCCATCAAGAGTAGGGCCCATTTAGCGAGTTGTCCCGTCAATATGGCCTTTGACATCAAGTATTTAAGGGGGTCCACCTTTGAAATGAGACGGACCTCATGCGCCAACGCGTAGTGCCTGAGCTTTGTTATCGCGAAGATCAACGCCAGGCAGTGTTTTTCGATGGGGGAGTAGTTGCTTTCTGCTCCCAGTAGAACTCGACTTAAGTAGTAGAGTGCTCTTTCTTTCCCTTGATCGTTCTCTTGTGCCCATAATGCGCCTAAAGAACCTTCGAGGGCGGCTGTATAAAGAATGAGAGGCTTTCCCTTAACCGGAGCAGCCAACACTGGAGGGTTTTGCAGGTACTGTTTGATCTCGTCTAGTGCGCTTTGGCACTTTTGATCCCAGACGAACGGGGTTCCCTTCTTCATCAGGTGGATGTAAGGACGGCACTTGCCTGAAAGATTGGCTATAAATCGCCGTATGTATGCGAGTTTCCCTTGGAGAGACCGCAACTGTTTAAGAGTCCTCGGTGGAGGCATTTCCATGATCGCCTTGATCTTGGACGGATCTATTTCGATACCCCGGTGTCAGACGATGAATCCTAGGAATTTGCCCGAGGAAACTCCGAATGCGCACTTGAGAGGGTTCATCTTCAAGTTGTATTGCCGAAGGCGTTGAAATACAGTTTTCAGATGCTCGAGATGTTCCTCGTATGATTTGCTTTTAACCACGAGATCGTCGATATAGCATTCGACGATTTCGTGTATAAGGTCGTCGAAGATCTTTGTCATGGCCCTCTGATAGGTGGCACCGGCGTTCTTTAGACCGAAGGGCATCACCTTGTAGCAGAATATACCCAAAGGAGTCCTGAAGGCGGTGTGCTTCTGGTCTTCGGGATGCATCTTTATTTGATTATACCCCGATGAGCCGTCCATAAAGGAGAAAACTTCATGAGTGGACGTGTTGTCTATCATCAGCTCGGTGACTGGCACTGGGAAATCGTCCTTCGGACAAGCTTTATTAAGATCCCGGAAGTCTACGCATATACGCACTGTCCCGTTTTTCTTCATCACCGGGACGATGTTGGCGATCCATTCAGGGTATTGAACCTCCTGGATGAAGCCAGAGTTGATCAGCTTCTTGACCTCGGCATTGATGCTCATCTCAAGCTCGAGTCGCATTCTCCTCGGCGCCTGTTTGACTGGCTTGACGTCCGGGGATATCGCCAATTTATGCACGGCAATTTCTGGATTTAGTCCCGGCATTTCGGAATAATTCCACGCGAAGCAATCTCTATGCTGTAGAAGCACGTCTTTTAACGCAACTACCCTTTCTTCAGATAGTAGCTCGCTGATGAATGTCGGTCGCGGATCGTCTGCTGATCCCAACTCAATTTTCTTAAGGTTATCTGCAGTGGTATGGATTCCATCTTCCAGTTCTTTCGGCGCTGGTGGGAAATCTGAGATTACCTCATCGTTGTTGTTTTTGAAGC
Source organism: Agapanthus africanus (assembly GCA_030015575.1). Lineage (NCBI taxonomy): Eukaryota > Viridiplantae > Streptophyta > Magnoliopsida > Asparagales > Amaryllidaceae > Agapanthus > Agapanthus africanus. Next base: position 747,669,817 of record CM057341.1, on the reverse strand, counting down.
ACCAGGGAAGGTCATCCATGTTCTCGGGCTCTTCTTTTGATATCGTTATCACGTGACAAGTACGAATTCGCTTCCAATCCCAATGCGGAACTGGCTCTTCTTTCGTGGCCTTGGGCTCGTGCTTTTGTGGCGGCGTTACCTTCCAGTTGTCAGACAGAGCGAACTTGCCGAGCTGGTACTGATCTTCGACCCAATTCTTAAAGGTGAAGCAGTCTTCGAGCGGGTGCCCTATTATTCGATGGTAAGAGCAATAGTTTGGGTCAGAGACTTCGCTTGCTTGTTCGGGGTGCTTGGACTCCGGCAGTGTGAGCATCTGATGTTTTAGAGCAAGCTCAAATATCCTCCTCGTCTTATCCCGAGGAAAAGAGTATGCTCGACTCATTTTCTTCATGAGGGATAGATCAATAACGCTCGCCTCCCGTTTGCATGACTTCTTAGCCCTGCTTTGTTGCTGTTGAGCGCCTTTTTGGCCTTTCGACTTATTTCTGCTTTTACGCTGAGCTTTCTTTATAACAGGTTGACAAGGAGCGGTATTTTCATCCTTTACGGCCTGTTGGAGAAGGCGTTGCGTCTTGGCTTTCTCATAGATGGCCGTCTCACGGTGGTGATCATCTCGGACTTTTTGACCAGCTTTCTTTATAAGTTTGTCCATTTGTTCTTCTAACGACGGACTGGGCTCTTTTGCATCTGGAACTTTCACTGGCTTAGGATTAGCGTCCTCCCATTGAGCATCTGCTTCTTCGTTGAAGTCATGCACGACGTAACAGTCGCGGAGCAGCTCTCGTTTCTTGGAACGAATGTATCCGAGCCCAATTGTCTCCATTCTCCCATTAGGCAGCTTATGCTGAGTTCCCGGGACGTTCCAGACTCTGTCATAGAATTTGGCCTTTCTAACGGTCTGTTTGAAGGGTATCCCTTGGCGCTTCAACAGCCTCTTCAAGCCTTCTGTATAATATCTGGGTAGACGGATGGGTTGAAGCCTGTCCAACGTAGGATCCGCCCTATGCCAGACTTCTTTCTCCGCTTTGTTTTCTTCAGAGCGGTAGAATAGAATTGCTTTTTCGCTTTCTCGTTTGGGAGGGATATAGAATGTCCGCAGCTCTTCTACACTGTAGATATTAAGTGCATCCAGTTCTTTATGATGTTTAGGCGGCACCATGGCGACTTGTAGACTTTGCTCTTCGTCAGCGGACGTTTGTATTGAAGGTCGAGCAGAGAATACAGCATGGACTTCATCTTCCGAGTCGCTACCAAAGATCAATACAGGAGCCGATGGTCCCGGCTTGGCGTATTGGGGCGGACCCGAATAAACTCTCTCCTCTTCCTCCTCGGTATCACTGCCGAAGACAGGGATGGTAGCGTTAGTTTTATTCTCCGGCTTGTGACACCTTTCCGTGTCTTCGAAACTCGGTAAGAAGTATTTGGCATCTTCATATTTGCGGACCTCATTCACAGAGAACGGGTTCAGTTCTCCCGTCACTGTATACTCGAAACCATCCTTAAAATACTTCATACACTGATGTTGTGTAGAAGGGATGATGTTGTACTCGTGTAACCATGGTCGGCCGAGCAAAGCGTTGTAGCATGTCTTGGCGTCTATGACGTGGAACTTAATGTCCGTGATGAGTAGCCCGAAGCGTAGCGTCAGAATCACAGATCCAAGAGTCTTTGACGATTGGGAGTCGAACCCGGAAATGGTGATCTTGTCCCGAGCAAGGTGCTGGACGCTCATGCAGATTTCCTTCAACACCCGTATGTTGAGTAGGTTAACAGATGACCCGTTATCGATCAGGATTTTGCCAATCTTTATATCATGGCAGTATCCCGAGATATAGAGAGGGCGATTGTGTTCGCACGTCCCAAGTAGAAGGTCTTCATCGCCAAAAGTAACATCGGCCGTGTGCACTTCCTCTAATTCATCTTTCATCTTTTCCTCGACCATGCATGCTTGGAATTGTTCTGGGTCTTGGAGCGCCTTAATCAACGAATCTCTCGCCTCTTTTGATAGCAAAAGGGCGTCAAGAATGCTGAGCTGTGAGGGCAGCTTCCTCAGATGTGCTAAGACGTTGTAGTCTACCTTATTCTTCTTTGGTGGGGCTTTGGCAACTAGCTCTTCCACCACTTGGTCATCTAAGACGATATCTTCAGAGGCCTTTTCTTTCCCTTTATCTTTCCTGTTCGAGGGTCCGAGGTTCTTTTCGGGTAGCGTGCGATTACGTAGCCGGATATTTTCGCAAACCTTCGGTTCTTCTTCTTTTCTCGAATCGGACTCTTTAAAGAGGGGGGTAAGTTCTAGCTCTTCATCAGAATCACTCCCAAATGTAGGCACTTGCGGTTTACCGGTGTTAATCATGCAACAATCGCCAGCAGTTCTTTTAAGCCCTTCGGTTGTATTTCTTTGCTCCCGACGAGTTTTACGCTTTCCCCGCTTAAAGCGTTGTCGATGAGCAACATATCCTTGCCACCATCTATCGAAAGCTTTGCACTCTTGAGTGGGATGCGAAATCTTTTGATGATATAAGCAATAGGAGGGGTGCGTTTCCCTTTCACCAGTGACGTTTCCTTCAGAGGATGGTAGCTTCATGCCCATTGATATGGCCTTAGCAAACTTCTTTCTCATCTTGAATTGGCTTTTGTCGGTAGCGGAGGTGTTTAGCTCCAACGGGATCGTTTCAGCTCCTTCATCAAGTCGTTGGCGTTTGGCCTTTTCGAATATAACCGCCTCGCGCTCCCGATCAGCTTTACTTTTCAACCGAGCTTCATTAAGGAATGCGTCAATTACTTCATCTGATGGCCCCAGAACTTTTGGTTCAGATTCTGCCCCCATCGTTTCAGTACAAGGGGTCTCCTCATCGTTCGAATGGGAAATCATATGACAGCTTGCCACGCATTCTTCAGCTTCATCTGACGAACTTTCTCCCTCTCCTTCCTCTTGAAAGACGTGGTTGAGGAACTCTTGGAGCGTAATGGGAGTCCGTGCCTTTTGGTTGTATTCATCCAGCATGTCAATTTGCTTTTGTAAGTCCGTGCGCTTGTCGCCAGGCTTCACGGGCTTCTTAGATTTCTTCTTCCTCTTTTTCGAAGATTTTGACGGCTGGCTGCAAGTGCTTGAACCACCACCATCGGTCTTTGGAGTTGGACGTGGCTTCAACATCCCTTCAATGACCTGCGGTTCCAACGGGTTCTTCCACTCGATCGCTGGACATGTCTGAAGATCGTTTAGCATCCTCTTTGTCTTGGCTGATAATACAACCTCCTAAGGATTTTCTTCAATGACAGAGCATGTTGCCCCCGGCATATTCGTCCCCTTAGAGGTGTGTGGCTGCGGGGGATTCACCTTCCATTTGTCGGATAACGCGAACTTGCCCTGTCGGTACTGGTTTTCAAGCCAATTTTTGAAAACGTAGCAGTCTTCGATCGGATGGCCTAGTACTCGATGGTAAGGATAGTAGTTGGGTTCGTTGACGTCACTTGGTTGTAACGGACGTTTTGGATCCGGCAAATTTATGAGTCTGTTGCGCAACGCCAGCTCGAACAACCTCCTCGTTTTATCGCGGGGAAAGGAATAAGGACGTCCCATCCTATCCTCAAGGGGCACGTACGGTCGCATATTATTTTGACGAGCAACCGGCTTCGAGTCGCTCGGTTGTTGTTGAGCATTAGCGACGACAATCGCTTTTCCCTTCCCTTTATCACTTCGGGAGTCCAGCTTTGGAAGAGGAGGTTTGTGGCCCATCTGATCCATCTGTGCTAGTTTGTCAATTATGGCCTGGAAGGTAGTTGGCTTGAAAACATCATAAACTGCGAGATGGTTGCTTGTGGATCGAGGGTTCCCACAAACATACCCACTGCGGGAGCTTCTTCAATGCGCTGCTCACACTTTGACCACAAGTTCCGCCACCGTATAGCGTACTGAACCCACGTCTCGCCGGATTTTACCCTAGCGTTAATCAGTGCCCTCATCGGGGTACGTTCACTGGCGCTTGCAAAACGTTGAGTAAACAGCAGCTCCATCTCTGCGAAGGTTTTAATAGAGTCGTTCGGGAGCTCAGAGTACCACTCGAACGCCGTATCTGATAAGCTTCCAACAAACTGGCGAAGCAACAACTTGTCGTCACCGCCGGTGTTGCCGCAGAGTGCCCTGAACTGGGCAACATGCTGATGAGGATTGCCCGTCCCCTTGTAGACATGGAACCTGGGAATTGTATAACCTGGCGGGTACTTGATTTGATCGTACCAACTCGGGTATGGTCTCCCCGTTTTCACGACCTGGCCGGCTGTTTCGGTTGCATGATGAACCCGTATTTGCTGGGCGATGTATTCATCCAAATCAGCTTTGGAGATTGTATCCTCTTTAGCTGTGGACAGAACTGGTGGAGGATTCGACGTCTCTCCCCTATCGTCTTCAAGAATGATTGGGGGATCTTCAGCAAGCGGATCTTGTTGAATCATCATACCCACCATATCCTGGAATAGGAGGGCCATTTTCTTTATGTTGGCTGCCTGCTCCGCAGCTTCTTTATCTTTTTTCTCCAGTACGCGACGAAGGAATTCAGCGTCCGTTTCTTTTTCTTGACGCTCGTCCGAGGATGTTTCAGGGGTTTCTTTTGGCCCTGTAAGTGCGGCCATAGCGTTCATCATTTCTTGGAGCTTCTGCTGCTGCTCCTGAGCTTTGGTCACTGACCTCGTGTGCGGTCTATGACCTGTTGATATGCGGCTATCTTCTTTTCCCGATGCCATGTAAACCGTATGAACTGTTATGCCCCCTGACTTAGGGCGTTTGGGTTCGCCATTTTTAACTTTTGCCGCTAACGTGGGAGTTTTCTCTGGCCTCCTTCTTTTGTGGGCCGTTGAGGTTGAAGGAACCGTTGAAGTGGGCATCCTAGGAGCTGCTGTCCCCCGCTGTTTAATGGGACGGTCCTTGTCTTTTTCCACCTTCGCCTTTTTCTGTTGACGAGAGTGACCTGGGTCAATCACGGAGTCTTGAACCCTCCGCCAAACTTTATAAATTCTTGAGGACAGCCGTTGAGGGGGCTGTTCTTGCTTCGTTTCCGTAACTCTCTCCGCAGGTGGAGGAGATCTTTTCAAGGTAGCGGTTGGAGAGTTCTTACGCACCCTCCTCAGCAGTTCAAAGCCGTTCCCAGTTGGAACAGCAGCGTTGACTTCCACCATTGGAGCAGGTGGAGTTAGCCCCGAGGGGGAGTTGCCCCCTGCCTTCCTCACTCGTTGCCAATGGCGACGTCGAGCACGGCGAGCCGTTGGGATTGGCTCAGAGATTGAGATAGTTTCTTTTTGCCCCCTGCCTAAATGAGGCGCCGCCGGTGTTATCCTCTTAAAGACTGAGGTTGTCTTTTGAGGGGTGATATTCAACCTGTAATGACCCCAAAATCTTTATACATTTGTATTATCCCTCTTCAATAATATACCGTATTTATTTGTACTTGGTATTTTCCTTTTTTCTATTAAATTTATTATTATTTTATTTCTCAATCTATTATGTATTTTTTTCTAGGTACAATTTCTTTTTCTTATATTTAAGTTTTTAACTTCTCATTCTTATTTTTTCCTTTCATAAATATTTAACCCAAATCCATTATTCTTATTCTCCATAGCCCATCTAAAAAGCCCATTTTCTTTTTAAGCAACATCATATATTTAATTCTAATTAAATATATGCATGAACAACTTTATAGCTCATTGGTTAAGTCTTTGCATTGTTATTCCATAAGTCACATGTTCAAATCCCCATTCTTGCAATTATTTTTTATCATTTTTTTTATTCTTCTCATAACCTACAAATGAGACCTTTCATTTCCAAAATGAATGGTGACCTTTCATTTCTCTTTTAATTCTTATGTTAAATGCATATATTATTATACATAATTCACCATTACACCATCTTAATTGTCCTCCTCCATCTTTTCCTTCCTCATATTTTTCTATCTCTCATTTCTCCCTCTTCACCTAAAGTCCAAGAAGAAGAGCATGAAGAAGTCTTCAAGAAGGTCTCGCTAGTAACGCGAGGCTATCGGCGGATAGACAAGCCCGGTGACAATACCGGCTTGTGCATGTAAGTCCCTTCTCTCTCCTTTCCCCCCATCTCTTTTTGTCCTCTTGTCATGCATCGTGAACCCTCTATTCTTTTCATATCATAATCTATAAGAGAAGATACACATAAACATATACATATACATATACATAAGTTTAGATATATATGATTCTATATGGTTTAATAATATCTTATTATCTCTTGTTCAAATTAAAGTATTTTTAATTCTTTGTTCATGGCTAGGAATGTTTATTACAACTTGTGAGAACACAAATTTCATGCCACAATATATCTATAATATCACATGAAATCGGTTTGTTTATTAAAAGAAAAATAGAAGCCTGCATAAAATACTAGTTAATCTTTCTGCCGATTTTAGTATACACATCAATACCTTTAGTTTTAAAATAATTTTTGGAAATTAATTTTTACTTCTGAAAATTTCACGGAATTTACATATGATAGATTATATTATTTTATACATGCTGTAAAAATTTTAGATTGATCCGCATAACGGTTTAGGAATTACATCGTATTTATTCACTGATCGTAAAACAGAAAACTGCAGCTATCGGTCAATTTCTAGGACACATAACTTGGTATACCGGTATCCAAATTGAGCAAACTCAGATGTTTTTGATATCTACATCGAATGATATAGATTTTATTAGTTTTATAGTTTTACTGAAAACCTACCTAAGATAAAGAAAACTGCATTACAATATTAAGTGACGGATCTGGACAGAATCTGTCCTGATTCGCACACTGTTTTTAAATTGGACATAACTCGAACACCCGATATCCGTTTGTGACAAAATTTAGATGTGTAGATGCACCATTGATAGAAATATAATTTTCTGTATATTATATTACTTAGGAATGCATGAAACAACCTGATATAGGCTTTGCAATAGAATATATAGTTGCTGTCCAGAAATCTGAATTTCTGTTTTAAATGCTGATATTAAAATTATCATAACTAGAGCTTCAGAAATCCAAATCATGTGAATCTTGGTGTTTTCGATAAGTACATCGAAATACCTACAATTTTCTAATAATTTTCGTAACCTGAAACCTGATACAAATTAACTCAAACTGCGTTTTAAAAATATGTGACGGTGCCGAATAGATTCTGATCTGTTTTGCGCGACGATACGAAAACATATATATCTCTCAAACCGGTAGTCATATTTAGGTAAAACTGGAACTCACGCATGCAAAACATTTAGAGCCATATTTCTGTTTATATTTTGCATTCGTTTGACTTGATTAATTAGTCGTACATAATATTTCTTTACAGCATTGTTTTTGGTAGTTACTCGTATAATATACTTGACTCATTTCATACTATTCGAACATGTATACATATTTATCTTGATCATTAAATTGTTGTATATACATAAAGACGAATAACAAATACTTGAGGTGTATTTTGCAAACTATACAATATTACTTTTTACAATAAACCCCCTCAAGTTTTATAAATTACAATAAGGCCCCTAACAAATGAAGAACTTCAAATTATCTTCTCTAGTCTGACTCGGGTTAGAGTCTGACTATTTCTGACTTGAATATAATTCAAGTCAATCTATATTCTTTATATTTCAACTCAAGATGAATACATGAATCTCAGAATCCAGTTAACAAACTATATAACTTGACTGAACCGAACCATGGATATTCCTTTTACATGATTCCCAGTATTCCATTTACATGACTCTATGGTTATAGCCGTTTCCTGATATCATGGTTTCGGTCAGTCAGTTAATCACTCATACAATCAACACAATTTTACAAGATAACAATACAAACAAGACATCGCGGGGTTTAAGGGGTAGACTGGTACGGAATATGTTAAAGGTGGCACGAGGTGGTCACTTAAGACGTAATTACATCCATGCCGTTGTTCCGTGGTATTATCGACGGAGCCTTGTACTACAGGTTACCAAAGTCCCCGGTGTAAGTGGGACTCCCCTCGTATACACTGGCATCTTCTGTACCAGGCTACAAACAACAGCGTTAATACAACATTACAATATTATAATACAACATTAAAAGCTACACTCTCCCTCTCTTACTCTCTGTCTATTTCTCCCTTATCTTTGGGACTTACCGAGCGACCTGTTCGCTGACGACATTCTATTTCTTTCTTCTTTGAATGTCGTCAGGTGATTTGGACCCGGCAGAGGTTGAGCCATCGCAAGAAGACTTGGAGCAGTTTACTGAAGACCCTGCACTGTAGTTTCATTGTACACTTTTCCTTTCTGTACTTTTCATTTCCTGTTATGCCACTGTTTAGGCATCTTTTATTTCAGTTGTATTTCCTTTCATGTATTGTATAAAGAATGTTAATAAATAAAAGTTGCTGTTATTTTTATACTCTTGTCTCTTGTGTAATATTTTATATTGCTTAGCTACGCTTAGCGTATGTACTTCTGAGTACATACGTAGCAGACCTCGTCGCGCCCACTTCACCGTACACTGGGAAGCGGGGCGTGACACAACCTACCGAAGACGGATCCTTGAGCAGGGGCAGGAGCAGGAATCGTCAGTCTTGAAAAGACTGACTCTTTGACAAGGGAAGCCTCCTTGACGACTTCTGGAGCAACAGTTATTGCCTTCCTCGGGACAGCCAATTTAGAGTTCTGATTTAGCCTGGTGAAAACAGAGGCTGTCGGTTTGGTAGTGGGCGACCCGTTGACAGGGGTCGTCGTAGCAGTGAGCCGGTCGAAGACCGACTTCTTGTTCACTTTCGGTGCAGGTATTGGCGTAGGGAAGCTTATAGGTGGGATCATGGTCCCAAAGAACAGACCAATGGTGGCTTGGGTCACCTGATCTACCGGCAGAGTGAGGAAGGAAGCCGCTTGGGGCCCATATGCTACACCTCCTGGTGAGGTGGAGCGTCCGTTGCAGTGGCACTTCGAGCAGTTGGTGCAGTTAGAGGCCATTGAATCTTGAGTTCTACGCCAGGCAAAAGACCAAATCTTAGTAACTTGAAATCCGAAGGCAACCATTAACAAACCGCGATTGGTTCGCGAAGACGACACACGAAGTGTGGAGTGGAAAGAGGAAGAGGTCCCACCGGGCGTGCCAGAATCTGTTCCCCTCCGAAGGACGGCGCACAGGACCGCGATGTCCTGACGCTGAGATTCGGGGCAGATGCTATTTGGTTTTATCCGTCCACCTCTCCGAAGATGCCAAGTTGATTTATGGCACCATGTATCGGAGGTTTAGACGGATGCGGCTAATGTAGCAGACTTTGTCAGATTCCTCCTCGCTTGAGGGGTTTTTGATTGTGGGGACGCTCTTCCCTGCAGGCGCAAGCCCCTGCAGTTAATTACGCTACCGCATCGCGGTAACAACTTTCTCCTTCTCCGGAATTTCACTTCTTGTCGTGTGTGTTTGTTTTGTTTGTGGTTGCCCGTGGATTGTATACGGAGACTGAATAATGCCGTCGCCCGTAGGACGTGGACTAGTCCAAATCCGTATTTACTTAGATTTGGGTTTGGTGTTTTTAGTTTAAGGATGCATTAGTCGCGTTGCGGCTAAGATCAACTTAAACGTTCGTTAAGGATACAATAGTCCTGTTTGAGACTAAGATCAACTTAACGTGATAATCCATTTAATATCTGGCCATCGGGACTCGTCACCTCTTTAACGTCGTTGAAGGATTACAACGGCAGATGTCAGAGGAGTTCAGAGATGTACCCTTGAACCAAAGTCGATTTGGAGTTTTATAGTCTATTTAAATATTTAAGGATACGTTAGCCGTATTTGGGGCTAAGATCAACTTAAACGGGACCGTTTAGATCTGGCAAAAGAGCATTTGGGAGCTCTATTGTTCCAGTTTAGAGACGTAGTGGTCCATGTTCCAGTTTAGGGACGTGGTGGTCCACCATTAGTTTAAGGACGTTTCGGTCCAACATTAGTTTAGGGACGTTTCGGTCCAACATTAGTTTAGGGACGTTTCGGTCCACGAGTTTAAGGACCCCGCAGTCCGTATTGATGTGTGGTCGTTGGGACCCGTCACCTCTTTGACGTCGTTGAGGAATTACAACGATGGATGTCAAAGGAGTTCGGAGATGTACCCTCGAACCGGATATAAATTGATTTGAGAGAGCATTTGTGCTCAGTTCAATTTAATTTAAGGACTTACGGCCAGAATTGGGCTAAGTCCAGTTGAAAATGTTCAACATTTTATTTATTTTTAGTCTATTAGACCTGTGCTAGGGCTTTGCCCACACTTAAATAATGCATTGCATTACTTCTACTTTCTTGTTTGGGCTCTGCCCATAAAAGATGCAGAGCATCAATTTATTTTGGGCTCTGCAAGGCATCTGCATAGCATTTTATTATTTTTGTTTGGGCTTTGCCCATTTATAAATGATGCAGAGTATCAATTTAATTAGGCCTGTTTGGTCTTTTAATTGGGCTTGGCCCTGCATTCCATTTGTTAGGCGCTTTGCGCCACTCACTGAGCGCAAGCGCTTGTGGTGAAGACACGTGTCATACTCTGGTGAGCGCAAGCGCAACAGTGCAGTGCGCTGCGCTGTTGCGCTGCTGATACGTGGCGCGCTCTGGTGAGCGCAACAGCGCCGTTTGCAAGTGCAAAGCACCAAGAATCTTTCAGATTCAAGAACAGAAGTGCAAAGTACTATTTGATTTCTTGATCTAATTTAGATCAAAGAAAAATAAGTATTTTCTTGTTTTTCTTATCTCAGAGAACCAAAGTTCATGAAAAGTGCAAAGCACTATTTTTATTTTATTTTTATTAAAGATCATTGATCTTGTTTTTAGATCTATGATCTATTCCTAAGAGAACTTTCTCTTTTTTCTAAAGGTTTTTACCTTTTTTTATTCTTGAGGAGTTTCTCAGAGTTCTCTTCTTTCCTTCTTTTTTTTTTAGAAAGATGTTGATGCCTTTTAATTGAGGCCTAGGGTCCTTTTTATAGTGCCCATAAATTAGTTAAATTTGTTAAAGAGATCTTTCTCTGAGTGATTTGGGGAATTTTCCCCACCGTTGGATCTTTGATCCAAGGGCTTCTGCTTTGCAGAAGAAAATCTTCTTGTTTTAACAAGAACAGAAAAGATTTCTTAAAATTTTAATTCTGTTTGGCGCAGATGCCCCAGCGCGTGACACGTGTCGCGCAGCGCACAGCGCAGCGCAACTTGCGCTAGCGCATCTGCGCTGACACGTGTCGCGCAGCGCACAGCGCAGCGCAACTGCGCTAGCGCATCTGCGCTGACACGTGTCGCGCAGCGCAGCGCCTGCGCAACTGAAGCTTTGCTTCCTTTAATAGAGCTTTGCTCTGATTGGGTGCGCCTTCTTGGACGCTGCGCTGACGTATCAGCGCCTGACATGTGGCGCGTTGCGCCCGAGACTTGAAGCGTTGCTTCAGAATTTTTGAATTTTGAATTTCAACAGAGCTTTGCTCTGATTGGGCGAAACACCTATCAATAATAGGGCATCCACTCATTAAAAATAAAATCCAAAAGGATTCTCACTTAATGAGATAACATCATTAAACTCTGGAGTTAAACTCCCTTGAGTACTGTGTTCTGCAAACAGATTTCAAATCTGTTAAGAAAATTAGGGAGTAAAATTCCCAAAAGAATTTCTTTAAAAGAAACTTTTCAGAGCCAAGCTCTGTAGAACAATGAGATAACATCCCAGAACTTCGCTCGAGAAAGGGAATTAAATTCCAAATAACCTTTAAAAAACAAAGTCTCTTACGGGGTAAAACCCTAAAAGATCTTTAAGACCTACGATCTACTTAAGTAAATTTTTTTTAGATCTCTAAGTGATCATTGCTAAAGAAGAGCAAAGCTCTCTTAATAGGTTAAAAACCCTAAAACACGAAAAGATTCCTTCGAGAGTTTCATCAGACATTAAGACATAGTCATGATTCTTACCAAATTTTGACAGAGGTTTTACTCTAAAAGAGTTTTTTTGAACAGAGATATGAGCTCTGAAAGGATAATTAAATTCTCAAGAAAAGAAGAAGTCTAAAAAGAAGATGAATAGAAGCCATCTCAAGGGCCAAAGGCCCTATTTATAAAACTTTAAGAGACGGTTCAACTCCCCAGAAGATCGAACGGTGGAAAAGATGCTACCGCTGCACTCACGTGCAAGCCACGTGAGCGCAACGGTGGAGGGGTATTTGTTTCCCCAATAAAAGAGCAAAGCACTATTTAAAAATCAATGAGGCATCTCCTCTCATGCTTCCCACGAGGGTGCTAGCGTCAAGACCAATCCGATAGGAATTAATCCTATGGTGATGCCTCACGTGCTACTCACGCGGGTGCCGGCGCCAAGTCTAGTCTGATAGGAATTAAACCTATGGTGGCGCCTCACATGTTCCTTACACGGGCGCCAATATGCAAAGTACATAAATACCCATTATAAGAATTAAAATCTTAAGTAGCGCCCACGTGCACAACACGTGAGCGCCAGTGCCCAGGTAGAATTAAATTCTACTTTCTGTTAAACAGAGCCGTTGGATCAAAGATCCAACGGAGATGATAAATCATAAAAAATACAGAATTAAATTCTGTTGGGAGAAAACATCCCCCAAATTGGATTATATAATAAAATTCTAGTTTGGGATATATTCCCTCAATCTTTCTAAAACAAGAAAGATTGCCCTCTGTAAAATAGAGAACCGGTGGATTAAAAATCTAACGGTGATTAAAAAATCACTGTTTTACAGAATAAATTCTGTGTAAGGAAAAATATTTTCCCAATCTTGTTAGAAAAAAAATATGTTCTATAAAACAGAAACCCTTGGATCAAAGATCCAATAGTGGGTAAAAATCTCCAAATCAATTAGAATCTCTTAATGAAGGATTTCTTTGAAAAACTAATTAACAAACTTGCCTCTACTATATAAAGGACCCAAGACTTCAAGTCTGACAGAGAGGAACCCTCCCATAAGCTTCTAAAACCAAAAGTAGAAAGGTTCAAAAAGGAACAAAGAAGATGATCTCCCTTCTCGAAAAAAAACTCTAGGTAAATAAAAAGAAGAGAGATCAAAACATCTCATTTACCTATTGAAGGGTTTAACCATTTTAAAAGAACTTAGTTCTTTCTCTAGATCTGAGATCCACAAGACAAGTCTCCCACAAGTTGAGAATTTAATTCTCATAGGGAAGAACTTGTTCTTGAGAATCAAAGATTCAGAAAAGAACTAAGAATCGAATTCCTCAAAACAAAACTTATAAGAAAAAACCTAGCGCCCAGCGCCTCACGTGTCCCTCATGTGGGCGCCACAGAAGAAAAGATCGCTTAGTACTCATGGGGCAGGGCCTAGCTACCAGTGCCTCACGTGTCCTTCACGTGGGCACCACAGAAGAAAAGAGTGCTTAGCACTTAATGAGCTGCTCCCAGCGCTGCATGTGTCCCTCACGTGGGCGCCACAGAATGGATGAGTGCTTAGCACCCACTAGGCAACGCCTAGTGCCTCACGTGCTTCGCATGTAGGTGCCATAAAGAGTGCCTATCACTCCATGTAAAGACAAAGGGGGTAAAGTGTTTAACACTTATTGGGTAATCCCCATGACTGAAAGCCCCACGTGATTATATGTGAGCGTCAGAATTTATATAAGTGCTCACCACTTTTTGTACAAAAAGGGGACTGATTAAACAGAGCCCAAACAAGTGCTTGGCACTTTTCAATAAAAAAAACTGAGTGGACCAAGCCCAAGTTGATCTTAGTCCCAAATACGACTATTGATCTTCCAACTGATGATATCCAAAACGATATTCATCTTACATCCTCCCGAAGAAATCTTAGTCTCAAAATATGACTAATGATTTCTGGGTTTGCCACCAGTTCCTTTTTCCCTCAAATATAGGAATTGGTTCAAGGGTACATCTCTCTACATGTCTGATACATGTCGTTGTAATTCCTCAACATCTTCAGAGAGGTAGCGAGTTCCGACAACCAACAGCTTTCTGGTGCACTGCCCAAACTGACGTGCACACCCTAAATCAAACCACACCCCAAACTGGGTGCATCCCGTATCATTGTTGCTCATCCTGTCACGTAACAAATACACGTGTGCGCAAGATGATCAACAGACCGAAATATCCTTAAACTAATCGTTGCCTCAACAATGGCGACAACGGACCGAGACATCCTTAAACTAAAACTTCACCTCAAAAATGGTGATCAACGGACCGAAATGTCCCTTAAACTAACCGTTTCCTCCAAAATGGCGGCAACGGACCGAGATTTCCTTAAACTAAAACTTCACCTCAAAAATGGTGATCAACGGACCTAGATGTTCTTAAACTAAAACCCCACCTCAATGGACCGAAATGTTCCTAAACTAATATTCGCCTCCAAAATGGCGATAACGGACTGAGACGTCCTTAAACTAAAATTTCGCCTCCAAAATGGCGACAACGGGCCGAAATGTCCCTAAGCTAATATTCGCCTCCAAAATGGCGACAAGGGACCGAAACGACCTTAAGCTAATATTCGCCTCCAAAATGGCGACAAGGGACCGAAATGTCCCTAAACTAATATTCGCCTCCAAAATGGCGATAATGGACCGAAACATCCTTAAACTAAAACAATAGAGCCCAAATGCTCTTTTGTTAGATCTGAAATAAAAATGATCCTAAAACCTTGTTAAGTGGATCTTAGTCTCAAATTGAACTAACGTATCCTTAACAAAAAATTAACCGAGCCTCAACTGCTCACATACATTTAAGTCGATCTTAATCTCAAAACGGATTAACTATCCTTAAATCAACCCAAACCAAAATCTAAAAATATATGGATTTAGACTAATCCACGCCTTATGGGCGACGACATAAATTTGTCTCCGTATACAATCCACGGGCAACCAAAAATAAAACAAACACACACGACACGAAGTGAACTTCTGGAGCAGGAGAAAGTGGTTATCGCGATGCGGTAACGTAATTAACTGCAGGGGCTTGCGCCTGCAGGGAAGAGCGTCCCTGCAATCAAAAAACCCTCGCAAACGAGGGGAATCTGACGAAGTCTTCTACAACGGCCGCATCCGTCCAAACCTCCGATGTATGGTGCCATAAATCAACTTGGCATCTTTGGAGAGGTGGACGGATAAATCCAAATGTCATCTGCCCTAAAATTCAGGCCAGGTGTCCTAATGTCCCGGTCACATTTTCCGGCGGTGAACAGATTCTGGCACGCCCGGTGGGATCTTTTCCTCTTTCCACTCTACACTTCATGTGTCATGTTTTGCGAACAAAATCGCGGTTTGCTATGGCCGCCTTTGGATTCGAGGTACTAAGATTTAGTGTCTTGTTCTTGTGCTAGAAAGAAGAAGTGAACATCAATGGCTTCCAGCTGCACAAACTGTAACAGCAACTCTCGCTCCGCCCCAACTGGAGGGGTGACATACGGGCCCAATGCGGCCTCCATCTTTTCAATGCCGGTAGGGCGGGTAACTTAAGACACCACTGGATTGTTCTTCGGGACCATGCTCCCGCCAGCGAGTTTCAGCGCCCCAGTGCCACCACAGGAAGCTCCGAAAAAGTCAGTCTTTGATCCACTGGCAACCACCACGGCCCCTCTCAATGGGTCGTCCAAGTCTGCCACCTCAGTCTTCAACAGGCTGAGTCGAAGCTCAAGTGAGCCCGCAAAGAGGCTCGCGATACCTGAAGGGGTTGTCCCAAATCGGATAGTCCTCCCAACTCCTCCGGCAGGTAAGTCGTCAAAGGTGCTTCGCCCACCAAAAGATCGGTCTTCGACAGATTGGCCGTTCCAACTCTTGCTGCGGGTGAAGTCGTCAAAAGTGCTTCCCTTTCTAGAAAATCGGCCTTCGAAAGATTGGTCATTCCCTATCAACGGACATCAGTCTTCGACAGGCTGACACTAACAGTAACCCCTCATCAAAGCCAGGGGTATGACAGAGATGCTCCCACAACGTAGGTAGTCCCGTCTGCAAGACACGCTCGACGTCGCCACTGGCGCCGGGTGAGAGGAGCTGGGGGAAACTCCGCCTCCGGACTCACCTCACCAGCTCCAATGGTGAAAACTGATGTTGCTGTTCCAACCGGGAACAACTTTGATCTACTTAAGAGGGTGCGAAAGAACTCTCCAACCGCGGTGCTGAGGAAATCTCTCCCACCTGCTAAAAACATGACGCAGGGAAAGCCGGAGCAGCCCCACAGCGGCTGTCCTCACAAATCCATAGGGTCTGGCGGAAAGTCCAAGATTCTGTGATCAACAAAGACTAATCTCGCTGACTGAAGAAAATGAAGGCTCGGTAAGAGGATGACTATCCTTCCCTCATACAGAGAGGGATGTCTTCAACACGGGTGCCTGTTATAATGACTCCTTCAACTTCGACCTCTCACAAAAGGGTGAGGCTGGAGAATCTCCTACTGCCAGCGGCAAATTCTAAAGGCGATGGACCCAAACGCCCAAAATCTGGGGGCATGATCGTGCACATGGTTTACATGGCTTCCGGAAAAGAGGAAAGCCGTACTTCCATGGGTCATCAGCCGCATAATCGGTCGTTGACAAAAGTTCAGGAGCAACAACAAAAGCTCCAGGAGATGCTGACGAAAATGGCAGCATTCATTGGGCAGAAAGAAAGCCCGGAATCGGCATCTGAACAGCGCCAGGAGCAGGAGACCGATACAGAGTTCCTGCGAAGGGTGCTTGAATGAAAAGACAAGGAGGCTGCGGAACAAGCCGCTAATATAAAGCAAATGGCACTTTTGTTCCAAGACATGGTGGGAATGATGATGCAGGCAGAACCTCCAGCTGAAGATCCGCCGATAATCATCGAAGACGACAGAGGAGAAACATCAAACCCTCTTCTGGCTCTGTCAGTTGCCAGGGAGAAAACAATCTCCAAGGCCGCTCTCGATGACTATATAGCTCAACAAATACAAGCTCATCAAGCCAACGAAGCGGCTGGTCAAACTTTCAAAACTGGGCAACCGTATCCGGGCCGGTACGATCAAATCAAGTACCCGGCAGGATATACAATCCCTAAGTTCCATGTGTACAAAAGGACAGGCAATCCTCATCAGCATGTTTATCAGTTCATAGCTTTGTGCGGCAATACTGGAGGCGATGACAATTTGCTGTTTCGTCAGTTCGTGGGCAGCCTGTGAGAGACAACCTTTGAATGGTACTCAGTGCTCCCAAATGACTCCATGAAAACATTCATAGAAATAGAGTTGCTATTCACATAGAGGTTCGCCAGCGCAAGCGAGCGCACTCCGATCACGACATTAATCAATACCAGGGTGAAGCCAGGAGAGACCTGGGTTTAATACGCGATCCGGTGGTGGAACCTATGGTCAAAATGTGAACAACGCATCGAAGAAGCTCCTGCTATGGGCATGTTCATAGGGACCCTCGATCCTCAGGAGATTATGTCCCAGTTCATGACATTCTTTAAACTGACCACCTTCCAGGCTTTGATCGACAAGTTGGCCTAAATGGACCAGATGGGTCACGGGCCTACCTCTTCAAAAATGGACCCTCGGAATGTAAAGGGTAGAGGGAATGCGGCCTTCGTTTCCAACACTCAACAACAACCGAGTCACCTGAAACCGGTTGCTCGCCAAAACAACATGCGTCCGCGTATTTCCTTGGAAGAAAGGCTAGGACGTGCTTACTCGTTTTTCCGTGATAAGACGAGGAGAGTGTTCGAGCCGGTGATATGCAACAAACTCACCACGTTGCCGGACCCACGACGTCTATCTCAACTTGGCGACATCAATAACCCCAACTATTGCTCCTATAACAGGATGGTGAGCCACCCAATTGAGGATTGCTATGTCTTCAAAAACTGGGTCGAGGATCAGTACCAATAAGGGAAGTTTGCACCATCTGAGAATTGAAGGGTGAACCCGCCACAGAGGCACGCTCCTAAAAAGATGGATATGCCGGGGGCATCATGCTCGTTTGTGGAAGAAGCTCCATCGGAAGTTGTCCTTTCAGCTAAAACCAAAATAATGCTGAAGGATCTTCAAGCATGTCTGTCAATTAGGTGGAAAGGCCCGCTGGAGCCCGATATCATTGAAAGGATGCTGAAACCGCGTTCTGCACCGAAAACTGTTGACGATGGGAAACACCCCCAGGTCAAGCCTTCAAAGTCTTTGGAGAAAAAGAAGAAGACCAAGAAGCCCGTGCAGCTTACCGAGTATGACGACAAGCGCACGAACCTGCAAAATTACATTGACGCGCTGGAAGAATACAACCAGAAGGCGCGGACATGAGTCACTCTCGAAGAGTTTCTCAACCATATCCTTGAAAACGAAGATAGTGACGATGATGAGGAACATGACTCATCAGGAGGAACCCAAGACTATGTAGCAAGTTGCCACATGGTTTCTAATTTGTCGTCAAATGGCGAAGAAGCTCCCTTGGCGTTAGAAAACAACGCAGAGGAACCGGGGGCAGGACCAGCGCCAAAATCCCTGGAACTGTCAGAAGACCTAATTGACAGGCTACTAAACGAAGCCCTTCAAAAGTGCAAAACTGACCGAGAACGTGAAACGACCATATACGAAAAGGCTAAGCGTCAGCGTCAGGATGAAGAAGACGCGGCAAGGAGGAGTCACAAAGTACTCCAACCAGACCGACACATACCTGCGGCAAAAAAAATTAAGACCAAGGCAGAAAAGCAGTTCACCAAAGCCCTGTCAATGGGAATGAAGCAGCCACCTCTCAAGGGAAATATTCTCAGTGCTACATGCCTCAATGGAGAGGTTTCACATTCGAACTACTACCTATATCATCGGAGGGTCACCCACCCCACTGAAGAGTGCAATGCCTTCAAGAAGTGGTGGTAAGGATATGTTGCCCACCGACAACACTTCAAGTGGATAAAGTGCAAAACTCGTCGAAAGCAAAGAAGCGCGACAGATGAGTGTGAAGGAATGGCTGGCAACAGTCGTATGGTTGATACTAGTTCGACAAAAAGAAAATCTCAAGTTCTTACATTCAGGAGCAATGCTGAGGAAGAAATAACCCTCGGCCCTCTCTTCAAAGAATCCACCTCCGAAAAAAAAGAAGAGGAGAAGAACTGCGAGAACATTCAGCTGCGTAACCGCACGCTGCCTGAAAAGAACCTCGGGTCTACAAACAAAGGTTCGAGCAAAAGAGACAAGGGGAAGGAAAAAGTCCCTGAGAAAATTGCCCTCGATGATAGAGTCATCAAAGAGCTTGCAGCCAAGGACCCGTCTAAGAAAAATAAGGTGGATTACAATGTCCTAGTACATTTGAGAAAGATACCCTCACAACTGAGCATACTAGATGCTCTCCTCCTGTCTAAAGAAGCAAGAGATTCTCTGATCAGGGCATTACAAGAGCCCGATCAGTTCCAAGCTTTCCTTGCAGAAGAAAAGATGAAGGACGAGCTGGCAGAGGTTCATACAGCTGACATCACATTCGGCGATGAAGAACTCCTCCTCGGAACGTGCGAGTACAACCATCCTCTATATGTCACTGGGTACTGCCACAACATCAAGATAGGGAAGATCCTAGTCGACAACGGGTCCTCCGTCAACCTTCTCAACGTGAAGGTGCTGAAAGAGATTTGCATGAACGTTCAGCACTTAGCTCGGGACAAAATTACCATCTCCGGGTTCGACCCACAGTCATCATGGACGCTTGGGTCCGTAATATTGACATTATGCTTTTGGCTTCTCGTCACTAACATCAAATTTCATGTCATCAACACCAAGACTTGCTACAACGCTCTGCTCGGCCGGCGTTGGTTACACAAGTACAATGTCATCCCTTCTACACAACACCAGTGTATGAAGTATTTCAAAGATGGCCTCGAATACACCGTCACGGGGGAGCTAAATCCATTCTCCATACATAAAGTCCGAAAATATGAAGACACAAAGTACTTTCTACCAGACTTCAAAGACACGAAAAGATGTCATAAGCCGGAGAATAAAAAAAAAAGCTGTCGCCACTATCCCGATCTTTGGGAGTGACACCGAGGAAGATGAGGAAATAGTCTACTCGGGGCAACCCCAATGCAACAGGCCCGGACCATCTACTCCTATTTTAGTCTTTGGCAGTGACTCTGAAGACGAGGCCAACGTCGTGTTCTCCACTCGCCCATCAGCACAAACTGTTACTGGAGCTGATCAGAGTTTACAAATCACCATGGTTCCGCCACGATATTACAAAGAACTGATGCGCTTTATACATACAGTGTACAAGAGCTGCAAACTTTCCATGTCTCTCCCAGGCGAAGAGATGAAAAGATGATCCTCTTCTATCAATCTACGAAGACCAAAGTGGAGAAAGAAGTCTGGCATGGTGCCGGGCTTGCGCTTGACAGGCTTCAACCAATCCGTCTGCCTAGATATTACGCAGAGAGAATGAAAAGGCTATTAAGATGCCAAGGCGTACCCTTCGAACAAACCGCTCGACAATCCCGGTTCTACAACAAAATTTGGGACGTTCCCGGGACTCAGCGAAAGATGCCCAACGAGAGGATGGAGACGACTGGGCTTGGATACGTTCGGTCTAAGAAACAGGAGCGATTTCATGACTGCCGCGTCATAAATAGCTCAGGTAGAGAAAGGAATGCTTTCCAAGATAGCTGTGACGTTGAAATGAAGCAAAATCCCGCTGTAAGGACGTCAAGTTCGTCGTTCGAAGAGCAAGTTGACAAGCTACGAAGCCGGTCAAAAGGTTCGGCATAATCACAACCGCGAAATGACTATTTACGAAAAGGCCAGGATGCAGCGTCTCAATCAGCAGTCTGCGGAAAGAGAAGATTACAAAGCCCTTCACACTCAGCTCGCTGTAAGTTCTCGTGACAAGAGAAAAGCCCGAAACATGGGCAAAACCATGGTGGAGAACGAGAATGACGTTCGAAAACAGCGAAGCGGATCCAAGAAGCCACGCGATCGAGTAAAAGTCAGCTGGAATCCGACTTTTATGAAGAAGATGAGTCGGAAATACTCTTTCTCCCAAGACAAGACAAGGGAAATATTCGAACTTGTCATTAAGCATCAAATGATGACGCTCCCAAAGCCTCGATATCCCGAACAGATAAATGAGGTCCATCACCCGGATTATTTCTCCTACCATCGAGCAATAGGACATCCTCTTGAAAACTGCTTCACCTTCAAAGACTGGGTCGAAGGCCAGTATCAATAAGGCAGGTTCGCTCCATCCGAAAGTTAGAGGATAACCCCACCGCGAAAGCATAAGCCAAAAGCAACCTATATTGCGAGAGTAGGGCCAGATCAACATCAAGCTTGGAAACAAACTTATACCTGCCATGTGATAACATTCTCAAAAGAGGGGAACCATGAGAATATAGATGACCCCTCCAGATACTTCGCAGATGAGGATGAGGACGAGGTGATCTCAGAGTTTCCACTAGCGCCAAAAGAGCTGGAAGATGGGATACACACCACAGCGGACAATATAAGGAAAATTGACTTGGGAACGGTAAACGATCCGAGGCCAACGTTCATCAGTGAGCTGTTATCTAAAAAGAAGGTGGCTACTTAAAAATTGTACTCATGCAATATAAAGACTGCTTTGCATGGAACTATTCCGAGATGCTGGGATTAGATCCAGAAACAGCGGTACATAAACTGGCTATATCGCTGGACGTAAAGCCCGTTAAGCAAGCGCCAAGAAGAATGCGGCATGAACTCGAGATGAGCATCAATGCTGAAGTCAAGAAGCTAATCGACTCCGGCTTCATTCAAGAAGTTCAATATCCTAACTGTATCACCAACATTGTTCCAGTAATGAAGAAAAATGGGACGGTGCGCATCTACGTAGACTTTCGGAACCTCAACAAAGGTTGCCCAAAGGATGACTTCTCAGTACCTGTTATCGAGATGATGATCGATAACACATCTACCCATGAGGTTTTCTCTTTCATGGATGGATCTTCAGGGTACAATCAAATAAAAATGCATCCTGAAGACCAAAGGAATACCGCCTTTCGGACTCCGCTGGACATATTCTGCTACGAAGTGATGCCTTTTGGTTTAAAAAACGCTAGCGCTACCTACCAGAGGGCCATGACGAAGATCTTCGATGACCTCATCCAAGAGCTTGTTGAATTCTACATTGACAATCTTGTGGTGAAGAGAAAATCTCATGAGGAACATTGGGAACATCTAGACGTAGTGTTCCAAGGTCTTCGGAAATATAATCTAAAGATGAATCCTCTCAAATGCGTGTTTGGAGTCTCCTCGGGCAAATTCCTGGAATTCATCATACAGCACAGGGGTATCGAAATTTACCCTTCAAAGATTAAGGCGATTATGGAGATGCCCACGCCAAGAACTCTCAAACAACTGCGGTCTCTCCAATGAAAGCTCGCGTATATTCAGCGGTTCATAGCCAACCTTTTCGAAAAATGCCGTTTCTAAAGTTATCTAACGAAGAAGGGGACTCCATTCGTCTGGGATCATAGATGCCAAAATGCACTGGACGAAATCAAGCAATACTTGCAGAACCCACTGGTACTGACCGCTCCGGTTAAGGGAAAGCCCCTCATCCTGTACATAACAGCCCTGGAAGGTTCTCTAGGCACGTTATGGGCACATGAAAATGACCAGGGGAAGGAGAGAGCTCTCTACTATTTGAGTCGAGTTCTTCTGGGAGCAGAAAACAACTACCCCCCTATCGAAAAGCATTGCTTGGCACCGATCTTCGTGATAACGAAGCTCAGACACTACGCCTTGGCACATGAGGTCTATCTCATATCAAAGGTGGATCCTTTCAAATATTTGATGTCAAGAACCATATTAACAGGAAGGCTTGCCAAATTGGCCCTTCTCTTAATGGAATTCTCGATAACGTATGGACCCCTCAAAGCAGTGAAAGGCCAGACCATCGCCGACTTTCTCGCTGAGCATCCGATACCTGCCAATTCTCCCTTAAATTGCGAATTGCCAGACGAACACGCGTTCGACACAATCGAAGGGGAGAAGGAAGAAACTAATGTCCAATGGGAACTCTACTTCGATGGAGCTTCTTCCATGAAGAAGCGGAAGCATAACACTCCTATAATCAAAACCGGGATGGGCCTTATCTTCGTGACTCCCCAAGGAGGGATAATGCATTTCGCCCTTTCCTTAACGGAGCCAAGAACAAACAACGAGGCTGAATATAAAGCTTTGATAGTGGGTCTTGAGACCACTGTCGATATAGGAATCGAAAACTTCTTCATATATGGAGACTCCCAGCTGGTCGTTGGCCAAGTAAATGGAGACTATCAGACGTGCAAACCAGAGTTGATAAAATATGGCAGAAGAGTGCAACAACTGCTGACACAAATCCCCTCTTACATCCTGGAAAGCATACCGCTGCGAAAAATAGCAAGGCGGATGCATTAGCTAATCTTGCTAACGAACTGGATGACGAAAATCTCAATGACATAAGGATCATTGTGCAAAACCGTCGGGTTCTTACGCGAGCAGAAATATCTTCGGGGGATTTAACAGAGTCGTCTGAAGGAAAGGATGAGACTAAACAAGCAGTCTTCCAAATAGAGAACGAAGAAAAGGCTAAGGATTGGAGAGAAGTCTTCATAGACTACTTCAAATCCAAAATTTTCAGCCAAGAGCTATTTGTTCTCTTATAACCCTTATAAAAAAGGGAGAGAAGAAAGAGAAAAATTCACGGTTGGACATCACACGAGCGCTTATATGCAAAGCATATAAGCGCTAAAAGAAAATAACAAAAGGCCAAACAGGCCTCACGTGTTAAACACGTGAGTGCTCATATGCAAAGCATATTGGCGTTGAAAACACATAACTAAGGGCCAAACATGCCTCATGTGTAAAATACGTGAGCGCTCATATGCCTTTGCATATGAGCGCTGAACATAAATAACTAATGACCAAATATGCCTCACGTGTTAAACACGTGAGCGCTTATATGTTCATATGAGTGCTGAAAATAAACAGGCTAAAATCCACACTAGGGGTCACGTGTAAAACACGTGAGTTCTCTTGCCGCTCACATGCAAAGCATGTGAGCGCCCCAATTTAAAATGCTCCTATCAAATTCTAGAATTAAATTATATTTGAGAAATATTTTCCTGATCTTTCTCAAATTAGAAAGATCTTCTATGTTAAACTGATAACCTTTGGATAAAAAATCCAACGGTGATAATATGGTGGATTAAATTCTATCATAGAAAAATATTTTCCTAATCTTGTTAAAATAACAAGATATTCATATGATAAGAATAAAATTCTATGTTAAACTGAGGAGATATCCATATGATAGAATTAAATTCTATATTAAGAAAATATATTTCTGATCTTGTTAAACTAAAAAGATATGATAGAATAAAATTCTAAAACCAACTAGATATTCATAATCTTGGTAAACAAACAAGAATTCTTCTCTGTTACACAGAGAGCCTTTGGATTAAAAATCCAACGGTCATGAAATCAATCATGATCTCTCAATGAGAGAATCTCTTAACAAATTGATTCTTGTTCTTCTCGTATAAATAGGAGAAGAAGGGAGGGAAAGAAAAATACAGAGAGAATTTAATTCTCTAAAAGGAGGAGACCACCCCATAAGCTTTCCAAAAAGCTCCCACAAAAACAAAAGATAATTTAATTCTCAAATAAAGGGTTTAACCCTTCAAAAAAAGGATCTTAGTTCTTCCTTTGGTTGAGATTTGCAGAAGCAGATATCCCTATAAGTTGAGAATTTAATTCTCATCAGGAAGATTTTGTTATGCAGATTTAAAACTTAGGGGAAAGAACTAAGTTCAAAGAATTTAATTCTTAAAAAAGTATATAGGAATTTAATTCCTCTGATAAAACTAGAGTTTAATACTGTAAAAAGAATTTAATTCTTATAAAATAAGAGACTTGAAATTCTTTAAACTCAGATCCCAACATCATTAATATGAGATCAAAATCTTCATGCACATATAAGGAAAGGCTGGTCATTCATTAGTGTTCAACACTATAACGAAACCTCACGTGTTTCCCCACGTAAGCACCTCTGATGGACAAAAAAAGAATGTCTGAGACCGAGTCACGTGTTTCACACGCGAGCATTTAAAAAGAACAAGAAGTGCCTCCTAAGGTAGTCACGTGTTTCCTACGCGAGCGCCTAAAAGAAGAACAAGAAGTGCCTCCTAGGGCAGTCACGTGTTTTCCACGCGACCCCCAATCAAGTGCTTAGCACTTATATGAAAAAAGGAATAAACCCAAAAACAGCGTTCATATTTTGAGGGCGCTTCACGTGTTCGTACATGAGCACCACAGGAACCAAGTGTTTAGCACTTATATGAAAGAGGGAATAAAACCTAGAAAACAGCTCCCACTTTGGAGTGCCTCACGTGTTCACACGTGAGCGCCTCCAAAGTTCAGTGTTTAACACCGATCAAGCGCTTCACGTGCGATACATGTGAGTGCTGCATATACCGGTGCTTAGCACTAGGGGTGACTATGGAAACCCAGACCTAACCCAAATTAGATAAGTTTCCTGAGGCTAAAAGCTCTTTGATCTCCAATCAATCGAGCCCCCCCGTGCTCATGTCTTTCTAGACTGATCCTAGTCCCAAACACGACTAATGATCTTTCGACGGATATTCATCCCATATCTACCCTCAATCTGGAAATTGGTTCAAGGGTACATCTCTCCACACCTTTGATACATGTCGTTGTAATTTGATGAAGGGAAGAGCGTCCCCACAATCAAAAACCCCTCGCAAACGAGGGGGAATCTGACCAAGTCTACTACAGCGGCAACATCCGTCCAAACCTTTGATGCACAGTGCCATAAATCAACTTGGCATCTTCAGAGAGGTGGACGGATAAATCCAAATAGCATCTGCCCCCAAATTCAGGCAACCTACACGGTTTTGTCTCTATTTTCGGCGGTAAACAGATTCTAGCATGCTCGGTGGGACCTCTTCCACTTTCCACTCCATACTTCGTGTGTCGTGTTTTTCCCGCGATCAGATAATCGCGGCGTATATGTTTGTAGTTGCCCTTGGGTGATAAGATACTGAAGCTGGCGTTCCGTATTTTTCGAGAATGGCGTTTTCTTTCATTCACCGCAACTCGGGCTCTGTCACATCTAGCGGAGTCAAGTATAGGTCACTTGCAGCCTCAAATCTCTGCAATCCGGCTCTTCAAGAAATCAACGGGCTGCGATTAAAGTCGATACTCCCACCTCCCATCCTTGGTGCCTCAACGCCGAGGAAGGAAGCCTAGAATAAGTCTGTCTTCCATAGGCTGGCTCCCCAAGATGCAGCTTTGCTGACGAAATCAGTTCTCAAACAACTGACACCTGCCAAGGACCAAGGTCGACGTAGTGGGCACAATATTCAAACTCTCAAAGGAAATAGGGGGCAGGCTCAGTAAAATCCCGAGGCTAATCAAATTCCGGCCGTAAGAAACGGTCGACGTCGATATCGGCGTCATACAAAACTAGCCGGGGGCAGTTCTCCATCAATATTGACTCCACCTGCTTTAACTCTGATGATGAATGCTGCTGTTCTAACTGGGAACAGCTTCGAACTGCTGCAAAGGGTCAGACAAAATTCTCCCATCGCAGTATTGAAGAAAACTCTGCATCCCAGGGAGATCCCACGAGAGCAAAAACCACTACGCTCCCAAAAGAACTTTCCTCGTCTATATATAAGTGTGGAAGTAGGTGAAGGACTCAGTTATCAGCCGTGGCTCTTCCCCTAAACGTCAGCCATATTCTGACAAATCCCCTTTCAAATATAAGGGGGCTTATCCCAAGATGGATCCCGATACAACGGTTGCCCCAACCAAAAAAACCAAAGCGTCTTCTCACATAAAAAAGAAGGCCTAATAAATCTCAAGTGCCCGAGGTAAACTCCGAAGGACAAAACTCCAAACACCCCAAGTCTGGGGGTACGAAAGTTCATGCAGTCCACATGGTGAACTCCAAAGATGAAGTTCAAGCATTTAGTAGCCACGGACCGCACACTTGGTCCGTGAAAAAGGGTCAACTGCAACGTGAAAAGCTGCAAAAGATACTTGCTCAGGCGGTAGCACTCGCTAATCCATCGTCTAAGGCAAATCTCGAAGACACACCTAGAGAAAGAACAGAGCACGAGTTGGATATTGATTTCCTAAATCACGCTCTCAAAAAGAGAGATGAAGAAGCGCCAGAAATGTCCGGAACGATGGTTCAATCGGAACCACAAGCAAATGAACTACCGGTAGTCGCTCTTAAAGACAAGGGTGACATTTCAAGTCCTCTACGAGTCTCATCAATGGCTCAAGATGAAATGATTCCAAAAGCAAAGCTGAACGAATATATCGCTCAGCAAATCAAAGCTTACTATTCTAGTGAAGCCGCAAATAGATCAATCAAGACTGGTCGACTGTATCCGACGTGGTACGATCAGATACAGTGCCTGCCAGAGTACACTTCCAACGTTCCAAATGTACAAAGGAACTGGGAATCCTCGCCAGCATATTGCGCGATTTAAATCCATATGCGGCAATTATGGAGGAAATGACATACTACTCCGACAGATCGTCAGCGGTCTGGCGGGTATCGCCTTCGAATGGTATGCGGAACTCCCAAATGATTTCGTGAAGAGTTTCGACGAAATAGATATGCTTTTCTTCAGGGATTTGCTAATGAGAACAAATATACTACTGTGACGACGCTGGTCAACGAAAGGGTTAGACCGAATGAGACCTGGGTTCAATATGTTACCCGATGGTGAAATCTCTGGTCAAATACGAGCAAAGTATCGATGAAGTTGCAGCCATGAGCATGCTCATAGCCACCCTGACCCAAATTCAAAGGCGTCCCCATATATGGCCCTCTTCAAGCCGATGACCTTCTAAGAACTCATGGATAAAAAGGCTCAATTAGATCAAATGGGTCAAGACTCTTTCTCATCCGATGATGACGAGTGAAAAGCGGAGGCAAGATGGCGTTTGTCACCTACGCTCAACAAAAATAAGTGGCTCTGAAGCAACCTGTTGCCAAAATAATGACGGCGTGGATACTCGTTCCCCCCGAGGTATACACAGGGGGCATATTTCTTAGTGGCCGAAGAATTTCTATGTTGAATGGTCTTTTCTTCTCAAAGGATAGGAAGGATATTAAGGGGCCTACAAACAGGTCCTACAATCTAGTGGAATGCCCCGCTAAAAAAATGGTGCATCCACATGCAAAATGGGAATGGATGAAAACCCGAAAGGACGCCATGATAAAAAAACAGCAGGACTGCCGGCGAGCTTTGTAAAACCCGGAAGGGTGCAAGCTCGTTAAAATAAATACACTTACGAGATCCTCATGACTCGTAAGGAGAATCCACCATGTGAGACCCTCACGGCTCATAGAATTCAAAAGCCTTATGTTACGGGGATCTGGACCCGTTCTTAAGCCGTTATATTCCCCAAATTGCCCTACAGGCGGTCCATATTGACCCTTGTATACAATCCACGGGTACGAATAAATATTTCTTTTCCAAGTTCTACAAATGGCAAGAAATGTCCCCATATGGTGAATAACACTTGTAGGTTCTTTCGACTTATAAGGAGATAACACTCTTATGAGATTCTTATGACTTATAAGAGAAACCACCACTTAGAAGTCCTCACGACTTCTAAGAAGAATATACACCTACGAGATCCTCAAGACTTGTAGGGAGAAATACCTTTATGAGACCCTTATAGCTCGTAAAGTCAAAAAGCCTTAATCGAAAGGATCATAACCCTGTTTACTAAGCCATCTTTTTCCAAATCGATAGGGGCAAATGATGATTTGCTCCTGGCACTATCCCAGTTGTAGCGATGCTGATGCCTAAATCGGTATCAAATTCTGAGTCCTTTCAAGGCAAATGATAAGTCGCTCCTGGCAATATCCTAATTGTAGCGATATTGATGCTTAAATAGGTGTCAAACTCCAATTCAACCTCTTCGGCAAATGTCGTCCCTACAACCATCTAATGAATAAGGGGATCCCGTTCGTCTGGGATCAGAAATGCCAAAGTACACGGGACGATATTAAGTAATACCTGTAGAATCCGCTGGTACTGACCGCTCCGGTTAAGGGAAAGCCCCTCATCCTGTACAAAACAGCCCTTGAAGGTTCTTTAGTCGCGCTATGGGCACAGGAGAACGACCAGGGGAAGGAGAGAGTTCTCTAGTATTTGAGTCGAGTTTTTCTGGGGGCAGAAAACAACTACTCCCCTATTGAAAAGCAATGCCTGGCACTGATCTTCACGATGACGAAGTTTCGACATTATGCCTTAGCACATGAGGTCCATCTCATATCAAAAGTGGATCCTCTCAAATATTTGATGTCGAGAGTTATACTAACAAGAAGGCTCTCTAAATGGGCCCTCCTCTTAATGGAGTTCTCAATAACGTATCGACCCCTTAGGGCAGTGAAAGACCAAGCCATTGCCGACTTTCTTGCTGAGCACCCGATACCAGCTGAATCACTCTTAAATTGCGAATTGCCAGATGAACACGCATTCGATGCAATCAACAGGGAGGAGGAAGGAAATAATGCCCGATGGGAACTCTACTTTGATGGAGCATCTTCCATGAAAAAGCGAAAGCAAAACAACCCCATAATTAAAGCCGGGGTGGGCCTTATCTTCGTGACTCCGCAAGGAGGGATAATGCGTTTCGCCCTTTCATTAACAGAGCCGAGAACAAACAATGAGGCTGAGTACGGAGCTTTGATAGTAGGTCTTGAGATTGCTGTCGACATGGAAATCGAAAATCTCCTTATATATGGAGATTCCCAGTTGGTCGTTAGCCAAGTAAATAGCGACTATCAGACGTGCAAACCAGAGTTGGTAAAATATGGTGAAAGAGTGCAGCAACTGCTGACTCAAATCCCCTCCTACATTCTAGAAATCATACCGCAGGCAGAAAATAGCAAGGTGGATGTATTAGCTAAGCTCGCTAAAGAACTGGCCGATGAAGACCTCGATGACGTAAGAATCATTGTGCAAAGCCGCCGGATTCTCGCGCCAGCAGAAATATCTCCGGAATCGTCTGAAAGGAAGGAAGCAACAAAACAAGCAGCCTGCCAAATAGAGGACGAAGAAAATGCTACTGATTGGAGAGAAGTTTTCATAGACTACTTCAAATCTCATCAAGCGCCCAAAGATGCATCATTAAGACATCATCTCATGAAACGAGCTCTGTCTTTCACCTTTGTCAATGATACTCTATACAAGAGATCGTTTGACTGTTTATGGCTAAGATGCCTTGGACCAAAAGAAACAAGGAGAGTTGTCTAAGAAACTCATGATGGACTCTGCGGTTCTCACCAAGCCGGGCCAAAGATGAAGCTAAAGATCAAGAGAATGGGTTACTATTGGCTCACAATGATTCAGGACTGCCTTGAATATGCAAAGCAGTTTCACTCGTGCCAAATTCACGGGGACTTCATCCAACAGCATCCAAATGCTCTACACCCAACGGTGGCTAGCTGGCCGTTCGAAATGCCGGGAACCGATATAATTGAGCCCATCGAACTAGCGTCATCCAAAAGATATCGGTTCATACTGGCAACAACCGATTACTTCTCTAAATGAGCAGAGGCAATACCGCTAAGGGAAGTGAAGATGGAGAA
Organism: Agapanthus africanus; assembly: GCA_030015575.1. Taxonomy (NCBI): domain Eukaryota; kingdom Viridiplantae; phylum Streptophyta; class Magnoliopsida; order Asparagales; family Amaryllidaceae; genus Agapanthus; species Agapanthus africanus. The sequence continues at coordinate 747,639,187 of CM057341.1, read as the reverse complement.
CATCCTCCATTTCTTCAGGACACATGTCATCTATCGGTTCGGCACTCCGCGACGGATTATCTTGGATAATGGTCTAACCTACTGAAGCCATAAGATTAGCCACTTCACACAGCAGTAAAATATAGACTGGAGATACTCTTCAGTCTATGATCCCCGAGATAACGGTCTAGCTGAAACTTTCAACAAGACCTTGACGAAGATCATAAAGAAAACGATGTCCAGAAATAATTGGTACGGGAGACTGCATGATGCTCTCTGGGCGTATTGAACCACGTTCAAAACGGCCACGAATACAACACCATATGCGTTAGTATTCGGCACGGAAGCAATACTCCCCTTGGAAATAGAGGTACCCTCTCTACGAGTGGCGGTTCGTTATGAACTGACGGATGAAGAAAAAGTCTATCTTCGGCCTGAGGAGCTTGATGTCCATGATGAAAATCGTCTCACGGCACAGCAAAACCTGGAAGCTTACAAAGTAAGGATGACGCGCTCATATGAAAAACTAACCAGGCCGAGAACATTCCGCCAAGGCGAACTCGTACTAGTTGTCAAACGACCAATGATCCCCAATCATGCCAAATGGGGGAAATTCGAGCCGAACTATGAGGGTCCGTACATCATAGACAAGCTCTACCAAGGTGAGGCCTACTTGCTCATGGACATGCATGGGGAAAGACCCATTCGGCCAATAAACGGCCGATTCCTTAAGAAGTACTACGCCTGACGAGTCACGATTCAGGTCAATGATAGATGACGATGCCTGTGTCCGCTCGCTATCTTATTGAGTCAAAACTCTAAAAGTAGTATCCAACAGAATCTCCATCCTAAACACGGAAACAACGGACCGCGACGTCCTTAAACTACAACGGACCGAGACGTCCTTAAACTACAACAGACCGAAACGTCCTTAAACTAAATACGGACCGAAATATCCTTAAACTAACAACGGACCAAAACTTCCTTAAACTAACAACGGACCGAGATGTCCCTAAACTAACAACGGACCGTAATGTCCGTAAACTAAAATATCGCCTCCAAAATGGCGATCATGGACCGAAATGTCCCTAAATTAGTACTCCGCCCCAAACATGGCAATATCTTTTCCTGGGATCTGTGTTGCAATCAAAGATCCCATGACGAAGACTGCACATCCAAAAAAAATGTATGTCCACAAGCGAAATGAGCACGGTTGAAAATCCGAAAGGGCACCGTGAGTAAAAGAAGCAGGGCTACTGGCGAGCTTGTGAAAACTCGAAAGGGCGCAATCTCGTTAAAAAAAGTATTTCCATAAGAGAAATGAGCATGAATGAAAACCCGAAAGGGCTCTGTGAGTAAAAACAGCAGGGCTACCGGCGAGTTTGTGAAAACCCGAAAGGGCACAATTTCGTTAAAATAAAGACACTTGCATGGTCCTCTCGACCTTGTGAGGAGAAAACACTTGCGTGAGATCCTTATGACTCACAAGGGAGCAACACACTTAGAGATCCCCACAATTCATTAGGAGAAATTACACTTACGAGATCCTCACGACTCGTAAGGAGAATTCCCCCTTGTGAGACACTCACGGCTTATAGGATTCAAAAGCCCTAAGATACAGGGACCTGAACCTGTTCTTAAGCCATCATACTCCCCAAGTTGCCCTACAGGTGGTCCATATTGATCCTTGTATACAATACACGGGCATAAATAAATGTTCTCTCACCCAGTTCCACCAATGACGAGAAATGTCCTCATTTGGTAAACAACACTTGTAGGTCCTCTCGATTTGCAAGGAGAAAATACTCTTATGAGATCCTTACGACTTATAAGAGAACACACACTTGGGGAGCTTCACGATCCATAAGGAGAAAATGCGCCTACGAGATTCTCACGACTCGCAGGGAGAAAACCTTTTATGAGACCCCTATGGCTCATAGAGTCAAAATGCCTTAGTCGACGGGACCTTAACCATGTTTTCTAAGTCACCTTTGTTCAAACAAGTAAAGGCAAATGATGATTCGCTCCTGGCAACATCCCAGTGGTAGCGATGCTGATGCCTAAATTTCTATCAAATTCCAAGTCCTCTCAAGGCAAATGATGATTCGCTCCTGGCCATATTCCAGTCCCAGCGATGCCGATGCTAAGATTGGTATCAGATCTCAAGTTCCATACTCGCAACAAAATCAGCGAGCCAAAAATGCATATGAAATAGCCGAAATGATGGGGCAACTCGCAATAAAAATCAACGAGCAAAATGTATGCATATAAAAAAAACCGAAATGTTTGGGCAGCTCAAATAAAAAGCAGCGAGTAAAAAAGAAAAATAGCCGAAATGATTGGGCACCGTGATAAAAAGCCGAAATGGTTAGACAATCGCGACTTTCGTGATATAAAAAGCTGAAATGATAGAGCATCGCAGAAAGAAATAAAGAAAATGATGAAACTTCTGTCCTGCAGGTGAGCCTACACCGACCCCTGTATACAATCCATGGGCACAAACGAAAAGGGGACCATATTTTCCCACCAGGCTCCATCAAAGAGAGAGCCAAGTCTCGACGGTTCACAAATAACCCAGAGACCATCCCGACATTCTTCTCGTTACAGCAGACGCAGTGTCAACAACGGTGTTTCTTCTCACTCCAGCAGGATGCAGATGTGACGTCAACAAAACGGAACCATGGCAAAGTCCATAGTTCCAAGTCTCGACGGTTCACAAACAACCTAGAGAACATCCCGACACTTGTCTCGTTACAGTAGACATAGTGTCAACAACGGCATTTTTTCTCACACCAGCAGGATGCATATGCAATGTCAACAACCGACCCAAGGGTCAAAATCTCGGAGCCATGGCAAAGTCCCTAGTTCCAAGCCTCGACGGTTCACCAACAACCCAGAGACTACCTCGGAGCCATGGGAAAGTCCCTAATTTCAAGCCTCGACGGTTCACAGACAACCTAGAGACAATCTGGACATTCGTCTCGTTACAACAGAAACAATGTCAACAAACAAAGCAAAGGAAAATCCCTAACTTCAGGGTCTTGATGGCAACTCAAATAAAACCTAAAAGACTATCGGAGATCATCCCACACCAGCGCGGAGTGGTTATGATTCATCGGGGCTCCCAAACTGAGCATAACCTCAAGTAAAAAGCGGCATGGAAAATCCCTAACGCTTGCTCTTTCGACGGTAATATGACCCGGGAGATTACTTGAAGACGTCTTGTCTAGCCCCCGAAGGGATCAGAGACATGACAGTCGCGGGGCTACTCGAACAGCAAGATTGCATATCGGGGACCGCATCAGTCAACGCGACGGTACCACGGATAAAAACCCTAGTACCACAAAATCTAACGGACTTCTGTCGTAAAGAGCAGGGGTTATAACGTTAGGATATTCTTGTGAGAACTTCTCGACTCGTCTCGACTTGTAGGGAAAACAATGTTCCTGTGAGAACTTCTCGACCCGTCTTGACTCGTAGGGAAAAACATCTTCATGAAACCTTCATGGCTCATGAAGGTGAAAAGCCTTAGGCAACGGGGATATCAACTTGTTTCCTAAGCATTGTGGCCCTACAAGCAGGTCCAAACCGACTCTTGTATACTATCCACGGGCCATATTCTCCAATGTAGAATATCGACAAGGAAAAAAAACCACTTACAAGTCCTCTCGACTTGTAAGGGAGAAAATTCTCTTGTGAGATCCTTAGGACTCTCAAGAGAAAACGCACTTAGGAGATCCTCACGACTTCTAAGTAGAAAATACACCTGCGGGATCCTCTCGACTCGTAGGGAGAAACCCCTTTATGAGATCCTCATAGCTCATAAAGTTGAAAAGTCTTAGGCAGCAGATCCAAACCTATTTCCTAAGCCATCGCTGCCCTACAAGAAGGTCCAAACTGATTATTGTATACTATCCACGGACCACATTCGTCAAAGAAATAATGAAGCTACTTACGGGTCCTCATGATTCTTAAGGAAAAATATCCAAGTGAGATCCTTACGACTTACGGAGGCGATGAACACTTAGAAATCCTTACGATTTCTAGGGAGAATATGCACCTATGAGATCCTCTTGACTTATAGGGAAAAAAACCTTCTTGAGACCCTTACGGCTCATGAAGATGAAAAAAGTCTTAGGCTACAAGGACCCTAAAATTGTCTCATAAACCCTCAATTCTATGGCCATCCATAACTCTGCACTACTTCATCCACGTACATACTTATGTAGGCAAAGTAGTGGGGGACATTTGTTCCCGCCACAATTTTCGGCCAAGAGCTATTTGTTCCCTTATAACCCTTATAAAAAAGGGAGAGAAGAAAGTGGAGAAGAATTCACAGTTGGACATCACGTGTTAAACATGTGAGCGCTTATATGCGAAGCATATAAGCACTGAAAGAAAATAACAAAAGGCCAAACATGCCTCACGTGTTAAACACGTGAGCACTCATATGCAAAGCATATAGGCATTGAAAACACATAACTAAGGGCCAAACATGCCTCATGTGTAAAACACGTGAGCGCTCATATGCAAAACATATGAGCGCTGAACATAAATAACCAATGACCAAACAATACTCACATGTTAAACACGTGAGCGCTCATATGCTCATATGAGCGCTGAAAATAAACAGGCCAAAACCCACACTAGGGGTCACGTGTTAAACACGTGAGTTCTTTTGTCGCGTCCCAATTTAAAATGCTCCTATCATATTCTAGAATTAAATTATATCTGGGAAATATTTTCCCGATCTTCCTCAAATTAGAAAGATCTTCTATGTTAAACAGATGACCTTTGGATCAAAGATCCAACGGTGATAATCTGGTGAAATAAAATTCTATCATAGAAAAATATTTTCCTAATCTTATTAAACTAACAAGATATTCATATGATAAGAATAAAATTCTATGTTAAACTAACGGGATATCCATACGATAGAATTAAATTCTATATTAAGAAAATATATTTCTGATCTTTTTAAACTAAAAAGATATGATAGAATAAAATTCTAAAACCAACAAGATATTCATAATCTTGATAAACAAACAAGAATTCTTCTCTGTTACACAGAGGGCCTTTGGATTAAAAATCCAACGGTGAATAAAATTCACCGATTGATCTAAAAGATCATGGAATCAATCATGATCTATCAATGAGAGAATCTCTTAACAAATAGATTCTTCTTCTTCTCATATAAATATGAGAAGGAGAGAGGGGAAGAAAAATATGGAGAGAATTTAATTCTCTAAAAGGAGGAGACCACCCCATAAGCTTTCCAAAAAGCCCCACAAAAACAAAAGAGAATTTAATTCTCAAACAAAGGGTTTAACCCTTCAAAAAAAAAAGAACTTAGTTCTTTCTCTGGTTGAGCAGATATCCCCATAAGTTGAGAATTTAATTCTCTTCGGGGAGATTTTGTTATGCAGATTCAAAATTTAGGGGAAAGAACTATGTTCAAAGAATTTAATTCTTACAAAAGTATATAGGAATTTAATTCCTCTGATAAAACTAGGGTTTAACCTGTAAAAAGAATTTAATTCTTATAAAACAAGGGACTTGAAATTCATTAAACTCATATCCCAGCATCCTTAATATGAGATCAAAATCTTTATGTACATATAAGGACAGACTGGTGATTCATTAGTGTTCAACACTATAACGAAACCTCACGTGTTTCCCCACGTGAGCATGGCTGAGACCGAGTCACGTGTTTCACACGCGAGCATTTAAAAAGAACAAGAAGTGCCTCCTAAGGTAGTCACGTGTTTCCCACTTGAGCACCTAAAAGAAGAACAAGAAGTGCCTCCTAGGGACGTGTTTTCCACGCGAACCCCAATCAAGTGCTTAGCACTTATATGAAAAAGGGAATAGACCTAAAAACAGCGCTCACATTTTGAGGGCGCCTCACGTGTTCGTATGTGAGCACCACAGGAACCAAGTGCATAGCACTTATATGAAAGAGGGAATAAAACCCATAAAACAGCTCCAACTTGGGAGTGCCTCACGTGTTCACACGCGAGCGCCTCCAAAGTTCAGTGTTTAACATCGATATAGCGCCTCATGTGCGATATATGTGAGTGCTGCATATACCGGTGCTTAGCACTGGGGGGTGACTACGGAAACCCAGACCTAACCCAAATTAGCCAAGTTTCCTGAGGCCAAAACCTCTTTGATCTCCGATCAATCGAGCCCCTCCATGTCTTTCTAGACCGATCCTAGTCCTAAACACGACTAATTATCTTCCGACGGATATTCATCCCACATCTCCCCTCAATCTGGAAATCGGTTCAAGGGTACATCTCTCCACACCTCTGATACATGTTGTAATTTTTCAACGTCTTCAGAGAGGTGGCGGGTCCCGATAACCAACTGCTCTTCGGTGCATCAAACCACATCCTAAGCTGGGTGTCTCCCATATCATCGTTGCTCATCTCGACACGTAACAAATACAAGTGCACGCAAGATGATCTGCGGACCGTAACATCCTTAAACTAAACTATACGGACCGTAACGTCCTTAAACTAAACTCTACGGATCGTAACGTCCTTAAACTAAAACCTCACCTCAAAAATGGTGATATATAGACCGAAATGTTCTCAAACTACAACTTCGCCTCCAAAATGGCGATAAGGGAATGAAACGTCCTTAAACTAAGACAACAGAGCCCATGTGCTCTCTTGTTGGATCTGAAACAAAAATGATCCTAACAACCTGTTAAGTAGATCTTAGTCTCAAATTGGACTAACATATCCTTAACAAAAGTTTAAGTTGATCTTAATCTCAAACGAGATTAACGATCCTTAAATAAAAACCCAAATCTAAAATATACGGATTTGGACTAATTACGCCCTACGGGCGACAACATAAATTAGTCTCCGTACACAATCTACGGGCAACCAAAAATAAAACAAACACACACGACACGAAGTGAACCTCTGGAGCAGAAGAAAGTGGTTATCGCGATGCAGTAACGTAATTAACTGTAGGGGCTTGCGCCTGCAGGGAAGAGCGTCCCCACAATCAAAACCCCCTCGCAAACGAGGGGGGATCTGACGGAGTCTGCTACAACGGCCGCATCCGTCCAAAACTCCGATGCATGGTGCCATAAATCAACTTGGCATCTTCGGAGAGGTGGACGGATAAATCCAAATAGCATCTGCCCCCAAATTCAGGCAAGACGACCTACGCGGTTTTGTCTCTGTTTTCGGCGGTAAACACCATTGAACGCCCAAAAATGCGTCGTCAAGACATCAGGTCATGAAATGAGCTCTGTCGTTCGCCTTCGTCAATGATACTCTATATAAGAGATCATTCGACTGTTTGTGGCTGAGATGCCTGGGACCAGAAGAATAAAAAATAGTCGTTCAAGAAACTCACGACGGAATCTGCGGTTCTCATCAGGCTGGGCCAAAGATGAAACTGAAGATCAAAAGGATGGGCTATTATTGGCCCACAATGGTTCAGGATTGCCTTGAATATGCGAAGCAGTGTCACTCGTGCCAAATTCACGGAGACTTCATCCACCAGCATCCAAATCCGCTACACCCAACGGTAGCTAGCTGGCCGTTTGAAATGTGGGGAACCAACATAATTGGCCCTATCAAACCAGCATCATCCAAAGGACACTGGTTCATACTGGCAACAACCGACTAATTTTCTAAGTGGGCGGAAGTAGTACCACTAAGGGAAGTGAAGACGGAGAATATTCTCTATTTCTTCAAGACACATGTCATCTATCGGTTTGACACTCCGCGACGGATAATCTCGGATAATGGGCCACCCTACAGGAGCAATAAAATCAGCCTCTTCGCAGAACAACATAAAATAGACTAGAGATACTCTTCCGTCTATAATCCCCGAGCTAATGGTCTAGCTGAAACTTTCAACAAAACCTTGACTAAGATTATAAAGAAAACGGTGCCCAGAAGCAAAAAAGACTGGCATGAAAGGCTGCACGAAGCACTCTCGGCGTACCAGACGACATTCAAAACAACCATGAATACGACCCCATACGTGTTGGTATTCGACACGGAAGTAGTCCTTCCTTTGGAAATAGAACCCCCTTCTCTCCGAGTAGCGGTTCAATATGAGCTAACAGATGACGAAAACGCTCATCTCCGGATTGAGGAGCTCGACGCCCTCGACGAAACCCTCCTTATAGCGCAGCAAAATCTGGACACTTATAAGGCAAGGATGACGCGGACATACGAAAAACTTACCAGGCCGAGAACATTCCGCCAAGGTGAACTCGTGCTAGTCATCAAAAGACCCATGATCCACAATCGTACAAAATGGGGGAAATTCATGCTGAACTATGAGGACCCGTACATCATAGACAAGGTCTATAAATGTGGAGCCTACCTGGTCATGGATATGCACGGCGAGAGACCCTTCCGGCCGATAAACGGTCGATTCCTCAAGAAATACTACGCTTGACGGGTTAAGATTTGGGTTAATGATATATGACGACGCTTGTGTCCGCTCGCTATCTTCCTGAATCAAAACTCTAAAAGTAGTATCCAAAAGAATTTTCGTCTCCAAAATGGCGACAACGGACCGAAAAGTCCTTAAACTAATAAACCTCGCCTCGAAACTTACCATGGACCGAGATGTCCCTAAACTAACAATGGGCCAAGACGTCCTTAAACTAAAACTCCGCCTCGTGTGGCAACACTGGACCGAGACGTCCCTAAACTGACAATGGACCGGAATGTCTTTAAACTAGCACGTCGCCTCAAACATGGCGATAATGGACCGAAATGTCCCTAAACTAGTGCTCCGCCTCAAACATGGCGCGTCGCCCAAAATACGGCGATATCCTCCCTTGAGATCTATATTGTAATCAAAGCTTCAACGGAGAAGACTGCACCTCAATTCCCACTGGCTACCCAGCTACTCCAGCGGTGAAGTCACCCCTAAGTCCTATTGGCAAATAGATGGGTAAAAAAAAGGTATGTCCACAAGCAAGATGGGTACGGATGAAAACCCGAAATGGCGCCGTGAGTAAAAACAACAGGGCTACCAGTGAGTTTGTGAAAACCCGGAAATGCGCAATCTCGTTAAAAGAAAAGGTATGTCCACAAGCAAGATGGGCACAGATGAAAACCCAAAAGGGCGCCGTGAGTAAAAACAACATGGCTACCGGCGAGTTTGTGAAAACCCGGAAGGGCGCAATCTCATTAAAAAAATGGTATGTCCATAAGCAAGATGGGCACAGATGAAAACCCAAAAGGGCGCCGTGAGTAAAAACAGCAGGGCTACCGGAGAGCTTGTGAAAACCCGAAAGGGTGCAATTTCGTAAAATTTTCACTTATGAGATCCTCTCGACACGTAAGGAGAAATCCCCTTATGACACCCTCACGGCTCATAGGATTCAAAGCTTTATACTACAGGGACCTGGACCTGTTCTTAAGCCGTCGTATTCCCCAAGTTGCCCTACATGCGGTTCAATATTGGCCCTTGTATACAATCCACGGGCACAAATAAACGATTTCCTCACCAAGTTCCACCAATGAAGAGAAATGTTCTCATGTGGTGAACGACACTTATAAGTCCTCTCGACTTATAAGGAGAAAATACTCTTATGAGATCCTTACGACTTATAAGAGAACACACACTTAGGAATCCCCATGATTCTTAAGGAGAAAATATGCCTATGAGATCCTCACGACTCATAGGGAGAAATAACTTTATGAGACCCTTACGGCTCATAAAGTCTAAAAGTCTTAGTCGATAGGATCCTAATCCTGTTTACTAAGCCATCTTTGTTCAAATCGACAAAGGCAAATGATGATTCGCTCTTGACAATGTTCCAGTAGTAGCAATGCTGATACCTAAACAGGTATCAAATCTCAAGTCCTCTTAAGGCAAATGATGATTCGCTCCTGGCAATATCCTAGTAGTAGCGATGCTGATGCCAAGATTGGTATCAGATATTAAGTTCCATACTCGCAACAAAAAAATCTGCGAGCAAATAATATGCATATAAAAATAGTCGAAATGATGGGGCAACTCGCAATAAAAATTAGCGAGCAAAAATATATGCATATGAAACAACCGAAATGTTTGGGCAACTCACAATAAACGAGTAAAAAAATATACAAAAAATAGCTGAAATGATTGGGCAATCGTGACTTTCGCGATATGAAAAGCTGAAAAGAAAGAGCAGCGCGGAAATAAAAAAAATAAAATAAAATAGAATTTTCTCTGCCCTGCAGGTGAGTCTACACCGACTCCTGTATATAATCCATGGGCAAAAATGAAAAAGGGAACTATATTTTCCTACCAGGCTCCGTCAAAGGGAGAGCCAAATCTCGACGGCAACAACCACAGTCTATAGATCAGTTCAGCATTCCTTCTCACTCCAGTAGAATGCAGACGCGACGTTAACAAAGACCCCAGGGTCGAAACAAAACGGAGCCATGGCAAATTCCTAGCTCCAAGTCTTGGCGGTTCACATACGACCTAAAGACTACCCCAGCGTTCCTTCTCACTCCAGCAGGATGCAGACGCAACATCAACAAAAGAACCCAGGGTCGAAACAAAACGGAGCCGTAGCAAATTCCTATCTCCAAGTCTTGACGGTTCACATACGACTAAAAGACTACCCCATCGTACCTTCTCTTCATTCCATCAGGGTGTAGACGCGATGTCAACAAAGGCTCCAAATAGCTAAACCAAAAAGGAGTGACGGCAAAATCCCAGCTTCAACTCGACATTCTTCTCGTTACAGAAGACGCAATGTCAATAAAGGCTCTAAATAGCCAAACCAAAAAGGAGTGACGGCAAAATCCAAGCTCCAGCTCGACATTCTTCTCGTTACGGCAGACGCAATGTCAACAAAGGCTCCAAATAGCCAAACCAAAAAATAGTGACGGAAAAATCCCAACTCTAGCTCGACATTCTTTTTGTTACAGCAGAAGCAATGTCAACAAAGGCTCCAAATAGCCAAACCAAAAAGGAGTGACGACAAAATCCCAGCTCCAACCCGACATTCTTCTCGTTGCAGTAGATGTAATGTCAATAAAGGCTCCAAATAGCCAAATCAAATTGAAGCAACGACATATTCCTAGCTTCACGGTCTCGACGACAAGTCATATAAAACCTAAGAGACTATCGGAGATCATCCCACACCAGCACGGAGTGGTTATGACTCATCGGGGCTCCAAACCGAGCCTAACCTCATGTAAAAAGCGACATGGCAAATTCCTAACGCTTGCTCTTCTGATGGTCATATAGCTTAAGGAGATTACTTGAAGACATCTTGTCCAGCCCCGAAGGGATCAGAGACACGACAGTCGCGGGGCTACTCGAATAGCAGCGTAAAGACTGCATATCGGGGAATGCATCAGCCAACACGACGGTACTATAGACTAAAACCCTAGTACCATAAAACCTAATGGACCTCTGTCGCAAAGAGCAGGGGTTATCTATAACGTTAGGACAAGTTTTCCTATAAGCCCAAGGGAGGTAAACTAAACAAACTCTGAAATGAGTTCATAAACTAAAGACTCCGGAATGAGTGAATAAACTACAAACTCCGAAATGAGTCCATAAACTAGAGACTCCGAAATGAGTGAATAAACTACAAACTCCAAAATGAGTCCATAAACTAGAGACTCCAGAATGAGTGAATAAACTACAAACTCTGAAATGAGTCTATAAACTAGAGACTCCGGAATAAGTGAATAAACTACAGGCTCCGAAACGAGCGCATAAACTACAAACTCCGAAACGAGTAAGTAAACTAATTAGCACCACATTAAGGCATCAGAACACGGATAAGCGCATAAAATAATGTATATTCTTATCCATGAATCAAAATGTTTAAGAGATACAATTAATGCAAAAAGGGAAATACAACGCGCTCCCCGTAGCTTCTCCTCGCACGCTTCAACTGCGGCCAACCCCGCTTCAATTTGAGCCCATTGTTGCAAGTATGATGAAAGCTTCTTAGTGGTTTCCTGCTTGGCAACTTCGCAATCTTGCATGCCCCGCTCGGTAAAGTACAGCTTCTGCCTCAGCGCCAGCCCATCTGAAATACATTGTTGGAGGTTTTCGAAAATAACTTGTAGTTGCGCGGCATTCGCTTCAAGCTGGACGCGCAATTTGATGGATTCGCCAGAAGCCGTCTCATGCTCCTTCCGCTTCAGGGTCAACTTTTGTTCAAAATGTTGAATGAAATTGGCACTTTGCTTGATCCATGCGACTCACTGAGCCTTCAAGGTCAATACTTCAGGAGCGATATGCTTGAGCTCGATCTCATGCATACATGCATCGATCCTCTTACAATAGTCGACCCAAAAGCCGACAAAATCTTCGCTGTGGAAGTTCACAAGAGTCGCCAACAAGGGATTGACTTCGTCAGCAAAATCCGCAACAGAGGTGAGAGCCTCGGCATCAAGATCTTTGATAAATTCACGTAACATCCGCTTGCTAGTTGCCACACTTCTTGAAGATTGATGCTTAGCAAAAGGCCCCCTAGGTATGAGAATGCGGGACTCAAAAGGAACCGAAGTCGGTGTAGTCGCTGCAAAATAAACCATGCATGAATAAGGGTCAAATTTCAACTAGAAAGATAAAGAAGGAAGCTGATGGACAAGAGCTACCGTACCCGCTGTTGAAAGTGGCAAGACAGAGAGCACCGGAGGCTCGGCTAATCCTTCGATCCCTCCTTCGAGCCATGATACTGTGGTCAATATGAGGAAAGCTTAGCAACAGAAGGTCTACTCATGAAAAGGAGAAACACCAAGCGAAGAATATACTGACCAATGCCGGAAGGGGGAATGACTTCCGATTGGAAGGAAAAATGTGGGTTTAACACTTGGTATAAGTGGTCAAAGAGCACTCCTGCATGGTTGCGACAATATATGGTTAATGCAAAAATGGTATCTACAGTGAAGCAAATAAACGAGAAGTCTTTACCTTCCGAAATTCGGGGAGACTCAGAAGTGGGAGAAGGAACCATGACAGTCAAGGCAACGGCCGACGATAATTCATTAGCCAGTACAGCTTCAGGGTTTACTGCGCCTATACTCAGGACAAAGGAAATATCATCAGAGATTCTTAGCAGGATTAAAATCTCAAAGATAATAACCCAAGGAGTACCTGACAAGTCAGAAACCAAAACCGTGCCTGAAGCGTCACCGGTTGTGACAGCTTCCTCGGTTTCCATTGGGAGAATAGATTTAGCACCCACGGCTTCATCCCCTGACTCGACAAGGGCCGTCGTAACACTTGCATCACCCGCCGATATCAAGGATCCACAGGGAGAAAGAGAGGCAGTTGGAACGGTCCTAGATTCTAGAGAATGATTGGCCACTTCAGGCTCTTTAATTGCCGGCACTTCACCTGTCACGCCGTCACCCAAATCTGCCTCTATAAATAAAAAATGCGTATGTTATGGTATAAAAAAGGGGGATGGGCTGTTACTAAGAGCCGTGCGTTGTTCTACCTTGAAGTAGTCGTTCGCCCTTTTCCCGAGCGGCACGCGCAACCTGTCTATGGGTAGTAGACTGGGCAGAAAGAACGTTCACCGGAGGAGTGTCAGTAGGTGGAACATTACTCGAACCTGCACCCATGGCCAAGACAGCTTTGTGTTCCCTCACGGCATGCTTTCTACGCTTCCTCTCAGTCTGGACCGTGTGAATCGACCTCCTTAAAACTTCCGACAGGGGGACGTCATCGTCCGAACCGAGCTCGGCCTCCAGAACCGCTATAGCATCCATCATCGGCTGCTTCAGCAACGTCTCCTGTAGTGGCCTTGGGAGGACCTCGGTCTCAGTCGGTGGCTCTGAAAGCTTTCTTGCATCACCACCTGGGATTGGCATTACACTCGGAACAACCTGGGTTTTGGTGGTCCCTGTAATAGGATAAAGAAAAATTGTCAGACCATGAATAAAAGGAATTAAAAGAGTAAAGGTGTAATGAAAATTATACCAAGGCCCAAAGAGGCGTGGAGCCTCTCTTCCTCCTCAAATGTCTTGAGGGAAGCCGAGAGAGCCTCTTCAGCAGAGATACCTGTTAAGGAAGAGAGCATTAATAAAGCATAATAAGGTGGGAGGGGATATATGTAGAAAAATGTAAATGAAGTATACCGGAATCCACAATAGAGACCAACGCTGCTTCTTCACGGGCCAGTCGTTTGGAAGTGTCAATGGCAGCTTGAAGGTCAGAATCGGTCACAGGCACATCAAATAAACCCTCGTTGGTGCCATATTCTCATAAGCCTTCGCTATAAGGGGCGTAAGGCTAGTGGCCGAATACTATGTTAGCAGAAAATAGGGACTTCTTCCTTTTCCGCGAAACGACACCCGCCGCCGATGATCAAAGCTTTCGCTTAACAGGATTTTTCGGATGACGGGTCCCGATCTCTGAACTGTTGCCCGAGTCCGGAGACGCAATTGTTACCGCGGTGATGGGAACATCCGGTCAAGGCCTGCTGGGAAAAGCGTGCGGGACTATAACCGGAGCGGTCTCTTTCAAAGAAGGGAGGGCGACTTCCCATCGCTTCAAAGGGACCGCTGGATTACCGGTTGGGACGGCATCCTTATGATCGAGTAGCAGCCGCCTCTCTTCCCTGATAACAACACCTATGGCATGATGGTACTACGTGATGTAAGCATTCGAGGCTTTTGTCATATGGCTCGGCTCGCTGACAAGGAAATGGGACCCCATATTTAATCGTATAAAATGATGCGTTGCGCTGCGAATACCCTACTCCGTAGCAACCGGCTCAACTAAGAACACATCAAGAGAAACACCTTGGTTATAACCCAATTGTTGGGCAAAACGATGCGGTTTGTACCTCATAAACAGTACCGAGGCGTTCTGTCTAAATACTAGGAAGCCCGGCCTGATAGAATACAGGCGCATAACCTCCCGTGCCTTCAACGCAGAAGCCCCGTCCTTGAAAGTATCATGCAATGGTTGGACCACCTTGGAAGATTCTTTTCCGATAGTCAGGACTCTATCGACAAAGGTTATACTGTCCCCAACCATACGTGGGCGAACGAGCAATCGCCGAGCCTCTCGCTGTGATGGGTCTGGAGCAGAAGCATCAACTAGATACATGTCCCGGGGGAAGTTGTAGCCTTCGTAGAATCAGGGACGTTTATGAACACCAAAAGCACCCAGCACGTGCATCTCGATCCATGATGTGAAGTAGTGCAATGGCAGATATACGGGCTTTACCCCCGGTTGAGTGGTGTTAGCTGCTAAGCTCAGGCCATGATATAAATGAGCCAACCCTGCGATCCCAATGGCCACACGCGTCCCCACGACGATGCAATGAGCCGGATAAAAAACAGATGGCCTCATATAGCGGGGGTGCGTCGAAAGCGCAAACCAACTCAGCCACAAGTCAATAAACCCCAGAAAGAACGTCTTTTCGTTAACATCCGGGGCAGTAATCTCTGCAAAGGGGACCAATGGAGTATCCGAAATAAATAATTTCTTTAAATCCTCCTCTGCAGTCGGCAAGTTATCCGAACTAAACCCGAACAGGTCATCAAGTTTGGCAAATTTTGCAGCCTGTTTAGACAGAACTTCCAGACGAAGAAAGCGGGCGATGAAATCTGCGAAGCCAACTCCATGCCCGCCAGACTCCAGGAATATACTCTCGTACATGTTCAACACCTTAATCAAGCTTGGGAACTGATGTTGAATGGCGTTCTCTGGAGTAAAGCCCATTACCACTGATTTGGTGGCAAAGACATACTCATCGGGGGGAAGTATCTCCTCATAGTGCTCCCCTCTGACGGGTAAGCCGGATATTTCCGCAAATTCCTCTAATGAAATTGAAACCTCCCGATCTGATAAGAGAAAGGTATGAGTCGGGATGTTCCATTGTTCCAAGAAAGATTTGACCCACCACATATGAGGCGCGCGGTAGTGAAAGAGGGATGCGTAGATTGCGGGATACAACCCGATCTTTAACATCAGCGACTTCTTGGCCACCAGGATATATCATGCCCACTGTAGATAGCCGGCCGAATGATGGGGAGTCAATCCTATCATGTAAACTTTCCCCAAGGATGCGACTCTCCTTGGCATATGCGTCGCCCTAAAATGTCCAAGGACATCGGTGGCTGCACGGGTATCGACGCCAAGGAAGGCTGAAGACAACCTTCCGAGGTCCAGTTGACCTCTTCTACGGCGTAAGTCACTTAAGGCGGGTCCGCATAATGGACCGCCGGGATTGGCTCCGAAGGCGCTGCGCGAGAAAAACTGCGCCGAACCCGGATAATCTGACTATACCATGACCCTCACAGATGAAGGGATTTTTGCTCTGGGTCATGATCCTTAATAAGTATGAAGACTTCCCGATCTACGGGCACATCAGCAAAAGCGCTCTCCGAACGTACGAAGGGAAATGAGGAATCAAAAGCCATAATATCCGCACAAAAGGGGAAGGATTAGCTATCGACATAATGTTCAAGGCTTTAACATTCTAAAATTGTACTGCACCGCAGTTCAAAAAGAAAGGGACAGGGGCCCTCACAAAATCAAGGTAACGCCCCATCAATGATGGGGCAGCCAGTCATTAAAAATAAAATCCAAAAGGATTCTCACTTAATAAGAAAACATCATTGAACTCTGGAGTTAAACTCCCTCGAGAACTGTGTTCTGCAAACAAATTTCAATTCTGTCAAGAAAATTAGGAAGGGAGTAAAATTCCTAAAAGTATTTCTTTAAAAGAAACTTTTCAGAGCCAAGCTCTATAGAACAATGGGATAACATCCCAGAACTTCGCTCGAGAAAGAGAATTAAATTCCAAACAACCTTTAAAAAACAAAGTCTCTACCAGGGTAAAACCCTAAAAGATCTTTAAGATCTACGATCTACTCGAGTAAATTTTTTTAGATCTCTAAGGGATCATTGCAAAAGAAGAGTAAAGCTCTGTTAATGGGTTAAAAACCCTAAAACATGAAGAGATTCCTTCGAGAGTTTCCTCAGATATTAAGACATGGTCATGATTTTTACCAAATTTTGACAGAGTTTTGACTCTAAAAGAGTTTCTTTGAATAGAGATCTGAGCTCTGAAAGGAGAATTAAATTCTTAAGAAAGGAAGAAGGCTAAAAATAAGATGAACAACAGTCATCTCAAGGGCTAAAGGTCTATTTATAAAACATTAAGATACGGTTCAACTCTCCAGGAGATCGAACGATGGAAAAGATGCCACCGCTGCACTCACGTGCGAGCCACATGAGCGCAACGGTAGGGGGCATTTGTTTCCTCAATAAAAGAGCAAAGCTCTGTTTAAAAATCAATGAGGCAACGCCTCACATGTTTTCTACGAGGGCGCCAGTGCCAAGACCAATCTGATAGGAATTAATCCTATGGTGACGCCTCACGTGCTCCTTACGCGGGCGCCGACACTAAGACCAATCTGATAGGAATTAATCCTATGGTGGCGCCTCTCGTGCTCCTCATGCGGGTACCATTGTGCAAAGCACATAAATACCCATTATAAGAATTAAAACCTTGATTAGCGCCCACATGTACAACATGTGAGAGCCAGCGTCCAGGTAGAATTAAATTCTACTCTCGGTTAAATAGAGCCATTGGATCAATGATCCAACGGAGATGATAAATCATCGAAAATACAGAATTAAATTCTGTCGGGAGAAAACATTTCCTGAATTGGATTATAGAATAAAATTCTAGTTTGGGATATATTCCCTCTTTCTAAAACAAGAAAGATTGCCCTCTGTAAAACAGAGAATCGGTGAATTAAAAATCCAACGGTGATTAAAAAGTCACCGTTTTACAGAATAAATTCTATGTAAGGGAAAATATTTTCCCAATCTTGTTAGAAAGAAGAAATGTGTTCTGTAAAACAGAAACCCTTGGATCAAAGATCCAATGGTGGGTAAAAATTTCCAATTCAATTAGAATCTCTTAATGAGAGATTTCTTCAAAAAACTAATTAACAAACTTGCCTCTACTATATAAAGGACCCAAGATTTCAAGTCTGACAGAGAGGAACCCCCCATAAACTTCTAAAAACAAAAGTAGAAAGCTTAAAAAAAGAACAAAGAAAATGATCTCCCTTCTCGAAAAAAAACTCTAGGTAAATAAAAAGAAGAGAGATCAAAACATCTCATTTACCTATTGAAGGGTTTAACCCTTTTAAAAGAACTTAGTTATTTCTCTGGATCTGAGATCCACAAGATAAGTTTCCCACAAGTTGAGAATTTAATTCTCATCAGAAAGAACTTGTTCTTGAGAATCAAAGATTCAAAAAAGAACTAGGAACCGAATTCCTTAAAACAAAGCATATAAGGAAGAACCTAGCGCCCAGCGCCTCACGCGTCCCTCACGTGGGCGTCACAGAAGAAAAGAGCGCTTAGCACTCATTAGGCAGCGCCTAGCTCCCAACGCCTCACGTGGGCACTACAGAAGAAAAGAGTACTTAGCACTCAATGAGCTGCGCCCAGCGCCTTACGTGTCCCTCATGTGGGCGCTACAAAATGGAATAGTGCTTAGCACTCACTAGGCATCGCCTAGCGTCTAGCGCCTCACGTGCTTCGCACGTGGGTGCTATAAAGAGTGCCTATCGCTCCATGTAAAGACAAAGGGGGTAAAGTGTTTAACACTTATTGGGCAATCCCTATGACTAAAAACCCTACATGATTATATATGAGCGTCAGAACTTATATAAGTGCTCACCATTTTTTGTACAAAATGGGGACTGATTAAACAGAGCCCAAACAAGTGCTTTGCACTTTTCAATAAATAAAACTGAGTGGACCAAGCCCAAGTTGATCTTAGTCCCAAATACGACTATTGATCTTCCAACTGATGATATCCAAAACGATATTCATCCCACATCCTCCCGAAGAAATCTTAGTCTCAAAATATGACTAATGATTTCTGGGTTTGCCACTAGTTCCTTTTTCCCTCAAATACGGGAATTGGTTTAAGGGTACATCTCTCTATACCTCTAATACATGTCATTGTAATTCCTCAACGTCTACAGAGAGATGGCGGGTCCCAACAACCAATATCTTTCTGGTGCACTGCCCAAACTGACTTGCACACCCCAAATCAAACCACATCCCAAACTAGGTGCATCCCGTATCATTGTTGCTCATCCTGTCACGTAACAAATACACGTGCGCGCAAGATGATCAATGGAACGAAATGTCCTTAAACTAATTGTTACCTCCAAAATGGCGACAACGGACAGAGACGTCCTTAAACTAAAACTTCACCTCAAAAATGGTGATTAATGGACCGAAATGTCTCTTAAACTAACCGTTGCCTCCAAAATGGCGACAACGGACCGAGACGTCCTTAAAATAAAACTTCACCTTAAAAATGGTGATCAAAGGACCGAGATGTCCTTAAACTAAAACCTCATCTCAACGGACCGAAACATCCCTAAACAAATATTCACCTCCAAAATGGCGATAACGGACCGAGACGTCGTTAAACTAAAACTTCGCCTCCAAAATGGCGATAACGGACCGAAACGTCTCTGAACTAATATTCGCCTCCAAAATGGCGATAACGGACCGAAATGTCTTTAAACTAATATTCGTCTCCAAAATGGCGACAAGGGACCAAAACGTCGCTAAACTAATATTCGCCTCCAAAATGGCGATAAGGGACCGAAATGTTCCTAAACTAATATTCGCCTCCAAAATGGCGATAATGGACTGAAATATCCTTAAACTAAAACAATAGAGCCAAAATACTCTTTTGTTGAATCTGAAATAAAAATGATCCTAAAACCTTGTTAAGTGGATCTTAGTCTCAAATTGAACTAACGTATCCTTAACAAAAACCCAACCGAGCCCCAACTACTCACATACATTTAAGTTGATCTTAATCTCAAAACGGATTAACGATCCTTAAATCAACCCAAACCCAAATCTAAAAATATACGGATTTGGACTAATCCACGCCCTACGGGCGACGACATAAATTAGTCTCCGTATACAATCCACGGGTAACCAAAAATAAAACAAATACACATGACATGAAGTGAACTTCTGGAGTAGGAGAAAGTGGTTATCGCGATGCAGTAACATAATTACTGCAGGGGCTTGCGCCTGCAGGGAAGAGCGTCCCCACAATCAAAAACCCCTCGCAAACGAGGGGAAATCTGACGCAGTCTGCTACAACGGCCGCATCCGTCTAAACCTTCGATGTACGGTGCCATAAATCAACTTGGCATTTTCAGAGAGGTGGACGGATAAATCCAAATAGTATCTGCCCCCAAAATTTAGGCTAGACGTCCTAACGTCCCAGTCGGGTTTTCCGGTGGTGAACAATGGGCTTTATAAAAGTTTGGCTTTATACCCATTTTCTTACGTTTATTCATAAAAATTATATCAAAATTATTTATTACATAATTTTCATTTTTTATGGGGGAGGCCGGCCGCGAGACTCAACTTGAGCAAGGGCCCACTTGACCTAGGCTTGGGCCCACCTGGTTTGGGGTTGACTTTGACTTGGTCAACAGGGGTGTAATTTTTGACCCCAACAAAGTGCCCCCCATCAATAAATACACGTCGTGTGTATGGGTTGTGTGCATGATCTTGTTCATGGGGAGTTGGACTTCGATGTGGAACATCATTTCGGGGGCGAAGCATAATTCCGATGTACGGAGCATAATTCCAGAGATCGGAGCATAATTCCAACGGGCGGAGCATGATTCCAGGATCGGAGCATGATTCCGAGATCGGAGCATGATTCCGTAGACCAGAGCATGATTCCGACTAGCGGAGCATAATTCTAGGATCGGAGCATCATTCCGAAGAGCGGAGCATGATTCCAAGGGGATGATATATTCTAAGACGAAATATAGTTTCGACACAGAGTTCCGGGGCGAAGCATAATTTCGACACAGGACAGATGTATCCTGAGATGAAACTTAGTTCCAGCACAGGGCAGACATTCTGAATGAAACATAGCTCCGATGCAGAGGTTGATTCGAAGTCGAAGCATAATTCCAATAGGGAAGGCAGATACTTCAAGGCGGAGCATGATTCCGATGGGGAGGTCATTGGTTGGCTTGATTCCGAGGCGGAGCATGATTCCGACTGGGAGGTCATTGGTTGGCTTGATTCCGAGGCGGAGCATAATTCCGACAGGGAAGGCAGATACTCCGAGGCGAAGCATGATTTCGACATGGGGTACACTCTGAGACGAAACATGATTCCGACGCAGAGGTCAATTCCTAGACGAAGAATAATTCCGACAAGGAAGGCAGATACTCCGAGGCGAAGCATGATTTTGACACGGGGTACACTCTAAGATGAAGCATGATTCCACCGCAGAGGTCAATTCCCAGGCGAAGCATAATTCAGGGAAGGCAGATACTCCGAGGCAAAGCATGATTTCGACACGGGGTACATTCTGAGACGAAACGTGATTCCGACGCAGAGATTGTTGGTTGACATGATACCGAGGTGGAGCATAATTCCGACAGGAAGGTTGATACTACCCTTTTTGCGACTTGGACGATCGGTGCTCGACGTGTCTCCGAGACGGAGTGTCGCTAGTTGACGTTTCCCCGACACAGAGTGTCACTAGTTGACGTATCCCTAAGATGGAGTGTCGCTGATCGACGTGTCCCTGAGGCGGAGTGTCTCTTTGACGTTTTCCCGGCACGGAGTGTCGCTGGTTGACTTGTCCTCGGCACGGAGTGTTTGTTTAACGTTTCCCCGGCACGGAGTGTCGCTGGTTGACTTGTTCCCAGTATGGAGTGTTTGTTTGACGTTTCTCCGGCATGGAGTGTTGCTGGTTGACTTGTCCCCGGTACGGAGTATCACTGGTTGACTTTTTCCCGGCACAGAGTGTCTGTTTGACGTTTCCCTGGCACGAAGTGTCGCTGGTGGACGTTTCCCCGGCACGAAGTGTCGCTGATTGACTTGTCCCCGGCATGGAGTGTCTCTGGTTGACTTGTCCCCAGCACGAAGCGTCGCTGGTGGACGTTTCCCCGGCACAGAGTGTCGCTGGTCGACTTTTCCCCAGCATAGAGTGTCGCTGGTCGACTTTTCCCCGACACAAAGTTTCTGTTCGACATTTCCACGGCACGGAGTTTCGCTGATTGACTTTTCCCCGTCTCGAAGTGTCTGGTCGACGTTTTCCCGGCATAGAGTATTGCTGGTTGACTTGTCCCCGGCACAGAGTGTCTGGTTGACCTGTCCCGAGCATGGAGTGTCATTGGTTTGACTTGTCCCTGGCACAGAGTGTCTGTTTGACTTGTCCCTGGAACAGAGTGTCGCTGGTTGACTTGTCCCCGGCATGAAGTGTTGCTACTTGACTTTTCCCTGGCACAGAGTGTCTGGTCGACTTGTCCCCGACACGGAGTGTCGCTGGTTGACTTGTCCTCGGCGCAGAGTGTCACTGGTTGACTTTTCCTCATCATGGAGTGTCTGTTTGACGTTTCTTCGGCACAAAGTGTCGCTAGTTGAATTGTCCCTAAGGCGGAGCTTGATTCCAACGGGGAGGTCTTTAGTTAACTTGATTTCTAGGCGGAGCATAATTCCGGCAGGGAAGGCGGATATTCCGAGGCGAAGCATGATTTCGACATGGGGTACATTCTGAGATTAAATATAATTCCGACTCAGACATTGTTGATTTGATTTGATTTGGGAGTTTCTTATCCGTCGTTTGCCCTGAGGGGATTTCCCTCGTTCCCAGTTTAATAACTTATGGGTCATCTATTCCCAGTTTAATAACTTAGAGATCATCTGTTCCTAGTTTAATGACTTAGGGATCTATTGGATCGAAAGTTTAGAATTTTTGGGGTTGGGGCCGGCATCAACGTTGCTAACATTGGAGCACAGGTGCCAGGAGCAATTCATCATTTGCATTTTCCTGTTGGGGAAAGATGTCTTAGGAGACAGATTTAGGTCCCTATCACCTTAAGGCTTTTCAATTTTATGAGCCGTAAGGGTCCTATAAAAGCATTTTCTCCCTATGAGTCGAAAGGATCTCGTAGGTGTATTTTCTCCTTAGGAGTCGTGGGGACCTCCAAGTTTGTTTTTCCTTTGTTTGTCATAAGGATCACATGAAGGTGTTTTCTTACGAGTCGAGAGGATCTCGCAAGACTTGTTCTCCTCATGTATCATGAGGACACATGAGTGGGTCTTCCTAAATAGAGCATAATTCTATGGGTGGAGACCGGCTGCGGGACTAGTGATTGCGGTGAGACATGGGTGTGATGAGGGTTATTTGAGCCCGTGGATTGTATACGGTAGTCAATTTGGGGTCATGAGCACCGGAATATGGTACTATGAGCGACTCATCATTCGCCGTTTAAGAATTTGGGGTTTGGATTTTGGTTGGCGTATGCATCGCTAACACTAGAATAGTTCCAAGAGCGACTCATCATTCGCCGTTTGGGAATTTAGGGGTTTGGATTTTGGTTGGCTTCTGCATCGCTACACTGGAGTATGGTACCAGGAGCGACTCATCATTCACCGTCGGGATATTCGGAGATTTGAATTTTTTTTGGCATATGCATTGCTAACACTGAAATATGGTTTCATAAGCGAATCATCATTCGCCTTTAGAGGTTTTTTTTACCGCGATTGCTCTATTATTTCAGCTTTTCTTGTCACGAAAGTCGTGATTTCCCTATTATTTTGGCTATTTATTCGCGGCTGCCTCATCATTTCGGCTTTTCTTTTATTTAAATTTTTTTACACTCCCAGTTTAATGACTTAAGGGTCGAATGTTCCCAGTTTAATGGCGTGGTGGTCAGCTATTCCCAGTTTAACGGCGTGGTGGTCATCTGTGTCTGCTTATCTCAGCTTCTCAAACTTTGATCTTGGCGGAGCTGTGTTGATGGCCATAACTTTGTGGCTTGCCGGTACATCCGAGAATTGTGAGGTTTTCCCAACCTTGTATTGGTTCTCCGCCCAGTCTTTGAAAACATAGTAGTCTTCAATAGTATGACCCACCATTCTATGATACGGGTAGTACACGAGATTGCCGGTCATGTTCATTTCATGTGGTCTCTTTGGAATAGGCAGTCGCAGACCGTTGTTCAAGACGTCCTTGAATATTTTGCGGATTTCATCTCTCCTGAAGGAATATACTTTCTTCTTCCTCCCTATTAGAGTAAGTGCCTTTTCCGATCTTGGTCCTTGAGGCCGATCGATTTTTAGTTCGCCTACTGTCCGCTTACCACGTTCAATATACGTATCAGAAAGACTGGAGGCTGATCGCGGCCATTTTTCGCAAAGGTGTTCCGCTCTTGGGCTAGAGGGGGTATCGATTGGCTTTTTCAGGGTATCAATCCCTTTCCCAAGAACCGAATTTTGATTTTGCTGCAATTGAAATCGGACGACTTGGGTCGTGAGATCTGCCCCGACGTTTTCCAGCTCGTCGACTTTAGAATGGATCTTGGCCAACTTCTCTTCTCTGTCCTGAAGCTGGTTTTGGAGCCATTGGAATAATAATCGCTCTATAGTTCCAGGTATGATAACCGGGTCATCTTTATTGCCTGAGCTTGATTCCGCAGGATTCACAGGCTCCTTTGGCTTAATGGCCTGAGCAGGTTCTTCATTATTAAGACTGAGCCGATGTTGGGTAGCCATAACCACGTCATCGTCATGGGTATGAGGCGTAGGAGGACTTGTTCTTCCGGGCTCCAGCATGTAGATCGTATGGATTGTGTACTCGTCTACTGCCTCTACATTAGTAATGTTGCTCATTGGTCTTTTGGCTTGTTACCTTGGCCCGCTCCTTTCCAAGAAAGGCAGATGATTGAGAGCAGCAGATTCCCGAAGGGTTTCGGTCTCCGTTTGTATGAAATTGGTGGTCGCCGCTTGATTGTTCGCTAGCACGCTTTTAGACAGTTCTATCTCTCCTGCGTTATATTTCTTTTCGACCCAATATTTGAAGACAAAGCAGTCCTCAATGGCATGACCTATCACTCTGTGATAGGGGCAATATTTGGGGTCGTCGGTCATATTTGCTTCTTGCGGTCTCTTTGATTCTGGCAATTGTGGACCGTTTCTTAGGGCGTCTTTGAATATCTTGTGGACTTTGTCCCTTTTGAAGGAATAGAACTTATACAGTTTCTTTTTCAGAGGCGATTCTCCTCCCTCTCCCAGCACTCGATTCCGAAGCTGGTTGGCATTCGGCCCGCTCATCCTTCGCTTATTTCGGTTATCCGAAGCGTTGAAAGATTCAGCATCATCAGAATTTTCTCCTTTGCAATTATCGTCCTTTAGGTTTCTCCAGGATCTATTGTTATTTTGGGAATCTGAGGGAGAATCCTGCTTTGAGCGTTCCAACATTTGAACTTTCTTGGTCAGTTCTTAGAACGTCTTGAGACCTGCGGTACATAGAAAAGGATTCATCCAGGTACCGAGATTTCCGATGAGGAGATTTACGGATTGGTCTTGCTCCAACGGCGGTTCACATTTGATACAGAGATTGCGCTATCGGACTATAAAATCCATGTTGCTTTTGTTGTTCTTTGGCTCGGTCCTTACGAGGTCGGCAATGGTGATTTTATCGCTGACACTCATGAACCTTTGCTTGAACATAGATTCTTTTTGAGTGAACGTCGTGATTGAGTCATCCGGTATGGTTGCATACCAATTGAAAGCAACATCGGTCAAGCTATTGACGAACTGGCAGAGAAGGAGTGCATCATTGCCCCTAGTGTTCGCGCATGATGCTTTAAATTGGGCAATGTGCCGGTTCGCATTTCCTGTCCCATCGAACCTTTCACATTTGGGGACGACATAGCCAGTGGGAAACTCCACAAGATCGTACCGAGCAGGATATGGTCTCCCGCTACTGCTGACATCATTTTTCTCTCTGGCTTCGGCTACCAATCTTTTGACTTTGTTGGCGACCAAATCCATGATTTGATCTTGCGTTACTTGGTTGCTGTCATCGGTAGTCATGACATTTCCCGAGATAGGATGCGGCCGACTTTTATGCAGTTTGCCCACCTTTGGATTTGAGGGAATAGGCGTCGGCTGCCTCTGGATGCCTTTTCTCGGTTCATGAGCAGAGCCCTGCGCTTGATTGGACGGCTGAGAGGCAACTTGGGCCATGAGCTGTACGACGACGTTTGTCATGTCGTCAATTTTCGAGTAGAGCTTGCCTATCTCCTTGTCTTTGTTTTTGAGCTGCTTCTGGAGCTCTTGGAGAAGTTGCTGCTCTGCGGTCTTGGGACGAAAGATTGGCTCCGCTTCGCTTTCCGAGCCCGACTCCTCATGAACCGAGAGATCTCTCGGCTTATCAGCCTCACTGGAAAAGTTTTCATTACCATCCAGAGGAGGATGGTCTTAGAAATTGGCAGTCACATTCGCACCAGATTGGATTTGAGTTGTGGTGGCCCCTTTTTTGCTCTTGCTGCGTGTGCCCACTATCTAGATAGTGTGGACCACATATCCAGCCATCTCTTTATCTTTGGTGGCTGATTTTTCGGACCATCGTCGCGGCCCTTCCTCTTCTGTAATGGACAAGCAACTGAAGACAGTTGGCCGACTGGGTCCTTAGGTGGCGCTGCACGGATCGCATCTTTCTTGACCCTTACGGTCATGGCATTCTTCTGAACTAATTTCAGTGGTTTAAAAGAGTTAGCAAGCTTCACAGCCGATTCGACTATTGTTGCGAGGTAACCCTGTTCTTGGAACCTCATGAAGTTCAGGCTATCAGGTGCCCTAGCCCTTTTGTTTGGCTCTGTATCTGATCCTTTTCTGTCTTAGCTTCTCGATTTTGAGGGCTTAGCGGGCATCCATTATCCAGGAAGCCATTGTGAGTCGATTGACGGGGAGCTTAGAGAAGATACCCGATCGAGCAGTTGTCAGGGGCACTGCTGGAGCTTGCTCGAGACGCCTTATTACATTATTGGTGTTGATGACCTTGCCCCCAGCTGGGGCCAAGAAAACTCATTCAAATACCGACTTACGTTTGGGTTGTGGTGCCCTTGAGATCACCACATTCGGCCTCCTGCATTTCGAGGCCGGCTTGTCTGTTATCGGAGCTTGAGGAGCTACGATGGTGTTGTTAGTGATATATGCCCTAGAGGCCATTATTGTATCATACTGGATTGTATATTATATATTGGATGCTTGGGATATTTCACAGTTATAATAACAGTCTTGCTCGATACGGTAGTATGCTACCTGGTTTGATTCTATCTCAATATGTGCATGTGTTTCTTTTAGCATATCGCTTATACATATTGGAGGTATAACATTCTAACAGAGTAGTTAAACTTCTATTTAGATTAGCTAGTTAAGGCTTTAGTAAAGATCCTGGAATTTTAGCCGGCGTTGCGTAGTCAAATATCATTGTTTTTGAAAATTCTGCCTTCCTGCAAACTACGGGGTGCGCGACATCGGTTTACAGGTGTTAGCTGACATGAACAAAATAGAGCCGAAATGTAGCAGCGGCTCCTTCTATTGTCGTCCAAACTGGCCGGGAGGACCGTTCGGACGTCCATCTTCATCGTGTAGGAGATGGGAGCTGTGTTGAGAGCTGAGCTTGTGCTTGGGGACATTTTGTTGCGTCCGAAAATTTCAATTGGAAACTGTTAACCTGCACAAAGAAGTATGATTTCAGTACAAGAAATCGATGTATACGTTGATTGAGTTCGCATGAATGTTTAACCCAAAATATGGGAGGAGAGAAAAGGTCCCACCGGGCATGCCAGAACCTGTAGGGTGTTTTTCGCTACCCCATTGAGATGGGAATACGCGTTGCTTGTCAGGCGTGTACAGATTCCCCCTGCCTAGGGTAGGCTGGGGTTTATTGATTGTGGGGATCCGAATCTCCGGCAGTCGCGGACTAAACTGCCGTTAATTCCCCCTCGCTCTTAGAGCGAAAAAACCTCCGATTGACGGGTCAAAATAGTCATGCGAACTCAATGTGAAGTGTCGGTGTTTGAAAGCAATGCAGAAAGGCATGTTTATTTCATTTTATCTATTCTATTTGTGACAAATGATATTTTATTATTATTATTATTATTTATTTATTTTTATTCAAAAAAATATTTTTTTAATGGAGTTAAACTCCAAAAGATTTTATTTGGAGTTAAACTCCAAAAACAAATTTATTCGGAGTTAAACTCCCTTTTATTCAAAAAAAAACATTTTTTTATAGAGTTAAACTCCAAAAGATTTTATTTGGAGTTAAACTCCAAAAACAATTTTATTTGAAGTTAAACTCGCAAAAGTTTCTGTATGGAGTTAAACTGCCTTTTATTCAAAAAAAATATTTTTTTATGGAGTTAAACTCCAAAAGATTTCATTTGGAGTTAAACTCCCAAAACATTCTGTATGGAGTTAAACTCCAAAAAAACAAAAAAAAAAAGAAAAAAGGAAAATATAAAGAAGAAAGAAAAGAGAAAAAAGGAGGGAAAGCCCCCCTCCACTGGGAGCCTCCCACTCACGTGAGGGAGAGATAGCATCCACTTAGTGGGAGCTCCCTCTCCCTCTCCCTCACGTGGGGGAAAGCTCCCACTTAGTGGGAGCTAAAAAAATTTAAAAAAAGCTTATTGGAGCATCTGCTCTCTTTCATGTGAAGGAGAGGGAGCTCCCATTAAGTGGGAGCTTTCCCCCCACGTGAGGGAGAGAGAGCTTCCACTAAGTTAAACTCCCAAAGATTTTTTTTATGGAGTTAAACTCCCAAAGCATTTCTATGGAGTTAAACTCCAAAATATATTTTTAATGGAGTTAAACTCTTAAAAGCATTTATATGAAGTTAAACTCCAAAAGATTTTTAAAAGATGGAGTTGAACTCCCAAAAGTATTTATATGGAGTTAAACTCCAAAACATTTTACGTGGAATTAAACTCTCCAAAAGAATTTTGTATGGAGTTGAACTCCAAAAGATAACTTTTTTTTTAATTTTGAAGCCTCCCCCTCACATGAAGGGGAGTGAGGAGCTCCCACTTAGTGGAAGCTTCCTCCACATCACGGGAGAGGGAGCAGGGGCTCCCACTTGGTGGGAGCCTCCCCCTCATGTGAGGGGGAAAAGCTCCCACTTAGTGGGAGCTCCCTCTCCCTCACGTGAAGGGGGCTCCAAAACATTTTTTTAAGGAATTAAACTCCAAAATATTTTACTTGGAGTTAAACTTCTAAAATAAATTTATTTGGAGTTAAACTCCCAAAAAAATTTATATGGAGTTAAACTCCAAAAGATTTAAGGTGGAGTTAAGCTCCCCAAAAATATTTTTATTGTGGAGTTCAACTCCAAATGATTTTTTTTATTGTGGAGTTAAATTCCAAAAAGATTTTTATTGTGGAGTTAAACTCCAAAAGATTTTAAATGTATTTAAACTCCTAAAATGATTTTTATTGTGGAGTTAAGCTCCAAAAGATTTTCTGCTTTCTATTTTGAGAAGAAACCCAAAATGGGTTCTCTTCAAAGATTTAGATCTTAGATGATGAAAAGAGACCTCTTTTCTTCTCTTGATGGAGTCTTGGAAGGTGGATTTTCCTTCTTCTCTTTTTTTGGATCGGATATGAGAGTTAAACTTTCCTTCAATGGGTTTATAGTGAAACTTTATATAGTTTTGGAAAAAAAGAGCTAAGCTCTTGATTTAACTGGAAAATGAAGAGGAAGAATAAGAACTTAAGAGAGTGAGGATGGAGGCACAAACCCTAGAAATTTGATGGGGAATGAATTCTTTTTTCTTCTTCATTTTATCATGTTGCTTTATATAGGCTTACAAGTTTTACACTTAGCCCCGTGGGCTTTACAAAGTGGTATTTTGCTCATCTCATATCTCATGTGCTTATTTCTTTTGCACATGAGGCATGTGCTTTACAAAAATTTGGTTTTATACCCATTTTTCTTACATTTATTCATAAAAATTATATCAAAATTATTTATTTCATAATTTTCATTTTGGCATGGGTGAGGCCGGCCGCAGGACTCGACTTGAGCATGGGACCTCTTGACCTGGGCTTGGGCCCACCTGGTTTGGGGTTGACTTTGACTTGATCAACAGGGGTGTAATTTTTGACCCCAACATCCGCAAAAAATTTCTGCGCAAAAGAGCCCAAGGTATTAAATAGCAGCAATACGCTTAAGTAAATGCAAACCGGTATTTTCCGGGCTGTATTTTGCCAAACATCCGAATGAGAATCAAGTAAGTTATGATAGCATCGAAAGCGTTTTGAAAAATCTTTCGATTTTATATATTACAGGCCTCATAACACTTCTGGAATCAAAAGTTATGACCAAATGTGCTATGCACGTATAATCTAAGTAATGCTCTACCATATGGGGGATACATTTTTAGTCCCACATGAAGAAAAAGAGAGATCCCTTCTCTACTACTCCCATATAAATAAGAGGGGACACATCTTAGAAAAAATAGGATTCAATCCTCAAATGAGTTTAGTTCTCCATAGGAGCTTAGTTCTCCAAATTAGGGCCTTAGCTGCCCCCCATATTGTGCATATGCGCAAGCGACATGTTCAACGCACGTGCGCCCGCCGTGCTAGGATTCAATCCTCAAAGGAGTTTAGTTCTCCATAAGAGGTTAATTCTACAAATTAAGGCCTTAGCTGCACCCCATAATGCACATATGCGCAAGCGCCATATGTGCCACATGCAATGCACGTGTGCCCGCCGTGTGAGGATTCAATTCTCAAAAGAGCTTAGTTCTACATAGGAGATTATTTCTCCAAGATAGGGTCTTAGCTGCCCCCCATAATGCGCATATGCGCAAGCACCATGTGCGCTACGTGCAACGCACGTGAGCCCGCCACGTGCTTGCCATGTGCTCGCCACGTGCAACACACGTGCGCCCGCCGTGCGAGGATTCAATCCTCAAAGGAGTTTAGTTCTCCAAGTTATGGCCTTAGTAGCCCCCATAATGCGCATATGCGCAAGCGCCATGTGCGCCACGAGCAACGCACGTGCGCTGGCCACGAGCAACGCACCCGCTCCCGCTGTGCGAGGTTTCAATCCTCAAAGGAGCTTAGTTCTCCATAGGAGCTTAGTTCTCCAAGTTAGGGCCTTACCTATAATGCACATATGCGCAAGCGTCATGTGCGCGTGCAACGCACATGCACCCACCACATGCGCACCACGTGCGCCCGCCGTACGAGTATTCAATCCTTAAATGAGCTTAGTTCTCTATAAGAGCTTAGTTCTCCAAGTTAGGGCCTTAGCTGCCCCCCACCATAAGCGCATATGCGCAAGCGCCACGTACAACGCAAGTGCGCTCGCCGTGCGAGGATTCAATCCTCAAAGGAGCTTAGTTCTCTATCGGAGCTTAGTTATCCAAGCTAGGGCCATAGCTGCCCCCTATAACGCGCAAGCGCCATGTACGCCACGTGCAACGCACGTGCACCCGCCACGTGCGCACCACGTGCAACGCTCGTGCGCCCGCCGTGCGAGGATTCAATCCTCAAAGGAGCTTAGTTCTCCATAGGAACTTAGTTCTCCAAGTTAAGGCCTTAGCTGCCCCCTATGATGCACATATGCACAAGCGCCACGTGCGACGTACGTGTTCCCTCCAAGTGCACAACACGTGTTCTCGCCAAGTGCGCAACACGTGCGACGCACGTGCGCCCACGCCGTGCACAACACGTGCGACGCAATTGCATGAGTAGCACGTGCGCGAACACAAAGAATCCTTTTTCAGCAGCTAAAAGTTTAAGCTCCAACATGTTCTTCCCCTGATGAGTGGGACATGGTTCAAAGGGTACATCCCTCTACACTTTCGATATATGGCGCCGTAATCTCTCAGTGTCGTCGGAGAGGTGGTGGGTCCCAACGACCAATGATCTATCTTTCCAAATAAGGAAGTGACCATCCCATATGATTCTGTAAAAATACAGAAAGCTCTCAAAACAACAGAGAATTTAATTCTCAATAAAGAAGATCTTTCTCCTCTTAAATCTTAGGTAAAGTAACCACAGAGATCAAAACATCTCCTTTGCCTATCATAGCATATCCAAGGGTATAACCCTTATCAAGAATTTAGTTCTTTCTCTGGATCTGACCCACAAGAAAATTCTCCCACAAGTTAAGAATTTAATTCTCATCGGAAAGATCTTGTTCTTGAGAATAAAAAATTCAGGGAAGAACAAAGTTGAAAAGAAAGAAGATGGAGTCCATAATACTTCAGTAACTTAGTTCTGTAGGGTTCCTAAGCACGACAGCAAGGTTTCGGGTGGCATAAATCATGCCAAGTTAAAATTTTGCCATGCTAAAAGAACCCTAACCTAGATCTTTAACTAGAGAATCATACGTAAACGAAAAGCAAACAACTACTTCTAAGTGATTAGAGATTATAACCTTTGTAGTCCGCTCCTTCACTTCATAAGCTCCGAGTAGTGGTCCCTTCATTGCGATCCAAGAACTCTCGGATACTTGAGAGGCTCCAAAAGTCGTATGATGCATGCTTGCTTGAAATTTTCACAATCCAAGATGATCTACGTCAAAGAAACACGGACTCAAGCTTCTACTTCACTAATATAGAATTAGTGAAGCTAACACCCTAATCTAAATGGCTAGTATAGAAGAGAATGATAAAGTAGGAATTTTGCTCACTTTAGAATTTTATTTCTCACTATTTTTCATCACCATCTCCAAGTCAAGAGAGCTATGAAATGAAGAAGAAGAAGAAGCTCAAGTGATGAAGAGAATGAGAGTTGTGTGGTTAGAAATGCAACCATGGTAACTATATGTCATGGCTAACCATTGTAGAGAATAAACCATGGCTAGTGATTAGGGTTAGGTTAACAAATATCTTAGAAAATATCAGGTGGACTTAGTAAAAAAGAATAAATATCTAAGCATAAATCCACATAAATTTGATTCATCTAAAATAAAACCAACCATTATCACAAAACATGGTGTAATTCTCATAAACACGAGTTGCATGTATAACTTAGCATGTTACAATTATACATATCACATATATATAATTTTGTAACAAAAGAAAATAATACAATAAACATATATCACATATATGTTAAATGTATCCAAAGTGAGAAAAAGAAATACTTAAGTGAGCATATATTAGTTAATGTAATTTAATATATCAAATATATAATTATACATTAAATTATCGAATCAACATTTGATCCGATAATCCGGCTATATCACATATAACCGACTAATATAAAATGTATCATTTCATCGAATCAACACTTGATCCGATGACCCGGTTATATCACATATAACCGACTGATATCACATATCGCAAGAATAGAATACGGTATCACATACACGTATTAATCTCGGTCCTGCATATATCACATATGTGCTCCTACTCCTTTTCGCCTGAGCCAGGAAACCTCTGTGTAGGACTCTAAAGACTCATCAATACGCCGGTAGTAGGTGATGATCATATCAAACACCCGCAAGCCGCAAGCGGTCAGCTAAACGTATCGGCCACCCGGGTATTGGGCGATAAGAAGATCAACAAGCAAGCCTGCTCATACTCCTGTGAATCCAATCAATAACATTACCGTATAGTCCGGTCTCTTCGTTTGATATGTCGCATATCCAGTTTAGGGGTGGTGAACGTCAGACCCCAGTAACCGATAAGTTGTGTCGATGTGAGGCTCATAACGGGTCGAGAAACTACTGATAACACTTATCAGTAGATCTCCATATCAGCCCTGGTCAGGGACTTCCAGTTATAGCCAATAAAGCACAGCGCAACACCAACCCCCAATATCGGGAGAGACGAAACCCCTCCTATCGCTTATTGCCTCCATGTGATTCGGGACTGTACCCAAAAGCCACCGTTTTGCACGTCTCATGAACGTGGTAAGGTGGAAATCAAAGCACAGTGGGAATCACACAAGACTCTATGACGATCTTAGGTCTACAGACTAACATATACCAGTGTCACCAGAGAACTGCTATCTGACGATAGGTATAATACCAACCAAGAGTTCTCGGCGAGTCCGTTCAGTGTACCCAGTCTCAACTGAGCACGCGTATACCATCTTTGATGTCAAACACCAATGAATGTGGGATCATCCATCACCCATCATATGGGTCAAGATGCTTATACGCTAGTCTACACTGGAGTATCGATGCCTGTCTCGATACACTCTCGACTAGGAACAATTATAGGATGTACTTGTGGACTACCCTGGTCCTACTAGTATGATCTCTATCATAGTCCTAGTAGTTAAGTACACATCCTAAGGGCTTTATCAACATGTGAGAGCAAGACAGTAACAAAATACAAGTCAGCATATTAAGACAAAGAGCACCCCGATAGCATACTATCATATCAAGCAAGAAAGTCCTCTCTATATATATCCAAGCATCCACTATAATATACATCATATGTACAACAATGGCCTCTAGGGCATATACATAACTAACAATCTCCCACTTGCACTAAGGCCAGTTGTTGTAGTATCTCATACCCAACATCTCGAAGAGTCTCTTAAATTGTATCTGGGGTATGGCCTTCATGAGTGGATCTGCAGTGTTGTCCTTCGTGTCAACTCTCCTGACCTCGATTTCCCGGTGATCAACTATCTCCCGGATCAGGTGATACCGCCTCAGAATATTCCTAGATCTCTGATGGGACCTGGGTTCCTTGGCCAAATCCATGGCTCTATTGTTATCACAATACAAAGGTATTGGATTCTCAATGGACGGAACCACTCCAAGTTCGTTTATGAACTTCTTCATCCAGAAAACCTCTTTGGCAGTATCGTTGGAAGCGATGTATTCAGTCTCTATCGTCGAGTTTGCTATGGTTTCCTGTTTGTAACTCTTCCAACAAACCGTCCCTCCATTGAGGGTAAATAAAAATCTCTAGTGCGACTTAGAGTCGTCCTTATCACTTTGGAAGCTCGAATCGGTAAATGACTCCATTTGGAGTTCATCGTTACCATACACCAAGAACATCTCTTTAGTCCTTCTCAAGTACTTGAGAATGTTCTTCACAGCTGTCCAGTGACTCTCTCCTAGATCTGCTTGATACATACTCACTACACTTAGTGAGTATTCTACATAGGATCTGGTACATAGCATCGCGTACATGATAGGGCCTACTGCCGCAGCATAGGGTATCCCTTGCATGCGATTTCTTTCCAAATCAGTCTTAGGAGACATCTCTTTGGAGAGAGTGAGTCTAGAGATCATGGGTAAATTCCCACGCTTGGATTCTTCCATACTAAACCTCTTTAGTATGGTGTCAATGTACCTGGATTGGGACAATCCCAGTATCCGTTTAGATCTATCTCTATAGATCTTAATCCCCAAGATGCAGGAGGCATTACCCAGATCTTTCATTGAGAATCTTTATGATAAGAAGAGCTTGACCGAGTACAGTATAGGAACATCATTTTCTATCAAGAGCATGTCTTCCACGTACAATACGAGGAAGACAACCTTACCTTCTGCCACCATCTTGTATATACAAGGTTCATCTACGTTTTTGATGAAGTCAAACTCTTTGACTACCACATCAAAACAAATGTTCTAACTCTGCGATGCCTGCTTTAACCCGTAGATGGATTTAAGCATCCGTGGCGGTGTTAGTCAACGAAAGGGTTGGACTGAATGAAACCTGGGTTCAATATGATACTGGTTGGCGAAATCTCTGGTCAAAATACGAGCAACGCATCTACGAGGCTGTAGCCGTGGGAATGTTCATAGCCACTCTTAACCCAAATTTAAAGGTGTTCCCATATATGGCCTTTTTCAAGCTGACGACCTTCCAAGAGCTCATGAATAAAATGACTCGATTGGATCAGATTGGTTAAGACCCTTCATCATCCAATGAGTATGAATGAAAAGCGGAGGCAAGGTGTCATTTGTCACCAACGCTCAACAAAAAATGAGCGGCTCTGAAGGAACCTGTCGCCAAAATAGCGACGGCGTGGGTACTCACTCCCCCCGGGATATACAGGGGGCATATTTCTCACTGGCGGAAAAATTTCTACGTAAGATGGTCATTTCCTCTCAAAGAACAGAAAGGATATCAAGGGACCTACAAACGGGTCCTATAATCAAGTGGAATATACCGCTTGAACAAGAAAAAGCCATGTGAGAAATGTGAAATCCATGTCCCACTCCGAATCATACGATGAGGGAAAAACCCCCAAGTCAAGTTCATTCTTCCAAGGAAGAGGAAGACCCGGCAGAAGGAATGACGTGATATATCGTTCCTTCGTATATGAAAAAGATGCTCCATCAGTGTCGGAAAGCGACATTGATGAGCATGGGGCAGGTGCCGTGTAAAATGCCCGGTACTTCCCGCAAAACATCCCGATTGGCATGATGATAGATGAAGCAGTCCAAGAAGGTGAAGATAGTCTAAGGCGTAAGGTGTCCATGCAAACAAAGGACAAGCAGCAACGTCTCAGCAAACAAGAGTTGGAAGGGATGAGTTATGTAACTTCCCAACCGAATGATAAAATGGACCAAAACGTCCCTAAACTAACGCGTTCCCCAAAAATCGGGAATGTTAGACCGAAACGACCTTAAACTAATATTCGTCCCAAATATGGGAACATTGGACCGAAACATCCTTAAACTAATATTCGTCCTCAAAATGGGAATGCTGGACCGAAAAGTCCTTAAACTAAAAATTCACTTCAAACATGGAGATATTGGACCGGAACGTCCCTAAACTAACGCGTCGTTTCAAATACGGCGATATGCTCTATTGAGATCTATATTGCAATCGATGTTACAATGGCAAATGTTACAAGTCAAGTCCTACCGGCTACATAGCTACTCCAGTGGTGAAACCACCCCTAAGTTCCACCGGTAAATACTTGGGTCACCTGCGATGAAACTATTTTCAAGAGTTCCATCGCTCGCAAAAAAACGGTATGTCCAAAAGCGAAATGGGCACGGACCTGGAAGGGCGCCGTGAGTAAAAACAACAGGACCATCGGCGAGTTTGTGAAAACCCGAAAGGGCGCAGTCTCGTTAAAAAAATGGTATGTCCATAAATAAAATGGGCACGGATGAAAACCCGAAAGGGCACCGTGAGTAAAAACAGCAGGACTGACGGCGAGTTTTTAAAGACCTGAAAAGGGCGCAAACTCACAAAATAAAAAAATTCATGTGCACTTGCAAGGTCCTCTCGACTTTGTAAGAAAAAAAAACCCGCGTGAGATATTTACGACTCATAAAGGAGCAACACACTTAGGAATACCCACGATTCCTAAGGA
Source organism: Agapanthus africanus (assembly GCA_030015575.1). Lineage (NCBI taxonomy): Eukaryota > Viridiplantae > Streptophyta > Magnoliopsida > Asparagales > Amaryllidaceae > Agapanthus > Agapanthus africanus. The sequence goes on along the minus strand of CM057341.1, from coordinate 747,602,092 downwards.
GAAAATACACTTATGAGATTCTCACGACTCGTATAGAGAAATACATTTATGAGTCCCTTACGGTTCATAAAGTCAAAAAATTTTAGTCGACAGGATCCTAACCCTGTTTGCTAAGCCACCTATGTTCAAATTAACAAAGGCAAATGATGATTCGTTCCTGAAAATATCCCAGTTGCAGCAATGCTGATGCATAAACAGGTGTCAAACTCCAAGTCCTTTCATGGAAAATGATGATTCGCTTCTTACAACATCTCAGTCGTAGCGATAATGATGCCAAGGTCGGTATCGGATTCCAAACTCGCAATAAAAAGCAGCAAGAAAAAATATTTAAAAAATAGTCGAAATGATTGGGCACCGCTGATAAAAAGCCGAAATGATTGGGCAATCGCGACTGTCGCGATATGAAAAGCTGAAAAGATAGAGCATCGCGGCAATAAAAAATAAAATAAAATTTCCGCCTCCCTGCAAGTATGTCCATATTGACACTTGTATACGATCCATGGGCACAAATGAAAGGAAGGGAACAATATTTTCCTATCAGGCTCCGTCAAAGGGAGAGCCAGATCTTGATGGAAACATCTATAGCCTAAATATCAACACGACTCTCTTCTCATTCCAACAGAGTGCATACGTGACGTTAGCAAAGCTCCAAGAAGCCAAATCAAAAAGGAGTAATGGCAAAATCCCAGCTCCAGCTTGACGTTCCTTCTCGGTGCAGATGCGACGTCAACAAATGCTCCAAGGAGCCAAATCAAAAAGGAGTGACGGAAAAATCCTAACTCCAGCTCGATGTGCTTCTCATGCCAGCAGGATGCAGATGCGACGTCAACAAAGGCTCTAAGGAGCCAAATAAAAAAGGAGTGACGACGAAATCGTAACTCCAGCCCGACGTGCTTCTCATGCCAGCAGAATGTAGACACGACGTCATCAAAGACCAAGGATCAAACAAAAAAGGAGTAATGGCAAAATTCCAGGTCCAGCTCGACGTTCCTTCTCGATACAGATGCGGCGTCAACAAAGACCCAAGGGTCGAACAAAAAAGGGGTGATGGTAAAATCCTAACTTCAGCTCAACGTGCTTCTCATACCAGCAGGATGCAGACGCAGCGTCAACAAAGGCTCCAAAGAGCTAAATAAAAAAGGAGTGATGGCAAAATCCTAACTCCAGCTCGACGTGCTTCTCATTCCAGCAGAATGTAGACACAACATCAACAAAGACCCAAGGGTCGAACAAAAAAGGAGTAATGGAAAAATCCCAGCTCCAGCTCGACGTTACTTCTCGGTGCAGAAGCGACATCAACAAAGGCTCCAAGGAGCCAAATAAAAAGGAGTGACGACAAAATACTAACTCCAGCTCGACGTGCTTCTCATGCAAGTAGGATGTAGACACAACATCATCAATGACCCAAGGGTCAAATAGAAATGGAATCACGGCAAAATCCTAGGTCCAAGTCTTGACGATTCATATGCAACCAAGAGACTATCGCAGCGTTCACTCTCATTTCAGAAGGATGCGGACGCGCCTATCAAATAAAATTGGAGCAATGGCATATTCCTCGCTCCGGACTTCAATTGCAATACATACAGCATAGAGGTCCTACAGATGTCTACCCTACTTCAGCAAAGAAACGGCACGATATCGTCAAAACAAAAATGAAGCAATGACATATTCCCAGCTTTGGGTCTCAACGACAACTCATATAAAGCCTAAATGACTATCGGAGATCATTCGACACAATAGCGGAGTGGTTATGACTCATCGGGGCTCCAAATTAAGCCAAGCCTCAAGTAAAAAGCGTCATGGCAAATTCCTAACGTTTGCTCTTCCGACGGTAATATGACCTAAGGAGATTACTTAAAGACGTCTTGTCCAGCCTTCGAAGGGATTAGAGACACGACAGTCGCATGGCTACTCGAACAACAGTTTAAAGACTACTTATCGAGGAATACATCAGTCAATGCGATGGTACCACAGACTAAAACCTTAATACCACAAACCTAACAGACCCCTGTCGTAAATAATAGGGGTTATCCATATTTTACGTTAGGATACACCTGCGAGATCCTCTCGACTCATCTCGACTCGTAGGGAAAAACATCTTTATGAAACCTTCACGGCTTATGAAGGTGAAAAGCCTTAGGCGATGAGGATATCAATCTGTTTCCTAAGCACGGTGGCCCTACAAGTAGGTCTAAGTTGACTCTTGTATACTATCCACGGGCAACATTCTCCAATGTCGCATACCGACGAGGAGGAGAAATCACTTACGAGTCCTCTCGACTTGTAAAGGGAAAATTCTCTTGTGAGATCCTGATGACTCTCAAGAGAAAACACACTTAGTGTTGGAGATAGTGCCCTCAGAGTCAATTATTGGATCACAGGCACGTGATTACAATGATTGAGGAAGGACCTATCCCAGTAGAACAGTCTTACTCAAGATGATAGTATGCTATCTGGTTTATCTTTATCATCGTGTACTGCTTTAGGTGACCTTACAGGTCACTATTGCGCGTTGATAGAGCCCTTAGGATTCTTGCTTGACAGCCAGCAGTATGATGGCGATCATATACGTGGGAACTGGTAGTCTATAAGCATATCCTTAAAAGGTCCCTAGTCGTGGGAGTTTCGAGACAGGGCATCGATACTCCAGAGTAGATTAGTGTATACAGTCGAGACCCCGACGAGGGGCAGTGGCCGGTCTCACAAGCCACTGGTGTCAGTTGATTCACCTAAGATGTATACAGGTACTCATTGGGTTATGAGTACACCGGACAGAACTCGCCGGGAACATGCTAGTTGGTCTTATACCAGATGTCAGATAGCAGTTCTCTGGTGACATGTGTACAGGTTAGTTCATCGACCTGAGATCGTCATTTGTCTCGTGTGAGTTCCCACTGTACTTTGATTACTACCCTACCACGGCTCAAAGGAGTCGTGCAAACAGGTTTTAGTTGGGTACAGTCCCGAGCCACATGGAGGCGGTGAGCGGATCTGCAGGGGTTCATCTCTCCCGGTATTGGGGGTGAGGTCGCGCTGTGTCTAGGAGAGCCATTACACGAAGTCCTTGGCCAAGGCAGGAGATTTACTGGTAGGTATTCCAGTAGTATCTCAGGGTGTTCTGGGCTACACTCTGACACGACTTGTACCGCTTTTGGGGGTTTGACTTTTACCAACCACCTAGGCCCGCTATGAGATGCTTATAGACGAACGGACCGGACTGTATGGATATTGTCACTGACAGGCTCAGTAGGGTGTCAGGATGAGTTCGCTCATCGACGTCCCTTTTGGTCAATACCTGGTAGCCCGTTACGTATGGCTAATACCTCTAACGTGCTAGTGGTTAAATCCACAACCAAAGTATTGACGAGTCTTTAGAGTCCCCCACAGACCGTTTCTCATGTTTCGGGCGAAACGCTGTAGAGGCCATATGGAGATATGGCAGGGTTCAATCATATACGTGCGGTATTGCACGGATCATGATCGGACGGATAACACTAGCGGGCTTTGGTTTAAGCCGGATCCTAGTATTGTACAGTGTAGATTTTATCTCATTGCATTTGTATTCGGTCGGAATACAAATACAGTTATGTATATACAGTCGCGGGGTTTTACTGTAATTTATTATGGGATCAGTTTTTTGAAGTTGCCAGTTTGCATTCCGTTTCGGCCATTTTCCTTTGTTTCTTTCCTTGGCTGAAAATTGGTGGAGGAGGGCTTATTTGCAAAAGTGCAAATTAGCATTGTGGAGGGTGGTCTTTGTAAATTGTTGCTTCATGATGGTTCAACCATCATTTGACTTCTTTATTCATCATGGCTTGACTTTTGTGTTGACATGGGTTTGATGATGGGTTTATGAGTGTGAGACTTGGTTGTGATGATGATTCCTAATCATCACCTTTTTCTCTCTCTTGGATGATTGTTCCCCCCCTTTTGTTTTTCCTCCTCTCTCTCATTCTTCATGAGGCCGGCCACAAGTGGGATTGTTCTCATTTTTTTTTGCACAAAAATCCCTTTGTTCATCCAAAAAAATTTACAACTCCATCTCCACATTCATATGGCAACTTCCTTAACCCCATTGAGACAAAAGAGTTCTACACTATCCTACAGCATTCTTGGACACGTCGACTCGCCAACTTCGTGCCCGAGTTACCTCGGTCCAGAGGTGGGAGCCCGTAAAAGAACCCGGCGATGTGGTGCCCTTCCGACGAGGAGATGAAGACCGGAGATTCCGCGGGGAGATCGGGACGACGACGAGAAGATCGAAGGACACGGATCGCTCGGTATATCTCTGTACCCCTTCTCTAGTTTGCTAGGATTAGGTTAATGGCCCGATCCGGGTTTAAAAGTCCGCGGTAGCGCCGGTTCTTGTTTTTAGAAAAGTTTTGTATTCCGCATTTTGGCCTCGTTCAGACGGACGGGGCGCTGCCGTGCACTTACACTGTATCATAGCCACGCCATTAACCTAGTCTAGCTTGCTCTAACATGTTTACAAGTTCGATCGATCGGATTTTCAAAAAACCGCGTTTTCATGTCCAGTTTCTGTCGATTTTTTTCAGTGCTCTAAAAATTATTTGGTATATTGAAAAAATACGTGCAGGGTTTTTTATGCATTCTGTGAAAATTTGGTGCCCTAAATTTACTGTTCCACCGCGGAACCGTGGCCAAACCCATGCATTGGCCGCGGTTCCGCGGCCATTATAAGTCTTCTCTGCACCAAATTTGTACAGTAGCTCTCTGACTGGAAAATGGTTTTTGGAATGTTCTTTTTGGGCCCAGATTTATTTTGAGTGCTACAGTTGTGCTTGGGGCCTACTTCGGTAAATTTAGTCGATCGAAAATTTTAAACATGTTAGTTCATAGTATTTACATTATATCTGCGACCGTGAATGTCATTTGATCGATAAATCCTGTCTAACTGCTATAGCCCTTTTAGACGGATTTACGAACGTGACATTCACGTTGATGTTCTGTGTTGTGCTGTGATGTTGCGGATTTGTCGTGGGGATAGCCTGGATGCAATGGTAGTACATTTTGGTTGTATATGTACATTTGATATTGCGGGGCGAGCGTCCGACATGTGGACTGCCGTTACTGCCTGTTTGTATATTATTCTTTTGGGGCACGACCGGGCTGAGGTCGATGTACCCGTTGTATGTATATTTTACTTTCTGTACTATGATTACCCTGCGGTGGGGTGCACGGATAGCCAGGTTCTAGAGGGCAACAGGCCCGCATCTCATGGCGTTGAGACGGAGGGGGCTTCACTCTAGAATTGGCGGGCTATTCGCCGCACTCGAAAGGGGTACAGGTTGACCCAAGGAGGGGTGTTCAAGTTACCGGATTCCGTGAAGTGCTGGGTGGTCCATTCATGTTGCTGAAGGGGGCTGCCTCGCTTCAGGTTTTGGCGGGTAACTTGCCGCGCCCGTAGGGGTCTAGGATTTCATTGCACAGGCTATCCACACAATCAGAGGAACGTCGGGTTTCAGTAGCGGCTCTATGAAACCTGGGGATCCCAGATATCTGTATTGTTCTGTGATGCCTATTACATTTCTGTGATGCTGCATTTTTATCACGCCTTGAGCGAATATTATATATTGATATATATACTAGTAGATGTTGTATGTGTTTTGCACCCGCGCTAGTCCAGTCCCCGCTATGTCGTTAGTTAAGTAACCTAACGGGTAATGACGGGACCCAGTGGCGAATGCGGGTGGCATATACGTACATTGTATTTTCGTTCTTTATTGGTTTGATCAATTGATGGGACTGCATTGATTCGGATCAATGCAAGTTAAACAAACCTATTCTGATGTTGTTGGAACATTTTTCAAAAAGCTGTTATTGCAAGGGCATTCTCTTTTGTTTTGCATAGTGGTATTCGGTTATGAATATCCAGCACCTCGGTCGACGAGGCAAGGGCTGAGATCCGTTCACCGGGAGTGACCCCTTGGACAGAAGTTTGCGTCAGGGCAATAACTTCACTATAGTCATTTACTTTTTCTTTGCATCGTGGTATTCAGTTGGAATATCCTGCACCTCATTCTACGGGGAAAGAGCCGAGATCCCTTCACCGAGAGTGACCTCTTTAGCAAAGGTTTTCGTCACTATAATTTTATAAAGCTATCCGGTTCCTTCAACAATATCAAGTTCATTACGTTAAAGGTTTTTCGCCAAAAACCATTCGTAGCCCTACGTCATTTCATATAGATAGTCAATACTATTCAAGCTGTGTTTGTTGGCCAAAGTCAAGGCACAGTGGTTGGTAGCTATTGGATATTCATATGTAGCATAGATATATGCGTTGGTTTGGGATAGTCGTACTGCCTTGTTGGCCAAAGTCAAGGGTAGGTACGGATGGGTTCAAATTAACCTGGAGAATGACGGGTAGAACTTGACATGTGACTTATGATTTGTTGGCCAAAGTCAAGGTCATAAGAGCATGGGATAAAAATCACATCGGGAGTTTCTAAAGAAACTGAAACTTGCCAGATATGCGCATACCTTCTGGAGTGTGATAACATGAGTGGATTCCATCACGTTAGCATGCGATGATAGTTGGATCCCGATTCCCACTGATGAGTTGGTTTACTCCTCGGGTGATCCCGACTAATTCTTCTTTCAGGTTTGGAGGAGAATTTGACGGTACAGTGGGAGGTTTCCTGATTAGATAAATTGATAACCATTCTGATCTAGGTTAGAGTGCACGCTGAGTGTTTCTTTTCTCTCTCTCTTTGGCAGCGACCATGACCCGATCCTAAACTATGACTCAGTAACCAAGATTAACCGAACCTTCTTATAAGACTGGCTTTTGGATTGTCAGAGTTGCAGACCTTATTGCCACTCCTACTTTTACCCTTTTCTCCAGGACACCCCGTATTACTATGAACGTCCACTTCCATTGGATAAAACCATCGTATGGTTATATACGAACTCGAAGGAATTTAGTTCGAGGATGGTTTCCGGTTCTGGAGAAAACGAATAGGACTATTCAGTTGTTTTTTCCTTTTACCTTCTCTTAGGTTGCGAGTGCTCCTTGGTTTAGGACAGTACACCTATTACGCCTATTGGATAGTCTTCTTCCAAACCTTAGGCTGGTGCCGAACGGTAGGGAATGAAGAAAGCCGATTAGCCTAAGTGTGGTGTACTGAAGGTATTACGTAAAGACAAATAAATGGATTAGTAAGAGAGCAACGTAAATTGCGACTGCTATTCACGACCAAACCAAGTATTTCATTACCACTCCCACTTCACCTTTGTATTTCTCCAGAACACTCCGTATCACTACGAAGATCCACAGTTTATTGGATACTCCATCGTATGGTTATATACGAACTCGAAAGGAACTTGTTCTAGTTCGGGGATGGATTCTGGTTCAGGAGAAATAGGAATAAGGTTTATTCAGGTGTCTTTTATCTTTACCTTCTCTCGGGTTGCTGTTGGAGATAGTGCCCTCAGAGTCAATTATTGGGTCACAGGCACGTGATTGCAATGATTGAGGGAGGACCTATCCCGGTAGGACAGTCTTACTCGAGATGATAGTATGCTATCTGGTTTACCTTTATCATCGTGTACTGCTTTAGGTGACCTGACAGGTCGCTATTGCACGTTGATAGAGCCCCTAGGATTCTTGCTTGACTGCCGGCAGTATGAGGGCGATCATATAAGTGAGAGCTGGAGTCTATAAGCACATCCTTAAAAGGTCCCTAGTCGTGGGAGTTTCGAGACAGGGCATCGATTCTCCAGAGTAGACTAGTGTATACAGTCGAGACCCCGACGAGGGGCGGTGGCCGGTCTCACAAGCCACTGGTGTCAGTTGGTTCACCTAAGATGTATACAGGTGCTCATTGGGTTATGAGTACACCGGACAGGACTCGCCGGGAACATGCTAGTTGGTCTTATACCTGACGTCAGATAGCAGTTCCCAGGTGACATGTGTACAGGTTAGTTCATCGACCTGGGGATCGTCATTTGTCTCGTGTGAGTTCCCACTGTACTTTGATTACTACCCTACCACGGCTCAAAGGAGTCGTGCAAAGAGGTTTTAGTTGGGTACAGTCCCGAGCCACATGGAGGCAGTGAGCGGATCTTCGGGGGTTCGTCTCTCCCGGTATTGGGGGTGAGGTCGCGCTGTGTCTAGGAGAGCCATTACACGAAGTCCTTGGCCAAGGCAGGAGATTTACTGGTAGGTATTCCAGTAATATCTCAGGGTGTTCTGGGCTACACTCCGACACGACTTGTACCGCTTTTGGGGGTCTGACTTTTACCCACCCCCTAGGCCCGACATGCGATGCTCATAGACGAACGGACCGGACTGTACGGATATTGTCACTGACAGGCTCAGTAGGGTGTCAGGATGAGTTCGCTCATCGACGTCCCTTTTGGTCAATAGCTGGTGGCCCGTTACGTATTGGCTTATACCTCTGACGTGCTAGTGGTTAAATCTACAGCCATAGTATTGACGAGTCTTTAGAGTCCACCACACTTTCAGTTACTCAGCTTTCGGGCGAAACGCAGTAGAGGCCGTATGGAGATATGGCAGGGTCCGATCAGATACGTGCGGTATTGCACGGATCAGGATCGGACGGTTTGTACTAGAGGCCGTATGGATATATGGCAGGGTTCGATCAGATACGTGCGGTATTGCACGGATCAGGATCGGACGAACATTACTAGCCGGCTTTGGTTTAAGCCGGATCCTAGTTTAGTACAGTGTAGATTTTGTCTCTTTGCATTTGTATCCGGACGGAATACAGATGCGGGTGTGTATGCACAGTATCGGGGTTTTCCTGTAATTTATTACGGGACCAGTTTTCTGGAGTTGCCAGTTTGCATTCCGTTCCGGCCGGTTTTCGTTTGTTCTTTCCCGGCCGGACTTTTCCGATGGAGGGGGTTATTTGCAATTGTGCAAATAACATTTGTGGAGGGGGTTTCTTGCAATTGTATTGATTATGATATCTTTCTTCCATCACTTACATTAAATGAGATTTGAAAGGATTTGATTTGGATATGGGTTTTGTTATCATGATGTTTGTTGTGGTCACCCTTGCTTTCTACTACACTCACCTCCCTCTTTGATAAAGTTTGATTCCTCCACCATTCCTCAAAGGAGAGGGCCGGCCACATTTTTGAGAGAGGAGAGAAAATGAGAGAGTTTCATTTGTGAGCTTGTGGCATATTTCCTTCATCTCATTCTCATGTAATGAAAAATGAAAGCACCATTTTTCATACCTTCATTCCTCCACATCCATGGCAACCAATACCCCAAATGAGACATAAGCTCTACACTACACTTTCTACAGCAAATCTTGGACGCGTCGACTCGCCAGCTTCGCGCCCGAGTTGCCTCGGTATTGAGGTGGGAGCCCGTAAAAGATGCAGGCGATGTGGTGCCCTTCCGGCGAAGAGGCGACAACGAGGAGATGACGGACGAAGCATCCGCGGGAGATCGGAGTGGAGACGAAGACCGAAGGACTCGGATCATTCGGTATATCTCTTCCCCTATCTTATAGTTAGCTTAGACTTGTTAATGGTTCGATCCAGGTGTTTAGTGCGCGGTGGTGCCGGTTTGCTAAGTCCGCAAAATTAAAGTTTATCACCGTTTCCGCATTTGGCCGTCGGATTGACGGCCGGGGCGCCGCCGTGCACTTACAGTGGTATTAGTGACTCGCCATTAGCTTCGTCTAGCTTCGTTTGATGTGTTTTGCTTTTCCGATCGACCAAAATTCCAAAACTTGCATTTTTGTTCACATCAGTTTTCTGTTGAAATTTTTTGGTCTCGAAAATTTTTTCAGGTTGTCTCAGAATGATGTGCAGGGAGTTCTAAGAACACTGAAAAAATTCGACAACACGATCCCTCCGTACGACCGCGGATCCGCGGCCATTACCACTCTGGAGGCCGCGGATCCGCCGCATGAATGAGGGATCATGTCATCATTTTTTTGCAGTGGGCTTTTGGGCTAAAAATAGGGGTTCTGGAATATTAAAATTGGGCCCAGATTTTCTGTGAGTGCTACAGTATTGCTTGGGGGCCCACTTGTTAATTTTTGATCGATCGGATATTTTTAACACATTTTTCACAGTATTTACATTATATCTGCGACCGTGAATGCCACTCGATCGGTAAATCCTGTCTAACTGCTATAGCCCGGTTAGACGGATTTGCGAACGTGACTTTCACGTTGATGTTCTGTGTTTTGCTGTGATGTTGCGGATCGGTCGGTGGGGATAGCCTGGATGCAATGCTAGTACAGTTTTGTTGTATTATGTACATTTGATATTGCGGGGCGAGCGTCTGACATGTGGACTGCCGTTACTGCCTGTTTGTATTATTCTTTTGGGGCACGGCCAGGTTGCGGTCGATGTACCCGTTGTATGTATATTTTACTTTCTGTACTAGGATTACCCCGCGGAGGGGTGCACGGATAGCCGGGTTCTAGAAGGCAACAAGCCCGCATCTCATGGCATTGGGACGGAGGGGGCTTCACTCCAGGATTGGCTGGCTATTCGCCGCACTCGTAGGGGGTATAGGTTTTCATTGCACAGGCTATCCACACGACCAGGGGAACGTCGGGTTTCAGTAGTGGCTCTGTGAAACCCGGGGATCCCAGATATCTGTATTGTTCTGTGATACTGTACATTTCTGTGATGTTGCATTTTATTCACGCCTTGAGCGAAATACTATATATTGGTATATATATTAGTAGATGTTGTATATGTTTTTCATCCGCGCTAGTCCAGTCCCCGCTCTGCCGTTAGTTAGCTAACCTAACGGGTGATGACGGGACCCAGTGGCGAATGCGGATGGCATATACGTACGTCAGTATATTTTCGTTCTTTGTGGTGTGATCAATTGATGGGACTGCGTTGATTCGGATCAATGCAAGTTAAAACAAACCTATTCTGATGTTGTTGGAACACTTTTCAAAAAGCTGTTATTGCAAGGACGTTCACTTTTGTTTTGCATCGTGGTATTCATTTGGAATATCCTGCTCCTCAGTCGACGAGGCAAGGGCCGAGATCCCTACACCGGGAGTGACCCCTTGGACAGAAGTTTGCGTCAGGGCATTAACTTCACTATAGCCGATTACTTTTGCTTTGCACCGTGGTATTCAGTTGGAATATCCTGCACCTCATTCTACGGGGAAAGAGCCGAGATCCCTTCACCGGGAGTGACCTCTTTAGTAAAGGTTTTCGTCACTATATTTTCTAAAAAGCTATCCGTTCCTTCAACGATATCAAGTTCATTACGTTAAAGGTTTTCGCCAGAAACCATTCGTAGCCCTCCGTCGTTTCATATGGATAGTCAATAGTATTCAAGCTGTGTATGTTGGCCAAAGTCAAGGCACAGTGTTTGGTAGCTGTTGGTTATTCATATGCAGCATAGATAGATGTGTTGGTTTGGGGCAGTCGTACTACCATTTTGGCCCAAGTCAAGGGTATGTACGGGTGGGCTCAAATTAACCTGGAGAATGACGGGTTGAACTTGACATGTGACTTATGATATGTTGGCCAAAGTCAAGGTCATAAGAGCATGGGGTAGAAATTCACATCGGGAGTTTCAAAAGTACTGAAACTTGCCAGATATGCGCATACCTTCTGGAGTGTGATAGGGTGAGCGGATTCCGTCACGTTATCATGCGATGATAGTTGGATCCCGATTCCCACTGATGAGTTAGTTTACTCCTCGGGTGACCCCGACTAATTCTTCTTTCAGGTTTGGAGGAGAATTTGAGGTACAGTGGGAGGTTTCCAGATTAGATAAATTGGTAACCATTCTGATCTAGGTTTGAGTGCACGCTGAGTGTTTCTTTTCTCTCTCTCTGTGGCAGCGACCATTGACCCGACCCTATGACTATGACTCAGTGACCAAGTTGACCGAACCTTCTTAACACTGGCTTTTGGATTGTCAGAGTTGCAGACCTCATTGCCACTCCTACTTTTACCCTTTTCTCCAGGACACCCCGTATTACTACGAACGTCCACTTCCATTGGACAAAACCATCGTATGGTTATATACGAACTCGAAGGAATTTATTCGAGGATGGTTTAAGGTTCTGGAGAAAACGGATAGGACTATTCAGTTGTCTTTTCCTTTTACCTTCTCTCAGGTTGCGAGTACTCCTTGGTTTAGGAGATAGTACACCTATTACGCAAATTGGATGGTCTTCTTCCAAACCTTAGGCTGGTGCCGACCGGTAGGGAATGAAGAAAACCAATTAGCATAACGATGGTGTGCAGAAGGTATTAAGATTAAGACAAAGCAAGGGATTAGTAAGAGGGCAAAGTAAATTGCGACTGATATTCACGACCAAACCAAGTATTTCTTCGCCAATCCTAAATCACCTTTGTATTTCTCCAGGACACTCCGTATCACTACGAAGATCCACAGTTTATTGGATACTCCATCGTATGGTTATATACGAACTCGAAAGGAACTTGTTCCAGTTCGGGGATGGATTCTGGTCCAGGAGAAATAGGAATAAGGTTTATTCGGTTGTCTTTTATCTTCACCTTCTCTCATTGCGAGTGCTCCTAGGACTAGGACAGTACACCCATTATGCTTATTGGATAGTCTTCTTCCAAACCATAGGCTGGTGCCGAACGGTAGGGAAGGAAAAAAACCATTTGGCCTAAGGGGTGTGCAGAAGGTAATGACCAAAGACATATAAAGGGATTTGGAGAGGTGGCAAAGAATTATACGGTTATAGTTGTGAATCTGGATAATGGTAGAGGCATTACTAAGAATACCAGGATACCCCATCGAAACATTTCAATGTTTCAGTTCAACTGTGTACTGTTAAAAGAAAACGGATTTCCCGATTGGACACTTGCTCCAGGGTATGTATTTACCAGGTTTGATTCTCACATCTGTATGGTTTTACAGATGATGAGTGGGAGTAAGTTATTGGGAATTGGGTGATCATCCTCATTATATCGGGATTCGTTGTAATCGGTGATATTTGAGGAGATCACCTGGGCTGTTTGCCGGTCGGCAAATATTTGGTTTTGAATATCCGCTGTTGTGCACCAATTTCAAATTGATATATCTATACGTCTATTTGAATAGAGTGAGATATACCTTTTGATATTATGTCGATGACATTTACCTATATCAGTGGATGGTTAGGTAAGGAGCATTAAACAACGGTGTAATTCTTCTTAACCATAAGTACAGTTTTCAACCTACGACACACAGTGAAAGAGTTATTAGACTCAGCGGACTTATACAGAGTATTGTATGTTGTCCAGTGTCCATTGGGACAGAGGGGTTGGTCCTCATACTATATTCTGTTTACTTTTAACTTCTCTAGTTCTTAGACATGTGTTTCGTAGAAACACAGGGTCTAAGTTTTGAGGAGTTATAGATATTTGAATAGAGTATAGAACCAAGTGTAGCAAGTATCGGGATTCTTCAAAGTGATCGAAGATGTAGATACTTGTGTATGGTATTCAGTTGATAGTAATGATAAAGAGAAATTGATTCTCTTTCAGGTCACTCATAATTGGAAGCATTCCTAAGTTGAGTAACGCTGATCGGCCTCTCTCCATTTAGTTGACATACACTGGAGAAAGTTGCATGATTTAAATCTGGTTAAATTAAATCAGTGCCTCTGGTTCTATATTGGATATAGTACAGTTCATATCTTAACATTGTTAAGGTACGGGGAGTTGTCCGGCTTATGATTAAAACCAGACTCTGGATAACTCAAGGCACGTTTCTGTAATGGCTGTTTGTGGGTTGACCCAGGCTATGACGAGGGTTGACTTTCTACCATAAGAAAGATCAATAGTGATATTGTTCTTGACTCGCCACAGTTTTAATAAAAATGTTTTTTTTTCAAAAACAGTAGTGGGAGTATGGTAGAACTGGAAGTGATTCCAGAACCGCAAACGATTACTGAAGATTTGATAAGGAACCTAAAGATTCAATCTGTTTTGACATTCCATTGGCCACTCCGCAGATAAGGTGGGTAACTTCAGGCACCCTAGAGGTACTCCGGTAGCCTCAAGGACGGTGACAGGGAAGTTCTTGTTTACCCACACTTGCCATTGTTGTTGTTCCAGGCTCCGAGACCCGGCAGGAGGATGAATATAGCGTCATTCTAAACTAGTTTTAGAAGTGCACGTCTATATGACTCTGCCAGAGGGTTGTCGTAGTCAGTGGGAGCAGCGGAAGCATTGGTGGACATCAGGCTTATGTCTATTTATAGACTAAAGCAGATGTAGCGGAGATAGATCATCTATTTCTGATGTGACAGTCATAGGTTTGACTTCATCAGAATAGGGGATGGATCTGTTGAGAAGGTAGTAGGGTGTGATATCCTGGTATTTGGATGACAAACACAGAGTAGGAAGTGATATTCCTATACTACGATCGGTTATACTTTGGTCGTCACACGGTGGTTTCTCCACAAAGGACTTGGTCATTATATCAGACATACTGGTTACTAGATCTATGGTTTTAGATCTAGATTTGGGTGGTTTCCCAATCAGGGTACTTTGACAGCATTCTAAGAGTATTTAGAATGGACGACTCCTGGCACGGTAGTGTACCTGCAGGTGATGGAGTCACCCTCTCTAAAGGTGTCTTATAGACTAAAGTAGAGAGGGATGTGCATGATTGGCAGATCACTTGCTTAGGCAATTGAGTCAATCATGAGATGTCAAGTACCATACCAGATGTTGTTCTTGCACTAGATGCAATAAGTTGACATTGACCCAATCCTGGAGAAACAGTAAGAAGCAGTTTTAGAACATAAGTGGATGTTCCAGGGATATGATAACGACGGCCTCATTCGGGGGACAGTTATCATTCCAGGCTTCCAAGGTGACCTGGACGACAAGGAGGTTGTCAGAGTTATAGTTTTCCTTCTGACGAGGGGCAGTATTCTGGACAGGTGATCCAAGGCAATACTGAGGGAGGCATGGCGCAAGATACTGATTAAGCTCAGTTGACGATACAGTCTAAGAAGTTTGGATTTGGAGTTCATTTATGAGCTAGATCCCATCAGACATCCAGACATTCTAAGACAGGTATTGCTCATTTCGGGAGATGGCTTTCTCCGCGAACTTGAGATATAGAGAGACATAGAAAGAAACTTCAAGGCGGATCCACTCACTGAGGCTATTCCTCGAACGCAAGAGTTTCGCAAACAGGCTTTATGAGACAGACTAGTAGAGGAGTTGGGTGTTCGGTATCACACGGGCTGTGAGTATGCGACATCGCAATAATTAGCCTTGAGTGCAAGTGGGAGATTGTTGGAGATAGTGCCCTCAGAGTCAATTATTGGGTCACAGGCACGTGATTGCAATGATTGAGGGAGGACCTATCCCGGTAGGACAGTCTTACTCGAGATGATAGTATGCTATCTGGTTTACCTTTATCATCGTGTACTGCTTTAGGTGACCTGACAGGTCGCTATTGCACGTTGATAGAGCCCCTAGGATTCTTGCTTGACTGCCGGCAGTATGAGGGCGATCATATAAGTGAGAGCTGGAGTCTATAAGCACATCCTTAAAAGGTCCCTAGTCGTGGGAGTTTCGAGACAGGGCATCGATTCTCCAGAGTAGACTAGTGTATACAGTCGAGACCCCGACGAGGGGCGGTGGCCGGTCTCACAAGCCACTGGTGTCAGTTGGTTCACCTAAGATGTATACAGGTGCTCATTGGGTTATGAGTACACCGGACAGGACTCACCGGGAACATGCTAGTTGGTCTTATACCTGACGTCAGATAGCAGTTCCCAGGTGACATGTGTACAGGTTAGTTCATCGACCTGAGGATCGTCATTTTTCTCGTGTGAGTTCCTACTGTACTTTGATTACTACCCTACCACGGCTCAAAGGAGTCGTGCAAACAGGTTTTAGTTGGGTACAGTCCCGAGCCACATGGAGGCAGTGAGCGGATCTTCGGGGGTTCGTCTCTCCCGGTATTGGGGGTGAGGTCGCGCTGTGTCTAGGAGAGCCATTACACGAAGTCCTTGGCCAAGGCAGGAGATTTACTGGTAGGTATTCCAGTAATATCTCAGGGTGTTCTGGGCTACACTCCGACACGACTTGTACCGCTTTTGGGGGTCTGACTTTTACCCACCCCCTAGGCCCGACATGCGATGCTCATAGACGAACGGACCGGACTGTACGGATATTGTCACTGACAGGCTCAGTAGGGTGTCAGGATGAGTTCGCTCATCGACGTCCCTTTTGGTCAATAGCTGGTGGTCCGTTACGTATTGGCTTATACCTCTGACGTGCTAGTGGTTAAATCCACAGCCATAGTATTGACGAGTCTTTAAAGTCCACCACACTTTCAGTTACTCAGCTTTCGGGCGAAACGCAGTAGAGGCCGTATGGAGATATGGCAGGGTCCGATCAGATACGTGCGGTATTGCACGGATCAGGATCGGACGGTTTGTACTAGAGGCCGTATGGATATATGGCAGGGTTCGACCAGATACGTGCGGTATTGCACGGATCAGGATCGGACAAACATTACTAGCCGGCTTTGGTTTAAGCCGGATCCTAGTTTAGTACAGTGTAGATTTTGTCTCTTTGCATTTGTATCCGGACGGAATACAGATGCGGGTGTGTATGCACAGTATCGGGGTTTTCCTGTAATTTATTACGGGACCAGTTTTCTGGAGTTGCCAGTTTGCATTCCGTTCCGGCCGGTTTTCGTTTGTTCTTTCCCGGCCGGACTTTTCCGATGGAGGGGGTTATTTGCAATTGTGCAAATAACATTTATGGAGGGGGTTTCTTGCAATTGTATTGATTATGATATCTTTCTTCCATCACTTGCATTAAATGAGATTTGAAAGGATTTGATTTGGATATGGGTTTTGTTATCATGATGTTTGTTTGTGGTCACCCTTGCTTTCTACTACACTCACCTCCCTCTTTGATAAAGTTTGATTCCTCCACCATTCCTCAAAGGAGAGGGCCGGCCACATTTTTGAGAGAGGAGAGAAAATGAGAGAGTTTCATTTGTGAGCTTGTGGCATATTTCCTTCATCTCATTCTCATGTAATGAAAAATGAAAGCACCATTTTTCATACCTTCATTCCTCCACATCCATGGCAACCAATACCCCAAATGAGACATAAGCTCTACACTACACTTTCTACAGCAAATCTTGGACGCGTCGACTCGCCAGCTTCGCGCCTGAGTTGCCTCGGTATTGAGGTGGGAGCCCGTAAAAGATGCAGGCGATGTGGTGCCCTTCCGGCGAAGAGACGACAACGAGGAGATGACGGACGAAGCATCCGCGGGAGATCGGAGTGGAGACGAAGACCGAAGGACTCGGATCATTCGGTATATCTCTTCCCCTATCTTATAGTTAGCTTAGACTTGTTAATGGTTCGATCCGGGTGTTTAGTGCGCGGTGGTGACGGTTTGCTAAGTCCGCAAAATTAAAGTTTATCACCGTTTCCGCATTTGGCCGTCGGATTGACGGCCGGGGCGCCGCCGTGCACTTACAGTTGCGAGTGCTCCTAGGATTAGGACAGTACACCCATTATGCTTATTGGATAGTCTTCTTCTAAACCATAGGCTGGTGCCGAACGGTAGGGAAGGAAGAAAACCATTTGGCCTAAAGGGGTGTACAGAAGGTAATTACTAAAGACATATAAAGGGATTTGGAGAGATGGCAAAGAGATATACGGTTACTGTTGTGAATCTGGATAATGGAAGAGGCATTACTAGAAATACCCGGATACCCCTTGGAAACATTTACATGTTTCAGTTTCACTGTGTACTGTTAAAGGAAAACTGATTTCCGAATTAGACACTTTCTCCAGGGTATGTATTTACCAGGTATGAATCTCACATCTGTATGGTTTTACAGATGATGAGTGGGAGTAAGTTATTGGGAATTAGGTGATTGTCCTCATTATATCGGAATTCGTTGTAATTGGTGATATTTGAGGAAACCACCTGGGTTGTTTGCCAGACGGCAAATATTTGGTTTTGAATATCCGCTGTTATGCACCAATTTAAAATTGATATATCTGTACGTCTATTTTTATAGAGTGCGATATACCTTTTTGAAATTATGTCCATGACATTTACCTATATCAGTGGATGGTTGGGTAAGGAGTATTAAACAGCGGTGTAATTCGTCATAACCATAGTACAGTTTTCAACCTACGACACACAGGGAATACGTTATTAGACTCAAGGGACTTATACAGAGTATTGTATGTTGTCCAATGTCCATCAGGACAGAGGGGTTGGTACTCGTACTATATTCTGTTTACTTGTGACTTCTCTGGTTCTTAGACATGTGTTTCGTAGAAATGCAAGATCTAAGTTTTGAGAAGTTATTGGTATAAGAATAAAATAGAGAACCGGGTGTTGCAAGTATCAGGATTCTTCAAGGTGATCGAAGATGTAGATACTTGTATATGGTATTCAGTTGATAGTAATGATTAAGAGTACTTGTTTCTCTTTCAGGTTACCCATAATTGGAAGCACCCCTAAGTTGAGTAACGCTGATCGGCCTCTTTCCATTTAGTTGACATGCACTGGAGACAGCTGCATGATTTGAATCTGGTTTAATTAAATCAGTGCCTCTATTTCTATATTGGATATAAAACAGTTCATATCTTGACATTGTTAAGGTACGGGGAGTTGTCCAGCTTATGCTTAAAACCAGACTCTGGATAACTCAAGGCACGTTTCTGTAATGGTTGTTTATGGGTTGACCCAGGCTATGACGAGGGTTGACTTTCTACTATCTGGAAGATCAATAGTGATATTGTTCTTGACTCGCCACAGTTTTAAAAGAAATGGATTTTTTCAGAAAACAGTAGTGGGAGTATGGTAGAATTGGAAGTGTTTCCAGAACCGCAAACGATTACTGAAAATTTGATAAGAACCTAAAGATTCAATCTAGTTTGACATTCCATTGGCCACTCCGCAGATATGGTGGGTAACCTCAGGCACTCGAGAGGTACTTCGGTATGCTCAAAGACGGTGACAGGGAGGTTCTTGTTTACCCAGACTTGACACTACTGTTGTTCCAGACTATGAGACCCGGCAGGAGGATGAGTATAGCATCGTTCTGAACTGGCTTTAGAAGTGTACGTGTATATGACTCTGCTAGAGGGTTGTCATAGTCAGTGGGAGCAGCGGAAGCATAGTGGACAGGTAGCTTTCGTCTATTTATAGACTAAAGCAGATATAGCGGAGATAGATCATCTATTTCTGATATGACAGTCATAGGTTTGACTTCATCAGAATAGGGGATGGATCTGTTAAGAAGGTAGTAGGGTGTGATGTCCTGGTATTTGGATGACATACACAGAGTAGGAAGTGATATTCCTATACTACGATCGGTTATACTTTGGTTGTCACACAGTGGTTTCTCCACATAAGGAGACATTCTGGTTACTAGATCTATGATTTTATATCTAGATTTGGGAAGTGTCCCAATCAGGGTACTTAGACAGCATTCTAAAGGTGTTTTAGAATGGACGACTCCAGACACGGTAGTGTACCTGCAGGTGATGGAGCCACCCTCTCTAGAGGTGTCTTATAGACTAAAGGGGAGAGGGATGTGCATGATTGGCAGATCACTTGCTTAGTCAATTGAGTCAATCATGAGATGTCAAGTACCACACCAGATGTTTTTGCACTAGATGCAATAAGTTGATATTGATCCAATCCTGGAGAGACATTCGGAAGCAGTTTTAGAACATAAGTGGATGCTCTAGGGATATGATAACGGCAGCCTCTTTTGGGAGACGGTTATCATTCCAGGCTTCCAAGATGACCTGGATGACAGAGTGACTGTCAGAGTTATAGCTTTCCTTCTGACGAGGGGCAGTGTTTTGGACAGGTGATCTAAATGGACACTGAGGGAGGTGTGGCGCAGGATACTGATTGGTTTCAGTTGACAATACAGTCTAAGAAGTTTGGATTTGGAGTTCATTTATGAACTAGGTCCCATCAGATATCCAGACATATTCTAAGACAGGTATTGCTCATTTCGGGAGATGGGTTTCTCCACGAACTTGAGATTAAGAGAGACATAGAAAGAAACATCAGAGCGGATCCACTCACTGAGGCTATTCCTCGAACACAATAGTTTTGTAAACGGGTTTTATGAGACTGACTAGTAGAGGACTTGGGTGTTCGGTATCACACGGGCTGTGAGTAGTCGACATCGCAATAATTAGCCTTGAGTGCAAGTGGGAGATTGTTGGAGATAGTGCCCTCAGAGTCAATTATTGTATCACAGGCACGTGATCGCAATGATTGAGGAAGGACCTATCCCAGTAGGACAGTCTTACTCAAGATGATAGTATGCTATCTGGTTTATCTTTATCATCGTGTACTGCTTTAGGTTACCTTATAAGTCACTATTGCGCGTTGATAGAGCCCTTAGGATTCTTGCTTGACAGCCAGCAGTATGATGGCGATCATATACGTGGGAGCTGGTAGTCTATAAGCACATCCTTAAGAGGTCCCTAGTCGTGGGAGTTTCGAGACAGGGCATCGATACTCCAGAGTAGACTAGTGTATACAGTCGAGACCCTGACGAGGGGCAGTGGCCGGTCTCACAAGCCACTGGTGTCAGTTGGTTCACCTAAGATGTATACAGGTGCTCATTGGGTTATGAGCACACCGGACATGACTCACCGGGAACATGCTAGTTGGTCTTATACCAGATGTCAGATAGTAGTTCCCTGGTGACATGTGTACAGGTTAGTTCATCGACCTGAGATCGTCATTTGTCTCGTGTGAGTTCCCACTGTACTTTGATTACTACCCTACCACGGCTCAAAGGAGTCGTGCAAACAGGTTTAGTTGGGTACAGTCCCGAGCCACATGGAGGCGGTGAGCGGATCTGCAGGGGTTCGTCTCTCCCGGTATTGGGGGTGAGGTCGCGCTGTGTCTAGGAGAGCCATTACATGAAGTCCTTGGCCAAGGCAGGAGATTTACTGGTAGGTATTCCAGTAGTATCTCAGGGTGTTCTGGGCTACACTCCGACACAACTTGTACCGCTTTTGGGGGTCTGACTTTTACCAACCCCCTAGGCCTGCCATGCGATGCTCATAGACGAACGGACCAGACTGTACGGATATTATCACTGACAGGCTCAGTAGGGTGTCAGGATGAGTTCGCTCATCGACGTCCCTTTTGGTCAATACCTGGTAGCCCGTTACGTATGGCTAATACCTCTGACGTGCTAGTGGTTAAATCCACAGCCAAAGTATTGACGAGTCTTTAGAGTCCACCACAGACCGTTTCTCATGTTTCGGGCGAAACGCTGTAGAGGCCGTATGGAGATATGGCAGGGTTCAATCATATACGTGCGGTATTGCACGGATCATGATCGGACGGATAATACTAGCGGGTTTTGGTTTAAGCCGGATCCTAGTATTGTACAGTGTAGATTTTGTCTCATTGCATTTGTATTCGGTCGGAATACAAATGCGGGTATGTATATACAGTCGCGGGGTTTTCCTGTAATTTATTACGGAATCAGTTTTTTGAAGTTGCCAGTTTGCATTCCATTTCGGCCATTTTCCTTTGTTTCTTTCCTTGGCTGAAAATTGGTGGAGGAGGGCTTATTTGCAAATGTGCAAATTAGCATTGTGGAGGGTGGTCTTTATAAATTGTTGCTTCATGATGGTTCAACCATCATATGACTTCTTTATTCATCATGGCTTGACTTTTGTGTTGACATGGGTTTGATGATGGGTTTATGAGTGTGAGACTTGGTTGTGATGATGATTCCTAATCATCACCTTTTTCTATCTCTTGGATGATTGTTCCCTCCCCCCTTTTGTTTTTCCTCCTCTCTCTCATTCTTCATGAGGCCGGCCACAAGTGGGATTGTTCTCATTTTTTTTTTGCACAAAAATCCCTTTGTTCATCCAAAAAAGTTTACAACTCCATTTCCACATCCATATGGCAACTTCCTTAACCCCATTGAGACAAAAGAGTTCTACACTATCCTACAGCATTCTTGGACACGTCGACTCGCCAACTTCATGCCCGAGTTGCCTCGGTCCAGAGGTGGGAGCCCGTAAAAGAACCCGGCGATGTGGTGCCCTTCCGACGAGGAGATGAGGACCGGAGATTCCGCGGGGAGATCGGGACGACGACGAGAAGACCGAAGGACACGGATCGCTCGGTATATCTCTCTACCCCTTCTCTAGTTTGCTAGGATCAGGTTAATGGCCCGATCCGGGTTTAAACGTCCGCGGTAGCGCCGGTTCTAGTTTTTAGAAAAATTTTGTATTACGCATTTTGGATTCGTTCAGACGGCCGGGGCACTGCCGTGCACTTACACTTAGGAGTCCTCATGACTTCTAAGGAGAAAATAAACCTACGAGATCCTCTCGACTCGTAGAGAGAAACATCTTTATAAGACCCTCATGGTTCATAAAGTTGATAAGCCTTAGGCGACAGATCTAAACCTATTTCCTAAGCCATCGCTGCCCTATAAGAAAGTCCAAACTGACTCTTGTATACTATCTGTAGGCCACATTCGCCGATAAAGTGAAGAAGCTACTTACGGGTCCTCACGACTCGTATGGAAAAATACCCGAGTGAGATCCTTATAACTCACGGAGGCAATGAACACTTAGGAATCCTCACGATTTCTAAGGAGAATATGCACTTATGAGATCCTCACGACTCATAGGGAGAAAAGTCCTTCTTGAGACCCTTACGGCTCGTGAAGATAAAAAAAAGCCTTAGGCTATGAAAGTGTATCCTAACACCACCACAAGATTAAAACCGGCATCAAGCATGCAATTTTCAATTTTCATGGTGCTAAGCTACACTATCCAAAAATCTTACTAGATTATTAGGGTTTATAGTATGATATCATAAGAACTAAACTAAGTAATGGACATTACAACCTTTGTAAACCGTATTCTTTACTTATATATCTCCGGGTAGCAGTCCCTACGATTTCTCTAGGCTTCACCTGAAGAATGAACAAGCTTCCTTCGCGATCTTCGTGTCGAAGTGATCCACCCGAAAGTCCTATAATTCAAGCTACCTCTTCACTAATCTTTTATTAGTGAAGGAAACACCCTAATTCAAATTGCTAATCTAAAGTAGGATGATGAAGTAGGGGTTCTAAGCTCGCATAAGATTTATCCAAAACCCTATGATTCACATCACATGTGAGGGTTACGGCTTGAAGGAGGAGGAAGAAGAAGAAGGAAAAATGAGAGAGCTAAGGAAAATATGAGCCAAAGAAAAAGCAAGTGTAGAATGGTTTAAAAACTTTTCCTCACTTACTGAAGCATACAATATATCTCAATAATAAAATGGAACCTTGCTTCAATAGTGCAAATATTGAATAAACAATTGTTTCAGCCATGCCTCACCATTCCTTAAATATCTTCCCTTTTTCCACCTCTTTATTTCTATTTTCTAAAAATAGAAATACCATGCTTCATATATATATATATATATCACATATTATATATATATATATATATATATATATATTAAGAGTAGAAAATAATTAGTGAGCTATAATATTAGTTAATATAACTATGTCAATATAAATATATATCAAATTATTAAATCAACACTTGATTTAATAATCCGGTTATATCACATATAACTGACTAATATCATTTATCTGTATATCACTTTATCAAATCAACACTTGATTCAATAATCCGGTTATATCACATATAACCTAACCGATATCAAATATAGCCAGATTAGAATACGGTATCACATACTCGTATTTAATCAGGCTCTCGCACATATCAGCATATGTGCCCTACTTCGTTTCGCTTGAACTAGGAAACCTCTGTGTGGGACTCTAAAGACTCGTCAATACACCAGCAGTAGATAATGATCACATCAGTTATCCACAAGACGTCAGCTATACTAGCTGGACGTAGCGGCTACCCAGGTTTTGAGCGATTACAAGATCAACAAGCAAGTTTGTCCAAACTCCCATGAAGCCTATAAGTAACACTTACCGTACAGTCCGGTCTCTTCGTCTGATATGTTGCATATCAAGTCTAGGGGTGGAATCTTCAGACTCCAGTAACTTGATAAGTCATGCCGATGTGTGGCTCATAACGGTTCGAGAAACTACTGATAACACTTACCAGTAAATCTCATCAGCCCTGGCCAGGGACTTACTATTATAGCCCATCGAGTATAGCACAACATTAACTCCCAATACCGGGAGAGACGAAACCCCTCCTATCGCTCACTGCCTCTATGTGACTCGGGACTGTACCCAAAATCCACCTATTTGCACGATTCCTTTGAGCCGTGGTAGGGAGGAAATCAAATCACAGTGGGAACCACACAAGACACTATGACGTCTCGGGTCTACAGACCAAACTATACCGGTGTCACCATAGAACTGCTATCTGACGATAGGTATAGTACCATCTAGGAGTTCTCGGCGAGTCCTGTTCAGTGTACGCATTCTCTAATAAGCACCTGTGTACAATCTTTGTTGTCGAACACTAATGGTTATGGGATCAACCATCGCCCCCTATAGGGTCAAGAAACGTACACACTAGTCTACACTGGAATATCGATGCCCCGTCTCTATATCCCCTCGACTAGGAAAAATTAAAGGATGTGCTTGTGGACTACACAAGTCCCAGTAGTATGATCCGCATCATAGTCCTGGTAGTCAAGCAAACATCCTAAGGGCTTTATCAACATGTATCAAAGAGAGTATAATAATACAAGTGTACATGTTAAGACAAAGAGCAACCAGATAGTATACTATCATGTCGAGCAAGAAAGTTCTCTATATATATGTCCAAGTATCCACTATATCATACAATAACGGTCTCTAGGGCTTATATATTCCTAACAAAAAGGACCTTAAACTTGCCTCCTAAGCCATCGATTCTATGGCCATGGATAACTTTGCACTACTTCACCCACGTACATATCTACATGGGCAAAGTAGTGGGGGGATTTGTTCCCGCCAAAAATTTCTGCGCAAAAGAGCCCAAGGTATCAAATAGAACCAATACTCTAAAGAAAATGCAAACCGGTATTTTTTGGACTGTATTTTCCTAAAATCCCGAATGAGAATCAAGTAAATTATGATGGCATCGAAAGTATCTCGAAAAATACTTTAATTTGATATATTACGGGCCTCATAACTCTTCTGGAATCAAAAGTTATGAGCAAATGTACTATGCACGTATAATCTAAGTAATGCTCTACCATATGGGGTATACATTTTTAGTCACACATCGGGAAAAAGAGAGATCCCTTATTTACTACTCCCATATAAATAAGAGGGGACACCTCTTAGAAAAAATAGGATTCAATTCTCAAAAGAGCTTAGTTTTCCATAAGAGCGTAGTTCTTCAAGTTAGGACCTTAGTTGCCCCCCATAATGCACATATGCGCAAGCGCCATGTGTGCCACGTTCAACGCACGTGTGTCCGCCTCATGCAACATACATGCGCCCGCCACGTGCGCACCGCGTGCAACTCACGTGCGCCTACCTTGCAACGCACGTGCGCCCGCCGTGCGAGGATTCAATCCTCAAAGAAGCTTAGTTCTCCATAAGAGCTTAGTTCTCCAAGTTAGGGCCTTAACTGTCCTCCCATTATGCGCATATGTGCAAGCGCCATATGCGCCACGTGCAACACACATACGCTCGCCAGGTGTGTACCATATGGAATGCATGTATGCTCGCCGTGCGAGGATTCAATTCTTAAAGAAGCTTAATTCTCCAAGTTAGGGCCTTAGCTGACCCACCATAATGCGCATATGCGTAAGGGCCACGTGCGCCCGCCATGTGCAACGCACGTGCACCCGCCACATGCTTGTGAGGATTCAATTCTCAAAGGAGCTTAGTTCTCCAAGTTAGGGCCTTAGCTGCCCCTTATAATTCGCATATGCGCAAGCGCTATGTGCGCCACGTGCAATGCACGTGCGCCCGTCGTGCGAGGATTCAATCCTCAAAAGAGCTTAGTTCTCCTTAGAAACTTAGTTCTACAAGTTAGGGCCTTAGCTGCCCTCCATAATGTGCATATGCACAAGCGCCATATGCGCCACGTGCAACGCACGTGCGTCCGCCGTGTGCAACGCACGTGCGCCCGCCGTGCGGGGATTCAACATTCAAAGGAGCTTAGTTCACCAAGCCAGGGCCTTAGCTGTCCCCCCATAATACGCATATGCGCAAGTGCTATGCACACCACGCGCGCACCACGTGCAACACACGTGCGCCCGCCGTGGGAGAATTCAATCCTCAAAAGAGCTTAGTTCTCCGTAGAAGCTTAGTTCTCCAACCTAGGGCCTTAGCTGCCCCCAATGATATACATATGCACAAGCGCCATGTGCGACGCATGTGTGCCCGCCACATTCGCCCGCCAAGTGGGCAACACGTGTGACGCACGTGCACCCACGCCATGAGCAACACGTGCTACGCACGTGCGCGAACGCAAAGATGCTTTTTTCAGCAGCTAGAAGTATAAGCTCCAACATGTTCTTCTCCCTGATGAGTGTGACATGGTTCAAAGGGTATATTTCTCCACACCTTCGATATATGGCGCCGTAATCCCTCAGCGTCGTCGGAGAGATGGTGGGTCCCAACGATCAATGATCTTTCTTTCCAAATAAGGAAGAGACCACCCCATAAGACTCTGTAAAAATATAGAAATGTCTCAAAACAACAGAGAATTTAATTCTCAATAAAGAAGAAGATCTTTCTCCTTTCAAATCCTAGGTAAAGAAACCGCATAGATCAAAATATCTCCTTTACCTATCATTGCATATCTAAGGGTATAATCCTTCTCAAGAACTTAGTTCTTCCTCTGGATCTGAGATCCACAATAAAAGTCTCTCACAAGTTGAGAATTTAATTCTCATCGGGAAGATCTTGTTCTTGAGAATCAAACATTCAGGGAAGAACAAAGTTGAAAAGAAAGAAGAGGGAGTCCATAATACTCCAGGAACTTAGTTCCTCACAAATCAAGAACTTAGTTCTTAAAGAGTCTGATCCCATATCCTCCAAATATTGGTCTTGATGATCGTTAATTGTCAAAATACCATTAATAGAGGTTTAATCTCTCTGAAAACATGAACAAGAGAATATGAAGAAAAGAACGTCGAGAAAATAGAGTCAATAATACTCCCGGAACTTAGTTCCTTCAAAACAAGAACTTAGTTCTTAAAGAACCTGATCCCAGATCCTCAAAATAGTGATTGTTGATCGTTAATGGTCAAAATACCATCAGCAGAGATTTAAGTTCTCTAAAAAACATCAACAGAGATTAAATCTCTAAAAACATAGCGCCTCACGTGAAACACACGTGAACACCAGAGAAAATTAGTGCTTAGCACTATTGTAGTGCCTCACGTGAAAAGCACGTGAGCGCCAGAAAAGATTAGTGCTTAGCACTATTCAAGCGCCTCACATAAAACACAAGCGAGCGCTGTATATCTTAGTGCTTAGCATTGTTGGGTAGTATAGAAACCAAATCTCAGCCCAAACTGTCTAAGTTTCCTGAGGTTAAACCTCTGTGATAAATCAACCGATCCCATATGCTCGTGATTTCCAAACTGATTTTAGTCTCAAATATAACTAATGATCTCTCTTTGATGATATCCAAAATGATATTCATTCCATATCACCTAAGGCAATTTTAGTCTCAAATATGATTAACGATTCTTAGTCCACCACAACCCCTTTTTACCTTAAATACGGGATTTGATTTAAGGGCACATATCTCCACACCTCTGATATATGTCGTTGTAATCCTCAACGTCTTCAGAGAGGTGGTGGGTCCCGATAGCCAACAACTTTTTTCTCGTCCCAACTTGATATAAAATTTCATCAAGACAGAGAATTATACACCCCACATTGATGCACTTCCAAACTGACATGCACACCTCAAATCGGATCACACCCTAAATTGGGCGCATTCTATGTCACCATCGTTCGCTCCGCCACGTAACAAATACACGTGTGCGCAAGATGGATAATGGACCCAAATGTCGTTAAACTAATATTTGTCCCCAAAATGGGAATGTTGGATCAAAATGTTCTTAAACTAATATTCGCCCCAAACATGGCGATAATGGACCGAAATGTCCTTAAACAAATATTCGTCCTCAAAAAGGGATTTTTGGACCGAAAGGTCGTTAAACTAATATTCATCCCCAAAATGAGAATGTTGGACCGAAATATTCTTAAACTAATATTCACCCCAAACACGGCGATAATGGACCGAATGTCCTTAAACGAACATTCGTTCCCAAAATGGGAATATTGGACCGAAATGTCCTTACACTAACATTCGTCCCAAATAGGGAATGTTGGACCGCGACGCCCTTAAACTAATATGTTTTGCCCTGCGGATTGTCTCCATAATAACTATCGTATACTATCCATGGGCTATTCATATATGATCTAATGATCAGTTGAGCCCATATGCTCACTGCTCATAAATCGATCTTAGTCTCAAATATGGCTAATGATCGTTAGATCAAACCCAAATATCCTATGAACCGATGGACCTCACAAATGTGATATCCGCGTCCTAAGTTCATTCCCATTGGCAAACCAAGCTACCAACGTGGGCCCCGTCAAGCAAAATACCCAAACCCAAAATAAAACAAACACGACACGACACGAAGTGAACTTCCGAAGCAGGAGACAGTGGTTATCGCAATGCAGTAACGTAATTAACTGCAGAGCTTTGCGCCTGCAGGGAAGAGCGTCTCCACAATCAAAAAACCCTCACAAATGAGGGGAAATCTGATGAAGTCACGCTATAACGGTCGCGTCTGTCTAAACCTCCGATATATGGTGCCATAAATCAACTTGGTATTTTCGAAGAGGTGAATGGATATGTTCAAATAGCATCTGCCCCCAAATTCAGGCAAGACGATCCATACCAGTTCGTCTCTGTTTTCGACGGCAAACAAGTCCGATCTCTTCATTTAAGAGTATCGCATACCGGATCTAGGGGGTGTAAACGCCGGACCCTAATAACCCGATAATTTGTACAGATATGGTTCAGGACCGATCCGAAAAACTATTGATCTAACCATCAGTAAATCTCATTTGCCTTGGCCAAGGTCTTATGGTGCTGGCCAACTCAACATAGTGTTGTTCCCCTCCGAATAGACGGCGCGACGGACGTCTTGCCAGAAATTCGGGGCAGATGCTAATTGGTGCTATCCGTCCACCTCTCCGAAGATGCCAAGTTGATTTATGGTACCGTATATCGGAGGTTTAAACGGATGCGGCCGATGTAGCATACTTCGTCAGATTCCCCCTCGCTTGAGGGGTTTTTGATTATGGGGACGCTCTTCCCTGCAGGCGCAAGCCCCTACAGTTAATTACTCTACCGCATCGCGGTAACAACTTTCTCCTTCTCCAGAATTTCACTTCGTGTCGTAGGTATTTGTTTTGTTTGTGGTTGCCAGTGGATTGTATACGGAGACTGAGTTATGTCGTCGCCCATAGGGCGTGGACTAGTCCAAATCCGTATTATCTTAAATTTGGGTTTGGGGATTTGGGTTTAAGGATACGTTAGCCTCTTTTGAGACCAAGATCAACTTAAACGTTTATTAAGGATATGTTAGTCTAGTTTTTAGATTAAGATCAACTTAACGGGATCTTTTAGATCCGATAAGAGAGCAATTAAGGGAGCCCTGTTGTTTAGTTTAGTGACATTGCGGTCGATAGGTAGTTTAAGGACATTACGGTCCAATGTTAGTTTTAAGACGTTTCGGTCAAGGTTAAGGACATCATAGTCCGAGGATTTAAGGACTCCACAGTCCGGCGTTAGTTTTAAGATATCACGGTCAAGGTTAAAGACATCATAGTCCGAGGATTTTAGGACTCCACAGTCCGGCGTTAGTTTTAAGACATCACGGTCAAGATTAAGGACATCATAGTCCGTTGTTAGTTTTAAGACATTCCGGTCAAGGTTAAGGACATCATAGTCCATAAGTTTAAGAACCCCACAGTCCGTATCAATGTGTGGTCATTGGGACCCGTCACCTCTTTAAAGACGTTGAGCAATTACAACGCCAAATATCAAAGGAGTGAAGAGATGTACCCTTAAACCAAGGTAGATTAAATGATCTCTAGCCCAATTTGGAACCAAGACCAACTAATTATATTGAGGACTTATGGCCAGCTTGGGCTAAGTCCAATCATATTTAGAATATTGGCCCTTTGTTGGTTTATTGAAGGAGAGGCTTTGCCTCTAGAAACTTAGCCACTGGGGACAAAGTTTTCAAATTAGTGTTAAACACTAAGAAAATCAGTGTTAAACACTGGGAACGAAATTTTCAAATTAGTGTTAAACACTAAGAAAATCAGTATTAAACACCGGGAGCAAAGTTTTCAAATTGGTGTTAAACACTAAGGAGAGAGGGGTCACGTGTGGACACGTGAGAGCGCCCTGATTCCCCTTATTTTATCCTGCATGTGGGTGTTTAACACTTTTAATTCTGACGGCCATCACGTGTGAGCACGTGATGGAGGCCCACGCTCTGGTCTGTTAGAATGCTCATTAGGGGTCACGTGGTGACACGTGAGGGCGCCCTAGAGCTCTTTTCTATTTCTTTTGCCTTTTTCTCTGTGTGCTTCAGGGGTCACGTGGGACACGTGAGGTGTTGCCTCAAAGTTCTTTTCTGTGGATCTTTACAGGGGTCAAGTGGTAGCACATGACTTTGGTTCTTTGCATGTTTTAAAGATTTGTTCATCTTTTAAGAATTAAATTCTTTATAGGAACCCTAGCAATAAACTTTAGAGGAATTAAATTCCTATTTTTTCTGAAGAATTATATTCTTAGATATGGTTAAACCCTAAATTCTTTTCTGTAGGAATTAAATTCCCCATATATGTAAAGAATTGAATTCTGGCATAGGGTGAAACCCTAATTTCTTTTTTAAGGGAATTAAATTCCTATGAATTCGAGAGAATTAAGTTCTCAATTAGGGTTAAACCCTAGTTCTGTCCACTCTGAAGGAATTAAATTCCTATAATACAGGGTTAAACCATAATTTTATCTCAAAGGAATTAAATTCCTATAATTCTGTGAGAATTAAATTCTCAAAACTCAATTCCTCCTCTATGTTTTAGATCTACATGGCAGGATCTCAACCCAATGAGAATTAAATTCTCAATTCATAGGGAGATGTGCACTTTGCAGATCTTCCACCAGGGAAAGAACTAAGTTCTTTTCTTTATATAAGAGTTAAACTCTTTTGAGAATTAAATTCTCTTTTGAAGCCTCTCTTTTCTTACCTAGGGTTTTTCTTTTGCAGAGAATCAAATTCTTCCTTCTAAATTTTCAAAATTCCAAGGCTCTATATCTCTCTCTCTATCTATCTATGTTGTTCTCTCCTCCCTCGGCTCCTATTTATAGGAGAAGGAAAAGAATCAATCTGTTTTAGTGAATCTTTCATTGAAAGATCTGATTTGTTTATTGAGAGATTTGATTTATCTTCATCATTAATCTGGGCCTTTAGATTATTAGGTGAATTTTATTCACCATTGGATTTTAAGTCCAAAGATATCTTTATGTTATTTCGGTTAGATTTAGGGGGAATCTTTCTATGTCCACGATTTTTCCATAAATTTGTGATATTTAATCACCCTCGGATTCTTGATCCAACGGTTTCGGATAAATCTTCTCCATTTTGGAAAGATTTGAATGATCTCTCCTAAGAATTTAATTCTGTTAAAAAATAAGGCTTTTAAAGCCGGTCACGTGTGGCCACGTGACCGTTGGTCACGTGTGGCCACGTGACCGTTGGTCACGTGTGGCCACGTGGCCCCTGGTCACGTGTAAGCACGTGACCCCTGGAATGGGCTTCTCTTCTTCTGCGTTCTGTTCTCTGGCCGCTGCTTAACCATCACGTGCCAACACGTGACCACTGGTCACGTGTGAGCACGTGATGCCTCTTCTGGAGCTTTTCCCTGATTTTTAATCAGGGAACAAATGCCCCCACAGCGTTGTTCTCACGTGTCTGCACGTGAGTGCAACGCTGTCACTTTTGTGACCGTCGGATCTGCCTTGGGAGTAGGGTAGATGAAACGTTTTCCATCCCATCCTATAAATAGGGGTCTCTTTAGAAGCGCCTCCACTCTTGCTCATCTTCTTCCTTGCAACTTTTCTTCTTGAGAATTTAATTCTCGTTTCCAGAGCTTAGTTCTCTGCCTCAAAAATTCCCAGAGTTTAACTCTGTTTTAAGTAAGACCCATCTCTTCAGGTAATGTCTCCGGATGATCGAAGTACTTTCACAGAACTCTCAGGATTTTAAATCCGTGCTAAGGTTTTTTTTTCCTTTTTTAACAAAAAACCCATTTTTCTTCAAGTTCTTCAACAGAAACATAAAACCATTTAATCTTCAAACAATAGATCTTTCAGGGTTCATCTGATCTTTAGGGAGATGATGATGTCGGTCGCCTTTTATGGAATTTAACTCCATCCCCAAGGAGCTTCGGCTCTGGAACAGAATTCTTCTGGGAATTTAATTCCCTTTTTCAAAAAGGAATTTAATTCCTACGAAGAACTAAGTTGTTCCCATGGGGACTTCTTGGGGTTTCCTTGCCCTGAGTTCTCAGTTCTCTTTCACAACCGAGAGGAAGAAGTTTGTAATGAATTTTCTTGATTGTTACTTCAGGTATCATGGATGCCCATTTGTATAATCTTGACGAAATCATTTCTTACGGGAACATTCGTGCACTGGGTCGCAGCCAGAACCAGGAGTTCACCAACGCTCAATATGATGAGATCATGCGCTGCTTCGACGAGTACAACGGTCAGTTACTCCCTCGTCGCTCTTCTCTTCTGAAACTCATCGTGCTGGCGATCTGGGAGGCGCTCCCTCTCTTTTGCACCGGCGTACCGCTCGGGGCATTGGATGCCGCTGAGGATAAAGTGCATTCGGTGTATCTGATGAGCCTAATTTCGAAGAGGAGGCGAGACAATCTCATTGATCTCTTGCATCAGGCTTTTCAGCAGTCGGCCATACTTGCTTCTTATCGGAGGGTGGTGGACATCCGTGAGGATCCCGACGCTTATGATCGCGAGAGAAAACATACTAGGACGGTTCGAAATACCTGGAAGATCTTGGATAAAGTCACTTTTGAGTTTCTTAATCCATGCCCCGAATCTGAGGTCTTGCCATTGTAATTGTTTCTTCTTGTTTTTGTAAACTTTTAAAGTATGAGTGATAAGTTTTTCCTTCCCTTCTGTGTTTGCATGCCTTCTTTGTGGGATTTTATTATATTGTCATTGCTGCTGCTGACGAGTTCGGCGTGTGAGGCACCATTTTACTTTTCAGCGCATATCAAGTTTGGTGCTCACGTGCTCTGCACGTGGGGCCCTTTTGATGGCGCTGTTTAATTTTTCATGCCATATTTTTGTGCACAGCTTTAAATGCAGAAAAAGAGCCTTGGAAATAGTCCCATCTTCTTGATTTCCAATGCCTTCCCTTTTTTGGGCCTTGGAAATAGTTCCACCGTGCAATATTCTCTGGGCACAGAGTTTAATGCCCCTCTTTATAACCTGTGGTCATGGTCTTCTTTGTTTCTTCACAGATAAATCTGTTCTCACTTTAGTGTGATTTATCCTGATAAAACAACTGAGTGCCATAGCCTGCAACCGCCCCCATGCTCGTCGACAGCCATGGGAAGTACCTATCGAGGAGATGATTCCTCGCTTTGCTGCACGACTGGTGGATCCCCTTCTTACCAACGACGAATGTGATTCGGCGATATATGATCACTTGATCCGCAGGGGGTCTCCCCTCCCAATGGGGTCCCTTTGGCTTCGGATGATTCTTGCTGCCGTGCTTGCTGACATCCCTCCTCACCCAGCGGAGATGACCCTGGCGATGCTTGATGCGGCTGAAGACAAGCTCGAGTGTTTTCACGAAGCGTGCCTGATTACTCAAGCTTTGAAAGATTGCTCGGTTCACCTGTTGGGCCAGATAAGAGCCCGGCGGGCTATTATGTCTGCTTTTGCGGACGAACATGGCGCCAATCGGTGGGGAGCGACTCCTCGCGAGAACCGTCGTTTCGATGTGTTGGAGAAGGCAGAAAGAGAGATGAAGAATTTTGCTCTCTGTTTTGTTAACCCTTGTACCACTGATCCTTTGTTTGGTGACCTTTTTCCGCTACCATAGTATATTCAAATTAGTGTACCCCTTTTTTATTAGTTGTTGCATGCTTTACATTGAATTTTCATGTTTGTTGTGCCCTCGTGCGTGTGTTTTGCCTGCGTAAATGAGCTTCATATTCCTCCCATGAGAACTTTCTTTAATTGCGAGTACTATCATTATGTTGCATGCACATCAGAGCTTCGGGTATCAGTTCTTTTTGAATATCATATAGTCGCAAATGCATGCTTGATAGGGTCTGTATCGGAAATTTCCCTTTTTGCCTCCCATATCAGGTGATGTGTGCGTGTTTCAGATCGACCATTGCCGTCGAATGGAGGTTTGTTTATACAGTCTAGAGCGTACATGTCCTACTCCAGAGGCTATGGCTGCGAAGGTGAGCTTACGGGGCTTGATCGAGCGGTGCGCGGCAAATATGGTATCATGCGAGAAGAGGCTCGGTCGCAAATTCTCGGAGAGGGAGCTGGCTTCTAAGGCGCTGCACGAGCTCCAGGCCAATCTTACAGTCAAAGCCAACAAAGCGTATGAACTCTGGCGGGTACTTCAAGAGTCTATCAAAGAGGCAGTAGCTCTTGATAAAGCTGCCGTGTTCACTCACGAAAGGGTTGAGGCTCATAAGGGTACCGAGAAAGAGCTCGAAGACCGTCTTGCCTTGTATCAGGCCCAGCAGGCTCAGGCGGAGGCCCGTCTTCTGGCGATCTTGAATCATGAAGCCGTGACTCAGCAAAAGAAGGATGAGCTAGTAAAATTGCTAAATCGTCCGCCGGTTTGAAGGCTTGTATCTTTTCCTTTCTTTTTGGTACATACTCCTGAATGAGAGTATATTCTTTTTGTTTTATGAATTGTACTTTGTATCCATTTTGGTTTATGAATAAAAGACATATTTTTCTTCTCAATGGTGTGTCTCTTTTCATTGAATGAGTTCTGCGGACAATTTATCTTGGTCTCCTTGCAGGGTAGCGATGGCTTAGGATTCAGGGTTAAGGTCTGCCTCCTAAGACTTTTTAGCTTTATGAGCCGTGAGGGTCTCATAAAGAGTTTTTCTCCCTACAGGTCGAGAGGATCCCGTAGGTGTAAGTTCTTCTCAAGTATCGTGAGGATTCTTAAGCGGGTTTTCCCTTGAGAGTCGTAAGGATCTCACAAGAGAGTTTTCTTTCTTGCAGGTCGTGACGACCCGCAAGTGCTGGGTGCGGTCGCCCTTATCCGTATTTCACGGGGTCAGGGGTTGCTTTGGGATGTTTTCCAGGGTGCTGTAGTTTAAAGACATCGCAGTCAAGGTTAAGGACCTCATAGTCCATGGGTTTAAGGACTCCACAGTCCAAGGTTAGTTTTAAGACATCACGGTCAAGGTTAAGGACATCATAGTCCGTGGTTTTAAGGACTCCACAGTCCGATGTTAGTTTTAAGATATCACGGTCAAGGTTAAGGACGTCATAGTCCGTGGATTTAAGGACTCCACAGTCCGATGCTAGTTTTAAGACATCCCGGTCAAGGTTAAGGACAACATAGTCCGTGGATTTAAGGACTCCACGGTCCGATGTTAGTTTTAAGACATCACGGTCAAGGTTAAGGACATCATAGTCCGTGGATTTAAGGACTCCACAGTCCGATGTTAGTTTTAAGACATCACGGTCAAGGTTAAGGATATCATAGTCCGTGGATTTAAGGACTCCACAGTCCGATGTGTGGTTACCGGGACCCGTCATCTCTTTGAAGACGTTGAGGAATTACAATGACAAATATCAAAGGAGTGAAGAGATGTACCCTTGAACCAAGGTAAATTCAGTCTAGAATCATGGTGGTTGATCGTTAGTTTTAAGACATTACGGTCGAGGTTAAGGACATCATAGTCCGTGGATTTTAAGGACTCCACAGTCCGATGTTTGCTCTGGATGCTTTACACGGGTTCACTGCCGTGTTCGGTGAGGACCAGGCTCCGTTCTGGGCATTTTCCGGGGGTCAAAGAGTGGCGTTATCCGCGTTCCACGTGACCAGAAATTTTGCACTAGATGCTTCACACGGGTTCACTGCCGTGTTAGGCGGGGACTAGGCTCCGCTCTGGATGTTTTCCACGGGGTCAAAGAGTGACGTTATCTGCATTCCACGTGACCAGGAATTTTGCTCTGGATGCTTCCCACGGGTTCACTGCCGTGTTCGGCGAGGACCAGGCTCCGCTCTGGATGCTTCGCACGGGTTCACTGCCGTGCTCTGCGAGGACCAGGATCCGCTCTGGACGTTTTCCACGGGGTCAAAGAGTGACGTTATCCGCGTTCCACGTGACCAGGAATTTTGCGCTGGATGCTTCCCACGGGTTCACTGCCGTGTTCGGCGAGGACCAGGCTCCGCTCTGGATGTTTTCCACGGGGTCAAAGAGTGACGTTATCCGCGTTCCACGTGACTAGGAATTTTGCGCTAGATGCTTCACACGGGTTCACTGCCGTGTTAGGCGAGGACTAGGCTCCGCTCTGGACGTTTCACACGGGGTCAAAGAGTGACGTTATCCGCGTTTCACGTGACTAGGAATTTTGCTCTGGATGCTTCTTAATGGTTCACTGCCGTGTTCGGCGAGGACCAGGCTCCGCTCTGGACGTTTTCCACGGGGTCAAAGAGTGACGTTATCCGCGTTTCACGTGACCAGGAATTTTGCTCTGGATGCTTCCCACGGGTTCACTGCCGTGTTCGGCGAGGACCAGGCTCCGCTCTGGACGTTTTCCACGGGGTCAAAGAGTGACGTTATCCGCGTTCCACGTGACCAGGAATTTTGCTGATTATATCCGCATTTCACGGAGTTGGGATTTGACTCTGGGAGTCGCCGCTGTTCCACTTTGCTTGATCGATATTTGGCTTCTTCTTCTGATGAAACCTGGGGAGGAGGAGTGTGATTCCTTCTTTGTTTGCGCCCCTGGATTGTATACAGGGATTGATGTAGCATCACCTGTAGGGCAAAAATTTCATTTCTATTTCATTTCTTTTTCCGCGATGCTCTATCATTTCAGCTTTTATATCGCGAAGGTCGCGATCGCCCCATCATTTCGGCTATTTTTTTCGCGGTGCCCAATCATTTCGGATATTTATTTTTTTTTTTTTTACTCGCTGTTTTTTATTGCGAGTTGCCCCATCATTTCGGCTATTTATTTTATTTTCTACTCGCTGCTTTTTATTGCGAGTTGCCCAATCATTTCGGCTATTTTTCATGCATACATTTTTACTGGCTGATTTTTTCGCAAGTTGCCCCATCATTTCGGCGATTTCGTATGCATGTGTGTCTTGTTGGCTTTTCGCTGCAAGCTTGGATTTATACACCGATTTCGGCATCAGCACCGCTACAACTGGGATGTTGCCAGGAGCGAATCATCATTTGCCTCTGTCGATGTTGAACAAAAGTGGCTTAGTAAATAGGGTTAAGGGTCCTGTCGACTAAGGCTTTTGACTCCATGAGCCGTAAGGGTCTCACAAAGGTATTTCTTCCTACAAGTCGTGAGGATCTTGTAGGTGTGTTTTCTTCTTGGGAATCGTGAGGATTCCTAAGTGCATGTTCTCTTGTAGGTCGTAAGGATCTTACAAAAGGGTTTTCTCCTTACAAGTCGACAGGACTTACAAGGGTTGTTCATTATATGAACATGTCCCTAGTCACGGATGGGACTTGGTTAGAGAAATGTTTATTCGCGCCCGTGGATTGTATACAAGGGTCAATATTGAGCCGCTTGTAGGGCAATATCGAAGGTTGTGGGGGGGAGGGGTTGCTTAAGAACAGGTTCGGGTCTCTGTAACTTAAGACTTTCAAATCTTATGAGCCGTAAGGGTCCCATAAGAGAGTTCTCCTTACGAGCCGTGAGGATCTCGCAAGTGTAATTTCTCCTTAGGAATCGTGAGGATCCCTAAGTGTGTTGCTCCCTTGTGAGTCGTAAGGATCTCACGCGGGTGGTTTCTCCTTACAAGGTCGTGAGGACCCTGCAAGTGTCCTTTAACGAGGCTGCGCCCTTTCGGGTTTTCACAAACACTCGCCGGTAGCCCTGCTGTTTTTACTCACGGAGCCCTTTCGGATTTTCATCCGTGCCCACTTTGCTTATGGACATACCGTCTTTATTTTTTCTCTTTTTTTATATTTTTTTATATCGGCTTCGAGATACTGCAATCCACCGTAGTTTATCGACATCTCGGTCAACAGCCAGTTTTAGGACATAGTGGTCCATTGTTAGTTTAAGGACGTTTCGGTCCGCCGTTAGTTTAAGGACATTTCGGTCCGCTGCTAGTTTTAAGGACGTTTCGGTCCGCTGTTAGTTTAAGGATGTTTCGGTCCGCCGTTAGTTTAAGGACGTTTCGGTCCGTTCAGGAGAAGGCTGGCTACCGCTTATAGAGTTTGAGCTTAGGAAGATAGCGAGCGGACATAGTCGTCGTCATCTATTATTGACCTAGGCTGTGGCTCATTAAGCGTTGTATTTCTTCAGGAAGTGACCGTTTATTGGCCTGAAAGGCCTTTCACCGTGCATATCCATGAGTAGATAGGCTCCACCCTCGTAGACCTTGTCTATTATGTACGGGCCTTCATAGTTCGGCTCGAATTTTCCCGCTTGGTGCGATTGGGGATCATAGGTCTTTTGACCACTAGCACGAGTTCGCCCTGGCGGAATGTCCTCGGCCAGGTCAATCTTTCATATGAGCACGTCATCTTTGCTTTATAAGCCTCTAGGTTTTGTTGCGCTTTGAGCCGGGTTTCATCAAGGGCGTCAAGCTCCTCAAGCCGAAGGTGAGCATTTTCTTCGTCCGTCGGCTCGTAGTGGACTGCCACTCGTAGAGAAGGTAGCTCTATCTCGAGGGGGAATACCGCTTCTATACCAAATACCAACGCGTACGGCGTCGTGTTCGTGGCCGTCTTGAACGTAGTTCGATACACCCAGAGAGCTTCTTGTAATCTCTCGTGCCAGTCCTTCTTATTTCGGGACACCGTCTTCTTTACGATCTTCGTCAAGGTCTTATTGAAAGCCTCGGCTAGATCGTTAGCTCGCGGATTATAAACTGAGGAATATCTCCAGTCTATGTTGTGTTGTTGCGCGAAGCGGCTGATCTTGTGGCTTCTGTAGGCTGGCCCGTTATCGGAGATGATCCGTCGCGGCGTTCCAAACCGATAGATGATGTGCGTCTTGAAGAAATGGAGGATATTCTCCGTCTTTACTTCCCTCAGCGGTACTGCTTCTTCCCATTTGGAGAATTAATCGGTGGTCGCTAGGATGAAATGATGTCCCCTGGACGATGCCGGTTCGATAGGTCCGACTATGTCCGTTCCCCATATTTCGAAAGGCCAGCTAGCCACTGTTGGATGTAGATGATTTGGGTGCTGATGGATAAAGTCTCCATGAATCTAGCACGAGTGGCATTGCTTCGCATATTCGAGGCAGTCCTGGATCATCGTGGGCCAGTAGTAACACATCCGTTTAATCTTCAACTTCATCTTTGGGCCTGCTTGGTGAGAACCGCAGAGTCCGTCGTGAACTTCCTGAATGACTCTTTTCGCTTCGTCAGGTCCCAGGCATCTCAACCACAGAGAGTCAAATGACCTCTTGTACAAAGTATCATTGACAAAGGAGAAAGACAGAGCTCGTTTCAAAAGCTGATGTCTTGAGGACGCATCTTCAGGCATTCGACGGGATTTGAAATAGTCTACAAAGACTTCTCTCCAATCCTTAGCCTTTTCCTGGTCTTTTATTTGCATGGACATTTGCTCGGTCACTCCTCTTTCTTCAGATGATTCCGGAGATATTTCTGCCGGTGTGAGGACCCGACGGCTTTATACCACGATTCTGACGTCATCGAAGTTCTCATCAGCCAGTTCTTTAGCGAGCTTAGCTAACGCGTCTGCCTTGCTATTTTCCACACGCGGTATGTTTTCCAAAACGTAGAAGGGGATTTGGGTCAAAAGCTGTTGCACCTTTTCGCCGTACTTCACAAACTCTGGTTTGCATGTCTGGTAGTCTCCGTTCACTTGGCTAACGACCAGTTGAGAGTCTCCGTATATGAAGAGGTTTTCAATTCCCATGTCAATGGCGATCTCGAGGCCTGCTATCAAAGTTTCGTATTCGGCTTCATTGTTTGTCCTTGGCTCTGTTAAGGAGAAAGCGAAGCGCATTATCCCTCCTTATGGAGTTACGAATATGAGGCTTACCCCCGATTTGATTATAGGGGTGCTTTGTTTGCGCTTCTTCATGGAAGACGCTCCGTCAAAATAGAGTTCCCACCGGGTACCACTTCCATTGATCATGTTAAACTCATGTTCTTCTGGCAGCTCGCAGTTCAAAGGAGAGTCGGCAGGTATCGGATGCTCAGCGAGAAAGTCGGCGATGGCCTGGCCTTTCACTGCCTTAAGAGGCTGATAGGTTATTGAAAACTCCATCAAGAGCAGGGCCCATTTAGCGAGTCTCCCTGTCAATATGGCCTTTGACATCAGATATTTGAGGGGGTCCACCTTTGATATAAGACGGACTTCATGCGCCAATGCATAGTGCCGGAGTTTCGTTATCGCGAAGATCAACGCCAGGCAGTGTTTTTCGATGGGAGAGTAGTTGCTTTCTGCCCCCAGAATAACTCGACTTAAATAGTAGAGTGCTCTCTCCTTCCCTTGGTCGTTCTCTTATGCCCATAATGTGCTTAAGGAACCTTTGAGGGCAGTTGTATAAAGAATAAGAGGTTTTCCCTTGACCGGAGCGGCCAGCACTGGCGGGTTCTGCAGATACTGCTTGATCTCGTCCAGCGCGCCTTGGCATTTGTGATCCCAGACGAGCGGGGTTCCTTTCTTCATCAGGTAACCGTAAGGGCGGCACTTGCCTGAAAGGTTAGTTATAAATCGCCGGATGTACGCGAGCTTCCCTTGGAGCGACCGCAATTGTTTGAAAGTCCTTGGCGGTGGCATTTCCATGATCGCCTTGATCTTTGACGGATCTATCTCGATACCCCGGTGCTGGACAATGAATCCTAGGAATTTGCCAGAGGACACCCCGAACGCGCATTTAAGAGGGTTCATTTTCAAGTTGTATTGCCGAAGATGTTGAAATACGATCCTCAGATGCTCAAAATGTTCTTCGTACGATTTTCTTTTCACCACGAGGTTGTTGTTAGTTATATGTATGCCCTAGAGGCCATTGCTATATATAGGATGTATATTGTAGTGGATGCTTGGACATATATAGGGAGGACTTTCTTGCTCGACATGATAGTGTGCTATTTGGTTTCTCTTTACCTTAACGTGTACGCTGATTGTCTCTCTGTTACATGTTGGTAAAGCCCTTAGGATGTGTACTTGACTACCTGGAATATGATGCGGATCATACTAGTGGGGACATGGTAGTCCATAAGTACATCCTTCAAGGTCCCTAGTCGTGGGTGTATCGAGACGGGGCATCGATATACCAGAGTAGACTAGCGTATACCTTCTCGACCCATACAGATGGGCGATGGATGATCCCATATCCATTGGTGTTTGACATCAGAGATGATATACGGGTGCTCAGTGGAGACTGGGTACACTGGACGGACTCGCCGAGAACTCCCAGTTGGTATTATACCTTACGTCAGATGGCAGTTCTCTGGTGACACTGGTACAGGTTAATCTGTATAGACCCGAGATCGTCATAGAGTCTTGTGTGATTCCCACTTTGCTTTGATTTCCACCTTACCACGTCCAAGAGGGTGTGCAAAACGGTGGTTTTTGGGTACAGTCCCGATTCACAT
This sequence comes from Agapanthus africanus, assembly GCA_030015575.1. Classification (NCBI taxonomy): domain Eukaryota; kingdom Viridiplantae; phylum Streptophyta; class Magnoliopsida; order Asparagales; family Amaryllidaceae; genus Agapanthus; species Agapanthus africanus. The sequence goes on along the minus strand of CM057341.1, from coordinate 747,560,251 downwards.
GGAGGCAATGAGCGATAGGAGGGGATTCGTCTCTCCCGGTATAGGGAGTTGATGTTGCGCTGTGTTCGATTGGCTATAACCGGAAATCCCTGGCCAGGGTTGCTGAGATTTACTGGTAAGTGTTACCAGTAGTTTCTCGAACTGTTATAGACCTCATATCGACACGACTTATCGAGCTGTTGGGGTCTGACGTTTACCACCCCTAGGCGAGATATGCGACATATCAGACGACGAGACCGGACTGTACGGTAAGTGTTACTGGTTGGATTCACAGGAGTGTGAGCGGGCTTGCTCGTTGATCTTCTGATCGCTCAATACCCGGGTGGCCGTTACGTTTAGCAGACCGCTTGCGGCTTGTGGGTGTTTGATATGATCATCACCTGCTGCCGGCGTATTGACGAGTCTTTAGAGTCCTACACAGAGGTTTCCTGGCTCAAGCGAAACGAAATAGGAGCGCATATGAGATATGTGCGGGACCGAGAATAATGCGTGTATGTGATACCGTATTCTATTCTCGCGATGAATGTATCGATTGGTTGTATGCGATATAACCTAGTTATCGAATCGAGGATTGATTCGATAAGTCGATACATTGGATATTAGTCGGTCATATGCGATATGACCGGATCGTTAAATCAAGTGTTGATTTAATGATTTAATGTATAATTATATATTTGATATATTACTTTGCATTAACTAGTATTGGTTCATTTAAGATGGATTTTCTCACTTGATGTGCACATTGTATATATAATATAGTTTTGTGCACTAGTTTGTATCATGTTTGATGATACATGCAAACTTGGGTTTGTGTTTACTTTAAATCATGTTTAAGTGAATGGTTAGGGTTTTATTATCTTCTCTTGATTATTTATTTTATTTATTTATTCTTTATAGCAAGAAAAGAAATGGTTGCTTCTTTTGGATTTACTTTGAAGCTTCATGAAGCTTTGAAAAGTTCAACCATTTTTGTTTCTTTTGCTTAACCTAACCATTCACCTAACCCTAGTTTATTCTCTACACTTAACCATGGTTGCATTATGATAACCATCACTTGTTTTTCTATTATAGATAATTCTTTTTTCATTCATCTTCTTCAACTTCTTTATGAAGAAAAAGAAAAACCATTCTTGAAAATGATCAAGTGATGATTCCAAGTGAGAAATCCAAATCCAAAGTGAACCCACTTCCTATTTCTTCATCCTCTACCACTTGCCATGTAGTATAGGGTGTTTTCTTTACAAGTTTCATGACTTGGTGAAGTTGGAGCTTGATCTTGAGTTGCCTCGACGTAGATCATCTTCGGCATCGAAGTCGACGACCTAGCCCGATCATTTCTTCGACGAAACCATCGCTAGAGTCCGGGATCCGATGATCGCAGCGGAAGGACATCATCACGGAGCTAAGGAAGTGGAGGATCGGATCTACAAAGGTTGTATAGTCACTTTCCTTTTAGTTAAAGTTGTTAACTTGCATTGTTTCGCCTATCCTCTAGTTACGATCTTGCTTAGGGTTCGTTGGCACATAGAAATTTTTTGAATTGGACATGTTTGATCAGTTGTAGAATCTCATGGGTGTGCCTAGAAACCCTATAGTCGTCGATATAGCATTCGACGATTTCATGTATAAGGTCATCGAAGATCTTAGTCATGGCCCTCTGATAGGTGGCACCGGCGTTCTTTAAACCGAAGGCATATCTTTGTAGCAGAATATACCCAGAGGAGTCCGGAAAGCGGTGTGCTTCTGATCTTCGTGATGCATCTTGATATGATTGTATCCTGATGAGCCGTCCATGAAGGAGAAAACTTCGTGAGTGGACGTATTATCTATCATCAGCTCGGTGACCGGCACTAGGAAATCGTCTTTCGGGCAAGCTTTATTAAGATCCCGGAAGTCCACGCATATGCGCACTGTCCCATTTTTCTTCATTACCGGGATGATATTAGCGATCCAATCAGGGTACTGAACCTCCTGGATAAACCCAGAGTCGATCAGTTTCTTGACTTCAGCGTTGATGCTCATCTCAAGCTCGAGCCGCATTCTTCTCGGTGTTTGTTTAACTGGCTTGATGTCCGGGGATATTGCCAATTTATGGACAGCTATTTTTGGATCTAGTCCTGGCATTTCGGAATAGTTCCATGCGAAGCAATCTCTATGCCGCATAAGCACGTCTTTTAACGCAGCCACCCTTTCTTCAGATAGCAATTCGCTGACAAATGTCGGTCGCGGGTCGTCTGCCGTCCCCAACTCAATCTTCTTGAGCTTATCTGCAGTAGTATGTATTCCATCTTCCAGCTCTTTTGGCGCTGGTGGAAATTCTGAGATCACCTCGTCGTCATTGTTTTCGAAGCACCAAGGAAGGTCATCCATATTCTCGGGCTCTCCTTTTGATATTGTTATTATATGACAGGTATGAGCTCGCTTCCAAGACCGATGTGGATCTGGTTCTGCTCTTGTGGCTTTGGGTTCGTGCTTTTGTAGCGGCGTTACCCTCCAGCTGCTGGATAGAGCAAACCCGCCTTGCTGGTACTGGTCTTCGACCTAATTCTTGAAGGTGAAGCAGTCTTCGGTAAGGTGTCCTATGGCTCGGTGATAAGAGCAATAGCTCGGATGAGAGACCTCGTTAGCTTGCTCAGGGTACTTAGACTCCGGGAGTGTAGTCATTCGATGTTTTAAAGCAAGATCAAGTATCTTCTTCGTATTGTCTTGAGGGAAAGAATACGTTCGACTCATCTTCTTCATGAGGGACAGATCCGGCCCGTGCAATTCCCGATCGCATGACTCTTTGATCCCGCGTTGTGGTTGTCGACTCCCTTTTCTGCTCTTCGACTTATTTCTGCCTCTGCTTCAAGCCTTTTGCACAGCAGGTCGACAGGGAGGAGCATTTTCGTCTTTTGCATCCTGTTGAAGAAGACGTTGCGTCCTAGCTTTCTCGTAGATGGCCATTTCGCGATTATGGTCGTCTCGAGCTTTTTGACCCGCTTTCCTGATAAGCTTGTCCATTCGTTCTTCAAATGACGGACTCGGCACCTTGATTGCGGGATCTAGTTTTGATACGGGGTCAACGTTTTCTGACAGGGCATCCTCTTCTTCATCGAAGTTATATATGGCGTAGCTACCGTAGACTCGTTCCCGCTTCCCGGATCTTATATATCCAAACCGAAGCGTTTCCATTCTCCCGTTGGGCAATTTGCGCTGAGTCCCAGGAATGTCCCAAATCCTGTTTTAGAACCGAGCTTGTCGAATAGTCTGTTTTAAAGGTACCCCTTGGTGTTTTAATAGCCTTTTTAGTCTGTTCGTATAATATCTGGGCAAACGGATGGGTTGCAGCCTGTCAAGTGTAGAATCCGCGCCGTGCCAGATTTCTTTCTCCACTCTCGTTTCCATGGACCGGTAGAACAGGATCGCCTTTTCACCTTTTCGCTTGGGAGGGACGTAAAACGTCTGCAGGTCCTGCACATTGTAAGCTTCAAGTGCGTCAAGATCTTTGTAGTGCTCCCGCGGAATCATGGTAATCCGCAAACTCTGATCATCGCCAGGGGATGCTTATATTGATGGCCGACTGGAGAACACAGCATTGACCTCATCTTCCGAGTCACTTCCGAAGATCAATATGGGGGCGGACGGTCTCGGGTTGTTGCGTCGAAATGGCCCAGCATAAACTATCTCTTCTTCTTCTTCGGTATCACTCCCGAAAACAGGAATGGCGGCGGCGGCTTTGTTCTCCGGTTTGCGACACCTCTCCGTGTCCTCGAAATCTGGCAAAGAGTACTTTGCATCTTCGTACTTGCGGACTTCGTCCATGGAGAACGGGTTCAGCTCTTCCGTTACGGTATACTCTAGACCATCCTCGAAATACTTCATACACTGATGTTGCGTAGAAGGGATGATGTTGTACTCGTGCAACCAAGGATGACCGAGCAAGGCGTTGTAACAGGTCTTGGCGTCAATGACGTGGAACTTAATATCCGTGACGAGTAGTCCGAAGCGTAATATTAGTATTACAGATACGAGAGTCCGTGATGACTGGGAGTCGAAACCGGAGATGGTAATTTTGTCTCGAGCGAGGTGCTGAACGCTCATGCAGATTTCCTTCAACACCCGAACGTTAAGGAGATTGACGGAGGATCCATTATCGACCAGGATTTTGCCTATCTTAATATCATGGCAGTATCCAGAGACGTACAGGGGACGTTTGTGGTCGCACGTACCAAGGAGAAGGTCTTCATCGCCAAACGTGACATCAGCTATGTGCACTTCTTCCAGTTCATCCTTCATTCTTTCTTCGGTGAGGAAGGCTTGGAATTGCTCGGTCTCCTGCTGCGCTTTGATTAATGAATCTGTCGCTTCTTTTGACAATAGGAGGGCGTCGAGAATGCTGAGTTGCGAAGGTAGCTTCCTCAGGTGCGCTAGGATGTTGTAGTCTAGCTTACTCCTCTTGGGCAGGTCCTTGGCAGTTAGCTCTTTCATGACTTGGTCATCTAAGATGATACCCTCAGCGACCTTTTCCTTTCCCTTATCTTTTCTAGTTGTGGATCCGAGATTCTTTTCCGGGAGAGTGTGATTGCGCAGCTGAATGTTTTCGCAGGCCTCTGGTTCTTCCTCTTTCCCTAAGATGGATTCTTTAAAGAGAGGGCCCAGAGCCATTTCCTCATCAGAGTCGCTCCCAAAGGTGAGAACTTGTGATCCTCCGGCGTTGACCGTGTAACAGTTATCGGTAGTTCTTTTGTGCCCTTCGGTCGTACTTCTCTGCTCCCGACGAGTTCTGCGTTTCATTCGCTTAAAATGTTACCGGTGAGCAACATATCCCTGCCACCATATCTTAAAAGCGTCGCACTCCTCGGTGGGGTGTGAAATCTTCCGATGATATGAGCAGTAATTAGGGTGCCTCTCCGCCCCATTGAGCGTGTTTTCTTCCGAGGGTGGTAGCTTCATTCCCATTGACATGGCTTTGGCAAACCTTTTCCTCATCTTGAATATGTTTTTATCCGCATTGGATGTCTTTTGATCTAGCGGGAGTGCTTCGACTCTTTCGTTTATGCGCCTGCGTTTGGCTTCTTCTGATGCGGCCATCTCATGCTCCCGATCGGCTTTACTTTTCAAACGAATCTCGTCTAGAAAGGCGTCGATCATTTCGTCCGTCGGCCACACAAGTTCTGGTTCAGGCTGTGCCCCCAGTTTCTCAGTGCCAGGAGTTTTTTCATTGTCCGTAAACGAGTGGGAGATCACATGATAACTCACCACATATCCCTCGGATTCATCCGACGAGCTTTCCCCATTATCTTCCTCCTGAAAGACGTGGTTGAGGAACTCTTGGAGTGTGATGGGAGTCCACGCCTTTTGATTGCACTCCTCCAGCGCGTCAATCTGTTTCTACAAGTCCGTGCGCCTGTCTCCAGGCTTCACGGGCTTCTTGGATTTCTTCTTCTTTTCTTTGAAGATTTTGACGGCTAGTTGTGAGTGCTCGGGCCCTCACAACCGATCTTTAGAGTTGGGCGCGGCTTCAGCATCCCTTCGATGATCTGGGGTTCCAGCGGGTTCTCCCACCTGATCGTCGGGCATGTCTGGAGATCATTCGGCAACCTTTTGGTTTTGGATGAAAGCACGACCTCCCATGGGGCTTCTTTAACAAAAGAACAAGTTGCCCCCGGTGTGTCCGTCTTCTTCGGAGTGTGCGGTTGTGGCGGATTCACCTTCCACTTCTCGGACAGCGCAAACCTGCCCTGTAGGTATTGATCTTCAATCCATCCTTTGAAGACGAAGCAATCCTCAATCGGATGGCTTACCGTTTGATGGTAAGGGCAATAATTGGGGTTATTCACCTTACTGGGTTGCGGCGGTCATCTTGGATTTGGTAAGTTGATAAGCCTGTTGCGTACCGCCAGCTCGAATAGCATCTTCGTTTTATCCCGCGGGAATGAGTAGGGGCGCTTCATTTTCTCATTATAATACCGCCGTCTTTCTTCCAGTTGATCCGCTAGCTTTGGGGCACTGGATTGCTGCTGAGCGTTCGCAATGAAGGTTGCCTTCCTTTTACCCTTGTCATTCCGAGGTTCCGGCTTCGGAGGGGACGGTCTGTGACCCATCTGGTCCATCTAGGCCAGCTTGTCGATCAAAGCCTGGAACGTGGTTGGCTTAAAAAACATCATGAACTGTGAGATAGTTGCATGAGGATCTAGGGTACCCATGAACATGCCCACCGCGGGCGCTTCCTCAATGTGTTGTTCGCATTTCGACTACAAGTTCCGCCAGCGTATAGCGTACTGGACCCACGTCTCGCCTGGTTTCACCGTGGCATTAATCAACGCCGTTATCGGGGTGCGTTTGCTGGCGCTCGCGAATCGCTGCGTAAATAGCAGCTCCATCTCCGCAAATGTTTTGACGGAGTCGTTTGGGAGCTCAGAGTACCACTCGAACGCCGTTTCTGACAAGTTGCCGACAAACTGGCGAAGTAGCAGTTTGTCGTCACCTCCAGTGTTGCCCCAAAGTGCCCTGAACTGGGCAACATGCTGATGGGGATTGCCCGTCCCCTTGTAGACATGGAATTTCGGTATTGTATAGCCCGGCGGGTACTTGATCTGATCATACCAGCTCGGATACGGTCGCCCTGTTCTGACAACTTGACCGGCTGCCTCAGTCGCCTGGTGAACCCGTATCTGCGGAGCTATATATTCGTCCAAGTCAGCTTTGGAAATTTTCTCCTCCTTGGCTGTTGACAGAGCCGGTGGAGGATTTAACGTTTCTCCCTTGTCATCTTCAAGGACGATCGGGGGATCTTCAGCAGGAGGATCTTGTTGGATCATCATACCCACTATGTCCTAGAACAGAAGGGCCATTCGCTTTATATTGGCTGCTTGTTCCGCAGCCTCTTTATCCTTCTTTTCCTGTATCCTGCGAAGGAACTCAGCGTCAGTTTCCTGCTCTTGGTGTTGATCCAAGGATGTTTCGGGGCTTTCTTTTGGCCCTGTGAGTGCGGCCATCGCATTCATCATTTCTTGGAGCTTCTGCTGCTGCTCCTGAGCTTTAGTCACCGATCGCGTGAGCGGTCGATGACCCGTAGATATACGGATGTCTTCCTTCCCGGACGCCATGTAAACGGTATGCACCACCATGCCCCCAGACTTAGGGCGTTTAGGCTTACTGTCTTTGACATTAGCTGTAGGCGTGGGGATCTTCTCTGGCCTTCTTCTCTTATGGGCCGTTGAAGTTAAGGGGGCCATTGCAGTAGGCACCCTGACGGTTGTCGTCCTTTGTTGTTTGACAGGACGATTCTTTTCTTCCTGCACTTTCGCCCTTTTCTGCCGGCGAGAGTGATTTTGGTCAATTACGGACTCTTGAACCCTCCGCCAGACTTTATAAATTTTAGAGGACAACCGTTAAGGGGGCTGTTCCAGCTTCGTTTCTGTAACCCTCTCCGCAGGTGGAGGAGATGTTTTTAGCGTAGCAGTCGGAGAGTTCTTATGTACCCTCCTTAGAGGTTCAAAGCTGCTCTCAATTGGAACAACAGCATTAACTTCCACCATTGGAGCCGGTGGAGTTAGTCCTGAGGGGGAGTTGCCCCCAGCCTTCCTTACTCAGCGCCAGTGGCGACGTCGAGCGTGTCGAGCCGTTGGAGCTGGTCCGGTGATAGGGATGGTTTCGTTTTTCCCCCTGTCTGTATGAGACGCCGCTGGTGCCAGCCTCTTGAAGACTGACGTCTTTTGAGTGGCGGTGTCCAATCTGTCAAAGACAGACCCTCGAGCAGGAACGGGAGCCGGAATAGTCAGCCTTGAAAAGACCGACTCTTTAGCAGGGGAAGCCGTCTTGACGACCTCAGGGATGGAGATGGCTGTCTTCTTCGCGATGGCCACGCCAGGGGTCATGAGCTTCTTGGCAGGCCCATCAGAGTTCAGGTTCAGCCTGGTAAAGACCGAGGCTGCCGGTTTGATATTGGACGACCCGTTGGAAGGGGCCGTTGTAGCAGTGAGCCGATCGAAAACCGGCATCTTGTGCGCTTCCGGTGCGGGCATTGGAAGGGTGAAGCTTGCAGGCGGGAGCATGGTCTCGAAAAACAGACCGGTGGTGGCCTGGGTCACTTGTTCCACCGGCATGGCAAGGATGGAGGCCGCTTGAGGCCCATAGGCTACACCTCCAAGTGAGGCGGAGCGTCGGTTACACTTGCATTTCGAGCAGCTCGAGCAGTTGGAGGCCATCGATGCTTGATTTCTGCGCCAGGCAAAAGATCAAATCTTAGTCACTTGAAACCCAAGAGCAACCATTAACAAACCGTGATTGGTTCGCGAAGACGACACACGAAGTGTGGAGTGGAAAGAGGAAAAGGTCCCACCGGGCGTGCCAGAATCTGTTCCCCTCCGAATAGGCGGCGCGACGGACGTCTTGCCTGAAATTTGAGGCAGATGCTAATTGGTGCTATCCTTCCACCTCTCCGAAGATGCCAAGTTGATTTATGGCACCGTATATCGGAGGTTTAAACGGATGCGGCCAATGTAGCAGACTTCGTCAGATTCCCCCTCGCTTGAGGGGTTTTTGATTGTAGAGACGCTCTTCCCTGCAAGCGCAAGCCCCTGCAGTTAATTATGCTACCGCATCGCGGTAACAACTTTCTCCTTCTCCAGAATTTCACTTCGTGTCGTGGGTGTTTGTTTTGTTTGTGGTTGCCCGTGGATTGTATACGGAGACTGAGTTATGTCGTCGCCCGTAGGGCGTGGACTAGTCCAAATCCATATTATCTTAGATTTGGGTTTGGGGTTTGGGTTTAAGGATACATTAGCCTCTTTTGAGACTAAGATCAACTTAAACGTTTGTTAAGGATACGTTAGTCTAGTTTTTAGACTAAGATCAACTTAATGGGATCTTTTAGATCCGATAAGAGAGCAATTAAGGGAGCCCTGTTGTTTAGTTTAGTGACATTGCGATCGATAGGTAGTTTAAGGACATTGCGGTCCAATGTTAGTTTTAAGACGTTTCGGTCAAGGTTAAGGACATCATAGTCCGAGGATTTAAGGACTCCACAGTCCGGCGTTAGTTTTAAGACATCACGGTCAAGGTTAAGGACATCATAGTCTGAGGATTTAAGGACACCACAGTCCGGCGTTAGTTTTAAGACATCACGGTCAAGGTTAAGGACATCATAGTCCGTTGTTAGTTTTAAGACATTCCGGTCAAGGTTAAGGACATCATAGTCCATGAGTTTAAGGACCCCACAGTCCGTATCAATGTGTGGTCATCGGGACCCGTCAGCTCTTTGAAGACGTTGAGGAATTAAAACGCCAAATATCAAAGGAGTGAGAAGATGAACCCTTAAACCAAGGTAGATTAAATGATCTCTGGCCCAATTTGGAACCAAGACCAACTAATTATATTGAGGACTTATGGCCAGCTTGGGCTAAGTCCAATCATGTTTAGAATATTGGCCCTCTGTTGGCTTATTGAAGGAGAGGCTTTGCCTCTAGAAACTTAGCCACTGGGGACAAAGTTTTCAAATTAGTGTTAAACACTAAGAAAATCAGTGTTAAACACTGGGAACGAAATTTTCAAATTAGTGTTAAACACTAAGAAAATCAGTGTTAAACACCGGGAGCAAAGTTTTCAAATTGGTGTTAAACACTAAGGAGAGAGGGGTCACGTGTGGACACGTGAGAGCGCCCTGATTCCCCTTATTTTATCCTGCATGTGGGTGTTTAACACTTTTAATTTTGACGGCCATCACGTGTAAGCACGTGATGGAGGCCCACGCTCTGGTCTGTTAGAATGCTCATTAGGGGTCACGTGGTGACACGTGAGGGCGCCCTAGAGCTCTTTTCTATTTCTTTTGCCTTTTTCTCTGTGTGCTTCAGGGGTCACGTGGGACACGTGAGGCATTGCCTCAAAGTTCTTTTCTGTGGATCTTTACAGGGGTCACGTGGTAGTACATGACTTTGGTTCTTTGCATGTTTTAAAGATTTGTTCATCTTTTAAGAATTAAATTCTTCATAGGGTTAAACCCTAGCAAAAAACTTTAGAGGAAATAAATTCCTATTTTCTTCTGAAGAATTATATTCTTAGATAGGGTTAAACCTTAATTTCTTTTCTGTAGGAATTAAATTCCCCATATATGTAAAGAATTGAATTCTGGCATAGGGTGAAACCCTAATTTCTTTTTTTAAGGGAATTAAATTCCTGTGAATTTGAGAGAATTAAGTTATCAATTAGGGTTAAACCCTAGTTCTGTCCACTCTGAAGGAATTAAATTCCTATAACACAGGGTTAAACCCTAATTTTATCTCAAAAGAATTAAATTCCTATAATTCTGTGAGAATTAAATTCTCAAAACTCAATTCCTCCTCTATGTTTTAGATCTGCATGGCAGGATCTCAACCCAATGAGAATTAAATTCTCAATTCATGGGGAGATGTGCACTTTGCAGATCCTCCACCAGGGAAAGAACCAAGTTCTTTTCTTTATATAAGAGTTAATCTTTTTTGAGAATTAAATTCTCTTTTGAAGCCTCTCTTTTCTTACCTAGGGTTTTTCTTTTGCAGAGAATCAAATTCTTCCTTCTGAATTTTCAAAATTCCAAGGCTCTATATCTCTCTCTCTCTATCTATGTTGTTCTTTCCTCCCTCGGCTCCTATTTATAGGAGAAGGAAAAGAATCAATCTGTTTTAGTGAATCTTTCATTGAAAGATCTGATTTATTTATTGAGAGATTTGATTTATCTTCGTCATTAATCTGGGCCTTTAGATTATTAGGTGAATTTTATTCACCATTGGATTTTAAGTCCAAAGATATCTCTTTGTTATTTCTGTTAGATTTAGGGGAAAATCTTTCCATGTCCTCGATTTTTCCATAAATTGGTGATATTTAATCACCCTCGGATTCTTGATCCAACGGTTTCGGATAAATCTTCTCCATTTTGGAAAGATTTGAATGATCTCTCCTCAGAATTTAATTCTGTTAAAGAATAAGGCTTTTAAAGTCGGTCACGTGTGGCCACGTGACCGTTGGTCACGTGTGACTACGTAGCCCCTGGTCACGTGTAAGAACGTGGCCCCTGGTCACGTGTAAGAACGTGGCCCCTGGTCACGTGTAAGCACGTGACCCCTGGAATGGGCTTCTTTTCTTCTGCGCTCTGTTCTCTGGCCGCTGCTTAACCATCACGTGCCAACACGTAACCACTGGTCACGTGTAAGTACGTGATGCCTCTTCTGGAGCTTTTCCCTGATTTTTAATCAGGGAACAAGTGCGATATCGACTTCTTGTACCGAGAGAAACAAATCTCTAACAATCGTTCACTGGCTCCATATGGCTCGGAACTGTACCCAACTAAAACATTTTTGCACGAATTAGTAGAACTGTGGTAGGGTAGTAATTTAAGTACGGTGAGAACTCACACGAAATAAATGACGATCTCAGGTCTAAAAACTAACCTGTACTCATGTCATCTGAGAACTGCTATCTGGTGATAGGTATAATACCATATAGAAGTTCTTGACGAGTCCGTCTAGTGTACTCACCCCTCAGAGAGCACCTGTATACGATCTTAGGTGCCTGACACTAATGGCTGTGGGACCAACCATCGCCCTCGTCGAGGTCTAGGAACATATACACCAGTCTACTCTAGAATACCGATATTCAGTCTCGATACTCCCACGACTAGGGACATTTAAGGATGTGCTTATGGACCGCCCAGCTCCCACATGTATGATCGCCATCATAACGCTGGTTGTCAAGCAAAAATCATACGGGCTTTATCAACATGTATTAGCGATACGTAATAATAAGTGAAATATATACACATGTTAAGATAAAGACAAACCAAATAGCATACTATTGTATCGAGCAAGATTGTCCTGTTTATATATATGTCCAAGCATCCACATCACATACACACACAATAATGGCCTCTAAGACATACATATCCAACAAGAATATATACTTTGATGATGCATGGAATTCCTCCTCTACTCGTATTATGACCCCGATATGTCATAGCTATCATTGGATGTTGCTCGTTATAGAATTCGCCGAAAAGGATTTGCGGCATTATTCTTCGCTTGTGTGCGACGACCATTGAGGGGAAGGGTTTAGGCTATATTTGCGGCACCTACTCAATTTTGGGGTAAAGAAATTCGACAAGCATGGGGGCTTCGATGAATTTCACTTTACTAGTATTAACACTTACCCGATTCAAAAAAATTCGTAAACAATATTTCATTTATTTAAACTTCTTACTTCTACTGTTAGAGCCATATTTTATGAATTTAATGTTAGGGGTTATAACTATATGCGTTTGTTAACCGTATTGTTTAACAGTGTGGATTGCGGAGTGTTTGCGTACTTATTCATGAAGGCCTTGATTGAAGGTCAGGACATAGCGAATGGTTGGAAGGAAAAGGTTCGCTGCAGCGATAATAGCGACGCAAATTCTATTTTCCAATGAAAAAGAACCTTCTTGATATTGTTTGAGTTAACTTTAAATTCTTTGTCGCATTATTCGTACATGTATAGATCTATTTTTATTTGGTCGATATTGTTAATTGTTTTATGAATGACACCAAATTGATGATGTTACTGGTTTTATTTCGTCGATATTGGCCGATACTGTGTATTGTCTAATGAATAACAAAAATTGTTGATGTATTTACTTTAATATTGTCGATATTGAACTATACTGTCGGTTGTATTATGAATGACTACTTTTTTTGATGCATATACTTTTATTTCATTGATGTTGGCCAGTATAATTACTATGGATTGTATTATGCATTACTTTTGTGCAGAGGATGCACACTTGATGTTATAGGAAACTGCTTAGATTGTACATGCAACTTTTATAGATGTTTCTTGCAACATTTTAGATATTATAGGCAACTTTTATAGATGTTACAGGCGACTACTTAAATGTTAGAGGCAACTTTCATAGATGTTACATGCAACTACTTAAATATTCTAAGTAATTGCGTCATGTTAAGCAACCAGGATATTGTTTCGCATCAATTGATCATCTTGTCTCACCGGTGGTAAGCTTGACTCCAAGTCATGTTCTCGGTCATACGCAATTTCTAGAGCGGAAGACGATGATGCGTGTTGACCGTTACATAGAAAACTCTTATATTAACATATTATTACTTCCATCTATGTAGATATTACAAGCAACATATTATATATTACATGCAACTATTCTTAGATGTTAGGACATGCAACGGTTTAGATATTACAGGCAACTGCTTAGATGTTACATGCAACCTTTTTGGATATTACTGGAAACTGTTTAGATGTTACATGCAACCTTTTTAGATGTTGCAAGCAAGTTGTTAAATGTTATAGGCAACTTCTTTAGATATTACAGGCAAGTGGTTAGATATTGTAAACAACTGTCTAAATGTTACAGGCAACTTTTTTGAATGTTATAAGTAAAGTGATTAGATGTTGCAAGCAACTGTTTAGATGTTATAGGCAACTTTTTTAGATGTTACAGAAAAATGGTTAGTATTACAGGTAAGTGGTTAGATATTGCAAGCAATTGCCTTGGATATTCGTCTAAACATAAATCAAGTAATATAAAGACCAAAACTGTTCATAATGACTTGAGAATCAACAAAGCCTTGCATATGGATGATCTTCTCGTTCATCTCTTAGCGGATACAGACCATATTTATATAGTCATCTTCGGTTATCATCATGACCATATGATCTCCATATTTCTCTATTTTATATAAAAGTTTCAACTTATCAATCGTTATATCAAGTTGAAACTAGATAGTTCTTTTCTGATGATGCTCCAGAATGGTATCTCCTCAGATGATGACACGTGGCGGATGACGTGTCCCGAAGGCTATGGAGGTGGAATAAATGAGTTGCACTGGATGGATTCCTCGGGTCCTCGGATCTCCGAGGACCGATCTGACCTTTCAAAAGACCTCCTTGAATACTCTAGAAATCTACCAACGGCTCGTCTTCGAGCTCTCTCAGTCTCCTTGTTCGTCTCCGAGCCTTCTGATGGGCCTAGCTTCCTTGGCCCCCAGCTCGTCTCGAGCTCCTAATGCACCGAGCTTCCTAGGTCATATAGCTAGCCTCCGAGCTCCTGATGCGCCGAGCTTCCTCGGCCTCCCAGCTCACCTCCGAGCTATGACGGACCGAGCCCCTCGGTTTCCCCCAAACAATAGCACGGAGCACAGGCGTCCCGCAACGGCTTCGCGTATATCGCCAGGGCGAGATATCCGCCTCCCCACAATCCGCATCCCACCATTAATGGGCGCATCCTGCCATTCAAGGCGAGGATAATGCTGGTGGCATAAATGAAGGCGATGATCTCGAGCCCGCTCGCTCCACGCGACCATTATATAAACCCATCTCCCAGATGACTTAGGTAAGGAAAAATTATTCCAATACGCCGCTGCTCTTCACATATACCTCGGATCTAACTTGATTGTCGGAAGGTCCTACGGTGGTCACCCACCCTGGGACATCTTTGCAGGTAGCTCGGCGTCTAACACCAATCCATTGAGAACCATACTCAAAAACCCCCAAACTTAATCTCATCCATCCGATACTGCCATCGCAGGATCGACGGAAGACAGCATCTGAAGGAGATCTGAAGCTCCATCAGTTGGTGCCGTCTGTGGGAACGAAAGATTTATTTTGTTCCACCGAAAAAGTTGACCTTCCGCCCTTGATCCAATGGCGAGCGATGGCTACAATGATCCAAATATTATCCACTACAACGGAGGCGGGAGCAGCTCACTTCCCCCTCCTAATGCCATCCACTCTTTGTCCGTCCGGTTAGACAGGATTACGATGCTGGTAGATGCCCTCGTCCGCGTTCAAATGGTAGGCCCTACCCACCAGTGCGCGGCTCCCCCTCCCCGGGATAACGACGTCCGCCGAAGGATGGATGGGAACACTCAAGCCCTCGATCTACCTCTTCCTCATCACAGCACCACAGAGCGCCGGCGGGTCGACTCCGGCCACTTTAACCTATACGCGGTGATTGATTCCATGACCCGCAGGGCGCCGGACAGCTCCACACCGCGGTCCCATGGAAGACTGGGTCGTCGCCCCAATGCCTGTCACGCGTTCTCTCCTCTTGAGGAGGTGTCGGTCAGCTCACATGCTTCCAAGCATGACCGTCGCCCCCACTCTCATCGGGATCACCGGAATGACGAGCGCAGGGAACACTCGAGAAGAGCCTTGCCTGAGAATTTGAGACACCTGATAGAGCGGAATTGAAGCTGCACCCTGGCGCAGACCCGGAGCGGGGGTAGCCACCACTCCGACTGCGCAGAATCCTCGGGTTACCACCACTGACTCGAGGCCCTCGAGAAGAAAATCAAGGGCATACGCCGGGATGGCCAAAAGTCTGGCGAAAGGGCCCGATACTTCGCCGATTCACTGACAAAGCCCTTTACGAAAGAGTTGCTGGCCGAGCACGTCTCTTCCAGGAACAAACCGCCCAAGGTGGCCCTCTTCGACGGGAAATCTGACCCGAAGGACCACCTAGACGCATTTACGGCGGGGATGAGCTTCCAGGATAAATCCGATATGGCCTAATGCTGAGCCTTCCCTACCACCCTCATCCGGGTTGGACGAGACTGGTTTCGAGGACTCACGCTATGCTCCATCTCGACCTTCGATGAGCTGGCCTCCTAATTCCTCGGTGAATCAACGGCAGAAGAGGACTGTCGAGTATCTGTTCACCATCAAGAGCGGAGACAAAGAATCCTTCAAAGGGTATGTCACCCGCTTCTACAACGCATTCCTCGAGGTCCCCGAGCACCGCGATGAAACGGTCACCACCATTCTGAGGTCGGGTCTTAGGCACAAAGAGTGGCTCCGCTCTTTTGCATTAGCGCAACCTAAGACCATGGCCGAGGTAAAAGCTTAGACCGAGCGAGAGATCCAACTTGAATCCGAGGTGAACTTAAATCTGCCTAGAAGCGACCAACCCGACCAAAAGAAGCGGGGCATAGAGGAGAAAAAGAGAGTCGATCGACCAAAACCTTACTCCCAAAGTTCCAGGAGTACACTCCTTTTAACATCTCCCAGACCGAGCTGCTGGAGGAGGCAAAGGGCGAGAGGTTCTTCAAGCTCCCGCCAGTGACCCAAATGGCGAGCAAGCGTCTCCAAGGCCCGTACTGCACCTTCCACAGGTCACAGGGCCACCCGACCGAAAACTACAAACAACTCCATGACTACATCGAGGAGTTGATCCGCTCTACCTACCGGGCGAAGTACTCGCGGGACAAGAAGCAGGAAGAGCGGGAGAAAGAGAACTGGCCCCCTTCCAGGGAGTTAACGATCAGGCAAATTATGGTCGTTACCTCGGATCATGCTTGGGAAGCTGGCGGAAACCACCGCCTCCTCCCGGTCGAGGGTACAAATGATATACCACACAAAAGATGCAGGAGGGACGAGCCGATAATTTTCTTCGATGAAGACCTCCATGGCATATCGCTCCCCCACAACGACCATCTCGTGATAACGGCCAGAGTCCACCATTATGAGGTCCAGAGGATATTGGTCGACTCGGGAAGCTCGGCGGAAATCCTGTTCCATGACTGTTTCCAGCGTATGGGGCTAAGACCGTCCGAACTTCGACCGACCTCTCATGTCCTCTTTGGGTTCACTAATCGTTCCATCCCTGCCGAAGGATTGATCACTCTCCTCCTCAACATTGGGGAAGCGAGCAAAACGCAAACTATGCCAGTGGAATTCTTCGTCGCTAAAGTCCCTTCGTCCTATAACATTCTCGTGGGACGCCCGACCATAAACGCCCTTCGGGCTCAAATTTCAACATACCACCTTGCGATCAAGCTCCCTTTAGATCAAAGGGGATAAGCCGGGCCTACGGGAACCAGCAAATTGCTAAGGTTTTTTTGCCTCCATGTCACCCGCCGGAGAGACGGGCGACGATTTTGAAGACGCATGTGATTTCCTGGGTTCTTTGGACATGCACGACGACCAAAGGGAAGTTCGAGGATCCCTGGTAGAAGCAGTAACAAAAGTCCCCCTCATCGAAGGGGTCGACGGCCAGACAGAACAAATCGGATCTCTGTTAACCGGGGACTACGGCGAGGACCTGATACGGTTCCTCCGGGATAACTCGGACGTGTTCACTTGGATCCCACGGATATGCCCGGGATCGACCATAAAGTGGTCTCCCACAAGCTTGGGGTCGACCTGAAAGTGAAGTCCTTCCGACAGAATAAGAGGAGCTTTGCGCTGGCCAAGCAGAAGGAAATAGAAGATGAAGTGGACCGATTGCTCACAGCCAATTTTATCAGAAACCTGGACTATTCAGAGTGGCTGACCAATGTGGTCATGGTCAAAAAGGCGAATGGGAAGTGGCGCATGTGCGTCGACTTCACGGATTTGAACAAAGCCCGCCTTAAATACAACTATCCCCTCCCTCGGATAGACTAGTTGGTGGACAGTTCAGCCGGCCATGAGTTACTTAGTTTCATGGATGCGTTCTCCAGTTACAATCAGATCCAGATGAACCCGCCAGATGAAGAACTTACCGCGCCACGGATCGGGGGGTATACTGCTACAAAGTGATGCCCTTCGGTCTCAAGAATGCTGGGGCTACATATCAGTGCCTCGTCAACAAACTGTTCAAACCAAAGATCGGGAGGAACATGGAGGTCTACGTCAACGACATGATCATAAAATCAACCTTATCGGACGGGCACACCAAAGACCTAGGCGAGACATTCGACGTCCTGTGCAAGTATAAAATGAAGCTGAATCCAGCTAAGTGTGCGTTCGGAGTCACCAGTGGGAAATTCCTCAGGTTCATGGTCACCCATCGAGGAATCGAAAAGAACCCAGAAAAGATCAGCGCCATTCTCAACATGGCCACACCGAAGAGCAATGTTGAGATCATGCGGCTTACAGGGAGAGTGGCTGCTCTGAGTCGCTTTATGACAAGATCTAGGGAGAACTGCCTCCCATTCTTCAAAGCCTTGAGAAAAATTCCCATGTTCGAATGGTCGGAGGAGTGTCAGAATGCTTTCGAATAGATCAAGGCGCACCTATCAACTCCCCCACTGCTCACTCGACCAGTCGAAGCCGATAAGCTATTATTATATCTAGCCATTTCAGACCAATCTGCTGGATCAGTACTTGTCAGAGAATTTGAAGGCATACATAGGCCGGTCTACTACATGAGCCATATCTTTAAAGACACGAAAACAAGATACCCGGCCATAGAGAAGATAGTTCTGGCACTTGTCGTCACTTCCAGAAAGCTCCGACATTACTTTCAAGCATACATAATATCGTCCTCACCGGGCGACTTTTAAGGTCTATCCTCGCCTCCCCCGAGTCCTCAGGTCGTCTGAAAAAATGGAGGTGGGAATTGTCCCAATTCGATATCAGGTACCGCCCCCGGCAAGCCATCAAAGCGCAGGTCTTAGCCGATTTTGTTATCGAGTGCACCAATCCCATTAAAGGCGGAACGGCAGTGTAAGGCCCTGAACCACGTCCGTCGGTTGAAGAGGTATCCAACCCCATCCCGAACTAGGTGCACTACGTGGACGGATCCTCTACCGAGGAAGGGAGCGGGGCTGGCTTGATCATCCATGGCCCGAGTGAAGCAGAGATGGAATAATCCTTAAAGCTTGGGTTCAGAGTATCAAACAACGCCGTGGAAAATGAAGTTTTATTAGCATGACTGCGAATTGCCTTTGGAGTAGGGCTGAAGACCATCAGAGTCCGCAGCGACTCCTCACTAGTCGTCGGCCAAGTAACCGGGCGCTTCGAAGCCCGGGAACCGCTCATGATAAAGTACCTGGCCGAGGTAAAAAGGCTTCGAAAAATTTCGGTGAAGTCCAAGTAGAAGAAATCCCCAGGAACTTGAACACCCGAACCGACGCTTTAAACAAGCCTGTTTCTTCCTATTCGGCCAACCATAAGAGGAGCATCCTCTTCGAAGTCCTGCCACTGCCCAGCGTGGAAGACGGGGAGGTAACACTCCAGATCTACACAGCTCAGGAAGAAGGCCAGGATTGGAGAAAGGCCCTCGTGGAGTTCCTAAGGGACGGTGCACTTCCCGAAGACTGAGGAGAAGCTCGTCGGCTACTGGCCAAGGCACAACATTTCGTCTGTAGCAACGAAAACCTATATAAGAAATCATACACTCAACCCTTGCTCCGGTGCATCGACCTGCATGAGGTTGACTACGTTCTGCCAGAAATACATGAAGGGGTCGGCGGAGGACATCAAGAGGCCCGAACCCTGGTCCAAAAGGCACTACTGCAGGGGTACTATTAGCCTACGTTGCACCAGGACGCCGAGAAGCTGGTTAGAAGATGCAAGAATTGTAACTCTTCGGCAGTATTCCTCGTCTTTCCACTACCGAGCTAACTCCACTCAGTTTCCCTTGGCCATTTGCACAATCGGGGATGGATATGTTGGGCCAACTCCCCACCGACACAGATGGGCACAAGTACATCCTCGTCGCTGTGGACAATTTCACAAAATGGATAGAGGCCATACCCATCAGGAAACCAGACACCACCTCTACGATAAAATTCCTGCAGAACAATATAATCACTCGATTTGGGATCCCGAGATGCATCATCACAGACCACAAGACCAACTTCGAAAATGACAAAGTCAGAGAGTTTTGCAGCAAGTAACACATATTGATGAAGTTTGTCACGGTTGCCCATCCAAAATGCAACGGGTAGGCAGAGGTAGCAAACTGAGGAATCATTTGTGGTCTCCGAGCCCGTTTAGAAGGAAGACAAGGTGGTTGGGTCGAGGAACTGCCTCAGGTCCTGTGGGCATTATGAACGTCGAAGAAAACACCTACGGGAGAAACCCCATTCAGCCTCTGCTACGACACCGAGGCAATGGTCCCAGCTGAGATCGGACTGCCCAGTTACAAGGTTGAACACTTCAACGACGAAGCCAACACCTCCGCACTCCAAAACAACTTGGACGTCTTTTTGGAGAAGCGGGACCGAGCACAGATCAGAGTAGCCGCCTACCAACAGCAAACTGCTCGCTACTACAATGCCCGAGTTAAACATTGGGCCTTCAAGGCAAGAGATCTGGTCTTACGAAGAAACGAGTTCGCAGACCCGAGTCGGCTATATAAGTTCTCCCCGAAGTGGGATGGGCCTTTCCTCGTGAAGGAGGCACTGCCCAGTGGGGCATACCGCCTGCAGGATGCCCGGGGCAATAATTTCCCCTAGCCTTACAACGCTGAAAAGCTCAAGTTGTACAAATGAAAAAATGTATCTGTATCTTCTTTCTGAAATAAATAAAGTTGTTCCTATTGGCATTTAGTTAAAGTTGAGAGAAAAAAGAGACAACACATTGCAGCCAAAGGAAAACACGACTTATTTAATGATTAAAGGGTATTATTGGCTCCCCAGCCTTTCAAGAGTTACAATAAAGGGGGACGGCGATCAAGTAAGCACTTTTAATGGTACTCCGAGCAGATCTCTCGCAGCCGAGCCCTAGCTTCCTCTTCCCTCTCCCTCTGGCGCTTCCCGTGGACCCTAGATGCCACGGATGGGCCGGGGGCCCGTTCCGCCAGGCAAGAAGCAACGATCTGCCTTTAGTGGAAACACTCCAGAAGAAGACCTACCGACCGCTTCCGCCAGCTCTGCGAGATCAGGTCGAGGTGGTAGAGTGTATGCACCTTGTCAACCGCTTCGTCCCTCAGTTGCTGAGACAGGGTGTTGTGCAGACCCGGGGACATCCTCCAGATCGCGTACATGAGCACTTGGAGGAGGGCCAATCGCCGAGGAAGAAGGCGCCCGAAGTGGCCCTCCACGCGGTCTATCACCGCCTCGTACGTATGCTTAGAGCGATCAAGGCAGTAGAGGTACAAATCGTCACGAGAGATGATCTCCCTGATGAGGAATATATGCCCAGACATCTTCAAGGGAATGCAATATTAAGAAGAAGACAATGTAACTTCTCTATTTATAGACTCAACAAAATCTTCCAACGTCCGAAAGTTTACTCGCGCGGCGACGTAAATCGCGGGACGTCTCAATTTCCCGATATGGAAATGCCACGTGTCGGCCATGCCGGTCTTCAAGGACAGCCATGCGGCCCATGGAAGGTTGAACGACGCCCTCACTCCTGCCAATGCGGCCCGCAGAAGTTTTAACGACACCCTATAAGGGCCGGGGGTCTCGAAAGCCCTCCTCATGAGGCCGCCGAGCAATTTCCTGCCGTCCCATTTGCAGTGGGTAGACTCCTACCCAACAAATGTTGTGGATCTATAGCCCTCATAGAGAGGCCACCGAGCAGTTTCCTGCCCGGTCCATCCCTAGCGAGTAGCTTCCTACCCATCAACATTAAGGATCTAAAACCCTCATCGTGAGGCCGCCGAGCAGTTTCCTGCACGGTCCATCCCTAGCGGGTAGCTTCCTACCCATCAACGCTAAGGATCTATAGCCCACATCGCGAGGCCGTCGAGCAGTTTCCTGCCTGGTCCATCCCTAGCGGGTAGCTTCCTACCCATCAACGCTAAGGATCTAAATGCCTCATCGCGAGGCCACCGAGCAGTTTCCTACTCGGTCCATCCCTAATGGGTAGCTTCCTACCCATCAATGCTAAGGATTAAAAGCCCTCATCGCGAGGCTGCCGAGCAATTTCCTGCTGGCCCATCTGCAGTGGGTAGATTCCTACCTAACAAACGTTGTAGATCAAAAGCCCTTATCGCGAGGCCGCTGAGCAATTTCCTGTTGGCCCATCTGAAGCGGGTAGAGTCCTACCGAACAAACGTTGTGGATCTAAAGCCCCCATGGCGAAGCCACCGAGAAATTTCCTGCTGGCCCATCTGCAGTGGGTAGAGTCCTACCCAATAAACCTTGTGGATCTAAAGCCCTCATTGCGAGGCCGCCGAGCAATTTCCTGCTGGCCCGTCTGCGGCGGGTAGACTCCTACCCAATAAAGCTAAGGATCGAAAGCCCTCCTCACGAGGCCGCCGGGTAGCTTCTTGCTCGGCACATCCGCAGTGGGTAGCTCCCTGCTCAACAATATTGTGGATCTAAAGCCTTCACCACGAGGCAGCTGAGTAGAAAGGAAGGCACCGACCTTCCTACACTCAGCCATCAACCGACTCATACTCAATGCATAATTTTCACCTCGACTCCGGGGAATAGGAAGACACCGACCTTCTTACACTTGGTTATTAGTTGGTTCGCACTCGATGCGCGATCGCCACCTCGACTCCGGGGGATGGGAGGATACTGACCTTCCTACACTTGGCTATTTTATGATTCATGCTCGATGAACGATCGTCTGCCTGGAAGGGTGGACATCGGCCTAAACATTGGGCGAGGTGAAAAACCTACGAGCTAAAAATACTTGCACAGTGAACAGACATTTGGGCAAAAGGAAAAAGTAATTTATTTATAATCAAAATAAATACAAGGTATTCTGGGCTGCTCAGCCAGATAAAAATTGCCCGGGGGCTGACAAAAAAAAGGAGAAGAGAGAAAATCCCTAAGGAAGGGAAGCTTAGGCCGCCCCCTCAGCCGGGATCTCTCCCTGCTCGACACCGGCATCAGGGGCTTGCTCGACCTAGGCATCGGGGGCCAACGCCGTGACCTCTAGGTCAGTGCTCCTGCCGGCAACCTCGCCACCGCCAGCCGCATCGGCGACTTAACCCTGCAGCACCTCCTCGGACAGGGGGTACTGATCGCGGAGATCACGGTCATCGAACCCCGGCATTTTTTGCTTGATGGCATCTAAGGCGCTGTGCCACACGACGTCCATGGAGTCGGTGAGGTCGGAGTAAAACTGATTCGACGTCTTGTATGCCTCCACCGTCTTCGCTGGCCGGCACTTGGAGAGCTTCACCGTGTCCAAGCCCATCAAAACTTCCCTCTTGAGGGCGTCTCTTGATTTCCTCGCCGAGTGGTAGAAGCCGGTCACCTCCTCCAGCTTGGCTTGAATAGCCCAGAAGGACTCGTCCTAGAGCCTATGAGACTCCAGCAGCTTGGAGATCGTCAACCCCTCGGCGATCAGACGAGCGTCGAGGAGAGCCGACGTCTCCTCCGCCTACCGCAGTTGGAGGTGGAGTTCCTCCACCACCTTAGAGGACTCGGCCGCCTTTTTCAATGCCGGGGAAACACCATCGGATTCCATAGTAGCGAGGAGGGCGCAATGATGGAGGACCCGAGGAAAGCGGCAAACGGGTTATAACGCTCAAACCGATGAAACAAGACTTATAGAAATTTTGAAGGAAAGCATGCACCGACCTGAACTGCCTCCTGTTCTATGGCGACCACCTGGGAATTCATAGTTCCCCGGGGTATTTTAACCCCAGCCGCCCGCTCCATGTCAGAAATCAGGCTATCAGCAACGGAGAGACCGGAAAGCACCTCTATGCAGAAATCGCCCTCCTGCACTGACGTCCCGGCAGGAGGTGACCGAGACACCGTCCTCTTATATCTTTTGAAAGGGGTTTCAACAGGCTCTGCCCCCTCCTTCGGATCCCTCGCCTAGGGCGCCGGGTCTCTTGAGTGCTTGTGGCTCCCCCCGAGGCATTCTTCAGGAGCTCGGCGGAGAGCATAGGTGGCGCAGCTGGCCTTAAAGTTGAGCTCGGACCGGGCCGGGACGAGCTTGCTCCACTGGCCTTTTTCCCTGAGTCTTGGCAGCTAGGGCAGCTAAGATCTTTGCTCGGTCTATGGGCTCTCCAAAAAGAACATACAAACAAAGGGAGTTAGTGACACTAAAAAGGCGAAAGAGGTTTAACTAAGTCTAGATAGATCGCCGAAAGCCCTAACTTACCTAAGAAACGAGCAGGACTAAGCTCGGCCCAGCTCAGAACACACTCGGACAGTAGGACATCCGCCCGCTGAATCGGTTCCCACAGGGACACCACCCTCGCCTCAGGGGATGTCGACTGCTTTACCCTCGGGCAGTCAGCCCAGTGCCACTGAATAGGCACAGGTGAATCCTCACCCTCATGTGGCCAGACGAAAAAAATTTCTCCTTCCATTCATGGATGGAAGAAGGGACAGCCACTACTCTCGACCTGTCCACCCCACCTTTATGCTTTTTGAAAGAGAAATATACCCAGCTCGGCTCCCCCTTGGCGGCGCCGGGGTGATTTTTATAACAGAGGAAGGAAACAAGGAGGGTCAAACTAAAGGGGATCTGTTCATGTTTTAACCGAGCCAGAAACCCGAGGAGGATCCTCCATGAGTTTGGCACTAGCTGACCCGAGGCAAGTTGGAAGCAACGAAGCACTGCACAAAGCTCGAGTGAGTAGGGAAGGCGCATTCCCGCCCGGAATGCTTCCAGGTACAAGGCAATCTCTTTGCCATGCACCTGATTTTCCCTCTCACCTTCTCTAGCTAAACGGAGAGAATAGCTAGAGGGAACATGGAATTGAGCCCGGATCTCGGCTAGATCGACCATGCGATTCAAAACGGAGGGCGCATCGCAAGCATTACCGATGCGCACCATGGGAGCCCTTGCCGCCGCCCAACAACGAGCGGCCCTGACTCTAGGGGGCGAATCTGTAACAACCATAAACTTTCTATACAATTTTTTTTCAAAAATTCAGAAAGGGGTATTTGAGCCTGAGCACAAGTTATAAATTTTTTTTGCTTTTGAACAGCAAGAAAGAGCTTATAGCTTACTGGTAAAACCTTGCACTGCTGTTACAAAGCACCAGAGTTCAAATCCCATCAGCCACATTATCTTTTTATTTTGAATTCTATTAATCTTTTTAGAATCCCAAGAGTCTACACGTGCATAACCCGTAAAACCAAGAGTCACACATAAAAGAAATGACTCCACTGTAGTAACCAAGCGACGGGGGGCACGTAGCGGCGAGACTCGGCCTGACTCGGCCGGATCGGACGGCGCCGCCGGCCTGACTCGGCCAAAACCTTATTTTCTTTGGTTTTTCTGGCAACTCTTGGACTTCCCATAACCCCTGTGTTATTTAAATTCTCTGCACATTTACAGAGCAATTTAAAACACCGAATTAAACCATTTTTAATACAAATTTTTAATACACCTTTTCACATCCCTAAACCCTAATTTTTCCAATAAATACCACACCTAAAACCACCCCTCCTCACTTCCAAATCTCGGTCCAAATTCTCAAGAAAATTCCATAGACTTTTTGTGTGCAAGTGGAGTTAGCAAAGGGCGAAGCTCCGACGATCTTTCGACGACGATCCGAGAAGATTCCGGCGACGAAACGACGCACCGACGCCTCCCACTTCTTACTCTTCCACTTCTTTACCCTAAAATCTAGTAATTCCCTTCTCCCCCTTCTTTTTACTATTCTAATTTAGAATTCTAAAACCCGACGGAAGTGGAGTCAATCCGACTTCCGATTCGGTTTTTCCTTAAAAATCATATTTTTCTTAAAAACAATAATACCAAACCATCACATCATAATCATTAAACATTAACAAAATATATTGACAAGTTTCATATCAAAAGAATTCCTATTTTACCTTTTATCGCAATTTTACATAAAAATACCATATAGTTTAGTTTCGACATAAATCTTATAATTCCTTGCTATACCTTTAGATAGTTCACAAGGTAATCACCTAACTCCTCACAACACACATCTCTATCATAGCACGATGTCTTTTGGAAACATAGAATACGGAAATACGATTTTACACATAACTACCTCCGACTTATAAAAACTTTTTTCTATAAGAAGTGTATTTTTAACAAATCTTTGCAATGCGCCGCTACAACCTATTTCGGGGAACCCGTTCGGGATGGTATGGATTATTGCATATCTTCGGGCTTAGTAGTACGAGATGCAGACCTCCGCAAAGAGCATACGGTCTCGAAAGATTTAAAAATCATATTTTCCTTAGAAAATGTGATTTCTATTATAAATAAAACATATATTTTTAATAAATAAATATATGTAATTAATATCAAAATATCTATTTTTAATATTTACAATATTCCACATTTCCAAAATTCAAGATAAACATCTCATTTACAAGAAAATACCATACGATTCCAATATTACAAATAAATACCATATATTATGAAATTAGGCTTTATTCACTAGAAATGTCATGTTGATAAAATATACATCCATGAAAACTCTAAAGAAGATAATAAAATATTTGAGGTGTATTTTGAAAATTATACAAAATTATTTTTACATAAAACCCCTTCAAGTTATATTAAATTACAATAAGAACCCTAATAAACATAGATTTAAACGGGACCAGTCTCTTGAGCCTCAGGTAGCCGGAGTTATGGGTGCTTGCCTATTTAAGATAGACAACTTAACAAACGGTGTTATCAACACGGTAATCGTCTTTGAAAAAGATACAAATCCTATCGTCCATGTGCAGCGGTTACCGATAACACCAAAACCTAATTCAGGATTCAATTTCTTTTCTAATTGTCTGATTCAGATTGAGTCTCAATATAATGAATCTGACTTGAATATGATTCAAGTATCAAACTGTAATTCAACATGAATCCATGAATCTATATATTCAATCTGTTCAATCTAATCAATCTATATTGACTGAACCGAACTATGGATATATCTCCATCAACATGATCCTCCAGTTATATCCATTTACTGATATTATGGTTTCGGCATGTCATCCATCTATATACAATATACAATTCAAACAACACAATATCAATACATTCAATACAATAAACACTACGGGGTTATAAAGGAGTAGACTGGTACGAAATATGTTAAAGGTGGCACGAGATTGTCACTTAAGACGTAATTACATCCATGCTGTTGTTCCGTAGTATTATCAACGGAGCCTTGTACTCCTGATACCTTAGTCTCCGGGGAAAGTGAGACTCCTCTCATATACACTGGCATCTTCTATACCAAGCTACAAACAACAGCGTTAACAATATAATATAACTCTAAAAGCTACAATCTTTTTCTGTCTATTCTACTTCTCCCTTATCTTTGGGACTTACCGAGCGATTTGTTCGCTGACGACATTCTCTTTCTTCTTCTTTGGAATGTCGTTGTAAGTCTACGGTAGCGTCCCGGCCGTCTACAGACGCCAAATGCGGAACAAAAACTTTTTAACTGGCGCTATCGTATACTTTAACCCGGATCTGCCATTATTGCTAAACTAACAAACTGTAAAGAGTGTAGAAAGGTTATACCGAACGATCCGAGTCCTTCATTCTTTAACCATCATCCCACGCTCCGTTGCGGCTGCTCCGATCTCGTCGATCTCCGATCTGCTCGTCCAGGTGGCACCACATCACTGATTCTTTAAACGGGCTCCCGCCTCTGACTCGAGGCAACTCGGTCGTCAAGTTTGCTAAAAGAGACGACCAAGATTGATGTAGAGAATGAGTAGATGACTTTGTCTCACTTCGTCCAAGTCCGTGGACGATCGGTTAATGAAGTTGCCGAGGGAATCGGGTGATGGAATGAAATGAGCTGTGAATTCCATACACCCCAAAATCTATCATAATCTTTTCAAGTGAAACATCAAGTGAGTGAGAGTGAGAGGAGGGGCCGGCCATATATAGATGGAGGGAGGTGAGTGTAGGAGAGAAGAGGGTGAGCACAAGGAAAATATCATGTGTGAACACATGAAAATATCTTAAGGAAAACAAAACCTCATTGAAATCAAAGCATGAGTCATTAACCTTGTCACCAATTTCTAGAACCTTCTAGAACCTTCTAGAAGCACGACTCACCTCATCCAAGAAAAGATAAATCCGTCTTTAACTAAATGTTAAAAGACGGCTGATAGAAAACTGGAAACTGGCAACTTCAAAAAGTGATCCTGAAACGACTTTCAGGATAACCCCGTAACTGTATAAATATACCCGCACTTGTATTACGACCGAATACAAATGCAACTGAGACAAAGATATTATATCTACTCAATATAATACTCGGATCCGGCTTAAACCAAAGCCGACCAGTATCATCTGCCCGAAAAATAACACGTGCGTAAACGCACGTGCATTTTCCGAACCCTGCCATAAAACCATACGGCCTCTACAACGTTTCGCCCGAACTTGGGAAACTGTCTGTGGGGGACTCTAATGACTCGTCAGCACCCTGGCAGTGGGTTTAACCACAAACCGTCAGCGGCACTAGCTATGCGTAACGGCTGCCCATGGACTGACCTCAAGGGAGGCTGATGAGCGAACTCATCCAGAAACCCTACTGAGCCTAACAGTGACAATGTATATACAGTCCGGTCCGTTCGTCAATGAGTATCGCATATCCGCCTAGGGGGCTAGTAACGTCAGACCCCCAATAGCAGTATAAGTCGTGTCGGAGTGCAGCCCAATAACACCCTGAGATACTACTGGAGTACCTACCAGTAAATCTCCTGCCATGGCCATGGACTATGTGTAATGGCTCTCCTAGACACAGCACGACCTCGCCCCCAATACCGGGAGAGACGAATCCCCTGCCGATCCGCTCACGTGCCTCCATATGGCTCGGGACTGTACCCAAAAGCTACCTGTTTGCACGACTCCTTTGAGCCGTGGTAGGGTAGAAATCAAAGCACAGTGGGAACTCACACGAGACAAATGACGACCTCAGGTCGATGAACTAACCTGTACACATGTCACCAGGGAACTGCTATCTGACGATAGGTATAGTACTAACTAGCAGATTCCCGGCGAGTCCTGTCCGGTGTACTCATAACCCAATGAGCACCTGTATACATCTTAGGTGATCCAACTGACACCAGTGGCTTGTGAGACCGGCCACCGCCCCTCGTCGGGGTCTCGACTGTATACACTAGTCTACTCCGGAGTATCGATGCCCTGTCTCGAAACTCCCACGACTAGGGACCACAATTAAGGATATGCATATAAACTACCCAACTCTCACGTATATGATCGCCATCATACTGTTGGTAGTAAAGCAAGATCCTAAGCGCTCTATCAAAGTGGAACATGTAATCAGTCATCTGAACATGCACACAACTGATAAAGGCAAACCAGATAGCATACTATCATCTCGAGTAAGACTGTCCTACCGGTATAGGTCCTCCGCAATCATTGCAATCACGTACCTGCGATCCAATAATTGACTATGAGGGCACTATCTCCAACAATCTCCCACTTGCACTCAAGGCTAATTATTGCAATGTCGACTACTCACAGCCCGTGTGAAACCGAACATCCAACTCCTCTACTAATCAGTTTCACAAAGCCCGTTTGTAAAACTATTGTGTTCGAGAAATAGCCTCAGTGAGTGGATCCGCCTAGAAGTTTCTTTCTATATCTCTCTAAATCTCAAGTTCGTGGAGAAAGCCATCTCCCGAATTGAGTAATACCTGTCTTAGAATATGTCTGGATATCTGATGGGACCTAGTTCATAAATGAACTCCAAATCCAAAGTTCTTAGACTGTATCGATCACTGAACCTAATCAGTATCCGGCACCATGCCACCCACAGTATCCTCTTGAACCACCTGTCCATAATACTGTCCCTCTTCGTCAGAGGGAAAAACTATAACTCTGACAATCACTCTGTCATCCATGTCACCTTTGAATCCTGGAATGATGATCGTCTCCCGAAGGAGGCAGCCGTCATCAAATCCGTAGAACATCCACTTATGTTCTAAAACTGCTTCCTTATGTCTCTCCAGGATTGGATTAATACAAACTTATTGCATCTAGTGCAAAAACAACATTTGGTGTGGTACTTGACATCTCATGATTGACTCAATTGCCTAAGCAAGTGATCTGCCAATCATGCCCTTCCCTCTCCCCTTTAGTCTGTAAGACACCTTTAGAGAGGGTGACTCCATCACCTGCAGGAACACCACCATGCTAGGAGTCATCTATTCTAAAAACCATTAGAATATCTGTCAAAATACCCACATTGGGAAACTACCCAAATCCAGATCTAAAACCATAGATCCAGAAACCAGGATGTCAAATATTATATCCATATCCTGTCTGGAGAAACAACTGTGTGACGACCACAGTACAACCGATCGTAGTATAGGAATTTTACTTCCTACTCTGTGTATGTCATCCATATACCATGACATCACACCCTACTACCTTCTTAACAGATCCATCCCCTATTCTGATTGAAGTCAAACCCATGACTGTCATATCAAAATTAGATGATCTATCTCCGCTATAACTGCTCAAGTCTATAAATAGACATAAGCTACTTGCCCACTATGCTTCTGTTGCTCCCACTGACTACGACAACCCTCCTACCGGGTCTCATAACCTGGAACAACAGTAGTGTCAAGTCTGGGTAGATAAGAACCTCCCTGTCACCGTCCTTGAGGCTACCGAAGTACCTCTCGGGTGTCTGAGGTTACCCACCATATCTGCGGAGTGGCTATTGGAATGTCAAACCTGATTGAATATATAGGTCCTATTAAATTTTCCGTAATCGTTCGCGGTTCTGGAATCACTTCCAGTTCTACCATACTCCCACTACTGTTTTCTGAAAAAGATCCATTTTACTAAAACTGTGGCGAGTCAAGGACAATATCACTATTGATCTTCCAAATGGTAGAATATCAACCCTCGTCATAGCCAGGGTCAACCCACAAACAGCCATTACATAAACGTGCCCTGAGTTATCCAGTGTCTGGTCTTAAGCATAAGCTGGACAACTCCCCGTACCTTAACATCTTTTATGGTACGAACTATTCTATATCCAATATAGAAACTTTGGCACTTATTTAATTGGAACCATATTCAAACCATGCAGCTGTCTCCAGTGCATATCAACTTAATGGAAAGAGGCTAATCAGCATTACTCAACTTAGGAATCCATCCAATTATGAGTAACCTGAAAGAGAAACACGTTTCTCAAAACCATCACTATCATCTGAATACCAATCATAAGAATCTACATCTTCGATCTCTTTGAAGAATCCCGATACTTGTGATACCTGGTTCTCTACTTTATTCTTATACCCACAACTTCTCAAAACTTAGACCTTGTATTTCTACGAAACACTTGTCCAAATACTAGAGAAGTTATAAGTAAATAGAACATAGTACGATGACCTACCCCTTTGTCCTGATGGACACTTGGACAACATACAATACTCTGTATAAGTCCGCTGAGTTAAACAACTCATAACCTGTGCGTCGTAGGTTGAAAACTGTACCCTGGCGATTTCCTCAAATATCACCAATTACAACGAATTCCGATATAATGAGGATAATCACCTAATTCCCAATAACTTACTCTCACTCATCATCTGTAAAACCATACAGATATGAGAATGAAACATGGTAAATACATACCCTTGGAGTAAGTGTCTAATCGGGAAAACAGTTTTTTTTTAACAATGCACTGAAACATGAAAATGTTTCGTAGGGGTATCCTGGTATTCATAGTAATGCCTCTTCCATAATCCAATTCATGACTTCAACCGTATATTTTATTGCCGTCTCTCCAAATCCCTTTATTTGTCTTTAGTCGTTACCTTCTGTACACCATCGTTAGGCTAAATGGTTTTCTTCCTTCCCTACCGTTCGGCACCAGCCTATGGTTTGGAAGAAGACTATCCAGTAAGCATAATAGGTGTACCCTCCTAAACCAAGGAGTACTCGCATCTTGAGAGAAGGTGATGATAAAAGACAACTGAATAATACCTTATTCTATTAAAGGTGAAATAGGAGTGGCGATGAAGCACGCGGTTTGGTCGTGAATAATAACAGTCGCAATTTACTTTGCCTTCTTTCTAATCCCTTTATTTTGTCTTTAGTTATTGCCTTCTGTACACCCTACTTAGGCTAATTGGTTTTCTTCATTCCCTACCTTTCGGCACCTGCCTATGGTTTGGAATAAGACTATCCAATAAGCGTAATAGGTGTACTCTCCTAAACCAAGGAGCTCTCGCAACCTGAGAGAAGGTGATAATAAAAGACAACTGAATAAACCAATTCTATTTCTCCTGAACCTGGATCCATCCTCGAAGAAGTCCCTTCGAGTTCGTATATAACCATACGATGGATCTATCCAATGGAAGTGGATGTCCGTAGTAATACGGGTGTTCTGAGAAATGCAAAGGGTAGAGGAAGGAGTGGCAATGACTTATACAACACAGATAATCCAAAAGCCAGTATTTTAAGAAGGTTCGGTCAACTTGGTCACTGAGTCATAGTCTAGGGTCGGTCAAAGGTCGCTGCCAAAGAGAGAGAGAAAAGAAACACTCTGCGTGCACTCTAACCTAGATCAGAATGGTTATCACTTTATCTAATCCGGAAACCTCCCACTGTCCTGTCAAATTCTCCTCCAAACCTAAAAGAAGAATCAATCGGGATCACCAGAAGAGTAAACCAACTCATCAGTGGGAATCGGGATCCAACTCTCATCGCATGATAACGTGATGGAATGCATCCACGTTACTCATACTCCAGAAGGTATGCGCATACTTGGCAAGTTTCAGTTTCTTTAGAAACTCCCGATATGATTTATGCCCCATGCTCTTATGACCTTGGCGTATGTCAACAAATCATAAGTCACATGTCAAGTTCTGCCCGTCATTATCTTGTTAATTTGAACCCACCCGTACATACCCTTGACGTATGCCAACAAGGTAATACGACTGTCCCAAACCAACTCATCTATCTATACAACAAATGAATACCCAGCAGCTACCAAACACTATGCCTTGACGTATGCCAACAAACATAGCCTGAATACTACTGACCATCCATAAGAAACGACGGAGGGCTACGGCTGGTTTTTGGCGAAAAACCTTTAACGTAGTGAACTTGATATCGCTGAAGGAACCTGATAGCTTTTTAAAATATAGTGGCGAAAACCTGTGCTAAAGAGGTCACTCCCGGTGAAGGGATCTCGGCTCTTTCCTCGTGGAATGAGGTGCAGGATATTCCACTGAATACCGCTATGCAAAGCAACATGTAATCGACTATAGTGAAGTTATTACCCTGACGCAAACTTCTGCCCAAGGGGTCAGTCCCAGTGAAGGGATATCGGCCCTTGCCCCGTCGAATGAGGTGCAGGATATTCCACTGAATACCGCTATGCAAAACAAAAGGAAACGTCTTTGCAATAACACTTTTTAAATTTGTTCCAACAACTGCAAACAGGTTTGTTTTATTTTGCATTGATCAGAATCAACGCAGTCCCATCAATCAATCACACCAGAAAAGAACGAAAATAAAATGTACGTATATGCCATCCGCATTCGTCACTGGGTCCCGTCATCACCCGTTAGGTTACTTAACTAAATACAGAGCGGGGACTGGACTAGCGCGGGTGTAAAACATATACAACATCTAATAGTATATAAACCAATATACAATAATCGCTCCAGGCGTGATAATATGCAACATTACAGAAAAGTAATAAGCATCACAGAACAATACAGATAATCTGGGATCCCCGAGTTTCACAGAGCCGCTGCTGAAACTCGACGTTCCCCTGTCGTGTGGATAGCCTGTGCAATGAAACCTAGACCCCTACGGGTGCGGCAAGTTACCCGCCAAAACCTGAAGCGAGGTAGTCCCCCACAGCATAGTGAATGGAACACCCGGCACTTCACGGAATCTGGTAATCTTGGGCACCCCTCCTTGGGTCAACCTGTACCCCCTACGAGTGCGGCGAATAGTCTGCCAATTCTAGAGTGGGACCCCTCTGCCTCTCAAAGCCATGAGATGCGGACCCGTTGCCCCTCAGAATCCGGCTATCCGTGCACTCCGTCGCGGGGTAAAACCTAGTACAGTAATGAAAAATAGTACAATAGGTACATCGACCGCAACCTGGTCATGCCCCAAAAGAATATTATACAACAGGCAGTGACGGCAGTCCACATGTTGGACGCTCGCCCCGCAATATCAAATGTACAAATAAACTCAAACTGTACTACCATTGCACACTGCTATCCACCACGACAAATCCGCAACATCACAGCACAACACAGAACATCAACGCGAATGTCACGTTCGCAAACCCGTCTAAAAGAACTATAGCAATCGGACGCGGTTTACCGATCAAATGACATTCCCGGTCGGAGATATAATGTAAGCACTGTAAACTAACATGTTTAAATTTCGATCGACTAAATATCACAAAGTGGGCCCCACGCAAATCTGGAGAACAGTAACAAAACCTGGGCCCAAAAGATATATACCAAAAACCCCAATTTCCAGAGGAGAACACACTGTACAAATTTGGGGGCATGATCGCCCAGAACGGCCGCGGATGCGCGGCCAAACCATGGGTTTGGCCGTGTTTCCGCGGCTATCTTGTCGATTTACGTGCTCAAATTTGTACGACGTTCTTAAAAAACCCTGCACAGTTTTCTGAGATGTGTGAAATATTTTTAGGACACCATTTAAAATCAACAGAAACTGTCAAGCTGAAAAATTGCGATTTTTGATTTCCGGTTCGATCGATGTTTTAAACGCGTTAGCACAAGTTAGTATAGCAAAATGGTGAGGCTCTGATACCACTGTAAGTCTACGGTAGCGCCCCGGCCGTCTACAGACGCCAAATGCGGAACAAAAACTTTTTAACTGGCGCTATCGTATACTTTAACCCGGATCTGCCATTATTGCTAAACTAACAAACTTTAAAGAGTGTAGAAAGGTTATACCGAACGATCCGAGTCCTTCGTTCTTTAACCATCATCCCACGCTCCGTTGCGGCTGCTCCGATCTCGTCGATCTCCGATCTGCTCGTCCAGGTGGCACCACATCACTGATTCTTTAAACGGGCTCCCGCCTCTGACTCGAGGCAACTCGGTCGTCAAGTTTGCTAAAAGAGACGACGAAGATTGATGTAGAGAATGAGTAGATGACTTTGTCTCACTTCGTCCAAGTCCGTGGACGATCGGTTAATGAAGTTGCCGAGGGAATCGGGTGATGGAATGAAATGAGCTGTGAATTCCATACACCCCAAAATCTATCATAATCTTTTCAAGTGAAACATCAAGTGAGTGGGAGTGAGAGGAGGGGCCGGCCATATATAGATGGAGGGAGGTGAGTGTAGGAGAGAAGAGGGTGAGCACAAGGAAAATATCATGTGTGAACACATGAAAATATCTTAAGGAAAACAAAACCTCATTGAAATCAAAGCATGAGTCATTAACCTTGTCACCAATTTCTAGAACCTTCTAGAACCTTCTAGAAGCACGACTCACCTCATCCAAGAAAAGATAAATCCGTCTTTAACCAAATGTTAAAAGACGGCTGATAGAAAACTGGAAACTAGCAACTTCAAAAAGTGATCCTGAAACGACTTTCAGGATAACCCCGTAACTGTATAAATATACCCGCACTTGTATTACGACCGAATACAAATGCAACTGAGACAAAGATATTATATCTACTCAATATAATACTCGGATCCGGCTTAAACCAAAGCCGACCAGTATCATCTGCCCGAAAAATAACACGTGCGTAAACGCACGTGCATTTTCCGAACCCTGCCATAAAACCATACGGCCTCTACAACGTTTCGCCCGAACTTGGGAAACTGTCTGTGGGGGACTCTAATGACTCGTCAGTACCCTGGCAGTGGGTTTAACCACAAACCGTCAGCGGCACTAGCTATGCGTAACGGCTGCCCATGGACTGACCTCAAGGGAGGCTGATGAGCGAACTCATCCAGAAACCCTACTGAGCCTAACAGTGACAATGTATATACAGTCCGGTCCGTTCGTCAATGAGTATCGCATATCCGCCTAGGGGGCTAGTAACGTCAGACCCCCAATAGCAGTATAAGTCGTGTTGGAGTGTAGCCCAATAACACCCTGAGATACTACTGGAGTACCTACCAGTAAATCTCCTGCCATGGCCATGGACTATGTGTAATGGCTCTGCTAGACACAGCACGACCTCGCCCCCAATACCGGGAGAGACGAATCCCCTGCCGATCCGCTCACGTGCCTCCATATGGCTCGGGACTGTACCCAAAAGCTACCTGTTTGCACGACTCCTTTGAGCCGTGGTAGGGTAGAAATCAAAGCACAGTGGGAACTCACACGAGACAAATGACGACCTCAGGTCGATGAACTAACCTGTACACATGTCACCAGGGAACTGCTATCTGACGATAGGTATAGTACTAACTAGCAGATTCCCGGCGAGTCCTGTCCGGTGTACTCATAACCCAATGAGCACCTGTATACATCTTAGGTGATCCAACTGACACCAGTGGCTTGTGAGACCGGCCACCGCCCCTCGTCGGGGTCTCGACTGTATACACTAGTCTACTCCGGAGTATCTATGCCCTGTCTCGAAACTCCCACGACTAGGGACCACAATTAAGGATATGCATATAAACTACCCAACTCTCACGTATATGATCGCCATCATACTGTTGGTAGTAAAGCAAGATCCTAAGGGCTCTATCAAAGTGGAACATGTAATCAGTCACCTGAACATGCACACAACTGATAAAGGCAAACCAGATAGCATACTATCATCTCGAGTAAGACTGTCCTACCGGTATAGGTCCTCCGCAATCATTGCAATCACGTACCTGCGATCCAATAATTGACTATGAGGGCACTATCTCCAACAGTCGTCAGGTGATTCAGACCTTCAGGAGATTAAGCCCACCAGCGAGGACTTGGATCAGCTAGCCTTCGACCCGGAGATCTAGTTACTTGTACATTCCATTTCTGTATTTTCATTTTTATTATGCCACTGTTTAGGAATTGCTTTAATTCTATGTATTTACTTTTTCGATGTATTGTAAAAAGAATGTTAATAAATAAAGTTGTTGTTCATTACATTTGTCTCTTGAGTATATTTCTTTTATATTGCTTAGTTACGCTTAGCGTATTTACTTCTGAGTAAATACGTAGCGGCCAGTTGCGTCCTCTGCCCGTATACTGGGAAGCGGGGAGTGACAGGTTTTATTGGTGGCCCATGCAGGTCAGTTCTGCGTGGGACATACTAAGCAATATAAACACAAGAAACAGCAATTGAACACATTCTTTACATTACATATTCCTTGAATCTTATTCCTTGAGTCTATCCCAAACCAAAATTTTCTTTCAACGTCATGGATTCCCCAAACAATACCAGCACCAATGTCAACAACACACCTCCACCACTACCACTCATACCTGCCATCGCTGCTCCGATCAACGAGTAGACAGTCTGCTTGAGGCAATCCGCAACCTCAGCAACAGCAAACTGCTATTCTAATGAGTCGTCCCAAGGCAGAAGCACCTGGGGTGAAGCAATTCAGAGCCTTACACCCGAAGAAGTTTGCAGGAAAGAGAGCCCTCTAGAGGCTGAGGAATGGGCTTAAAGCATTGAAGATGATCTGGCAGCGGCACAAGTGCCAGAGATAGGTTGGGTTCGAGTTGCAAAGCTGCAGCTCACTGACAATGCACGGGTTTGGTGGAAGGCGGATGAAAGCCGTCTTGAACAACCTATCGAATGGAAGACTTTCCGTGATATGTTTGATGCAAAGTACTTCCTTGAGACTGCCCGTTTTGATATGGAACATCAGTTCATCCATCTGCAACAAGGTTCAATGTGGACCAAATCTGTAGATGAGTATGATGCTGAGTTTACCATGCTCAGTAGGTGAGATATATCTCAATGTTCAATTTTATATCACATACTAAACAACTAACACAAGACCGTAACAGGTTGGCGGCTCATCTCATACCGACTGCTAAGATCAGAGCTAGAAGATTTCAGTAAGGGTTGGACCTGGAAATCCAAGCTATTTTAGCTACAGGGGATTTCCCAACCCATGATTTGGCTTTGAAGGCTGCCCGAAGATACGAGGCAGTAGTAAAGATAAAGGGCAGACCTCAATCTACCGGAGTGAAGCGCCCTACCAATCAGATGGCAGGAGGAGCCTCTTCAAGGCCAACTATTGAACTCCGAAGACTGGAAGAAACCAATAATCAGCCAAGTCCCAATTTTTGCTTCTATTGCAAGAGGGAAAGACACTTGTGAAAGGACTGTAGACGCGCAAAAGGCCTGTGTTTAGTTTGTGGCGCGTCCAATCACAGAATTGGAAACTGTCCTTATAGACGCAACCCAGCTCACACACCCACCAACTACCCACAGCGGCCAGCTGTCCAAACTCCTACGCCCCGTCTTGCACTCCTTGCTCCACCACCTGCACCGTCTACTCGCCAATACCAACAGGCACTGAGGAACATGTCTCGAGGACAGAGGAATGTGCCCCTAACTAGGAGAAACATGCCCCAGCGACAGGCTTACACCTTAGCAGCCGTAGAAGTTGAGACAGTTAACCAAGGTAACACTAGTAAGTCTCTTTCACATTTTTAAAACCCTTGTATCACGTTATTATTTTTCATACACTATCAGTACTTCAGTCACCAAAAATTTCTTGAATCTATTACATTTTCCTTTTACAAATTTCGAGTACGAAATTTTTATAAGGAGCGTAGAATGTAACAACCCTAAACTTTCTGTACAAATTTTTTCAAAAATAAAGAAAAGGGTATTTGAGTCTGAGAACAAGTTATAAATTTGTTTTTCTTTTGAACAGCAAGAAAGAGCTTGTAGCTCAATGGTAAGACCTTGCACTGCTGTTACAAAGCACCAGAGTTCAAATCCCATCAGCCACATTATCTTTTTATTTTGAATTCTTTTAATCTTTTTAGAATCCCAAGAGTCTACACGTGCATAATCCGTAAAACCAAGAGTCACACATAAAACAAACGACTCCACTGTAATAACCAAGCGACGGGGGATACGTAGCGACACCCGGGCCGACTCGGGCCGGCGACTCCGCCGAATCGGCCGGCACCGCCGGCCTGACTCGGCCGAAACCTTATTTTCTTTGATTTTTCTGGCAACTCTTGGACTTCTCATAACCCCTGTGTTATTTAAATTCCCTGCACATTTACAGAGCAATTTAAAACACCCAATTAAACCATTTTAATACAAATTTTTAATACACCCTAAACCCTAATTTTTCCTATAAATACCACACCTAAAATCACCCCTCCTCACTTCCAAATCTCTGTCCAAACTCTCAAGAAAATTCCATAGACTTTTTGTGTGCGAGTGGAGTTAGCAAAGGGCGAAGCTCCGACGATCTTCCGACGACGATCCGAGGAGATTCCGGCGACGAAACGACGCACTGGTGCCTCCCACTTCTTCCTTTTCCTCTTCTCTACCTTACAATCCAGTAAATCCCTTCTCCCCCTTCTCTTTACTATTCTAAAAAATTAGAATTCTAAAACCCGACGGAAGTGGAGTTAATCCGACTTCCGATTCAGTTTTTCCTTAAAAATCATATTTTTCTTAAAAATAATAATACCAAACCATCATATCATGATAATTAAATATTAACAAAACATATTGACAAGTTTCATATCAAAAGAATTCCTATTTTACCTTTTCCCCAATTTTACAGAAAAATACCATATAGTTTAGTTTTGACATAAATCTTATAATTCCTTGTTATACCTTTAGATAGTTCACGAGATAATGACCTAAATCCTCACAACACATATCTCTATCATAGCACGATATCTTTTGGAAATATAGAATACGGAAATACATTTTACACATAACTATCTCCGACTTATAAAAACCTTTTTCTATAAGAAGTTTATTTTTAACAAATCTTTGCAATGTGCCGCTACAACCCATTTCGGGGAACTCGTTTGGAATGATACGGATTATCGCACATTCTCAGGCTTAGTAGTGTGAGATGCAGACCTCCGCAAGGAGCATACGGTCTCGAAAGATTTAAAAATACAACTTTCTTTAGAAAATGTGATTTCTATTATAAATAAAATTTATATTTTTAATAAATATATATATATATATGTAAATAATATCAAAATATCTATTTTTAATATCTATAATATTCCACATTTCCAAAATTCAAGATAAATATCTCATTTACAAGAAAATACCATACGATTCCAATATTACAAATAAATACCATATATTATGAAATTAGGCTTTATTCACTAGAAATGCCATATTAATAAAATATACATCCATGAAAACTCTAAAGACGATAATAAAATACTTGAGGTGTATTTTGAAAATTATACAAAATTACTTTTATATAAAACCCCCTTAAGTTATATTAAATTACAATAAGGACCCTAGTAAACATAGGTTTAAGCGGGACCAGTTTCTTGAGCCTTAGGTATCCGGAGATATGGGTGCTTGCCTATTTAAGGTAGACAACATAACAAACAATGTTATCAACACGGGAATCGTCTTTGAAAAAGACACAAATCCTGCCGTCCATATACAGCGGTTACCGATAACACCAAAATCTAATTCATGATTCAATTTCTTTTCTAATTGTCTGACTCAGACTGAGTCTCAATATAATCAATCTGACTTAAATATGATTCAAATATCAAACTGCAATTCAACATGAATTCATGAATCTATATATTCAATCTGTTCAATCTAATCAATCTATATTGACCGAACCGAACCATGGATATACCTCTATCTACATGATCCTCCAGTTACATCCATTTACTGATATCATGGTTTCGGCAAGTCATCCATCTATATACAATATACAATTCAGACAACACAATATCAATACATTCAATACAATAAACACTACGGGGTTATAAAGGGGTAGACTGGTACAGAAAATGTTAAAGGTAGCACGAGGTGGTCACTTAAGACGTAATTACATCCATGCCGTTGTTCCGTAGTATTATCGACGGAGCCTTGTACTCCTGATACCTTAGTCTCCGGGAAAAGTGAGACTCCTCTCGTATACACCGGCATCTTCTGTACCAAGCTACAAACAACAGCGTTAACAATATAATATAATTTTAAAAGCTACAATCTCTTTCTGTCTATTCTACTTCTCGCTTATCTTTGGGACTTACCGATCGATTTGTTCGCTGAAGACATTCTCTTTCTTCTTCTTTGGAATGTCGTCAGGTGATTCAGACTTTCAGGAGATCGAGCCCACCAGCGAGGACTTGGATCAGTTAGCTTTCGATCCGGAGCTCTAGTTACTTGTACATTTCATTTCTGTATTTTCATTTCTGTTATGTCATTGTTTATGCATTGCTTTCATTCCATGTATTTACTTTTCCGATGTATTGTAAAAAGAATGTTAATAAATAAAGTTATTGTTCATTACATTTGTCTCTTGTGTATATTTATTTTATATTGCTTAGTTACGTTTAGCGTATTTACTTTTGAGTAAATACGTAGCGGCCAGTCGCGTCCTTCGCATTATTATTCTCAGCTCCAAACCAACAAGGCCACTCTCGACCCGACCTATAAATAGGTCGGAACGAGAGTGGGGGGCTAATGATAATGCTCCAGAATGGTTTCTCCTCAGATAACGACACGTGGCGGATGAAATATCCCGAAGGCTACGGAGGTGGAATAAATGAGTTTCACTGGGAGGATTCCTCGGGTCCTCGGATCTCCGAGGACCGATCCGACCTTTCAAGAAACATCCATGAATACTCTAGCAATTTACCAACGGCTCATCTCCGACATCTCTCAGTTTCCTTACTCGTTTCCGAGCCTTCTGACGAGCCTAGTTTCCTGGGCCCCCAAGCTCATCTCCGAGCTCCTGAAGCGCCGATCTTCCTCGGCCACACAGCTCACCTCTGAGCTCCTGATGCGCTGAGCTTCCTCGGCCTCCCAGCTCGCCTCCGAGCTATGACGGACCGAACCCCCTCAGTTTCCCCCAAACAATAGCACGGAGCCCAAGCACCCCGCAACGGCTCCGCGTATATCGCTAGGGCGAGATATCCTCCTCCCCACGATCCGCATCCCACCATTAATGGACGCATCCCGCCATTGATAGGCGCATCCCGCCATTTAAGGCGAGAATAATGCTGGTGGCGTAACTGAAGGCAAGGATCTCATGCCCGCTCGCTCTACACGACCATTATATAAACCCTTCTCCCAGACAACTCAGGTAAGGCAAAATTATTCCAATATGACGCTGCTCTGCACATATACCTCGGCTATAACTTGATTTGTCGGAGGGTCCTACGGTGGTCATCCACCCCGGGACTTCTTTGTAGGTAGCTCGGCGTCCAACACCAACCCATTGAGATCCACACTCAACAACCCCCAAACCTAATCTCAGCCGTCCGATACCACCATCGCAGGATCGACGGAGGAAAGCATCTGAAGGAGATCCGAAGCTCCATCACTTTCAATTTAAACCATGTTGTGTCCTTTAAGATGGTCAAAACTGCACCTTTATCATTGGATCTACTCACAAAACACATTAATGTCTAAGTTTGGACCATCATCAAGAAGCAAGATAGTAAATGACGATTTAGTTTGTTGGTGTGGTAAATGGAAGTGCAGTAAATGATAGGAAATAATGGATAATGGAGAAAATGAAAGGAATAATTCTATTTCTTGTGGCGAATTGGGTTTTTGATGGGAAAATAGTGAATTTGGAGGGGAAATTGATTGGTATGAACATTTAATGCTTAGTTATTTGAGCAAAAATCAACACAAGATAGATGTTACAGGCAACCTCTCAAATGTTACATGCAAGTCATTTGATGTTTTATTGCCAAGAAATTGGGGAAGCTGTCATGTGTACTAGCGCACATGGGTAAGGAGTGGTATTTTTGGGATATACTAAAATACAAATAGCCTTGAGTATTGCAGCGAATTCTTCATAGGCATAAGGGTTTTCTACTAGGTGAAGAGCCCCAGGGATTTTTTCATAAGTTTTAAAAGGGCCGGAGGTTTTTCAACAATTTATCCTAAGTTATATAAAGTTTAGGGTAAATTGTCAAAAAGCACCCGACCCGCTTCAAACTTGTGTAAAAACCTTTTGGCCAATAAAAATCCCTTGTATACCAGTTGCCTATAATATCTAAGCAGTTACAGTTGCCTGTAATATCCAAGCAGTTGAGAAAATAAAAGGCCTAAATGAAATACAACCACGGGGTTTTCACAAAATTTTTTGAATGGTAGGGCTATCCCAATAAGTTCAAAAATTACAGGGATTTTTAAATAACTCCCGAGTGGGCTGGAGGCTTTTTGACAATTTGCCCTAAAGTTTATTTATTTTAATAGAAGCTGTAGACATACATTATATCTAAACATAAAAGAACGAGAGTTACAAAATTTAAGAAAACTACAATTCGCAATCGTTCATATGCCCAACTTCTTTTAGAGAAGAAGAGAGCAATTTTGTTCTTCTTTTTGCGTGTATATTTAACAGCATGAGTTGCAGAAAACATGTTTCATTCTCTATAGTCAAACAACATGAGTGATAATGTTTTTTTGAGATAATAGGTGGAATAAATTAGTCATCCCTCCTCCCAATATATAATACAAGTTTGAAGAAATCCTGCAGCAATCCACTTACGGGATTCTAACTTGGTACCTCATGAGTGATAATGTTGATTGTTACATGCTGATGGAGCTTCGGAT
This sequence comes from Agapanthus africanus, assembly GCA_030015575.1. Lineage (NCBI taxonomy): Eukaryota > Viridiplantae > Streptophyta > Magnoliopsida > Asparagales > Amaryllidaceae > Agapanthus > Agapanthus africanus. The sequence goes on along the minus strand of CM057341.1, from coordinate 747,516,949 downwards.
CTTCTTCAGATGCTATCGTCCATCGATCCTGCGATGATGAGCTTGGACGACTGTGATTTGGTTTTGGAGTTGTTGGGTGTGGATCTCAATGGGTAGGTGTTGGACGCCGGGCTACCTGCAAAGAAGTCCCGGGGTGGGTGACCACCGTAGGATCCTCCGACGATCAAGTTAGAGCCGAGGAATAGGAGCAGAGTAGCGGCATAATGAGATAATTCAAGTTACCTGAGTCGTCTGAGAGAGGGTTTTTTATAGTGGACGCATGGAGTGAGCAGCTGCGAGATCTTCGCCTTCAGTTATGCCCCTAGCATTATCCTCGCCTTAAATAGCGAGATGCGCCCATCAATGGCGGGATGCGAATCGTGGGAAGGCAGATATCTCGGCCTTGCGATATGATATACGTGGAGCCGTTGCGGGGCGCCTGGGCTCCATGCTATTGTTCGGGGGAAACCGAGGGCGCTCGGTCCGTCATAGCTCGGAGGCGAGCTGGGAGGCTGAGGAAGCTCGGCGCATCAGGAGATCGGAAGTGAGTTGTATGGCCGAGGAAGCTCGGCGCATCAGGTGCTCAGAGACGAGCTGGGGGGCCCAGGAAGCTAGGCCCGTCAGAAGGCTCGAAGACGAGCAAGGAAACTGAGAGAGCTCAGAGAAGAGCTGTTGGTAGATTGCTAGAGTATTCAGGAAGGTCTCTTGAAAAGTCGGATCGGTCCTTGAAGATCCGAGGACCCGAGGAATCCTCCTAGTGCAACTCATTTATTCCACCTCCGTAGCCTACGGGACACGCCATCTGCCACGTGTCGTCATCTGAGGAGATACCATTTTGGAGCATCATCATTAGCCCCCTACTCTTGTCCCGACCTATTTATGGGTCGGGTCGAGAGTGGCCTTCTTAGTTTTTCTCGGCCCAATCTATTACCGAGAATCATTAGTGCAGATTTTTCGGGAATGACACAGCTTTTAGCGCATCCACCGTTTCGATTTTCTAGGCCTACCGTCTCATCGTGCACCTGAGTTTTTGCGCGTATCTCTGGCGGCGTCAGCGGATCAGTGACATGACTACGCTTTAAAGAGGGAGCGCCGTTTCAGTCAATTCGCTGACGGGGGTACAGGCTACGTGTTGGGCGTTGGTTGGCGAAGGTGACAGGCTGTCTCCGGCAACGACAGTCGAAGAGACGTCCCCAATGGTCGATCGCTATATGGGGCCCCGCCAGCCATCGTGTGCGACGTTTCATTTTGGCGGGAATCAATCTGGGCCATTGGATGTTCCCCCTTGGGGTGTATAAATAGGAGGGGACCATCCTAAGGCAGACACATTGCTTAAATCTTCTTCCACTGTTGAATATTGCCTGGCGCTCCTCCTTTAGATCGGATCCCCTGTTGATCATTTCTCGGCGAGTCCACCCTATGAGCCAGGTTAGATATCTTCGTCTGAGGAGTCTGTTGAGATAGTAAGGGTAGGGTCAGACGATGAGGTTCCGGTTGCCCGGGCCGAGTCCAGTGGGTCTTCCTCCTCTTTGGCTTCAAATAGCCGAGAGGGTTCCTCTTCCTCTTCGTCCTCCATGTCAGGTTCACCCTCTAGAGTCAAGGCCGCTTGCGCTGCTCGTCGTCGAGCGGTGACAAAGGCCCCTAAGGTGTGCATCGGGAACACCCGTGATGCGCTCTCCATCTTGAGGAGTGTGGACGAGCTTACCGAGATTCAGGCTTGATTCCATATTCCCTCCAACTATTCGCTTTGTTTAGCTAGAGAAGGTGAGCAGGCGGACCAGATGCAGGGTAAAGAGATTGCCTTGTATTTGCAAACATTCCGAGCTGGAATGCGTCTGCCCTTCTCAACCGAGGTATGTGGGGTGTTTCGTTGCTTCCATCTTGCCTCGGGCCAGCTTGCGCCCGAACTCATGGAGAATCCCTCTTGGGTTTCTGGTCCGGTTGAAACTCGAAAACATGCCCTTCAGTTTGACCCTCCTCGTTCCCTTCCTCTATTATAAGAATCACCTTTCACCAACAAGGATGAGCCGAGCTGGGTGTATTTTTCCTTCAAAATACGTAAGGGCGGGGTGGCCAGATTGGGTGTCATAGCCATCCCTTCTTCTATCCATGAATGGAAGGAGATGTTCGTATTCGTCGAGCCACCCGAGGGAGAGTATTGGCATATACCTATACAGTGGCACAGGGCTGACTGCCCTAGGGCAAAAACGTCATCCTCACCCGAGGCAAGAGCGGTGTCATTGTGGGAGCCGATCCAGCGGGCCGACGTCTTGCTTTCTGAGTAGGCTCTGAGCTGGGCTGGGCTCAGCCCCGAACGCTTTATGGGTAAGTTAGGGCCACGGAAGATCTATTTAGACTTTGATGAATTTTCCTTATCCTTTTCCGCGTCACTAACTTTTTCTTATGTATTCTCCATATTGCAGAGCAAATGGACTGTTCCAAGTTCTTAGCTGCCATGGCCGCGAAGGCCCAGAAGAAGACAGGGGGTGGAAGTTCGTCCTGACCCGGCTCGAGTTCGGCCCCGAGGCCAGCTCCGCCGAGCAAGCAGTCTGCTGGGCCCTGAGCCCCGGAAAAAAGCCGCGGGGGGAGTCAGAAGCACGCGCGGGACCCGGCGCCCTGGGAGAGGGAGGCGGAGGAGGAGGAACCCACCAATGTTCCTCTCAAAAGATAAAATAGAACGGTCTCTCGGGCGCCCTCCACCAGAATTCCCGTGCAGGAGGGGGACTTCTGCTTCGGGGTGCCCTCGGGGCTCTCTATCGCCGACAGCCTGCTCTCCGACATAGAGCAAGCAGCTGGGGGAAGGATTCCCCACGGGACCCTGAAGGCCCAACTGGCAGCCATTGCTCAAGAGGCGGTTCAGATCCGTATCCGTTTTCCTTTAAGAATTTTCTTAAGTATGTTTTTTTTGAACATTTCTAACCCCTTTTGCTGCTTTCCATAGGTCCTCCACCACTGTGCCCTCATTGTCAATATGGAATCTGAAGAGATAGCACCAGCCATGAAGAAGGCGGGCGAATTGTCCTGGCGGAAGGAGGATCTGCGCCTTCAATTGCAGCAGGCGGAGGAGAAGATAGACACCCTCGAAGCTCGAGTGGTCGCCGAGGAGCTGACGAATTTGAAGTACAAGTAGTCTCACCGACTTCTGAGTGAATCCAACCGGGCCATCCAGGCTAAGTTGGAGGAGGTTGGCAATCTATATAACACAATGAAGAAGTCAAGGGATGCTAGTAGGAAGGATGCTCGGGTGGCGCTCGATACGGTGAAGCTTGCCGAGGTCCGAGCGGTGAAGTCCGTAGAGAGGTATAAGGCATCGGACGAGTTCTACGCCGACTTCACCGAAGCCTCAGCCATCGTTTGGCATGAGGCCCTCGACACCGTCAAGGAGTCAATGCCGGAGTTTGCCGATGGTAAGCTCCGCGTCAAATACCCACTCTCCGAGGACGTGCCACAGGGGGCGGGCGACGAGGTGGCTGCAGAGGGTGAAGCTGTCCCCGAGACCGAAGCCCCGGCCCCCGAGGGAGGTGTCGAGCAGGGCGAGATCCCGGCAGAGCCCGCAGCCTAAGCTTTCTTCCCTCGGGAGCTTTTATTTTTCATTTCAAAATCTTGTAACCCTCTGGACATTTTTTGTAAGGCTGAGGAGACCAGAATACCTTGTAAAATTTTGGAATGTAAATAAAGTTAAGCTCATTTTCCTCTGCATGACTGTCTTCCTTCTGCGTGAGTACTTTAGCTCGTCAGTCTTCTTCTTGTTTGAATTTTCATTCTGCTGCAAGTGTTAAGTCGGAGGTCATTGCCCGGCTTTTTAGATGACGACCGCGCGTCAAGTGTAAGTTGAATAATAGCCATGTGTAGGAAGATCGGTACCCTCCTGCTCCCCGAAGTCGAGGTGGCGGTCATTCATTTAGCGTAAGTCAAGAGATACCCGAGTAGGAAGGTCGGTATTAGCTCACACCTCGGAGTCGAGGTGATGACCACGTGTCTTAGAATGAGTTGAAAACCAGCCAAGCTAGAATAGGTCGACATTGACTGATTCCTCCTTGATGTGGGTCTTAGATCCGCGTCTTCGTAGGGTAAGAATCTACCCTTTGGAGATTAGCCGAGCAGGAATCTGCACGGTGGCCTCTGTAGGAGAGCTTTAGATCCTTAGCATTGATAGGTAGGAAGCTACCCGCTAGGGACGGACCGGGCAGGGAAGCTGCTCGGTGGCCTCGAAAGGAGGGCTTTAGATCCTTAGCGTAGATGGGTAGGAAGCTACCCGCTAGGGATGGACCGGGCAGGGAAGCTTCTCGGTGGCCTCGTGATGGGGGCTTTTGATTCTTAGCATAGATGGGTAGGAGACTACCCGCTAGGGATGGGCTGTAAGTCGATGTACAACACCCCACGACTTGCGGGGAGGCGGAATAATGAAAAACAATCTTGTTTAAAGCGTAAACATCGACTAACCGAGAATCTTTGCATAAACAATAACTAACAACAAACATAGGAGTTAACAACTACTATGAAAAGTGTACTTAAAGATCCGAGTCCTTCGTCTTGTCGTTCTCTACGTCCTCTCCGGCCTTCTCTAAGTAGTAGAAGATCCACCCGAGAGCTTTACTACAAGCTTCACCTCAAACTAGAGGTAACTAGGTTTCTTAAATCGCTAATCTAAGCAACCTAGGTGATATAGAGAATGGTTAAGGATTAAGTAGTCTATTCTAATCCTTGTACTCAACACATGAGAGGGGAGGATTAGGGTTTGAAGAGGGAGAGCTTGAGGAGAGAGAAAGTGAACAAAATAATGAGATGAGATAATGAGCTATCATAATATATATCAAGCATAATATTTTATCCAACAAAAGAAAATGAAGGATGAATAATCATGCTTCATAAATATCTAATGGGTGATTCATCTCCATGAGTCATTAAGCATTTATGATGCATTAATGACATGGATGAATCACTCATATGACTCACTAATCCCATTTAATGCATATGCCACCTTAACCCCCAAGTCACCATCTTCTAAAAGCTTCTCGCGCAATTACGAGAACGCCCCTCCTATTCGTGAAAATACGGAAAAACTTTAGACTGTATAAATCCAATAACCGGATACTAGAAACTAGCTTAAACCAAAGCCGACTAGTAAAAACTGTCCGGATGTCGTACGTGCGTAAACACACGTATGCGTCCGAACCCTTGTCGTAAAACCATACGACCTCTATATCGTTTTGCCTGAAGTAGGGAAACTCTCTGTGTGTGACTGTAGAGACTCGACTACTATGCTGGCAGTGGATTTAACCACAGACCGCAAGCGGCACTAGCTGTACGTAACGGTCCCCAGGTAGATGTCGATAAGAAGGCCGATGAGGAAACCCATCCGAACTCCTACTGAGTCTAATGTGACAATCTCCGTACAGTCCGGTCTGTTCGTCTAAGACTATCGCATATTGGGCCTAGGGGGCGGCAAGCGTCAGTCCCCTAATAGCGGTATAAGTCGTGTCGGAGCGAAGCCCATTACACCCTGAGAAACTACTGGAACCTACCAGCAAATCTCGCTTGCCCTGGCCAGGGACTTTGCGTAATGGCTCTCTGACACAATACGATATCAACCCCCAATACCGGGAGAGACGAATCCTGTCTAACCGCCATTGCCTCCAAGTGCTCGGGACTGCACCTAACTGCTACCTGTTTGCACGACTCCTTTGAGCCGTGGTAGGGTAGCAATCTAAGAACAGTGGGACACACTCGAGGCGAAGTAGCAGTGTCAAGTCTGCGGACTATGCTGTACTCATGTCACCTGGGAACTGTTCACTGACGACTGGTATAAAACCAACCAACAGTTCCCTGTGAGTCCTGTCCGGTGTACCCGTAACCTAACGAGCACCTGCATACTATCTCCAGTACGACGTACTGACGGCTGTGGGACAGACCATCTCCCCAACTGGGATGAGAAGCGTACACGCTAGTCTACTCCGGAGTATCGATGTCCTGTCTCGATAATCCAACGACTAGGGACCAGAATAAGGATGTGCTTGTAGACTACCCAGCCCCCACTAGTGTGACTGCCATCATAACGCTGGTAGTCAAGCAAGATCCTAAGAGCTCTATCAATACGTATACTCACATATTAAGATAGAAAAACCAAGTAGCATACTACCATGTTTAGCAAGACTGTTATATACATGTGAATATCCCAAGCTTCCATTAAGTAATATACAAACTAGTATGATACAATAATGGCCCCTAAGGCATATACACTAACATGGGCCAGATAGGAAAGCTGCTCGGCGGCCTCGTGATGAGAGTTTCGATCCATAGCGTTGATGGGCAGGAAGCTACCCTCTGCGGATGAACCGAGCAGGAAGCTGCTCTGTCGCCTCATGAGGAGGGCTTTTGATCCTTAGCATAGATGGGTAAGAAGCTACCCATTAGGGATAGACCGGGCAGGGAAGCTGCCCTCGGCGGCCTCGTAATAAGGGCTTCGATCCACAGTGTTGATGGGCAGGAAGCTACCCACTGCGGATGGACCAAGCAGGAAGCTTCTCGGTCGCCTCGTAATGAGGGCTTTTGATCCTTAGCGTAGATAGGTAGAAAGCTACCCGCAGAGACAGACCGAACGAGGAAGCAGCTCGGTGGCCTCGTGATGAGGGCTTCGATCCACTGCGTTGTTGGGCAGGAAGTTACCCACTGCAGATGAACCGAGCAGGAAGCTGCTCAGTCACCTCGTGAGGAGGGCTTTTGATCCTTAGCGTAGATAGGTAGGAAGCTACCCGCTAGGTATTGGCAAGCAGGAAATTGCTCGGCGGCCTCGTGATGAGGGCTTTGATCCACAACATTGATGGACATGAAGCTACCCACTATAGATGAACCGAGCAGGAAGCTGCTCGGTCTCCTCATGAGGAGGGCTTTAGATCTGCTACTTATACGCGCATCCAAGCTTCGTTTACTTGAGTGAAGGGTGTTCTCTTGCTTGATGGGCAGAATTCTACCCACCAGCCTTACGAGATATTTTTGGAATGGAAACAAAAAGAAGCGGTTTAGATCGTAGGGAAGCAAGAATCTTTATTATTAAACAAAATACAGATTCATTGATACAGTTTAAACTTTTTTGTGTTGAATGACCGGATTCGGCGGCAGTCCCTGTTGCTTGGACTTGGGTCAGTCGGCGATGACCATGATCTGTCCGATTGTCAGCTCTCCGTCTTTAATTTAACCGGCTTGCCCCCTATCTGCTTGACGTTTATCTCGCAAGTACTTTGCCAAGTGACCGGAGTGGATCATCTCCTCGATGTAATCGCGCAGCTGTTTACAATCCTCGGTCGGATGTCCTTGCGTCCGATGATAGGCACAATACGGGCCTTGAAACTGTTTGCCCGTCCATCGGGTAGCTGGCGAGAGACTGAAGAACTCTTCACCTTTAGCTTCCTCCATCAGCTCGGTATGGGAAATGTTTAGAGGAGTGTACTCCTGGAACCTCGGGGAGTAAGGTTTCGGAGGATCGTCTTTCCGTTTCTCTTCCCTGTCCCACTTCTTCCGATCAGCTTGGTTGCCACTACTACAAATAAGGGTTGCCCCTATGGATTTATCCGTAGGAGCAAACCACTGCCCCTACGGATATATCCGTAGGGATAAGAAAATACCCTGTAGGTACAAACGCCATAGGTGCAAGTCGAAGTTTTGAACTTGCCCCTACAGACTAAAATTTGCCCCTACGGATATATGCGTAGGTCCAGTTTTCCCTACGGATTGGGCCGTAGGGACAAAATATTTATTTTATTTACGGTTTTATAAAATAGATTAGGTGTACCTACGGACATATCCGTAGGGCCAAGTAGTTGCCCCTACGGATAAGTGCATAGGTATATATCCGTAGGGGTAAAATATCAGGTATTCTGATATTTTGCCCCTACGGATAACTGTGTAGGGGCATTAGTTTGCCCCTACGGATATATCCGTAGGGGCAAGCTTAACCCATGATACTGAGATCATAGAGGTAAAATATCAGGTATCCTGATATTTTTCCCCTACGGATAAATCTGTAGGTACATAGTTAGGCCCTACGGTTTAATCCGTAGGGGCAATTGTGGGCCCTACGGTTAAATCCGTAGGTACATATTATCAGGGGTTTTTTTTAAAAAAAAGGGCTGCCTATTTTTTTCTCGCCCTGTGCACAATAATATATACATCGATCATATATAAAATTAATCATCACGCAGAACATATATCACAGTATTCATAATCACATCTCACGCATAATATACTAAAGGAACCAACAAGCAAAATATGATATCAATATAAACACGCAAACACCACAATATCAATATCGTCCAAAATGTAGTACAATATGTATTATATAAATAAATACATGTTTAAAATGTAAGAATCAAAAAGCTACCCTAGCTCGGTCCAGCTCCACCTCTGGTAAAAGCCAGAATTTGGCGCGCCTGCTCCTCGGTTAATAAATCATGCAATGCGGAGCGTGCGGGAGTCTGAGCAGGCTGTGGAGCTGACGATGTGGTCTGCGCAGCCGCCGTCGAGGTAGTGGCTTGTGGAGCCACGGCTGCGGGAGTATGAGCGGGCGGTGGAGCTATAGGAGCTGTCTGCGGAACCGCAGCCGATGTAGTGGCTTGCGGAGCCGCAGCCGAAGGAGATGCATGTGGAGGCTCGGCCGATGTACCCTGCCGTGTGTAATAAGCGAGTAAGAACTGTGTATTATTCGAATTCGTATCATTATCAAGTTATTTCGAAACCCCAATCTATGTATACTTAGGGACTTAGGCCTCGTTTGGATATCTAGTTTGGAAAACCGTAGTTTATTTTAATTAGATATATATGTATGATTAATCAAAGCTAAGTCTACAACCAAATAAGCTCAGGTTACGTACTAATATTGGATATGTTGCTATTTATAATATGACATAATATTTTACTATTAAGTAGTATACATACCAGCATCTCCTTCAACTCCTCAACGGTGGCCTTCAAGCTCTCCAGTTCCTGCTGGAAACGTCGCTCACCGGAGATGGAGGAAGTAACCGCCGGGGTGGAGTCCAACCTCATATACGCCCTGCTAGGGCCCAGTCCCCGGCCTCTCTCCCAACCTCCGTGGTGCCCTCCATGTGCGGCGTCCAGGACTGGGGTCAGCAGCATCGGATCGCTCTGTCCGGTAAAATCGATCCCCGATGCCTCGGCCTGCTCAACCACCCGCTCCTACACCCACATTAACCAGTAAAATATAAGTATATCATTTAAATTTGAACCTTCCAAAACTAAAATTTCAAATAGGGGTTGAATAAATATTAACACTTACACAATACTCCTGGGTAGAGACGTCAGGGTATCGAAGCTCGCCCGTGGCAGGATCTGTCGAGGTGCCGTGGACGGCAAGATATGCGGACAGCACGCTCGGTGTACCACCTTGTGCCAGGGTCTGAGCTGTTTGCAATATTAGAAAATAACTCTTAATATTAGATATATTAGAAAATAACTCTTAATATTGCATTATATCACAAAGACCGGTCTATTGTAATTTACCGATAACTCCATGGCTCGAGTAATATTCCTCGAGCCACCTGTATAAGTGGGGCGACCCCTCTTCGCCGACTTCTTATTCTCTATATTTTGAGCGGCCTGTTTCTGCACAACACATTCACATTTAGTTTTCTAATTAAGGAACACAAAAAAATAAATTATATACTAAACAATGAATTACATTTAAAATACATACCTGTTTGCGTTGAGAGTCGAAATATTCGCACAATAGAGGCCATGTCTCTACGTCGACTCTCGCAAAGGCCGAAGTAGATAGGAGGGCCGCTTTCTCTGCCTCAGGGGTCGCCATCCACAGGGAGTAGCAGTCGGCCTTCAGCTCATTCCTGTTGTATCGGACCTTGGTCTGCACGTTCTTCATCAGGCCATTGTACAGAGCATGAAGGTCGAGCACCCTCCCAGGGTAATCATGGTCGGGTATAGGCTGAAAATCGTAATCCAACTGAAAATACAAAAAAAAATTGTTATTAGATTGCAAGTGTTAATAATAAATATATTGGATAAATCAAATGAAAATATATATTAATACCCGAGCCTGATCAAAGAAGAGGGCGAATGAGCGCCGGTGCTGGTCGCCCCACTCAACGTGAAGTGGATAGTTCTTCAAGAGCCGGCTCTCATCCCCATATACCGGCCGAACCTCTCGGCATGAGGACCGGTATAGCGATAATCAGAGGTAAAAAAGAGGGGGAATGCTGCCTCCCCCTAGCTCTGTCAGGCCTCAGCTTGTGGGACTGATTCGGGCCTCGGGTCCCCCTTTGAAGATGGGGAGGCCCTACGTCTGCAAGAAATATCAAGACAATCAATATTAAGACAAAGTTGTATTAAGAAATCAAGGTTAAACGAAAATTGAAGTGTGATATATACCTCCGGTGACTAAAGCACGAGCCTAGGCCCGGGCAGCAGCACGAGCGGGACGATAGTTCCTCAGGTGAGGAACAGCCGGTGTCCCGGATGCGGACACATCCCCTCCAACTAGAAAATAAATATTGACGCTAAATTTCCATGAAGTTCATATTTATTCTATAGAGGATATGTAAAATGAATAAATATTTTATATTTATTCATACAAACCTACAGACGATGCGGAGGGTACGGAAGTGGCAGGAGTGGCCCCTGCGTCAGATGTGGACGCACCACATATAATTAGATAATTAAAAATAGATTATATAAGTAATTGCAAAAAGAATGTGTAGATCAATAATATAACATTCTAAATCAATATGCATGCACTATAGGATATATAAACATACCCGCAGGTGCGGTGGTGTCACAACTGTAGGGATCCTAGGCACACCCATGAGGTTCCACAAGGCATCAACCATGCCAAAATCAAATTTTTCATATGCCGAGAAACCCTAATGAAGATCGTTAACTAGAGGTAAAGGCGAAACTAGAAGCTAGTAAACTACTTTACTGCTAAGTGAAAGGGATTACAACCTTTGTAGATCCGGTTCTCCACTTCTAAAGCTCCGTGATGACGTCCCTCCGCTGCGATCATCGGGATCCTGGACTCTAGCGTTGGTTTCATCGGAGAATTGATAGGGCTAGGTCGTTGACTTCGGTGCCGAAGATGATCTACGTCGAGGCGACTCAAACTCAAGCTCCATCTTCACTAGGTCATGAAACTTGTGAAGATAACACACTCTACTACATGGCAAGTGGTAGAGGATGAAGAAATAGGAAGTGGGTTCACTTTGGAATTGGGTTTCTCACTTGATTTCATCACTTGAGAATTTTCAAGAATGGTTTTCTTCACTTGAAGAAGATGAAGAAGAAGAAGAAGGAAAATGAATTATTCTTGAAAATAATAAATCAAGTGAATACTTATCATAATGCAACCATGGGTGAAGTAACTTGTGTAGAGACTAAACTAGAGTTTATGTTAATGGTTAGGTTAAAGAATAAAAACAAAATGATTTTGACTTTGTCAAAAGATGCTTGAAATATCATGAAACTTCTAGCAAAGACAAAGGAAAAAGACCATTTTATTTTTACCAAAATAAATAAAAAGAATGAAACCCTAACCATTAACCTAAACATGGTGTTAGCCATACACACACCCAAATTTGCATGTATCATCAAACATGATACAAACTAGTGCACAAAAATATATCACATATACAACTTGTGCACATCAAGTGAGAAAATCAATCTTAAGTGAACAAATACTAGTTAATGTAAAGTAATATATCAAATATATAATTATACATTAAATCATTAAATCAACACTTGATTTAATGATCCGGTCATACTGCATATAACCGACTAATATCAAGTGTATCAATGTATCGAATCAATATTTGATTCGGTAACCCGGCTATATCTTATATAACCGTCCGATGATACAAATCGCGAGAATAGAATTCAGTATCACATACTGGTATTATTCTCGGTCCCGCACATATCTCATATGCACTCCTATTTCGTTTCGCTTGAGCCAGGAAACCTCTGTGTAGGACTCTAAAGACTCGTCAATACGCCGGCAGTAGGTGATGATCATATCAAACACCCACAAGCCGCAAGCGGTCTGCTAAACGTAACGGCCACCCGGGTATTGAGCAATCAGAAGATCAACGAGCAAGCCCACTCACACTCCTGTGAATCCAACCAGTAACACTTACCGTACAGTCCGGTCTGTTCGTCTGATATGTCGCATATCTCGCCTAGGGGTGGTAAACGTCAGACCCCAATAGCTTGATAAGTCATGCCGATGTAAGGTCCACAACAAGCATGAGACTACTGATAACTCTTACCAGTAAATCACTACAACCCTGGACAGGGATTTCCAGTTATGGCCAGTCGAGCATAGCGCAACATCAACCCCCAATACCGGGAGAGACGAATCCCCTCCTATCGCTCATTGCCTCCATGTGAATCGGGACTGTACCCAAAAAACACCTGTTTGCACGACTCAGTAGAGCCATGGTAGGGTGAAAATCAAAGCACAGTGGGAGACACATAAGACTCTATGATGATCTCGGGTCAACAGACTAAGCTGTACCAGTGTCACCAGAGAACTGCCATCTGACGTGAGGTATAATACCATCTGGGAGTTCTCGGCGAGTCCGTTCAGTGTACCCAGTCTCCACTGAGCACCCGTATACCATCTCTGATGTCAAACACCAATGGATATGGGATCATCCATCGCCCATCATATGGGTCGAGAAGATATACGCTAGTCTACTCTGGAATATCGATGCCCCGTCTCGATATTCCCACGACTAGGAACATTGAAGGATGTACTCATGGACTACCCAGGCCCCACTAGTATAATCTACATCACAGTCCTGGAAGTCGAGTACACATCTTAAGGGCTTTCTCAATATGTAACAGAGAGACAGAAAGTATACATTTTAAGATAAAGAGCAACCAGATAGCATACTATCATGTCGAGCAAGAAAGTCCAACCTATATATGTCCCAGCATCCACTACAATATACATCCTATGTACAATAATGGCCTCTACGGCATACATATAACTAACAATCTCCCACTTGCACTAGGGCCATCTGTAGCAGTGGTTGCAGTATCTAATACTCAACCATCCCATAAAAGTCTCTCTTTGGGAAAAAGCCTTTGTGAGTGGATCCGCCGTGTTGTCCTCTGAGTCTACTCTCCTAACCTCGATCACCCTGGAGATCAACTATCTCCATGATCAGGTGATGCTGCCTCAGAATATGTCTGGGTCACTGATGGGACCAGGGTTCCTGGGCCAAAGCCACACTTCCATTGTCAAACAATGGTCGGAACCTAGTTCATCTTATGAACCAATATACACCCAAACTGCCTCTTTGGTAGTATCTTTAATAACGATGTTACCAGCCTTTATCGTCTAGTTTGCCACGGTATCTTGCTTGGAACTCTTCCAACATACCGTCCCTCTACTGAGGGTAAAGACAATGCCTGCGACTGAAATTCAGTCGTGCTTATCAGCCTGGAACTTTTCCAGTGATTCTTCCCAGGATCGATTGATACCATCTCACTAAACCTAGTGAGAACCCTAACATCCATTTAGATCTATCTCATAGATCCAAATCCTTGAATTTAGGAGGTATCACCTTTATCCTATTTGGAGAATCCTTGTGATAAGAAGAGATTGACCGTATGTAGTATAGGAAACTCTTTTTCTATCAAGAGTATGTTGTCCACGTACAATACAAGGATGACCACCTTACTCTCTACTACCGTTTTGTATATACAAGGTTCATCTACCATTTTGATGAAGTCAAACACTTTGACAACCACATCAAAACAGACGTTCCAACTCCGCGATGCCTGCTTTAATCTGTAAAGCAACTTGCACACGTTTCCGCTGCTCCCACTATTTACAAAGCCCTCTGGCTGTGTTCTTATAGACGTTCTCTTCTAAATTATTTTAGAAAAGCAGTAATGGCACCCAACCACCAGATATCGTAGTCATGGTATGTCGCAATGGCAAGTAGGATCTGGATGGACTTAAGCATAGTCCCTGGAAAAGGTTTCATCATTATCCACGCCTGGTCAATGAAGAAAACCTTTAACAAGTCTAGTTTTGAAAGTCTCAACTTTTCCATCTACACCAAGTAATCTTCTCAAGATTTACTTGCTCCTGGTGGGGATTTAACCCCTCAGATATAGCAACCAAAGTCCATACTTTGTTGGTGTACATGGATTCTATCTCAGATCGCTAAGCATCCAGCCATTCTTATAGAATCCCTACTCCCGATGGCCTGCTCGAAACTAGTTGGGTCATCATCTCATGATGCATTCCTCGCTCCCACTGTCATCGAGAAACCGAAGTATCTCTCAGGCGGATAAGGAAGCCTACCAGATCGGCGGAGAGGCTGAGGTTCGTCGGGGACTATTGAATCCTTTGGTTCTGTCAAATCATCAGCTGCAGTTTTGTATAGCTGGAACCTTTCCAGTTCTACAGAACTGACCTTGCCTCGATCTTGTCCGGATTTTTCTTTTGACATAGGCCGGATGATTAGTCGAAAATATTGCATCTTTTACACGGTAATTTCCCTATCATTTGCACTCATTTAGAAGTGTACGGTATTCATATTTCACATATTAGCAAAACTGTCGCAAAATATCAGATTGCATGTATTAGACTCTTAAACCGGCATTTCTAGGGAAATTGACTGCATTTCATGGCATCGCATCATCCCTATATTGCGCAACACTTGTTTTGAGATCTGTGCAGGAAAATCCAGAAGAAAGGCCAAAATTTATACGGTACCGATCAAACATTACGCCAACTCAACGATTTCAGTTCTGGTATCAATCCAAAAGGGAAATTACAAATCAACACATCAGATTAAGCAACAAAAACCAGCCCAAGATCACACCAGAAGACACAAGCCCTAATGCCTCTAAAGAGCCGCGGAACCGCGGCCGGAGCCTGCTTGCGCCGTGGTTCCGCGGCCGTCTTGCCACGTCATCACCTGATCTTTGCATCAAAATTCTTCACTCTGGGCCCTCATTCAGCTCATATACTTCAAGTTCCAGAAGACTCCAGAGACTTCTGCCAGATCAGCAAGCTTTGGAATCAACACTAAACTAGCCTATCATTCTAGAAACTTCTCCCTAAACCCTAGCTTAAACCCTAGCTTAAACCCTAAGCTAGCTCCTAACAAACTCCTTCTAGAAGCTTCAACAAACTTTTGGAGGGAATTGTAATTTTCAAACCTAGACCTAGGGTTTGGGAGATCTATAAATAAGACCCTAGGCTCACTTGTAAATCATCTCTTATCTTGGAAAAATCCCTCCATTAGTTCATTCTAGTAGCCAATAGATCCATTCACTCTCTTTCTTCATCTTCTTCCACAAGTCTAGTGAGAGGACTTGTGTGAAACTCTAACCCTAATTCCAATCAAAAGTCAAGATCCCGAGTACCCCATCAAGCAAGAAGCCTTGCAACCTTTTATGAGCCAAGCCGATCTTCAACAGAGCAAGTGGTCAAAGCCGATCCGCGACTCACAGAGCCGAGCGACGCCAAATCGACAATTTAGTTCTTCCTCTTGTAGTTCTTGAGCGACTGTAATCAAATTGTTGATATAAATAAAAGGTGATATTCTTTTATCTTGTTTTCTTTAAATTCTTGCATCATGATTCAATCTAAATTTTTAGTTGTAAATCTGGTTGTGATGTTTGAGTAATACTCCGCTCGTCGAGGAGTCGAGACGATCAATAGAATGATGATGTAATATATCTGAAATCGATTCTTGAGTCCTACGAGTTTTGTAAACCCTAGCAAGTTCAAGAATCGACGATCCAATTCGTTGCGATGCTTTCTTGATTGATATCGCTTGAGATTGGAGAGTTATGATCGTTTCTTGAAATTGCTAGAGGCTAGAATGTGAATGATATCGACGAAAGAACAAGGGTTAAACGATGAAACCCTAGTTTCATCAAGAAAGCCCTAACTTTCGTCGATCATCATCGATCTAGTATCAATCCTTCGAAGGACAAGAACACGAAATCTTGAGATTACATCACGTCTATAGATCCGATCGATTCCTACGAGCCTCATTTAGATTCTTGACATTTGGTTGGAAAATATCATCGAAACCCGATTCTCGATTGTTTATCATTTCTTGAATTCTTGAATAGAATAGTGACACTTGAAACAATTGATAAATCTTGAATCATGCTTTCGTTTTTTTTCGATTAACTTTTCAATTCAAACAAATTAAATATAAAAACGAATCGCACAATCCCTGTGGACGATCCGCACTCGCTTACGATCTACAACTGACACCGTAATTGATTGCGGTCAAATATAATTCTTTGGTTGTGATTTCTTTATACAATTTTCTAAATACCAATACAAGATATGGTTATCGATCAAATGAAACCATTATCGGGAAACAATTAATTCGATACTTTTACTTTTACATCCAATCGAAAAACAACAACAATCAAATGGCGCCGTTGCCGGGGATTATGCGCTAATTCGTTTCATATTAAAATTTGAATTGAAAGATTTATTCCATTGTGATTTTTGAGATTCGTGCAAACCCTAAACGATTTGTTGTGGTTCATTGCAAGGAGATCTGGAGATTGCTGGAAATTGGAAATTTTTTTTGGGATATACCAGAGAGCTGAGGGAGTCTACAGAAGCTCCCTGGTGAATTTTGGTGCAGTGATCTGCACAGAAGACCGCGAAAGCGCGGTGGGAGTACCCATATGCGGCGGAACCACGGCATTATTGGGGGATCACTGCATAATTTTTGCTTCAGGTAACTTCTTACCTTCTTCTCTCTCCTCTTTTTAGCTCCAACTAACATTTTCTGCAGGATTCTTTGCAAATAATCGCAGCGCCGCAAAAAGCAAAATTAAATTTGTGCGTGATTTTGTTTCTTGGTTGTTTGCATTCTAATACGGATATTAAGGGACACGGCCAAATCCAAATTAGGTGGGGATTTCATTACCCTTCCTAGGCCCCGGAAATCGCAAAACTTGCATCCGCATTGACCCTCATTAACTAAAAAATATCTAGAGATGACTTTAAGGACCGTCGCGCTCAATTAGGACAGAAGAAGGCCGTGGGTAATTCATTGCTTATCCGCGTTTTCTTGTGGTGTCTAAGGCGAGTGTGTCTAAGGCTAGTGGTTTTTAATTAGGCCCACTACTTACGTAGTGGAGTACCTTCCCACTTACCTGGCACTTATCCGGCCACAGGGGGACAAAGAGGCAGTGGAGGATTCTATCCTGCGACTTATCTTTTGGCAGTTAGGAGCAGTCTAGAGCCGGACCTAGGTGACCACTAGATTCTAGGGTTGTGTGCTGCATTTGTTGAGTCGCATCATTTTTTCAAAAAAAATCCGTCCCTTTTTCAAAAGCAAACACCGCATTCATTCATTACCCCTAATTATAAGTCAACGCTGCCACTTGTACTAACTCATTTTAGTACAAGATAGGCTGGACACGGGATTCTAGTGCCCGTTTAGTCCGCGTACCCTTTATCGACTCCGAAGTCGATATTTATCCATTTACCTTTCCTTTACCCACTACCACACCCACTCCGATGGATCCGAATCCATCAAACTTCTTTAACCCTAATCTGCCGCCGTCCGTTGGTGCGCAGAATCCACCCCGCATCTCTCTCCAGGAGAGGTGCTACCCTATTCGAGGTCCTCTTTCGACCTGCTTATCCACACCACCAGCCAACGGGGATAACTTTGAGATTAAGCCCCAATACATCAATCTTTTACCCAAATTCTCGAGACTGAGGACGCTTACGTTTTCATTACGAAATTTGAAAACGTATGCGCAATGATGGGTACATCACAACTTTCAGTGGATGCTATGCGTCTACGACTTCTTCCATTTACTTTGTGCGATATAGCCGAGAAGTGGCTATATAACACTACTGCACACTCTATTACGAATTGGGAAGAATTCTTCGCTGCATTCCTTAAGAAATTTTACCCAATACAAAAGACAGCTCGAATCCGTAGCGAACTGAATCAATTTGCCCAGCTCCCTACTGAACCATTTTCAAAATTCTTTAAACGTTTCAAGGATCTATTGGTTCAGTGTCCTCATCACGGCATCCCGAGATGGGAGCTTTGCCGAATCATTTATGAGGGCATTAACCCAAACACTAAACAGAGCCTTGAAAACATGTGTCAAGGTACTTTTATGACCAAAGATGATGGGGAAGCTTGGAAGTATTTAGAAGAGTTCGCTGAAAAATCACTACAGTGGGAGAGTGGAACCCAACCATTGAATAGGGGTGGCGTACACCAAATAGATGTGTCCATAGGTGTTCGAGCTGAGATGGCAGCAATGCAAAAGAAGCTCGACGCTATGGAACACAAATTTGCAGCAGCCTCCCTAAACCCAGTGTCGCTCCCCAAAACTGTTTGTGGGTGTTGTTCTGATCCGTCTCATTTAACGGAAGAATGTCCATTAAACTCTGCGTTTCAAGGTCACGAGCATTCTAATGCCGCATTTCAAAGACCTAGAAACGATCCATATTCTTCCACGTACAATCAGTGTTGGAGGAATCACCCGAATTTCGCTTGGAACCAAAACCAATCTCAAAACACGGTTCCAAACACGAATCAAATTCAAAGGGCTCTTCCTCCACCACAACAGCAACCCCTTCAACTCACTCAGCACCCCTACCAGTCACAAAACTTCCAAAATCAGGTCAACACTCCTGCACAGTCTAATCCTATGACCTGTTCTGACGAGTTTTCTCAATTCACTCAAACCATGAAATCACTTTTGTCAAATTTCATAGAGGTTTCGGCTGAGGTTAGATCTTCCGTCGGTGAGATAAAGAAAAACTCAGCGTCCCAAGCTGAGAGTATCAGAACGATGGAAGCTGAAATCGCACGACTTAAAGCCGAAATGAGTGCGAGAGAAAAAGGGAAACTTCCCTCTCAAACCCTACAGAATCCTGGGCATTACAATGTAAATGCCGTCACAACGTTGAGATCGGGAAGAGTGCTGAACAATCAAGTCGGGGAAGGAATTGATAATATTGGAAATCATATCAACACCCCGGCTGAGACCTTTCCACACACACACACTTCTCCTTCTGATCCTTCTTCTTCTACCACACCATCTTCTCGCGAGCCTATTCTCCATTTCCCACTAGGCTCGACACCTCAGTATAGCCCTTCTAGTTCTCCACAGACGGTCCCCACACCTCTTTTGGGATCTCATCTACCCTCTCTTCCTTCTCCTATGATGGACCCGACGCTCATTGCGAAAGCACCTTATCCGAACCGGTTAAGGGGTAATAGAACGAGTCCACATATGGAGAAAATTATAGAAATGTTCAAACAGGTTAACATCAATATCCCTCTCCTAGATGCTATTGAGCAAGTCCCCGCTTATGCGAAAATTCTTAAGGACTTGTGCACTAGGAAGAGGAAGACTCAAGTGCCGAAGAAGGTCTTCATGTCTAATAATATTAGCACTGCTTTTATACCCCAGCTACCAAAGAAACGTAAGGACCCAGGATGTCCTACAATATCGATTTCTATTGGGGGTAAAAACATAAATCGTGCTCTTTTAGACCTTGGCGCAAGTGTTAACCTACTTCCATATTCTGTATATGAGCAATTAGGGATTGGAGAGCTGAAACCTGCTCACTGCACTCTCCAAATGGCAGACCGTTCAATCACCAAACCAAGGGGTGAACTAGAGGATGTGTTGATAAAGGTCGGGGAATTTGTTTTCCCTGTAGACTTCATTGTGCTCGATACACAGCCTGTAGCAAACCCCCAGGGCCAAATTCCGATGATTCTGGGTCGTCCTTTCCTTGCCACTTCCAATGCTGTTATAAACTGTAGAAATGGTTCAATGAATTTATCATTTGGAAATATGACCATTGAACTAAACATCTATAAAGTTGGAAGTCAGCCATCAGAACCCTCTGCTCATATTTTAGATGTGTGCTCTGTCCACGAGATCGCTCCCAATAGTTGTGGAGCTGAGGATCTTTGCTTTCTAGATCTCGACGACATTACCACATCTCTGCTTGATTTCACACAAGATCTTAGTGAGGACACTTTTCCTACACTCGAGTCCTGCACTCCTGACTTTACTCCACCCGAGTCTGTATCTTTCACAGGCTCTGAGCTTCTTTGTAAATCCAAAAATCACTCAATGATCCCTCCTTCTATCATTTCTCCGCCCAAATTAGATCTCAAAATTTTACCTTCTCACCTTAAATATGCATATCTAGGTGAGAATGAGTCTTTACCGGTTATCATATCCGCTTCTCTAGCATCAAAGCAAGAGAATGCACTTTTATCGGTATTGAGATCTAACAAAGAGGCGTTTGGTTGGAGTATGGCGGACATCAAAGGGATTAGTCCCTTGATTGTTGAACATCATATACATATGATGGATGATGCCAGACCGACCCGAGAACCACAGAGACGGTTGAATCCCTTCATGAAGGAAGCTGTGATGAAAGAGATCGTCAAATGCTTAGATAATGGTATTATATACCCCATCTCCGATAGCCAATGGGTGAGTCCTATACATATCGTTCCTAAGAAATCCGGCATCACTGTTATAACCAATGAGGCAAATGAGTTGATTCAGACACGCGCCCAAACTGGGTGGCGTGTATGTATTGATTATAGAAAACTCAATGCTGCCACGAGGAAAGACCACTTTCCTCTACCATTCATTGATCAAATGCTGGAACGCTTAGCAGGACGAGAGTATTATTGCTTTATGGACGGATACTCAGGCTATAATCAGGTCCCCATCGCCAAAAAGGATCAAGATAAAACCATTTTTACTTGTCCTTTTGGTACTTTTGCTTACAGTCGCATGCCCTTTGGGTTATGCAATGCTCCCGCTACCTTTCAGCGGTGTATGATGGGGATATTCTCTGATATGGTAGAGAATTTTCTGGAGATCTTTATGGACGATTTCTCGATTTTTGGAGACTCTTTTTCTGATTGCCTAGCGAATCTTGACGCTGTTCTTACTCGTTGCAAAGAGAAGAACTTGACTTTGAACTGGGAAAAATGCTATTTTATGGTCCAAGAAGGAATTGTTCTTGGACATGTCATTTCACAGAAAGGCATTGAGGTTGACAGAGGTAAGATAGATGTCATTCAAAACCTCCCTCATCCCAAAAGCGTCAAAGATATTCGATCTTTCCTTGGCCATGCGGGCTTTTATAGGAGATTCATTAAGGACTTTAGCAAAATTGCTAGACCTTTAACTCTTCTCCTGGCCAAGGATACGAACTTCCACTTTGACTCGGACTGCGAGACAGCTTTCGACTCACTTAAACACTCACTTACTTCAGCCCCCGTTCTATCGTCTCCAAACTGGGACTACCCCTTTGAGCTGATGTGTGATGCATCTGATTTTGCAGTAGGTGCAGTCTTAGGACAACACATCGAAAAGATGCCACACGTGATATACTATGCAAGTAAGACCCTGAATGATGCGCAAATCAATTATACAACCACTGAAAAAGAACTTTTAGCGGTTGTATTTGCATTAGAAAAATTCAGGCCTTACTTAATTGGCTCATCTATAGTTGTGTACACTGACCATTCCGCCTTAAAACATCTTCTGGCGAAGAAAGATGCAAAAGGTCGACTAATACGTTGGATCCTACTGTTACAAGAATTTGATCTTGTTATCAAAGATAAGAAAGGATGTGAAAACGTAGTAGCTGACCATCTTTCACGCATCATTTCTTCCCCTGTGACCCTGCCGATCAATGATTCGTTCCCTGATGAACAACTCTTGAACGTATCCACTGAACCTTGGTTCAGGGATATTGTGAACTATCTTGTCACGGGACTTATACCCAGCGATTGGTCAAAACATGACAAATACCGTTTTCTATCCCAAGTAAAACACTTTTACTGGGATGATCCATACTTGTTTAAGTATTGTCCTGATCAAATCATTCGCCGGTGTGTCCCGAAAGAAGAGTTCAAGAGTGTTCTTTCTTTTTGTCATGATCAGGCCTGTGGAGGTTACTTTGGTCCTAAAAAGACGGCGGAAAAGGTTTTGCAATGTGGATTTTATTGGCCGACCTTATTCAAGGACGCATTTGAGTATTGCAAAACCTGTACACAATGTCAGTAAACGGGTAGAATCTCCCAGAGGAATGAAATGCCTCAGCAACCCATTCTGGTTGTTGAAATCTTCGATGTTTGGGGCATTGATTTTATGGGTCATTTTCCCAACTCCTTTGGGAATTTGTACATTCTGCTGGCGGTTGATTATGTCTCAAAGTGGGTAGAAGCCATTCCATGTTGCACTAATGACAAGAAAGTTGTCATTAAGATCTTGAAAGAGAATATCTTTTCGCGATTTGGACACCCACACACTATTATTAGCGATAATGGGACACATTTCTGCAACAGGTCTTTCGAGACTCTGATGCGAAAATACTCAATCAACCACCGACTTTCTACACCCTATCATCCCCAAACGAGCGGGCAGGCTGAAATTTCGAATAGACAAATCAAACTTATCCTGGAGAAGACTGTTGCTAAAAATAGAAAAGACTGGTCGACCAAATTGACGGATGCTCTTTGGGCATTCAGGACTGCATATAAGACCGGCCTAGGGATGTCTCCATATAGGATAGTTTTTGGGAAAGCATGTCATTTACCCGTCGAGATAGAGCATAAAGTATTGTGGGCTATAAAGGAAATAAACTTTGATCTAAAAGAAGCCTGCAACTTTCGGAAGCTGCAACTTAATGAGCTAAGCGAACTCCGCGATGAAGCTTATGATAATGCTGTGATCACAAAGAATAGGACTAAGGTTTTTCACGATAAAAACATTTTGAGGAAAACATTTTCACCTGGTCAACAAGTCCTTCTTTATGACTCACGATTACACCTTCACGCGGGTAAGCTCCGATCTCGATGGAAGGGACATTTTGTTGTGCGGTCTGTATACCCGCACGGGGCAGTAGAAGTAGAAAATGTCAAAAACGGCACCTTTTTCATAGTGAATGGACATAGACTAAAACCGTATTTTTCTACTGACCCCACGGAGGAGCTCTTGTTCTTACAAGAGCCAGTTTATTTTGATTAAAATTCCTCCGTCTCACCTTCATATCCTGTATATCATTGCATCATTGTTTTGAATGAAGGTGAGTGAAAAGAGTAAGTTTGGGGGAAGTTCTTCACTTATATATTTTGCCCCCACTAATAATTCCCCCCAGGCTTACAGTTTTTGTAGGTATAGCGGTTGGCAACAGTGAGGACACTGTTGAAAACAAGTTTGGGGGAGGTTTGTGCTTATTTTTGCATCATTTGCATATCATTTGCATAAGCACAAAACATTTCTTTAAAAATCTATAAAAAATTGAAAAATTTTCAAAACCCATAAAAATTTAAAAATTTTCAAGTATAAAAATAATTTTAATATTTACACTTTTTTGTACATAAATAAAATAATAAAAGTTTAGATAATGAACAATTACATCCATGAGATTAGAAAAATTTAAGAAAACTAAGAAAATTAGAAGTTTTCTTATACGAACTAGTAATAAGTAGTTATGAGCCGTTGTCCCAAGGGTTAGTAAGATGAAGGACGTCACTAATCTAAGGATAAAAATAAGTCTGAAAAATAGTTTCTATTCTGGAAGCCAAACATTTTGAACGTTGATACCTTACTATTCGCATTTACACACGTCTTGAAGCCTGGGATAGTAGAGGATACCTTGAAATGTTCTTGTCTTAAAGCCGATGGATGAAGGAAATAAAAAGGAAAAAAAATGAAATGAATAAAAAAATAATATATAAAGTGGTGAGAAAAATGGACACTGGTTTTGTTATCACCAAGGGTAATAAAAAATGTATAGCAAGGGTGCTTCTTCACCTAGTGCCCTAAGGCCAACTGGTCTGGGAGTCACTGCTATGCCTGAGGTGGTGCAAGACGAGGAAAATACACCAAATAAGCAAGCACAGGAGTAATCGGTCCGTTAGTACCTCAAGAAGTATTAACGGTCGCATGAAAGTGTGTAAGTAATCTCATCTAAATATTCATTAATTAAAAAGTACTGAGGCCGATGGGCAAAAGTATGATAGCTTGAAATGAATTCTCCGAGTGTAGGGATGTCTTTACACACACGCAGGGTTATATGATCGATATTTGGAAGAAAGATAGGAATGAAAAATAAGACGATGTTTTATTGAGGGAGGACGTGATTTCTGACATTTTTCCATGACCATTAAGATAGGGCTCATGACAACAGAAAAGCTAGCTTAGTTGGAAACCCTAATTTTCAAAGCTTTTCTTTTAAGATTCTTTTCTTTAAATGTAATATTCATGATCTTTCTTTTATTATTGGATTTTGTGGGTGTAATCCACTGAAAACCCTCAGGAGACAACACTTCTCCTACTAGGGACACCTAAAGGCTTGTTGCACGTGCTCAGTGCAATCGTGTTGCCTACGAAAGTGTGCTAGTTAGTTTTTCTCTTTCTTTATTTTCTCCTTCTCTTTCTTTATTGCCTACGAAAGTGTGCTCGGGACGATCGAAATTAAGTTTGGGGGAATTTGATTAGTCGAAAATATTGCATCTTTTACACGGCAATTTCCCTATCATTTGCACTCATTTAGAAGTGTACGGTATTCATATTTCACATATTAGCAAAACTGTCGCAAAATATCGGATTGCATGTATTAGACTCTTAAACCGGCATTTCTAGGGAAATTGACTGCATTTCATGGCATCGCATCATCCCTATATTGCGCAACACTTGTTTTGAGATCTGTGCAGGAAAATCCAGAAGAAAGGCCAAAATTTATACGGTACCGATCAAACATTACGCCAACTCAATGATTTCAGTTCTGGTATCAATCCAAAAGGGAAATTACAAATCAACACATCAGATTAAGCTCCAAAAGCCAGCCCAAGATCACACCAGAAGACACAAGCCCTAAGGCCTCTAAAGAGCCGCGGAACCGTGGCTGGAGCCTACTTGCGCCGCAGTTCCGCGGCCGTCTTGCCACGTCATCACCTGATCTTTGCATCAAAATTCTTCACTCAGGGCCCTCATTCAGCTCATATACTTCAATTTCCAGAAGACTCCAGAGACTTCTTCCAGATCAGCAAGCTTTGGAATCAACACTAAACTAGCCTATCATTCTAGAAACTTCTCCTTAAATCCTAGCTTAAACCCTAAGCTAGCTCCTAACAAACTCCTTCTAGAAGCTTCAACAAAATTTTGGAAGGAATTGTAATTTTCAAACCTAGACTTAGGGTTTGGGAGATCTATAAATAAGACCCTAATCTCACTTGTAAATCATCTCTTATCTTGGAAAAATCCCTCCATTAGTTCATTCTAGTAGCCAATAGATCCATTCACTCTCTTTCTTCATCTTCTTCCACAAGTCTAGTGAGAGGACTTGTGTGAAACCCTAACCCTAATTCCAATCAAAAGTCAAGATCCCGAGTACCCCATCAAGCAAGAAGCCTTGCAACCTTTTATGAGCCGAGCCGATCTTCAACAGAGCAAGTGGTCAAAGCCGATCCGCGACTCACAGAGCCGAGCGACGCCAAATCGACAATTTAGTTCTTCCTCTTGTAGTTCTTGAGCGACTGTAATCAAATTGTTGATATAAATAAAAGGTGATATTCTTTTATCTTGTTTTCTTTAAATTCTTGCATCATGATTCAATCTAAATTTTTAGTTGTAAATCTGGTTGTGATGTTTGAGTAATACTCCGCTCGTCGAGGAGTCGAGACGATCAATAGAATGATGATGTAATATATCTGAAATCGATTCTTGAGTCCTACGAGTTTTGTAAACCCTAGCAAGTTCAAGAATCGACGATCCAATTCGTTGCGATGCTTTCTTGATTGATATCGCTCGAGATTGGGGAGTTACGATCGTTTCTTGAAATTGCTAGAGGCTAAAATATGAATGATATCGATGAAAGAACAAGGGTTAAACGATGAAACCCTAGTTTCATCAAGAAAGCCCTAACTTTCGTCGATCATCATCGATCTAGTATCAATCCTTCGAAGGACAAGAACACGAAATCTTGAGATTACATCACGTCTATAGATCCGATCGATTCCTACGAGCCTCATTTAGATTCTTGACATTTGGTTGGAAAATATCATCGAAACCCGATTCTCGATTGTTTATCATTTCTTGAATTCTTGAATAGAATAGTGACACTTGAAACAATTGATAAATCTTGAATCATGCTTTCGTTTCTTTTCGATTAACTTTTCAATTCAAACAAATTAAATATAAAAACGAATCGCACAATCCCTGTGGACGATCCGCACTCGCTTACGATCTACAACTGATACCGTAATCGATTGCGGTCAAATATAATTCTTTGGTTGTGATTTCTTTATACAATTTTCTAAATACCAATACAAGATATGGTTATCGATCAAATGAAACCATTATCGGGAAACAATTGATTCGATACTTTTACTTTTACATCCAATCGAAAAACAATAACAATCACCGGACAATCCCAAATCTTAACTTACTTAAGAGATAGGCTCTTCCCATACCATATCTCATATGGAGCAGTAGACACTGATTTGATTCGAACCCAATTCAATAGGTATGCAGCTTCTTAAGTGCATAACCCCTAAAAGAAAATAGGTAACTCAGTAGTACTCATCATAGAGCGCACCATATCATATAGGGTGTGATTGCTCCGCCCCGATACACCGTTGTGCTGTGGTGTATACAGAGGAGTAACACTGTGAGAGAATCTCATTCTCCTTTAAAATAGTCCAAGAATTCCATGCACAAGTATTCCCCTCCCTGATCTCATCATAGGATATAATACTTATACCTGTATTTGGTTCTCTACTTCTAACTTATATTCGGTGATTATCTCAAAAGTTTCGGACTTGTGTTTCAACAAGAACATATGTCTGAATCTAGAGAGATCATCAGAGAATATAATGAAGTACAAAGAACCGGTCCTGGCATGTGCAGACAGGGGACCTTACATACATCATCATGTATCAGTCCCAAGAGTTTACTAACTCTTTCTCTGTTTCCAATAAACAGAGCTATGGTCATCTAATCTTTGTGACATGACTGGCAAGTTTCACAAGATGTAAATTCAAACTGATTTAAATATGCATCTAAATTTAACTATATCCAGTCGGGTCATATTGATATGACCTAGTCTACAATACCTCAAGAAGGATTCGTTCATTTCTGAACTCTTCCTCTTGTGTGTGTTCTGTATACAAGGAACTGTAGTTTGATTTAGAACGTCAATGCTTTTAGATAACGTGCCTGAACCGATCAACTTTTGAAATAGGAAATGTTCAAAATATTATCCAACAATACAAAATTTTATCATTTCTTTACTAATAAAGAGACTGATATGATTTTGTATGTCAGGTTCGGTATCTAATAACATTTGTTCAGAATTAATCTATTTGTAATACAGGGTGACAGTGACCAACAGACTTGGCTGCAACACTTGCACCGTTTTCTGTCTCATGAAACTTATCACCCGTTCTCAGTTCTCTACCTATCTGTAGCCCATGTAACGGATTACATTTGCGGGATCCTGATCCGGTATCTAATACCTAGGACGTAGAGGACACTGAGAAACCGTTCTTTATAATGAACACACCCGAAAGAGATGCATCATATGCACTTTCTTCGTTTGGGCGGCATGGGAATCCTGGTATTCCCCTATTTCCTGCTCTGTCTTATAACAATTATAAGTTGGAGCGGGACCAACGTTCCCCAGCTCAGTATAACAAGCGGGTTCGGTCAATACTTCCATATTATTATCTTGATTAAGGTGTGATATGGTCGCTACCTAAAGAGAGAGAGAAGAAAACACTCTGCGTGCGCTCTTGCAAGATTAGATTGGTTATATATTTTATCTAATCAGGATGGCACCCACTGTTTTTATCAAATCTTTCTTCAAACCTTAAAAGGAAAGACTAGCCGGGATTAATTACACTCTACAAGTTCGCCAATCTTTCATCCAGGCCAGTGTCGGTACTTTGAGGGAGGTTCCCCGTGCTTTCGCACGGACCTAATTAAAATAAACCTCGTTTTCCCATGGGCGTAACCCCGTTGACACCTTTCTAGACACCTACTTGATCGGCTAATTGTAAAGTGCAAAAGTCTCCCAGGAGTAACAATTACTCGCAGTGGGTATCGAGATCCAACTATCATATAGAAGGTATGCAATCTCATTGCAAATTTCAACACTTGAAACTCCCGATAATGATTTTTACCCATAGCACTTATGACCTTAACTATGGTCAACAAATCATAAGTACTAGTCAAGTTCTACCCGTCATTTCATGATTAATTAGACCCACCCACATGACCCTTAACTAAGGTCAACAAAGTCACGCGACTGTCCTAACTAATCACATCATATGCGGTGTAGGAAGACATCACTTAGCTACCATATACTGTGTCTTAACTAAGGTCAACAAACACAGCACGAATACTAAGTACTCTACTTCCTAAAATGACGAAGGGTTGCGGATGGTTTTTAAGAAAACCTTTAACGCTTTGAACTTAATCTCATTGCGGAATCAAATGGTTTTTAAATAGAGTGTTTTTTAGGCTTTTCTAGTTTTGCTAAAGGGGTCACTCCCGGTGAAGGGATCGTCGGCCCTTTCCTCATCGAATAAGGTGCAGGATATATCAAATATACCGCTGTGCAAAACAAAAACTATAGAAGCAATCAAAAGACAAACCGAGGGTTGTAGCATCTGCCAGTTATTGCTAAAGGGGTCACTCGCGGTGAAGGGATCGTCGACCCTTTCCTCATTGAATAAGGTGCAGGATGTTCTACAAGGAACACCGCGATGCAAAGCAAGAACTGTAGCTACCTGTTTTTAAGAAATTCGATTTCACAACATCTTTTAGGTTTATTTTCTTTCATTAATCTCATTAATGAATGTCCCATCATTTAAGTCCACCTAAACATCACAGATTAATATAACGTACGCTTATGCCATCCGCATTCGCCTCGATGTCCCGTCTGCACCGTTAGGTTAGGTAACTAACGCCAGAGCGAGGCAGGGCTAGCGCGGGTGTAAAACATAAGCAACGTCTATATAATATATCATATATACTATATATAATATCTATCTGAATATATTACATGATCACATCACAGATAACGCAGCAGAAAATATCATATGAAATATTGGATATACTAGGACGTCCGTGTTTTATTTTGAGCCTGAATAAAACACGGATTCCACATTCGTGATGAATAGCCAATCCCACACCCCTAGACCTCTACGAGAGCGGCAAGCAACCCTACCAATTCTAGGGTTAGGAGACCCGGACTCGACTTCTCGAGATGGTCTCCCACTGGACCCTAGAACCGGTTACTTGTGCTCCCCTCCTTGGGTCTATCCTAATGCGGAAAAGTAAATAATATACATCAATGGTGACATCTTCCGCAACCTGGAAGTGCCCCAATAAAAGAATATTACATACAAGTTTTTACGTGAATGAAAATGAAAAACACTCATATCACATAACCCCCCCTCCCGGCTATTCAAACGCGACGATCCAATATAACATATCCAGCAACACATAACATCACATGTCATCAACGTAAGTAAATATGCGCATCCCAATTGTCGTTGACATATAGCAACGAAACCGGCGATATCATATATTACACTTACGGTCGCAGAAAAGAAAGTGTAAAACTACAACAGTTGGAATCCACAACCTCCTTAGATATCGCATGCCTAATTAATTGAATTCCTTAGACATCGCATGCCTAACAATTATAAACCCCGCATTTTAGTCTCATTATCGAAAACACTTTTCAATATAAAGTCGGGCAATTCAACAAGATTCCCGACATCCAGAACGAATGCTTGTTTCAAACTTTAGTAGACGGCCGCACCCCCGGATGCCGTCGACGAAGTGCACTAAGCCGGAACACCGCTACCGCGAGCACCGGAACGGATGCTTTCGGTGACGGGGTTCTCCTACAGTCACATGGTCGGGGCTATGGGGCGTGGCTATCTATTAAATTTACCGGCGAGTATCTGCGTACGCAACGTGATTGCGACGGACTTTTGATCCCATCAAAATTCCGTAGCAACCGATCAAGTGAGACTAAACTGCTAGATTTATAACATTCAAATGTTGTTGATTCCAATTATTGTATCAAATTCCAGATAAATAGAAAATGTTAAACTTTCCGATCGAACAATTAAACATCCAAGTTTTCCCGAAAAGCTCAACACATGAAATAAGTTTGAAAACATCCATTTCATGCCACAGTACCAACGGTCCAGCCATAGAAGGGTCAAGCCAACGCCTCACATGTGGCACGCCGTACTGCCCCAAACCGTAAGGTTCAAAGGGCAGTTCAAGACGGTCACATAATCGAGTTAAGGTTTGTTGTCTTCTAGAGGGTCCATCGCATTACTTGCACTACTTAGAATGTTCTCAAACTACGGAAACATCCAACACTTGGAAATTTCCCGGCAGGGGAAAAAGTGGGTATTTATATCCGGTCGAACTTTTTAACATGTTCTAAAATTACCCCAAAAAACACATAGACGCAGTTAAAATTTCCGATCGAATCATCGAGTCCCCAATACAACCCAGAAAACTCAACTTATGAGTGCAAATTAAAAATTCCCATAAAACTCAGGAATAACTTAGTGACGTTACTGTGCAAAATGTGATGAATGAAGTGACGGTACGGCCGCGGAACCGCCGCACGAGCCATGCTCGTGCCGCGGTTCCGCGGCGCCTTGATCGACTTAGGCGCACGTTTTGTACAGTAACTCCTAGAAAACCCAGCTGATTTTTTTGAGAATTTTTAATCTGGAAAAATCCACAATTTCAGAAAATGTACCGAGAAGGGTGTAATTTAGGGTTTCGGGGTTCGATCGGGTTTCTAACATCATCTACACATCGCCTAAAGCTCTAGCTAGACTCTGATACCACTGTAGGGATCCTAGGCACACCCATGAGGTTCCACAAGGTATCAACCATGCCAAAATCAAATTTTTCATATGCCGAGAAACCCTAATGAAGATCGTTAACTAGAGGTAAAGGCGAAACTAGAAGCTAGTAAACTACTTTACTGCTAAGTGAAAGGGATTACAACCTTTGTAGATCCGGTCCTCCACTTCTAAAGCGCCGTGATGACGTCCCTCCGCTGCGATCATCGGGATCCCGGACTCTAGCATTGGTTTCATCGGAGAATTGATCGGGCTAGGTCGTTGACTTCGGTGCCGAAGATGATCTACGTCGAGACGACTCAAACTCAAGCTCCATCTTCACTAGGTCATGAAACTTGTGAAGATAACACACTCTACTACATGGCAAGTGGTAGAGGATGAAGAAATAGGAAGTGGGTTCACTTTGGAATTGGGTTTCTCACTTGATTTCATCACTTGAGAATTTTCAAGAAAGGTTTTCTTCACTTGAAGAAGATGAAGAAGAAGAAGAAGGAAAATGAATTATTCTTGAAAATAATAAATCAAGTGAATACTTATCATAATGCAACCATGGGTGAAGTAACTTTTGTAGAGACTAAACTAGAGTTTATGTTAATGGTTAGGTTAAAGAATAAAAACAAAATGGTTTTGACTTTGTCAAAAGATTCTTGAAATATCATGAAACTTCTAGCAAAGACAAAGGAAAAAGACCATTTTATTTTTACCAAAATAAATAAAAAGAATGAAACCCTAACCATTAACCTAAACATGGTGTTAGCCATACACACACCCAAATTTGCATGTATCATCAAACATGATACAAACTAGTGCACAAAAATATATCACATACACAACTTGTGCACATCAAGTGAGAAAATCAATCTTACGTGAACAAATACTAGTTAATGTAAAGTAATATATCAAATATATAATTATACATTAAATCATTAAATCAACACTTGATTTAATGATCCGGTCATACTGCATATAACCGACTAATATCAAGTGTATCAATGTACCGAATCAACATTTGATTCGGTAACCCGGCTATATCTTATATAACCGTCCGATGATACAAATCGCGAGAATAGAATTCAGTATCACATACTGGTATTATTCTCGGTCCCGCACATATCTCATATGCACTCCTATTTCGTTTCGTTTGAGCCAGGAAACCTCTGTGTAGGACTCTAAAGACTCGTCAATACGCCGGCAGTAGGTGATGATCATATCAAACACCCACAAGCCGCAAGCGGTCTGCTAAACGTAACGGCCACCCGGGTATTGAGCGATCAGAAGATCAACGAGCAAGCCCGCTCACACTCCTGTGAATCCAACCAGTAACGCTTACCGTACAGTCCGGTCTGTTCGTCTGATATGTCGCATATCTTGCCTAGGGGTGGTAAACGTCAGACCCCAATAGCTTGATAAGTCATGCCGATGTAAGGTCCACAACAAGCGTGAGACTACTGATAACTCTTACCAGTAAATCACTGCAACCCTGGCCAGGGATTTCCAGTTATGGCCAGTCGAGCATAGCGCAACATCAACCCCCAATACCGGGAGAGACGAATCCCCTCCTATCGCTCATTACCTCCATGTGAATCGGGACTGTACCCAAAAACCACCTGTTTGCACGACTCAGTAGAGCCGTGGTAGGGTGGAAATCAAAGCACAGTGGGAGACACACAAGACTCTATGACGATCTCGGGTCAACAGACTAAGCTGTACCAGTGTCACCAGAGAACTGCCATCTGACGTGAGGTATAATACCATCTGGGAGTTCTCGGCGAGTCCGTTCAGTGTACCCAGTCTCCACTGAGCACCCGCATACCATCTCTGATGTCAAACACCAATGGATATGGGATCATCCATCGCCCATCACATGGGTCGAGAAGATATACGCTAGTCTACTCTGGAATATCGATGCCCCGTCTCGATATTCCCATGACTAGGAACATTGAAGGATGTACTCATGGACTACCCAGGCCCCACTAGTATGATCTACATCACAGTCCTGAAAGTCGAGTACACATCCTAAGGGCTTTATCAACATGTAACAGAGAGACAGAAAGTATACATGTTAAGATAAAGAGCAACGATATAGTGTACTATCATGTCGAGCAAGAAAGTCCTACCTATATATGTCCCAGCATCCACTACAATATACATCCTATGTACAGTAATGGGCTCTAGGGCATACATATAGCTAACAACAACCTACAGCTAGACGGTAATAAAAATTACTATCTAAGTAAGAGCAAAAGGAATGTGTGTATATTTATGATATAGCATTCTAAATCAATATACATGCACTATATGATATATAAACATACCTGGAAGAGCGGGAGTGGCCTATGTCCCTGATGTGGACGCATCACAAACAACTAGACAATCAAACATTGACAATATAAGTAATTTTTACATGAACAGGGATGAATATCTATAATATTACATTCAAAATGGATATGCGTGCAATGTACTTGGAGGTGTGGCAAAGTCCACACGGAAGGAGGCCTCCGAAGGGGTCTCCGATCTGGGTGCAAGACCGGCCCTCTGAAGCTCCCTATGCAGCTCTCCGGGTGGCAGAACCGCTCTGCCTCTGCCTCTGCCTCTGCCGGTGCCACGGCTGGAGCTCCTGCCGCCCCTCGTTGCTCCCGTCATCGTCATCAAATCTAGATAAACGGTTCGTGGACGCATTAGACAATCATTACAAGTATTGACTATATATGTATAGATCGTAAAATGTGAAGTAATAATATAACATTACTGATAACCTTTTTCGTTTCGTAGGCGCATTATACATATCTACTTGGATTTCATCATCGATGTCATTTCTAACCCACGTAACTTCATGATCGGCCAAAGACAACCCGTCCTTCGAAACAGACGGTCGGAGCACTCTAAGCCTTCTCTCCTCTTCATCCTCATCGCTGTCCTCAAATTCTGGGACATCATAGACATCCCTGGGTTTCCAACGGCATACGACACTCCATCTCGGATGCTTCAAACACTGTGAATAGTATACTTGGAACGCTTGGTTCGGAAAGATAAACGGATCTTCCTGACCGTAAAATCAAAGTGTGTTCACACTGGTCAATCCATATTCATCTTTCCAAGTCCCAAGATTGCTTCTCCACTTATCCGTATCGGTTCGTGTATCATACAAAGTACACTGGAATATATAAAAAGGTTATGATCGTCCGGGATAGTGGATGCCGAGTATACAATTTAAGTACCCATAATAAATCACACCGTCCGATCCTACCGTCGCAATCCCACTATTTTGTATGGTTCTAGATGTTTCTATATCCTTAACTTCGAATTTGTATCCAAGGACACCAAATCTTTTATAATATGCAACCTCCATACTAGGAAATTGAGCTAAACATCTTGAATCACTCTCAAATGATGCAGACAAGTTCGGATCGTGGATCTAACAAAACAAATTTTACGACAAATACATAACGATATAAGTTTAGATTAAAACTGATAGCAATAACATGTTATTCGAATAACTTACATGATCTGTGACCCAATCACAAAAATTATCCTGATGATATTTTTCCAATCGTTCTTCGTTCCAATCAGGATGCCCCTCACGTACCTCGTTAAAATGAATTCTGTTTTCGACAAATAATGGTGACATTAATATTATATCATTTCATACACACACAAACACAAATATAACAATTAATCCAAAAAAACTTACTCTCTAATTTGTTCAAGACATGCGCAATTAAGCAAGATAAACCGTTATATCTTGTTGATAAACATAGTGTCTACCTCTTATAATTGGCTTTACCATATGGACCGTCTTGAATTCTTCGAGGCCGGTTAAGTCTCGTCTCAATGTTCTCGTCCAGATAGCGGGAACAAAATATGGTTGCTTCATTAAGAAGATAACCTTGCATGATAGAACCCTCTGGTCGATTTTTATTGCGTATATACTTTTTAAGAGTGTAGAGATACCTAAAGAAAATATGTTGAATAAATAAATATAGGCATACAGGACAACAATAATTTTAAAAATTGCGCGAAACGAAAAATTACACGTAGCTCTCGACGGGATACATCCATCGATATTGTACCGGTCCGGCTAACTTAGCCTCAGTTGCAAGATGAACCGTCAAGTGTATTATGATATCGAAGAATGACGGTGAGAAAATACGCTCAAACTTGCAAAGTATCAATGCAATAGAATTTTCTAGTTTATCCAGCGTCAGAACCTCCAGTGTTTTAGCACACAACTCTCTGAAAAAACAACATAGGTCGTTGATTACTAGACCAACCGATTCGGGGAGAGAATTCCTGAGGGCTAATGGAAGAAGGTGCTCCACGATAACATGGTGATCATGACTTTTCAGCCCATCGATCTTGCCTTTCACAAATTTTATTTTCTTGCTGAATGATCCTGAGAAACCCGTGGGAACTTTCAAATCATGCAACACCTGCAGGAATCTTTTCTTCTCCCGTTGTGACATATGATAAGCGGAATTGGGAAGTACAAACTTGCCTGGTTTACCCGCTACCGGTCTAGGGTGCAATTCACTTCTTATTCCCCACTCCTGTAGATCCATCCGAGCATTCAGGTTGTCTTTCGATTTCCCGTCTTTACAAAGAAGCAAGTTGAGTATGTGCTCTGATACTCCCTTCTCTATATGCATGACGTCCAGACAATAACACACTAAATTTGTTGACCGGTACGGAAGCTTGAAGAAAATGCTTAACTTGTTCCAAAATGGTGGTTTGACCTGTTTCGTCGGATCCATCCCGAAGGTCACATTATTGTAACCATCGCATTGAGCAATCACGTCCTCTCCGGAAAATGGGGATGGAGGTCCAAGAAACTCCTGATGACCATCAAAGTGAACAGTGTCTAACCTATAGGGGTGGTCTGGAGGCAGGAAACGTCGATGGCCGCAATAACAAACCTTCTTGCTAAAATTCAAGAATTTCGATATTGTGTGTTGATGGCAGTGAGGACATGCTTTGTGACCATGTACGGACCAAACTGATAACATTCCATACGCAGGAAAGTCATTAATTGTCCACATTAAATCTGCACGCAGTATGAAGGTTGTATTTGTGTTTGCATCGTATGTCTCTACACCATCAATGAACAAAGATTTTAACTCCTCGATCAGAGGTCGGAGATAGACGTCGATATTATTTCCCGGTGAGTTTGGTCCGTCGATAAGAAGAAGCATCATAAAATATGATTGGTCCATAGCCAACCAAGGCGACAGATTATAAATTATCATTACAACGGGCCAAGCGCTGTGACTTCCAGCCATATAGTTGAATGGGCAGAAGCCATCACTAGCCAGTCCGAGCCGGACATTGCGAGGATCGCTACTGAATATTGCGTGCCTCCTATCGAAATCCTTCCATGCCGGTGAGTCTCTTGGATGGCTCATTTTTCCATCTTCACTTGGAGGAGCACGGTGATGCCAAATTATTGCCTCGGCTGTTTTCTTGCTCCTGAATAGCCTCAGTAGCCTCTATGTTATGGGAAAGTATCGTGCTATCTTGACAGGTATATCAGGTTTCTTATCAGAATCTTTCGGCTTATACCTGGCCTCTCCGCATGTTGGACACTCTTTCAAATCTGAATTCTCTTTCCGGTACAACACGCAATTTTTAGAACGTGCTTGAATCTTCTCGCACTTTAGACCCAAATCAGACATCATCTTCTGGGCTCCGTACCAGCTGTCGGGCACGTTATTTCCCGGGGGCATAGAATCTTTCAAGAACGAAAGAAGCATTGTGAATGACTTGTTACTCCATCCATTTAGGCACTTAATCTGGAAAAGTTGGACAAACCATGAGAGGGTGGAATACTTTGCATTCTCATAAATTGGTTTTCTAGCATCATTCATGAAATTTTCATATTTATCCGTACGCGGTCCTTGACCGGAAGGAATGTCATCCTCGGTATGAATAGATTCACCTAGGGCAGTCTCTACCATATCTTCCATTTCTTCTTATGGAAATAAATTACCGTCTTCTCCTTCTGTCGCATTACCGTCTTCTCCTTCTTCTCCTGCCGCATTATCGTATTCTCCTTCTTCTTCTGCCGCATTACTGCGTTCTTCTCCTTCCCCGTGATATTTCCAAATTGTATAAAGTCTAGTAAACCCATATTTTACAATATGAAGCTCTGCCAATTCTACCTTCTGCCAGTACTTATTGCCACATCTATCGCACGGGCAGAGAATCTTCTCTATTATGATCTTATTATGTGCACATGCAAATTCAATAAAAGCAGCAACTCCTGCGACAAACTTAGGTTGCATACATTATTGCCAATCCACATACATCCAGTCCTTAACTCTGACGTACTCATGGACCATGTTAGACTGTATAACATATAAATTATAGGTTATGGTGACTATATTGAGAAATCTAAGAACGGGATAGTTACTGACAAAGGAGAAAATCCGTGTATATGCTTTGTGTGTGCGTTTGTCGTTGAAAAGAATAAATTATCGAACGTATGTTAACCGATAGACGGGGACTAAGTGGCGCTTTTAGTTTCATATATGAGTATCGATGAAAATATGAAGGTTTCATAATATCATCGAGTATCATATATTGGTTTTAACTTGAATATCTTGAATCACTCTCTAATGATGCGTTTGTTGTGTATTCTTGTTGTATGTGTGTGTTCCGGCTGTCGGGGGTGAGGCTTCTATCCTATTAAGAATGTATAGAGCGAACACCCATTCGCTTGTGCTTTCAACCGTTTCGAGTAAATTTCGGCAGCACCTCCCCGCTGTTCTCCGAGTACACTGTAATAGAATAGATAATCATTTCAAAGCTGTGAAACAACGTTGAAATGAACATCTAATCTATCTTTGTACACGGAGAACCAGCGGAAAGGTACCGACGAAATATCTCGAAACGGATGAAAACACTAGTGAATGAAGGTGTTTGCTTTATACATTCCTAACTTGTCCACACGGGACAAATCTATCGATTATCATACGATTGAATCTTCTCGTCACATAGACTATACGACGGTTGTTAGTATCGAGCTATACCGTCCGATATTTAACAACCTTCATATAGTTCTATGTCACGACGAACATCGAACGTATGTTAACCGATAGACGGGGACTAAGTGGCGCT
This sequence comes from Agapanthus africanus, assembly GCA_030015575.1. Lineage (NCBI taxonomy): Eukaryota > Viridiplantae > Streptophyta > Magnoliopsida > Asparagales > Amaryllidaceae > Agapanthus > Agapanthus africanus. The sequence continues at coordinate 747,478,904 of CM057341.1, read as the reverse complement.
TTTAGTTTCATATATGAGTATCGATGAGAATATGAAGGTTTCATATTATCATCGACTATCATATATTGGTTTTAACTTGAACATCTTGAATCACTCTCTAATGATGCGTTTGTTGTGTATTCTTGTTGTATTGTAACATGATTTTAAACTTATGAAATAATACTTGCTTAGTTACTTGCAAATTGATCGACATTGCAAGTTAAACTTCGGCTTCGTATGTACCAAGAACTAGTATCTCCAGAAATGTATTAGACATCAATTTGGATATTTCAATCTACCACACATCTGTATCCATATGCATAAAAGGGATGCATTTCATATATCCATATTTTGAGTCATCCATATTTATCGTATGAAAACAAAAGAGTATGAAAACAATATGTTCTTGTGTATCTATATATTAGACCATTGAGATCAAGATTGATAGAACTGATCATCCACAAAGAGATTAAGGATTGACTTTTGACAGCCATATGAAGGAAAATTTTCTCCTACGGCAACCTAATAATATACCCATTATCCTCATATATACATATATGCAGGCAGGCATGGATACATACATGCAAATATTTGAAAAATTAATATATCAACCAAAAACTATTATTGCAATGGCATTCATCTATAACAATCAACAATTAAAACTACAAATGTAGGATACTGATATCACAAAGCGTTATACGCAACATATGAATTCACATGACTGAAACATGCATCAAAAAAACATGTTCATCCAAAAGAAAGGCCACTGTCAACAAATATAGACAAATACGTCATAAAAACAGTAACTAACAAGTTGATTAGCATCTGGATCAAGAAAATGATAGGAAAAACAATTGACTATGATCTATAATGACAAGTCTATTACTACGACTCTCGACTAACAAAGGTGGCTTTTCGTCCTTGGTAGCTTGATAATTGGGATTTGATGGCGAATAAAAATATGCATATGCCGTTTGACCGGGAACTTCAATAGGAAACTCAATGAGGTCGGGTGTACTGAAGTACGCTTTGTATTTCGCTATATCAGGTGATGAAGCCCAAGCCCTAGCCCCAGCCCCAACCCAACCCCCACCCCAACCGAACCCTAGCCCCAGCCCCAACCTAGCCCTATCCCCAACCCCAACCGAACCCCAACCCAACCAAACCCTAACCCTAACCTAAACCAAACCCGATGCCTAACCCTAACCCTCACACCTACCTGAACCCTGAACCCTAGACCTAACATCATCAAAATTATAATTAATTTGAGATTTACTAACCTGTAGCGGGCGGTGGAGGAGACGACAGAGAAGACCGGTGGTCGACGACGATCGGCGACGAGTCGCGGACGGTGGCGACGAGGAAGTCGACGAGAAAGTTTTGGGAACGACCGAGGAAGGTGGAGACGACGCGCGGAGGGCGGTGGTGACGAGGCGCGGGAACGAGCGATCGAGGCGCGGGAGAGTGAGAGAGAGAATTTTTGGGAACGATCGATGACTTTTCTGTGCTTTTTTTTATTAATAACCTATTTATATGCCCCTACGGACATAACCGTAGGTCCACCGTTTGCAGCTCCGTAGGGCCAAACAATAAATTATGATTTAATATTTTTAAATTAAAACGTAAGGCACCGTAGGGAAAACGATGGGGACCTACGGATAAATCCGTTAGGGCAAGAAAAAGTTGCCCCTACGGATTCCTGGGTCCATAGGGGCAACCCTATATTGTAGTAGTGTGCTTCTGGGTATGTTAGAGTTCACCTCAGACTCGAGTTGGACTTCTCGCTCGGTCTACGCTTTCATTTCGTTAATGGCCTTAGGTTGTGCCAATGCAAAAGAGCGGAGCCACTCTTTGTGCCTAAGACCCGACCTCACCGCGGTGATGGCCGTTTCGTCGCGGTGCTAGGTACCTCCAGGAGGACATTGTAGAAGCGGGTGACATACCCTTTGAAGGATTCCTTGTCGCCGCTCTTGACAGTGAATAAGTAGTCCACTATCTTCTTTTGTCATCGGTTACCGACAAAATGGCAGGGGAATTCGGTAGCCATCTCCTCAAAGGTAGAGATAAAGGGCGGTGTAAGCCCCCGGAACCAGTCCGGGCCAGCTCGGATCAAGGTGGTGGGAAAAGCTTGGCATTAAGCTGCGTCCGAGTTATCCTCGAAGCTCATGCCCGCCGTAAATGCGTCTAGGTGTTCCTTCAGGTCAGATTTCCCGTCGAAGAGGGCCACTTTTGGCGGCTTGTTCCTGGACGAGACGTGCTCGGCCATCAGTTTTTCTGTAAAGGGTTTTGTCAGTGAGTCGGCGGAGTATCAGGCCTCTTCGCCGGACGCATAGCCATCCCGTTGTATGACTTCGATTTTATTTTTGAGGGCCTCAAGTCGGTGGTGGTGCCCCGAGGATTCTATGCAGTCGGGGTGGTGGCTACTCCCGCTCCCGGTCTGCGCGGTGGTGCGGTTCCGATTCCGCTCTATCAAATTCCACAAATCCTCGGGCGAGACCCTTCTCGAGTAGTCCCGGCGCTCGCTGTTCGTGCTGCCCCAGCGAGCATGGGGGCGTCGGTAATGCCTGGAAGCAGGCGAGCTGAACGACACCTCCTCAGAGGGAGAGAACGTGCGGCGGGTGTCGGAGCGACAGCCCAGTCTTCCCCGGGATCGGGGCGTGGAGCTGTCCGGTGCCCAACGGGTCATAGAATCAATCGCCGCTTGTGGGTCACAGTGGCCGAAGTCGGCACGCGGGCGCTCGGTGACGCTGGGACGATCATGAGTGAGATCGAGGCTTAAGAGTGCCCATCCTTCCTTCTGCAAATATCGTTATCCCGAGGAGGGGAGACGGCGGTCTGGCGGGTATGGCTCTGTTCAGTCGAAAATATTGCACATTTGATGGAATATTTTCCTTACTTTTGTTAAGTACTTAAAGGTGTTTATGATAATTATGGTACATATGTGGGTTTATCTGCAAAATACTCTTTATCATATTTTTATACATTATACTTAATATTATGAAGAAAAATATATGCATATAATATTTTTATAATATTTAGTAATTTAAATATGCATGTCATATCAAATATCCCTAATCAATATTCTTAAAATATCGTATCATATAAAATGGTTAGGATAATATCTCAATATAATATAACAAATATTACTAATACTATGAATTGAGATATTGTGCAGAGTTAGCTCAGGCCTGGAGATCGAGATATTGAAGATGTCGAGAATAAAATCTGCCGATAAAACTAAAGAAAATCGTAAAATCATGAATGGAAGAGACTCAAGAAATATTTGAAGAATCCAGGTATTGAAGAAATCTCCAAGTGTCAACATGAGAGAACACCTGAAATTTAGAACCCTGATCTCCCCAAACCGTCACCCTTCCACGGCAAATAGGCAAATCCACAGCGGATCCGCGGCCATTTAATGGCCGTAGGATTTGAAAATTTGGGAGTTGGATCGTGATTGCATATCTTAACCTATGAGATCTAGGGTTTCTAATTTAGGGGTTATACATAGGACGGAAGGCTAAAGTTAAAAATCATCACCTCTTAACACGAAGTAAGTCACCGTCAAGAATAAGAGATCCACGACAGGTCTGCGATTCGACGTGATAGAGGGACGTGAATATTGACAGAACATCTACTTCCTACGAGGCAGAGATCGAGAGCAACTTCTTCTTGTAATCTAAATTCGAAGGATTTGTACTTGTAACGTTGATTAATAAAGGTAGATCATTTGCTTAATTATTTCGCATTTACTTTCTGCATTAACATCATGGTCTCCTTTTCTATCTTCTCTTCTATCTCAACCATGCATGAGTAATTCCCAGCTTGCTAGGATTGGTAGGATTAGGGTAGATAAATGGATGATAAAATCTCTTAATTTCTTTTACATCTTATAAAATTTATAAAGTTTAGCAAAATAAATATTAACATTGTTCCCCGCCGAAAGACGCGACCGGGACGTTGGGACGTCAGGCCTGAAATTCGAGGGCAGATGCTATTTGGTACTATCTGTCCACCTCTCCTTAGATGCCAAGTTGATTTATAGCACCATGTATCGAAAGTTTAAACGGATGCGGCCGATGTAGCAGACTTCGTCAGATTCCCCCTTGTTCAGGGGTTTTTGATTATGGGGACACTCTTCCCTGCAGGCGAAAGCCCCTGCAGTTAATAATGCTACCGCATCGCGGTAACCACTTTCTCCTTCTCCAGATGGTCACTTCGTGTCGTGTGTGTTTGTTTTGTTTTTTGGTTGCCCGTGGATTGTATACGGAGACTAATTTATGTTGTTGCCCGTAGGGCGTGGATTAGTCCAAAGCTGTATTTTCTTAAATTTGGGTTTAGGTTGTGTTTAAAGACACGTTAGTCTCATTTGAGACTAAGATCGACATAAACGTTTGTTAAGGATACGTTAGTCTAATTTTAGACTAAGATCAACTTAACGGGATCGCTTAGATCCGACAAGAGAGCATTTAGGCTCTATTGTTTAGTTCAGGGACATTGCGGTCGATAACCAGTTTAAGGACATCATAGTCCATGGGCTTAAGGACCCCACAGTCCGAGGTTAAGGACATCATAGTCCATGGGTTTAAGGACCCCATAATCTAAGGTTGAGGACATCAAAGTCCAAGGCTAAGAACATCATAGTCCACGGTTTTAAGGACCCCACAGTCAGAGGTTAAGGACATCATAGTCCATGGGTTTAAGGACCTCACAGTCCGAGGTTAAGGACATCATAGTCCATAGGTTTAAGGACCCCACGGTCCGAGGTTAAGGACATCATAGTCCATGGGTTTAAAGACCCCACATTTCAAGGTTAAGGACATCATAGTCCATGAGTTTAAGGACCCCACAGTCCATGGAATGTCTGGTTGTCGGGACTCGTCATCTCTCTGAAGACGTTGAAGGATTACAACGACAAATATCAGAGGAGTAAAGAGATGTACCCTTGAACCAATGTCGGTTAGGGGACCTGTAGTTGGATTGATTTAAGGATCGCTAGTCTCGTTTGAGATTAAGATCAACTTAAATGTTTGTTAAGGATACGTTAGTCTAATTCTAGACTAAGATCTACTTAACAGGATCATTTAGATCCAACAAAAGAGCATTTGGGCTCTATTGTTTAGTTTAGGGATATTGTGGTCCATTACCAGTTTAAGGACATGGTGGTCCAAGATTAAGGACATCATATTCCATGAGTTTAAGGACCCTACAGTCTGAGGTTAAGGACATCATAGTCCATGGGTTTAAGGACCCCACAGTCCGAGGTTAAGGACATCATAGTCCATGGGTTTAAGGACCCCACAGTCCGAGGTTAAGGACATCATAGTCTATGAGTTTAAGGACCCCACAGTCCATGGAATTTCTGGTTGTCGGGACCCGTCACCTCTCTGAAGACGTTGAAGGATTTGAACGACAAATATCATAGGAGTAAAGAGATGTACCCTTTAACCAATGTTGATTGGGGGACCTGTAGTTGGATTGATTTAAGGATCGTTAGTCTCGTTTGAGATTAAGATCAACTTAAATGTTTGTTAAGGATACGTTAGTCTAATTTTAGACTAAGATCTACTTAACAGGATCATTTAGATCCAAAAAAAGAGCATTTGGGCTCTATTGTTTAGTTTAGGGACATTGCGGTCCAAATTCAGATGCAAACATGGGTTTGGAAATGCACCAGATAGTTATTGGCCATTGGGACCCACCACCTCTCTGAAGACGTTGAAGAATTACAACGACATGTATCAGAAGTGTGAAGAGATGTACCCTCGAACCAAAGTTAACTGAAAGGGCTCTGGGAATTATTTTGAATGTCATATGAGATGACCAATTTTGGAAGACAAAATTGTATTTGAGGTTCAGTCAAAAGAAAGGGGTACTGCCTCTGGAAAACTTAGCCAATTTAGGCTAAGACTATTTGAAAATAGTGTTAAACACTAGCACATATTTGGCGATCACGTGTTCCCACATGATGCATTTAAAGTAATGTTAAACACTAAGGATGCAGTGCTTAAAATAGTGTTAAAAACTAGAAAAATGAGGCGCTCACGTGAGGACACGTGAGGCGCCCTAAGATTGGGCCAAGATTCCTTTATTTTATTCACAGAATATTCAAATATGTGTTAAACACTTTTAGTATTCATGGCCATCACATGTGGGCACGTGATGGGTACCCATGCACTGGATATTAAAAGGATCTGCTAGGGGTCACGTGGGGACACGTGAGAGCGCCTATGCATTAGATTTTAATCCTTCAGTTCTTTCCATCTTCTTTCTTTAAAGAGGTGTTTGTCAGGGGTCACGTGGGGACACGTGAGGCACCCAAAATCTGTTCTGCCCTTCTTTATTTTGAGAAGTCTGTTCAAGGGTCACATGGGAGCACGTGACCTATTCTTGTTCGTTCTCTTTTGATCATTGAGGGGGAGGGCACGTGTTGCCACGTGATCATGTTAAGTACTTGATCCTTTTACGTGCATGAAAAGTCTAAGTCCCTTGTTTAAGAATTAAGTTCTCTTATAGGGTTAAACCCTAATTTTATTTTTAGAGGAATTAAATTCCTATATGTTCAAAAGAATTAAATTCTTTAAACTCAATTCTCTCTCTAAGTTTTGGATCTGCATGGCAGAATCTCCCCTTTGAGAATTAAATTCTCAAATTATGGGGAGATCTGCTTCTGCAGATCTATTACCATGAAGAAGAACTAAGTTCTTTATATTAAGGGTTAAACCGTATCTTTGTTGGGGGAATTAAATTCCTATGTGCTTTTGTAGGAGAATAAAATTCTCTGAACTTAGGTCCTTCTTTATGCTTTAGATCTGCATGGCAGAATCCCCCGATAAGAATTAAATTCTCAACTTATGGGAAGATCTGTTTCTGCAGATGTTCAACTAAAGGAAGAACAAAGTTCTTATTCAGAAGAGTTAAACTCTTAGTTTAAAAATTAAATTCTCTTTTTCTTTTGTGGGAGCTTATAGGATGATCTCTCACCTATGATTTCTTTCTTTTCTCAAGAGACCTTATTTTCTCTCTGGAAAATTAAATTTCTTCTCTTCTGTATTCTCTCTCTGTTGTTATATATCCTCCTCTTTTTTTTCTTTGGCTCTTATTTATAGGAGAAAGAAAAAAATCAGTTTGTTTAGTCAATCTTTCATTGAAAGATTTTGATTGATTTTGTAACCAACATGATCTTTTAGACCACTCAGTGAATTTTATACCATTGGATTTTTAATCCAAAAGATATTTTGTCTGTTATTCCTGGCAAATTTTAGGGAAATATCTCCTTGTATAGAATCTTTCTATAAATTGGCGATTTTTAATCACCATTGGATTTTTAATCCAACGGTGCTCCACTTTACAGAGCGCAATCTTTTTTGTTTGGAAAGATCTAAGGAAATATTAGGGTTTTTGATTTTCCTTAATTAGAATTTAATTCAATTAGTTCAGAAGGTTTAAGAGCCTATCACGTGTTAGCACGTGACCCCACTGATTGACCATTTAATTAAAATTTAATTCTATTAGTTCAGAGATCTTTAGGAACCCATCAGGTGTTGGCACGTGACCCCCTGATTAACCATTTAATCAGAATTTAATTCTGTTGTTTTAAAGAACTTAGGAATTATCACGTGTTAGAACGTGACCCTGGTCACGTGTGGGCACGTGATGCCCCATTGGGGGTTTTCCCTGTTGTTTTATTATACCTTTAATTTTTTTCCAGTAGGTTTAAAGGACCATCACGTGTGGGCACGTGACCCCATTTGATTTGGATTCAATTCTTATCATTTCAGAGCCCTCAGGAAGCCATCACGTGTCAGCATGTGACCCCCGATCATGTGTGTGCATGTGATGCCCCATTGGGGTTTTTCCTTGTATTTTATAAGGGAACAAATGCCCCCACAACATTGTTCTCACGTGTGTGCAGGTGAGTGCAACGCTGTAACTTTTGTGACCGTTGGATCTGCCTAGGGAAGGGAGTAGCCATTGATAAAGCCGTCATTTTTACTCGTGAAACGGTCGAAGCTCATAAAGTTACCGAAAAGGAGCTTGAAAGTCGGCTTGCCTCGTACCAAGCCCAACAGTCTCAAACGGAGGCCCGTCTAATAGCAATAATGAATCATGAAGCCGAGGCCCAGCGGAAAAAGGATGAACTGGCAAATCTATTAAATCGTCCGCCGGCTTGAAGAATTGTATATTTTTTCTTTTTATTCTTCTTTTGTACATACTCCTGAATGAGAGTATTTTTTGATTTATTCATAAATTGTACTTTGTATTCATTTTGATTCATGAATAAAAGACATATTTTGCTTCATGGTGGTGTGTCCCTTTTAGTAAATGCATTTTGTGTGTAATCTATTTTGATCTCCTTGTAGGACGGCGGTGGCTTAAGAGTCAGGTTCAGATCTGCCTCCTAAGGCTTTCCAACTTTATGAGCCGTAAGGGTCTCATAAAGGTATTTCTCCTTACGAGTCGTGAGGATCTCGTAAGTGTAATTTCTCTTTAATAATCGTGAGGATTCCTAAGTGTATTTTCTCTTAAGATTTGTAAGAATCTCACAAGAGAGTTTTTCTTGCTTACGAGTCGAGAGGACTCGTAAGTGATTGTTTCCTTTCTTATCGGAGTGGATCTGCGAGATAACGATGGCTTCGGAGACAGGGTTAGGATCTGCCACCTAAGACTTTTCAACTTTATGAGTCGTGAGGGTCTCATAAAGAATTTTCTCCCTACCGGTCGAGAGGATCCTGTAGGTGTATTTTCGCTTTAGGAATCGTGAAGATTCCTAAGTGCGTTTTCTCTTGAGAGTCGTAAGGATCTCACAAGAGAATTTTCTCCTTACAAGTCGAGAGGACCGTAAGTGATTGATGAGTTGACTTACTCCCGAATCAAAGAATTGCTTTGACGGGGAAGTCGAGGGTTGACTTTATCCGCATTTCGCGGAGTCAGGGGTTGACCTTATCCACATTTCACAGGGTTAGGGGTTGACCTTATCCGCATTTCACGGGGTCAGGGGGTGCTCTGGACGCTTCCCACGGGGTCAGGATTGACATTAGCCGTGTTCCACGGGACCAGGATTTGCTCTAGGTAATTCCCACAGGGTCAGGATTGACATTAGCCGTGTTACACAGGACCAGGATTTGCTTTGGGCACTTCCCACGGGGTCAGAATTGACATTAGCCGTGTTCTACGGGACCAGGAGGGGTTGACTCTCGGTTGTCTGTGCATCGCCAAGTCATGGAACTGGGAACTTTGCCGCGGCTCCGATTTGCTGATGTTGCGTCTGTTGTAATGAGACGAATGTTGAGATGATCTCCAGGCTGTCTGTGAACCATCGAGATTTGGCTTATTTTTCTGATGGAGCCTGGTGGGAAGGTATGGTTCCCTCTTTGCATGTACCCCTGGATTGTATACAGGGATCGATGTGATCTCACCTGTAGAGCAAAAAGTTTCATTTTATATATTTTTCTTTCCACGATGCTCTATCATTTCAGCTTTTATATCGCGAAATTCGCGATTGCCCAATCATTTCAGCCATTTTTCACGGTGCCCAATCATTTTGGCTATTTGTTTTATTTACTCGCTGCTTTTTATTGCGAGTTGCCCAACCATTTCGGCTATTTTGCATGCATACATTTTTACTTGCTGATTTTGCTGCAAGTTGCCCAATCATTTCGGCTATTTCGTATGCATTTTTGGCTCACTGACTTTTCGCTACGAGTTTGGGATTTGATACCGATTTAGGCATCAGTATCGCTACAACTGGGATATTGCCAGAAGCGAATCATCATTTGCCATTGTCGATGTCGAACAAAGGTGGCTTAGTGAACATGGATAGGATCCTGTCGACTAAGGCTTTTGACTTCATGAGCCGTAAGGATCTTATAAAAGTATTTCTCCCTATGAGTCGTGAGGATCTCGTAGGTGCGTTTTCTCCTTAAGAATCGTGAGGAGTCTTAAGTGTATGGTCTCTTATAAGTCATAAGGATCTTACAAGAGTGCTTTCTCCTTATAAGTCGAGTGGACTTACAGGTGTCTTTTGCCATACGAGCATATCCCCAGTCTCTGGTGGGACTTTGTTAGGGAAATATTTATTTGCGCCCGTGGATTGTATACAAGGGTCAATATTGAACCGCTTGTAGGGCAACATTGTAGATTGTGATGGATTAAGAACAGGTTCAAATCCCTGTAACTTAAGGCTTTTGAATGTTATGAGCCGTGAGGGTCTCAAAGGGGAATTCTCCTTACGAGTCGTGAGGATCTCGTAAGTGTAATTTCTCCTTAGGAATTGTAGGGATCCCTAAGTGTGTTGCTCCCTTGTGAGTCGTAAGGATCTCACGCAGGTATTTTCTCCTCACAAGATCGAGAGGACCTCGCAAGTGTCTTTTAATGAGATTGCGCCCTTTCGGGTTTTTACAACACTCACCGGTAGCCCTACTGTTTTTACTCATGGAGCCCTTTCGGGTTTTCATCCATGCCCATATCTCTTATGGACGTACTGTTTTTTTTTTGTGGTCAGCCTTGGGATGCTGCGATCCGTAGTAGTTTATAGACGTCTCGGTCAAAAGCCAGTTTTAGGACATAGTGGTCCATCGTTAGTTTAGGGACGTTCCAGTCCGTAGCTAGTTTTAGGACATAGTGGTCCATTATTAGTTTAAGGACGTTTCGGTCCGTCGTTAGTTTTAGGACATTTCGGTCCGTTGTTAGTTTAAGGACGTTTCGGTCTGTTTGCCGGCTACTACTTATAGAGTTTGGGCTTAGGAAGATAGCTAGCGGACATAGGCGTCGTCATCTACCGTTGACCTAAGCCGTGACTCGTCAGGCGTAGTATTTTTTCAGGAAGCGACCGTTTATTGGCCTGAAAGGTCTTTCACCATGTATATCCATGAGTAGATAGGCTCCACCCTGGTAAACTTTGTCTTTGATTTACGGGCCTTCATACTTCGGCTCGAATTTCCTCCGCTTGGCACGATTAGGGATCATAGGTCTTTTGACCACTAGCATGAGTTCGCCTTGGCGGAATGTTCTCGGCTTATTCAATCTTTCGTATGAGCGCGTCATCTTTGGTTTATAAGCCTCCAGATTTTGTTGCGCCATGAGCCGGGTTTCGTCATGGGCGTCGAGCTCCTCAAGTCGAAGATGAGCATTGTCTTCGTCTGTTAGCTCGTAACGAACCGCCACTCGTAGAGAGGGTAACTCTATCTCGAGGGGGAGTACCGCTTCTGTGACGATTACCAATGCATACAGCGTTGTGTTTGTGGCTATTTTGAACGTAGTTCGATATGCCCAGAGAGCTTCATGCAGTCTCTCGTGCCAGTCCTTCTTATTTTTGGACACCGTTTTTTTCACGATCTTCGTCAAGGTCTTGTTGAAAGCCTCAACTAGACCGTTAGCTCGGGGATTATAGACCGAAGAGTATCTCCAGTCTATATTATGATGTTGTGCGCAGCGGCTGATTTTGTGGCTTCTGTAGGCTGGCCCGTTATCAGAGATAATCCGTCAGGGAGTGCCGAACCGGTAAATGACGTGTATCTTGAAGAAATAGAGGATATTCTCCATCTTCACTTCTCTTAGAGGTATTGCTTCCGCCCACTTAGAGAAATAATCGGTTGTTGCCAGTATGAACCGATGTCCTCTGGACGATGCCGGTTCAATGGGCTCGATTATGTCAGTTCCCCACATTTCGAATGGCCAGCTAGCCACCGTTGGATGTAGCGGATTTGGATGCTGGTGGATAAAGTCCCAATGAATCTGGCACGAGTGGCATTGCTTCGCGTGTTCGAGGCAGTCTTGGATCATTATGGGCCAATAATAGCCCATCCTTTTGATCTTCAGCTTCATCTTTGGCCCGGCTTGGTGAGAACCGCAGAGTCCGTCGTGAGTTTCTTGGACGACTCTCTTTGCCTCTTTAGGTCCCAAGCATCTTAGCCACAGGGAGTCGAACGATCTTTTATACAGAGTATCATTGACAAAGACGAAGGATAGAACTCGTTTCATAAGCTGATGTCTTGAGTACGCGTTTTCAGGTGTTTGACGGGATTTTGAAGTAGTCTATAAAGACTTCTCTCCAATCCATACCCTTTTCTTGGTCTTTTATTTGTAGGGTTGCTTGCTTTGTATTTCCCTTTTCTTTGGAAGACTTTGGAGATATTTCTGCCGGTGCAAGAACCCGACGGTTTTGCACAACGATCCTTACGTCATCGAGATTCTCGTCGGCCAGTTCTTTAGCGAGTTTGGCTAATGCATCCACCTTGCTATTTTCTGCGCGTGGTATGCTTTCGAGGGTGTAAGAAGAAACTTGAGTCAGCAGTTGCTGCACTCTCTCACCATACTTTACCAACTCTGGTTTGCATGTTTGATAGTCACCATTTACTTGTCTAACGATCAATTGGGAGTCTCCGTATATGAGGAGGATTTCGATTCCTATATTGACAGCGATCTTAAGACCTGCTATCAAAGCTTCATACTCAGCTTCATTGTTTGTCCTTGGCTCTGTCAAGGAAAAGGCAAAGCGCATTATCCCTCCTTATAGAGTCACGAAGATGAGGCCTACCCCATACTTGATTATGGGGGGGATGTGCTTTCGCTTTTTCATGGAAGATGCCCCGTCGAAGTAAAGTTCCCATCGGCTATCACTCCCTCCTTTCTCCCCATTGATCGTGTCAAACGCGTGCTCGTCTGGAAATTCATAATTCAAGGAAAAGTCGGCAGGTATAGGATGTTCGGCGAGGAAGTCGGCAATGGCCTGGTCTTTCACTGCCTTGAGAGGTCGATAAGTTATCGAGAATTCCATTAAGAGTAGGGCCCATTTAGCGAACCGTTCTGTTAATTTGGCTCTTGACATCAAATACTTATGAGGATCCACTTTCGATACGAGATGGACCTCATGCACCAACGCATAGTGCCTGAGCTTCGTTACCGCGAAGATTAATGCCAAGCAGTGTTTTTCAATGGGGGAGTAATTGTTTTCTGCCCCCAGAAGAACTCGACTCAAGTAGTAGAGGGCTTTCTTCTTCCCTTGGTCGTTTTCTTGTGCCCATAATGCACCTAGAGAACCCTTAAGGGCGGTTGTATACAGAATGAGAGGCTTTCCCTTGACCGGAGCGGTTAGCACCGGAGGATTCTGTAGATATTGCTTGATTTCGTCCAGCGTGCTTTGGCATTTGCGATCCCAAACGAACGGGGTTCCCTTCTTCATCAAGTGACTGTAGGGACGACATATGCCGGCGAGGTTAGCTATGAACCGCCCGATATACGCGAACTTCCCTTGGAGAGACCACAGTTGCTTGAGAGTTCTTGGCAGAGGCATTTCCATGATCACCTTGATCTTCGACGGGGCTATCTCGATGCCCCGGTGTCGTATAATGAATCCCGGGAACTTGCTTGAGGAAACTCCGAATGCGCATTTAAGAGGGTTCATCTTCAGGTTGTATTTCCGAAGACGTTGGAACATTATCTTTAGATACTCCCAATGCTCTTTGTGCGATTTGCTTTTCACCACAAGGTCGCCAATATAGCATTTGACGATTTCATATATGAGGTCATCGAAAATCTTCGTCATGGCCCTCTGATAGGTGGCACCAGCGTTCTTTAGACCGAAAGGCATCACCTTATAGCAGAATATGCCCAAAGGGGTCCGGAAAGCGGTATGCTTCTGGTCTTCGGGATGCATCTTTCTCTGATTATACCCTGATGATCCGTCCATGAAGGAGAAGACTTCGTGAGTGAACGTGTTATCTATCATCAGCTCGGTAACCGGTACAAGAAAATCGTCCTTCGGGCAAGCTTTATTGAGGTCCCGAAAGTCCACGCAGATACGCACCGTCCCATTTTTCTTCATCACTGGGACAATGTTGGCAATCCAATCAGGGTATTGAACCTCTTGGATGAAGCCGGAATCGATTAGCATCATGACCTCGGCATTGATGCTCATCTCAAGCTTGAGCCGCATTCTTCTCGGTGCTTGTTTGATCGGCTTGACGTCCGGAGATATCGCTAATTTGTGGACGGCTATTTCTGGATCCAATCCGGGCATCTCGGAATAGTTCCATGCAAAACAGTCTTTATACTGCATGAGCACATCTTTTAGCATAGCCACCCTTTCTTCAGACAACGGCTCACTGACGAACGTCGACCGTGGGTCACTTATCGTCCCCAAGTCGATTTTCCTCAGGTGATGGATTAGCGTTTGCTGCCACCTGAGCGAGCATCTCCTGTAGCTTTTCACGTTGTAGTTGAACTTTTGTCACGGACCGAGTTTGAGGTCGATGACTAGTATAAACTCGAACTTTGTCTTTGGAATTCAACGCATAGACTGTGTGAACTGCCATGCCCCCAGGCTTGGGGTGTTTGGAGTCTTGGCCTTTGGAGTTCGCTTCGGGCACTTGAGCTTTATTAGGCCTCCTTTTTTTGTGAAAAAGCCGCTTTGGTTTTGGGTGGAACCCCTGTATCAGGATCCATCTTGGGGTGAGTCCCTTTCACCTGCTTCCACACCTTATATATAGATAAGGAAAGTTGTCTCAGGAAGCGAACCAGTTTCTACTCTCGTAGGATCTCCATGGGCTGCGGAGACTTCTTCAATATTGCGGTAGGAGAACTTTGTCTGACTCTTCACAACAATTTGAAGCTGTTCCCAGTTGGAACAACAACATTCACTACTGGGGTTGAAACAGGACCATGTGGAGAACTGCCCCTAACTCATTTTGTATGATGTCGATATTGACGTTGACCATTTCTTAAGGACGGGATTTGATTAGCTCCAGGATTTTGCCGAGTCTGCCCTCTGTTTCCTTTGAGAGCCTAAATATTCTGCCCCCTGCGTCGACCTTGGTCCTTGGCAGGTGCCAGTTGTTTGAGGACTGATTTTATTGGCAAAGCTACATCTTGGGGTACCAGCCTGTAGAAGACAGACTTCCACTGGGCTTCCTCCATCGGCATTGAGGCACCAAGGGTGGGAGGTGGGAGTATCGACCCAAAAAGAAGCCCGTTGATTTCTTGAAGAGCCGGATTGTAGAGATTTGAGCCTGCAAGTGGCCCATACTTGACTCCACCGGATATGACAGAGCCTGAGTTGCTAGGGTGGGAGCAAACGCCATTCATCATAGAGACGAAACGCCGGCTTTAGTATCCACTCCGCTAAGGGCAACTACAAACACATATATACCACGATTATTTGATCGTGGAAACGACACACGAAGTGTGGAGTGAAAAGAGGAAAAGGTCCCACCGGGCATGCCAGAATCTGTTCCCCGCCGAAAGACGTGACCGGGACGTTGGGACGTCAGGCCTGAAATTCGAGGGCAGATGCTATTTGGTGCTATCCGTCCACCTCTGTGAAGATGCCAAGTTGATTTATGGAACCGTGTATCGAAGGTTTAAACGGATGCGGCCGATGTAGCAGACTTTGTCAGATTCCCCCTCATTGAGGGGGTTTTGATTGTGGGGACGCTCTTCCCTGCAGGCGCAAGCCTCTGCAGTTAATTACGCTACCGTATCGCGTTAACCACTTTCTCCTTCTCCAGATGGTCACTTCGTGTCGTGTGTGTTTGTTTTGTTTTTTGGCTGCCCGTAGATTGTATACGGAGACTAATTTATGTTGTCGCCCGTAGGGCGTGGATTAGTCCAAATCTGTATTTTCTTAGAATTAGGTTTGGGGTTGGGTTTAAGGATACGTTAGTCTCATTTGAGACTAAGATTGATTTAAACGTTTGTTAAGGATACGTTAGTCTAATTTCAGACTAAGATCAACTTAACGGGATCGTTTAGATCCAACAAGAGAGCATTTAGGCTCTATTGTTTAGTTTAGGGACATTGCGGTCAATTACCAGTTTAAGGACATGGTGGTCCAAGGTTAAGGACATCATAGCCATGGGCTTAAGGACCCCACAGTCCGAGATTAAGGACATCATAGTCCATGGGTTTAAGGACCCCACAATCCAAGGTTGAGGGCATCACAGTCCAAGATTAAGGACATCATAGTCCATGAGTTTAAGGACCCCACAGTCCAAGGTTAAGGACATCATAGTCCATGGGTTTAAGGACCCCACAGTCCAAGATTAAGGACATCATAGTCCATGGGTTTAAGGACCCACAGTCCAAGGTTAAGGACATCATAGTCCATGAGTTTAAGGACCCCACAGTCCAAGGTTAAGGACATCATAGTCCATGAGTTTAAGGATCCCACAGTCCATGGAATGTCTGGTTGTCGGGACCCGTCGCCTCTCTGAAGACGTTGAAGGATTACAACGACAAATATCAGAGGAGTAAAGAGATGTACCCTTGAACCAATGTTGGTTGGGGGACCTGTAGTTGGATTGATTTAAGGATCTTAAGTCTCGTTTGAGATTAAGATCAACTTAAATGTTTGTTAAGGATACGTTAGTCTAATTTTAGACTAAGATCTACTTAACAGGATCATTTAGATCCAACAAAAGAGCTTTAGGGCTCTATTTTTTAGTTTATGGACATTGCGGTCCATTACCAGTATAAGGACATGGTGGAACAAAGTTAAGGACATCATAGTCCATGAGTTTAAGGACCCCACAGTCCGAGATTAAGGACATCATAGTCCATGGGTTTAAGGACCCCACAGTCCGAGGTTAAGGACATTATAGTCCATGACTTTAAGGACCCCACAGTCCATGGAATGTCTGGTTGTCGGGACCCAGCACCTCTCTGAAGACGTTGAAGGATTACAACGACAAATATCAGAGGAGTAAAGAGATGTACCCTTGAACCAATGTTGGTTGGGGGACCTATAGTTGGATTGATTTAATGATCGTTAGTCTTGTTTAAGATTAAGATCAACTTAAATGTTTGTTAAGGATACGTTAGTATAATTTTAGACTAAGATCTACTTAACAGGATCATTTAGATCCAACAAAAGAGCATTAGGGCTCTATTGTTTAGTTTAGGAACATTGCGGTCCAAGTTTAGATGCAAACATGGGTTTGGAAATGCACCAGATAGTTATTGGCCATTGGGACCCACCACCTCTCTGAAAACGTTGAAGAATTACAACGACATATATCAGAGGTGTGAAGAGATGTACCCTCGAACCAAAGTTAACTGAAAGGGCTCTGGGAATTATTTTGAATGTCATATGAAATGACCAATTTTGGAAGACAAAAATGTGTTTGAGCTTCAGTCAAAAGAAAGGGGTGCTGCCTCTGGAAAACTTAGCCAATTTAGGCTTAAGACTATTTGAAAATAGTGTTAAACACTAGCACATATTTGGCGATCACGTGTTCCCACATGATGCATTTAAAATAGTGTTAAACACTAAGGATGCAGTGCTTAAAATAATGTTAAACACTAGAAAAATGAGGCGCTCATGTGAGGACACGTGAGGCGCCCTAGGATTGGGCCAAGATTCCTTTATTTTATTCTCAGAATATTCAAATAAGTGTTAAACACTTTTAGACTTCATGGCCATCACGTGTGGGCACGTGATGGGTACCCATGCACTGGATATTAAAAGGATCTGCTAGGGGTCACGTGGGGACACGTGAGAGCGCCCATGCATTGGATTTTAATCCTTCAGTTCTTTTCATCTTCTTTTTTTAAAGAGGTGTTTGTCAGGGGTCACGTGGAGACACATGAGGCACCCAAAATCTGTTCTGCCCTTCTTTATTTTGAGAAGTCTGCTCAAGGGTCACGTGGGAGCACGTGACCAAGTCTTCTTCGTTCTCTTTTGATCATTGAGGGGGAGGGTCACATGTTGCCACGTGATCATGTTGGGTACTTGATCCTTTTACGTATATGAAAAGTCTAAGTCCCTTGTTTAAAAATTAAATTCTCTTATAGGGTTAAACCCTAATTTTATTTTTAGAGAAATTAAATTCCTATATGTTCAAAATTATTAAATTCTGTAAACTCAATTCTCCCTCTAAGTTTTGGATCTGCATGGCAGAATCTTCCCGATGAGAATTAAATTCTCAACTTATAGGGAGATCTGCTTCTGCAGATCTATCACCATGAAGAAGAACTAAGTTCTTTATATTAAGGGTTAAACCTTATTTTTGTTGGAGGAATTAAATTCCTATGTGCTTTTGTGGGAGAATAAAATTCTATGAACTTACGTCCTCTTTTATGCTTTAGATCTGCATGGCAGAATCCCCCCGATGAGAATTAAATTCTCAACTTATAATAAGATCTGCTTCTGCAGATCTTCAACCAAAAGAAGAACTAAGTTCTTATTCAAAAGAGTTAAACTTTTAGTTTGAGAATTAAATTCTCTTTTTCTTTTGTGGGAGCTTATAGGATGATCTCTCACCTATGATTTCTTTCTTTTCTCAAGAGACCTTCTTTTCTCTCTGGAGAATTAAATTCTTTTCTCTTCTGTATTCTCTCTCTGTTGTTATATATCCTCCACTTTTTTTTCTTTGGCTCCTATTTATAGGAGAAAGAAAGGAATCAGTTTGTTTAGTCAGTCTTTCATTGAAAGATTTTGATTGATTTTGTAACCAACATGATCTTTTAGATCACTCAGTGAATTTTATTCACCATTAGATTTTTAATCCAAAAGATATTTTGTCTGTTATTCCTGGCAAATTTCAGGGAAATATCACCTTGTATAGAATTTTTCTATAAATTGGTGATTTTTAATCACCATTGGATTTTTAATCCAACGGTGCTCCACTTTACAGAGCGCAATCTTTTTTGTTTGGAAAGATATAAGGAAATATTAGGGTTTTTTATTTTCCTTAATTAGAATTTAATTCTGTTAGTTCAGAAGGTTTAATAGCCTATCACGTGTTAGCACGTGACCCCACTGATTGACCATTTTACTAGAATTTAATTCTATTAGTTCAGAGATCTTTAGGAACCCATCACGTGTTGGCACGTGACCCCCTGATTAAGCATTTAACCAGAATTTAATTCTGTTGTTTTAAAGAATTCAGGAATTATCACATGTCAGCATGTGACCCTTGGTTAGTGTGGGCACGTGATGCCCCATTAGGGTTTTTCCCTATTGTTTTATTATACCGTTAATTCTTTTCAGTGGGTTTAAAATCCCATCACGTGTGGGCACGTGACCCCAATTGATTTGGATTCAATTCTTATCATTTCAGAGCCCTCAAGAAGCCATCACGTGACCCCCGATCACGTGTGTGCACGTGATGCCCCATTGGGGTTTTTCCTTGTATTTTATGAGGGAACAAACATCCTTATTGGGCGCGCTACCAATTTATTGATAGTCTCAACCGCGATTTGAGATTAGATTAACAATTGTTTTGGTAAAGTCTAGACATGAATAGAGATCAATGCAAGGATAAGGGTTAAGAGTGGGGAAACCCTAGTTTCTTCCAAAAGAACCCTAATTCAGATTCATTACTATCAATCTATTTTTAAATCTATTAAAAGATAAAAGGAGTCATATTTAATTAATCATCCATTACTACTAAATTCTATAAACCCTACAAGCCTCTTCTTTATAGATTCTACATCCGTGTTCATCATAGATCTACAACCAATCATTCTTAATTTCAATCAACTTGTCTAAAGCAAGATTAAAAGTTCCACGCATCCCTGAGGACGATCCGTACTCATCTCGGCTAGCTACAAGCGACACCATTATTGATTGCGGTTAACTTTATTTACGACACACTTCTTTTACTTCTTATAAAGTTTATAAACTTTAGCAAAATAAATATTAATATTTTTATCGGGCGCGCTACCAATTTATTGATAGTCTCGACCGCGATTTGAGATTAAATTAACAATTGTTTTCAAAAAGGCTAGACATGAATAGAGATCAATGCAAGGAAAAGGGTTAAGAGTGGGGAAACCCTAGTTTCTTCCAAAAGAACCCTAATCCACATTCATCACTATCAATCTAGTTTTAAATTTATTAAAAGATAAAAGGAGTCATCTTTAATTAATCATCTATTACTGCTAACCCTGCAAGCCTCTTCTTTATAGATTCTACATCCGTGTTCAACATAGATCTATAACCAATCAATCCTAATTTCAATCAACTCATCTAAAGTAAGATTAAAAGTTCCAAGCATCTCTGAGGATGACCCGTACTCATCTCAGCTAGCTAGAAGCAACACCGTTATTGATTGCGGTTAATTTTATTTACGACACGCTTCTTTTCAAATCAATCAAATAGCGTCGTTGCCGGGAATTCGTGCGTAATTTTTTTTCTTGCTATTCGGGTTGAATTCTTATTCGATCCATATCATAAAAAATTAAAAACAGCAAATTGTATATTTAACGATTAGTGTGCGAATTTTTGCGAGGGAATCTGGAGTCACTAGAACGAGAAATTTGAGATTATGAGACTTTCAAAGCGTACCAGAGGAGCAATGGAAGCACTGTAGAAAAATTTAGCAGAAGAACCCTCCATTGAGCGGTGGAACCGTGGCAACAAGGTAGTTTTGGCGGCGGAACCGTGGCTTCCTTGGAGAATTGTGCCCCCAAAAGTTTCTGGTATATTCCTCATATCTTTCTCTCTCCTCTAGATATCCAATAATTTGATTTTCTGTAGGATTCTTTGCAAAATATCGCCGCTCAAAAATCTTTTTGCGTGTTTTCATAATTGGTTTGTTTGTGCATATTTTAACCAGGCTTTAAGCGGTAAGACCAAAATTCAGATTATGTGGGGATTTCATCACCCTTCCTAGGCCCCACAAATCACAAAACGAGCATCTGCATAACCCTACATTAGTTAAATAATATCTAGACCAAGACTCTAAAGACCGTCGCGCTCATTTAGGATAGAGGAAGGTCGTGGGTAATCTATCGCTTATCTGTATCTCTCTTGTGGTGTCTAGGCAAGTGTGACTAAGGCAAGTGGTTACTTAATTAGGCCCGCTATTTTCGGTGATCTGTATAGCGGATACCTCCTACTTACCTGACCATAAGAGTGATAAAGATGTGGTAGAGGATTGATCCTGGGACTTGTCCTTTGGAAGTGTAGGAGCGGTCTAGTGCTTGACCTAGGTGACCGTAAATCTAGGGTTGATTGTGTATTTTGTGATTTGTTGAGTCAAGCCTCACTTCCGACACTATTTCAAAAAAAACCATTTTTAAATCGTTCTCACACACGCTGCTACGTGCGCTAAACCCGCTTAGTGTATGATCGGCTGGACACGGGATTCTAGTTCCCGTCTTGTCCGCATTTCCGCTATCGAGTCCGAAATCGGTATTTCTTCATCTTCTTTTTCCCCTCTACCCAACATATCAACCGAGATGGACGGTTATCCATCAAATTTCACCAACACACCCCTTCCACCACCCGTAGGTCACTAGTAAAATAGGGGTTTGCCCCTACGGATGAAAATATCCGTTGGGGCAGATTTTACTTGGCCCTACGGATTAATCCGTAGGGCTAAAAGGTTGCCCCTACGGGCACAGACGTCCAAGAATAAAAATATTAATTCTTAATTTGGTGTTTGCCCCTACGGAGCCGCAAACAAAGGACCTACGGGTATATCCATAGGGGCAAGTAAATATCTATTTAACAAAACCCCAGATCGATCGCCTACGCTCACTTTCTCTCTCTCTCTCAATCGCGCGCGAGAAAAAACCCCAAATCGCCTCCGTCGTCGCCACCGTCGCCTCCGTCGTCGCCACCGCCGGTTTCGTCGCCAGCGCCTGTTTCGTCGCCACCGTCGTCGCCACCGCCGGTTTCGTCGCCAAGTCGCCACCGTCGTCGCTCCAGCCCACCAGCAGCCGTTCAGGTATAAATCTCGAGGTAAATTAAAGCATTTTTGGATTATTTTAGGCTTAGGGTTCATGGCTGGGTCTGGGTTGCGCGCGCGAGAGTTGGGGTTGGGCAGGGGTCGCGGTGGCGGTCGGGGTCGGGGTCAGGGTAGGGTTAGGGTTGGGGTTCGGCTGCTGCTGGGGTGGGGCTGGGGTTAGGGTTACGGTGGGGCTGGGGTTAGGGTTACGGTAGTAGGGCTGGGGTTAGGGTTACGGTGGGGCTGGTTGAATGGCTATTCTGATTAGTTGACAAATACAATGTTAATCATAATTTACTCGACACAGATGGTAGAAAATCAGAAAAAGATCAAGAAAAAAATAATCGATTTTGATTTTAACATGCAGGGTGTTGATGCAAGATGTAATATCTAGTAGCAGATGCTAGGTATATAGACTAAAGAATAGTTGTAAATGAACCGCTAGCAAGAAAATCCTATAATTATACGTACACATCGCTTGACTCATGAAGCCTGAAGCTCTTTCTTTTGGGGGATAAAACTAGTTATATTCCTGCATTGCCTAGAAATAGCAGTGAGTTGGTTAAAACTTTTCAAACACAACCCCCCACCCCCCAAAAAAAAGAAAGAAAGAAAGGACAAGGAAAAAAAAAGAATAGCAACAAGCAATACAAGCTAGCAACCGTAAATAACTGCTGAGATTATGTCTACCTTGGCAATTTGAACAATGATGGTCTTGTCTGGATTGTTAAGATCCACTTTATGGGGGTGAGGAACACATTTTGCAACTGTATTTATGATTTTCATTCTGTCAAGTGTTGAAATAAAAATCAACACTTGACAATCAATCCAAGATGCTCAATAACTTGCTTCAAAACCATAATCTAATCTTGATGATGCTCAATATTAGCGATTTCCATGATCACGACACGTGGCAGATGACGCGTCTCATAACGCTTTATGATATCAGTATCCTATATTTGTAGTTTTAATTGTTGATTGTTATAGATGTATACCATTGCAATAATAGTTTTTGGTTGATGAATGCTATTGCAATGTATGATGATCAGTTCTATCAATCTTGATCTCAATGGTTTAAAATCATGTTACACATACAACACGAATGCACAACAAACGCATAATTAGAGAGCGACTCGAGATATTCAGGTTAAAACCAATATATGATACTCGATGATAATATGAAACCTTCATATTCCCATCGATACCCATATATGAAACTAAAAGCGCCACTTAGTCCCTGTCTATCGGTTAACATACGTGCGATGCTCGTCGTGACCTGGAACTATACGAAGGTTGTTAAATATCGGACAGTATAGCTCGATACTAACAACCGTCGTATAGTCTACGCGACGAGAAAATTCAATCGTATGGTAACCCATAGATTTGTCCCGTGTGGACAAGTTAAGAATGTATAAAGCAAACGCCTTCATTCACTTGTGTTTTCATCCGTTTCGAGATATTTCGTCGGTATCTTTCCGCTGGTTCTCCGTGTACAAAGATAGATTAGATGTTCATTTCAACGTTGTTTCACAGCTTTGAAATGATTATCTATTCTATTACAGTGTACTCGGAGAACAGCGGGGAGGTGCTGCCAAAATTTACTCGAAACGGTTGAAAGCACAAGTGATGGGCGTTCGCTCTATACATTCTTAATGGGATAGAAGCCTACCCCCGACAGCCGGAACACATACATACAAACGCATAATTAGAGAGCGATTCGAGATGTTCGGGTTAAAACCAATATATGATACTCGATGATAATATGAAACCTTCATATTCCCATCGATACCCATATATGAAACTAAAAGCGCCACTTAGTCCCCGTCTATCGGTTAACATACGTGCGATGCTCGTCGTGACCTAGAACTATATGAAGGTTGTTAAATATCGGACAGTATAGCTCGATACTAACAACCGTCGTATAGTCAACGCGGCGAGAAAATTCAATCGTATCGTAACCCATAGATTTGTCCCGTGTGGACAAGTTAAGAATGTATAAAGCAAACGCCTTCATTCACTTGTGTTTTCATCCGTTTCGAGATATTTCGTCGGTATCTTTCCGCTGGTTCTCCGTGTACAAAGATAGATTAGATGTTCATTTCAACGTTGTTTCACAGCTTTGAAATGATTATCTATTCTATTACAGTGTACTAGGAGAACAACGGGGAGGTGATGCCGAAATTTACTCGAAACGGTTGAAAGCACAAGTGATGGGCGTTCGCTCTATACATTCTTAATGAGATAGAAGCCTACCCCCGACAGCCGGAACACATACATACAAACGCATAATCAGAGAGCGATTCGAGATGTTCGGGTTAAAACCAATATATGATAATATGAAACCTTCATATTCCCATCGATACCCATATATGAAACTAAAAGCGCCACTTAGTCCCCGTCTATCGGTCAACATAACGTGCGATAATTTATTCTTTTCAACGACAAACGCATACACAAAGCATATACACAGATTTTCTCCTTTGTCAGTAACTATCCCGTTCTTATATTTCTCAATATAGTCAGCATAACCTACAATTTATATGTTATTCAGTCTAACATGGCCCATGAGTACGTCAGAGTTAAGGACTGGATGTATGTGGATTGGAAACAACGTATGCAACCTAAGTTTGTCGCAGGAGTTGCTGCTTTCCTTGAATTTGCACGAGCACATAATAAGATCATAATAGAGAAGATTCTCTGTCCGTGCGATAGATGTGGCAATAAGTACTGGCAGAAGGTAGAATTGGCAGAGCTTCATATTGTAAAACATGGGTTTACTAGACTTTATTCAACTTGGAAATATCACGGGGAAGGAGAAGAATGCAGTACTGCGGTAGAAGAAGAAGGAGAACACGATAATGCGGCAGGAGAAGAAGAAGAATTCGGTAATACGGCAGGATACGGAAATTTATTTCCATCAGAAGAAATGGAGGATATGGTAGAGGCTGCCCTAGGTGAATCTATTCGTACCGAAGATGACATTCCTTCCGGTCAAGGACCACGTGCGGATAAATATGAAAATTTCATGAATGATGCTAGGAAACCAATTTATGAGAATGCGAAGTATTCCACCCTCTCATGGTTCGTCCAACTTTTCCAAATTAAGTGCCTAAATGGATGGAGCAACAAGTCATTCACAATGCTTCTTTCGTTCTTGAAAGATTCTATGCCTCCGGGAAATAATGTGCCTGAAAGCTGGTACGAAGCCCAGAAAATGATGTCTGATTTGGGTCTAAAGTGCGAGAAGATTCAAGCATGTCCTAAAAATTGCGTGTTGTACCGGAAAGAGAATTCAGATTTGAAAGAGTGTCCAACATGCGGAGAGGCCAGGTATAAGCCGAAAGATTCTGATAAGAAGCCTGATATACCTGTAAAGATAGCACGATATTTTCCCATAACACAGAGGCTACAGAGGCTATTCAGGTGCAAGAAAACAGCCGAAGCAATGATTTGGCATCACCGTGCTCCTCCAAGCGAAAATGGAAAAATGAGCCATCCAAGAGATTCACCGGCATGGAAGGATTTCGATAGGAGGCACGCAATATTCAGTAGCGATCCTCGCAATGTCCGGCTCGGACTGGCTGCCGATGGCTTCTGCCCATTCAACTATATGGCTGGAAGTCACAGTACATGGCCCGTTGTAATGATAATTTATAATCTATCGCCTTGGTTGGCTATGGACCAATCATACTTTATGATGCCTCTTCTTATCGACGGACCAAACTCACCGGGGAACAATATCGACGTCTATCTCCGACCTCTGATCGAGAAGCTGAAAACTTTGTTCATTGATGGTGTAGAGACATATGATTCAAACACAAATACAACCTTCATACTGCGTGCGGCTTTAATATGGACAATTAATGACTTTCCTGCGTATGGAATGCTATCAGGTTGGTCCGTACATGGTCACAAAGCATGTCCTCATTTCCATGAACACACAACATCAAAAATTTTGAAATTTAGCAGGAAGGTTTGTTATTGCGGCCATCGACGTTTTCTGCCTCCAGACCACCCCTATAGGTTAGACACGGTTCACTTTGATGGTCATCAGGAGCTTCTTGGGCCTCCATCCCCATTGTCCGGAGAGGACGTGACTGCTAAATGGGATGGTTATAATAACGTGACATTCGGGATGGATCCGACGAGACAGGTCAAACCACAATATTGGAATAAGTTAAGCATTTTCTTCGAGCTTCCGTACTGGTCTACAAATTCAGTGCGTCATTGTCTGGACGTCATGCATATAGAGAAGGGAGTATCAGAGCACATACTTAACTTGCTTCTGTGTAAAGACGGGAAATCGAAAGACAACATGAATGCCCGGATGGATCTACAAGAGTGAGGAATAAGAAGTGAACTGCACCCTAAACCGGCAGCAGGTAAACCGAACAAGTTTGTACTTCCCAATGCCGCTTATCATATGTCACAACCGGAGAAGAAAAGATTCCTGCAGGTGTTGCATGATTTGAAAGTCCCCACAGGTTTCTCAGGATCATTCAGCAAGAAAAAAAAATTGTGAAGGGCAAGATCGATGGGCTGAAAAGTCATGATCACCATGTTATCGTGGAGCACCTTCTTCCATTAGCCCTCAGGACTTCTCTCCCCGACTCGGTTGGTCTAGTAATCAACGACCTATGTTGTTTTTTCAGGAAGTTGTGTGCTAAAACACTGGAGGTTGCGACACTGGATAAACTAGAAAATTCTATTGCGTTGATACTTTGCAAGTTTGAGCGTATTTTCCCACCGTCATTCTTCGATATCATAATACACTTGACGGTTCATCTTGCAACTGAGGCGAAGTTAGCCGGACCGGTACAATATCGATGGATGTATCCCGTCGAGAGGTACGTGTAATTTTTCGTTTCGCGCAATTTATAATTTTATTTTTGTCCTGTATGCCCGTGTTTATTTATTCAACATATTCTCATTAGGTACCTTTACACTCTTAAGAAGTATATACGCAATAAAAATCGACCAGAGGGTTCTATCATGCAAGGCTATCTTCTTGATGAAGCAACCATATTTTGTTCCCGCTATCTGGACGAGAACATTGAGACAAGGCTTAACCGACCACGAAGAATTCAAGACGGGCCATATGGTAAAGCCGAGTATAAGAGGGTAGACACTATGTTTATCAACAAGATATACCGGTTTATCTTGCTTAATTGCGCATGTCTTGAACAAATTAGAAAGTAAGTTATTTTGGATTAATTGTTATATCTGTGTTTGTGTGTGTATGAAATGACATATTATTAATGTCACGATTATTTGACGAAAACAGAACTCATTTTAACGAGGTACGTGAAGGGCATCCTGATTGGAACGAAGAGCGTTTGGAAAAATACCATCAGGATAATTTTTGTGATTGGGTCACAGAGCATGTAAGTTATTCGAATTACATTTTATTGCTATCAGTTTTAATCTAAACTTGTATCGTTATGTATTTATCGTAAAATTTGTTTTGTTAGATCCACGATCCGAACTTGTCTGCATCATTTGAGAGTGATTCAAGATGTTTAGCTCAATTTCCTAGTATGGAGGTTGCATATTACAAAGGATTTAGTGTCCTTGGATACAAATTCGAAGTTAAGGACATAGAAACATCTAGAATCACTCAGAATAGTGGGATTGCGACGGTAGGATCGGACGGTGTGATTTACTATGGGTACTTAAATTGTATACTCGGCATCCACTATCCCGGACGATCAGAACCCTTTTATATATTCCACTGTACTTGGTACGATCCGCGAACCGATACAGGCAGGTGGAGAAGCAGTCTTGGGACTTGGAAAGATGAATATGGATTGACCAGTGTGAACACACTTCGATTTTACGGTCAGGACGATCCGTTTATCTTTCCGAACCAATCGTTCCAAGTATACTACTCACAGTGTTTGAAGCATCCGGGGTGGAGTGTTGTATGCCGATGGAAACCTAGAGATGTCTACGATGTCCCAGAATACGAGGACAGCGATGAGGACAAAGAAGAGAGAAGGCTTAAAGTGCTCCGACCGTCTGTTTCGAAGGACGGGTTGTCTTCGACCGATTATGAAGTTACGTGGGTTAGAAATGACATCGACGATGAAATCCAAGTAGATATGTATGATGCGCCCACGAAACGAAAAAGGTTATCAGTAATGTTATATTATTACTTCACATTTTACGCTCTAGATCATATATAGTCAATACTTTTAATGATTGTCTAATGCGTCCACGAACCGTTTATCTAGATTTGATGACGATGTCGGGAGCAGCGAGGGGCGGCAGGAGCTCCAGCCGCGGCAAAGGCAGAGGCAGAGGCAGAGCGGTTCTGCTGCCCGGAGAGCTCCGTAGGGAGCTTCAGAGGGCCGGTCTTGCACCCAGATCGGAGACCCCTTCGGATGCCTCCTTCCGTGTGGATTTTGCCACACCTCCAGGTATACTGCACGCATATCCATTTTCAATGTAATATTACAGATATTCATGCATGTTTATGTCAAAATTACTTATATTGTCAATGTTTGATTGTCTAGTTGTTGGTCCTGCGTCCACATCTGGGAAAGAGGCCACCCCCGCTCCTCCAGGTATGTTTATATATCATATAGTGTATGTATATTGATTTAGAATGCTATATCATAAATATACACATTCCTTTTGCTCTTACTTAGCAATTTTTATTATTGTCTAGCTGTAGGTGGTGACACCACCGCACCTGCGGGTATGTTTATATGTCCTATAGTGCATGCATATTGATTTAGAACGTTATATTATTGATCTACACATTCTTTTTGCAATTACTTATAAAATCTATTTTTAATTGTCTAGTTGTTGGTCCTGCGTCCACATCTGGGACAGAGGCCACCCTCACTCCTCCAGGTATGTTTATATATCATATAGTGTATGTATATTGATTTAGAATGCTATATCATAAATATACACATTCCTTTTGCTCTTACTTAGCAATTTTTATTATTGTCTAGCTGTAGGTGGTGACACCACCGCACCTGCGGGTATGTTTATATGTCCTATAGTGCATGCATATTGATTTAGAACGTTATATTATTGATCTACACATTCTTTTTGCAATTACTTATAAAATCTATTTTTAATTGTCTAATTATAGGTGGTGCGTCCACACCTTCCACAGGGGCCACTCCTGCCGCTTCCATACCCTCCGCATCGTCTGCAGGTTAGTATGAATAAATTTAAAATATTTATTTATTTTACATATGCTCTATAGAATAAATATGAACTTCATGGAGATTTAGCGTCGATGTTTATTTTATAGTTGGAGGGGATGCGTCCGGGTCCGGGACCCCGGTTGTTCCTCACCGGAGGAACTATCGTCCCGCTCGTGCTGCTGCTCGGGCCCAGGCTCGTGCGCTATTCACCGGAGGTATATATCACACTTGAATTTTTGTTTAACCTTGATTTCTTAATACAACTTTGTCTTATTATTGATTGTCTTGATATTTCGTGCAGACGCAGGGCCTCTCTATCCCCAGAGGGGGACTCGAGGCCCGAATCAGTCCCATAGGCTGAGGCCTGATAGAGCTAGGGGGGAGGCAGCATTCCCCCTATTTTTTACCCTTGACTATCGCTATACCGGTCCTCATGCCGAGAGGTTCGGCCGGTATTTGGGGGACGAGAGCCGGATCGTGAAGAACTATCCACTTCACGTTGAGTGGGGCGAGCAGCACCAGCGCTCATTCGCCATCTTCTTTGATCAGGCTCGGGTATGTATTAATATATATTTTCATTTGATCTATCCAATATATTTATTATTAACACTTGCAATCTAATAACAATGTTTTTTTTTGTATTTTCAGTTGGATTGCGATTTTCAGCCTGTAGCCGACCCTGATCACCCGGGGAGGGTGCTCGACCTTCATGCTCTGTACAATGGCCTGATGAAGAACATGCAGGCCAAGGTCCGATACAACAGGAATGAGCTGAAGGCCGACTGCTACTCCCTGTGGATAGCGACCCCCGAGGCAGAGAGAGCGGCCCTCCTATCTACTCCGGCGTTTGTGAGAGTCGACGTAGAGACATGGCCTCTATTGTGCGCTTATTTCGACTCCGAACGCAAACAAGTATGTATTTTAAATTTAATTCATTATTTATGATATAATTTATTTCTTTGTGTTTCTTAATTAGAAAACTAAATGTTAATGCGTTGTGCAGAAACAGGCCGCTCAGAATATGGAGAACAGGAAGTCGGCGAAGAGGGGTCGCCCCACTTACACAGGTGGCTCGAGGAACATTACTCGAGCCATGGAGTTATCGGTAAATTAAGAGTTATTCTCTAATATTCTGCAATATTAAGAGTTATTCTCTAATATTTCTAATATTAAGAGTTACTTTCTAATATTGCAGGCATCTCGGACCGTGGCGTCAGGTGGTACACCGAGCGTGCTGTCCGCATATCTTGCCGTCCACGGCACCTCGACAGATCCCGCCACGGGCGAGCTTCGATGTACCGACGTCGCTACCCAGGAGTACTGCGTAAGTG
The DNA here is from genome assembly GCA_030015575.1 of Agapanthus africanus. NCBI lineage: Eukaryota > Viridiplantae > Streptophyta > Magnoliopsida > Asparagales > Amaryllidaceae > Agapanthus > Agapanthus africanus. Next base: position 747,448,757 of record CM057341.1, on the reverse strand, counting down.
TTAATATTTTTTCTACCCAAATTTGAAATTTTAGTTTTGGAAGGTTTAAGTTTAAATTTTATACTTATACTTTACTGCTTAATGTGGGTGTAGGAGCGGGTGGTTGAGCAGGCCCAGGCCTCGGGGATCGATTTTACCGGACAGAACGATCCGAGGCTGCTGACCCCAGTTCTGGACGTCGCACACGGAGGGCACCACGGAGGTTGGGAGAGAGGCCGGGGATTGGGCCCTAGCAGGGCCCATATGAGGTTGGACTCCACCCCGGTGGTTACTTCCTCCGTCTCCAGTGACCGGCATGTCCATCAGGAACTGGATAGCTTGAGGGCCACCGTTCAGGAGTTGAAGGAGATGCTGGTATGTATACTACTTTATAGTAAAATATCATTTCATATTATATACATATCAACATATCCATAATTAGTACGTAGCTTAAGCTTATTTGGTTTTAGACTTAAGTTTGATTAATCATACATACATATGTAATTAAAATAAATAACGCTTTTCCAAACTAGATATCCAAACAGGGTTTCGAAATAACTTAATAATGAAACGAATTCGAATAATACACAGTTCTTACACGCTTCTTACACACGTTATGTCCAGACGCGACAGGGTAGATCGGCCGAGCCTCCACATGCATCTCTTTCGGCTGCGGCTCCGCAAGCCACTACATCGGCTGCGGTTCCGCAGACAGCTCCTGTAGCTCCACCGCCCACTCAGACTCCCGCAGCCGCGGCTCCGCAAGCGACTACCTCGACGGCGGCTGCGCAGACCACATCGCCAGCTCCACATGCCACTCAGACTCCCTTATATGTAGCATTGCAGTGTGTATTGACCGAGGAGCAGGCACGCGTTATTCTAACGTTATTCGGAGGTGGAGCTGGACCGAACTAGGGTAGCTTTTTGGTTCTTATTTTTTGAAACATGTATTTATATCACATTGTACTACATTTTGAAACGATATTGATATTGGTTTGTATTTATATCATATTCAGTTTTTGGGTTTCTTTTGTATATTATATATATGCGTGAGATGTGATTATGAATACTGCAATATATGATTTGATTGATGTATATAGTATTATGCACAGGGCGGGAAAAAATCTAGCAGCCTATTTTTAAAAAAAAATACAGACAATATGTACCTACGGATTAAGCCGTAGGTATATATGTTGCCCCTACGGGCATATCCGTAGGGGCAAACTATCAGGAAACCTGATATTTTCCCACTTGATATCAGTGCAGGGTGTTGGGAGTGCCCCTACGGATATGTCCGTAGGGGCCAATGTTTATCCCCTACGAATTTATCCGTAGGGGCAAAATATCAGGTTTCCTGATATTTTCCCCCCTGATCTCAGTGCAGGGTGTTGGGAGTGCCCCTACGGACTTATCCGTAGGGGCCACTTTCTATCCCCTACGGAGTTATCCGTAGGGGTAGAATAAGGACCTACGGATTTATCCGTAGGTATATACAATATATTCAAAAAAAAAAAAATACATATATGATTTGATTACCCCTACGGAGTACTCCGTAGGGGCTATAACACCTACAGAGATATCCGTAGGGGCTCTAATTTGCCCGTAGGGGCAAGTTCAGGGCCTCAACTTGCACCTGCGGCCTTTGCACCTACGGGGTCTTTGAGTCCACCATTCGCTCATCACGGAATTAATAGATGGGACATTTTCCGAATTATATATGAGGGTATTAATCCATCGACAAAACAGATGCTTGAAACCATTCGTTAATGCCATTTCATGTCTAAAGACGATGGTGAAACTTGGCAATTTCTGGAAGATCTCGCCGAAAAAACTTTGCAGTGGGAAAGCGTTAGACCAAGTTCATCTAGGGGAGGTATCCATCAGCTCGACGTTTCCATCACAGTAAAATCCAAAATGGCCGCGATGCAAAAGAAACTCGATGCTATCGAAAACAAATTCTCATCTGCCTTCCTAAACCAGGTTACGCTCCCCAAAACCGTGTGGTTGCTGTTCCGACCCATCACATTTAACTGAAGAATGTCCTTTGAGTCCACCATTTCAAGGTCAAGAATAAATTAATGCTACTTTTCAGCAACGACCTAGAAACGATCCTTATTCTTCCACATACAATCAGGGATGGAGGAATCATCCTAATTTTGGTTGGAACCAAAACAAAACTCAAAATCAAAATCCGTTCCCAAGTCAAAATAACTATCAAAGGCCTTCTCCACAGCAACAGCAATCACCACAACAGAGTCAGCACCCCTTTCAACCGCAAACTTTTCAAAATCCGGCCAACAACTTTACATCTTATAATAATTCTTTCTCAACGTCCGGTACCGAAAATCTGCACTCAAACGCAACTTAGAAACGTTCATTAATCAATCTACACAAACGACGGCTAATTTAACATCTTCTATCCAAATGTTAGTGCAGCACACCGCATCCTACGGTGAAAGCATAAAATCGATATAAGCATAAGTTGCATAGTTAAATACCACGATGAGTAAGAGAGAGAAAGGGAAACTTCCATCTCAAACTCTACCGAATCCTGGCCACTCACAAATTGATAATGTGTGTGCCATAACCACGTTGAGATTGGGAAGAGTGCTGAATAACCAAGTGGGTGAACATGTTGATATTGATGATACCTCGGCTTCTACTTCTCCCTAATTCGTCTAATCCAACAACTTCTTCCGAGCCTGTTCTTCGTTTTCCACTAGACTCGAACCCTCAGCCTACTTCCTCGAGTCAATCTTGTCACGGCCCGTGATTGATACGATTTTCGATTGTGTCGGTTTATAGAAAATTGTATAGAAATCACAACCAAAAATATTTTGACCGCAATCAATAACGGTGTCGAATGTAGCGCGTTAGTAAGTGCGGATCGTCCACAGGGAAAGTGAGATCCGTTCAATTTTCGAATTAGATGAGTCGAAAATTTAAAGAAAAGAAAAGAAACAATTCATGATTTGTAAAATGGAATTTCAAGAATTAGAAAAATCTAGATCTAAGAAAATATTAAAATCAAGAATTGAGATGTGATGATTTCCAAACCAACAATCAAGATTCGAAGTGTGGCTCGTAGGAGTAGATCGGATCTATAGATGTGATGAGATCTAATGATTACATACTCTTATCTATTAACGAATTGATACTAGATCGATGATGATTTATCGAGGTTTAAGGATCTTGCGAAGAAACTAGGGATTCCTCATCTCATCCTTTGTCCTTTCGATGAATCTCATTCACAAGCTAGCTTCTAGTAAATCTAATGATCGATCGTTGATCTCTAGTTCCGAGCGAAAATAGTCAAGAAAGCATTTCGCATCGAAACTAGATCGTGGATCATTCGATTTACAAGAATTTACAAACATTATAGGACTTAAGAATTGTAAAAGAGTCTAAATCATCATCATCTATCGATCGTCACAACTCCTACACGAGCGGAGTTTTACTCAAACATCATAATAACAAACACAATCACAAATTGAGATCAAATCATAATGCTTGGATTAAAAGATAAGCAAGGTATAGAAATTTCACCTTTATTTATCGACAAATTCGTTACAACTCTCTTGAAATTTACAAAAGGAAGGAACTAGATCGTCGATTTCGGCTTCGCTCGGCTCCTTGAGTCGCGAATCTCCTTGGATCTCTTGCTCCGATGAAGTCCGGCGTCACTTTCTAAAGGATCGAAGGCTTCAAGCTTGATGTGGTACTCGAAATTCTTGATCTTGGTTTTGGAATTGGAATTAGGGTTAGGGTTTTGAGGCACAAGTTGTGTCACTCAACTTGTGGGTGGAAGATGAAGGATAAATTCTTAAACAATCTCAACCTTAGATCTAGGTTCCCTTTTATAAGCCTCATAACCCTAGATCTAGGATTTCAAATTTCAAATTTCCCTCCAAAAGTTTGTTAAAGAGAGACTTCTAGAAATAGTTTGTTAGGTCGATCCTTCTAGATGAAGCCACGTGGAGTTTCTCAAGAGTTCTGGAAGCTTGGCCGTTACAAATAAGAACATGGGGAAAATTCGCTTCTCTGATGACGTCATCATGCCGCGGATCCGCGGCACGTGCCTGCTCCCGCCGCGGATCCGCGGCTCTTTTGAAGCCTTGGGGCTTGTGTCTTCTGTGATGATTTTCGGCTGACTTTGTGACCTTTTTCTGATATGTTGAATTTTATTTTGATTTCCTTATTTCTGCCAGATCTCAAGTTTTGGACTTGACGCAATTTGGATCAGCTCTTTTCACAATTTTGGCTCGGTTCCTGGAATTTCCTGCACAGACTTCAAAACAAGTGTTGCGCTACACAAGAATGATGCGATGCCATGATAAACAGTCAATTTCCCTAAAAATGCCGGTTTTAGAGTATAACACATGTAATCTTGTATTTTGCAGCTGTTTTGCTAATATGTGTAATATGCAAACCGAACACTTCCAGATGAGTGCAAATAATAGGGAAATTGACGTGTTAAAAATACAATATTTTCGACTGATCAGCCCGCTTCCTAGTGTACGGGCAAGAGGACGTGGCGGGTCACGCGACGTATTTACTCAGAAGTAAACACGCTAAGCGTAACTAAGCAATATAATGAAGTACACAAGAAAAATGACAAGAGATATAATAAGCAGCAACTTTTTATTGATTAAACATTTCTTTACAATATAACTGAAAATATAAATACAAGAATGGAAAGTAATGCCTAAACAATGGCATGAACTGAAGAAAGGTAAGTACAAGTGAAGCCTAATGGTCGTGCTGCTCAGTGGTCTGCTCCAAGTGCTCCTGACTGGTCTCGAACTCCTCAGAGTCGGGTCCTCCTGACAACATTCCAAAGAAGAAGAGAAATAGGAATGTCGCCAGCGAACAATCGCTCGGTAAGTCCCAAAGAGAGATATAAATAGAATAGACAGATAAGAGAATGTAACAGGTATAAAGTTTGATTGTTATGTTAACGCGGTTGTTTGTATCTTGGTACAGAATATGCCAGTATATACGAAAGGAGTCCAACTTACACCGTGGACTATGGTAACCCATAGTACAAGGCTTCGTCGACAAAACCATAGAACAACGGCAATGGATGTATAGTTACGTCTTTTAATGACTATCTCGTGCCACTTTTAACACATTCTGTGCCAGTCTACCCCTTTAAAACCCCGTGATGTATTCGTATTGATTGTATTGAAGTAAATTATAGATGTTAGACTTGCTGAAACCATAATATCATGTAAACGGAATGGATATCAATGGATAGTCATGTATACCATTCAAATGTATATCTATAGTTCGGTCAAATCATGTTCATGTTGATATAAATTGAATTCTGGTATAAATAGATTCATGTTGAATTGGAGTTATACTTGAATCGTATTCAAGGATAAATTGATGGATTGATTTAAGATTAGACTGAGACTCTGTCTGAGTCAGACATTTTAAAATGAATTGAAGTCTTGAATTAGTTTTGATGTTATCGGTAACTGCTGCACATGAACGGCAGGATTTGTGTCTTTTTCCAAGACAATTACCGTATTGATAACACCATTTTTAGATTGTCTATTTTAGATAGGCAAACACCCATATACTCTGGCTCCCTAAGCCTCAAGAGAATTGGTCCCGCTTAAACCTATGTTTACTAGGGTCTTTATTGTAAATTAATATAACTTGAGGGGGTTTTATGTAGTTTTGATATATTTTCATAATACACCTCAAGTATTTAATTATCGTCTTTAGGGTTTTCATAGTTGTAATTTTATAAAAATGAAATATTCTATTGGATATAAACCTAAATTGAATAGTATATGGTATTTTCTTGTAATTTGACTTGTATTGAAATGTGATAGTATTTTCATGATCTTTTATGATTCTTTTCCTTTGATTAGAAAATATGGAATATATATAATATTTAAAATAGATATTTTGATAATATTTATTTATATATAATTATAAAAATAGAATTTATTTATTAAATAGAAATCACGTTTTATTAAAAATTGTAATAAAAATTCCATCGAGATCGAATGTTCCGTGAGGAGGTCTGCATCTCGCTCTACTAGTCTCGAGGACGTGCGATAATCTGCACCATCCCGATCGGGTTCCCCAAAATGTGTTGTAGAGCCTTATTTGCAAGGAATTAATTAAAACAATTTAAAGAATACGGGTTTTGGTAGTTTAAGGTATTTTAATGTAAATTGTATTTTGTCCCAAAAAAATTGTTACAAAAGCCATCGTGCTATACCAAGAATGAGTGTTGTGATGAGATAGGTCATTACCTCATGAGTTTTCTAAAGGTAATATGAGCAAAAAGATAAAGTAATGTCGTATGTAAACTTTATGGTATTTTACCGTAAAAGTGAAATAGAATTTGTTTAACATTAAATTTTGAATTGAAACTTGGTCAAATTGTTGTTTTATCGTTTCTAAATAAGATATGAAAAGATGGTTAATATGTGGTTTAAGAAAAGTGGGTTTTAAAGAAATTAGAATCGGAAGTCGGATTAATTCCGCTTCCGACGAGTTTTGAAAAGAGAGAGTTTTAGATTAAATGAGAAGAAGGGGGAGGGGACTTACTGATTGATTATAGAGGGGGGAGGTAGAGGAATATTTCAGAGGCGTCGTAGAGTCGTGTTGTCGCCGGATTCTTCCTGAAATGTCGCCGGAACTTTGACCTTAGCTAACTCCACTTGTACAACTTCTTGGACTTGGAAAAATTTTAGAGTTTTGACAAAAGAATTCTGAATGAGGAGAGATATGGTGTAGGGTGGTATTTATAGGACAGAATTAGGGTTTAGGATAATGAAGAAAGAATTAAAATGCATTAAAAATAGAATTAAAGACTGAAATTACACTCTCTGGATAATTGCAGAGTAATCGAACAATATGGGGGTAGTGGGGTAGGCCAAGGGGTGTTAGGGTTAGAATTTTGTAGCATTTGCTATGGGGGGACCGGCAGCGTCGGCCCCAAGCCCGATCTCGCCAGTCGTTTGGTGGGGTCGGGATTGATGCCACGTGTTGGGTTCGGTGCATATAACATTTTCCACATATTTGTTTTTAGTGACTTTTCATTTTTACGTGTTTTGCACGTATAAACTTTTGGGCTTCCAAAAGTTTAAAAGAAAAGTCAATAAAAATAATATGTGGCTGAAGGGATTCGAACACAGTGACTACGTCACAGCAGTGCAAAGATTTATCAGTGAGCTACAAGTTGTTTCTTGCAGTTCAAAAGCAATTTAAATTTATAACTTGTGCTTAGGCATAGGTGTTCCTTTTTGTATTTTGAAAAAAATTCCGTACAGAAAGTTCAGGGTTGTTACAAATCTCAAACGATCCCAACTCCAATTCTAGGACCTATTCTATCTCCACAAACTTCTCCACAAATGTCGGACCAGACGTTTAATAATAAAACTCCTTATCCATATAGGTTAAGGGACAACAGACCAAGTCCCTAAATGGAGAAAATTGTGGAAATTTTTAAGCAACTTAACAAAAATATTCCCCTCCTAGATGCTATCCAATAAGTTCCGTCCTATGCGAAAATTCTAAAGGACTTGTGCACTAGGAAAAAGAAAATTCAAATGCCTAAAAAAGTTTTCTTAGCAAGTAATGTGAGCACTGCTTTTACCCAACAAATACCCAAGAAACGAAAGGACCCCAGGAGTCATACAATATCTATTGCTATTGGGGGTAAAAATATCAATCGTGCTTTACTCGATTTAGACGCTAGTGTTAACTTACTTTCGTATTCTGTCTATGAGCAATTAGGCATCGGAGAGTTAAAACCGGTGCACTGCACTCTTCGGATGGCCGATCGATCTATCGCCGAACCTAGGGATGAGTTAGAGGACGTGTTAATGAAAGTCGGGGAATTTATATTCCCTGTGGACTTCATAGTTATTGATATACAGCCTGTAGCAAACTCCCGAAACCAAATCCCGGTGATTCTAGGTCAGCCTTTTCTAGCGACTTCCAACGCAATAATCAATTGTTGTGACGGTTCTATGAACCTATTCTTCGGGAAGATGTCAATTGAGGTTAACATTTACAAGTTAGGAAGTGAAACCTCCGAACCCTATGCTCATATATTTTCTGTCGATACAATACGACAATAGCGAACTTGAAAAACTTCACGATACTTATCTCGACTCTACTAGTGCGTTGTTGTTTGATCCTTCTATTTATTATACACATGAGGACCCTTCTATCGACAAGTCCACACCCAATTCTGAATCCTTTGACTTGTCGAATAAGTTAGCCGAGCTATCCGGATCAACATCTAACGCTAAATATGAATCTTTTACGGATTCCGAGGATCATACATTTCTTTCCGATGAGATTATCATTCAGAATATCGATGAAAACTTTGAAGATATTTTCGCCGAAGAACTCGCATTCCTAGAAAACATGGGAGTTGTGATGGATCAACCCCAACCCAAAGAATTTGAACCGCCACCTCTTCTTCTTATCAAGGACAAGAATGCGAGTAATCCATCATCATTGTTTCGTCTCTACAAACCGAGACGCAAACCCGTTCTATTACACTTCTTATCTCCTCCCCACTTCTTCACGTCTATAGGTGATATGATCTTCTACCAACCAGTGCGTTATATCTATAAAATATTTGAATGGTTGGTGTTGACTTTTGGCCTTTGTAAAGCTTCGCATAGACTAATAACTTTAACCCCTTTCATAATTTTAAATGCTTAATACTATTTTACTCAAGGTTGGGGGGATAAAATATATTTTGGCACTTGAACGAAAAGGAATTTTTTTATTATGAGATAAAAATAAGTTTGGGAGAGAATTTCACCGTCATTAATTCATATCCCCGTTACTAACTTTTCCTCTCAAGTCTACAGATTTTTTTAAGCTTAACAGATGATATCAGTGAGGACACTGCCGTAAACAGGTTTGGGGGAGGTTTGTGCTTATTCATGAATTATTTTGCATTATACTAAATATAAGTACAAATTTTTTTGCTAATGAAAGTTTGAAAGTGAAAAATTACATATGAAAGATAGGAATAGTTTGAGAAAAGAAACAAAATTAGATGTTTTCTTAAACGAAATTAGTAATAAGTAGTCAAGAGCCATTGTCCCAAGGGTTAGTAAGATGAAGGAAATTACTAATCTGAGGATAAAAATAAGTCTGAAAAATAGTCTCTATTCTTGAATCCAAATATTAGAGCATTGATACCCTACTATACGCACTTGCATACATCTTGAAACTTAGGATAGTAAAGGATACCTTGAAATACTCTTGTCTAAAAGCCTTGGTATGAAGAAAAATAAAAATATAAAGAAAAAAATGGTGAAGAAAAATGAACACTGGTTTTGTAATTGCTTAAGGCAGCATAAAAAAAATATAGCGTGGGTGCTTTATCCCCTAATGCCTTAGACCAACTGGTTTGGGAGCCACTGCTAAACCTTAGGTGTTACAAGACGAGAATATTACGCCTAAATGAGAGAGCATATTTGGTAATCGGTCGGTTAATACCTCAAGAAGTATTAACAGTCGCATGAAGGATGTGTGGGCAATTCCATCTAAAATATTCACCGACTAAAAAGTACTAAGAAAAATGAACAAGAGTATGATAGCTTGAATTGAATTCTCTAAGTGTAGAGATGTCTTTTATACATACGTAGGGGTATATGATCGATATTTGGAAGAAAGGTAGGGAGGAAGACTAAAGGCAATATTTTATTGTGGGATGATGTGATTTCCGACATCTTCTCATGGCCATTAAGATAGGGCTCATGGCAACTGAAAAGCTAGTGTAGTTGGAAACTCTTATTTTCAAGTTCTTTATTTTATAGTTCTTATCTTTGTATATAAATTTCATTGTCTTTCTTTTATTATGGGATTTTGTGGGTGTAATCCACTGAAAACCCTCAAGAGACAACACTCCTCCTACTAGGGACACCAAGAGGTTTAACGGCTTGTTGCTCGTGCTCAATGCAATCCTGATTGCCTACGAAAGTATGCTAGGTTTTTCTTTTTCTTTTTCTCTCTCTCTTGAATAACTAGTTTGCTCGGGACGATCAAAATTAAGTTTGGGGGTATTTGTTCAGTCGAAAATATTGCACATTTGATGGAACATTTTCCCTACTTTTGTTAAGTACTTAAAGGTGTTTATGATAATTATGGTACATATGTGGGTTTATCTGCAAAATACTCTTTATCATATGTTTATACACTATACTTAACATTATGAAGGAAAATATATGCATATAATATCTTTATAATATTTTAGTAATTTAAATATGCATATCATATCAAATATCCCTAATCAATATTCTTAAAATATCATATCATATAAAATGGTTAGGATAATATCTCAATATAATATAACAAATATTACTAATACTATGAATTGAGATATTATGCAGAGTTAGCTCAGGTCTGGAGATCGAGATATTCAAGATGTCGAGAATAAAATCTGCCGATAAAACTAAAGCAAATTATAAAATCATGAATGGCAGAGACTCAGTAAATATTTGAAGAATTCAGGCATTGAAGAAATCTCCGCGTTTCAACATGAGAGAGCACCTGAAATTTGGAACCCTGATCTCCCCAAACCGCCGCCCTTCCGCGGTAAATAGGCAAATCCGCGGCGGATCCATGGCCATTTAATGGCTGTAGGATCTGAAATTTGGGAGTTGGATCGTGATTGTATACCTTAACCTATGAGATCTAGGGTTTCAGATTTAGGGGCTATATAAAGGACCGAAGTCTAAAGTTAAGAAACGTCACCTTTTAACATGAAGCAAATCACCGTCAAGAACAATAGATCCATGACAGGTCCGCGATTCAACGTGATAGAGCGATGTGAATATTGACAGAATATTTACTTCCTACGAAGCAGAGATCGAGAGCTACTTCTTCTTGTAATCTAAATTCGAAAGATTTGTACTTGTAATGTTGATTAATAAAGGTAGATCATTTGCTTAATTATTTCGTATTTATTTTCTGCATTTACATCATGATCTCCTTCTCTATCTTCTCTTCTATCTCAACCATGCATGAGTAATTTCTAACTTGCTAGGGTTCGTAGGATTAGGGTAGATAATGGATGATAAAATCTCTTAACTTCTTTTATATCTTATAAAGTTTATAAACTTTAGCAAAATAAATGTTAATATCCTTATCGGGCGCGCTACCAATATATTTATAGTCACGACCGCGATTTGAAATTAGATTAATAATTGTTTTGGTAAAGGCTAGACATGAATAGAGATCAATGCAAGGATAAGGGTTAAGAGTGGGGAAACCCTAGTTTCTTCCAAAAGAACCCTAATCCACATTCATCATTATCAATCTAGTTTTAAATCTATTAAAAGATAAAATGAGTCATTTTTAATTAATCATCCATTACTACTAAATTCTATGAACCCTACACGCCTCTTCTTTATAGATTTTATATCCGTGTTCAACATAGATCTACAACGAATCATCCTTAATTTCAATCAACTCGTCTAAAGCAAGATTAAAAGTTCCACGCATCCCTGAGGACGGCCCGTACTCATCTCGGCTAGTTACAAGTGACACCGTTATTGATTGCGGTTAACTTTATTTACGACATGCTTCTTTTCAAATAAATTAGACCCGCCGCTTGAACGTGGACGGGGCATCCACCAGCGATGTGAGCCTATCTATCCGAGTGGATAGGACGTTGATCATGTTAGGAGGGGAGAAAAGCCGTTCTCGCCTCCGTTGTGGCGGCTCGTATTCGGATTACTGCGGTCGTCGCTCGCCATTGGATCGAGGGTGGAATATCAACTTTAGTGGTGAAACAAAAAAAGTATTTCATTTCCCACAGAAAGCGCAAACTGGTGGAGCTTCGGATCTCCTTCAGATGTTGTCTTCCGTCGATCCTGCGATGGTGAGCTTGGACGGCTGCGATTTGGTTCTGGAGTTATTGGGTGTGGATCTCAATGGGTTGGTGTTGGATTCCGGGCTTGTTGGGCTTTCCTTGCACCTAGTCTAGGGTTTGGTATCATCACTCATGCCACTTTAAAATTTAGAGAGGTGCAAAGCAAGCAAACTATGAACTTTTACTAGAAATTCTAGGGTAACAAGATTGTATCACATACAAAAAACTAAAGAGATTAAGATTACAACCTTTTTAGTCCATTCCTTCACTTCATAAGCTCCGTGTTGAGGTCCCTTCTCTGCGATCATAAAGAACTCCGATTCTCGTGAGGCTCCAAGAGGTGAATGATGCATCTTGCTTGATGTCTTCTTGATCTAAGATGATCTACTTTGAAGAATCTCTAACCCCAAGCTTACACTTCACTAATGAACTTATTAGAGAAGTGAACACCATAATCTAACTGGCTAGAATAGATGAGGATGATGAAGTAGAAATTTTGCTCTCTTTTGTTCTATTTCTCACACTTAATCATCACAAACATAAAACCTAGTGGAGCTTTTCCAAGAGCAAGAAGAAGAAGAAGAAGCTAAACCTTTTGTGATGAATAATGAATTATTGTTGCGGTTACAATTGCAACCATGGGTTAAGAATGAAAGGCTTAACCCTTGTAGAGAATAAATCATAGGTTAAGGGTTTTGGTTGGGTTAACAAATATCAAAGGATGAAGACAAAAGTCAAACCTTCATGAAGCTTCATGAAAGTTCATCCAAAGCTTAACCGTAATCCAAACCCTAACTAGGTTTAAACTCTAAAACCATGTTGCATTTATAACCCTAATATGTTACAATATTATATATCACATATACTATATATTTTGTAACAAAAGAAAATAATACAATTAACATATATCGCATATACATCAATGTATTATCCAGTGAGAAAATGAATCAATAAAGCGAGCTTATATTAGTTGACGTAATGTAATATATCACATATATAATTATACATTAAATTATTGAATCAACACTTGATCCGACAATCCGGCTATATTGCATATAACCGACTAATATAACATGTACCAATTCATCGAATCTACACTTGATCTGATGACCCGGCTATATCACATATACCCGGCCGATATCTCATATCGCGAGAATAGAATACGATATCTCATATCGTATTATTCTCGGTCCCGCACATATCACATATGTGCACCTACTCCGTTTTTCCTGAGCCAGGAAACCTCTGTGTAGAACTCTAAAGAATCGTCAATATGCCGGCAGTAGGTGATGATCATATCAAACACCCACAAGATGCAAGCGGTCAGCTAAACGTAATAGCCACCCAGATATTGAGCGATCAGAAGATCAACAAGCAAGCTTATACATTCTCCTGTGAATCCAATCAGTAACACTACCGTACATTCCGGTCTCTTCGTTTCATATGTCGCATATCAAGTCTAGGGGTGGTAAACGTCAGACCCCAGTAACCGATATATCGTGTCAATGTGAGGCTCATAGCAGGTCGAGAAACTACTGATAGCTCTTACCAGTAGCACTCCATATCAGCCATGGCCAAGGACTTCCAGTTATAGCCAATCGAACACAGCACAACATCAACTCCCTATACCGGGAGAGACGAAACCTCTCTTATCGCTCATTGCCTCCATGTGATTCGGGACTGTACCCAAAAGCCACCGTTTTGCACGCTCTCTTGGACGTGGTAAGGTGGAAATCAAAGCACAGTAGGAATCATACAAGACTCAATGACGATCTCGGGTCTACAGACTAACCTGTACCAGTGTCACCAAAGAACTGCTATCTGACAATAGGTATAATATCATCTAGGAGTTCTCCGTGAGTCCGTTCAGTGTACCCAGTCTCCACTGAGCACCCGTATACTGTCTCTGATGTCAAACACCAATAGATTTGAGATCAGCCATCGCCCATCTGTATGGGTCGAGAAGCTATACGCTAGTCTACACTGGTATATCGATACCCTGTCTCGATACACCCACGACTAGGAACATTTGAAGGATGTACTTAGCGACTACTCTGTCCCCACTAGTATGATCTGGATGTAGCCAAGTATTCATCCTAAGGGCTTTATCAACATGTAACATAAAGACAATCATCGTACATGTTAAAATAAAGAGCAACCAGATAGCATACTATCATGTCGAGCAAGAAAGTCCTCTCTATATATATCCAAGCATCCACTACAATATACATCGGATGTACAGTAATGGCCTCTAGGGCATACATATAACTAATAATCTCCCACTTGCACTAGGGCCATCTGTTGTAGTATCCCATACCCAACAATTAGCAGTGGTTGAAGTATCTCATACTCAACCATCCCATAAAAGTCTCTACTGGGAAATAGGCCTTTGTGAGTGGATCCGGGCTGTTGTCCTCTGTGTCTACTCTCCTAACCTCGATCTCCCTGGAGATCAACCATCTCCATGATCAGGTGATACTGCCTAAGAATATATCTGGATCTCTAATGGGACGGGGGTTCCTAGGCATAAGCCACAACTCCATTGTCACACAATGGTATGAATGAAGTTCATCTCATGAACTTATATATATCCAGACTACCTCTTTGGTAGTATCCTTGGTAGCCATGTATCCAGCCTTTATCGTCTAGTATGCCACGGTATCTAGTTTGGAACTCTTCCAACATACCGTCCCTCCACTGAGGGTAAAGACAATGCCTGTGACTGACATTCAGTCGAACTTATCACCCTGGAAGCTATCCAGTGATTCTCCTCAGGATCGATTGATACCATCTCACTACACCTAGTGAGAATCCTAACATCCACTTAGATCTATCTCATAGATCCAAAACCCAGGATTTAGGAGGTATCACCTTGATCCTATATGGAGAATCCTTGTGATAAGAGGAGATTGACCGAGCGTAGCATAGGAAACTCCTTTCCTATCAAGAGTATGTCATCTACGTACAATACGAGAATCACCACCATACTCCCTACTACCTTTTTGTATATACAAGGTTCATCTACCATTTTGATGAAGTCAAACGCTTTGACTACCACATCAAAACAGATGTTCCAACTCCGCGATGCCTGTTATATCCCATAAAGCAACTTGCACACATTTCCGCTGCTCCCACTGTCTATGAAGCCCTCTGGCTGTGTACTTATAGACGCTCTCTTCTAAATCACCAGTTAGAAAGGCGGTCTTAACATCCATTTGCCAGATTTCATAGTCATTGTATGCAGCAATGGCAAGTAAGAACTGGATGGACTTAAGCATAGCCACTGGAGAAAAGGTTTCGTCATAATCCACACCTGGTCATTGACGAAAACCTTTTACAACAAGTCTAGCCTTGAAAGTCTCAACTTTTCCATTTACACCAAGTTTCTTCTTAAAGATCCATTTGCTCCCAATGGGTTTTACCTTGTTCCCTTCCGAATGACGGCGCGACTGGGACGTCTTGCCTGAGATTCGGGGGCAGATGCTAATTGGTGCTATCCGTCCACCTCTCCGAAGATGCCAAGTTGATTTATGGCACCATGTATCGAAGGTTTAAACGGATGCGTCCGATGTAGCAGACTTCGTCAGATTCCCCCTCGCTTAAGGGGTTTTTGATTGTGGGGACGCTCTTCCCTGCAGGCGCAAGCCCCTGCAGTTAATTACGCTACCGCATCGCGGTAACCACTTTCTCCTTCTCCAGATGGTCACTTCGTGTCGCATGTGTTTATTTTGTGTTTAGTTGCCCGTGGATTGTATACGGAGACTGAGTTATGTCGTCGCCCGTAGGGCGTGGACTAGTCCAAATCCGTATTATCTTAGATTTAGGTTTGGGGGTTTTGGGTTTAAGGATACGTTAGCCTCATTCGAGACTAAGATCGACTTAAACGTTTGTTAAGGATACGTTAGTCTAGTTTTCAGACTAAGATCAACTTAACGGGATCGTTTAGATCCAACAATAGAGCAATTAAGGGAGCCATGTTGTTTAGTTTAGTGACATTGCGGCCAATAAGTAGTTTAAGGATATTGCGGTCCAGTGTTAGTTTTAAGACGTTGCGCTCAAGGTTAAGGACGTCGTAGTCCGTGGATTTAAGGACTCCACAGTCCGATGTTAGTTTTAAGACATCACGGTCAAGGTTAAGGATCTCATAGTCCATGAGTTTAAGGACCCCACAGTCCGTCGTTAGTTTTAAGACATCCCGGTCAAGATTAAGGACCTCGTAGTCCATGAGTTTAAGGACCCCAAAGTCCGTCGTTAGTTTTAAGACATCCCGGTCAAGATTAAGGACCTCATAGTCCATGAGTTTAAGGACCCCACAGTCCGTATTAATATGTGGTCATCGGGACCCGTCACCTCTTTGAAGACGTTGAGGAATTACAACGCCAAGTATCAAAGGAGTGAAGAGATGTACCCTTAAACCGAGATAGATTAAATAATCTTTGGCCCAATTTGGAACCAAGACCAATTAATTATATTATGAGCCCATTGGCTCAGTTGAATTTGAATTGAGGACTTATGTTTACGATATTGGCCCTCTGTCGGTCCATTAGAGGAAAGGCTTTGCCTCTAGACACTTAGCCAATGGGGCTAAAGTTAGTGTTAAACACCAGCAACAGGGGGTTCAAATTAGTGTTTATACACTAAAACAAATTAGTGTTAAACACTGGCAATGGAGATTTCAAATTATTGTTTAACACTAAGGCAGATCAATGTTAAATACTGGAAACAGGGTTTTCCAGGTTGGTGTTCAACACTAAGAAAGTCAGTGTTAAACTCTGTAAATAGATGTTTTCCAAATTAGTGTTTAAACACTAAGAAAATCAGTATTGAACACTGGATATAGAGATTTCAATTTTAGTGTTAAACACTAAGGCAAGAGGGGTCACGTGGTAGCACGTGAGAGCGCCCTCAATTCATTTTATTCTGCCAAAAGTATTGAATACTTTGGAGCATCACGTTCTGTCATGTGATGGGAATTCTGGTGTTTGTCCGTTAAAGCTTCAGCCAAGGGGTCATGTGGTAGCACGTGATAGCGCCATGTTTCCCTTTATGTTGTTCTACAGATAATTGTTTAACACTTTTAATTCTGAAAGCCATCACGTGTGGGCACGTGATGGGGGCCTGCGCTTTGATCTGTTAGAATGTTCATTAGGGGTCACGTGTCGACACGTGAGGGCGCCCTAAAGCTCTTTTCTGTTTCTTTTCAGGGGTCACGTGGTAGCACGTGACCCTATTCCTTTACCTGTTTGAAGATGTGTTTATCTTTTTAAGAATTGAATTCTTCATAGGGTTAAACCTAGCAATAACTTTAGAGGAATTAAATTCCTACTTTCTTTTGAAGAATTATATTCTTAAATAAGGTTAAACCCTCATTTCTTCTTTCTTGAGGGAATTAAATTCCTGTTATTTTAACAGAACTAAGTTCTTAACTAGGGTTAAACCCTGATTCTGTTCATTCTGAAGGAATTAAATTCCCATAACATAGGGTCAAACCCTAATTTTATTTTAAAGGAATTAAATTCCTATAGTTCTGTGAGAATTAAATTCTCAAGCTTCCATTCCCTCTCCATGCTTTGGATCTGCATGGCAGGATCTCAACCCATTGAGAATTAAATTCTCAACTCAAGGGGAGATGTGCACTTTACAGATCCTCCACCAAAGAGAGAACTATGCTCTTCTGTTTTATATCAGAGTTAAACTCTGTTGAGAATTGAATTCTCTTTTCCTTTCAAAAAGCCTTCCCTTTCTTACCTAGGGTTTTCTTTTGCAGAAGATCCAAATTCCTCCAAAGTATCAAGGCTCTCCTTTTTTTTTATGTATCGATTCCTTTCTGCATGTATGTCTTTCTGTGTGTCTCTTGGCTCCTATTTATAGGAGAAGCAGCCGAATCAATTAGTTTTGGTGAATCTTTCATTGAGAGATTTAATTTGTATTCACCATTCGTTTTGGACCTTTTGGATTATTATGTGAATTTTAATCACCATTGGATTTTAAATCCAGAGATTCTCCTTTGTTATTTCGGTTAGATTTTAAGGGGAAATATTTCCAAGTTCTGGCTTTTTCCATAGATAGGTGATATTTAAGAATCTTTAAATTTTTAATCTAATCGGTTCCTTTGGAAAGATTTGAGAGGCCTTTTCTCAGAATTTAATTCTGTTAACAGATAGGCTTTGAAAGCCGGTCACGTGTGGCCACGTGACCCTTGGTCACGTGTGGGCACGTGACCCCCTTGGAACAAGACCTCTTCTTCCTTTTTGCGCTCTGCCTTCTGGCTGCCGCTTAGCCGTCACGTCCCACCACGTGACCCCTGGTCACGTGTGAGCATGTGACCCTCGCCTGGAGCCTTTTTCTTGATTTGATCAGGGAATTGAGTCTGCTGCTTTTGAGTGTCACGTGCCAACACGTGACCCTGGTCACGTGGGAGCACGTGACCTCTTCTGAAGCCTTTTCCTTGATTTGATCAGGGAACCGATGTGCCTTTGAAGCCGCTTTTAAATGTCACGCGCCAACACGTGACCCCGGTCACGTGGGAGCACGTGACCCCGGTCACGTGGGAGCACGTGACCTTTTCTGAACCCCTTTTCTTTGATATAGTCGGGAAGCTGAATCTGCCTTGCCGATGCTTTTAGGCGTCACGTGCCAACACGTGACTGCTGGTCACGTGTGAGCACGTGACCCTTTTCTGAAGCCTCTTCCGTAGGCTTTCCTGATTTTAAATCAGGAAACAAATGCCCCCACAGCATTGTTCTCACGTGTCTGCACGTGAGTGCAACGCTGTCACCTTTTGTGACCGTTGGATTCCTCTAGGGATTTGGGGAGATGAAACGTTTCTATCACCTCCTATAAATATTGGGGGCATTTTAGAGACGCCTCCACTTTGTTCATCTTCTTCCTTGCAAACTTTCTCTGAGAATTTAATTCTCTTCTTCCAGAGCTTAGTTCTCTGCCTTGAAAATCTTCCAGAGTTTAACTTTGTTCGAAGAGACTTTTCTCTTCAGGTAATGTCCTTGAACAAACGATGAACTTTCACATTCCTCTGGATTTTAAATCCAAAACAGGGGTTTTTCCCTTAAGTTTTTTCGACTGGAGTATCGGATAGAACTTTCAACGGTAGATCCTTTTAGGGTTCATATGATCTTTAGGGAGATAATGGTGACGGTTAAAACCTATGGAATTTAATTCTATCTAAAAGAGTTTCTGGGAATTTAATTCCCTTTTTCTTGATAAGGAATTTAATTCCTACGAAGAACTCAATTTCTTCACATGGAGGCTTCTTGGGGTCTCTTGACCCGAGGTTGTCCTTCTGCAATTAATGAAATAGGAGCTTTGTAATGATGTCTTCTGTGGGAATTTAATTCCTTTAATCCTGTTGGATCTGTTGTAGAGCCCGAGACAGATTTGTCCTCTAGGAGGAATGTGTAGGGTTACTTGAATCTCATTCTTTATTTAATGAGGATATTCCCTCTGTTTTATTATAACTGCTTGGTCTCATTATTAATGAGCCGTCATCTTGATTCTGTGGGGCCCATGTGTTTTGTAGCCAATGGTCTCAGAAAAATCTACTGTTGTTTTCTTTAACTAGTCTTCATGTTCATGCATGGATATATATCGCTGACTTTGCTTTTAACGGTCTTCTTTTATTGGATTTCAGGTGCGATGGCTTCTGTTCCATGCTTTCCCTTTTCTCGCTCGGAGGCTGCTTTTCCTCAGTCACCATCTGATGAGGAGGCGATGGCGATGATCTGGGCCCATGACCCGAATTGCACCAACCTACTTCAATGGGGATCTTAGTATAGTCATATTATTCAGGGTCGCCGGAGTTTCCTTTGCGCGGTACCGACAGAGCCCACTTTCCCATTCTTACCGATGGACCCTCCGAGAACGGTTTTTTCTGTGGAAATGCCCAATTGGACTCCAACGGGGAGGCTCGAGCCTTCGACGACCGGTATTCCGAACCATCCGATCCCGGCCATAGATATCTTGGGGCGGCGTATTTGCCAAGGTGAGGCCCACCCGTAGGGACAAATTTATAAGATAGGGCTCACTTCTCGACACCCTACGGTCTACCTTCTCTGGGCTCGCTACATCCTTTCTGCCCATCGTGCGCAGCTGCAGAAAGTCGAGCTTTATCAGGCAATATACGCGTCACTCTTCCATTATAAGTCCCCGCATGTCTGGTGGGTCAAGGCGTTTTTGAACCAATAGAATCTTCCCACCAACACTTTCATTCTAGGAGATCGCGAGGTCTCGATCTCTCTGGCAGAATTTTATGACATTTCGGGGTTGCCAATCAGGGGTAGTCTGTATGAGGAGTTGCTGCCTTCTGACGAGTACATTTTTGAACCCGAGCCCGCCCCGGTTGACGGCCTGTCTGCTGAGAATGCCGTCCGCCACAAGCGTCCCAGTTTAATCAAGGCGCTAGGTATCTTCGACCGATTATTCACCAAATCCGAAGATCAGGGTGTTACTTTCAAGAGCTTCATTGCTCGTTTCCTTCGCGAGGACGCCTTATCAAAGACAGCCCCGAAGTTTGCAAACATGAAAGACCCCTTTGGGTTTGGCCCGAAGAAACTGCCAACTAATGAATCGGATCTGCCGCAATACTACATTCCCATAATGTCGCCGATGTCTTTCGAATCCATCGCAGCTCCCGGCATGGATGAGGAGACATTCTTCGTGGGGTTTGTTAGTGTCTAGCTCAGTTGGTTTGTCATCCCCATGCATCGTCGCTTTATGAGAGCTTCGGTTATCTATCCGGCTTATCGTATTGCTGAGGGGACGCGGTTGGCCATCGGCATCCCAGCCTTGGCGCACCTTTATCATGGGTTGGGCACCGTAGCTAATACCTCTACTCCTGGCGTGGATGTGGTAAACTTTTCGCTTCATTATTTCACGTCCTGGATCGAAATGCACGTGTTGGGGGCTTTCGCTATGCATCAGAGGCCTGCGTTCTATGACGCCTACACTTTCCCTCGGCTTATGCGATTGGTGGATGCTTCTGCCGTTGACCCAACTCAATTCGGGGCTATTCGGGCGTTGATTTCTCCTTACGCTACTGCCGGCGGATTAATATTTAATGATCAGGTCTTATCTTCTTCCACGGGTTCGGCCCAGCCGCTTTGGGACCGGTCGAAAGATGACGCGCCCACTTTGAAGCCCCGGGAAGCCGCGCGCTTATATGCAATCAGACCGGGTTACCTGGTGTTTCGTCAGGACAGTGCGGCTCTCTTTATGCGGTACAATCCGCATCGCTTTGCCCGGCAGTTTGGCTATGATCAGGGCGTCCCGTTTGAAGCTTTCATAATCGCGCCAGTTCCTTCGCTCGAGGCCGTCCGAGATGCCGCCCACCACTTTGTGAGGCTGAACACCGGTTCTCAGTTCATGATCCCCGATGGTGACTACATTCCCCGATTCGTGGGGTCGTTTACGGGCTGGTATCTCCATCGGGTGAACCCGGTTATTATTGAGGAGAGAAGGGTGCTTCTTGGCCATGGCGCCCCTATTCAGGTTCCGGCCCCGGGAGCCAAGCTGCGACCACGTGCCCCAGTCCGCTTTCCCCTGAGGGATATCGGCACTGCGATTATTCCTGGAGAGTCAGGAGTAGATCTTACTCCAATAGTTGGTATGCCCCTGGGTACTCGGTCGCGGGGTAAACGGGCTCCGGTAACAGTACCCCCACCCGAGGCAGCACTACCCTCCGTGTCATCGACGATGGCAGTGTCATCTCCAGTCGTGGCCCGGGGAGAGGGTGTTGAGGGCGACGTGGGCTAACGCCGCACTAAGGCTTCGAAGGGAAAGAGATGGTCGTCCTCGGCGACTGGTTCTGGGTCCAAGCGTCGAAGGAAGGTGGCTACTAATTTGCTCGACTCTTTAACGGAGTCTGAGCCCATCCTTGAAGATGAGCCGTTGGCCTTACCGGAATCAAACGCTGAACTACTTTTTCCCAGTTCAGCCGCCGAGGAAGCTGCACAGTTGGCTGAGGCTATAAGGCGTTCCAAAGACGCGTCTCAGAACGCCAGGGTTCCGAAGAAGCCCTATCCTGCTGTAATCTTTTACGAGGACCCCTCGTGGATTCGGCGGCGATTTATAGGCCCTTTGGAGGAATGGGGGGAAAGGGCCTTGAAGCAGGCTGTTTCAGAGGACGCGGCGGACGCGCTTTCTTTATGGACCGACGGCCATGAGTCCACTCTCGAACCCCGGCGAGCACGCCTCCTTGAGAAAGAGCAGCGGCTTGAAGAAGCCATACTGAAGGCTTCGTTACGCATTGGTATGCCTTTATACTTCTTTATAGCATTTCGGATTGTTTACGCCTGCATGCCTGCATCTTTATTCTTGTGTGAATTGTGCAGAATCTTCGACGCTGGGGGAGCTCCCTACGGGCTCGTTGAAGCCAAAGCCTGTCGAAATTCCCGATGAAGCGTTGCTCGATGTGGAGGGGGCTGATGAGGCTGCTCCTCTTGCAATAGAGCCTCCAGTGGCAGTTCCCGATCATGAAGCGCTTGCTCCTTTGGGGGAGGCTCCTTTGGAGATTGCTGCCCCAACGGCTCTTCCCGAAGGCACCCCGGAGGCTGAGATGGAGGTAGTGGGGACTACCCTCCCTCTGTTGGAGCCCGAGGTTCCGGCAGAGGCTGTCGAAGCTGCTATCCCCCCGACTCAGAACGGGAGAAGTGTTGAAGGTAACCTTCTGAATTTTAAATTAGCAGCCTTTCCGTTGTCTGAACTCTTTTGTTTTCTCAGAATTACATGAGTTGGCGGCCTCTGTTGTCGATCTGTCTCCCCGGCAATCCTTTCAGCGTCTGCTGGAGATGGCAGCTCCACAAGCGATATCCCCCCAACGCATTGTCCTCTCATCCGGGCAAGGTTGGTGTCGTCCATCACTTCTCATAGCATCGTCGTTATTTTGCGTATTGACATTGATGTTTTCTACAGTTTTGGAGGCCGATGATGAGGTCGAGGTTCTCGAAGGGCCAAGGGAACCTTCAGCTCCTACTTGCACGACTGTCGGTAAGCGACATTTCATTATACTCTCATTCGTTCTTTGCTTAAGAATTTTACTGACATCTTCCAAATTTGAACAGCTCTGCCAGTCTCCACGGCGTTGGAGTCGCGCATCGTGATGCCGCCCGGCCCTTATGCCTTGCGGGCTTCAGAACGCTTGGCCCAATTAAGCCTTGTCTCCTTATCATCTTTGATTGAGGAGCTCCGTGCTGGCAGCGCGACCACCGCTGAAGCGTTTGCCGCCGAAGCTAACGGTTCTCTTCCTTTTCTCGCCACCTACCATAGCGACGAAGTGGTGCGAGTCTGGGTGGAGTTCTATCGGCAGGTGGAGGCTCGCTTGCATGCCCTTGAATGTTCTCGCCTTTCCTCGGAAGTCGTGGCTGCAAAAGCGGAGTTGCGGGGTCTGATAGCACGATGCGCGGCCAACATGACGTCATGTGAGAAGAGGCTTGGCCGCAAATTCTCGGAGAGGGAGCTAGCTTCCAAGGCGCTGAGCGAGCTTCGCGCCACTCTTACCGCCAAGGCAAACAAAGTGTATGAACTCTGGCGGGTGCTTTAGGAGTCCATCAAAGAGGTGGTGGCTCTCGATAAAGCTGTCGCGTTCACTCGTGAAAGGGTCGAGGCTCATAAAGCCACCGAGAAAGAGCTTGAAGCTCGGCTTGCTTCGTATCAGGCCCAGCAGGCACAGGCGGAGGCCCGTCTTTTGGCGATCTTAAATCATGAGGCCGTGGCCCAACAAAAGCAGGATGAGCTGACCAAGCTGCTAAATCGCCCGCCGGCTTGAGGACTTGTATATTTCCCCCTTTTTTTTGTACATACTCATGAATGAGAGTATCTTCTTTTTGTTTCTTTCATGAATTGTACGTTGTATCCATTTTGGTTTATGGAATAAAAGATACATTTTTCTTCTCAACGGCGTGTCTCTTTTCATTGACTGCGTTTGCGGACAATTCATCTTGGCCTACTTGCAGGGCAGCGATGGCTTAGGATTCAGGGTTAAGATCTGCTTCCTAAGACTTTCGCATTTTATGAGCCACGAGGGTCTCAAAAAGAGTTTTTCTCCCCATGGGTCGAGAAGATCCCATAAGTGTAAGTTCTTCTTAAGAATCATAAGGATTCTTAAGCGGGTTTTCCCTTGAGAGTCGTAAGGATCTCACAAGAGAGTTTTCTTCCTTACAGGTCGTGAGGGCCTACAAGTGCTGGATGTGGTCGCCCTTGTCCGTATTTCACGGAGTCAGGGGTTTCTCAAGGCATCATAGTTTAAAGACGCCGCGGTCAAGGTTAAGGACCTCATAGTCCGTGGATTTAAGGACTCCACAGTCCGATGTTAGTTTTAAGACATCACGGTCAAGGTTAAGGACCTCATAGTCCGTGGATTTAGGGACTCCACAGTCCGATGTTTGGTTGCAGGGACCCGTCACCTCTTTGAAGACGTTGAGGAATTACAACGTCAGGCATCAAAGGAGTGAAGAGATGTACCCTTAAACCAAAGTAGAATCAGTACAGAATCAGGGTGGTTGATTGTTAGTTTTAAGACATTACGGTCGAGGTTAAGGACATCATAGTCCGTGGATTTTAAGGACTCCACAGTCCGGTATTTGCTCTGGATGCTTCACACGGGTTCACTGCCGTGCTTGGCGAGGACCAGGCTCCGCTCTGGGCATTTTCCGCGGGGTCAAAGAGTGACATTATCCGCGTTCCACGTGACCAGGAATTTTGCACTAGATGCTTCACACGGGTTCACTGCCGTGCTCGGCGAGGACTAGGCTCCGCTCTGGATGCTTCACACGGGTTCACTGCCGTGCTCTGCGAGGACCAGGATCCGCTCTGGACGTTTTCCACGGGGTCAAAGAGTGACGTTATCCATGTTCCACGTAACCAGGAATTTTGCACTAGATGCTTCAGACGGGTTCACTGCCGTGCTCGGCGAGGACTAGGCTCCGCTCTGGATGCTTCACACGGGTTCACTGCCGTGCTCTGCGAGGACCAGGATCCGCTCTGGACGTTTTCCACAGAGTCAAAGAGTGACGTTATCCACGTTCTACGTAACCAGGAATTTTGCACTAGATGCTTCACACGGGTTCACTGCCGTGCTCGGCGAGGACTAGGCTCCGCTCTGGATGCTTCACACGGGTTCACTGCCGTGCTCTGCGAGGACCAGGATCCGCTCTGGACGTTTTCCACGGGGTCAAAGAGTGACGTTATCCGCGTTCCACGTAACCAGGAATTTTGCACTAGATGCTTCACATGGGTTCACTGCCGTGCTCGGCGAGGACTAGGCTCCGCTCTGGATGCTTCACACGGGTTCACTGCCGTGCTCTGCGAGGACCAGGATCCGCTCTGGATGTTTTCCACGGGGTCAAAGAGTGACGTTATCCGCGTTCCACGCAACCAGGAATTTTGCTGATTGTATCCGCATTTCACGGGATGGAGGTTTGACTGTTGACGATATGTATACCACCGAGCCATGGAACTGGGAGTTGCCGCTGTTCCGCTTAGCTTAGCGTTGTGTCCGTTGTTACGAGACGAGTGTTGAAACGATCTCCAGGTCTCCTTTAGCCCGTCGAGACTTGGCTTCCTCTTCTGATGAAACCTGGGGGAGAAGTATGATCCCTTTTTTTTATATTTTATTTCTTTTTCCGCGATGCTCTATCATTTCAGCTTTTATATCGCGGAGGTCGCGATTGCCCTATCATTTCGGCGATTTTTCGCGGTGCCCAATCATTTCGGCTATTTTTTTTCATTTTCACTCGCTGTTTTTTATTGCGAGTTTCTCCATCATTTCGGCTATTTTTCATGCATACATTTTTACTTGCTGCTTTTTATTGCAAGTTGCCCCATCATTTCGGCTATTTCGTATGCATGTGTGGCTTGCTAGCTTTTTCGCCGCAAGCTTGGATTTTAGACACCGATTTCGGCATCAGCACCGCTGCAACTGGGATGTTGCCAGGAGCGAATCATCATTTGCCTCTGTCGATGTCGAACAAAGGTGGCTTAGTAAACAGGGTTAAAGGTCCTGTCGACCAAGGCTTTTGACTTCATGAGCCGTAAGGGTCTCACAAAGGTATTTCTCCCTACAAGTCGTGAGGATCTTGCAGGTGTATTTTCTCCTTAGGGATCGTGAGGATTTCTAAGTGTATGTTCCTCTGTAAGTCGTAAGGATCCTACAAGAGGGTTTTCTCCTTATAAGTCGAGAGGAATTATAAGGGTTGTTCACCATATGGACATGTCCCTAGTCACGGGTGTGACTTTGCTGGGGAAATGTTTATTCGCGCCCGTGGATTGTATACAAGGGTCAGTATTGAGCCGCTTGTAGGGCAGTATCGAAGGTTATGGGGGATCTGCTTAAGAACAGGTTTAGGTTTCTGTAACTTAAGACTTTCAAATCTCATGAGCCGTGAGGATCCTATAAGAGAATTCTCCTTACGAGTCGTGAGGATCTCGCAAGTGTATTTTCTCCTTAGGAATCGTGAGGATTCCTAAGTGTGTTGCTCCTTTGTGAGTCGTAAGGATCTCACGCGGGTGGTTTCTTCTTACAAGGCCGAGAAGACCCTATAAGTGTCTTTGAACGAGGTTGCGCCCTTTCGGGTTTTCACAAACACTCGACGGTAGTCCTGCTGTTTTTACTCACGGAGCCCTTTCGGGTTTTCATCCGTGCCCATTTTGCTTATGGACATACCGTTTTTTTTTATTCTTTTCATTTTCTTTTTCTCCTTTTTTTTTTACGAGGCCGCGCCCTTTCGGGTTTTCACGAACACTCGCCGGTAGCCCTGCTGTTTTTACTCACGGAGCCCTTTCGGGTTTTCATCCGTGCCTTTTTTGCTTATGGACATACCGTTTTTATTTATTATATTTTTTTTATCTCGTCAGCCTAAGGATGCTGCGGTATTAGTTTAAGGACGTTTCGGTCCGCCATTAGTTTAAGGACGTTTCGGTCCGTCGTTAGTTTAAGGACGTTTCGGTCCGTCGTTAGTTTAAGGACGTTTCGGTCCGTCGTTAAGAGGCTGGCTACCGTTTATAAAACTTAAGCTTAGTAAGATAGCGAGCGGGCATGGTCGTCGTCACCTATCATTGACCTAGGTTGTGGCTCATTAAGCGTAGTATTTCTTTAGGAAGCGACCGTTTATCAGCCTGAAAGGCCTTTCACCATGCACATCCATGAGTAGATAGGCCCCACCCTGGTAGACCTTATCTATGATGTACGGGCCTTCATAGTTTGGCTCAAATTTTCCCCGCTTGGCGCGATTGGGGATCATAGGTCTTTTGACCACTAGTACGAGTTCGCCTTGGCGGAACGTCCTCGGCCTGGTCAATCTTTCGTACGAGCGCGTCATCTTTGCTTTGTAGGCCTCTAGATTTTGTTGCGCTATGAGCCGGGTTTCATCGAGGGCATCAAGCTCCTCAAGCCGAAGGTGAGCATTTTCTTCGTCCGTCAGCTCGTAGTGGACTGCCACTCATAGAGAGGGTAACTCTATCTCGAGGGGAAGCACTGCTTCCGTCCCAAATACCAAAGCGTACGGCGTTGTGTTCGTGGCCGTCTTGAACGTAGTTCGATAGGCCCAGAGAGCTTCTTGCAGTCTTTCGTGCCAGTCTTTCTTATTTCGTGACACCGTTTTCTTCATGATCTTCGTCAAGGTCTTGTTGAAGGCCTCGGCCAGACCGTTAGCTCGTGGATTGTAAACTGAAGAATATCTCCAGTCTATATTGTGCTGCTGCGCGAAGCGGCTAATCTTATGGCTTCTGTAGGCCGGCCTGTTATCGGAGATAATCCGCCGTGGAGTTCCAAACCGATAGATGACGTGCGTCTTGAAGAAGTAGAGGATATTCTCTGTCTTCACTTCCCTCAGCGGTACTGCTTCTGCCCATTTGGAGAAGTAATCAGTTGTCGCCAGGATGCAACGATGTCCCCGGGACGATGCTGGTTCGATGGGGCCGACTATGTCAGTCCCCCACATTTCGAATGGCCAGCTAGCCACCGTTGGATGTAGTGGATTCGGATGCTGGTGGATGAAATCCCCGTGGATTTCGCATGAGTGACATTGCTTCGCATACTCGAGGCAGTCTTGGATCATCGTGGGCCAGTAGTAACCCATCCGTTTAATTTTTAACTTCATTTTCGGGCCTGCTTGATGAGAACCACAGATTCCGTCATGAACCTCTTGAACGACTCTTTCTGCTTCGTCCGGTCCTAAGCATCTCAGCCATAGAGAATCAAACGACCTCTTATATAGAGTATCATTGACGAAAGCGAAAGATAGAGCTCGTTTCATGAGCTGATGTCTTGAGGACGCTTCTTCAGGGATTCGGTGGGACTTAAAGTAGTCTATGAAGACCTCCCTCCAGTCCTCAGCCTTCTCACGGTCTTTTATTTGTAGGGTTGTTTGCTCAGTCGCGCCCTTTTCTTCGTATGACTCGGGAGATATTTCTGCGGGGGCGAGCACTCGACGGCTTTGTACCATGATTTTGACATCATCGAGGTTCTCGTCAGCCAGTTCTTTAGCGAGCTTGGCTAGCGCGTCTGCTTTGCTATTTTCCGCACGTGGTATGCTTTCCAAAGTGTAGGAGGGAATTTGGGTCAATAGTTGTTTTCGCCGTACTTCACCAACTCCAGTTTGCACGTTTGGTAGCCACCATTTACTTGACTAACGACCAGTTGAGAATCCCCGTATATAAGGAGGTCTTCGATTCCCATGTCGATGGCGATCTCGAGGCCCGCTATTAAAGCTTCGTATTCGGCTTCATTGTTCGTCCTCGATTCCGTTAAGGAGAAAGCAAAGCGCATTATCCCTCCTTGTGGGGTTACAAAGATAAGGCCTACTCCCGACTTGACTATAGGGGTACTTTGTTTGCGCTTCTTTACGGAGGACGCTCCATCGAAATAGAGTTCCTATCGGGTACCACCGCTGTCGATCGCGTCAAACGCATGTTCGTCTGGCAAATCGCAATTCAGAGGAGAATCAGCCGGTATCGGATGTTCGGCGAGAAAATCGGCGATGGCCTGGCCTTTCACTGCCTTGAGAGGTCGATACGTTATCGAGAACTCCATCAGGAGTGGAGCCCATTTAGCGAGTCGACCCGTCAATATAGCCTTTGACATCAAATATTTAAGAGGGTCCACCTTCGAGATGAGACGGACTTCGTGCACCAACGCATAGTGCCTGAGCTTTGTTATCGCGAAGATCAACGCCAAGCAGTGTTTTTCAATGGGAGAGTAGTTGCTTTCTGCCCCCAGCAGAACTCGACGTAAGTAGTAGAGTGCTCTCTCTTTTCCTTGATCGTTCTCTTGTGCCCATAATGCGCCTAAGGAACCTTTGAGGGCGGTTGTATAAAGAATGAGGGGTTTTCCCTTGACCGGCGCAGCCAACACCGGAGGGTTTTGCAGGTACTGCTTGATCTCGTCTAGTGCACCTTGGCATTTGTGATCCCAAACGAATGGAGTTCCCTTCTTCATTAGGTGGCTGTAAGGGCGGCACTTGCCTGAAAGATTGGCAATAAATCGCCGGATGTATGCGAGCTTCCCTTGGAGAGACCGCAACTGTTTGAGGGTTCTTGGCGGAGGCATTTCCATGATTGCCTTGATCTTAGATGGATCTACTTCGATACCTCGGTGTCGGATGATGAATCCCAGGAATTTACCCGAGGAGAATCCGAACGCGCATTTGAGGGGATTCATCTTCAAATTATATTGCCGAAGGCATTGAAATACAGTCTCAAGATGCTTTAAATGCTCTTCGTATGACATGCTCTTCACTACGAGGTCATCGATATAGCACTCGACGATGTCATGTATGAGATCGTCGAAGATCTTTGTCATGGCCCTTTGATAGGTAGCGCCGGAGTTCTTTAGACCAAAGGGCATAACCCTGTAGCAGAATATACCCAAAGGGGTCCGGAAAGCGGTGTGCTTCTGGTCTTCGGGATGCATCTTTATCTGATTGTACCCTGATGAACCATCCATAAAGGAGAAAACCTCGTGAGTGGACGTGTTATCTATCATTAGCTCGGTTACCGGTACTGGGAAATCGTCCTTCGGGCAAGCTTTATTGAGATCCCTGAAATCCACGCATATGCATACCGTCCCATTTTTCTTCATTACCGGGACGATGTTGGCGATCCAGTCGGGATATTGGACTTCTTGGATAAATCCAGAATCGATCAGCTTCTTGACTTCGGCGTTGATGCTCATCTCAAGCTCGAGTCGCATCCTTCTCAGCGCCTGCTTGACTGGCTTGATATTCGGGGATATCGCTAATTTATGTACAGCAATCTCCGGATCTAATCCTGGCATCTCGGAATAGTTCCACGCGAAGCAGTCTTTATGCTGTAGGAGCACGTTCTTTAACGCAGACACCCTTTCTTCAGATAGCAGCTCGCTGACAAATGTCGGTCACGGATCATCTGCCGATCCCAACTCAATCTTCTTGAGGTTATCTGCAGTAGTATGTATACCATCTTCCAGTTCTTTCGGAGCTGGCGGAAATTCTGAGATCACCTCATCATTGCTGTTCTCAAAGCACCAGAGAAGGTCATCCATGTCCTTGGGCTCTTCTTTTAATATCGTAATCATGTAACAGGTGCGAATCCGCTTCCAGGACTGAGGTGGATACGGTTCTGCTCTTGCGGCTTTGGGTTCGTGCTTTTGTGGCGGCGTTACCCTCCAGCCGTTGGATAAAGCGAATCTGCCCTGTTGGTACTGGTCCTCGACCCAGTTCTTGAAGGTGAAGCAGTCTTCGGTAGGATGTCCTATGGCTCGGTGATAAGAGCAATAGCTCAGATGAGAAGCCTTGTTAGCTTGCTCAGGGTGTCTAGACTCTGGAAGCACGATCATTTGATGTTTTATAGCGAGCTCGAGTAACCTCTCCGTCTTGTCTCGAGGGAAGGAATACGCTCGACTCATCTTCTTCATGAGGGACAAATCCGGACCACGCAACGCCCGATCACACGACTCTCCAATCCTGCGTCGTTGTTGTCGGCTCCTCTTTCCGCTTCTTGATTTATTTCTGCCTCTGCGTCGGGCCTTTCGTACAACGAGTTGACAGGGATGAGCATCTTCGTCTTTTGCAGCCTGTTGAAACAGACGTTGCGTCCTGGCTTTCTCGTAGATGGCCATCTCGCGGTTGTGGTCTTCCCGAGCTTTTTGACCCGCTTTCCTGATAAGCTTGTCCATTCGTTCTTCAAATGACGGACTCGGCCCTTCAATCGCGGGATCTAGTTTTGATGAGGGGTTGGCATTTCCTGACAGGGCGTCCTCTTCTTCATCAAAGGTATATATGGCGTAGCTACTGTGGGCCCGTTCCCGTTTTCCGGCTCTCACGTATCCAAGCCCAAGTGTTTCCATTTTCCCGTTGGGCAATTTGCGTTGAGTCCTAGGGACATCCCAAATCCTGTTGTAGAACCGAGCTTGTCGAACAGTCTGTTTTAAGGGTACTCCTTGGCACTTCAATAGTCTCTTTAGTCCATTTGTATAGTATCTGGGCAAACGGATGGGTTGGAGCCTGTCGAGTGTAGCATCCGCGCCATGCCAGATCTCCTTCTCTACTTTCGTCTCTGAGGATCAGTAGAATAGGATTGCCTTCTCACCCTTTTGCCTGGGAGGGACGTAAAACGTTTGCAGGTCCTGCACATTGTAAGCTTGAAGTGTGTCGAGATCCTTGTAGTGTTCTCGCGGCACCATGGTGATTTGCAAACTCTGATCATCGCTAGGGGGTGCTTGTATTGACGGCCGATTGGAGAACACGGCATTAACCTCATCTTCCGAGTCACTTCCGAAGACCAACATGGGGGCGGGCGTCCCCGGGTTGTTGCGTTGAGATGGCCCAGCATAAACTATCTCTTCTTCTTCTTCGGTATCGCTCCCGAAAACAGGGATGGTGGCGGCGGCTTTGTTCTCCGGCTTGCGGCACCTTTCTGTATCCTCGAAATCTGGCAAAAAGTACTTCGCATCTTCGTATTTGCGGACTTCATTCACGGAAAATGGGTTTAGCTCACCTGTTACGGTATACTCGAAACCATCCTTAAAGTACTTCATACACTGATATTGTGTAGAAGGGATGATGTTGTACTCGTGTAACCAAGGGCGACCGAGCAAGGCGTTGTAGCAGGTCTTGGCGTCAATGACATGGAATTTGATGTCTGTGACGAGTAGTCTGAAGCATAATGTTAGTATCACGGATCCGAGAGTCCGTGACGATTGTGAATCGAAACCGGAGATGGTAATTTTGTCACGAGCGAGGTGTTGCACACTCATGCAGATTTCCTTTAACACCCGAACGTTAAGGAGATTAACGGAGGATCCATTATCCACTAGGATCTTGCCTATCTTGATATCATGGCAGTATCCAGAGACATATAGGGGACGGTTGTGGTCGCACGTCCCAAGAAGGAGGTCTTCGTCCCCGAAAGTGATGTCGGCCGTATGCACTTCCTCCAGTTCATCCTTCATCCTTTCCGTGGCGAGGAAGGCTTGGAATTGTTCGGGTTCTTGTAACGCCTTAACTAGTGAATCTCGCGCTTCTTTTGATAACAGGAGGGCATCGAGAATGCTAAGTTGAGAAGGTAGCTTACTTAGGTGCGCCAGGATATTGTAGTCCACCTTACCCTTCCTGGGAGGGTCTTTGGTAGTCAGCTCTTTCATGACTTGGTCATCTAAAGTGATATCCTCAGTGACCTTTTCCTTTCCCTTATCTTTTCTATTTGCGGGCCCGAGATTCTTTTCCGGGAGCGTGCGATTGCACAGCTGAATGTTTTCGCAGGCCTCCGGTTCCTCCTCTTTCCCTAAAATGGATTCTTTAAAGAGAGGGCCCAGAGCCATTTCTTCATCAGAGTCGCTCCCAAAGGTGAGAACTTGTGACCCTCCGGCGTTAACCATGTAACAGTTGCCAGTGGTTCTGTTGTGCCCGTCGGAAGTACTTCTTCGTTCCCGACGGGTCTTGCGTTTCATGCGCTTAAAATGTTGTCGATGAGCAACATATCCCTGCCACCATATCCTAAAGGCGTCGCACTCCTCCGTGGGATGTGAAATTTTCCGATGATATGCGCAATAATCAGGGTGCCTCTCCGTCCCATTGAGCGTGTTTTCTTCCGAGGGTGGTAGCTTCATTCCCATTGACATGGCTTTGGCAAACCTTTTCCTCGTCTTGAATATCTTCTTGTCTGCCTCGGGTGCCTTTCGATCTGGCGGGAGTACTTCAACTCTTTCGTTCAGTCGCCTGCATTTGGCTCCTTCCGATGCGGCCATCTCACGCTCCTGATCCGCTTTACTCTTTAGACAAATCTCGTCTAGAAAGGAGTTGATCATTTCATCTGTTGGCCACACAAGCTCTGGTTCAGTCTTTGTCCCTGGTTTCTTAGTGCCAGGAGTTTTTTCATCGTCGGTAAACGAGTGGGAGATTACGTTACAACTCGCCACATATTCCTCGGATTCATCCGACGAGCTTTCTCCATCATCTTCCACCTGAAAGATGTGGTTGAGGAACTCTTGCAGCGTGACAGGAGTTCACGCCTTTTGATTGTACTCTTCCAGCACATCGATTTGCTTCTGCAAGTTCGTGCGCTTGTCTCCAGGCTTCACGGGCTTCTTAGATTTCTTCTTCTTTTTCTTCGAAGATTTTGACGGTAGGGCATGAGTACTTGGGCCATCACCACCGCTCTTTGTAGTTGGGCGCGGCCTCAGCATTCCTTCAATGATCTGGGGTCCCAGCGGGTCCTTCCATTCGACCGCCGGGCACGCATCAAGGTCCTTCAGCATTCTTTTGGTTTTAGTTGACAGCACGACCTCCCATGGAGCTTCCTCAATAAAGGAACAGGTTGCACCCGGTGTATCTGCTTTCTTGGGAGTATGCGGCTATGGCGGGTTCACCTTCCACTTTTCGGACAGCGCAAACTTCCCCTGGAGGTATTGATCTTCAATCCATCCTTTGAAGACGAAGCAATCCTCAATCGGATGACTTACCGTTTGATGGTAAGGGCAATAGTTAGGGTTATTCACCTCAGTGGGTTGTGGCGATCGTCTTGGATTTGGCAAGTTTATAAGTCTGTTGCGTACCGCCAACTCAAATAACCGTTTCGTCTTGTCCCATGGGAACGAGTAGAGATGCTTCATTTTCTCATTATAATACCGGCGTCTTTCTTCCAGTTGATCCGTCAGCTTTGGGGCATTGGGTTGCTGCTGGGCATTCGCGACGAAGGTTGCTTTTCCTTTACCCTTGTCACTCCGAGGCTCGGGCTTCGGGGGAGACGGCCTATGACCCATTTGGTCCATCTGGGCCAGCTTGTCGATTAGAGCCTGGAATGTGGTTGGCTTAAAGAACATCATGAACTGGGAGATAGTTGCGTGAGGATCTAGGGTTCCCATGAACATGCCCACCGCGGGCGCTTCCTCAATGCGCTGCTCGCATTCGACCACAAATTCCGCCAGCGTATAGCATACTGGACCCAAGTTTCGCCTGGTTTTACCCTGGCGTTAATCAATGCCGTTATTGGAGTGCGTTCGCTGGCGCTCGCGAATCGCTGAGTGAATAGCAACTCCATTTCAGCGAACGTCTTGATAGAATCGTTCGGGAGTTCTGAATACCATTCGAACGCTGTTTCTGATAAGCTACCCATGAATTGGCGAAGCAACAGTTTATCATCACCGCCGGTGTTACCGCAAAGGGCCCTGAACTGGGCGACATGTTGGTGGGGATTGCCGGTCCCCTTATACACGTGAAATTTTGGTATTGTATAACCCGACGGATATTTGATTTGGTCGTACCAGCTTAGATACGGCCTCCCCATTTTTACGACTTGACCAGCTGCCTCAGTCGCATGATGAACCCGGATTTGCTGGGCTATATAGTCGACCAAATCAGCCTTAGAGATTGTCTCCTCCTTGGCCGTTGAAAGGGCCGGCGGTGGATTTGACGTTTCTCCCTGGTCGTCTTCAAGAACGATTGGGGGATCCTCAGTGGGTGGGTCCTGTTGGATCATCATTCCTATCATATCTTGGAAGAGAAGGCCCATACGCTGTATGTTGGCTGCTTGTTCAGCAGCCTCTTTGTCTTTCTTCTCCAATATTCGGCGAAGGAACTCAGCGTCGGTTTCTTCCTCCTGGCTTTCGTTCGAGGACGTTTCTGGGTTTTCTTTTGGCCCGGTAAGTGCGGCCATAGCATTCATCATTTCGTGGAGCTTTTGCTGTTGCTCCTGAGCTTTGGTCACCGACCGTGTAAGCGGTCTATGACCTGTAGACGCACGGCCGTCTTCCTTTCCTGACGCCATGTATACGGTATGGACCATCATGCCCCCAGACTTAGAGCGTCTGGGCTTAGTGCCTTTAGCTGTCGTTGCAGGCTGGGGGATCTTCTCTGGCTTCCTCCTTTTATGAGCAGTGGAAGTTGAGGGGGCCGTTGAAGTGGGCACCCAAACAGCATTTCGTGGTTTAGCCTGGTGACTGGCTTCCTGTTGGATTTTCAGCTTCTTGTGTTGGCGGGAGAAGTTTGGATCGATCATCGAGTCTCGGGCCTGCCGCCAAACCTTATAGATCTTGGAAGACAGCCGTTGAGGGGATCGGGGCTGTTCTGGCTATATTTCTGCAACTTTTTTTAGTGGAGGAGGAGACCTCTTTAGCACCGCAGTAGGAGAATTCCTTCGCACCTTATTTAGCATCTCGAAGCTGTTCCCAGTTGGAACGGAAGCATTAACTTCCACCGTTGAGGCTGATGGAGTTAGCCCAGAGGGGGAGTTGCCCCCAGCCTTCCTTACTCGGCGCCAGTGGCGACGTCGAGCGTGTCGAGCGGACGGCGCTGGTTCAGCGGTGAGGATGGCTTCGTCTTTCCCCCTGTGTAGGTGGGGGGTCGTTGCTGGTGTTAGCCTGTTAAAGACCGATGTCCTTTGGGTAGCAGGAGCGGGAGCTGAAGCCGTCAATCTTGTAAAGACCGACTTTTTGGCCGGGGAAGCCGCCTTGGCGACTTCAGGAGTAGGACCGGTCACTTTCTTAGAAGAAGCCTTCTCTGGGATTGTAGGCCCCATTGTGGGTCTACAGGAGTCTTGGCCCAATCTAGAGAAGACCGAGGCGCTGGTGTTGGGCGACCCGTTGAGAGGGGCCGCGGCAGGGGTAAGATGATCAAAGACCGACTTCTTGGGAGCTTCCTTTGTCAGCACCGGAGCGGTGAAGCTTGTTGGCGGGAGCATGGTCCCAAAAAACAATCCCATGGTGGCTCGAGTGACCTATTCCACGGGCATTGTGAATAACGAAGCAGCTTGGGGTCCGTAGGCTATACTTCCTGGCGAGGCAGAGCGTTGGTTGCAATTGCAGTCCGAGCAGTTGGAGCATTTCGCAGAAGTAGAAGCCATCGATTCTTTGCTTTCTACAAAAAGCAAGACGCCAAGTCTTAGTATCTTGAAACCCAAGGACAACCATTAGCGAACCGCGATTGGTTCGCGAATCACGACACACGAAGTGTGGAGTGGAAAGAGGAAAAGGTCCCACCGGGCGTGCCAGAATCTGTTCCCCTCCGAATGACGGCGCGACTGGGACGTCTTGCCTGAGATTCGGGGGCAGATGCTAATTGGTGCTATCCGTCCACCTCTCCGAAGATGCCAAGTTGATTTATGGCACCATGTATCGAAGGTTTAAACGGATGCGTCCGATGTAGCAGACTTCGTCAGATTCCCCCTCGCTTAAGGGGTTTTTGATTGTGGGGGGGCTCTTCCCTGCAGGCGCAAGCCCCTGCAGTTAATTACGCTACCGCATCGCGGTAACCACTTTCTCCTTCTCCAGATGGTCACTTCGTGTCGCATGTGTTTATTTTGTGTTTAGTTGCCCGTGGATTGTATACAGAGACTGAGTTATGTCGTCGCCCGTAGGGCGTGGACTAGTCCAAATCCGTATTATCTTAGATTTGGGTTTGGGGGTTTTTGGTTTAAGGATACATTAGCCTCATTCGAGACTAAGATCGACTTAAACGTTTGTTAAGGATACGTTAGTCTAGTTTTCAGACTAAGATCAACTTAACGGGATCGTTTAGATCCAACAATAGAGCAATTAAGGGAGCCATGTTGTTTAGTTTAGTGACATTGCGGTCAATAAGTAGTTTAAGGACATTGCAGTCCAGTGTTAGTTTTAAGACGTTGCGGTCAAGGTTAAGGACGTCGTAGTCCGTGGATTTAAGGACTCCACAGTCCGATGTTAGTTTTAAGACATCACGGTCAAGGTTAAGGACCTCATAGTCCATGAGTTTAAGGACCCCACAGTCCGTCGTTAGTTTTAAGACATCCCGGTCAAGGTTAAGGACCTCATAGTCCATGAGTTTAAGGACCCCACAGTCCGTATTAATATGTGGTCATCGGAACCCGTCACCTCTTTGAAGACGTTGAGGAATTACAACGCCAAGTATCAAAGGAGTGAAGAGATGTACCCTTAAACCGAGGTAGATTAAATAATCTTTGGCCCAATTTGGAACCAAGACCAATTAATTATATTATGAGCCCATTGGCTCAGTTGAATTTGAATTGAGGACTTATGTTTAGGATATTGGCCCTCTGTCGGTCCATTAGAGGAGAGGCTTTGCCTCTAGACACTTAGCCAATGGGGCTAAAGTTAGTGTTAAACACCAGCAACAGGGGGTTCAAATTAGTGTTTATACACTAAAACAAATCAGTGTTAAACACTGGCAATGGAGATTTCAAATTAGTGTTTAACACTAAGGCAGATCAATGTTAAATACTGGAAACAGGGTTTTCCAGGTTGGTGTTCAACACTAAGAAAGTCAGTGTTAAACACTGTAAATAGATGTTTTCCAAATTAGTGTTTAAACACTAAGAAAATCAGTGTTGAACACTGGATATAGAGGTTTCAATTTTAGTGTTAAACACTAAGGCAAGAGGGGTCACGTGGTAGCACGTGAGAGCGCCCTCAATTCATTTTATTCTGCCAAAAGTATTGAATACTTTGGAGCATCACGTTCTGTCATGTGATGGGAATTCTGGTGTTTGTCCGTTAAAGCTTCAGCCAAGGGGTCACGTGGTAGCACGTGATAGCGTCCTGTTTCCCTTTATTTTGTTCTACAGATAAGTGTTTAACACTTTTAATTCTGAAAGCCATCACGTGTGGGCACGTGATGGGGGCCTGCGCTTTGATCTGTTAGAATGTTCATTAGGGGTCACGTGTCGACACGTGAGGGCGCCCTAAAGCTCTTTTCTGTTTCTTTTCAGGGGTCACGTGGTAGCACGTGACCCTATTCCTTTACCTGTTTGAAGATGTGTTTATCTTTTTAAGAATTGAATTCTTCATAGGGTTAAACCCTAGCAATAACTTTAGAGGAATTAAATTCCTACTTTCTTTTGAAGAATTATATTCTTAAATAGGGTTAAACCCTCATTTCTTCTTTCTTGAGGGAATTAAATTCCTGTTATTTTAACAGAACTAAGTTCTTAACTAGGGTTAAACCCTGATTCTGTTCATTCTGAAGGAATTAAATTCCCATAACATAGGGTCAAACCCTAATTTTATTTTAAAGGAATTAAATTCCTATAGTTCTGTGAGAATTAAATTCTCAAGCTTCCATTCTCTCTCCATGCTTTGGATCTGCATGGCAGGATCTTAACCCATTGAGAATTAAATTCTCAACTCAAGGGGAGATGTGCACTTTACAGATCCTCCACCAAAGAGAGAACTATGTTCTTCTGTTTTATATCAGAGTTAAACTCTGTTGAGAATTGAATTCTCTTTTCCTTTCAAAAAGCCTTCCCTTTCTTACCTAGGGTTTTCTTTTGCAGAAGATCCAAATTCCTCCAAAGTATCAAAGCTCTCCTCTTTTTTTATGTATCGATTCCTTTCTGCATGTATGTCTTTCTGTGTGTCTCTTGGCTCCTATTTATAGGAGAAGCAGCCGAATCAATTAGTTTTGGTGAATCTTTCATTGAGAGATTTAATTTGTATTCACCATTCGTTTTGGACCTTTGGATTATTATGTGAATTTTAATAACCATTGGATTTTAAATCCAGAGATTCTCCTTTGTTATTTCGGTTAGATTTTAAGGGGAAATCTTTCCAAGTTCTGGCTTTTTCCATAGATAGGTGATATTTAAGAATCTTTAAATCTTTAATCCAATCGGTTCCTTTGGAAAGATTTGAGAGGCCTTTTCTCAGAATTTAATTCTGTTAACAGATAGGCTTTGAAAGCCGGTCACGTGTGGCCACGTGACCCTTGGTCACGTGTGGGCACGTGACCCCCTTGGAACGAGACCTCTTCTTCCTTTTTGCGCTCTGCCTTCTGGCTGTCGCTTAGCCGTCACGTGCCACCACGTGACCCCTGGTCACGTGTGAGCACGTGACCCTCGCCTGCAGCCTTTTTCTTGATTTGATCAGGGAATTGAGTCTGCTGCTTTTTAGTGTCACTTGCCAACACGTGACCCTGGTCACGTGGGAGCACATGACCTC
Source organism: Agapanthus africanus (assembly GCA_030015575.1). Lineage (NCBI taxonomy): Eukaryota > Viridiplantae > Streptophyta > Magnoliopsida > Asparagales > Amaryllidaceae > Agapanthus > Agapanthus africanus. Next base: position 747,409,497 of record CM057341.1, on the reverse strand, counting down.
TTCTGAAGCCTTTTCCTTGATTTGATCAGGGAACCGATGTGCCTTTGAAGCCGCTTTTAAATGTCACGCGCCAACACGTGACCCTGGTCACGTGGGAGCACGTGACCCTGGTCACGTGGGAGCACATGACCTTTTCTGAACCCCTTTTCTTTGATGTAGTCGGGAAGCTGAATCTGCCTTGCCGATGCTTTTAGGCGTCACGTGCCAACACGTGACTGCTGGTCACGTGTGAGCACGTGACCCTTTTCTGAAGCCTCTTCCGTAGGCTTTCCTGATTTTAAATCAGGAAACATACCCCTTCAGGAGCAACTTTCAAAGTCCATACTTTGTTGGTGTACATAGATTCCATCTCAGATCGCATTGCATCCAGCCACTTCACAGAGTCACCACTCGTGATGGCCTGCTCGAAGCTAGTTGGATCATCAACTCATGATACAATTCTCGCTCCCACTTTCATAGAGAAAACCGAAGTATCTCTCAGGTGGATGAGGAACCCTACTAGATCGGCGGAGAGGCTAAGGTTCATCGGGAGCTATTGAATCTTCCGGTTCTACCAAATCATCAGCTGTAGTTTGTATAGCTGGAACTCCTTCCAGTTCTACCTCATATCCATTAATTTCTTCACAAGAAAATCCTTTTCTAAAAAGGTGGCATGCCGAGAAATAAAACACTTTTTATTCCTCGGTGTGGTAGAATATATTCCCTTGCGAACGTTTGGGATATCCAACAAACTTCCACATAACTGACCTTGTCTCGAACTTGTCCGGATTTTGCTTTTAGACATAGGCCGAACAACCCCAAATCTTAACATCCTTAAGAGATGGGCTCTTCCCATACCATATCACATATGGAGTGGTAGGTATCTGATTTGATTGGAATCCTATTCAATAGGTATGCAGCTTCACAAGTGCATAACCCCCAAAAGGAAGTAGGCATCTCAGTAGTACTCATCATAGAGTACACCATATCATATAGAGTGCGATTGCTCCGTCCCGATATACCAACGTGCTGTGTGTATACGGAGGAGTAAAGGTGAGAGAGAATCTCATTCTCCTTTAGAATAGTCTAGGATCTCCGTGCTCAAGTATTCTCCTCCTTGATCACATCAAAAGACATAATACTTATACCCGTTTTGGTTCTCTACTTCTGACTTATATTCTTTGAATTTCTCAAAAACTTCAGACTTGTGTTTCAACAGGAACATATGTCCGAATCTTGAGAGATCATCAGTGAATGTAATGAAGTACAAAGAACCAGTCCTGGCATGTGTAGACAAGGGACTTACATCATCATGTATCAATCCCAAGAGTTCTGTAACTCTTTCTCCGTGTCCACTAAACGGAGTTTTGGTCATCTTGCTTTTGAGACATGACTGGCAAGTGTTATAAGATGAAAATTCGAACGGATTCAAATATCCATCCTTATGTAACTTAGCTAGCCATGTCGCATTGATATGACCTAGTCTACAATGCCACAAGAAGGATTCGTTCATTTCTGAACTCTTCCTCTTATGTGTGTTTTGCACATTAAGTATTGTAGTTTGATTAAGAATGTATATGCCATTATTTAACGAGCCTGATCCAATCAACTTTTGATTCAGGAAGATATTCATAACATTATCCTGTACTACAAAATTATATCCCTCTTTACTCAATAAAGAAACTGATATAAGATTGCATATCAGGGTCGGAATGTAATAGCATTCGTTCAGAATCAATGTATTACCATTTGGTAACACAAGGTGATATTCGCAAACTGCTTTGGCTGCAACATTTGCACCATTCCCTACTCTTACGGAATGATCACCCTCTCCCAGTTCCCTACCTTTTCGTAGCCCATGTAACATATTACATTTGTGGGATCCTGATCTGGTATTTAATACCCAGAATGTAGAGTGAACTGAGAAACAATTCTCGATAACTAACACACCTGAAGAAGATGCATCATTATGCTTATTTTTCGTTTGGGTGGCGTAAGAATCCAGATATTCTCCTATTTCCTGCTCGGACTTATAACAATTATAAGTTGAAGCGGGACCAACGTTCCCCTGCTCAGTATAATAAGCGGGTTCGGTCAATACATCCATATTATTATCTTGATTAAGACCTGACATGGTCGCTACCTGGAGAGAAAGAGAAGAAAACATTTTAGCATATGCTCTTACAAGACTAGATTGGTTATTATCTTATCTAATCAGGATGGCTCCCACTGCTTTTTATCAAATCTTCCTTAAAACCCTAAAAGGTAAGACTAGCTGGGATTAATTACACTTTACAAGTTCGCCAATCTTTCAGCCAGGCCAGTGTTGGTACTTTGAGGGAGGTTCCCCGTGCTTTCACACGGACCTAATTAAAATAAACCTCGTTTTCCCAGAAGTATAACCCCGTTAACACCTTTCTAGACACCTACTTGATCGGCTAATTGTCATACGTAAAACTCTCCCAGGAGTAACTTTTACTCGCAATGGGTATCAGGATCCATCTATCTCATAGAAGGTATGCAATCTCATTGCAAATTTCAACACTTGAAATTCCCGATAATGCTTCTGCCCCTAACGTGCTATGACCTTAACGAATGCCAAACAACCCATAGTCCGCTAGTCAAGTTCAACCCGTACATTTCTTGATTGAATTAAACCCACCCGCATGACCCTTGACGAAGGCCAACAAAGTCATACGACTAACCTAATCCAATCGCAACTCATGTTAACAGATAAGAACTAGTTAGCTACAGCACACTACGCCTTGACGCAGGCCAACAAACGTAGCACGAATACTAAGTAGTATCTATCTGAAATGTCGGAGGGCTACGTAGGTTTTTCAGAAAACCATGAGCGTAATGAACTGGATATCGTTGTACAAACAGGTGATTTTGAAAAGGAGTGTTTTTTAGGCTTTTCTAGTTTTGCTAAAGAGGTCACTCCCGGTGAAGGGATCTCGGCTCTTTCCTTATCGAATAAGGTGCGGGATATTTCACGAATACCGCTGTGCAAAGCAAGAACTATAGAAGAAGTCAAAAAATTAAACCGTGAGTTTGTAGCATCTGCCAGTTTTTCTAAAGTGGTCACTTCCGGGGAAGGGATCTCGGCTCTTTCCTCATCGAATAAGGTGCAGGGTATATCACATATACCACTATGCAAAGCAAAAACTGTAGCTACCATTTTTGAAAATTTGATTCTACAACATCTTTTAGGTTTCTTTTCTTTTATTAATCTCATTAAGAAATCCCATCATTTATGCTTCCTAAGTATCATAGAAGAAACGAAAATACAACGTACTCTTATGCCATCCGCATTCGCCACAATGTTCCGTTATACATCGTTAGGTTACTTAACTAACGGCATACCGGGACGGGACTAGCACGGGTGTAAAACATAAGTAACGTTTATTATATATCATATATACAATAATAAAGTATTCATCTCACGCATATAATATGATCACATCACAGTATATCAGCAGAAGAAGAAACATATGAAATATTGGATATACTAGGAGGTCCGTGTTTTATTTCGAGCCTGTATAAAACACGGATTCCACGGTCGCGATGAATAGCCAAACCCACATCCCTAGACCCCTACGAGAGTGGCAAGTTACATTGCCAATTCTAGGGTTAGAAGACCCGGTCTCGACTTCTCGAGATGGCCTCCCACTGGATCCTAGAACCCGGTTACCTGTGCTCCCCTCCTTGGGTCTATCCTAATGCGGAAAAGTAAATAATATACAATAGTGACATCAACCTCAACCCGGAAGTTCCCCAATAAAAGAATTTATATACAATGAATTTTACATGAATGAAAATAAAAACCCTCATCTCACATAAAAACCCCGGCTATTCAGAACACGACGATCCAATATAACATATCACAGCAACACATAATATCTCATATCATCAACGTAAGCAAGTATGCGTATCCCGATTGTCGTTGATGTATAACAACGAAGCCAGCAATACCCTACATACTACACTTATGGTCGCAGAAAAGAAAAGTGAAAAACTACAACATTTGGAATCCACAGTCGCCTTAGACATCGTAAACCCGAAATATCACATATTACGGATTTCATGCCTAACTATATGAATTCCACATATTGTATCACAATCGCAGAATATCATGACGATGTTTAACGTTTTGATCGAATCAACATACACTCACAAATTACCCCCATGAGCTCAACACTTGAGCAAAGTCAAAACACTCAAAAACCGTGCCACGATGTCTATGGACCAGCCGTAGAAAGAGTTAACTAACGCCTCACCTATGACACCAGGAACTACGGCAAACCTGAAGGTTCGAACGCGGTTCCGTGGGCATAGAATCGAGTTAAGGTTATTATAGTCTTCTAGGAGTCCATAGGGGTACTTGCACGATTTTACGAATATAATCAACTTCGCAAAATTACAACACTTGGAAATTTCAGCGGGGTACAAAATGTGGTGTGCGAAGTTCGATCGAACTGCTAAAAATAGTCAAGGTTACCAATACAGTGTTAAATTATACGACTACAAAGCACTACGAATTAGCCCCAGATCAAACTAATCATCACATGAAAATTGGGCTAAATAAACAATACTAGGAAACCTAAAATGGAGACATGAGAGCACAGGGGGAATACGGGTGGGAAAGGAGCCCATGGGGCCGGTCTGGTCGGAATTTTTGGCCTGGGGCTCGGCCAAAATCCGAGCCCCTCCCTCCGTATTTCTCCCATGTTCTTAGAATGTCCCAAATATCATTCTGCACCTGTTTGAAAATTTTTTAAAGGACTTTTTGGAAAATTTCCAGAGAGCAAAATGGGGGTTTCAAAATACCGTATTTCGGAGTCGATTTCGTTTTCGTAATTGTATTAACACCGTGTCTAAAATTCTAGCTTGGCTCTGATACTACTGTTGAGCTTCCCTTGCACCTAGTCAAGGGTTTGGTAGCATCACTCATGCCACTTTAAAATTTAGAGAGGTGCAAAGCAAGCAAACCATGAATCTTTACTAGAAATTCTAGGGTAACAAGATTGTATCACATACAAAGAACTAAAGAGATTAGGATTACAACCTTTATAATCCGTTCCTTCGCTTCATAAGCTCTGTATTGAGATCCCTTCGCTGCGATCATCAAGAACTCCGACTCTCGTAAGGCTCCAAGAGGTGAATGATGTATCTTACTTGAAGTCTTCTTGATCTAAGATGATCTACCTTGAAGAATCTCTAACCCAAGCTTACACTTCACTAATGAACTTATTAGAGAAGTGAACACCCTAATCTAAGAGGCTAGAATAGATGAGGATGATGAAGTAGGAATTTTGCTCTCTTTTGTTTTCAATTTCTCACACTTAATCATCACAAACATAAAACCTAGCGAAGTTCAAGAAGAAGAAGCTAAACCTTTTGTGATGAATAATGAATTATTGTTGTGGTTACAATTGCAACCATAGGTTAAGAATGAAAGGCTTAACCCTTGTAGAGAATAAACCATAGGTTAAGGTTTTAAGTTGGGTTAACAAATATCTTCACAAAATATCAAAGGATGAAGACAAAAGTCAAACCTTCATGAAACTTCATGAAAGCTCATCCAAAGCTTAACCCTAATCCAAACCCTAATTAGGTTTAAACTCTAAAACCATGTTGCATTTGTAACCCTAACTTGCTACAATATTATATATCACATATACAATATATTTTGTAACAAAAGAAAATAATACAATTAACATATATCGCATATACATCAATGTATTATCCAGTGAGAAAATGAATCAATAAAGCGAGCTTATATTAGTTGACGTAATGTAATATATCACATATATAATTATACATTAAATTATCGAATCGACACTTGATCCGACAATCCAGCTATATTGCATATAACTGACTAATATAACATGTACCAATTCATCGAATCAACACTTGATCCGATAACCCGGCTATATCACATATACCCGGCCGATATCTCATATCGCGAGAATAGAATACGGTATCTCATATCATATTATTCTCGGTCCTGCACATATCATATATGTGCTCCTACTCTGTTTTGCCTGAGTCAGGAAACCTCTGTGTAGGACTCTAAAGAATCGTCAATACGCCGGCAGTAGGTGATGATCATATCAAACACCCACAAGCTACAAGCGGTCAGCTAAACGTAACAGCCACCCAGGTATTGAGCGATCAGAAGATCAACAAGCAAGTCTGTACATTCTCCTGTAAATCCAATCAGCTACACTACCGTACAGTCCGGTCTCTTCGTCTCATATGTCGCATATCAAGTCTAGGGGTGGTAAATGTCAGACCCCAGTAACCGATAAGTCGTGTCGATGTGAGGCTCATAACAGGTCGAGAAACTACTGATAACTCTTACCAGTAGCTCTCCATATCAGCCCTGGCCAGGGACTTCCAGTTATAGCCAATCGAACACAGCACAACATCAACTCCCTATACAGGGAGAGACAAAACCCCTCCTATCGTTCATTGCCTCCATGCGATTCGGGACTATACCCAAAAGCCATTGTTTTGCAGGCCCTCTTGGATGTGGTAAGGTGGAAATCAAAGCACAGCGGGAATCACACAAGACTCTATGACGATCTCGGGTCTACAGACTAACCTGTACCAGTGTCACCGGAGAACTGCTATCTGACGATAGGTATAATACTATCTAGGAGTTCTCGGCGAGTCCGTTCAGTGTACCCGGTCTCCACTGAGCACCCGTATACTGTCTCTGATGTCAAACACCAATAGATATGGGATCATCCATCGTCCATCTGTATGGGTCGACAAGCTATACGCTAGTCTCCACTGAGCTTCGACCTCGTCGTCTCCGCACCCCCCTCCACTGACCTTGACAACACCAGCGACACTCACCACCGACACCCCCTCATTGCATCCCTAACCGCCGCAGTCGAGCCTCCGGCATTTCGTCAAACACTTGCATCGATCGCTGTTGCCGCTATTCTGGTCACCGACGTCGCCATCAAATCTGTGGCCTTGATCCCTTAAGTCGTTATCATCATCAACACGCCATTCATCGCAACGCCAGCGCACGCCCATCGCAACCGCCGAGCCATCGAGTCCAAGAAGCAAGATCCGACAAGGCTAAACCTGTGATGCGTTCGTGACGCGATCGTGCCGTTGCCACTACCGTACCATCGTTGACACGTCTTCAGGCAAGTTTAATACTTACTTCATGCTACTTTAATATATTACAATTCATGTTACCAATCATTTCCGCATATACTTTCTTATGAATCGTTATAATTCAAGTGTTCGATGCAAAACCCGAATAGGAGACCCCGTTAAATTGACGACAACAAATAACCTGTGATGGCCCGAGTTATAATGAATGTCCCTTAAGACTTTGGTTACAATACGATGTCATTTTCTCACGTAAAATGATGTCCCAATTTCTGTCGTAAAAGCTGAAAACTTTCGTACATGCTAAAACGTAAAACTTATAATAAATTGTGTACAAACCGGATTTTAGCGTATGATGGCTCGTATCGAAGATAACTGTTTAAACTACCATATTCTATAGTTTTTCACTGAATTCTAACAAATTATGATAGAGAAAATTGCGGAGGATTAAGATTCTGGACTGCAGTGCAGAACGGAAATCCCAGTTAACCCCTGTTTATAAACCGCTGTATTTTCCTGTTAAAATATGAGAATGCGCGGAACCCTTTATCGTTAAGTAGAAAATTGAATTTTATTTCTTACTCCACTGGCTTCTCTGGATTTCACAACCGTTTGATATTTTTAACTCATTTTATAGTGCCGATACATTTTGCTGAATTCTGCAGAGGCAGATTTTACACATCGAAAATAATCCGTCCATAACTCCCTGTTACCATAGTATATTACTGATCCTCCAATTGCGGTGGAAACCTAACTGATATCCCTAAATATTGTTCAACTATAGCGTCGCCTAAATACGATTCCAACTAGGATTAAAATGCGTTACGAAACAGACTTCCGATTCTGAAACTGGATTTCCAGCAGTGAACGCTTAAAATGAAATGGTCATATCTAGTGATCCTGAAACCCGATTAACGTGAAACTAATTTTGATGGATATATAATTAAACATACTGCTTACTCCCTTTTCATTGTTTCGCTAAATTTTGTATGTATGATTTATGATAAATTATGCAAGTGGTAGGACACCGACTGATGATATCTTAATCATGCCTTAGTTATAATATTCTCATCACCTTATATAGATGTCATTGCTTTGGTAACCTAGTGATCATGTGCATTACCCAGTGTTAGGTATTAGTGTTTGATTGTGGCAAGTACATGAGTGTTTAAGCATGAATGGATAAGTGAAAGTGACACGTACTTGTACACAATCAGTGGACCCTATTGACTTATTGCATTGTCGACGTCTATGGGACGTGTATAAGTGTGACTATAATTGGTATAGGACAATTATGGAAGCACTTATATGGGTGTCATAGATAAGGCACCAAACACTGTTCATTTGTCTTGGGTATCAGTCGAGACATACTTGATGGAGATCATGTCTTCAGTTCTCACGTAGACTCGTCATGGGCCGACTGGTATTTGAGTTTATGGTCGGCGTTTGATGTAGACCACGGGGTGTGGGGTAGTTTGAGTGTGAGTTCAACAGACTCTTGGGAGTCCCATGCCGGCACATACAGCGATTCTGAAGATATATAGGGATATTACTGCTTATTAGCGAGCGACTTGGGCCCGTGTTCCCTTGCCCTTGGGTCCTACCCTTGGGTGGGGGATACTCACGAGTGGTTGACTCTCACACTTGGACTGACGATAGGTTTAGCGACCTGTACAGTGAGACTTGGAGACTGATAGGGTTAGTGACATTGACATGCATTGCTTACTGATTCAACATACCTGGCATATTATTTACTGCTTTACTGTTTACCTGCTGTATTAGTTACCTGTATTGGCTACTTCATGCTTACGTCATTATTCCATGCTTACGGTTTCATATTCATTATTATTGCACGTGTGTATATATATATATATATATATATATATATATATATATATATATATTGCTATTGTGTCGCTCTGACGACCTGAGTATGCATGCTCAGAGTGAGAAGTGGATCTAGCTTGGACCAGGACCTGACATACCTCGAGGACACTGTGGACATCTTGATCAGCAATCCAGAGCTATACTCTCTTGATCTCCATCTGGTTAGTGCTTTGTATTTGATTTGATTTAGTGACTGCATTTCTCATTACCTGTGCATTGATTACTGATTATCACGTAAAGCTAGAAGCCGAAGTGTGAATACGGCAGGATATTTCCTCGACCGTAGGAGCATGGCTGGCCTTGTCAATCCCTCGTATTCTGTATTTTAGGAAGCGGGGCGTGACATGGTTTTGTTGGTATTAGAGCCAGGTTTTGCTTCGATTGGGATTGCAGTCTCCGTGTAGTGCTTGACAATCTAAGACATCCTTCGGTCTAGATTGTAAACTTGTTATTCTTGATCTTGATTCACATAGCGTGTTCTGCTATACATTTTGATCCATCCGCTAGAGTTTTGGATGACTTAGTAGAGTTACGTGGTTGTAATTGTGAACTGCAGCATAGTTACAATACTGTACTCTGTTTGAGTGAATTAGAGTTCTACAGTTGATTTCCACTTGTTTGAATTTCACCTCACCCGATATTCTTGATTCCTTGCCTAATCCATATTGTATTTTAATTCTTATAGCTTGTGCCTTATATCGTCCTCAAAATTGTCGTTTCAGGACCATGTCTTCCTACGACTCTTCTTCTATCCCCACTCCTCAGAATCAGACCGTCGAGATTTTGAATGTACTGCAAGGTTTGAAGGAATCCCAGGAGCGAACGAATGACCTGTTAACTGCAGGATTAAGAGGGTAGATGACTCAAGCACCAGAGGAAGCCTCCACTCGTAAGGGAATCCCAGTTAAACAAGAAAAAGAGGTGAAGATGAAGCGCCCATTTGTTCATCGGCAACAGAAGCAACGGAGAACTCAACGTTGTGGATACTATAAGAAGCCAGGACACCTTCAGAGAGACTGTCGCGGCGCCAAAGGACAGTGCCTAATTTGCTGATCCAGCGAACATCTTGTTAATGGTTGCCCTCAAAGGAAGGAACTACAAGGAAGAGATTCGTCTACACTCTCCACTCCTGCGAAGTGATGGTTATCTCGTAGTTCGAGCTTCGAAGATAGTACGAATCCAGTGCAGGATTCAACTCGCGTGATGAGAATACAGCGGTCTAGATATCAAAGAAGAATTATCACCTTTCTGCTTTCAAAAAAAATATTGTCACTTCTTTGTAAATATCTCCCTTCGTTTAAAATCTTGTATCCGTTGAACTTTAGTTGAAATGCAATGAAATTCTGAGTTATGATGTATGTATCGCCCCCTTGCCACTTATTTTCCTTATACTACTTATTGCATCAGCATTCTAAATTTGGATTTTCAGTCCTTACCTACCGTATATTTTCCTTGTACTCCGTATCCTTGATTATTTTCTTAAATTATTCCACTGTCTAATCATGACTCTTTCTTTTCAGGCCATGGCCCACCCTGGAGCAGCGCCGCCTCTAGATGAGGACATACGGTCGTGCGTTTCCTTGGACTGCATGCTGGTGAGTTCAGATGACGAGGTCAACGGCCCACAGGTGATTTTCGGAAACAGCGATTCCGAGGGTGAGGGATTCGCAGCCCTAGAAGTCGACATGATCAGCGAATCTGACAACGAAGAAGAGGACCCGATAGAGGAAGATCCCGAAGAGGACCCGATAGAAGAAGATCCCGAGGAGGACCCGATAGAAGAAAATCCAGGGGAGGAAGACCTTGGGGAGAATCCAGTGGAAGAAAATCCCATAGAAGAAAGTCCAAAAGAAGAGAATCACGTGGAAGCCGATCTCGATGAAGAAGCTCCAGCCGAGAGAGAAGGACCAGAAGAACAAGACCCCGCGGCAGAAGAACCTCCAGTGGCGATCCCTGCGAGGCGCTATGGAAATGGACGCCCCTATCTGAGAGCGCGAGCCTACCGTAACCTGCTGAACTTCCATAACCGCGCCTAACGCGATTTATCTTTTGTTTGCTTTGGCCAAATAAATCTATGTATAGTTTAGGGCCATTTTTTTATCTTTCGAGAATGCCTTGTTTGGGAATTTTCTGGAATGAAATAAAATTTCTGAGTTCGCTAATCTTTTGATCTTTGGTTCGCATGATCTATTGACTGTTCTCCCTCCCCAATACATTTCTTCCCTCCCGAGATTCGTGACTATTCACCCTTACGCCCTGTGCTGACCTGACCCCGGTCTCTTCGACATTCAGTTTGAAGTACTACAGTCCGACCTTTGAGTGGGCCATACTCTGTTGTAATCCCTACCCTGGCTAGCTCCTATACATTTTTGTGCTATCGTCTATTACCATAATTACATTTAGTGACATCGTATTCGAAATTTATCTTTCACTACTTTGTGTTTACAAAATAAATAAATAAATAAATATTGCGTGTTATTAACTACTTCCATTTTACCCGTTTTAAATGCTTTACTATTCTCCACATTTTTTAATAGCGCAAAACACATATCGCGCATATTACTTTGTTCTATGTTTCTTATTTTCGCCATGTGAGCTTCCTCAAGTTATTTTAAGTTGTTTGATCGATATATTTATTCTAAAATATTTTAACTTATCGACTAATCCTTCTCTATTTTTATTATTGTTACTTTATTTTCCCGGGTATTGTGCTTATAGTTTACTATTATAAATGGTTATACCTTATGATTATTATTTTAGCTGCGTTATTATGGATAGAAGTATGAAAATATATATATTGGATTTTGATTTTACATATATAGTAGTAATTGATCCTGTGGCTTTTCGCATATTATTTATAGCCTACCGTTTATTTTAAATTTCGAGGACGAAATTTTTGTAAGGGTGGTAAGATGTAATACCCAGTTCTTTTATATACCAATACTCGTATTTTTGTTATTTGCAAAATTACTTATTTATATTTCAAGTATTTTATTTATTTTAAAATCCTAACCCCTTATATTTATTTTCCTAGATTTTTACCCAATCCATTAGCCACTCCCTTTCCATTTCTTTTAAATCCTTTTAAACTCATGACCCAAACCTAAACCTTATTTCCTTTTTATTTTTTCAATTCCCAGCCAGCCCACTCCCCATATTTTCCCTTTCATTTTTCCCCATTCGCTTAACCCAGCCCAAGCCCAAACCCTCACTCCCCTTTTCTTTCATTATTTTCCTTTTCTTTTGTCTTTTTCCCCGAGCCCATCACACCCTTCCCTTTCTCTTTAACTTTCCTTTATTTCCGGCCCATTTCTCTCCCCTTTCTCTTTATTTCCTTTCCTCTTAATTTATCCCCGGCCCACGAATCACCCCCTAACTTCCCCCAACCCGACCCGTTTTCATCCCTTCTCCCCAACTTAACTCCTTTTCCCGCTCTCCCGCTCCTTTCTCCTTCCTCGTTCCCACGTCGTCGCCATGAACCCTACGTCCCCGCTTCGTCGCCCGCGTTGCCTCGCCGCTCCCCAACGCGACCGCGACCATGAATTGCGCGCGCACCTCTCTCTAACTCCTCCCCCTCACTCTCGTTCTCTCTTCCTCCTTCCCCACTACCTTCCCATTCACGCTCTCGCTCACGACCACGATCGCCCATCGCCGTAGCTCCCACGCCGGCATCACCCCATCGTTCCTCCCTCGCTTCTCTCTCCAAAACCCGAGCCCCACTTCACCTCCCCCACCTCGCCTGCACAACTGAGCTCGGAACCCAATCTTCACCGAGCCTCCCCTGCACGTCTTCTCGCTGCCGACGAACACCCCGCTGGGCTCCCACGACGACGACGACCAACTCCCACCACCAACACTTGCAGCCCTGCTCACCGTGAGATCCTCGCCGCCGACCACCCCCGACGCCAAGCCCTTGTCTGCGCCCCTCCAAGCTGCAGACCCGAGCGCACCCCTTCTGCAGGCCACCTCGCCGGTGCCTCCATCGACCTCGCGTCGTCACCACCAAGCAACATCTTCCCCCTCTCTCTCTCCCTCTCTCAGCAACATCTCTCTCTCTCTCTCACTCAGCAACATCTCTCTCTCTCTCTCTCTCAGCTCTTCTCCAAAAAAAAGAACCCTAGCCGACCTCACCTCTGCAATCACACCGATCACCTCGCCAGAGCTTCGACCCCGTCGTCTCCGCACCTCCCTCCACCGACCTTGACAGCACCAGCGACACCCACCACCGACACCCCCTCATTGCATCCCTAACCGCCGCAGTCGAGCCCCCGGCATTTCGTCAAACACTTGCATCGATCGCTGTTGCCGCTATTCTGGTCACCGACATCGCCATCAAATCTGTGGCCTCAATCTCTTAAGTCGTTATCATCATCAACACGCCATTCATCGCAACGCCAGTGCACGCCCGTCGCAACTGCCGAGCCATCGAGTCCAAGAAGCAAGATCCGACAAGGCTAAACCTGTGCTGCGTTGTGACGCGATCGTGCCGTTGCCGCTGCCGTACCGTCGTTGACACGTCTTCAGGCAAGTTTAATACTTGCTTCATGCTACTTTAATATATTACAATTCATGTTACTAATCATTTCCGCATATACTTTCATATGAATCGTTATAATTCAAGTGTTCGATGCAAAACCCGAATGGGAGACCCCGTTAAATTGACGACAACAAATAACCTGTGATGGCCCGAGTTATAATCAATGTCCCTTAAGACTTTGGTTACAATACGATATCATTTGCTCACGTAAAATGATGTCCCGATTTCTGTCGTAAAAGCTGAAAACTTTCGTACATGCTAAACCGTAAAACTTATAATAAATTGTGTACAAAGCGGATTTTAGCGTCCAATGGCTCATATCAAAGATAACTGTTTAACCTACCGTATTCTATAGTTGGTCACTGAATTCTAACAAATTATGATAGAGAAAATTGCGGAGGATTAAGATTCTGGACTGCAGTCCAGAATGGAAATCCCAGTTAACCCCTGTTTATAAACCCCTGTATTTTCCTGTTCAAATATGAGTATGTGCAGAACCCTTTATCGTTACGTAGAAAATTGAATTTTCTTTCTTACTCCACTGGCCTCGCTGTATTTCACAACCGTTTGATATTTTTAACTCATTTTATAGTGCCGATATGTTTTGCTGAATTCTGTAGAGGCAGATTTTACACATCGAACATAATCCGTCCATAACTCCCTGTCTCCATAGTATATTACTGATCCTCTAATTGTGGTGGAAACCTAACTGATAGCCCTAAATATTGTTCAAGTATAGCGTCGCCTAAATACGATCCCAACTGGGATTAAAATGCGTTACGAAACAGACTTCCGATTCTGAAACCGGATTTCCAGCAGTGAACGCTTAAAATGAAATGGCCATATCTAGTGATCCTGAAACCCGATTAATTTGAAACGAATTTTGATGGATAGATAATTAAACATACTGCTTACCCCCTTTTCATTGTTTCGCTAAATTTTGAATGTATGATTTATGATAAATTATGCAAGTGGTAGGACACCGACTGATGATATCTTAATCATGCCTTAGTTATTATATTCTCATCACCTTATATAGATGTCATTGTATTGGTAACCTAGTAATCATGTGCATTACCCAGTGTTAGGTATTAGTGTTTGATTGTGGTAAGTACGTGAGTGTTTAAGCATGAATAGATAAGTGAAAGTGACACGTACTTGTACACAATCAGTGGACCCTATTGACTTATTACATTGTCGACGTCTATGGGACGTGTATAAGTGTGACTATAATTGGTATGGGACAATTATGGAAGCACTTATATGGGTGTCATAGGTAAGGCACCAAACACTGTCCATTTGTCTTGGGTATCAGTCGAGACATACTTGATGGAGATCCTGTCTCCAGTTCTCACGTAGACTCGTCATGGGCCGACTGGTATTTGAGTTTATGGTTGGCGTTTGATGTAGACCACGGGGTGTGGGGTAGTTTGAGTGTGAGTTCAACAGAATCTCAGGAGTCCCATGCCGGCACATATATCGATTCTGGAGATATATGGGGATATTACTGATTATTAGCGAGCGACTCGGGCCCGTGTTCTCTTGCCCTTGGGTCCTATCCTTGGGTGGGCGATACCCACGAGTGGTTGACTCTCACACTTGGACTGACGATAGGTTTAGCGACCTGTACAGTGAGACTTAGAGACTGATAGGGTTAGTGACATTGACATGTATTGCTTACTGATTCAACATACCTGTCATATTATTTACTGCTTTACTGTTTACCTGCTCTATTAGTTACCTGAATTGGCTACTTCATGCTTACGTCATTATTCCATGCTTACGGTTTCATATTCATCATTATTGCACGTGTTCACATTTGTGTGTGTGTGTGTGTGTATTGTGTCGCTCTGACGACCTGAGTATGCATGCTCAGAGTGAGAAGTGGATCTAGCTTGGATCAGGACCCGACGTACTTCGAGGACACTGTGGACATCTTGATCAGCAACTCAGAGCTATACTCTCTTGATCTCCATCTGGTTAGTGCTTTGTATTTGATTTGATTTAGTGACTGCATTTCTCATTACCTGTGCATTGATTACTGATTACCACGTAAAGCTAGAAGCCGAAGTGTGACTACGGAAGGATATTTCCTCGACCGTAGGAGCATGGCTGGCCTTGTCAACCCCTCGTATTCCGTATTTTGGTAAACGGGACGTGACAACCATTCTGGAGCATTATCACATGCACTTGAAATATCAATTAATATTTGAATAAACAACAATTGAGCAACGAAAAATAGGGCATGACATCGACTGTGTTTACGAAGTCGAAATACACTTTAATTTTTCGAAATACACTTTAATTCAAATATGTTCCGAAATAAAGCGTGGAATAAACATCTAATTCAAATATGTTCCGAATCAAGCACATTTACACCACTTTCTAGTCACAAACTCTAAGCATAGTGATAAATTAATTCATGTTAAAAGAAAACTTATCCGCAGGGTATGATGAATACCAAACTCACGCTTTCTGGTACTAAATAATTAAAGTTGTCCAAACATGTATATTTATATTATGGACAGTGAATTATACCGCATTACATCTTAAAGTATTCGTATAACACACGGGGACACAAAAAATAGGGGGTAAATTACATTGAAGTGCCTCAAATTTATCTTATCATAGTAAAATACCTTAAGTGCTTCTTTTAAGAGTGTTTTAGTGAAAAATTCCCTTAAAACCATAATTTATGGCATATGACTAATTAAAAAGCTTCAAGGTGTTTTAGTGAAAAACAGTGATAGTTGATGGTACTTTAGTGTAATTTACCCATGACCCAAAACTTTCTCCCTTTGACTTAAATAAGACCTAAACTACCTCAGATGTGATTGCAAGGGTCTCTTTCATGAACTTTTTTGAATGATAATCACAAACATAAGATAATTGCCTACTTTACCGGTATACTTTGTAACTGCAATTGATGCTTTTTTTCATGAATATTTATGTGCATGACAGTGGCAAAGAAAATATAGTTACTTGTCCTTGCAAAACAATTTTTTTCCATTTATATACAAATAATGCAAAACAAAACTTTATAATTTATGTTACTTCATATTCTTGGATGGAAGAACTGGCTATTAACAATTTACTTTACCGTTTGGTTAAGATGCATATCCAGAATAGCTCACAACAATATATATCTTTGCTCTTATAATGCAAAACTCCTTTGGGTCCAAATTGATTTATCATTCCATGTAGATGTACAAGACATCTACTTTTTTGAGGATAAAAAAGTTCTACGAAATGAGAAAATCTCTCTCAAAATCCCATCTCACTTATTCAAGAGAATAAAAAGATCCATAAAAGTATGTGGATATCATTTGAAAAATGAAAAATATAATTGTAAGAAAATTTATAAATATTTACAATCCTTTTAATCTAAAATTATTTACTTCAATCAAGATAAATAAACCCTGAAAGCAACCGATCAAGGCCCAGCTCGGATGAATCCCTGCCTTTCGAATTTTATTACAACTCCAAACAATCGCTTCCCCTCCTGTTTTACACAGACCCGATTGGTTAACAACAGCGGGGAACCCGGATCCGAACACGAGGATTCTAAAATTTAGTACAGCACTGTCGTGCACATTATTTCCCAAACACCCCCATCAAACAACCCAAAATTACGAAACCGCCCCTGGACCAGCCGCCGCCGCCGGCACGCCGCCGTTGTCGGCAACCAACTGGCTCTGCGCCAGCATCGACTTATAAATCTGAACGATCATTTTCTCGTCATACTCCTTCACCTGCGGGCCCCGCGCGAACCCGTTAACGCCCTGCTCGAATCCGAACCCGCCAGCTACCGCGCCCGAGTTCGCGAACCCCAACATCATCCGCACGTACCCGTCTCGGATCCGGGTCAGGATCCGCTTTGGCGAGAACACCCGGATCAGATTGAATAGCTTCAGCCTCGGCGAGATCTTGATGCGCCAAAACCTGCGCCTTTTCCCGCCGCCGAGCTCGACTCGGCTTCGCCGCTGCCGGCGGTGGCCAGACTCGCCGTCGACGCGCTCGTAGGCGCGGCGCTTCCAGTAGCTCTTCAGGCCCCCGTTAAATTTTTCCATTTTTTAAAGGTTTTTATTTTTTTGCATTTTTTTGGGGATTTGAGAAATGGGTCGAGGATTTATAAGAGAGAGAGAGTGAGCGTTGAAGCGAGAGAAGCGCGAGGAAAAGCGTGGGATTGTGTCGTTTCTATTAATTGCCGGGGGAGGGCGGTGAGGTTACCGTTGAGGTTTTGGGAGATGGATTTAATGTTTGCGGGGGGTTGTAATAAATTTAGTGCTGGTGGTTTTTTGATTTGTGAGTGTAAATAAAAGGTGCTTTGTGCTGTTTTAGGGATTGATCGATTGTAACTTAACCTTAATTTGATGATAAGCATAGGATATATTTGTGGATAATATTTTGACTTATATTTATTTGATTTATTTAGCCAAAAAACTCTCCTTGGGTCGTGCTTAGTGCATAGAATGAAATATTATCAGGAATCCTCACATTCTCAGATATGGGATGATTTAGAGTCTTGTTTTACTTAGAGAGACTTAGCCAACTCAAAAAGGATGCGTTATACCAGCATCATAATATCAGATTTGGGAGGAAGATTGAAATTATAAATTGATAGAATAACACGAAACTAAGGATGCCGTTACAACACAAGAACCAGACCGAACAAAAAGTATGCCACTTACCAACTGTTGTAGGGGAGGCCTTCGAATCTAATTCCAAGGAATCTTATATTAATGTGTCTGGTATAATTTAATCATTCCTGATAATATGTGTATGTGCAGCAATCAACCGGCGGCGAGACCGAAGGAAGGCCGGTGGATAACAATCAGGCTAGCGATAACGGCCGATCGGCGGGGCCGGCGACTAACCGCGGCCGGTCGGTGGCGAAGATTTCATCGGCGACAGGCCGGTCGACCGGCAGAAGACCAACGATGGGCAGCGGGGCCGGCCGAAGGATTGAGGGAGGCCGGCGACAAATAGTCATTGCTCATTCATGATAGACAAGAATATTTCGTGATAATTTAAGATAGGCACATATTTTGGGAGGAATAAGATTATTATGAATTGGGATCATTTAATTACTATAGCAATCATATATTTTCATAAATGTCTTTTCAACTTAAACAAGCATGGTAAAATTTCACGGTAATCTAGGCTTACCACCTAGATTATTCCCTACCAAATACACCTTTAGGATTGTGCCTATTATATTAAACCATCTTTTTTTTCTTTTTCAAAATTACAACAAATTATTCTACTAAACTGTGCCATGTCTATCACTAACTTTGCCACATCACTTAAGTTGCCATATCAGAAAAAAATTTAAGAACCCAAAAACACCTCTATTCTAATTGTAACACTAATTTAAAGAAATACAGAAACAAAAAATTCTTTTCCTCCTTCCTCGACCCTGTCGGCATCAACACCACCTCCTCCCAGGGACGGATCCTAAGAGAGGTGAGGTTTGGCAACCGTCCCATCCAAATCGAGGTTCAAGTTAGAATCCCCATTCTCACATAAATTGTCATAATTTTTTACCAAATGTTTTATTTAGAACCCAGCATGTGTGCTTTTGTATTTTTAAATTTTCCTTCGCATTCACTTAGAAAATAGTTTCTTTTGTATTCTTTTATAGTGTAAGGTGCTTTTGAAGAATCTCATTTTCTACAATTATATTTAGTCGATTTCAACACAAAATAATATTTAGTTTCTTTCAAACTACAAAAACATTTTCCTATTTTGATGCAAATCTATTAAAGTTTATAATCTTAGTATCAAGATTAGTATCAGATGCTTACTTACTTTGGGTTAATTTTTTCTTTGTATTCTTTTAGAAAATAGTGTCTTTGTATTCTCCCAGAAAATAGTGCAGGCTACTTTTTAAAAGCACATTTTCTACGATAATATTTAGTCGATTTCAACATTTCTTTCTTATTGAAGATTATTTTTAACCTGCAAAGCATTTTCCTATTTTGATGTATATCTAACAAAGTTTATAATATCGGTATCAAGATTGGTATCGGATGGTTACATTTGAGATTATAATCAACAATCTTGGCTATATTCGTCGTATTAGATCGCGATGTTGGATTTTATTTCATTCGAGGGAAATAAATTTTACGAACAAAGAAATTTTTTAATAAACGTTTTAAGGTAATTAGATTATTCATTTGGAAACCCACTAATCTTTAATAGACTTAATATAAAAACCTTATCATAAAATAGTACCGTTCACGTCAATTTAGGTAATTGGTGATTCACAACTGCAATTGTTATCGAAAACTAATTGATGGAGGTCATTTTCGGGTCTCCGTCGGATGTTGTCCTCCGTCGATCTTCCGGTGGATTCTGATGATTATCTTCTGTTGCGTGTGGGTCTCAATGGGTTTTGGTGGAAGAGGCGGTACAAGGAATTGGTGCCGAATACCTGCAAAAAAGTACCGGGATGGTTTGGTACCACCGAGGACCCTCCGACGATCAAATTAGTGATGAGATCCGAGCAGAGTAACGGCTTAGAAGAGTAAACAATGGCTTACTTGACCCCTCTGTGATGGGGGTTTATATAGTGGTGGCAGCACGCTGCAGCAGGCGTGAGAATCTCGCCGGCAGTTACGCTCCCGACGTCACGCCCGCGTAAGGAGCGGATCGTCCGTTAATGGGGGTCGTGATGGCGCGGAACGTGGGATGTTGCTGGCGGAGAATCTGCGCATGGAGAGATTCGCGGAACGGCGGTTACGTCTGTGAGCGGTGGAGTTGGTCGGAGGACCGAGGAAGACGGCCTTGGCCGGGAGCTCGAGACCAGCGAGTAGGCCGAGGAGTCCTGGTCTTATGGTAGCTCGGGACGAGCTAAGGGACCGAGGAGGCTAACTTGCAGAGAGCCCCGAGGAGGGCCAGCTTGTGCTTGCAGATCGGGCGTAGGGTGGCCTGGTCGGCCCCCGTGGGCCTTTTCTTCTGAGTCTTGGGACACGTCATCCGCCACGTGTCTTGATCGTGGAGATTGCCAATATTGAGCATCATCGCTAATGGTTGGAGATAAGAGGCTTCGAATTTACAGCTATTTACATACTTCTTCTGTTTTACAATAGTAGATTTTTTATTTTTTGGGTCCCCTGTTTCTCTATCAAATTATTTGTCCCTTGATTTAAGCATATTCTACTCTATGTTTCTATAACATATACACTTTAAATATAGAGTATCATATCTAACCTTAAAATTGCAATCAAAGAAGGGCATCCTCCATTAAAAGTGGGGATTTCACATCCTATCACATTTAATATTTTAGAAATATATACCCTTTTAATTAATGATTGTGTAAGACAGGAAAAAGGGGGGTGGGAGACGGGGGTGGGGGGGGGGGGGAATGAATCTAACCGTCACCTTGAAGCATGAAACATGTTCTTAGTGAAAAAACTTGGGAAAACCCGTAATGACAAACAAAGGACAAGCAAGTCACTGACCGTTTTTTAGTTTTCCGTATTCGTCTATAACCCTTATAACTTTTGGTAGATGATTACTACATTTATCAGATATTTACTATATTTAGCATATAACTACTACATTTATCGGATATTTGCTACATTTAGCGTATAAGTATTGTATTTCTCAGATATTTACTACATTTAGCATATAACCGCTACATTTAAAAGTTAAGCACTACAGTTATCAGATAACTTCTATATTCACCATATTACTAATATTCATAAAACAGTTGCAGTAAATATAGTAGTTATCTACGAAAAAGTTACCCTGTATAGAAATAATAAAAATTATAATCATTTGAAATATATTGAAACACGGATACGGTAAAATTATATTCATACGCCTTACATAATAGCCATGTCGAATAAAATTTGTTGAGGAGTGTAATCCACGTAACATTTGTGGGGGGACATGACAGCACACGTGTAGTAAGATTCCGCAGGTAAATGATAAAGATATAAAGATGAAAAGATCAAAAGTAACTTCTTTCTTTCTCAACCGTCCCCACGAGGAACAAGTCACGTGCATCATCCATGAAAGGTGTAGCATATTAGCTTGGAGTTTTCACATATATATTATGACGAGTTATAATTGTTGTATTCACATGATGGAAACCATATTAATATATTTACAAATGGTATTTACTGTTTATAATGGTAATTCGAATGCGCTATTCTTGAGACAGTGTTTATATGGTCGTGTTCGATCGCAGCACGCACCAAATTAGTTTGGAAAAATGAGAGTGACCGAGGACGATCTCAGCCCTATGTTTTTAAGAAAAAAGTTTGATATGTCCACATCCGACCATAGTCTTTTCTTCGATCTTTATCCAGTGTTAATGTATTTTTGAGCCGATTATGTTTGAGAGAGGGAGGGGGGGTGTGTGTGGTGGCGGTGAAGGTGGACTGTGTTAATCTGGGGGTGGAAGCATCATTAATGGTTGATGATCGATGATGTTAATTATTGGTTTGGTTGGTGACATTGATTGTTTTGGCGGGTGTGGTGTACCTTGTGTGCACGCTTTCTATATAGATTTTTACAAATCCTTGACTATTCTGAAGCAGCGATACAAGGGATGTTTACAGTGATCGGAAGTTACAGCGGAAGCGGAGGAGCATGGGGGAGTAATGTGTGGGGTCACATGGACGGTTTGGTGGAGGAGATCCAAAGGATGATGGCCGACGCGGAAGCATGCAATAATTATTTATTTACTCGAGATCTCGCAGGGGCGATGCCTGTGAAATAACTCTCCGCCGTGTATGTAGGAATGTTTGTTTGCGCAGGGGAACGTCATTCCTAGGGATTTTTAAGATAATATTATATTAACCTTATTGATGTATTTTGATAATTGTCAGTAATAAGTATATTCAACAACAATGAAAAGGGCTATTGTGATTATACAGGAGGCCGTAAAGAGATGTCTACGAAAAAGTTACCTGCTACTAAACAGCCCATCTTATCAATTCCCATTTAATTTCTCTTACGATCTCTTAAACACAAATTTAGTGCTGGATTGATCCTCAATTTCAGTAGATTAAATAAACACTTCAGATTTCTTTCTATGTGCATATAAATAAATCCTTTAAATTTCTTAATATTCCCATCCAAATAATCCTTCATATTTTCATTCTGCATAATTAATATTTTATATCAAAAGTATTATTTCAACAATACTTTTATGTCATTAAAACCTTAATAGTTGAAATAATAATTTTAATTTTTTACATGTGCAAGGCACGTGCCACAACATTATACATATTCTTTTAGCTGGAAACAAAACAATTTATTCTTAGAAGAGCTTTTTTTAAAGGTAATATTGATAAAGGGGTAAATTGTCTAAAGAATCCCGGCCCACTTAGAACTTGTGTAAAACCCCTGTGCTTTTATTCCTTGAAAAAAAACGTTGGGCCCATCTTAAACCCCCGGTATACCAGTTGCCTATAATATCTAAACAGTTACCTACAATATCTAAGCAGTACGCAGTTGCATGTAATATCTAGTCGGTCCCATGTAATATCTAGTAGTTGCATATAATATCTAAGCAGTGTGAGGGATATACGGGTCTAAATGAAATCCAGCCCAGAAGTTTTTTCATAAAGATTTTCAACAGTAGGTCTTTTCCAACAATTTCGAAAACTACAGGGGTTTTAAGACAACTCCTGAACAGGCCGGGGGCTTTTTGAAAATTTACCCTTGATAAATACATAAACTAACCTATGGTTTATGAGAAATTATTTACTGCATATACATTTACATAAAATGAAAGTTTTAAGGAAGCTAGTACAGAAAGAAAATTTAAAAAATACATAAAAGCACCACTTGATTCCCAATTTCCATAATGGCCCATTTCTTTTGCTTATCACTAGAATCAAAATTCCTGAGTGTATCAGGAATTCAAAATTTTGAGAAACGTGGGATCGGACGATGCATATTAAATTTTGGGGAATTCTTTGTTGCTTCCAAAGATTTTCCTCTCTCTCCTCTCACACACTCACTCTCTCTCTCTCCCCTCTCTCTCTCTCTCTCATTCACTCACTCTTTCTCTCCCCTCCTTTGGAAGCACCAAAGAAATTCCCAACTAACCTATGTATTTTTTGTTTGGCATCGGCCCATAAGCCTTAATCTTTGCATACAGCACACACAACAAATCCGCGCACACATCACACACAAACACACAACACACACATACACCCAGGGACCTATGAATTTTCCGTGAAAGTGAAAAATTTCGTATTTTGGAATAATTATTCATCATATGGTCTTTAGTCTACAAATATATTATTCATGATTTCCTTACTAGATATGCTTTTATATATGAGATTTCTTAACATTGAATCTCGGTAAATCATTGATGTGTTAGTAAAAGTAGTGATTTTTGGGTTCATTAAATGTTCGACAATGAACGGAAGGCCTTTATAAGGACTAGTTTACAATTGTTTGTTGCAATTCAAAATATTTAGTTTTCTAACGTCTCCATATTTGAGCAATATCATCTCCACTTTCATAACGACTCCTTGAACATAGAGGAACGACATGTAAAGTATTGGAGAGGCTCAAAAGGCAAAAGCCGCAATCGGGCTTGCCTTTCCCTTTTTCTACTCCTTGACGATAGCGGGTTCCTCCTTTCATTGGAGTTTTTCAGCAGAATTGTTTTTGTTTTCTTTATACTTTCCGTTTTCGCACAATGTAAACTTTCGAGTATTGTAATGGCAAGTGGCCGTCTAGGAGAATTTTGTAAGGTCCTAAGGTAGTTTTGTGAAAAGCATCGATGGTTATGGGAGGTTTACTGTGATTTAGCCCAAATGTAAGCTTTACTAAATCTCATATATGCTCTATCTTTCCTTCTTACCAAAATATGCTCCATCTTTCCTTCTTACAAAAAATGTAAGCTTTACGAAATCTCATGTGATAAAGATGAAGGTGATGGATGCCGATCGTCAAAAAAATCATTAAGGGTGTACTTTTTTGACGCCATAGAAAAAGATTCGCTCATATGGTATCTCTCCTCCATTATCATCACTATATATATTTTATACCATAAATCAATCAATAAGATGCTTTAGCTTAGACAGTAAAGTGTGTTGTTCTTAACAAAAGGAGAAGGAAAAGTTTTTCCTATATCTGTAACCAAAGTTATTTGAAGCATTCTTACCATTTTCAATATATTTGATCACAATTCTTATTTTTTATAGTTTGATTTGCTAAAGAAACCTTGCTCAGTTTGGTGTCTATTCTAGTGAAAATTCTTGGGTCCGACCGCTCGAAAGACAACACAAATATTGGTGTGAGAGCAAGAGCAGAAACAGCAAAATACAATGTGTCACACATGTTATTGCAAGCAAACTATAATAATAAGCACAAATTTTATATAAGTTTATCTCCAAGCTGGAAACTGCCATCTACCAATCATTTATTTATCAATGCAGAGTATCAGAAAGATATGGCATGATATATATTTCTGAGATATGCACATGGAACTAACTGTGTCCAACCTCATCTCTTTGGGAACAAGAATCTATTTCCCATTCACAGCTAAGAGTATATGCTAACAAGGCCAAAACCTAAAGTATTAAAGCATAAAAATAATAACCATAACCCTTGCTATAACTTTGGAATTTTTGGTGTAGAGATAAAGAACTTGAATCCGGGTAGATTTGACATGTTAGCAGGGCAATCCAGGGTCTAGCTATTCCTACGGATCAGTCCCGAGCCATGCACGGTAAATGGACTTTTATAAGGCGTAGCCTGTGACAGGATCCGTATCATTGGTTAAAATCACTACCTTGTTTCCGTGATGACATGCGATATCTTATACTCCAGCAATCTTTGAGATTCGAGGAATTCGCAAAGGCAGTCAGTGGCGGAGGAAGGTGTGGTGTGTGGGCAACACTTCCCTCCTCAACTTTTATCACCATATATTTTGCCTACATTTTAAGAATAATTAATTACACTTCAATATAGTAATAATTCTCCCAATATATGTGCTTTTTCCCCTAATTAAACTGATAATTATTGTGATCTTCTATTTCTTTTCCCTTTATTTATCGAATCTCAACTAAGAGCTTTAATTGGTATTTTAATAACACCCAAGAAAAGGTAGGAAATAAATTTCTATCTTTTTGATGTAGAAATTTCATGAACAGAAAAAATTTAGTTGCAATGCCTTATTTGATGGGTTAATAATAAGTATACAATTTAAACAAATCAAAGTAAATTCAAATTCAGCATTTTCCTTGTATGTATTACTTTTGGACAAAAGTTTTAATTTATTGATAATATTAATATACCTGATATACATGCATATATACAAGTCAATGAAAATTTCTAGAATACATGAGCGAAAAATTTAGAATATACATGCTATACACGACATATCTTAATACCCCCCTCAAACTCACGGTCAAGCAAATACTGAGAGTTTGGATAAAAAGTATTGTTGTTGAGCAGCAGTCTGGGTCTTTGTGAAAATATCGGCGAGCCGATCTTTGGAAGCGACATAAGGTAGCGAAAGGTGTTGAGAAGCATACTCCTGTTGTACAATATGACAATCAACCTCTATATGCTTCGTGCGCTCATGGAAAACTGGATTAGTAGCAATCTGAATGGCACTGCGGTTGTCACAATGCAACGGAATCGGAAACAGAACGAGAACACCCATATCCTGAAGAAGGCGATGGAGCCAACAAACCTCAAGAGTAGTGTCCACCATAGCACGATATTCAGCCTCAGTACTGGATCTAGAGACCGTGTCCCATCGTTTGCTCTGCCAAGAAATAAGTGAGGAACCTAGGAAGACACGGTATCCTGTCGTAGAACATCGAGTGTCAGGATCGTCGACCCAGTCAACATAGGAGAAGGCCCATAGATTCAATGTCGTATCTGATGGAAACAAAAGAGAACGATTGACGGTGCTGTGATGATACCGGAGAATGCGAATAAGTGCAGCATAGTGGACATTCGTCGATGCCGACATAAACTGACTAAAAGTATGCACGGCGTGAGAGATATCCGGTCGAGTGGCCAATAGATAAATAAGTGCTCCAACGAGTTCACGATATCTGGTAGGATTGGATAAGGGTTCACCATCCGATTTTCGAAGTTTGAGATAAAGTTCCATAGGAGTAATGACAGCTGAAGATGATACAATCAAGGAGTTAGTAAGCGTAGCATGATTAAGGTGATCAGAGATATACTTCTGTTGTGACAAAAGATATCTGTGGGGAGAGTAAGCAATCCCAATCCTAAGAAAGTAGCAAAAAGATCCAAGATCCTTCATTTCAAATTGAGACTGAAAGTGTTGTTTGAGAAACTGGATAGTGGGAAGATCATCACCAGTAATAATCATGTCATCAACATATAATAAAAGGATAGCATGTCCATGAGAGGATGTATGATAGGACATAACCTAATCAGCCAGACTCTCCGTAAACCCGATAAAAAGGATGGACTGTCGAAATCGCTCAAACCAGCCCCTGGGTGCTTGTTTGAGACCATAAATAGCATGCCACAGACGACAGAAATGCGAGGGTGATGCATCAATTCCAGGAGGTGGCAGCATATAGACTGTCTCAGTAAGCTCACTATTAAGAAATTCATTCTTAACATCCATCTGGTATAATTCCCAGCAGCAGACGACGGCTACTGCGATAAGAGTGCGAATAGAAGTGATTTTGGTGACTGGTGCAAATGTCTCCTCATAATCAATACCGTATTTCTGACTAAACCCACGGGCTATAAGCGTGGCTTTTTATCTCTCTCAAGAGCCATTCAATTTGGTTTTGATCTTAAAGATCCATTTACAACTAATTGGTTTCACCCCAGAAGGTATTAGAATAAGATCCCACGTGTGAGTGCGCTGAAAGGATTATAGTTTCATATGTATAGCTTTCTGCCATTCGAGGCATTAAACCATCTCAGTGTATGACTTAAGTTCCTACAAGGAATGAATTGCAGCAAGAAAGGAAATAAACTGTGGCGAGTAAGAATTTGTCAGACAGGTATAACGGAGCGGGGGATGGCGATTTCGGGGAAAATTGCGACGTAGTAACGGTGGTGGTGATGGGGATGGTGGCGGCGGTGACCACGGCGGTGATTGCGGCGCAGGAGCTGACGGAGTGGTGATTGGAGTGGCAGCAGACAGGTCTGCATCAGTGGAGATAGCTTTTAGCGATAGTGGTGGATTCAATAGAAGTGAAGTGTACGAGGGGTGAGACAATGAGGACATGGATGATCGAGAAAGGATAAGTCGGACTCGCTAGTTGAGCAATAGCAGTATACGTTTTCAAAGAAAGTAACATGACGAGATGTGCGAAGCCTTCGACTAAAAGGATCATAACAGCGATATCCTTTATAACTTGGACTGTATCCTAACATAACACAACGTGCGGAACGAGCAGATAACTTGTCCTTCTCATGAGGTGGTAGGAGAAAAAAGCATAAATAACCCAAAACTCGAAGTTTAGAATAGTCAAACAAAGTTGAGTAAAGACGAGAGTATAGACACATGTTAGAAAAAAGATAAGGTGTGACATTAATGAATAATATTACTGTAAGAAGGGCTTCTGCCCAAAAGGTTCGTGGAATGGAGGTTGTTAATATTAGAGCACGTGTGGTTTCAAGAATATGACGATGTTTGCGCTTGGCAACACCATTTTATTCAGGGGTATGATGGCAAGATTGTTAGGATAAGATTCCATGAGAATTAAAGAGAATTTGCATCGAGTGAGAGACATATTCACACGCATTATCAGATCTAAATACTTTAATTCTTTTATGGAACTGAGTATAAATCATATTTGTAAAATCTTTATATGTTTCAAACAAGTCAGCACGAGAACTCATGAGATATACCCATGTGTAACGTAAGAAATCATTTATAAAGCTTACATATTATTTATAACCTGAAAGAGATGCAATGCGTGCAGGACCCCAAATATCAGAATGCACTAAATCAAAAAGTTCAGCAGCAATATTATTATGTAATGAAAAAGGTAGTGCGGATTGTTTTGCAAGCCGACAACCAGTACAATTATTTTCAATCATGAAAAGGAAACGGCCCTAAGACACCTGAATCAACTAATGTTTTGAGACGAGAATTAGAAAAATACCCTAACCATTTATGCCAAAGTGTGGAGGTGGAATAACTAAAACCAATGGGTGATGAGGATGGAAGATGAAGCTGCTCCAACTGATACATCTGTCTACTCTACGACCGGTCCCAATCCGCTGGCCGCTGCGGGTAACCTGCACATCACAAGAGGTGGAATTAAATGAGGTATTATTAACTCAAATCAGCTAATTGACTGATGGAAATGAGATTCATGGTGAGTTGTGGAACACATAAAACAGATGATAAATTAAGTGAAATAGACGATTTAGAAGTTGGTGTAATGTCGACACGCTTAGTGACCGCAAGAAGGGCACCAGTATAATTGAAGGAAGATTGCATAGGGGTGCAATTTTGAAGTACAGAAGAATCGGAAGTCATATGATGAGAAGCACTTGAGTCAAATATCCAAGTGTAACATTTTGAAAATTATAAATATTATTTTATAATTTAAATATGGATATTATGAGTTTACGAAAATAATATCATGTATAGATTTTGGGTTTTCGGATTGGTATCCGTAAAAAAATAATTATTTTGTGAAAATTGAAAATATGAGATATTTTAGATATGACAAATATTTTGTTTTGAGAATGATATGAAATTTTGGTGTAAAGTTAATATCTTTATTTGGTTAAGAGAGAGTGGGGGAATATGTTAAGTTGTATTATACCTTCATATACATCACACCTAACAAATATCCTAATATAATATCTAGCATATTATGTGTCTTTATCTCTCCTCGTTTCATTTTCTCTCTACACAAACATTTTCACCAAAATATCTCTAACTCGCTCAACCCTCATACAAACCCTAGCCTCCCTTCAACAAATCACCATGGATCTTGATGATTCCTTCACATAAATTGATCAAGACCTATATCTTTTCAAAGATCTTTTCTAAGTCATCTCTTGAGCTTGGATCTCTCGTCTCTTCATCACAAGAGATAAATATCACACCCCGCTTCCTAAGATACGGAATATGAAGGTTAATAGGCCAGCCATACTCCTACGGCTAAGGAAGAATCCTGCCGTAGTTATACTGTGGTTTCTATTAATTCATGGTAATCAATATCAGCACAGTAAAATAAAGAAAATACATCACTAGTTTATTATATCAACTTTCATTGTTCACAATTTACAATAGTTCAACTGGAAAGGAAAATACTAACCAAGTGCGAATACAAGATTATTTTAAGGAAAGTAGTAAAAGTGCTGAAAGTAAACCGTCTAGATCTTTACGAACTCGAACGGTGGATCTGACTCCTGGACTGCGACCTCTCCAAACTTTGAGCATGCATACTCAGATCGTTAGGGCGACACAATAGCAATAATATTATAGTAATATAACAAAGTATGAAATGAAAGGTAATAACAGAGGAGAAACTGAATGCAGGTAATCAGTGTATCAATAATTAATGCAGTATATGATCTATATTCCTATTGGTCTCTAGGTCAATTTGAAACTGAACTGTAGAAAAGAGTGATCATGTCGAGGCTCTCGTGCGTACTCGAGACTACGGCCCGCTGTTGCCAGGGACATAATTCTGTCAGCCGGACTACTAAGTCCATAACCTAAAATATATATAAAAGTTGTTGTTCGAATGATCATCCTCTAAATCGCTATACCACGCTAAATACAAGTTTCATTCTATTTCGATTTCCCCTGGTTTCAATAACTATATGTATGGGGCTAGTTGTGTATAAGTACGCATCAATAACACGGTTTTATTCACTTTTCGCTGCACTGTTCACTTTTACGAATCATTCACGTTTCACCGGGGTACTTGACGCAACCAATCCAATATCATTCACATTCGACAATGCAATAATCGCTAAAAATCAATAAGAGTATTCGCTATCCCTAAAGGTATCAGGGTCGGGTAAATATGAGAATTATGCCGCGAATCAAGTCATGTACAATACGAATCACAATGTACATTATGAGTTCAGAAAATCATATTAAATCGTACGATCATAATTAGTATTAGGGTTTCTAGCGTCCTGGCCGCCAACCGCGGCCGTTGCGGAACGAAAAACTGACTTTAAAAAGAACTGGCGCTAGAAACCACTACCTAGAATTTAACCAAATATTAAACTAGCAAGCTAAAGGAGTTTTAACTACTGTGATAAGGGGTTATACCAAAAGATCTGTATCCTTCGGTCTTCTACCTTTTTCCTTAGCTCCATGGGGTCTCCGTGATCGAGCTTGATCTCCGGCCTTCCTCCGTCGAAGATGATACACTTGAGGGATGTGATTCATGGCATTATCTCCATACAAAAATCTAGTAGAGCAACTAAAGACACTAGGTTGCTAATCTAGAGTGTCTAGTGATATAGTGTATGGTTCTAGTATTTTTCTACCTCTCTTCATCCTTGATTCTCAACTCATGGGAGTGTAGGATGAAGAGGAAGAAGGAGCTCAAGAATGATGAGAGAAAGAGAGTGGTGAAATAAAAAATCTCTCCTCAAAAATCATAATGCAAGTATGGTTATGTCAAAAGATATATGCAAATATAAAATCCAACCATACTTGAATAGTGAATTCATTTGTCTACCCTATTCAACCATGCTACACATCTCTCTCTTTGCCACCTCACCCCTCCACCTCATTTCAATTTTTCATAAAAGAAAAAACATGGAAATGAGGTGTCCTCCTTCTAAAATGTTTTCCATATAAATACGGAATACACTCTTACGTATATACATACCCGTATTCGTATCAAAATACGAATATCCAAAGAGGTAAAATAATACAAAGAACATAATACTAGAATATACATATCGAAATGTGTATATGTAAATTATTAAATCAATACCTGATTTAATAATCCGGTTTAATCCTAAACCGGCTAGTATTATCAACTGTCCGATTGAAAGTCTGAGTATCTAGTATAATCATTCGATCAAAACCCTGCACGTATCAAAATACGGCTACTACATCATTTCGCCTGAACCAGGAAAACCTTCTGTGTAGGACTCTAAAGACTCGTCAATACGCTGGCAGTGGATTTAATCATAAGCATGTCAGCGGCACTAGCTGTACGTAACGACTACCCAGGTATTGAGAGAAAAGAAGGACGATGAGCAAACTCATTCGTACCTCTACCGAGCCTGTCTGTGACAATCTTCGTACAGTCCAGTCACTTTGTCTGAGATAGTCGCAAACCAGGTATAGGGGTGTCACGCCCCGCTTCCCGGTATACGGCGAAGGGGACGGGACTGGGCCGCTACGTATTTACTTTGAAGTAAATACGTTAAGCGTATCTAAACAATATAAAGTAAGTACACAAGAGATAAAAGATATAAACTGAACAACAACTTTATTTATTAATATTCTTTTGTACAATACATGAAAAAGTAAATACATGGTGTTCCCCTCCGAAGGACGATGACGACGTGAGGACGTCTTGCTTGAGATTCGGGGTAGATGCTATATGGTTTTATCCGTCTACCTCTCCGAAGATGCCAAGTTGATTTATGGCACCGTGTATCGGAGATTTAGACAGATGCGGTCGATGTAGCAGACTTCGTCAGATTCCCCCTCGCTAGAGGGGTTTTTGATTGTGGGGACGCTCTTCCCTGCAGGCGCAAGCCCCTGCAGTTAATTACGCTACCGCATCGCGGTAGCCACTTTCTCCTTCTCCAGAATTTCACTTCGTGTCGTGTGTGTTTGTTTTGTTTGTGGTTGCCCGCGGATTGTATACGGAGACTATTTATTTCGTCGCCCGTAGGACTTGGATTAGTCCAAATCCGTATTTTCTTAGATTTGGGTTTTGGGTTTTGGTTTAAGGATACGTTAGCCATTTTTGAGGCTAAGATCAACTTAAACGTTTGTTAAGGATACGTTAGTTTAATTTCCAGACTAAGATCAACTTAACGGAATCGTCTAGATCCATTTCCAGTTTAGGGACATGGTGGT
This sequence comes from Agapanthus africanus, assembly GCA_030015575.1. Classification (NCBI taxonomy): domain Eukaryota; kingdom Viridiplantae; phylum Streptophyta; class Magnoliopsida; order Asparagales; family Amaryllidaceae; genus Agapanthus; species Agapanthus africanus. The sequence continues at coordinate 747,376,942 of CM057341.1, read as the reverse complement.
CCATTGCATGTATGGCCGTCGGGACCCATCACCTCTCTGACGACGTTGAAGGATTACAACGACAGATGTCAGAGGAGTTCAGAGATGTACCCTTGAACCAAAGTTGATTTAGAGTTTTATAGTCCATTTAAATGTTTAAGGATACGTTAACCGTGTTTGGGGCTAAGATCAACTTAAACAGGATCGTTTAGATCCGGTAAAAAAGAGCATTTGGAGGCTCTATTGTTCCAGTTTAGGGATGTAGTGGTCCATATTCCAGTTTAGGGACGTGGCGGTCTGACATTAGTTTAAGGACGTTTCGGTCTGACATTAGTTTAAGGACGTTTCGGTCCAACATTAGTTTAAGGACCCCGCAGTCCGTATTGATGTGTGGTCATCGGGACCCGTCACCTCTCTGACGTCGTTGAAGGATTACAACGATAGGTGTTAGAGGAGTTCAGAGATGTACCCTTGAACAAAAGTCGATTTGATTTAGGAGAGCAGTCTTGCTCAGTCAATTTAATTTGAGAACTTACGGCCATGATTGGGCTAAGTCCAGTTGAAAAATATTCAACGCTTTTATTTGTTTTTTTGGTCTATTGGACCTGTGCTAGGGCTTTACCCATGTTTAAATAATACATTGCATTACTTTCTATTTTTGGTTGGGCTCTGCCCATAAAGGATGCAGAGCATCAATTTGTTTTGGGCTCTGCTCATTTATAAATGATGCAGAGCATCAATTTTACTTGGGCTTTTCCCTTTTATTGCTTTGCAATTTATTTTGGCCTACTGGGTCTTTTTGATTTGGGCCTGGCCCTTTAATAAAAGAAATGCATTGCATTTGTCAGGCGCTTTGCGCCAATCAGTGAGCGCAAGCGCTTGTGGTATTGACACGTGTCACGCAAGCGCAGTGCGCTGCGCTAATGCGCTGCTGACACTTGCGCGCTCTGGTGGGTTGCGCCAGTTTCAGAGAGCAAAGCTCTATTTTAAAAACGCACAGCGCAAGTGAGTTAGTTACTGACACGTGTCACGTTCTGAGGAGCGCAGGCGCAATAGTGCAGTGCGCTGTGTCAGTGCGCTGCGCTGTTGCGCTGCTGACACGTGGCGCTCTCTGGTGGCTTGCGTCAACACAGGAGCGCAACAGTGCAATTTTTCAAGTGCAAAGCACTGTTTTATGTTTTGATCGATTTTAAATCAAAGAAAACAAGTTTTTCTTGTTTTCAAAGAACCAATGGTTCATAAGAAAGTACAAAGAACTATTATTATTCATTTTTCTTTTTATTGAAGATCATTGATCTTTTTCTCAGATCAATGATCTGTTCATAAGAGAATTTTCTCTTTTTTTCTAAAGGTTTTTTTACCTTTTTTTGTTCTTGAGGAATTCTCTTCAATTCTTCAGAGTTCTCATTGATGATGTTTATCCTTTTGAATTGAGGTCTAGGGTCCTTTATATAGTGCTCATAAATTAGTTAAATTGGTTAAAGAGATATTTCTCTGAGTGATTTGGGGAATTTTCCCCACTGTTGGATCTTTGATCCAAGAGCTTCTGTTTTACAGAAGAAAATCTTCTTGTTTTAACAAGAACAAAAAGATTTCTTTAAAATCTTAATTCTGTTTGGCGCAAATCCCCCAGCGCGTGACACGTGTCGCGCAGCGCACAGCGCAGTGCAACTGCGCTGACACGTGTCGCGCAGCGCACAGCGCAGCGCAACTGCGCTTGCGCAACTGCGCTGACACGTGTCGCTCAGCGCAGCGCTTGCGCAACTGAAGCTTTGCTTCTTTAATTTTGTTTTTTAATAGAGTTTTGCTCTGATTGGGCACACTGCTTTGGGCGTTGCGCTGACGTGTCAGCTTTTGACACGTGGCGCGTTGCGCACAGCGCACAGAATCCGAAGCGTTGCTTCATTTATTAGAATTTAAATTTTCAAAGTAGAGCTTTGCTCTGATTGGGGGAATCAGAAGCGTTGCTTCATTTCCTGCCTTGGAATTTGAACAGAGCCTTGCTCTGATTGGGGTAAACAAATGCCCCCCACTGTTGCGCTTACGTGGCACCAAAACGTGAGCGCAACGGTGACAAAATTCCAACCGTCGTGGTAACTTTCAGAAGTTGAAAGGGCACTTGGTACTTATAAATAGGACCTTTGGTCCTCGACAGATGATTATCATCTTTAAGATTTTTACCTTCAAAACTCTAGAGCTCTGCTCTTGCCTTTAAGAACTCTTAGAGTTAGATTTTTATCAAAAGAAACTTTTTAGGTAAAAATTAATCTTGAATTAAACTAATTTCAATTAATAGAGCCTTGCTCTCTTGGATCTTTTGATCTAAAAGAAAACCTCTTTGGGGTTTTACTAACAGAGCCTTGTTCCTTTGTTTAAACACTTTTAAAGGTTTAAACTTTAGAGAATTTTAGGTGAAAAATTAATTTGGACTGAGGAGGACCCACTTAGGGTTTCACTTAGCAGAGCTTTGCTCTAAAGGGGTCTGACGAGGACTAAGGAGAATCTTATTAGGGTTCCATTAATAGAGCTCTGCTCTTTAAAAGATTTTCCTTGGATTTTCTTAATTTATTAATGGAGCTTTGCTCCTTCCAAATTATATAGAAGAACTCTTAAGAATTCTTCATGGATCTTGGAAGCTAAAGATGGCATTTTATATTATTATTATAATTATATCATCTTTTCAGAGCAAAGCTCCCAATGTTCTTAGGGGATCTTCATCAAATTCTCCTCATTACTGAATTTGATAGGCGTCACACCTATTCGTAGAGCATTGCTCCCGAGGAGTTTAACTTTCTGTGCTCGTTTTTAACAAGAATTCGCTTAATCAGTCTGTCCGCTAATTCTGTTGATCTTCTTTTACAGGAGCAATGGACGCCCATATGTATGATCTCGACGAGATCATCTCTTACGGTGACATCCGCCGACTCGGCCGCTCTCAAAATCGAGAATTCATGAATGCGGAGTGTGCCGAGATCATGAGCCGCTTCGACGCATACAACGGTCAACTGCTTCCTCGACGTTCTTCTCTCCTGAAGCTTATCGTGGGAGCCATTTGGGAAGCACTTCCCCTATTCTGTTCCGGCGTGCCGCTTGGGGCGTTGGATGCTGTTGAGGATAAGGTGCATTCGGTGTATCTGATGCACCTCATCTCAAAGAGACGGCGAGACAATCTTATCAATCTCCTGCACCAGGATTTCCAACAGTCCGCCATACTCGCTGCTTATTGAAGGATGGAAGACATCAGGGGGGACCCTGACGCTTGTGCTCGCGAAAGAAAGCACACCAGGATGGTCCGCGATGCTTGGAAAGTCATAGATAGGGTCACTTTCGAGTTCCTCAATCCATGTCCTGGGTTCGAGGTTATACCTTTGTAAACATTTTAATAATGTTAATATTTATTTCTCTGTGATTGTAAGAACCCCTTTTTATGATATGAATAGAAAATTTCCATTTCAGCTTGTCTTATTCCTCGTTCTGAATCTTTTGCACGTGCATGAATGAGTATGTCTCGAACGCTTGATCAAATGTAAATCGGATGCTCTTTCCGTCACTTTCTTCTTTCTTTTATTCTCAGCACGCTGTCTTAATAAACAGGGTCGACAGATAATAAAGTAAGCATCTTAGTTTTTCCAAGAAACGGCGATGGCTTAGGCCGCAGGTTCAGATTTGCCGCCTAAGAATTTTCAACTCTATGAGCCGTGAGGGTCTCATAGAGACTTTTCTCCCTACGGATCGAGAGGATCTTATAGGTGGATTTTCTCCTTGGGAATCGTGAGGATTCCCAAGCGTGTTTTCTCTTATAAGTCGTAAGGATCCTATAAGAGAATTTTTCCCTCTTACGAGTCGAGAGGACCCGTAAGCGGTTGTTTCCCTCCTTGTCGAAACTCGACTTTGGAGAGTGAGACCCGTGAATAGTATGCAAGAGACCGGTTTAGACCGACCTGCAGGGTCCCATTGTTCAGGAAACAAGTTTTTTAATCCCTGCTACCTGAGGCTTCATCTTGCAAGTTGAGACGAATCGGGAATTTCCCGCGGAGACACTGGGTTCTCTGCGAGTCGACGTGAATCAGGAGGCTCTCATCAAGGACGCTAGTTTCCTTGAATTGAGATATTTGCCAAGGATTATTTGTTTTCCTGGTGTTGAAACGAATCGAGAATTTCCTATGGAGACACTGGTTGCTCTGCGAGTCGACGCGAATCAGGAGGCTCTCATCAAGGACGCTAGTTTCCTTGAATTGAGGTATTTGCCAAGGATTATTTGTTTCCCTGGTGTTGAAACAACTCGAGAATTTCCCACGGAGACACTGGTTGCTCTGCAAGTCGACGCGAATCAGGAGGCTCTCATCAAGGACGCTAGTTTCCTTGAATTGAGGTATTTGCCAAGGATTATTTGTTTCCCTAGTGTTGAAACAAATCGAGAATTTCCCACGGAGACACTGGTTGCTCTGCGAGTTGACGCGAATCAGGAGGCTCTCATCAAGGACGCTAGTTTCCTTGAATTGAGGTATTTGCCAAGGAATATTTGTTTCCCTGGTGTTGAAACGAATCAAGAATTTCCCACGGAGACACTGGTTGCTCTGCGAGTCGACGCGAATCAGGAGGCTCTCATCAAGGACGCTAGTTTCCTTGAATTGATGTATTTGCCGAGGATTATTTGTTTCCATGGTGTTGAAACGAATCGAGAATTTACCACGGAGACACTGGTTGCTCTGCGAGTCGACGCGAATCAGGAGGTTCTCATTAAGGACGCTAGTTTCCTTGAATTGAGGTATTTGCCAAGGATTATTTGTTTCCCTGGTGTTGAAACGAATCGAGAATTTCCCACGGAGACACTGGTTGCTCTGCGAGTCGACGCGAATCAGGAGGTTCTCATCAAGGACGCTAGTTTCCTTGAATTGAGGTATTTGCCAAGGGTTATTTGTTTCCCTGGTGTTGAAACGAATCGAGAATTTCCCATGGAGACACTGGTTGCTCTGCGAGTCGACGCGAATCAGGAGGCTCTCATCAAGGACGCTAGTTTCCTTGAGTTGAGGTATTTGCCAAGGATTATTTGCTTCCCTGGTGTTGAAACGAATCGAGAATTTCCCACGGAGACACTGGTTGCTCTGCGAGTCGACGCGAATCAGGAGGCTCTCATCAAGGACGCTAGTTTCCTTGAATTGAGGTATTTGCCAAGGATTATTTGTTTCTCTGGTGTTGAAACGAATCGAGAATTTCCCACGGAGACACTGGTTGCTCTGCGAGTCGACACGAATCAGGATTTTCTTCATCAAGGACACTTGTTTCCTCAAGCCGAAAGATTTTGCCGAAGACACTGGTTTCTTCGGGGTTGGGATGAACCGTCGAGATTTGGCTTCGTTTTCTGGTGGAGCCTGTTGGGAAAGTATGGTTCCCTCTTCGTTTACGCCCTTGGATTGTATACAGGGATCGATATGATCTCAACTGTAGGGCCAAAGTTTTATCATCATTTTTTTTATTTCCGCGATGCTCTATCATTTCAGCTTTTATATCGCGAAGGTCGCGATTGCCCAATCATTTCGGCTATCTTTCACGGTGCCCAATCATTTCGGCTGTTTATTTTATTTTCACTCGCTGCTTTTTATTGCGAGTTGCCTAATCTTTTCGGCTATTTCATGTGCATACGTTTTTGCTTGCTGCTTTTTATTGCAAGTTGCCCCATCATTTTGGCTATTTAGTACGCATTTTCAGCTCACTAATTTTTATCGCGAGTGTAGAACTTGGAATCTGGTGCCGATCTCAGCATCAGCATCGCTACAACCGGAATATTGCCAGGAGCGAATCATCATCTGCCATGAAAGGACTTGGAATTTGATACCGATTTAGGCATCAGTATCGCTACAACTGGGATATTGCCAGGAGCGAATCATCATTTGCCTCTGTCGATGTCGAACAAGGGTGGCTTAGCGAACAGGGTTAAGGTCCTGTCGACTAAGGCTTTTGACTTCATGAGCCGTAAGGGTCTCACAAAGGTATTTCTGCCTACAAGTCGTGAGGATCTTGTAGGTATATTTTCTCCTTAAGAATCGTGAGGATTCCTAAGTGTATGTTCCTCTGTAAGTCATAAGGATCCTACAGGAGGGTTTTCTCCTTGTAAATCGAGAGGATTTACAAGGGTTGTTCACCATACGTACATATCCCCAGTCACGGATGAGACTTGGTCAGGGAAATGTTTATTCGCGCCCGTGGATTGTATACAAGGGCCAATATTGGACCACTTGTAGGGCAATATCGGAACTTGTGGGGTTTTGCTTAAGCACAGGTTTAGGTCTCTGTAACTTAAGACTTTCAAATCTTATGAGCCGTGAGGGTCCCATAAGAGAGTTCTCCTTACGAGCCGTGAGGATCTCGCAAGTGTATTTTCTCCTTAGGAATCGTGGGGATCCCTAAGTGTGTTGCTCCCTTGTGAGTCGTAAGGATCTCACGTGGGTGGTTTCTCCTTACAAGATCGAGAGGACCCTGTAAGTGTCTTTTAACGAGGTTGCGCCCTTTCAGGTTTTCACAAACACTCGCCGGTAGCCCTGCTGTTTTTACTCACAGAGCCCTTTCGGGTTTTCATCCGTGCCCATTTTGCTTATGGACATACCGTCTTCTTTTTTTTTTATTCTTTTTATTCTTTTTTCTAACGAGGTTGCGCCCTTTCGGGTTTCCACAAGACTCGCCGGTAGCCCTGCTGTTTTTACTCATGGAGCCCTTTCGGGTTTTCATTCGTGCCCTTTTTGCTTATGGACATACCGTTATTATTTATTATATTTTTCTTCTTTTTTTTATCTCGTCAGCCTACGGATGCTGCGGTATTAGTTTAAGGACGTTTCGGTCCGCTATTAGTTTAAGGACGTTTCGGTCCGTCATTGAGAAGGCTGGCTACTGCTTATAAAGCTTGAGCTTAGGAAGATAGCGAGCTGACACGGTCGTCGTCATCTATCATTGACCTAGGCTGTGGCTCATTAAGCGTAGTATTTCTTTAGGAAGCGACCGTTTATCGGCCTGAAAGGTCTTTCACCGTGCATGTCCATGAGTAGATAGGCCCTACCCTGGTAGACCTTATCTATGATGTACGGGCCTTCATAGTTTGGCTCGAATTTTCCCCGCTTGGCGCGATTGGGGATCATAGGCCTTTTGACCATTAGCACGAGTTCGCCTTGGCGGAATGTCCTCGGTCGGGTCAATCTTTCATATGAACGCGTCATCTTTGCTTTATAAGCTTCCAGATTTTGTTGCGCTATGAGCCGTGTTTCTTCAAGGGCATCAAGCTCCTCAAGCCGAAGGTTAGCATTTTCTTCGTTCGTCAACTCGTAGTGGACTGCCACTCGCAGAGAGGGTAACTCTATCTCGAGGGGGAGTACTGCTTCCGTCCCGAATACCAACGCATATGGCGTTGTGTTCGTGGCCGTCTTGAACGTAGTTCGATACGCCTAAAGAGCCTCTTGCAGTCTCTCATGCCAGTCCTTCTTATTTCGGGACACCGTCTTTTTCATGATCTTCGTCAAGGTTTTGTTGAAGGCCTCAGCTAGACCGTTAGCTCGCGGATTATAAACCGAGGAATATCTCCAGTCTATATTATGCTGCTGCGCGAAGCGACTGATCTTGTGGCTTCTGTAGGCTGGACCGTTATCGAAAATGATCCGTCTCGGCGTTCCAAACCGGTAAATGACGTGCGTTTTGAAGAAATGGAGGATATTCTATGTCTTCACCTCTCTCAGTGATACCGCTTCTGCCCATTTGGAGAAGTAATCGGTCATCGCCAGGATGAAACGATGTCCTATGGACGATGCTGGTTCGATGGGGCCGACTATGTCAGTTCCCCACATCTCGAATGGCCAGCTAGCCACCGTTGGATGTAACGGATTTGGATGTTGGTGGACGAAGTCCCCATGGATTTGACATGAGTGGCATTGCTTCGCATATTCGAGGCAATCCTGAATCATCGTGGGCCAGTAGTAGCCCATCCGTTTGATCTTCAACTTCATCTTCGGGCCCGCTTGGTGAGAACCACAGATTCCGTCATGAACTTCCTGAACGACTCTTTTCGCTTCGTCAGGTCCCAGGCATCTCAGCCACAGAGAATCAAACGATCTCTTGTACAAAGTATTATTGACGAAGGCGAAAGATAGAGCTCGTTTTATAAGCTGATGTTTTGAGGACGCATCTTCGGGCGTTCGACGGTATTTGAAGTAGTCTATAAAGACTTCTCTCCAATCCTCAGCCTTTTACCGGTATTTTATTTTCAAGGTCGTCTGCTCAGTCACTCCCTTTTCTTCGGGTGATTCCGGAGATATTTCTGCTGGGGCAAGCACCCGACGGCTTTGTACCACGATTCTAACGTCATCGAGGTTCTCGTCAGCCAATTCTTTAGCAAGCTTGGCCAACGCATCTGCTTTGCTGTTTTCCGCGCGCGGTATGCTTTCCAAAGTACAGGAGGGAATTTGGGTCAACAGTTGTTGCACCTTTTCACCGTACTTCACCAACTCTGGTTTGCACATTTGGTAGTCGCTGTTTACTTGACTAACGACCAGTTGAGAATCTCCGTATATGAGGAGGTTTTCAATTCCCATGTCGATGGCGATCTCGAGACCTGCTATCAAGGCTTCATATTCGACTTCGTTATTCGTCCTCGGCTCTGTTAAGGAGAAAGTGAAGCGCAATATTACTCCTCGTGGGGTCACGAAGATGAGGCCTACCCCCGATTTGATCATTGGCGTACTTTGTTTGCGCTTCTTCATGGAAGACACTCCATCAAAATAGAGTTCCCATCGGGTATCGTTCCCATCGATAGCGTCAAACGCATGTTCGTCTGGCAACTCGCAATTCAGAGGAGAATCGGCCGGTATCGGATGCTCAGCAAGGAAGTCGGCGATGGTCTGGCCTTTCACTGCCTTGAGAGGTTGATACGTTATCGAGAACTCCATCAAGAGCAGAGCCCATTTAGCGAGTTGACCTGTCAATATGGCCTTCGACATTAAATATTTAAGAGGGTCCACCTTCGAGATGAGACGGACTTCATGTGCCAATGCATAGTGCCTGAGCTTTGTTATCGCAAAGATCAACGCCAGGCAGTGTTTTTCAATGGGAGAGTAGTTGCTTTCTGCCCCCAGAAGAACTCGACTTAAATAGTAGAGTGCTCTTTCTTTCCTCTGGTCATTCTCTTGCGCCCATAATGCGCCTAAAGAACCTTCGAGGGCTGTTGTATAAAAAATGAGGGGCTTTCCCTTGACCGAAGCAGCCGACACTGGCGGGTTCTGCAGGTACTGTTTAATTTCGTCCAGCGCACCTTGGCATTTTTGATCCCAGACGAATGGAGTTCCCTTCTTCATTAGGTGGCTGTAAGGATGACACTTGCCTGAGAGGTTGGCTATAAATCGCCGTATATACGCGAGCTTCCCTTGGAGAGACCGCAATTGTTTGAGAGTCCTTGGCGGAGGCATTTCCATGATCGTCTTGATCTTTGACGGATCTATCTCAATACCTCGGTGTCAGACGATGAATCCCAGAAATTTGCCCGAGGAAATTCCGAATGCATACTTAAGAGGGTTCATCTTCAAGTTGTATTGCCGAAGGCGTTGAAACACGGTCTTCAGATGCTCGAGATGTTCCTCGTATGATTTACTTTTAACCACGAGATCGTCGATATAGCATTCGACGATTTCGTGTATAAGGTCATCAAAGATTTGCATCATGGCTCTCTGATAAGTACTACCGGCGTTCTTTAAACCGAAGGGCATCACCTTGTAGAAGAATATACCCAAAGGAGTCCTGAAGGCGGTGTGTTTCTGATCTTCGGGATGAATCTTTATCTGGTTATACCCCGATGAGCCGTCCATGAAGGAGAAAACCTCATGAGTGGACGTATTGTCTATCATTAGTTCGGTGACTGGCACTGGGAAATCGTCTTTTGGGCAAGCTTTATTGAGATCCCGAAAGTCTATGCATATGCGCACTGTCCCATTTTTCTTCATCACCGGGACGATGTTGGCGATCCATTCAGGGTATTGAACTTCCTGGATGAAGCCAGAGTCGATCAGCTTCTTGACCTCGGCGTTGATACTCATCTCAAGTTCGAGCCGCATTCTTCTTGGTGCCTGTTTGACTGGCTTGACGTCCGGAGATATTGCCAATTTGTGCACAGCAATTTCTGGATCTAGTCCCGGCATTTCGGAATAGTTCCATGCGAAGCAATCTTTGTGCTGCATAAGCAGGTCTTTTAATGAAGCTACCTTTTCTTCAGACAGCAGCTCGCTAATGAATGTCGGTCGCGGGTCGTTTGTCGTTCCTAACTTAAGTTTCTTGAGGTTGTCTGCAGTGGTATGGATTCCATCTTCCAGCTCTTTTGGTGCTGGTGGGAATTCTGAGATTACCCCGTCGTGGCTGTTTTCAAAGCACCAGGGAAGGTCATCCATGTTCTCGGGCTCTTCCTTTGATATTGTTATCATGTGACAAGTACGAATTCGCTTCCAATCCCAATATGGGACTGGTTTTTCTTCCATGGCCTTAGGCTCGTGTTTCTATGGCGGCGTTACCCTCCACTTATCAGACAAAGCGAACTTGCCAAGCTGATACTGATCTTCAACCCAATTCTTGAAGGTGAAGCAGTCCTCGAGAGGGTGGCCTATCTCTCGGTGATAAGGGCAATAGTCCGGGTGAGAGACTTTGCCTGCTTGTTCGGGGTGTTTAGACTCCGGCAGTGTAAGCATCTGATGTTATAGAGCGAGGTCGAGTATTTTTTTCGTCTTGTTTCGAGGAAAAGAGTATGCTCGACCCATTTTTCTCATGAGGGATAGATCGGAACCGTTCGATTCCCGCTTGCGTGATCTCTTAGTCCCGCTTTGTTGCTGTTGAGCGCCTTTTTCGCGTTTCGACTTATTTCTGCCTCTGCGTCGAGCCTTCTTTATAATAGGTTGACAAGGAGCGGCATTTTCATCTTTCACGGCCTGTTGGAGGAGGCGTTGCGTTTTGGCTTTCTCGTAGATGATCATTTCGCGGTTATGGTCGTCTCGGAATTTTTGACTGGCTTCCCTTATAAATTTGTCCATTTGTTCTTCGAACGAAGGATTGGGCACTTTTGCATCTGGAACTTTCACTGTTTCAGGATTAGCGTCCTCCCACTGAGCGTCCGCTTCTTCATCGAAGTCATACACAACGTAGCAACCGTTTAGTAGCTCTCGTTTCTTTGACTGGATGTATCCAAGCCTTTTTGTCTCCATTCTCCCATTGGGCAGTTTGCGTTGAGTCCCGGGAACGTTCCGGACCTTGTCATAGAACTTGGCTTTTCGAACGGTCTGCTTGAAGGATATCCCTTGGCATTTCAGCAACCTTTTCAAGCCTTCTGTATAATATCTGGGGAGACGAATGGGCTGAAGCCTGTCCAGCGTAGGATCCGCCCCGTGCCAGATTTCTTTCTCCGCTTTGGTTTCTTCAGAGCGGTAGAATAGAATTGCTTTTTCGCTTTCTCGCCTGGGAGGGATATAGAACGTTTGCAGCTCTTCTACCTTGTAAATATCAAGTGCATCCAGTTCTTTACGGTGTTTAGGCGGCACCATGGCAACTTGTAGACTTTGCTCTTCATCAGCGGACGCTTGTATTGAGGGTCGAGCGGGGAATACAGCATGGACCTCATCTTCCGAGTCACTACCAAAGATCAACGTAGGAGTAGGTGGCCCTGGCTTGTTGTATTGGGGCGGATCCGAATACACTATCTCCTCTTCCTCCTCGGTATCACTGCCGAAGACAGGGATGGTGGCATTAGCTTTATTCTCCGGCTTGTGACACCTCTCCATGTCTTCGAAATCCGGTAAGAAGTATTTGGCATCTTCGTATTTGCGGACCTCGTTCACGGAGAACGGGTTCAGTTCTCCCGCCACGGTATACTCGAGACCATCCTTAGAATACTTCATACACTGATGTTGTGTAGAAGGGATGATGTTGTACTCATGTAACCACGGTCGGCCGAGCAGAGCGTTGTAGCATGTCTTGGCGTCTATGACGTGGAACTTAATGTCCGTGACGAGTAGCCTAAAGCGTAGCGTCAGTATTACAGACCCGAGAGTTCTTGATGATTGGGAGTCAAACCCGGAGATGGTAATCTTATCCCGAGCAAGGTGTTGGACGCTCATGCAGATTTCTTTTAACACTCGCACATTGAGGAGATTAACGAAGGATCTATTGTCGATCAGGATCTTGCCTATTTTTAAATCGTGGCAGTATCCTGAGACATAAAGGGGGCGATTGTGCTCGCACGTCCCAAGGAGAAGGTCTTCATCACCAAAAGCGACATTGGCCGTGTGCACTTCCTCCGATTCATCTTTCATCTTTTCCTCGGCCAGGAAAGTTTGGAATTGCTCCGGATCCTGTAGTGCCTTGATTAACGAATCTCTCGCCTTCTTTGATAGCAAAAGGGCGTCAAGAATACTGAGCTGTGAGGGTAGCTTTCTTAGATGTGCTAAGACGTTGTAATCCACCTTATTTCTCTTCGGCGGGTCCTTGGCACTTAGCTCCTCCACAGCTTGGTCATCTAAGTCGATATCTTCAGGGACCTTCTCTTTTCCCTTATCTTTTCTATTTGAGGGTCCGATATTCTTTTCGGGCAGCGTCCGATTACGCAGCCGGATATTTTCACAGACTTTCTGCCCTTCTTCTTTTCCCGAGGTGGACTCTTTAAAGAGAGGGCCGAGCTCCATCTACTCATCAGAATCGCTCCTAAATGTAGGCACCTGTGATCCCCCGGCACTAACCATGCGACAATTACCGGTAGTTCTGTTAAACCCTTCAGTCGTACTTTTCTACTCCCGACGAGTTTTGCGCTTCTCTCGCTTAAAATGTTGTCGATGAGCAACGTATCCTTGCCACCATCTATCGAAAGATTTGCACTATTGCGTGGGGTGCGAAACCTTCTGATGATATAAGCAATAGGAGGGGTGCATTTCCATTTTACCAGTAATATTTCCTTCGGAGGATGGTAGCTTCATGCCCATTGATATGGCCTTAGCAAACCTTTTTCTCATCTTAAATTGGATTTTGTCGGTAGTGGAGGTATTTTGCTCCAGCGGGAGCGTCTCAGCTCTTTCATCCAGTCGCTGGCGCTCGGCCCTTTCAAATATGACTGCCTCGCGTTCTCGCTCAGCTATACTTTTCAACCGAGCTTCATTAAGGAATGTGTCAATTCCTTCATCTGATGGACCCAGAATTTTCGGTTCAGGATCTGCCCCCAGCTTTTCGGTGCAAGGATTCTCCTCATCTTCCATGAACGAATAGGAAATCACATGACAACTCGCCACGTATTCTTCAGATTCATCAGATGAACTTTCTCCCTCATCTTCCTCTTGAAAGACGTGATTGAGGAACTCTTAGAATGTAATGGGAGTCCGTGCCTTCTGGTTGTATTCCTCCAGCGCGTCGATTTGTTTTTGCAAGTCCGTGTGCTTGTCGCCAGGCTTTACGGGCTTCTTTGATTTCTTCTTCTTCTTCTTTGAAGATTTTGACGACTGGTTGCGAATGGTTGAGCCACTACCATCGGTCTTTGGAATTGGACGTGGTTTTAACATCCCTTTAATGACCTGCGGTTCCAACGGGTTCTTCCACTTAATCGCTGGGCATGCCTGAAGGTCGTTCAGCATTCTCTTTATCTTAGCTGATAATACAACCTCCCAAGGAGCTTCTTCAACGACAGAGCATGTTGCCCCCGGCGTATTCATTCCCTTAAAGGTGTGGGGCTGCGGGGGATTCACCTTCCATTTGTCAGATAACGCGAACTTGCCCTGTCGGTACTGGTCTTCGAGCCAATTTTTGAAAACGTAGCAATCTTCGATCGGATGACCTAGTACTCGATGATAAGGACAGTAGTTGGGCTCATTGACATCATTTGGTTGCGACGGACGTTTCGGATCCGGCAGATTTATGAGTCGATTGCGCAACGCCAGCTCGAATAACCTTCTCGTTTTATCTCGTGGAAAAGAGTAAGAACGTCCTAGCCTCTCCTCAAGGGCTACATACGGGCGCATATTATTTTGACGAACAACCGGTTTCGAGTTGATCGGTTGTTGTTGAGCATTAGCGACAACGATCGCTTTTCCCTTCCCCTTGTCATTTCGGGAGTCCGGCTTTGGAAGAGGGGGTTTATGGCCCATCTGATCCATTTGCGCTAGCTTGTCAATCAAGGCCTGGAAGGTAATCGGCTTGAAAAACATCATAAATTGTGAGATGGTTGCTTGCGGATCAAGGGTTCCCACAAACATACCCACCGCAGGAGCTTCTTCAATGCGTTGCTCGCATTTTGACCATAAGTTCCGCCACCGTATAGCATATTGGACCCATGTCTCGCCCGGCTTCACCCTGGCATTAATCAATGCCGTTATCGGGGTATGCTCACTGGCACTCGCGAAACGCTGGGTAAACAGCAGCTCCATCTGCGCAAAGGTCTTGATAGAGTCGTTCGGGAGCTCGGAATACCACTCGAATGCTGTATCCGATAAGCTACCAACGAACTGGCGGAGCAACAATTTATCATCACCGCCAGTGTTGCCGCAAAGCTCCCTGAACTGGGCAACATGCTGGTAGGGATTGCCAGTCCCCTTATACACATGGAATTTTGGTATTGTATAACCCGGCGGGTACTTGATCTGGTCGTACCAGCCCGGATACGGTCGCCCCGTCTTTACGACCTGACCCGCTGCTTCAATCTCTTGATGAACCCAGATCTGCTGAGCTATATATTCGTCTAGGTCAGCTTTGGAGATCGCCTCCTCCTTGGCTGTTGACAGAGCCGGTGGAGGATTTGACGTTTCTCCCCTATCGTCTTCAAGGACAATCGGGGGATCTTCAGCAGGGGGATCTTGTTGGATCATCATCCCTACCATGTCTTGGAACAGGAGGCCCATACGCTTTATGTTGGCTGCTTGTTCAGCAGCCTCTTTACCCTTCTTCTCCAATATTCGACGAAGGAATTCGGCGTCGGTTTCTTGCTCTTAGCGTTTATCCGAGGACGTTTCAAGGTTTTCTTTTGGCCCAGTAAGTACGGCTATAGCGTTCATCATCTCTTGGAGCTTCTGCTGCTGCTCCTGTGCTTTGGTCATCGATCGCGTGAGCGGTCTATGACCTGTTGATATGCGGCTGTCCTCTTTACCAAACGCCATACAGATGGTATGAAGTACCATGCCCCCAGACCTAGGGCATTTGGGTTCACCTCCTTTGGTATTCACCGCAGGTGTAGGGACTTTCTCTGGCCTCCTCCTCTTATGGGCCGTTGAGGTTGAGGGGGTCGTTGTAGTGGACACCCAGGCGGTGGTCGTCCTCTGCTGTTTGTCCGGATGTTTCTTTTCTCCTTGCACCTTTGCCTTTTTCTGTTGACGAGATGCTTTGGGTCAATTACGGAGTCTTGAACCCTCCGCCAAACCTTGTATATTTTTGAGGACAGCCATTGAGGGGGCTGCTCCTGCTTCGTTTCCGGAACTCTCTCCGCAGGTGGAGGAGATCTTTTCAGTATAGCGGTTGGGGAGTTCTTACGTACCCTCCTCAGCAGTTCAAAGCTGTTCCCAATTGGAACAGCAGCGTTGACTTCCACTACTGGAGCAGGTAGAGTTAGCCCTGAGGGAGAGTTGCCCCCTGCCTTCCTTACTCATCGCCAATGGCGATGTCGAGCATGACGAGCCGTTGGGACTGGCTCGGCGATAGAAACAGCTTCTTTTTGCCCCCTGTCTGGATGAGGCGCCGCTGGTGTTAACCTCTTAAAGACTGAGGTTGTCCTTTGAGGGGTGATATTCAAACTGTTAAAGACAGATCCTCGAGCAGGGGCAGGAGTAGGAATAGTCAGCCTTGAAAAGACTGACTCTTTGACGGGAGAAGCCGCCTTAACGACTTCCGGAGCAGCGGCTGTTTCCTTCCTCGGGACAGCCATTTTAGAGTTCATGGGATTCCTAGCGGGCCCCTCAGAGTTCTGATCCAGCCTGGCGAAGACAGAGGTTGTTGGTTTGGTAGTGGACGACCCATTGATAGGGGCCGTCGTAGCAGTGAGCCGGTCAAAGACCGACTTCTTGTTCTCTTCTGGTGCAGGTATTGGCATAGAGAAGCTTGCAGGTGGGACCATGGTCCCGAAAAACAGGCCGGTGGTAGCCTGGGTCACCTGTTCTACCGGCAGAGCGAGGAAGGAGGCCGCTTGAGACCCATATGCTACACCTCCAGGTGAGGTGGAGCGTCGGTTGCACTGACACTTCGTGCAGTTGGAGCAGTTAGAGGCCATTGATGCTTGAGTTCTGCGCCAGGCAAAAGACCAAATCTTAGTAACTTGAAATCCAAAAGCGACCATTAACAAACCACGATTCGTTCGCGAAGACGACACACGAAGTGTGGAGTGAAAAGAGGAAAAGGTCCCACCGGGCGTGCCAGAATCTGTTCCCCTCCGAAGGACGGCGATGACGTGAGGACGTCTTGCCTGAGATTCGGGGCAGATGCTATATGGTTTTATCCGTCTACCTCTCCGAAGATGCCAAGTTGATTTATGGCACCGTGTATCGGAGGTTTAGATGGATGCGGCCGATGTAGCAAACTTCGTCAGATTCCTCCTCGCTAGAGGGGTTTTTGATTGTAGGGACGCTCTTCCCTGCAGGCGCAAGCCATTGCAGTTAATTACACTGCGGTAGCCACTTTCTCCTTCTCCAGAATTTCACTTCGTGTCGTGTGTGTTTGTTTTGTTTGTGGTTGCCCGTGGATTGTATACGGAGACTATTTATTTCATCGCCCGTAGGACGTGGATTAGTCCAAATCCGTATTTTTTTAGATTTGGGTTTTGGTTTAAGGATACGTTAGCCATTTTTGAGGCTAAGATCAACTTAAACATTTGTTAAGGATACGTTAGTCTAATTTCCAGAATAAGATCAACTTAACGGAATCGTCTAGATCCATTTCTAATTTATGGACATGGTGGTCCATTGCATGTATGGCCGTCGGGACCCATCACCTCTTTGACGACGTTGAAGGATTACAACGACAGATATCAGAGGAGTTCAGAGATGTACCCTTGAACCAAAGTTGATTTGGAGTTTTATAGTCCATTTAAATGTTTAAGGATACGTTAGCCGTGTTTGGGGATAGGATCAACTTAAATAGGATCGTTTAGATCCGGCAAAAAAGAGCATTTGGAGACTCTATTGTTCCAGTTTAAGGACGTGGTGGTCCATATTCTAGTTTAGGGACGTGGTGGTCCATCATTAGTTTAAGGACATTTCGGTCCGACATTAGTTTAAGGACGTTTCGGTCCACATTAGTTTAAGGACGTTTCGGTCCAACATTAGTTTAAGGACGTTTCGGTCCAACATTAGTTTAAGGACGTTTCGGTCCATGAGTTTAAGGACCCCGCAGTCCGTATTGATGTGTGGTCGTCGGGACCCGTCACCTGTCTGACGTCGTTGAAGGATTACAACGATAGGTGTCAGAGGAGTTCAGAGATGTACCCTTGAACCAATGTCGATTTGATTTAGGAGAGCAGTCTTTCTCAGTCAATTTAATTTGAGGGCTTACGGCTATGATTGGGCTAAGTCCAGTTGAAAAATATTCAACGCTTTTATTTGTTTTTTTGGTCTATTAGACCTGTGCTAGGGCTTTACCCATGTTTAAATAATGCATTGCATTACTTTCTATTTTTGGTTGGGCTCTGCCCATAAAGGATGTACAGCATCAATTTGTTTTAGGCTATGCTTATTTATAAATGATGCAGAGCATCAATTTTACTTGGGCTCTGCCCATTTATTGCTTTGCAATTTATTTTGGCCTACTAGGTCTTTTTGATTTGGGCCTGGCCCTTTAGTAAAAGAAATGCATTGCATTTGTCAGGCGCTTTGCGCCAATCAGAGAGCACAAACGCTTGTGGTATTGACATGTGTCATGCAAGCGCAGTGTGCTACGCTAATGTGCTGCGCTTGCGCTGCTGACACGTGTCGCGCTCTGGTGGGTTGCGCCAGTTTCGGAGAGCAAAGCTCTATCTTAAAAGCGCACAGCGCAAGTGAGTCAGATACTGACACGTGTCACGTTCTGAGGAGCGCAAGCGCAACAGCGCAGTGCGCTGTGTCAGTGCGCTGCGCTGTTGCGCTGCTGACACGTGGCGCTCCCTGGTGGCTTGCGCCAACACAGGAGCGCAACAGTGCAATTTTTCAAGTGCAAAACACTGTTTTATGTTTTGATCGATTTTAAATCAAAAAAAACAAGTTTTTCTTGTTTTCAAATAACCAATGGTTCATAAGAAAGTGCAAAGCACTATTATTATTTATTTTTCTTTTTATTGAAGATCATTGATCTTCTTCTCAGATCAATGATCTGTTCATAAGAGAATTTTCTCTTTTTTTTCTAAAGGTTTTTTACATTTTTTTTGTTCTTGAGGAATTCTCTTCAATTCTTCAGAGTTCTCAATGATGATGTTTATCCTTCTGAATTGAGGTCTAGGGTCCTTTATACAGTGCCCATAAATTAGTTAAATTTGGTAAAGAGATCTTTCTCTGAGTGATTTGGGGAATTTTCCCCACCGTTGGATTTTTGATCCAAGGGCTTCTGTTTTACAGAAGAAAATCTTCTTGTTTTAACAAGAACAGAAAGATTTCTTTAAAATCTTAATTCTGTTTAACGCAAAAAACCCAGCGCGTGACACGTGTCACGCAGCGCGCAGCGCAGTGCAACTGCGCTTGCGCAACTGCGCTGATACGTGTCGCACAGTGCAGCGCAACTGCGCTGACACGTTTCGTGCAGCGCAGCGCTTGCGCAAAAGCGACTGCGCTGACACGTGTCGCGCTGCGCAGCGCTTGCGCAACTGAAGCTTTGCTTCTTTAATTTTGTTTTTTAATAGAGCTTTGCTCTGATTGGGCACACTGCTTTGGGCGTTGCGCTGACGTGTCAGCTTTTGACACGTGGCGCGTTGCGCGCAGCGCACAGAATCCGAAGCGTTGCTTCATTTATTAGAATTTAAATTTTCAAAGTAAAGCTTTACTCTGATTGGGGGAATCAGAAGCGCTGCTTCATTTCCTGCCTTGGAATTTGAACAGAGCCTTGCTCTGATTAGGGTAAACACATGGAATAAAGCGATGCCTAAACAATGGCATAACAGAAATGAAAAAGTACTGAAATGGAAAGTGTACAATGACTAAAGCTCGGGGTCTTTACTGAACTGGTCCAAGTCTTCAGCAGTGGGCTCGATCTCTGAAGTGTCCAGATCACCTGACGATATTCAAAGAAGAAAGAAAGAGAATGTCGTCAGCGAATGGGTCGCTCGGTAAGTCCCAAAGATAGGGGAGAAATAGAATAGACAGAATAAGAAGGTATCTTTTAAAATTGTATTATATTGTTGTAATGTTGTGTTAACGCTGTAGTTTATAGCTTGGTATAGAAGGATGCCAGTGTATACGAGAGGGGTCCCTATATGCTACAGACCAGGGCAAACGGAATGTACAAGGAACCGTTAAGCCACGGTACAACAGCAACGGAATATAGGTTAGGTGTCTTAATCTTACTGTCTCGTGCCACTTTTAACACCTTCCGTACCAATCTATCCCTTAAACCCCGTACTGTTTTGATTGTATTGTTGTATTGTATTGTATAGATTGTATAGTTAGATGACTGACTAAAACCATAATATCAGTAAACGGATGTAACTGTATAATCATGTAAATGGAATAACTGTAGAATCATGTAAATAGATATATATCCATGGTTCGGTTCGGTCAAGTTGATAGATTGAATATATGGAATAATGGATTCATGGATTCATGTTGAATTATAATATTGTAAATTATAGATTGTAGACTGTAGATTGTACTTTGATCATATTCAAGTCAGATTATGATGAGACTCACTCTGAGTCAGACAATTAGAAAAGTAAATTGAAATCTTGATTGTTTTGATGTTATCGGTAACCGCTGCACATGGGCGGCAGGATTTGTGTCTTTTTCAAAGACGATTACCGTATTGATAACACCGTTTGTTAAGTTGTCTACCTTAGATAGGCAAGCACCCACTTCTCCGGCTCCCTGAGGCTCAAGAGATTGGTCCCGCTTAAACCTATATTTACTAGGGTCCTTAGGGTAAATTATAGAACTTGAGAGGGTTTTATGTAAAAATACTCTTGTATAGTTTTCAAAATACACTCCAAGTATTTATTAATCGTCTTTAGAGTTGTAATGAATGTATATTGTGATATTTCTAGTGAAAATATCCTATTTTCATAATAAGTGGTATTTATTTGTAATATTGGTTTTGTATGGAATTCATGGTATTTTAGTGTAAAATTGATTCTTGTGATTTTTAGAAAAAGGTGGAATATTTATATCATAACAAAATAGGTATTTTAATGATAAATATACATATATTTATACAAAAATAATTTTAATATATATTTTATATTCTAAAAATCTCATTTTCTTAAGATGTCGTATTTTAAATCTTTCGAGACCGAATGCTCCTTACGGAGGTCTGAATCTCGCACTACTAAGCCCGAGAATGTGCGATAATCCGCACCATCCCGAACGGGTTCCCCAAAATGAGTTGTAGCGGCGCTTTGCAAAGATTTGTATAAATACTAAAGTTTTTAGAAAACGGTTTTATTAAGTAAATGGTATTTATTTGTAAAGATGTCGATTTCCCGTATTCTATGTTCTAAGGTCTCCTAAGTCAACTAGACTGCTCCTAACTGGTCCAAAGCGACAAGTTGTGAGATATCCCTCAAATCGCCTTTTCACCGCCAATTATAGCCAGATAAGTACAAGTGAAGAAAGGAGGGATCCGCTCACGAATCACCGTGAGACGGGCCTTTTAAAGTTACGTTTCTCACTTGTCTAGCCAAGGCACCACAAAATCAGGTTTAGATAAACGACTGAATGCTCACAACCTTGCTCTGTCCTAATGAGTGCGACAGTCCTTAATTGGCCGAGTCTAGATATTTTTATTATTAGCTCAAAGGTTATTTATTTGTAAAGAAATACTAAATCTTTTAGAAATGGTTTTATTAAGTAAAGGGTTTTTAAATGAAAATGTTTGTTTTCCCGTATTCTAAGTTCTCGAGGGTATCGTGTTATGTTTCATATGAGTGTGTGAGGAGGTAGGTCATTACCTCGTGGTCTACTTAAAGGTATAGCGAGTTTAATGAAGTTAAATGTATAATTGAAACAATGTGATATTTAAATGAAAAATACGATAAAGTGAAATAGCCATCATTTTATGAAATGAAACTTGATCAATTTGGTTGATTAGTGTTTAATAGTCAACATGAGGGAGTTTAAGCATAATTGTATTAACGAGAAGTGAAGTTTTATAAGGAAAACGAATCAGAAATCTGATTTGTTCTGATTCCGTCGGGTTTTGTAAATCCGTATTTTTAGAATGGAAAAGAAAGTTAGAAATGGGACTTACGGGTTTTGGACAATAACGAGAGTGAGATGGAAGGAGAGAAATCGCCGGTGCGTCACTTCGTCGCCGAGAGCTCCCAGAACGATCGCCGGAAGTTCGCCGGGAATTTCGCCGTAGTTTCGCTTCGTGCTCGTTTTCAAAGTACACAAGTTTCTTGAAAATTTTAGAGAGTTGGCTCAGAGTTTTGGGGTGAGAGGGTAGAGGGTAGGGGTGGTATTTATAGGGTTAGGCTAGGGTTAGAGTAGATGTAGGGTTTTAATTTTAAAAAAATGTAAAAATGTGTGAAAAATGTATTAAAAATGATGTAAATGAGTGTTAATGGGCTCTCTGGAAACGATCTCCAGATTTAAAGTATGCAGGGGTTTTGAGAATTCCAAAAGGCACCTTTCCCATGTTGGGGACTCGGCCGTCCGGCAGAGTTCGGCCGGCGGCGCCGGCCCGAGTCGGCCGGTCCGCCGGCCGACTCGGTCGAGTCGGGGCATGGGAAGGTGGGGGGTCACCTGATGTAGTCACTGGTATATTTAGTTTAGTTGGTGTAGTAGAAATTCTGGAGTTATCACGTGTTGACTGTTGGGCTTCTATAAAATTTAAAACAAAATAAATATTAAAAATAATATGGGGCATGGGATTTGAACTCTGTTGGCTTGGTTCAGCAGTGCAAGGTATTACCAATGAGTTACAAGCCCCTTCTTGTAATTATGGAGCTAATTAATTACTTAAAGTAATAACAACATATTTAAATACTCCAAGTATAATTAATTTTTAAGCAAATTTTGTACACTAAAAATGGAGTTGTTACATTATTTTAACTTATAATTAAAAAGCAAATTAATTACTTATATCTTGTGCTCAGGCTAAAATACCCCTTTCTGGATTTTTGAAAAAATTGTACAGAAATTTGTACAGGAAATTTGGGGTTGTTACAAGGGGGATGGATAACGTCAGACCCCTACTAACCCGATAAGTTATGTCGTTTTGAAACTCATCACCCACTAAAAAACTACTGATATCACATCAGTAAATCCCATCCACCTTGGCCAAGGATTTCTGGTGATGGCTGACCCAACATAGCACGATATCGACTCCCAATACCAGGAGAGACAAATCTCTGACGATTGTTCACCTCCTCCATGTGGCTCGGGATTGTAATCAACTAAAACCTGTTTGCATGAATCCTTTAAGCTATAGTAGGGTAGTAATCTAAGTACAGTAGGAACTCACACGAGGCAAATGAAAATCTCAGGTCAAAAGATTAACCTGTACTCATGCCACAAGAGAACTTCCATCTGACGACAAGTATAATACCGTCTAAAAGTTCTCTGCGAGTCCATCCGGTGTACACCTGTATACCTGTATACTATCTTAAGTGACTCAACACCAATGGCTTGTGAGTCCTTAACACCGTCCCTCATCGGGATCTCAAAGCGTATACACTAGCATACTCTGAAGTATCGATACCCAGTTTCGATACTCTCTCGACTAAGGACATTTAAGGATGTGCTTATAGACCACCCAGCTCCCATGTATATGATCGCCATCATAATACTGGTAATCAAGTAATAATCCTATGGGTTTTATCAAAATATATACACATAATGATAAATACAAACCAGATAGTATACTATCATCTCGAGTAAGATTGTTCTACCTGTATAAGTCATCGTTCAATTATTATAATCGCCTACTTGAAACTACAATAATTGCCTTGAGAGAACTGTATCCAATAATTAGGCAAAATGATACAAAAGTGATAGAAAGTAAACTTAAACAGGAATCCAACACAATTGGTTTTAGATCAACCGGGTTTCAGGTTTCGAGTTATGGTCATTCCATTTTAAGTGTTCACTGCTGGAAATCCAGTTCCGGAACTGAAAATCCATTTCGTAACACATTTTTAGTCTCTATTGGGATCATAATTAGGCGACACTACAGTTCAACTATTTATAGGCTTATGATTTAAATATAGAGATCAAAAGACGGATCAACTATAGTCTTCCTAGTTTAGAAGTTATGATCAGTTTACTGATGAAGCGTGTAAACTGAAATTGCAGAAATCTGCCGTACACACCAATAGTTTAAATTGTGTTATAAATAACAAATGATACTGGAATGAAATGAGACTAGTACCATTAGAAAGATAATTCAATTATCTACGCTTCTATATATGGTTCCGCACTCTTGCATATTTAAAC
The DNA here is from genome assembly GCA_030015575.1 of Agapanthus africanus. NCBI lineage: Eukaryota > Viridiplantae > Streptophyta > Magnoliopsida > Asparagales > Amaryllidaceae > Agapanthus > Agapanthus africanus. Next base: position 747,353,381 of record CM057341.1, on the reverse strand, counting down.
AAGGCGACACATGTGTTTTGAAATAGATAAAAGTAGAAGATTCATCTCCGTACCGCAGTCCAAAAGCCAAACTCCTCTGTTGTCGCTACCTAAACGACATGATAACCAGCAACTATTTCCATAGATTCAAAGACTAAACAATCCTCTTCGTAACGAGCCCAAACATGCCACGATCCGATTTTTTATGGAATTAAATATAGATTTTACGGGACAATTTATATAGGAAAGTTCAGATTTCGTATCAATAAGCGGGGTGTCATTTTGTGGTTACAAAAATATCGATTTGCTACCAAATTTCTACTACGCTGTTCACCGCCGAAAACAAAGATGAACTGGGATAAATCTTCTTGCCTGAATTTAGGGCAGATGCTATTTGGATTTATCCGTCCACCTCTCCGAAGATGCCAAGTTGATTTATGGCACCATATATCGGAGGTTTGGAAAGACGCGGCCGTTGTAGCAGACTTTATCATATCCCCCCTCATTTTATGAGGGGGTTTTGATTGTGGGGATGCTCTACCCTGCAGGCATAAGGCTCTTCAGTTAATTACGTTACCGCATTGCGATAACTACTTTCTCCTGCTCTGGAAGTTCACTTTGTGTCATGTGTATTTTTGTTTGTTTTGGTTGCCCGTGGATTGTATACGGAAACTAGTTTGTGTCGTCGCTCGTAGGGAGCGGATCAGTCCAAATCCGTATATTTGAGAATTGGGTTTAGGTCAAGAATTTTGCTTGACGGGGCCCATGTTGGTAGCTTGATTTGCCAACGGGAATGAACTTAGGACACGGATCTCACATCTGTGAGGTCTATCGGTTCATGAGATATTTGGGTTTGATCTAAGAATCATTATCCCTATTTGAGTCTAAGATCGACTTATGAGCAGTGAGCATATGGGCTCAACTGATCATTAGATCATATATGAATAGCTCATAAATAGTATATGGTAGTAATTATGGAGACAGTCCGCAGGACGAAACATATTAGTTTAAGGACGTCACGGTCCAACATTTCCTATTTGGGATGAATATTAGTTTAAGGACATTTCGGTCCAATGTTCTCTGTTTAGGATGAAGATTAGTTTAAGAACATTTCGGTCCAATATTCAACCTGCACGCACGTGTATTTGTTACGTGGCGAAGTGAACGATGGTGACATGGAATGCACCCAATTTGGGGTGTGATCCGATTTGAGATGTGCACGTCAGTTTGGAAGTGCATCAATGTAGGTGTATAATTCCCTATCTTGATGAAATTTTGCATCAAGTTAGGGTGAGAAGTTGTTGTTGGTTGTCGGGACCCGCCACCTCTCTGAAGACGTTGAGGAATTGCAACGGCATATATCAGAGGTATGAAGAGATGTACCCTTAAACCAAATCCCGTATTTAAGGGAAAAGGGGTTGATGGACCTAAGAATCATTAGTCATATTTGGGACTAAGATTATCTTAGGAGATATGGGATGAATATCATTTTGGATATCATTAATGAGAGATCATTAGTCATGTTTGAGACTAAGATCAGTTTGGAAATCATTTTGGATATCATGAATATAAGCTTAGCCAATTTGAGCTAAGATTGGGTTTCTGTAACACCCAGCAGTGCTAAGCATTTATATGAGGCGCTCCAATAGTGCTAAGCACTAACTTTTGTGGCGCTCACGTGTGTTTCACGTGAGGCGCTCCAATAGTGCTAAGCACTAACTTTTCCCGGCGCTCACGTGTGTTTTACATGAGGCGCTATATAACTTGGCCTTGTGCACTCATGTGCTTTTTACGTGAGGCGTTGAGTTCTTTTGGAGATTTAATCTCTGTTGATATTTTTAAATAATTTAAATCTCTGTTAATGGTATTTTGACCATCAAAGATCACCAAGATCATTATTTTGAGGATCCGGGATCATGTTCTTTAAAAACTAAGTTCTTGATTTGAAGGAATTAAGTTCCTGGAGTATTATGAACTCCATGTTTTCCATGTTCATGTTTTCAGAGAGGTTAAACCTGTTTTAATGGTATTTTGACCATTAAGGATCACCAAGACAACTATTTTAAGGATCTGGGATCAGATTTTTTTTAAGAACCAAGTTCTTAATTTGAAGGAACTAAATTTCCGGAGTATTATGAACTCCATCTTCTTCATGTTCTTGTATTCATGTTCTCCCCTGAATTTTTGATTATCAAGAACAAGATCTTCCCGATGAGAATTAAATTCTTAACTTGTGGAAGACTTGTCTTGTGGATCTCAGATCCAGAAAAAGAACTACGTTTTTTGAGAAGGGTTAAACCCTTAGATATGGTATGTTAGGTAAAGGAGATATTTTGATTTTTTCTTTTTTCTTTACCTAGGGTTTTTAGGAGGGAGATCTTCTTTTTTGATAGAATTAAATTCTCTATTGATTTTAGAGCCTTCTGTCTTTTTACAGAAGTTTATGGGGGGTCTCCTCTTTTTTCTTTTTTTATCAAGTCCTCTCCCTTCCTCCTTTTGATTAATCTCTTTGCTCTTATTTATAGGAGAAGAGAAAAATCAATTTGTTGAGAAAATCTCTCATTAAGAGATCATAATTGATTTCATGATCAATAAAAATGATCTTTTAGATCAATCGGTGAATTTTATTCACCACTGGATTTTTAATCCAAAGGCTCTCTGTTTAAAGGAGAAGATTTTTTGTTTGTTTAACAAAATTAGGAAATATTTTCTTAAGATAGAATTTTATTCTATCATATGAAAATCTTGTTAGTTTAAAAAGATTAGAATTTTATTCTATCAACAAGATTAGAATTTTATTCTTTCATATGAATATCTTGTTATTTTAACAAGATTAGAATTTTATTCTATCATACGAATACCTTGTTAGTTTAACAAGATTAGGAATATATTTTCCTAACATAGAATTTAATTCTGGTATATGAATATCTTATTAGTTTAACAAGATTAGAATTTTATTCGAACATAGAATTTAATTCTATCACATAGAATTTTATTATATCATATGAATATCTTGTTAATTTAACAAGATTAGGAATATATTTTCATAACATAGAATTTAATTATGTTATATGAATATCTTGTTAGTTTAAGAAAATTAGGAAAATATTTTCCTAAGATAGAATTTTATTCTATCAGATGATCGATGGGTGATTTTATAATCACCGTTGGATCTTTAATCAAAGGGTTCTCTGTTTAACAGAGAAGATCTTTCTAGTTTGAGAAAATTCAGGAAAATATTTCCCACATAGAATTTAATTTTATCAAATGGTTTTATTGGTGATATTTTATCACCCTTGGATTTTAAATTTAGGATTCTCTGTTAGAGAAAGATCTTTTCATATTAGAAAGATCAGGAAAAAATATTTCCCAAATAGAATTTAATTCTATCACATAGAATTTAATTCTATCATATGGTAGCATTTTAAATTGGGGCGCTCACATGCTTTGCATGTGAACGCTGCCAAAGAATGCAACAAGAGAATTCACGTGTTTAACACATGACCCCTAATATGGATTTTAGCCTGTTTACTTTCAGCACTCATATGCTTTACATATGAGCACTCGCGTGTTTAACACGTGAAGCATATTTGGTCTTTTTGTTATTTATGTTCAGCGCTCATATGCTTTGCATATGAGTTCTCACGTATTTAACACGTGAGGACAGTTTGGCCTTTTTGTTATTTACTTTCAGCGCTCATATATTTTGCATATGAGCGCTCACCAGTTTGGCCTTTAGCTTTATTTATTCAGCGCTCATACGTTTCGCATATGAGTGCTCATGTGTTTAACACGTGAGGCCAATTTGGCCCTTAATTATTTATTTTTAGTGCTTATATGATTTTCACATAAGCGCACATATGTTTAACACGTGATACCAAATTATGAGGATTTTTTCCCTCTTTCTTTCCTCTCCTTTTTTTTATAAGAGAACAGCAAATTCCGAGCCAAAAAAATTTAGCGGGAACAAATACCCTCCACTACTTTTCCTATGTAAGTATATACGTGGATGAAGTAGTACAAAGTTATGACCGGCCATAGAATAAATGGCTTAGGAGACAAGTTTAGGGTCTTTATAGCCTAAGACTTTTTTCATCTTCCTGAGCCGTAAGGATCTCAAGAAGGTTTTTTCTCCATTTGAGTTGTGAGGATCTTATAGGTACATATTCTCCCTAGAAATTGTGAGAATTCCTAAGTGTTTATCGCCTCCATGAGTCGTAAGGATCTCACTCAGGTATTTTTTTCTTACTGGTCGTGAAGACCCGTAAGTAGCCTCTTCATTTCATTGGTATGTAACTTTGGCGAATGTGGCCCGTGGATAGTATACAAGTGTCCATCTTGACCTCCTTGTAGGGTAGCGGTGGCTTACAAAATAGGTTTAGATCCGTCGCCTAAGACTTTTCAATTTTATGAGCCGTAAGGGTCTTATAACGACTTTTCTCCCTACGAGTCGAGAGGATCTCATAGATGTATTTTCTCCTTAGAAGTCGTGAGGACTCCTAAGTGGGTTTTCTCTTGAGAGTCGTAAGGATCTCAAAAGAGAATTTTCCCTTTACAAGTCGAGAGGACTCGTAAATGGTTTCTCCTCCTTATAGATATGTGACTTTGGAGAATGTGGTTCGTGGATAGTATACAAGAGTCAGTTTGGACCTACTTGTAAGGTAGTGATGGCTTAGGAAATAAGTTTATATCTGCCGCCTAAGGCTTTTCACTTTATGAGCCGTGATGGTCTCATAAAGATGTTTCTCCCTATGAGTCGAGAGGATCTTCTAGGTGTATTTTCTCCTTAGGGGTCGTGAGGACTCCTAAGTGTGTTTTCTCTTGAGAGTCGTGAGGATCTCACAAGAGAATTTTCTCCTTACGAGTCAAGAGGACTCGTAAGTGGTTTTTCCTCCTCGTCGGTATGCAACTTTGGAGAATGTGGCCCGTGGATAGTATACAAGAGTCAGTTTGGACCTATTTGTAGGGCAGCGATGGCTTAGGAAACAGATTTAGATCTGTCGTCTAAGGCTTTTCAATTTTATGAGCAGTGAGGGTCTCATAAAGATGTTTCTTCTTACGAGTTGAGAGGATCTCGTAAGTGTATTTGCTCCTTAGGAGTCGTGAGGGCTCCTAAGTGTGTTTTCCCTTGAGAGTCGTAAGGATCTCATAAGAGAATTTTCTCCTTACGAGTCGAGAGGACTCATAAGTAGTTTTCTCTCCTCATCGGTATTCGACTTTGGAGAATGTAGCCCGTGGATATTATACAAGGGTTAGTTTGGACCTACTTGTAGGGCAACATGCTTAGGAAACAGGTTGATATCCCCGTCGCCTAAGGCTTTTCACCTTCATGAGCCGTGAGTGTTTCATAAAGATATTTTCCCCTACGAGTTGAGATAAGTCGAGAGGATCTCGAGATAACCCCTATTCTTTACGACAGGGGTCCGTTAGGTTTCTGGTATTAGGGTTTTAGTCCGTGGTACCGTCGCATTGACTGATATATTTCTCGATATGCAGTCTTTAAGCTGCTGTTCGAGTAGCCCTGGGACTGTCTTGTCTCTGATCCCTTCTGAGGCTGGACAAGATGTCTTCAAGTAATCTTCTTAGGTCATATTACCATTGGAAAAGTAAGCGTTAGGAATTTGCCATGACGCTTTTTACTTGAGCTTAGGCTCAATTTGGAGCCCCGATGAGTCATAACCACTCCACTCTAGTGTGGGATGATCTCCGATAGTCTTTTAGGCTTTATATGAGTTGTCGTCGAGACATGAAGCTGGGAATATGCCGTCGCTTCATTTTTGTTTTGACGATGTCGTGCTCTTTCTTTGCTGAAGTAGGGTAGACATCTGTAGGACCTCTATGCTATATGTATTGCAATTGAAGTCCGGAGCTAGGAATATGCCATCGCCCCACGGCTATCGTGTCTCTGATCCGTTCAGACGCTGGGCAATGTGCCTTCAAGTAATCTCCTTAGGTTATATTACCGTTAGAAGAGCAAGCGTTGGGAATTTTTCATGACACTTTTTCTTAAGGTTAGGCTCAATTTGGGGCCCCGATGTGTCATAACCGCACCCTTCTGGTGTAGGTTGATCTCCAATAGTTTTTCGGGTTTTATATGAGTTGCCATTAAGACCTGAAGCTAGGAATATTTCGTCACTTCGTTTTTCGCTTTGACGATGTCGTGCCGATTCTTTGCTGAAGTAGGGTAGACATCTGTAGGACCTCTATACTGTATGTATTGCAATTGAAGCCCGGAGCTAGGAATATGCCATTGCTCCAATTTCACTTGATAGTTGCGTCCGCATCCTGCTAAAATGAGGGGGAACGTCGAGATAGTCTCGGGGTTGTATATGAACCGTTAAGACTTGGAGCTAGGATTTTGCCGTGACTCCATTTTTGCTTTGACCCTTGAGTCTTCTGTTGACGTTGCTTCTGCATCCTGCTGGCATAAGAAGCACGTCGAGCTGGAGTTCACTCCTTTTTGATTTGGCTTCTTGGAGTCTTTGTCAACGTCGCATCTGTACCGAGAAGGAACGTCGAGCTGGAGCTGGGATTTTGCCATTACTCCTTTTTTGTTTGACCCTTGGGTCTTTGATAACGTTGCGTTTACATCCTGCTGGCATGAGAAGCGCGTCGAGCTGTACTTAGGATTTTGCCGTCACTCCTTTTGATTTAGCTCCTTGGAGCATTTGTTGACGTTGCGTCTGCATCCTGTTGGCATGAGAAGCACATCGAGCTGGAGTTAGGATTTTGCCGTCACGCCATTTTTGTTCGACCCTTGGGTCTTTGATGACATTGTGTCTATATCCTGCTGGCATGCGAAGCACGTCGAGATGGAGTTAGGATTTTTCCGTCACTCCTTTTTGATTTGGCTCCTTAAAGCCTTTGTTGACGTTGCGTCTGCATCCTGCTAGCATAAGAAGCACGTCAAGATGGAGTTAGGATTTTTCCATCACTCATTTTTTTGTTCGACCCTTGGGCCTTTGTTGACATTGTGTTTGTACTGAGAAGGAACGTCGAGCTAGAGCTAGGAATATACTATTGCTCCTTTTTTGTTCGACCTTTGGGTCTTTGTTGTCATCGCGTCTGCACTGAGAAGGAACGTCAGGCTGATCTCCAGGCTGTAGATATTCCCATCAAGATCTGGAGCTAGGGATATACCATTGCTCCACTTTATTTTGGTGATGTCATACCGATTCTTTGCTGAAGTTGAGTAGACATCCAAATGACCTTTATGCTGTATGAATCGCCATCGACGTCCGGAACTAAGAATATGCCATTGCTCCAATTTCATTTGACAGTTACGCCCGCACCTTGCAGGAATGAGGAGAACGTCGAGCTGGAGCTATGATTTTTTCCATCACTCCACTTTTGTTTGTTGATATTGCGTCTGCACCGAGAAGAAACATCGAGTTGGAGCTGGGATTTTGCCATTACTCTTTTTTTATTTGGCTCCTTGGAGCGTTGCTGACGTCACGTCTGCACCCTGTTGGAATGAGAAGAGCGTCGAGCTGATATTTAGGCTGTAGATGTTGCCATTAAGATCTGGCTCTCTCTTTGACGGAACCTGGTGGGAAAATATAGTTCATTTTCTTTCATTTGTGCCCATGGATCGTATACAAGAGTCAATATGGACATACTTGCAGGGCAGAGAAAAATTTATTTTATTTTATTTTTTATTACTGCGATACTCTATCTTTTCAGCTTTTCATATCGCGAAAGTCGCGATTGCACAATCATTTTGGCTTTTTATCCATGGTGCTCAATCATTTCGACTATTTTTTTATATTTTTACTCGCTGTTTTTTATTGCGAGTTGCCCAACATTTTGGCTATTTTTATATGCATATTTTTTGCTCGCTGATTTTTATTGCGAGTTGCCCCATCATTTCAGCTATTTCATATGCATTTTTTTGCTACTCGCTGCTGTTTTTATTGCGAGTTTGGAATCTGATACCAACCTTGGCATCAGTATCGCTACGACTGGGATATTGCCAGGAGCGAATCATCATTTGCCATGAAAGGACTTAGAGTTTGAAACCTGTTTAGGCATCAGTATCGCTGCAACTGGGATATTGCCAGGAGCGAATCATCATTTGCCTTGAGATGACTTTAAGTTTGATACCTTTTAGGCATCAGCATTGCTACGACTGGAATATTGCCAGGAGCGACTCATCATTTGCCTTTATTGATTTGAACAAAAGTGGCTTAGCAAACAGGGTTAGGATCCTGTCGACTAAGGCTTTTTGATTTTAAGAGCTGTAAGGGTCTCATAAAGGTATTTCTCCCTACGAGTCATGAGGATCTCATAGGTGTATTTTATCCTTAGAAATCGTGGGGATTCCTAAGTGTGTTTTCTCTTGTAATTCGTAAGGATCTTGCAAGAGTGTTTTCTCCTTATAAGTCGAGAGAATTTACAAGTGTTTTTCACCATACGGGGACATTTCTTATCGTTGGTGGAACTTGGTAGGGGAATATTTATTCGTGCCCATGGATTTTATACAAGGGTCAATATTGGACTGCCTGTAGGGAACCTCGGGGGATATGACGGCTTAAGAACGGGTTTAGATCCCTATAGCTTAAGGCTTTTGAATCTTATGAGCCATGCGGGTCTCATAAAGGGAATTCTCCTTACGAGTCGTGAGATGCCGTAAGTGTAATTTCTCCTTACGAATCGTAGGGATTCCTAAGTATGTTGCTCCTTTGTGAGTCGTAAGAATCTCACGCATGTATTTTCTCCTCACAAGGTTGAGAGGAAATTGCAAGTGTACATGAATTTTTTTATTTTACGAGTTTGCGCCCTATTTGGGTTTTCACAAACTCACCGGCAGTACTGCTGTTTTTACTCACGGCGCCCTTTTGAGTTTTCATCCGTGCCCATTTCACTTGTGAACATACCGTTTTTTACGAGATTGCGCCTTTCCGGGTTTTCACAAACTCGCCGGTAATCCTGTTGTTTTCACTCACGGCGCCCTTTCGGGTTTTCATCCGTGCCCATTTTACTTGTGGAAATACCGTGTTTTAAACGAGATTGTGCCCTTTTAGGCTTTCACAAACTCGCCAGCAGTCTTGCTATTTTTACTCACGGCGCCCTTTTGGGTTTTCATCCGAGCTCATTTCTCTTGTGGACATACCGTCTTTTTTTTTGCGAGCGATGGAACTCTCGAAAATAGTTTCGTCGCAGATGACCCATCTATTTGCTGGTGGGACTTAGGGGTGGCTTCATTGCTGGAGCAGCTGTGTAACTAGAGGGACTTGAGTTGCAACCTTTGCCGTTAGGACTTCGGTTGCAATATAGATCTCAAGAGAGCATATCGCTGTATTTAGGGCGATGCGCTAGTTTAGGGACGTTCCGGTCCATCATCACCATGTTTGATGCGGATTTTTAGTTTAAGGACTTTTCGATCTAGCATTCTCATTTTGGGGACGAATATTAGTTTAAGGACGTTTCGGTTCAACATTCCCATATTTGGGACGAATATTAGTTTAAGGACATTTTGGTCCGTTATTAGTTTAAAGACGTTTCGGTCCAACATTCCCATTTTTTTTGGGAACGCGTTAGTTTAGAGATGTTTCGGTCCATTATCGCCATGTTTGAGGCAAATTTTTAGTTTAAGGACTTTTCGGTCCAACATTCCCATTTTGGGGATGAATATTAGTTTAAGAACGTTTCGGTCCATTGTTAGTTTAGGAGCATCTCGTTCCAACATTCCCGTTTTCGGGACGAACGCTAGTTTAAGGATGTTTCGGTCTATTATTAGTTTAGGGACGTCTCGGTCCATTATTGCCATTTTGAGGCGAAGTTTTAATTTAAGGACTTTTCGATCCGTTGTTAGTTTAAGGACTCTCGGTCCATTATCTCCATTTTTGAGGTGGATTGTTAGTTTAGGGACTTCCCGGTCCATTATTGCCGTGTTTGGGACGACGCTCCGTGTTTGAGACGACGCACTAGTTTAGGGACATTTCAGTCCATTATCGCCATGTTTGAGGTGACGTACTAGTTTAGGGATGTTTCGGTCCATTATCGCCGTGTTTGAGGCGACGCGTCGTGTTTGGGGCGACGCACTAGTTTAAGAACGTTTCAGTCCATTATTTATCATTCGGTCGGGGAGTTGCATAACTCATCCCTTTCAACTCTTGTTTACTGAGGCGCTGCTATTTATCCTTTGTTTGCATGGACACTTCATGCCTTAGACTATCTTCACCTTCTTGGACCGCTTCATCTATCATCGTGCCAATCGGGTTGTTTTGCAGGAAGTACTGGGTATTTTTCACGGCACTTACCCCCTACTCATCAATTTCGCTTTCCGATACTGATGGAGTATCTTCGAAGGAACGAGATATCACATCGTTCCTTCTGCCGAGTCTTCCTCTTCCTTGGAAGAATGAACTTGACTTGGGGGTTTTTCCTCTCATCGTCTGATTCGAAGATGGACATGGATTTCACATGCCTCCCATGTCTTTTTTATTCAAGTGGGATATTCCACTTGATTGCAGGACCCGCTTGTAGGCCCTTTGATATCCTTTCTGTTCTTTGAGAAGAAAGGACCATCCCACGTAGAGATTCTTTCGCCTGTGAGAAATATGTCCCCTGTGTATATCTCACGGGAAAGAGAGTATCCACGCCGTCGCTATTTTGGCAACAGGTTGCTTCAGAGCCGCTCATTTTTTTGTTAAACGTTGGCGACAAACGCCATCTTGCCTCCACTTTTCATTCATCTTCATGAAGATTCTTGACACATCTGACCCAATCGAGTCATTTTATCCATGAACTCTTGGAAGGTTATCTGCTTGAAAAGGGCTATAAATGGGAACACTTTTGAATTTGGGTCAAAGGTGGCTATGAACATTCCCACAGCAGCAGCTTTTTCGATGCGTTGCTCGCATTTTGACCAGAGATTTCGCCATCGGGTAACATATTGAACCCAAGTTTCATTCAGTCTAACTGTTTTGTTGACCAACGCCGCCATGTGTGTTCATTCTCACTAGAGAATCTCTGACAGAAAAGCATATCCATGTCGTCGAGGGTCTTCACGGAATCATTTAGGAGTTCCGCATACCATTCGAAAGCGATACCCGCTAGACTGCTGACGAACTGTCGGAGGAGCAGTATTGTAATATTTTGAAATATTTTAGATAATTAATTATTTTATTTATTTAATTAAAAATGTTATTTTAATTTTATTATAATAAAAAGACCTTTTAATATGTGGTAGACTAATTTAGTAAAGATTGTAGTTTGTTTATATAATAATAAGTGTCATGAGGGGTTTTGTGAAAAGTTTAATTCTTTATGGAAATTTGATGTTGTGTGAGGGTGTTTATGAAAATGTGTTAGGCCATAGTTTAGACTAAATTAAACTTCATCTACACCACACCTTAGGTTGAACTTCAAGCCTACACCTCCTCCTTGCATGAAAGCATCACCATCCTTCATGGTGACACCTCCTTCTAAACTTATCACTCATTATTCTTATCTTTTCATTTTGTTCAGTTGATATATCAAGTTGGAAACAATTTAACTAATTAAGAAAAAGAAAATCCTAGACCTCACCTAAGAAAGAGAGAAGAATAGAGAAGCTAAGTATTAGGGATCCTTACTTTCACACTCAAGCTAGGCTTTCCATGTTCTTGTGCATCCCCTTGATGAATTAACTCAGTGGATCCTTCAGTTGGTATAATCTCATATCTCAGATCTTTTTTTAGTTCTGTCTAGTATAAGTTTTAGGATATCGGTAAAATATCGTATTTTTGTTAAATTCTTACTCTATTTTGATCTGCTATAATTTGATTAATATATAACAAAATCAAGTAGTACAGTAGCCTTATAAATTAGACCAAGAGTATACACTAGAAACACGAATCCATTCAATGGATTTTCGACCGGCGACATTTCTTAAATATCCAAGCTCGCCGGTTTTTGTAAGGAGTTGGGTGTTGGTTTTCTAGGGTAGCTCTCTGTTTATATTTTAGGGTGTTTGGTATTGTTAGTTTATGTTATATATTCAGTATATAAAATCTGGAAGCAAGTATTTGTTTTAGGGGTAAAATTCTAAATACGATACGGATAATTCGTGTCACGATTCTGTTTTTCCTGTTGCGAACAGCGAAGGGTTATATTAGGTTAGTATAAGTTTTAGATAGTTCATAATATTCGCGCGTAGCATGTTTAGTATGTAAATTTTGTAGTTTCACGTTTTCGCCGTATCGGAGTTTAGCCGTTTCTTATACGAAAGTTAATTTCGATGTTAGGTTCGACCACGGGGACTTCGGAGACCGTAAGGAAGGGAAAAGGATTGATGACATCCGAGTAGCTTTGACGTATTCCGGTGAGTAGATTAAATATCTACCGGGGGATTTTGGATGGATGGCGTAATACGCCCGTAATTAGAAGTTTGGATAATAATTTCCTTTGTATTGTGTATATGTTTAAAACTAAGAAACTTCATCATATGCATTCATATCTATTAAATAATACTTGCTAGAACACTGCACGAATTATCGATGAATCATGTTGCACGCGTACATACCTACATATTACACCATACCTCATCGGTAATTGACATGTCACGTATCACTTAGAACTTGCCGTATCTTATATGATTCCCTTTATACCATAAGTATCATTATTAGTGGTTGTTTGCATCATTGTTATTAATTGCTACCTATCATGTCTTACTTTCAAATTGTTATAATTGTAGCACAAGATGTATCGGATTTGAGAATTTCTGGTTTTGAGTTTTATATACTATTAAGTTATATTCATTGGTTCTTTATGATTGATGTGATATGTCCACCATGAGATGTCGTTTTTATGATTTGGATTTACTCCGAACCGAGTGGGGGGCTATACGGTTGCAGATTTATACGTAGTCCAGACTGAGGGAGGATATACGGTCGGATACATGGTGGACCCGGTTGAGACCGAGGGGCCGGATAGCAGCATGTGAGGTGGGGAGCCTAGCGAGGATACTCAATACCGGAGATAGTAATGAAACACGGCTGATATCTAGAGGATACCGACAGATGTTGTGGATTGACAGAATCGTTCGAGGAACGATGTCTGCTAAAAACAGAAGATTTGTGTCGATGTTGGACACGGAAAAATCTTATCTGGAAATTTATGATGTTGGAAATACTTGATGAGATTGCAGTGTTGTTTTATATATTTTGTTAATACATGTTCATGCTTCCACATGTTATTATACATTATACTTATCTTTATTGCTATTAACTTTAGTTCATCATACTTACATTATCAGCTATTAGATGTTAGTTTTATTCACTGAGTTGGCAACTCACCCCCGTTGTGCCTTAGTTCCTTGCAGGAGACGCGTGGACGCATAACAGCAGCGCGGATCCACTCACCAGCTTATATCGCTTATTTTGCTAGATGAGTTACATATACTGTGACCGCCTATTTTTGGTTATGTATTTTGGATCTAGTATCACTCCATTAGACCCTGTATATTTGAATTAGAACGAAATATGTTTGTATATGTTTTGTTTTGATCGAGTGAGATCATTTAGTTGTGTTAAGTTTTGTTTCCTTTACTTATGCATGAAATTCTTCGCTTGAGCGTCGTATTGTTGTTGCGTATTGATTTCCGCTGTTTGGCGTTATTTTGCTTCCAACTAGGGACACAACTTATTTAAACATTTTGTAACTACTTTTATTAACGATTAAAAAGGAGGTGCGGTCGAAAATTTAAATGGTAAAAATCAGTTGTTTAGATTTCAATTCTTAAAAATCATTCGACATGCTACCTCATTCTTTTACTTAAAAACTGAAATTTTCTTAATTCCGCAAATGGGTTTTTGATCTTGGTTTCTGGCTTACTCAGATTGTGTCAGTATCTTTAGATGTCGTACAATCTATGTGCCGGTCACGCCCAAATCTCGGGTCGTGACAAGTATATCATTTCCTCCAGTATTACCGCACATGGATTTAAATCGCGCAATATGCTGGCGAGGATTCCCAGTTCTTTTGTACATGTGGAACATTGGAAGTATGTATTCTGGCGGGTACTGTATTTGATCGTACCAGGCCAGATATGGTCGACCAGTCTTGTTAACCTATTTATATCTTCATTGACATAATGAGCTTTGATTTGCTAAGCGATATATTCATTCAGCTTTGCTTTTGGAATCATTTCCTCTTCAGCAGTTGATAAGACTTGTAGAGGATTCGAAATGTCACCCTTGTCTTTAAGAGCGACTGCCGGCGGTTCATCTGCCAGTGGTTCCGATTGAACCATCATTCCAGCCATATTGTGGATCAGAAGGGCTATCTGATTCATTTTAACGGACATTTCTGCCGCTTCTTCATTTCTCTTTTTTAAAGCACGCTTTAGGAAATCAATAGCCAACTTCTTCCCTACTCTTTCTTCGAGTGCATCATCGGGATTTTTCTTAGGCGATAGATTAGAAAGTGTTGCCTCCTGAGCGAGCATCTCCTGCAGCTTTTCACATTGCAGTTGAACTTTTTTCAGGGACCGAGTTTGAGGTCGGTGACAAGTAGAAGCTCAAAATTCGTCCTTGGAGTTCACCACATAGACTGTGTGAACTACCATGCCCCCAAGCTTGGGGAATCTGGAATCTTGACCCTTGGAGTTTGGCTTGGGCATTTGGATTTTATTAGGCATCCCTTTTCTGTGAGAAGCTGCTTTGGCTTTGGGAGGAACCGTTGTATAAGGAATCGTCTTGGAATGAGTCCCCTTATATTTGAAAGAGGATTTGTCAGAATTTGGCCAACGTTTAGGGGAAGAGCCGCGGTTGACGATGGAATCCTTCACATACTTCCACACTTTATATATAGATAAGGAAAGTTCTGTTGAGGAGCGAACTGTTTTCTGCTTGCGTTGGATCTCTACAGGCTGCAAAGATTTCTTCAATACCGCGGTGGGAGAATTTTTTCTGACCCTTCGCAGCAGTTTGAAACTGTTCCCGGTTGGAACAACAACATTCATCATCAGAGTTGAAGCAGCGCTGATGGAGAACTGCCCCCAGCTTGTTTTGTACGACGCCGATATCGACGTCGACCGTTTCTTATGGCCAGAATTTGATTAGTCTCAGAATTTTGCTGAGCTTGCCCCCTGTTTTCTTCGAGAGCTTGAGTATTCTGCCCTCTACGTCGACCATGGCCTTTGGAAGGTACTAGTTGTTTGGAGATCGATTCCGTCGGCAAAGCAAAAACTAAAGAAGCCAGCCTATGAAAGACAGACTTCTTATAGGATTCCTCCTTCGGCATTGAGGTACCGAGGGTGGGAGGTGGAAGCATAGACCTAAAGAGAAGCCCATTGATTTCTTGAAGAGCCATATTACAGAGATTTGAGGCTGCAAGTGGCCCATACTTGACTCCGCCAGATGTGACAGAGTCTGAGTTGCGGTGAGTGGAAAAAAAAATGCCATTCTACAAAAAGACGAAATGTCGGCTTCAGTATTTTATCACCCAAGGGTAACTACAAACATATATACCACGATTATTTGATCGCAAAAAAACATGACACACAAAGTGTGGAGTGGAAAGATGAAAAGGTCCCACCGGGCATGCCAGAATTTGTTCACCGTCGAAAACAGAGACGAACTGGGATAAATCGTCTTGCATGAATTTGGGGCCAGATGCTATTTGGATTTATCCATCCACCTCTCCGAATATACCAAGTTGATTTATGGCACCATATATCGGAGGTTTGGATAGACGCGGCCGTTGTAGCAGATTTTATCAGATTTCCCCTCATTTTATGAGGGGTTTTTGATTGTGGGGACGCTCTTCCCTACAGGCGCAAGCCTCTACAGTTAATTACGTTAACGCATTGCGATAACCACTTTCTCCTGTTCTGTAAGTTCACTTCGTGTCTGTTCCCGCCAAAAATTTCTGCGCAAAAGAGCCCAAGGTATCAAATGGCGGCGATACGCTTAAGAAAATGGGAACCGGTATTTTCCGGGCTGTTTTTTTGACAAACTCCCGAATGAGAAACAGATAAATTCTGATTGTATCGAAAACTTCTTGAAAAACCCTTCGATTTGATATATAATGGGCCTCATAATTCATCCGGGATCAAAAGTTATGAGGCATTACGTGTCCGCACGTGATGGACCTTTAAGAACCCGCTGGAGAAGTTAAAAGATATAATAAAAACTCAAAAAGACCCCAATGGGGCATCACATGCTCACACGTGACCATGGGTCACGTGCAGACACGTGATGGGCTTTTAAAGCCTCTAAAATAATGAATAGAATTTAATTCTAAAAGTCAGAAAATACCTCAACGAGATATCACGTGCGTACACGTGACCAATGGTCACGTGTTGACACGTGATAGTTAAAACAACAAAATAAAACAAATGGCTGAAGAAGGACCCAATTAGGGGTCACGTGCTCACACGTGACCAATGGTCACGTGTTGACATGGTATAGTTAAAACAGGAATAAAATAACAAATGGCTGGAGGGATTACCTCAATGAGGTGTCACGTGCTCACACGTGACCAATGGTCACATGTTGACACGTGACGGTTACAATTGAAGCATATGTAAACGCTGAGAAAAGAACTAATTGGGGGTCACGTGCTCATACGTGACTGGCTTCGAAAGCCTTACAGTTAATAGAATTAAATTCTAAAAGCTTCCAAATCTTTCCAAATGGAAAAGGATTATGAGGACTGTTGGATTAAAGATCCAAGGGTGATTAAATATCACCAATTTATGGAAAAATCTTGGACTTGGAAAGATTTCCCCCTTAAATCTAACCGAGATAACAAATGGATATCTTTGGATTTAAAATCCAATGATGAATAAAATTCACCTAATAATCCAAAGGTCCAGATGAATAATGAATGCAAATCAAATCTCTAACGAATACAAATCAAATCTTTCAATGAGGGATTTTCTAAACAAATTGATTCTCTTCCTTCTCCTATAAATAGGAGCCAAGAAGAGAAGAGGGGGGGACTTTTTTTGGAGAGAAAAACAGAGAGGAGAATTTAATTCTCAAGAGGGAAGAAAAGAAAGGAGAATTTAATTCTCAACAAAGAAAACCCTAGGTGAGGAAAGCGAATCAAAACTTCAAACAGAGAATTTAATTCTCAAAATCCAAGAGTTTAACTCTTATACAAAAAAGAACTTAGTTCTTCTTCTGGTTAAAGATCTGCAGAGAGCACATCTCCCCACAACTTGAGAATTTAATTCTCACCGGGTCGAGATCCTGCCATGCAGATCCTAAACTTAGAAGGGGAATTGAGTTTTGAGAATTTAATTCTCCTAAAACAAAACTACGGTTTAACCCTAATCAAAAATTTAATTCTTTTACATATCTGGGAATTAAATTCCTTTGAAAAGAAATCAGGGTTTAATTCTTTCACGATAGGAATTTAATTCCTCCAAAATCATAATTAGGATTTAACCCTACAAAGAATTCAATTCTTAAAAGATCTCTGTTCATGAAAAGAACTAGGGTCACGTGCCCCCACGTGACACCTTGAAAAGATCCCCTGCAAAGAACTTTGAAGCATCACCTCACGTGCTCCCACGTGACTCCCAAAACGCAGAAAGAAAAAGCAAAGGAAATGAAAGCTTTGGGCGCTCTCACGTGTTATCACGTGACCCCTCAGCAAATGCTTTAACAATTGGCGCACAGATCCCCATCACGTGCCAACACGTGATGCTCTAAAATAAAAATGAAAGTGTTTAACACTTAATAGCAGAACGAAGAAAGGAGTTTCGGTCCAATCTCAGGCACCTCACGTACCCCACGTGACCTCTGAAGCACAAAGAATAGAAAAGAGCTCTAGAGCGCCCTCACGTATCACCACGTGACCTCTAGTGAGCATTATAACGCACAGAGCATGGGCTTTCATCACGTGCTCGCACGTGATGGTCGTCAGAACTAAAGTGTTAAACACTTACCTGCAGAATAAAATAAGGGGAATCAGGGCGCTCTCACGTGTCCACACGTGACCCCTCTCTCCTTAGTTTTTAACACTAATCTGAAGACTTTGTCCTCGGTGTTTAACACTGATTTTCTTAGTGTTTAACACTAGTTTGGAAAACTCTATTTGCAGTGTTTAACACTGATTTGCTTAGTGTTTAACACTAATTTGAAAACTCTGTTCCCAGTGTTTAACACTGATTATCTTTTAGTGTTTAACACTAACTTGCTAATCTTATTCCCAGTGTTCAACACTGTTGGTCTTTAGTGTTTAACACTAGCTTTAGCCCAATTGGATAAGTTTCTAGAGGTAAAGCCTCTCCTTCAATGGACCAACAGAGGGCCAATATTTCAAACATAATTGGACTTAGCCTAAACTGGCCATAAGTCTTCAAATCATCTTGAACTGAGCATATCTGCTCTTTCAACCAACTCATTAGTTCAAGGGTACATCTCTGAACTCCTCTGATATTTGTCGTTGTAATCCTTCAACGTCTTCAGAGAGGTGACGGGTCCCGACGACCACACATCAAGACGGACTGTGGGGTCCTTAAACCCACGGACTTATGCGTCCTTAAACTAAAATACGGACTGTGGGGTCCTTAAACCCACGGACTTATGCGTCCTTAAACTACCTATGGACCACCACGTCCCTAAACTGGAACATGGACCACCACGTCCCTAAACTGGAACATGGACCACCACGTCCCTATACTGGAGATGGACCACCATGTCCCTAAACTGGAATATGGACCGCAATGTCCTTAAACTACCAATGGACCACCACATCCCTAAACTGGAGATGGACCACCATGTCCCTAAACTGGAACAATAGAGCCCCCAAATGCTCTTTTATCGGATCTAAACGATCCCGTTAAGTCGATCTTAGTCCCAAACTAGACTAACGTATCCTTAACAACCGTTTAAGTTGATCTTAGCCTCAAATATGGCTAACGTATCCTTAAACCTTCAAACAGACTTTAGTCCCAAATTGGACTATGAATCCCCCAATCAACTTTGGTTCAAGGGTACATCTCTGAACTCCTCTGACACCTGTCGTTGTAATCCTTCAACGTCGTCAGAGAGGTGACGGGTCCCGACGGCCATACATGCAACGGACCACCATGTCCCTAAACTGGAACAATAGAGCCCAAATGCTCTTTTGTCGGATCTAAACGATCCCGTTAAGTTGATCTTAGTCTCAAATTGGACTAACGTATCCTTAACAACTGTCCTTAAACCAAAACCCCAAACCCAAATCTAAGAAAATACGGATTTGGACTAGTCCACGCCCTACGGGCGATAACACAACTTAGTCTCCGTATACAATCCACGGGCAACCAAGCACAAAACAAACACCCACGATACGAAGTGACCAGCTGGAGAAGGAGAAAGTTGTTACCGCGATGCGGTAGCGTAATTAATTGCAGGGGCTTGCGCCTGCAGGGAAGAGCGTCCCCACAATCAAAAACCCCTCAAGTGAGGGGGAATCTGACGAAGTCTGCTACATCGGTCGCATCCGTCTAAACCTCCGATACACGATGTCATAAATCAACTTGGCATCTTCGGAGAGGTGGACGGATAAAACCAAATAGCATCTGCCCCGAATCTCAGGCAAGACAGTCCATGTCTCGGCCGTGTGATTAGGAGGGGAACAGATTCTGGCACACCCGGTGGGACCTTTTCCTCTTTCCACTCCACACTTCGTGTATCGTGTTCGCGAATGAATCGCAGTTTGCTGTGGTTGCCTGTGGATTCGAGGTACTAATATTTGGTGTCTTGCTCCGTGCAGAAAACAGAAGATTAATGGCTTCAAACTGCACTACCTGCAACTGCAACTCTCGCTCCGTCCTTGCTGGAGGAGTGACTTATGGGCCCCAAGCGGCCTCCATCTTCGCTCTGCCGGTGGAACAGGTGACTCAGGCCACCACTGGGCTATTCTTCGGGACCATGATCCCACCAATGAGCTTCAATGCCCCCTTACCATCGCAAGAAGCTCCAAAGAAGTCGGTCTTCGATCGGCTTACAACTACCGCGGCCCCTCTCAACGGGTCACCCAACTTCAATACCTCAGTTTTCAATAGACTGGGCCAGAATATCTACAAGCCCGCGATACCCGAAGCTGCTATCCCAAAGCGGATAGCCATCCCGGCTCAAGCGGACGAAATCATTGGAAAGGCTCCTCCTTCCAAGAAGTCAGTTTTTACAAGGATGGCCATTCCTGTTGCTGCTCCAGGCGAGGTCCTCAAAGCTGCTTCCCCTGCCCAGAGGTCTGTCTTTGACAGATTAGACATTGCTTCTCAACGGGTGTCAATTTTCGACAGGCTAGCACCAATAACAGTCTCTCCTCAAATCAGGGGGCATGACGAAGTCACCCTTATAGCTGAAACACCTCCACTCGCACGACATGCTCGACATCGCCACTGGCGCCGAGTGAGGAAGGCCCGGGGCAACTCCCCCTCTGGATTCACTCCTCCAGCTCCAACGGTGGGGATCGATGCTGCTGTTCCAACCAGGAACAGCTTTGAATTGCTGAATACGTTGTGCAGAAACTCTTCTATTGCGGTGCTGAAGCGAACTCCTTCACCTGTGAAGAATATTCCAGAGAAGCAGTTAGAGCAGCCCCCTCAACGGCTGTCCTCTAAAATTTACAAAGTCTGACGACAGGTTCAAGAGTCGGTGATTGATGAAAACTATCTCCGCCAACAGAAAAAGATGAAGGTTTGGCAGGAGAAGGATCACTCCGTCAAGCCACAAAAAGCAATGGCTACTCGGGTGTCTACTACTGCGACGGCCCTCTCAACTCCAATCACTCAAAGGAAAAGGAGGCCGCAGAAAGCCCCTGTGAACATGGCGAGGCATAAAAGCGCTGAGTACAAACGCCCCAAATCTAGGGACATGGTGGTGCATACTGTTTATATGGCTTCTGGAAGGGAAGAAGACCGCGCTTCGACGGGTCACCGACCGCTCACCCGATCTATGACAAAAGCCCAGGAGCAGCAACAGAAGCTTCAGAAAATGATGACTACAATGGCTGCGCTTACCAAGCCAAAAGAAAGCTCGGAAGTATAATCAGAACAGCGGCACGAACAAGAAACCGACGCTGACTTTTTACGCAGAGTCCTCGAAAAGAGGGACAAAGAAGATGCAGAGCAAGTGGCTAACATAAAATAGATGGCGCTCCTCTTCCAAGATATGGTAGGGATGATGTTACAGCCGGACCCTCCTGCTGAAGATCCTTCGATCGTCCTTGAAAACGACAGGGGAGAAACGTCAAATCCTCCACCGGCTCTGTCAACAGCCAAGGAGGAGGCAATCTCCAAAGCTGACCTGGACGAATATATAGCTCAGCAGATCCGGGTTCATCAGGCGAATGAAGCGGCTGGGCAAATTGCTAGAACTGGACGACCGTATCCGAGCTGGTACGACCAAATCAGTTACCCGCTGGGATATACGATCCCTAAATTCCACGTATATAAAGGGACAGGGAATCCGCATCAGCATGTCGCTCAATTCAGGGCCTTATGCGGCAATACTGGAGGCGATGACAAATTGCTGCTACGTCAATTCGTCGGCAGCTTAGCAGAAACAGCCTTTGAATGGTATTCGGAGCTACCTAACGACTCTGTCAAAACATTTGCAGAGATGGAGCTGCTGTTTACACAAAGATTCGCGAGTGCTAATGAACGCACCCCGATAACAGCACTGATCAACGCCAAGATAAGGCCAGGCGAAACGTGGGTTCAATACACAACACGATGGCAGAATCGGTGGTCAGAATGTGAACAGCGGATCGAAGAAGCACTTGCGGTAGGTATGTTCGTGGGCACTCTTGATCCGCAAGCAACCATCTCGCAATTCATGATGTTCTTCAAACCGACCACGTTCCAGGCTTTAATTGATAAGTTGGCCCAAATGGATCAGATAAGTCACACACCATCTCATTCAAAGACGGATCCTCGGCATGAAAAGGGGAAAGGGAAAGCAACTTTCGTCGCTAATACTTAACAACAGTCGAGCAACTTGAAGCCGGTTGTCCTTCAAAACAATACGCGTCCACGCCCATCCCTCGAGGAGAGACTGGGACGTCCTTACTCGTTTCCCCAGGATAAAACGAGGAAACTGTTCGAACTGGCAGTGCGCAACAGAGTCATCAATCTGCCGGATCCAAAACGTCCGTTGCAGCCAGGCGATGTCAACAATCCCAATTATTGCCCTTACCACCAAACGGTAAGCCACCCGATCGAGGATTGCTTCGTTTTTAAGGGATGGATCGAGGATCAGTACCTACAAGGCAAGTTTGCGCTGTCTGAAAAGTGGAAGGTAAACCCACCACAGCCGCACACTCCAAAGAAGACGGACACACCGGGGGCAAGTTGTCACGTGATCTTTCACTCATTGATAGATGATGAAGAGGCTCCTTGCACCGAGAAACCGAGGGCGGGTCCTGAACCAGAACCTCTGTGGCCGTCAGACGAGATGATTGATGCAATCCTGAATGAAGCCCGTCTTAAAAGCAAAGCTGATCGAGAGCGCGAGATGACCATATTCGAGAAAGCCAAACGCCGGCGACTAGATGAAAGGGTCGAAACACTCCCACCAGATCAAAGTACATCCGACGCAAATGAAAGCAGGATTAAGACAAGGAAACGATTCGCCAAACCCATATCGATGGGGATGAAGTTGCCCTCTTTCAGAGAAAATTCTCCTGGCGGTATACATCTAGATGAAGCGGACGTGCATCCTAACTTCTACTTATATCATCAGAAGATTGCACACCCTACTGAAGAATGCAATGCCTTTAAAAACTGGTGGCAGGGATACATTGCTCACCGGCAGCACGTTCAACGATTGAAGTGCGAAGCTCGTCCGAAACAGAACATGACAAATGAGCATATGAAAACTGCCGGCAACGGTTACATGGTTGACGGCAGAAGATCGCAAGCTCTTACCTTCGGGAGCAATTCTGAAGAAGAAATGACTCTCAGCCCTCCCTTTAAAGAATCCACCTCAGGAAAAGAGGAAGAAAAGAAGAGCTGCGAGAACGTTCAGCTGCGCAATCGCACGCTACCCGAAAAGAATCTCGAACCCGCAAACAAGGGATCGAACAAAAAGGATAAGGGGAATGGAAAAGCGACGTTCGTCGCCAACGCTCAACAACAGCCGAGTAACCCGAGACCGTTTTGTCGTCAAAACAACAAGCCGCGATACCTCAATGAGAAGTTGAAACGTCCTTACTCGTTTCCCAAAGATAAAACAAAGAGATTGTTCGAGCTAGCACTGCGCAGCGGGCTCATCACTCTGCCAGATCCAAAACGTCCGTTGCAGCCAGGTGACGTTAACAATCCTAACTATTGTCCCTACCACAGAGTAATGGGTCACCCACTCGAAAATTGCTACATCTTCAAAAACTGGGTTGAAGACCAATACCAACAAGGCAAACTCGCGCTGTCCGAGAACTGGAAGATGAGCCCGCCACAACCACATGCCTCGAGAAAGATGGATGTGCCGGGGGCATCATGCTCATTCATAGGGAAAGCCCCATAGACCGAAAAGTCAGTAAACTAGAGATTCGCCTTAAATACGGCGACGACGGACCGTAATGTCCTAAAACTTGCAAATGACCGAAACGTCGTTAAACTACTATCAACCCGCGGCATCCTCAGGCTGGCGTGGTAAAAAAAAACAACGGTATGTCCATAAGAAAAATGGGCACGGATGAAAACCCGAAAGGGCTCCATGAGTAAAAACAGCAGGGCTACCGGCGAGTGTTTGTGAAAACCCGAAAGGGCGCAATCTCGTTTTAAAAAAAAAAGAATAAAAAGAATAAAAAAAAAAGGGAAAACGGTATGTCCATAAGAAAAATGGGCACGGATGAAAACCCGAAAGGGCTCCGTGAGTAAAAACAGCAAGGCTACCGGCGAGTGTTTGTGAAAATCCGAAAGGGCGCAACCTCGTTAAAAGACACTTACAGGGTCCTTTCGACCTTATAAGGAGAAATTACCCGCGTGAGATCCTTACGACTCATAAGGGAGCAACACACTTAGGGATCCTCACGATTCCTAAGGAGAAAATACACTTGCGAGATCCTCACGACTCGTAAGGAGAACTCTCTTATGGGACCCTCACGGCTCATAAGATTTGAAAGTCTTAAGTTACAGAAACCTTAATCTGTTGTTAAGAAACCCCACAACCTTCGATACTGCCCTACAAGCGGTCCATATTGACCCTTGTATACAATCCACGGGCACGAATAAACATTTCCCTAACAAAGTCCCATCCGTGACTAGGGATATTCTTGTACAGCAAACAACACTTGTAAGTCCTCTCGACTTATAAGGAGAAAACCCTTTTGTAAGATCCTTACGACTTACATGAGAACATGCACTTAGGAATCCTCACGATTCCCAAGGAGAAAATATACCTACGAGATCCTCACGACTCGCAGGGAGAAATACCTTTGTGAGACCCTTACGGCTCATGAAGTCAAAAGCTTTAGTCGACAGGATCCTAACCCTGTTTATTAAGCCACTTTTGTTCAACATCGACAGAGGCAAATGATGATTCGCTCCTGGCAATATCCCAGTTGCAGCAATGCTGATGCCTAAACCGGTATCAAATTCCAAGTCCTTTCACGGCAAATGATGATTCACTCCTGGCAATATCCCAGTTGCAGCGATACTGATGCCTAAACCTGTATCAAATTCCAAGCCTTTTCAAGGCAAATGATGATACGCTCCTGGCAATATCCCAGTTGCAGCGATGCTGATGCCTAAACCGGTATCAAATTCCAAGTCCTTTCACGGCAAATGATGATTCGCTCCTGGCAATATTCCAGTCGCAGCGATGCTGATGCCAAGATTGGTATCAGATCCCAAATCCCCTACCCATGAAAAAAATCAGCGAGCCAAAAAAAAAATGCATACGAAATAGCCGAAATGATGGGGCAATTTGCAAACAAAATCAGCAAGTAAAAATGTATGCATGCAAAATAGCCGAAATGATTGGGCAACTCGCAATAAAAAGCAGCGAGTAAAAAGAAAAATAGCCGAAATAATTGGGCACCGCAAAAAATAGCCGAAATGATTGGGCAATCGCGATTTTCGCGATGTAAAAAGCTGAAATGATAGAGGATCGCGGAAAGAATAAAAAAAAATGAAAGAATGAAACTTTTTGCCCTACAGGTGAAATCACATCGATCCCTGTATACAATCCCGGGGCACAGATAAAAAGGGAACCATACCTTCCAAACAGGCTCCATCAGAAAGCGAAGCCAAATCTCGACGGTTCATAGACAACCTAGAGACAATCTCAACATTTG
Organism: Agapanthus africanus; assembly: GCA_030015575.1. Lineage (NCBI taxonomy): Eukaryota > Viridiplantae > Streptophyta > Magnoliopsida > Asparagales > Amaryllidaceae > Agapanthus > Agapanthus africanus. The sequence continues at coordinate 747,328,175 of CM057341.1, read as the reverse complement.
TCGCAATATTACAGACACGATGTCAACAAATGAAGCAAACGAAGATCCCGAGTTTCAGGGTCTCGACGTCAACATCGACAACTTAAAGATCACCAATGGCGTTTCTCCTCACTCCAACCAGATACAGACATGACGTCAACAATCGACCTCAAAGTCGCAATGAAACGGAATCATGGCAAAGTCCCTAGTTCCAAATCTCAATGGCCACATCTACAGCCTGGAGACCAACAACGGTGTGCCTCCTCATTCCAACAGGACACAGATGTTACACCATCAAGCAGAGCGATGGCAAAATCCCAGCTCCATCTCAGCATTCGTCTCGTTACAGCAGACGAGATGTCAACGACGGCGTTCCTCCGTAGTCCAGCAGGATGCAGATGCAACGTCAACGAAAGACCCCATGGTCGAAACAAAGCGGAGTGACGGCGAAATCCCAGCTCCACCTCAGCATTCGTCTCGTTAAAGCAGATGCAATGCCAACAACGGCGTTCCTTCACAGTCTAACAGGATGTAGAAGCAACATCAACAAAAGACCCCATGGTCGAAACAAAGCGGAATGATGGCAAAATCCCAGCTCCGCCTTGACATTCGTTTCGATACAGCAGACGCGATGTAACTGCATCGTCCTTCCTCCAGCAGGGTTCGGACGCGACAAAAACAAACGAAGCAAAGGCCAAATTCCTAGCTTCAGGGTCTTGACGGCAAGTCATATAAAACCTGAAAGACATTCGGAGATCATCTTGCACCAGCGCGGAGTGGTCACCACCTTGACGTTCGTCTCAATACAGCAGATGAAATGTCACCCCAGCGTTCTTCCCCCAGTAGGATTCAGACACGCCAAAGCAAATGAAGCAAAGGCCAGATTCCTAGCTTCAGGGTCTTGATGGCAAGTCATATAAAGCCTGAAAGACATTCAGAGATCATCTCGCACCAGCGCGGAGTGTTCACTACCTCGATGATCGTCTCGGTACAGCAGACGAGATGTCAACTACAGCGTCCTTCCTCCAGCAGGATTCGAATGCGCCAAAGCAAAGGAAGCGAATGCCAAATTCCTAGCTTCATGCGTCTTAACGGCAAGTCATATAAAGCCTGAAAGACAATCGGAGATCATCTCGCACCAGCGCGGAGTGGTCACCACCTCGACGATCGTCTCAATACAGCAGATGAAATGTCACCGCAGTGTTCTTCCCCCAGCAGGATTCAGACGCGCCAAAGCAAATGAAGCAAAGGCCAGATTCCTAGCTTCAGGGTCTTGATGGCAAGTCATATAAAGCCTGAAAGACATTCGGAGATCATCTCGCACCAGCGCGGAGTAGTCACCACCTCGACGATCGTCTCGATACAGCAGACGAGATGTCAACTACAGCGTCCTTCCTCCAGCAGGATTCGAACGCGCCAAAGCAAAGGAAGCGAATGCCAAATTCCTAGCTTCACGCGTCTTAACGGCAAGTCATATAAAGCCTGAAAGACAATCGGAGATCATCTTGCACCAGCGCGGAGTGGTCACCACCTCGACGATCGTCTCGATATAGCAGATGAAATGTCACCCCAGCCTTCTTCCCCCAGCAGGATTCAGACGTGCCAAAGCAAACGAAGCGAAGGCCAAATTCCTAACTTCAACGTCTTGACGGTAACTCATATAAAACCGAAAAGACAATCAGAGATCATCCCACATGGAGTGGTCACCACCACGACATTCCTCCCGATACAGCAGACGAGATGTCAACAACAACGTTCTTCCTCCAACAGGATTAGGACACACCAAGCAAACGAAGCGAAGGCCAAATTCCTAGCTTCAGGGTCTTAACGGCAAGTCATATAAAGCCTGAAAGACCACCGGAGATCATCCCACATGGAGTGGTCACCACCTCGATGTTCGTCTCGATACAGCAGACGCAACATCACCAAAAGGAGCCACGGCAAAATCCCTAGTTCCAAACCTCGACGGTTCACCAACAACCTAGAGACAACCATGACATTCGTCTCGATACAGAGGACGCGATGCCAGCAAATGAAGCGAAGGCCAAATTCCTAGCTTCAGGGTCTTAACGGCAAGTCATATAAAGCCTGAAAGACCACCGGAGATTATCCCACATGGAGTGGTCACCACCTCGACGTTCGTCTCGATACAGCAGACGCAGCATCACCAAAAGGAGCCACGGCAAAATCCCTAGTTCCAAACCTCGACGGTTCATCAGCAACCTAAAGACAACCACGACATTCGTCTCGATACAGAGGACGCGATGCCAGCAAACGAAACAAAGGCCAAATTCCTAGCTTCAGGGTCTTAACGGCAAGTCATATAAAGCCTGAAAGACTATCGGAGATCATCCCACACCAGCGCGGAGTGGTGATGACTCATCGGGGCTCTCCAAAATGGCCTAACCTCAAGTAAAAAGCGGCATGGAAAATTCCTAACGCTTGCTCTTCCGACGGTCAAACTGCCAAGGAGGATTGCTTGAAGACGTCTTGTCCAGCCCCCGAAGGGATCAGAGACACGGCAGTCGCAGGGCTACTCGAACAGCACGATTGCCTATCGAGGAATATATCAGCTCATGCGACGGTACGACGGCCAAAACCCTAAGTACCACAGACCCTAACGGACTTCTGTCGTAAAGAGAAGAGGTTAACTGTGACGTTAGGATATTTTTGCGAGATCTGCTCGATCCGTTTCGACTCGTGAGGAAATTGATGTCTTTGCGAGAACTTCTCGATTCGTCTTGACTCGCGAGATAAAGCCTTAGGCATTAGGGATTAAAAAACCTGTTTCCTAAGCACTGGGGCCCTGCAAGGCGATCCAAAACGGTCTCTTGCATACTATCCACGGGTCACACTCTCCAAAGTCGAATCTCGATAAGGAGGGAAACAACCGCTTACGGGTCCTCTCGACTCGTAAGAGGGAAAATTGTCTTGTGAGATCCTTATGACTTATGAGAGAAAACATACTTAGGAATCCTCATGACTCCTAAGGAGAACACTTATGAGATCCTCATGACTCGTAGGGAGAAAAGTCTTTATGAGACCCTCACGGCTCATAAATTTGAAAAGTCTTAGGTGGCAGATCCTAACCCTGTCTCCTAAGCCATCATCGCCCTGCAAAAAGGTCAAGATGGACCATTTATGAGCCACACTTGCCAAAGATACATGCCACTGAAATGGAGAAGCTACTCATGAGCATATAAACTACTTCACGCCAGAGTAAGACATAAAAAATGGAAGGGTGCGGCTCATGGGGATGAGGGTTTAGAACTATATCTCTTAAGAGTCGAGATCTGAGTCAATGATAAATGACGACGCTTGTGTCCGCTCGTTATCTTCTCAGATCAAGATTCTGAAAGTAATATACCAACCCGAAACTGGTCATACGCTATGCATTACTTTGCACTACTTCACCCACGTAAATACTTGCGTGGGCAAAGTAGTGGGGGGCATTTGCTCCCGCCAAAAATTTCTGCGCAAAAGAGCCCAAGGTATCAAATGGCCGCGATACGCTTAAGAAAATGGGAACTAGTATCTTCCGGGCTGTTTTCTTGACAAACTTCCGAATGAGAAACAGATAAATTCTGATGGTATCGAAAGCGTCTCGAAAAACCCTTCGATTTGATATATAATGGGCCTCATAATTCATCCGGGATCAAAAGTTATGAGGCATTACGTGTCCGCACATGATGGACCTTTAAGAACCCGCTGGAGAAGTTAAAAGATATAATAAAAACTCAAAAAGACCCAAATGGGGCATCACGTGCTCACACGTGACCATGGGTCACGTGCAGACACATGATGGGCTTTTAAAGCCTCTAAAATAATGAATAGAATTTAATTCTAAAAGTCAGAAAATACCTCAACAAGGTATCACGTGCGTACACGTGACCAATGGTCACGTGTTGACACGTGATGGTTAAAACAACAAAATAAAAAAAAATGGCTGAAAAAGGACCCAATTAGGGGTCACGTGCTCACACGTGACCAATGGTCACGTGTTGACACGGTATAGTTAAAACAGGAATAAAATAACAAATGGCTGGAGGGATTACCTCAATGAGGTGTCACGTGCTCACACGTGACCAATGGTCACGTGTTGACACGTGACGGTTACAATTGAAGCATATGTAAACGCTGAGAAAAGAACTAATTGGGGGTCATATGCTCACACGTGACCAAGGGTCACGTGTCAGCACGTGACTGGCTTCGAAAGCCTTACAGTTAATAGAATTAAATTCTAAAAGCTTCCAAATCTTTCCAAATGGAAAAGGATTGTGGGGACCGTTGGATTAAAGATCCAAGGGTGATTAAATATCACCAATTTATGGAAAAATCTTGGACTTGCAAAGATTTCCCCCCTAAATCTAACCGAGATAACAAATGGATATCTTTGGATTTAAAATCCAATGATGAATAAAATTCACCTAATAATCCAAAGGTCCAGATGAATGATGAATGCAAATCAAATCTCTAACGAATACAAATCAAATCTTTCAATGAGAGATTTGCTAAACAAATTGATTATCTTCCTTCTCCTATAAATAGGAGCCAAGAAGAGAAGAGGGGGGACTTTTTTTGGAGAGAAAAACAGAGAGAGGAGAATTTAATTCTCAAGAAGGAAGAAAAGAAAGGAGAATTTAATTCTCAACAAAGAAAACCCTAGGTGAGGAAAGGGAATCAAAACTTCAAACAGAGAATTTAATTCTCAAAATCCAAGAGTTTAACTCTTATACAAAAAAGAACTTAGTTCTTCTTCTGGTTGAAGATCTGCAGAGAGCACATCTCCCTACAACTTGAGAATTTAATTCTCACCGGGTCGAGATCCTGCCATGCAGATCCTAAACTTAGAAGGGGAATTGAGTTTTGAGAATTTAATTCTCCTAAAACAAAACTAGGGTTTAACACTAATCAAGAATTTAATTCTTTTACATATCTGGGAATTTAATTCCTTTGAAAAGAAATCAGAGTTTAATTCTTTCACGATAGGAATTTAATTCCTCCAAAATCATAATTAGGATTTAACCCTACAAAGAATTCAATTCTTAAAAGATTTATGTTCATGAAAAGAACTAGGGTCACGTGCCCCCACGTGACACCTTGAAAAGATCCCCTGCAAAGAACTTTGAAGCATCACCTCACGTGCTCCCACGTGACTCCCAAAACGCAGAAAGAAAAAGCAAAGGAAATGAAAGCTTTGGGCGCTCTCATGTGTTATCACGTGACCCCTCAGCAAATGCTTTAACAATTGGCGCACAGATCCCCATCACGTGCCAACACGTGATGCTCTAAAATAAAAATGAAAGTGTTTAACACTTAATAGCAGAACGAAGAAAGGAGTTTTGGCCCAATCTCAGGCACCCCACGTGACCTCTGAAGCACAAAGAATAGAAAAGAGCTCTGGGGCACCCTCACGTGTCACCATGTGACCTCTAGTGAGCATTATAACGCACAGAGCATGGGCTTTCATCACGTGCTCGCACGTGATGGCCGTCAGAACTAAAGTGTTAAATACTTATCTGCAGAATAAAATAAGGGGAATCAGGGCGCTCTCACGTGTCCACACGTGACCCCTCTCTCCTTAGTGTTTAACACTAATCTGAAGACTTTGTCCTCGGTGTTTAACACTGATTTTCTTAGTGTTTAACACTATTTTGGAAAACTCTATTTGCAGTGTTTAACACTGATTTGCTTAGTGTTTAACACTAATTTGAAAACTATGTTCCCAGTGTTTAACACTGATTATCTTTTAGTGTTTAATACTAACTTGCTAATCTTATTCCCAGTGTTCAACACTGTTGGTCTTTAGTGTTTAACACTAGTTTTAGCCCAATTGGATAAGTTTCTAGAGGCAAAGCCTCTCCTTCAATGGACCAACAGAGGGCCAATATTTCAAACATAATTGGACTTAGCCCAAACTGGCCATAAGTTCTCAAATCATCTTGAACTGAGCATATCTGCTCTTTCAACCAACTCATTGGTTCAAGGGTACATCTCTGAACTCTTCTGATATTTGTCGTTGTAATCCTTCAACGTCTTCAGAGAGGTGACGGGTCCCGACGACCACACATCAAGACGGACTGTGGGGTCCTTAAACCCACGGACTTATGCGTCCTTAAACTAAAATACGGACTGTGGGGTCCTTAAACCCACGGACTTATGCGTCCTTAAACTACCTATGGACCACCACGTCCCTAAACTGGAACATGGACCACCACGTCCCTAAACTGGAACATGGACCCCCATGTCCCTAAACTGGAGATGGACCACCATGTCCCTAAACTGGAACATGGACCGCAATGTCCTTAAACTACCAATGGACCACTACGTCCTTAAACTGGTATTGGACCACTATGTCCCTAAACTGGAGATGGACCACCATGTCCCTAAACTGGCAATGGACCACCATGTCCCTAAACTGGAACAATAGAGCCCCCAAATGCTCTTTTGTCGGATCTAAACAATCCTGTTAAGTCGATCTTAGTCCCAAACTAGACTAACGTATCCTTAACAACCGTTTAAGTTGATCTTAGCCTCAAATATGGCTAACGTATCTTTAAACCTTCAAACAGACTTTAGTCCCAAATTGGACTATGAATCCCTCCAATCAACTTTGGTTCAAGGGTACATCTCTGAACTCCTCTGACACCTATCGTTGTAATACTTCAACGTCGTCAGAGAGGTGACGGGTCCCGACGGCCATACATGCAACGGACCACCATGTCCCTAAACTGGAACAATAGAGCCCAAATGCTCTTTTATCGGATCTAAACGATCCTGTTAAGTTGATCTTAGTCTCAAATTGGACTAACGTATCCTTAACATCTGTCCTTAAACCAAAACCCCAAACCCAAATCTAAGAAAATACGGATTTGGACTAGTCCACGCCCTACGGGCGACAACACAACTTAGTCTCCGTATACAATCCACGGGCAACCAAGCACAAAACAAACACCCACGACACGAAGTGACCAGCTGGAGAAGGAGAAAGTTGTTACCGCGATGCGGTAGCATAATTAACTGCAGGAGCTTATGCCTACAGGGAAGAGTGTCCCCACAATCAAAAATCCCTCAAGCGAGGGGTAATCTGACGAAGTCTGCTACATCGGTTGCATCCGTCTAAACCTCCGATACACGGTGCCATAAATCAACTTGGCATCTTCGGAGAGGTGGAAGGATAAAACCAAATAGCATCTGCCCTGAATCTCAGGCAAGACAGTCCATGTCTCGGCCGTGTGATTCGGAGGGGAACAGTGTCGTGTGTATTTTTATTTGTTTTGGTTGCTCGTGGATTGTATACGGAGACTAGTTTGTGTCGTCGCCCGTAGGACACGGATCAGTTCAAATCCGTCTATTTGAGATTTAGGTTTAGGTCAAGAATTTTTCTTGACGGTTCCCACGTTGGTAGCATTTTTTTCCAACGGGAATGAAATTAGGATGCAGATCTCACATTTGTGAGGTCCATCGGTTCATGAGATATTTGGGTTTGATCTAAGGTTCATTAGCCATATTTGAGTCTAAGATCGACTTATGCGCAATGAGCATATGGGATTAACTGATCATTAGATCATATATGGATAGACCATGGATAGCATACGGTAGTCATTATGGAGACAGTCTGCAAGAAGAAATTTATTAGTTTAAGGACGTCACGGTCCAACATTCCCTATTTGGGACAAATGTTAGTTTAAGGACATTTTGGTTCAATGTTCCGTGTCTGGGATGAAGATTAGTTTAAGGACATTTCGGTCCAATATTCAACATGCGCGCATGTGTATTTGTTACGTGGCGGAGTGAATGATGGTGACATGGAATGCATCCAATTTGGGGTGCGATCAGATTTGAGGTGTACACGTTAGTTTGGAATTGCATCAATGTGGGTGTATAATTCCCTATCTTGATGAAATTTTGCATCAAGTTAGGATGAGGAGTTGTTTTTGGTTGTCGGGACCCACCACCTCTCTGAAAACGTTAAAGAATTACAACGACATATATCAGAGATGTGAAGAGATATACCCTTCAACCAAATCTCGTATTTGAGGGAAAAGGGGTTGATGGACCTAAAAATCGTTAGTTATATTTGAGACTAAAATTATCTTAGCAGATATGGAATGAATATCATTTTGGATATCATCAATGAGAGATCATTAGTCATGTTTGAGACTAAGATTAGTTTGGAAATCATTTTGGATATCAAGAATATAAGATTAGCCAATTTGAGCTAAGATTAGGTTTCTGTAACACCCAGCAGTGCTAAGCACTTAGATGCATATAGCGCTCACGTGTATATCACGTGAGGCTCTCAAATAGTGCTAACCACTAACTTTTTTGGTGTTCATATGTGTTTCACATGAGACGCTCCAATAGTGCTAAGCACTAACTTTTCTCGGCGCTCATGCGTGTTTCACGTGAGGCGCTATATAATTTGGCCTTGAGCGCTCACATGCTTTTCTTGTAATGCGCTGAGTTCTTTTGGAGATTCAATCTCTGTTGATATTTTTAGAGAATTTAAATCTCTGTTAATGGTATTTTGACCATTAACGATCACCAAGATCATTATTTTGAGGATTCGGTATTATGTTCTTTAAGAACTAAGTTTCTAGTGTATTATGAACTCCATGTTTTCCATGTTCATGTTTTCAGAGAGGTTAAACCTCTTTTAATAGTGTTTTGATCATTAAGAATCACCAAGACCACTATTTTGAGGATCTGGGATCAGATTCTTTTAAGAACTAAGTTCTTGATTTGAAGGAACTATGTTCCCGGAGTATTATGAACTCCATCTTCTTCATATTCTTATATCCATGTTCTTCCCTGAATCTTTGATTCTCAAGAACAAGATTTTCTCGATGAGAATTAAATTCTCAACTTGTGAGAGACTTGTCTTGTGGATCTCAGATCCAGAGAAAGAACTAAATTCTTTGAAAAGGGTTAAACTCTTAGGTATGGTATGTCAGGTAAAGGAGATATTTTGATCTCTTTTTTTCCTTTACCTAGGGCTTTTAGGAGGGAGATCTTCTTTTTTGAGAGAATTAAATTCTCTGTTGATTTTAGAGCCTTTTTTCTTTTTACAGAAGCTTATGGGGGGTTTCCTCTTTTTTCTTTTTTTATCAAGTTCTCCCCCTTCCTCCTTTTGATTAATCTCTTTACTCTTATTTCTAGGAGAAGAGAAAAATCAATTTGTTGAGAAAATCTTTTATTAGGAGATCATGATTGATTTCATGATCAATCAAAATGATATTTTAGATCAATCGGTGAATTTTATTCACCGTTGGATTTTTAATCCAAAGGCTCTCTGTTTAACAGAGAAGATTTCTTATTTGTTTAACAAGATCAGAAAATATTTTCCTAAAATAGAATTTTATTCTATCATACAAAGATCTTGTTAGTTTAATATCTTGTTTGTTTAAAAAGATTAGAATTTTATTCTATCAACAAGATAGAATTTTATTCTATCATATGAATATCTTGTTAGTTTAACAAGATTAGAATTTTATTCTATCATACGAATATCTTATTAGTTTAACAAGATTAGGAATATATTTTCCTAACATAGAATTTAATTTTGGTATATGAATATCTTATTAATTTAAGAAGATTAGAATTTCATTCCAACATAGAATTTAATTCTATCACAGAGAATTTTATTATATCATATGAATATCTTGTTAATTTAATAAGATTAGGAATATATTTTCCTAACATAGAATTTAATTCTGTTATATGAATATCTTGTTAGTTTAACAAGATTAGGAAAATATTTTTCTAAGATAGAATTTTATTTTATCAGATGATCGATGGGTGATTTTATAATCACCGTTGGATCTTTAATCCAAGGGTCCTCTGTTTAACAGAGAAGATCTTTCTAGTTTGAGAAAGTTCAGGGAAATATTTCCCACATAGAATTTAATTTTATCAAATGGTTTAATTGGTGATATTTTATCACCATTAGATTTTAAATCCAAGATTCTATGTTAGATAAAGATCTTTTCATATTAGAAAGATCGGGGAAAAATATTTCCCAAATAGAATTTAATTCTGTCACATAGAATTTAATTCTATCAGATGGTAGCATTTTAAATTGGGACGCTCACATGCTTTGCATGTGAACGCTGCCAAAGAATGCGGCAAGAGAACTCACTTGTTTAACACGTGACCCCTAATGTGGATTTTAGTCTATTTACTTTCAGCGCTCATATGCTTTGCATATAAGCGCCCACGCGTTTAACAAATGAGACATGTTTGGCCTTTTTGTTATTTATATTCAGCGCTCATATGCTTTGCATATAAGCACTCACGTGTTTAACACGTGAGGCCAGTTTGGCCATTTTGTTATTTACTTTTAGCGCTTATATATTTTGCATATGAGCACTCACGTGTTTAACATGTGAGGTCAGTTTGGCCTTTAGGTTTATTTATTCAGCGCTCATATGCATTGCATATGAAGGCTCACGTGTTAAGCATATGAGTGCTCACTTGTTTAACATGTGAGGCCAGTTTGGCCCTTAATTTTATATTTTCAACGCTTATATACTTTGCATATAAGCGTCCACGTGTTTAACACGTGATACCAAATTATGAGGATTCTTTTCCTCTTTCTTTTCTCTCCTTTTTTTATAAGGTAATAGCAAGCGCTGAGCCAAAAAAATTTGGCGGGAACAAGCATGTTTGTTAATAGCATTAGGGTCTAAATATCATAAGTTCCGCTATTTTATACTTTGTTTTCGCGTAAGATTCACATCGGATGCCTAGGTTAAGCATACACGTGTACCGATCACAATATTATTTTCACCGGATCGATCCAAAAGATGATTAATTCTAGCAAATTTCCACTTGTTACTAACATGTAATGATAGATCAATTATGCTTAAACTGAACCACTAAAGACCACGGGGTGTAGATAAAATTTACGCTTAATTTAAGACATGAATTTGTAGTTTTAACGTATTCAAGCGAACGAACATATATATATCTAATGCGTATAGCATGTAAGTAAGTGGAGTGCACTTCCTGAGACGAATCGATGATTACGACAGTGATGATGACACAGGAACAGCACGACGAGCACAGCACGGCAGCGATAGTGAGTTTGGCATGGCCACGGTGACAGCAAGGTGGTGAAAGGAAGGTGGTGGTGTTGTCGTGCTCGTCAGCAATGAGAGAAGCCAGCGAGGTGGCTGTGGCAACGCGGTTTGGCGGCTCGAATATGAGTCGATGATGGTCGAAGTATGCCCGGCAGCTGCGGTGGAGGTGATGGCATGGCTTTGAGGCTTGGTGGTTGGAGAGAGGGTGTGAGGTTAGAGAAGAAAAGAGTGAGAATAGAGAGAGAGAGAGAGAGAGAGAGAGAGAGAGAGAGTTCTGTGTATTTGAAACGAGAGAGTGAGATTTAAGTGAGTTAATAGAGTTAATGGGTGATTATGAGAATTAATTGGAATTGATGGGGAATCTTTCGGTTTGGGATTTGAGAAGTTTTGAAAATGAAGGGGGAAAAGAACTGTTGAGGTAGAAAGAAAGAAGCGGAGGGGTCAGGCTTTGAAGTGGGTGAGAGAGTGGGGCCAGTCTGGTGTGGGCTTGGAAAAAGAGTGTTGGGTTGTGGGTAGGATTTAGTTTTAGGGTATTAAGTTGGTTTGGAAAAATAGAATTTAAGAGTTAGGAAAAGTAATAGGAAAATATATAGGAAAATTAGGTTATTAAAAATTAGATTGGGCTTTAGGAAAAATAAATACAATAAATAAAATATAAATGAGTAAATTATTTGGAAACAACATTTTATTTAAATACGGATATTAGAGTACAAAAAGGAAATTTGTATTATAGTAAAAATCCTTTCTTTTTCATTCAAGTTGTTGTGTCTTGCCTAGTGGTTGGATTTAGTTGATAATCACTACTTGTTTGAGAGAGGTAGAGTTGTTAGGATGCTTGGAGATTAAATTTTGAATGTGTTTGAGATTTAAAACTAGGATTTCATGAAGTTTTTGATATTCAAATTGAATCTGGAGCAAGTAGAATTCTCTGAAAATTTAAAGAAAATTATTTTGAGATGTTTGGACCAACCCGAGACCACACCCAAAGCCCAAGGCCTTAATTCTCTATGCATGACACCTATTTATTTCCCTTGGTTGCAATTTACGGCCACCCTGTAGAGTTAGATCTTGGGTTTTTTCCTGTAGCTTCATCTGGTGGTAATTAAGCCACTATATTTTTCTTTTTGTCTCAGATTCCCTATATCAAAATCTGGAAGCGTTTCAAATGGGTTTTGATGATATTTTACTGGTTTAAACTTGGTTTTGTTTATTTCTATATCTCGATTTGATCGTTCAACGTTTGTACATCGACATCGGGGATATTTTGTCGTATTTAGCGTACGTTGACCATATGTTCTAACCTATGTGCGCTTCGCTTGTTATGTCGTTTTTAATTTGGACATTTATGCGGATTTTTATGGTTTCGATTGTAGGTACGATCACAGGGACTTTCGAGACGGCAAGGACGGGCGAGGCAGTCATAGGTTTCGACTAGCTCGAGACGTCGGTGCGTAAATTTATATCTACGGGGAAAGTCGGCTGGTAGGTGTATAACACTTCCGAACTAATTTTAGGGAATACTTAGTATAGAAAGCGTATATACGTAATCCAGATACTTAGAAATAGATTAGTCTATGGTTCACAGATTATGTAATTAGCGTATAATTCAAGTTAGTAGGCAATATATATGTATATATATGATTATTATATGTGATGTACGTGACTAAATGTCCGTACTAATATTGGTTGGATGAGTTTTGATATCATACGATGGAGATTCCGTACTCGATGTGACGAGAATAGATTGCCGGATACGGCCGATATATATTTGACTCGCAGAGTCTTACTAAATCCCGATTGGGATATTATTATGATTGTTAGAGCTATATTTTTTTAAAAACTAACGATCCGTTTTTTCTACTTTTAAATGGTAATGTTAAGAATGCACTACAAATTTCAAATTAATCACTCTTTCAAAAACACTGTAGTCTCTTTATTTCCAAAACAATATTCCGTTCTATTTTTAGCTATAACTGTATAGCTCGTAAGTAATTATCTATTATAATGCTCGTTTAGATTACGATTAATCGATTCGTTATACGTTCGTGCGTAGATTGCTTATTTCTACGCTATGTAATATTATCCGTATTTATACTTCGTACAGTTAGTTTACGATACCATGCTTATATGAATACACCGATAGAACACTGCACAACTACCAATGATTGCTATGTTGCACAAATCACAGACATGCATGTTACACTACACATCATTGGTACTGCCATGACGCTGTAGGATTGCCATGCTAGATAAGATTGATATTATTATATATAGATATGATGATCCCTGTCATGATTTTGATATACGAATACCATTGTTATGGATATTCGTATATGACTGTTGTCAATATGACAAAGATAATATATGCATTATGTTCTTATGAACTTAAGATGAATTATATATGTGTGTTCCCTTATAAAAAAAAGGATGAGGGAAAGTTCCCTACTAAAAGAGCCCCCACGTGTTTAACACGTGAGTGCCTATATGCAACGGATATAGGAACTGCAATTAAATCAATTGCTAGGCTAAAACATCCCCACGTGTTTAACACGTGAGTGCCTATATGCAACGCATATAGGCACTGCAATTAAAACAATTGCTAGGCTAAAACAGCCCCACGTGTTTAACACGTGAGTGCCTATATGCAACGTATATAGGCACTGCAATTAAAATAATTGCTAGACCAAAAGAGCCCCACGTGTTTAACACGTGAGTGCCTATATGCAACGCATATAGGCACTGCAATTAAAACAATTGATAGGCCAAAAGAGCCTATGTGTTTAATACATGAGGGCATGTCCCTACGTAGAATTAAAATTTTACTCAATAAGGAACCGTTGGATCAAATATCCAATGATGATTAAACATAGAATTAAATTCTATTGAACTTTTAAATAGAAAATGATATTTTCTGTTAAACAGAAAGTTGGCGGATCAAAAATCTCATGAGTTGGAAAATATTTTTCATATCTCTTTAAAACAAAGAAAAATTGTGCTCCATTAAACCTAGCACCCTTAGATTAAAAATCCAACAGTGATTAAAAATCACCAATCTACAGAATAAATTCTGTACGGGAAAATATTTTCCTAATCTATAGAATGAGAGATTTTCTAAAACTAATTAACAAACTTCTCTCCACTATATAAAGAACCCAAGACTTCAAGTTAAAAAAAAAGAGAAGAAGAGAAGAAAAGGGAGAAAAAAAAGAGAAAGAAAAAAAGAAAGAAAGAGAATTCAATTCTCTAAAAGAAGAAATCCCCTTCTTAAACAAAAACCCTAGGTAAGAAGAAAATACAGAGATTATATTATCCCTTCTTCGCCTCTCTAAGGGTTTAATCCTCCAAACAAGAGCTTAGTTCTTTCTCTGGTTGAACTCTGCAGAAGCAGTTCTTCACACAAGTTGAGAATTTAATTCTCATCGGGGAGATTTTGTTATGAAGATTCAAAACTTAGGGGAAAGAACTAAGTTCAAACAATTTAATTCTTACAAAAGTATATAGGAATTTAATTCCTTTGATAAAACTAGGGTTTAACCATGTTATAAGAATTTAATTCTTATAAAACAAGAAACTTGAAATTCTTTAAACTCAGATCCCAGCATCGTTAATATGAGATCAAAATCTTCATGCACATAGAAGGTGTTCGCCGCCGAATACGCAGACGGAACCACGTAGGTTTGTCTTGCCTGAATTTGGGGGCAGATGCTATTTGGTTTTATCCGTCCACCTCTCCGAAAATGCCAAGTTGATTTATGGCACCGGGTATCGGAGCTTTAGACGGATGCGGGCGTTGTAGCAGACTTTGTCAGATTCCCCCTCATTTGAGGGGTTTTTGATTGTGGGGACGCTCTTCCCTGCGGGCGCAAGCTCCTGCAGTTAATTACGCTACCGCATCGCGGTAACAACTTTCTCTTTCTTCAGATGGTCATTTCGTGTCGTGTGTGTTTATTTTATTTTTGGTTGCCCGTGGATTGTATACGGAGATTAATTTATGTTGTCGCCCGTAGGGCGTGGATTAGTCCAAATCCGTATTTTCTGAGATTTGGGTCTGGGTTAGGTTTAAGGATCATTAATCTTATTGAGATTAAAATAAACTTAAACGTTTGTTGAGGATACGTTAGTCTAATTTTAGACTAAGATCTATTCAACAAGATTTTGGGATCATTTAGATCCAACGAAAGAGTATTTGGACTCTATCGTTTTAGTTTAGGGACATTGCGGTCCATTGGGTTTAAGGATATCATAGTTCGTAAAGTTTAAGGACATCATAGTCCATGAGTTTAAGGACCTCATAGTCCGGTTTAAAAACATCATAGTCTAGTTTAAAGACGTCATAGTCTGGTATTTTGGTTTCACAATTTAAGGATGCGCCAAAAGTTTTTTGGTTATTGGGACCCTCCATCTCTCTGAAGACGTTGAAGAATTACAACGACATGTATCAAAGGTATAAAGAGATGTATCCTTGAACCAATGTTGGTTGGGGGATCTATAGTCAGGCTTGGGACTAAGACCAATTAAAAATATTGGGAGCACATGGGCTCAGTTAATCTGAATTAGGGGATTTATGGCCTACTTGGGCCCAGCCCATTCAGTTAAAGTGTTTGAAAACTCATTTGGACTCAGTCCATTCATTTTGGAACAAAATGTTAACATTTGTTTGGGCTCAGGCCCTTTTTGTTCAATAACGCAGAGCATTGCACCCCTTCTTCTTTCGTCTTTTTATTGAGTGTTAGACACTCTTTATTATGGCGCCGGGTCCTGTGTGATGAGTGTAGAACACTCTATATCAAGAAGCGCCTACATGAGGAGCACGTGGCGCGCTTAGCGCTGAGCGCCAGACTCGGAGCGTTGGAGCGCTAAAGCGCTTCTTTTGAAGTAGCGCTCACGTGAGACGCACGTGGAGCGCTTGGCGCTGAGCGCCAGGCTTGGAGCGCTGGGGCGCTTCTTTTTAAAATTGGAGCACTAAGGCTTTTCTTTAACAGATCTGATTAGTTCTGAGTTCTGTGCTCCGAGAATTAAATTCTATGTTTATAAGAGACTTTGTCTCATTGGTCTAAGAACTGTGTTCTTCTCTTTTTGATGAGATGTTATGATCTCCTCGTTTCTGTGAAGGACTTTATCTTGTAAATCTGTGATCTAGAAAGAGAACTAAGTTCTCGTGATGTGAGAGTTAAAACTCTCAAATATTAAGGAGATATTATGATCTCTCTTCTTCTTCTTTTTTGTTTACCTTGAAGAAATTTTCTTCTTCTGAGAGCTTGCACTTCTCTTTTTACTTTTCTGAGAACTTGAAACTTATGGGGGGGTTCTTCCTTTTACGACTTGAAGTCTTGGGTCCTTTATATAGGGGAGGCTGATTTGTTGAATCAGTTAAGGAAATCTTTCCTCTGATTGATTTGGGGATGTTTCCTACCGTTAGATCTTTGATCCAAGAGCTTTTGTTTTACAGAAGGCAATCTTCTTGTTTTTTAACAAGATTGGGAAAATATTTTCCCATACAGAACTTATTCTGTATCTTGGTGATTTTTAATCACCATTGGATCTTTGATCCAACGGTGCTCTGATTATCAGAGGACAATCTTTCCTGTTTGGAAAGATTTGAGGAGTATTTCCTCAACAGAACTTTCTTTCTGTTAATTTGATGATTTTTAATCATCTTTGCTGGATCTTTGATCCAAGAGTGGGGAACATTTAGTTCCAATGCTAGCACTCTCATGCTTTGCACATGAGCGCTGCATCAGAGTATTTGACTCTTGGTGCTAGCGCACTTAGCGCTAGCGCTCTCGTGCTTTACACGTGAGCGCTGCATCAGAGTCTTTGGCTCCTAGCTCTTGGCGCTAGCGCTCTCGTGCTTTGCACGTGAGCGCTGCATCATAGTCTTTGACTTCTAGCGCTGGCGCTCTTAGCGCGAGCGCTCTCGTGCTTTGCACGTGAGCGCTGCTTCAGAGTCTTTGACTCTTAGCGCTGGCGCTCATGGCGCGAGCGCTTTTATGAGGCGCTGCTTCATTTCAAATTTCAAAATTTGAACAGAGTTTTGCTCTGATTGGGGGAAACAAATGCCCCCCACCGTTGCGCTCATGTAGCTTACACGTGAGTGCAGCAGTGGCAGCCTCTCCACCGTTAGATTATTTTGAAAGTTGGACCGACTTTCAGCGTCTATAAATAGGGTCTTTGGCCCCTTTGAGATGACCTCTGTTCATCTTCTTGTTTACTTTTTCTTGAGAATTTAATTCTCTTTCAGAGCCAAGCTCTCTGCCTCAGAAAACTCCTTTAGAGTTAAGGCTCTGTCAAATTTTTTGGTAAGATTTGAACCCATTAACAGAGCTTTGCTCTTCTTAGATCATAGATCTTAAAGATTTTTAGGGTTTCTCAACCCGTTAATTAAAAACCAGAGCTTTGCTATTTCTAGATCATGGATCAGAAAAAGAAATTCTTTTTAGGGTTCCTTTAACCTATCGTGCCCCGCTTCCCAGTATACGGGCAGAGAACGCGGCGAGGCCGCTACGTATTTACTGTGAAGTAAATACGCTAAGCGTATCTAAGCAATATAAAAGTAAAGCATAAGAGACAAGATATAATAAAAACAATAATTTTATTTATTCACATTCTTTCTGTACAATGCATGGAAAGTAAATACAACTGAAATAAAGTAATGCCTAAACAATGGCATAACAGAAATGAAAAGTACGGAATGGAAAGTGTACAATGACTAGAGCTCGGGGTCTTCACTGAACTGGACCAAGTTTTCAATAGTGAGCTCGATCTCTGAAGTGTCCAGATCACCTGACGACATTTAAAGAAGAAAGAAAGAGAATGTCGTCAGCGAACAGGTCGCTCGGTAAGTCCCAAAGATAAGGGAGAAATAGAATAAACAGAATAAAAATGTATCTTTTAAAGTTGTATTATATTGTTGTAATATTTTGTTAACGCTGTTGTTTGTAGTTTGGTACAGAAGGATACCTGTGTATACGAGAGGGGTCTCTATATGCTAGAGACCAGGGCAAACGGAATGTACAAAGAACTGTTAAGCCACGGTACAACAACAACGGAATATAGGTTAGGTGTCTTAATCTTACTGTCTCGTGCCACTTTTAACACCTTCCATTCCAATCTACCCCTTAAACCCCGTAGTGTTTTGATTGTATTGTTTATCTTGGATGACTGACCGTAACCATAATATCAGTAAACGGATGTAACTGTATAATCATGTAAATGAAATAACTGGAGAATCATGTAAATGGATGTATATCCATGGTTCGGTTCAGTCAATGTAGATTGAATGTATTGAAAAGTTATAATATAGGGATTCATGTTGAATCAGAATATTGTAGATTGTAGATTGTAGATTGGACTTGAATCGTATTCAAGTCAGATTATAATGAGACTCACTCTGAGTCAGACAATTAGAAAAGTAAATTGAAGTCCTGATTATTTTGATGTTACCGGTAACCGCTGCACATGGGCGGCAGGATTTATGTTTTTTTCAAAGACGATTACCGTATTGATAACACCGTTATTAAGTTATCTACCTTAAATAGGCAAGCACCCACTTCTCCGGCTCCCTGAGGCTCAAGAGATTGGTCCCGCTTAAACCTATGTTTACTAGGGTCCTTAGGGTAATTTATAGAACTTGAGAGGGTTTTATGTAAAAATACTATTATATACTTTTCAAAATACTCCCTAAGTATTTAGTTATCGTCTTTAGAGTTGTAATGAATTTAGATGTTATATTGTGATATTTCTAGTGAAAATATCCTAATTTCATAAATAAAGGTATTTATTTGTAATATTGATTTGTAGGGAATTCATGGTATTTTAGTGTAAAATGATTCTTGTGATATTTTTAGAAAAAGGTGGAATATTTATATTATTACAAAATAGATATTTTAAGGATATATATACATATATTTATATGAAAATAATTTTTAATATATATAATATTTCTAGAAATCTCATTTTCTTTACATTTTCGTATTTTAAATCTTTCGAGACCGAATGCTCCTTGCGGAGGTCTGCATCTCGCACTACTAAGCCCGAGAATGTGAGACAATCCACACCATCCCTAAGGGTTCCCCAAATGGGTTGTAACGGCGCTTTGCAAAGATTTGTATAAATACTAAATCGTTTAGAAAATGGTTTTATTAAGTAAATGGTATTTATATGAAAATGTGTCGTTTTCCCGTATTCTATGTTTCCAAGGGTATTGTGCTATGTTGCATATGAGTGTGTGAGGAGGTAGGTCATTATCTCGCGATCTACTTAAAGGTATATCAAGTTTTGTGATGTTATATGTAGAATTGAAACTATGTGGTATTTAAATGAAAATACGGTAAAATGAAATAGCAATTACTTTTGATTTGAAACTTGATCAATATAGTTGATTAATGTTTAATAGTCAACATGAATTGGTTTAAGAATGATTGTATTAAAGAAAAGTGAGGTTTTATAAAGAATCCGAATTGAAAATCGGATTTGTTCCGATTCCGTCGGGTTTTATATTTCTGTATTTCTAGAATAGAATAGAGAAGTTAGAAATGGGACTTATGGGTTTAGGACAACCAGGAGAGGGAGAAGGATCGGGAGGAGTCGTCGGTGCGTCGTTTCGTCTCCGGGAGCTCCTAAAGTCGTCGTCGGAATTTCCGCCGGAGAATTTGCCGGAGTTTCGCCTTTCGCTCACTTCGATTGCACACAAGGTTTCTAGTGAATTCTTGAGAGTTGGCTCAGAGTTTTGGGGTGAGAGGGTAGTGTGTAGGGTTGGTATTTATAGGGTTAGGCTAGGGTTAGGATAGGTGAAGAGTTTTAAATTAAAAAATGTAAAAATATATGAAAATTCATTAAAAATGGAGTAAAAGAGGTATTCAAAGCTCTCTGGAAACGATCTGAACATTTAAAGTATGCAGGGGGTATAGAAGTTCAAAAGGCACATTTTTTATGTTGACGACTCGGCCGACCGGTCGAGTCTGGCCGGCGGCGCCGGCCCGAGTCAGGCCGAGTCGAGGGCTTGGGAGGTGGGGGGTCGCCTGATGTAGTCTCTGGTACATTTAGTTTTTCAGGTGTAGTGGGAAAATTTGGAGTTATCACGTGTTGACTGTTGGACTTCTAAAAAAAATTTAAAACAAAAAAAATTAAAAATAATGTAGGGTATGAGATTTGAACTCTGGTGGCTTGGTTCAGCAATGTAAGGTATTACCAATGAGTTACAAGCTTCTTCTTGTAATTAAATTGCTAATTAATTACTTATCTTGTGCTCAGGCAATAAATTCCCCTTTAAACAATTTTGAAAAAAAAGTGTACAAAAATTTGTATGGAAAAATTAAGGTTGTTACATTCTACCCTCCTTATAAAAATTTCGTCCTCGAAATTTGTAAAAGGAAAGTGTAACATATTTAAGGGAAAGTTTAGTAACTGAAGTACTTGATAGTGTATAACAAGAGAATGCAGGGGTTTAAAAATATGAATAAGGCTTACCGGTGTTACCTTAACATACAGTCTCGACTTCTATGGCTGCTATGGTGGAGGCTTGGTGTCTCGGCATATTTTTCTGTGTATGCCGGTACATTGTTGCCTGACTAGGTAGAGGTGGTCCATGTGGAGATGGTGCTGGGAGTGCAAGACTAGGTGCAGGAGTCCGGATAGCTGGCTGCTGCGGGTAGATGGTGTGTGTGTGAGCTGATTTGCGTCTATAGGGACAGTTTCCAATTCTATGATCGGATGCGCCACAAACTAGGCACAAGCCTTTTGTGCGCCTACAGTCCTTCCACAAGTGTCCCTTTCTCTGGCAATAGTAACAGAAGTGTGGACTCAACTGGTTAATTATTTCCTTCTGTCTCTTGGGTTTTGCAGGTTGGGTAGTATAGGCTCCTCTTGCCATCTGGGTGGCAGAGCGCTTTACACCGTGTGCTTCTGCTTCTGATCGGTTCACTAGTATAACAGTCTGCTGCTGCAGTCCAATCAGGATACTTCGGATTTCCTCAAGCAGAACCATATTCTCGTTGGGTGGAGCAGGAACGGCAGGTGTGATTGGTAGTGGAGGTGGAGTGTTGTTGAAGTTGGTGCTGGTGTTGTTTGGGGAATCCATAACCTTAAAGAAAAATTTAGGTTATGACAGACTCAAATACATGAAATGATAAGATTCAAGAATTATGAAATTATAAGATTCAAGAAACATGAATTGAAAAGAATGTTTTAGTTGCTGGTTTTTGTGTTATATTGCTTAGCTTGTTCACGCAGAACAGAACTGCATAGTATGGTTCTATACAGCTCTGACCTGCATGGGCCACCAACAAAACCTGTCGCGCACCGCTTCACAGTATACGGGCAGAGGACGCGACGAGACCGCTACGTATTTACTGTGAAGTAAATACGCTAAGCATATCTAAGCAATATAAAAGTAAAGCACAAGAAACAAGATATAATAAAAACAACTTTATTTATTCACATTCTTTCTGTACAATGCATGGAAAGTAAATACAACTGAAATAAAGCAATGCCTAAACAATGGCATAACAGAAATGAAAAGTACTGAATGGAAAATGTACAATGACTAGAGCTCGGGGTCTTCACTGAACTGGTCTAAGTCTTCAGCAGTGGGCTCGATCTCTGAAATGTCCAGATTACCTGACGACATTCAAAGAAGAAAGAAAGAGAATGTCGTTAGTGAATAGGTCGCTCGGTAAGTCCCAAAGATAAGGGAGAAATATAATAGACAGAATAAGAAGGTATCTTTTAAAGTTGTATTATATTGTTGTAATGTTGTGTTAACGCTGTTGTTTGTAGCTTGGTACAGAAGGATGCCAGTGTATACGAGAGGGGTCTCTATATGCTAGAGACCAGGGAAAAAGGAATGTACAAGGAACCGTTAAGCCACGGTACAACAGCAACGGAATATAGGTTAGGTGTCTTAATCTTACTGTCTCGTGCCACTTTTAACACCTTCCGTACCAATCTACCCTTTAAACTCCGTAGTGTTTTGATTGTATTGTTTGTCTTAGATGACTGACCGTAACCATGATATCAGTAAACAGATGTAACTGTATAATCATGTAAATGGAATAACTGGAGAATCATGTAAATGGATGTATATCTATGGTTTGGTTCAGTCAATGTAGATTGAATGTATTGAATAGATTTAATATAGGGATTCATGTTGAATCAGAATATTGTAAATTGTAGATTGTACTTGAATCATATTCAAGTCAGATTATAATGAAACTCACTCTGAGTCAGATAATTAGAAAAGTAAATTGAAGTCCTGATTGTTTTGATATTATCGGTAACCGCTGCACATGGGCGGCAGGATTTATGTCTTTTTCAAAGACGATTACCGTATTGATAACACCGTTGTTAAGTTGTCTACCTTAAATAGGCAAGCACCCACTTCTCCGGCTCCCTGAGGCTCAAGAGATTGGTCCCGCTTAAACCTATGTTTACTAGGGTCCTTAGGATAATTTATAGAACTTGAGGGGGTTTTATGTAAAAATACTATTATATACTTTTCAAAATACTCCCCAAGTATTTAGTTATCGTCTTTAGAGTTGTAATGAATGTAGATTTTATATTGTGATATTTCTAGTGAAAATATCCTAATTTCATAAATAAAGGTATTTATTTGTAATATTGATTTGTAGGGAATTCATGGTATTTTAGTGTAAAATGATTCTTGTGATATTTTTAGAAAAAAGTGGAATATTTATATTATTACAAAATAGATATTTTAATGATATATATACATATATTTATATGAAAATAATTTTTAATATATATAATATTTCTAGAAATCTCATTTTCTTTACATTTTCGTATTTTAAATCTTTCGAGACCGAATGCTCCTTGCGGAGGTCTGCATCTCGCACTACTAAGCCCGAGGATGTGCGATAATCCATACCATCCCGAACGGGTTCTCCAAATTGGTTATAGCGGCGCTTTGCAAAGATTTGTATAAATACTAAATCGTTTAGAAAATGGTTTTATTAAGTAAATGGTATTTATATGAAAATATGTCGTTTTCCCGTATTCTTTGTTCCCAAGGGTATTGTGCTATATTTTATATGAGTGTGTGAGGAGGTAGGTCAGTATCTCGTGACCTAGTTAAAGGTATAGCAAGTTCTGTGATGTTATATGTAGAATTGAAACTATGTGGTATTTAAATGAAAATACGGTAAAATGAAATAGCAATTACTTTTGATTTGAAACTTAATCAATATGGTTGATTACGGTTTAATAGTCAACATGAATTGGTTTAAGCATGATTGTGTTAAAGAAAAGTGAGGTTTTATAAAGAATCCGAATCGGAAATCGGATTTGTTCCGATTCCGTCAGGTTTTATAATTCCGTATTTCTAGAATAGAATAGAGAAGTTAGAAATGGTACTTATTGGTTTAGGACAACCAGGAGAGGGAAAAGGATCGGGAGGAGTTGCCGGTGCGTCGTTTCGTCGCCGGGAGCTCCTAGAGTCGTCGTCGGAATTTCCGCCGGAGAATTCGCCAGAGCTTCGCCTTTCGCTCACTTCGATTGCACATAAGGTTTCTAGTGAATTCTTGAGAGTTGGCTCTAGTTGCGTGCCGGAACATCACGATATTATTATAATACTATAACAGTTCAATATGTTATCCATATTGCATCATATACAGGGTAATGGACGTATAACGGTTATTACAGATAGATGCATATGCATCCAGACATTAGTTGTGTTTCGATATTGATTACAATTTTACATTGGTATTTATTTTGGTTAATATACAGCATATGGTATGTTCACGACACACTACCTGACTTGTTACTTGGATCTTATTGCTAATACCAACAATTCTAATTATTGTCATGATGGACATAACTTGTTGTCTGCATATACAAGAACTGTACCGGCTTGATCTGTGTTGGCATTTGATTTCAATACCTGACTTGAACACAGAATCTTGGGGAAAAAAAGGGAAATTAAGAATGTAACCAAAACGTAACTCATGAGGATATTATTATTGTTTGCCGTGATTCCGGGCGTGAACGGAATAATCATTATTTATTGTTTGTCGTGATTCCGGGCGTGACGGAATAATAATTGTGTCATGGTCCTATGGGGTTTGAACGGGATATATACTGTTAAGTTACGATAAGGATTACATTAATTGATTTTAAAGACTTGTAAAATAGATAACCTAGAAGCACAGACTTTAGGATACACATCACATACATGCAGCTTTTTGTTTTATACCTATGTTATTTATTTACATGCATGTTTAATCATAGCATCATATCCTGGTTATTACTATTATTGTGGTATTTATGACGCACTGACGTCTGGGTTTTGCATGGTCCAGTTCCTCTATCTTTATCGCAAGCAGATCAAGAGTACTTTAGCAATCAAGCCGAGCAATGAGGAGCTAGCTATTTAGTTTATAGACTCTTAATTTATTTATTTCAGTAGTTTTATTTCTATTGATGTGCGCCCATATTGGGACGTGATTCAGAAACTATTGTTTATTGAATCTTGATTCGTTTCCACTTTATGCATTTCTTGATATTATTTATTATGGTAGATGAACATGTGTTAGCTATATTTTATTTTACTGTTCTTGATATCCGATTGACAGCCGTAATGTGACTGTGGAGAGATGATTCCTAGCCATAGGTAGCATGGTTGGCTCTGTCACTTGCCGTGTTTACGTATCTTGGGAAGCGGGGCGTGACAGGATTTGTTTGGTATCAGTGACATAGGATTTAGGGTTAGTCGAGTTTGGTTCTTTTGTAGTTGGGTGTTGAACTTAATACACTAACTAGGTAACCCGGAATTAGGAGTATGTCCTGCCATAATACTATTTTGCCTGTCTTGAATCTATAGCTATCTTGTTTATTGAATCCTGTTTACCGTTACTAATCCCCTTCAATGTCTTAGCTTCAGAATCATGGAGGATAGAGGTTTGCAGTCATACCAGAGGCGTGTTGATAACGCTGCATTTCTTGGAGTTATACGTGGTATGCTTGAAAACCAGAAGCGGTAAACTGAGCTAAATCAGCGGTAGGCCGAGGCTTTCCAGGAGGGCCTGCGGACGGTCTAGCATTCTATAGATGCAGCAGCACCTAGGCCAACACAGCGTGAGGGCACCGTGGTGGACTTTAGAAAGCTTGGGCCATCCATATTTACTGGATTGGAGAAGTCATTGCCAGCGGAGCGGTGGCTAGTTGATACAGAGAACCTGCTCGTTGCCGCGCAGATTCCAGATGAGAAAAGGATGGATGTAGTACGCATCCAATTAGTAAATTACGCTCGTGGGTGATGGCTCATAAAGGAGACTCGTCTGACCAAGCCGATCAGTTGGGCAACTATTTCACGTAGCTTCTTGGAGAAGTTCTTTCCACAGTTTGCTCGGGAGGAAATAGAAGAGAAGTTTATTAGCTTGAAATAGAATGGAGGATCCGTTGATACACATGTGGCTGAGTGGATCCAGCTCAGTCGATTTGCGGGTGAAAGTGTGTCTTAGCACAACTACTAGGTTTATACAAGCATCAAGTAAAAAATCTAGAGTGCTAAGCTACACTAACCTAGAAACTAACTAGAGTATTTGGGTTTACAAAACATGAAAGCAAGTTCTACTCTAAGTGATGGAGACTACAACCTTTGTAGACCAAGTCCTCCACTTCTAAAGCTCCGAGTAGTAGTCCCTACGACTCCTCTTAGCTCCACTTGAAGAAATGAACGAGCTTGCTTCGCAATCTTCGAGGCCGAAGATGATCCACCTTGAAGCTTCTTTAACTCAAGCTAATGCTTCACTAATCAAGTATTAGTGAAGCTAACAACCTAAACTAATAGGCTAGATGAGTGTAGGTTGATGAAGTAGGATTTTTGCTCACTTCAGAAATATTTTTCTCTTTTTATTTTCCAACTCAAGAAAAAACTAGAGGAGGAAGAAGATGAATTTGGGTGAGTGAGAGAAAGTATCTTATATCAAGTGAGAGAATGAACCATGGGCTCTAGATAAATATGAGATGAATAAATATCTAAGGAAAAAACAAAAGAGAGAGATGAGTCATGGCTTCTCAATACTTCTACAAGCATCCAAGCTATGACTCATTTTCTCCTTCTTTTTTTGATTTTCCTTTAAACATAAATCATCACAATTATCTTTACCCTAATGTGAGTCTCAAACACCCATGTTCTATGTATCATCAACCATGATACAAATACATTTTATATATAAATAAATAAATAAATATATATATATATATATATATATATATATATATATATATATATATCAAACATATATATATACACGCACACACACACACAATTATATATAACAAGAGAAGAAAATCATAAGTGAGCAATAATATTAGTTAATATATAAATTTATCAAATATAAATATATATCAAATTATTAAATCAACACTTGATTCAATAATCCGGTTATATCATATATAACCGTCTAATATTATATAAATATGTATATCAAATTATCAAATCAACACTTGATTCAATAATCCGGTTATATCACATATAACCGACAATATTCAATATTCAATATCAAATCAACACTTGATTCAATAATCCGGTCATATCATATATAACGGGCCAATATCAAATATATATATATACATATAACAAATATTTGAATCAACACTTGATTCAATAATCCGGTTATATCACATATAACCTAACCGATATCAAATATCGCAAGATTAGAATATGGTATCACATACTCGTATTTAATCAAACTCCCGCACATATCAGCATATGTGCCCTACTTCGTTTCGCTTGAGCTAGGAAACCTCTGTGTGGGACTCTAAAGACTCGTCAATATGCCAGCAGTAGGTAATGATCACATCAGTCATGCATAAGCCGTCAGCGGTACTAACTGGATATAACAACTACCCAGGTATTGAGTGAATAGAAAATCAACAAGCAAGCTTGTCCAAACTCCGACAAAGCCTATAAGCAACATTTACCATACAGTTCGGTCTCTTTGTCTGATATTTCGCATATCGAGTCTAGGGGTGGAATCATCAGACCCCAGTAACTTGATAAGTCATGCCAACGTGTGGCCTATAACCTTTCGAGAAACTACTGATAACACTTACCGGTAAATCTCATCAGCCCTGACCAGGGACTTGCTGGTATAGCTAATTGAGTATAGCGCAACATCAACTCCCTATACCGGTAGAGAAGAAACCCCTCCTATCGCTCACTGCCTCCATGTGACTCGGGACTGTACCCAAAATCCACCTGTTTGCACAACTCCTTTGAGCCGTGGGAGGGAGGAAATCAAAGCACAGTGGGAACTACACAGGACACTATGACGATTTGGGGCCTCAGAATATGCCTGTATCGCTGATAGGACCGGGCTTCCTTGGCCAAAGCTACGGCTCCATTGTTATCACAATACAAGGGTATTGGATCCTCAATGGATGGAACCACACCAAGTTCAGCAATGAACTTCTTCATCCATACAGCTTCTTTGGCAACATCGTTGGCAGTGATATATTCAGCCTCCATCGTCGAGTCTACTATGGTATCTTGCTTGGAACTCTTCCAACAAATCGTCCCTCCATTGAGGGTGAAGACAAAACCCGAGACCGACTTACTGTCGTCCTTATCACTCTGAAAGCTCAAATCGGTATCGGACTCCACCTGGTGTTCTCCGTTACCATACACTAAGAACATCTCTTTAGTCCTTCTCAAGTACTTAAGAATGTTCTTCACAGCTGTCAAGTGCTTCTCCCAAGGATCTGATTGATACCTACTTACCACTCTAACTGCGTAAGCTACATCTAGTCTGGTGCATAACATCGCGTACATAATAGACCCAACTGTAGAAGCATAGGGTATTAATTGCATGCGAGCCCTCTCCAAATCAGTCTTGGGAGACATCTCTTTGGAGAGAGTGATTCCGGAGCAAGCAGGTAGATTACCACGCTTAGAATCTTCCATACTAAACCTCTTTAATATGGTGTCAATGTACCTGGATTGGGACAATCTCAACATCCGTTTATATCTATCTGTATAGATCTTTATCCCCAGGACGTAGCAGGCATCACCTAGATCTTTCATGGAGAACTTTTGTTAAGAAGAGCTTGACTAAGTGTAGCATAGGAACATCGTTTCCTATCAAGAATATGTCATCCACGTACAATACGAGGAAGACAACCTTACTCTCTACAACATTTTTGTATATACAAGGTTCATCTATGTTTTTGATGAAGTCAAACTCTTTGACCGCTACACCAAAACAGATGTTCCAGCTTCGCAACGCTTGCTTTAATCCATAGATTGATTTAAGCAGCTTGCACATCTTTCCGCTGCTCCCACTATCTATGAATCGCTCGGGCTGTGTCATGTACACACTTTCTTCTAAATCACCATTTAAAAAAACGGTATTGACGTCCATCTGTCAGATTTCGTAGTCATGGTATGCAGCAATGGAAAGTAGGATCCTGATGGACTTAAGCATAACCACTGGAGAAAATGTTTCATCATAGTCGACACCTGGTCGTTGACGAAAACCTTTTTCTACAAATCTAGCATTGAAGGTCTCAACCTTTCCATTTACACCAATTTTCTTCTTAAAGACCCACTTGCTCCCGATGGGTTTTACCCATTCAGGAGCAACTTCCAAAATCCATACTTTGTTGGTGAACATGGATTCCATCTCAGATCGAATAGTATCCAACCATTTCATAGAGTCTTGACTTGTGATGGCCTGCTCTAAACTAGTTGGGTCATCATCTTCCATGATGCAATCCTCACTCCCACCGTCTATGAGAAAATCGTAGAATCTCTTAAGTGGATGAAGAACCCTACAAGATCTGCGGAGTGATCGAGGTTCGTCGGGGACAATTGAATCCTCCGGTTCTACCAAATCATCGGTTATAGTTTTTGTGGATGGAACTTCTTCCAGCTCTACCTCATTACCATTAATTTCTTTTACAAGAAATTGCTTTTTTTAAAAAGTGGCATGTTAAGAAACAAACACCTTTTGTTCCTCAGTATGGTAGAAGATATATCTATATGAATCATTTGGACATCCCACAAACTTACACAAAACAGACCTTACCTCGAATTTGTCCGGATTTTGCCTTTTAACATAGGCCAAACAACCCCATATCTTAACTCGTTTAAGAGATGGTCTCTTCCCATTCCATATCTCATATGGAGTGGTAGGCACGGATTTGGTCGGAACCCTATTCAATAGGTATGCAGCTGTCTCAAGTGTAAAACCCTAAAAGAAAATAGGTAACTCAACAATACTCATCATAGAGCATACTATATCTAATAGGGTGCGATTCCTCCACTCCAATACACCGTTGTGTTGTGGTGTATACGGAGGAGTAAGTGAGAGATAATCCCATTCTCTTTTAAATAG
Source organism: Agapanthus africanus (assembly GCA_030015575.1). NCBI lineage: Eukaryota > Viridiplantae > Streptophyta > Magnoliopsida > Asparagales > Amaryllidaceae > Agapanthus > Agapanthus africanus. The sequence goes on along the minus strand of CM057341.1, from coordinate 747,298,759 downwards.
TCTCGGAATTCGGTGCTCAAGTATTCTCCTCCTCAATCAGATCGAAAGATTTTAATAGTTTTACTCGTCTAGTTCTCAACTTCGTACTTATATTCCTTGAATTTCTCAAAAGCTTCAGATTTGTGTTTCATCAGGAACACATTTCCAAATCTTGAGAGATCATCGGTGAATGTAATGAAGTACGAGAAACCATTCCTGGTATGTATAGAAAGAGGACCGCATACATCACTATGTATCAGTCCCAAGAGTTCAGTAGCTCTTTCTCCGTGTCCAGTAAACGGAGTTTTAGTCATGTTGCCTTTGAGACATGACTCGCAAGTTTCATAAGATGTAAATTCAAACGGATTCAAATATCCATTTTTATGCAACTTAGATAGTCTGGTCGCATTGAAATGACCCAGTCTACAATGCCAAAAGATAGCATTGTTCATTTCTGAACTTTTTCTCTTGTGTGTGTTCTGTATATTCAGAATTGTAGTTTGATTTAGAACGTATATACCGTTACACAACGTACCAAACCCAATCAACACTTGATTTAGATAAATGTTCATAATATTTTTCTCCAACACAAAGTTATATCCTTCTTTATGTAATAAAGAAACTGATATAATATTGCACATCATTTTTAGTACGAAATAACAGTCGTTCAAAATCAATGTATTACCATTTGGTAATACAAGGTGATATTCGCCAACAGTTTTGGCTGCAATAATTGCACCATTCCCTACTACGAGAGACCTATCACCCTTTCCCATTTCTCTACTTCTTCTTAACCCATATAACAAATTATAAATGTGGGATCCTGATCCGGTATCCAATACTCAGGACGAAGAGCATACTGAGAAACAGTTCTCGGTAACAAACACCCCCGAAGAAGATGCATCAACATGCTCTTTCTTCGTTCGGGTTGCGAGAGAATTCTGAAATTCCCTTATTCCTTACTCAGACTTATGACAATCATAAGAAAAAGTGGAACCAATGTTCCCCAGCTCAGTATAGTAAGCGGGTTCGGTCAATACATCCATATTATTATCTTGATTAAGGCGTGTCATAGTTGCTACCTAGAGAGAGAGAGAAGAAAACACTTTAGCATGCACTCTTGCAAGATTAGATTGGTTATTATCTTATCTAATCAGGATAGTTCCCGCTATTTTTATAAAATCTTCCTTCAAACCCTAAAAGGTAAGATTAGCCGGGATTAATTACACTCTACAAGTACGCCAATCGGTCAGCCAAGTAGGTATTGGTACTTCGAGGGAGACTCCCCGTGCTTTCGCATGAAATTAATTAAATAATCTCGTTTCCGCAGGGGTATAACCCCGTTAACACCTTTATTAGACACCTACTGGATCGGCTAATTGTAAAGTGGAAAACTCTTTCAGGAGTAACACTTACTCGCAGTGTGTATCGAGATCTAAGTACCTCATAGAAGATATGCAATCTCATTGCAAATTTCAACACTTGAAATTCCCAATATTTGTTTTTATCCGTAGCGACTTATGACCTTCGCTATAGTCAACAAATCATAAGTGCTAGCCAAGTTCAACCCATCATTTCGTGATTGAATTAAACCTATCCACATGACACTTGACAAGGTCAACAAGGCTGTACGACTACCCTAATCCAACCGCATCACATGTTGAAGATAAGCACTAATCAGCTACCGCACCTTGACAAGGTCAACAAACGCAGCACGAATACTAAATAGTCCTTATCTGAAATGATGAAGGGCTATGTTTGGTTTTGAATAAAACCTTTTAACGTAATGAACTTGATATCGTTGTAGAATCTAGTGATTTGAAAAGGAGTGGTTTAAGCTCCGCTTTTAAAATCGAGTAATTTTCAAAACAAACTGAGTGGGTTGTAGCATTTACTAGTCTTTGGTAAAGATGTCACTCCCGGTGAAGAGATCATGGCTATTTCATCATCGAATGAGGTGCTGGATATTCATCGAGTAATACCTCTATGCAAAGCAAGAACTAGAGCTACCTTTTTGAAAAATTTGATTCTAAAACATCTTTAGGATTCTTTTTATTTCATTAATCTCATTAATGACGTCCCATCATTTATATTTCCTAAACATCACAGAAGAAACAAAAATAGAACGTACGCTTATGCCATCCGTATTTGCCACCGGGCTCCGTCATGCACCGTTAGGTTACTTAACTAACGGTAGAGAGGGGGCTGGACTAGCACGGGTACAAAACATAAGCAACGTTTATTATATAAATCATATATATAGCATTCGTCTCACGCGGTTATATGATCACATCACAGAACTCAGGCAGCAGAAACAAACATATGAAATACAGGATATACTAGGAGGTCCGTATTTTAAATTAAGCCAGTAATGAAAAACACGGATTCCACGGTCGTGATGAATAGCCAAACTCATATCCCTAGACCTCTATGAGAGAGGCAAGTGACCTTGGCAATTCTAGAGTTAGGAGGCCCTGTCTCGACTCCTCGAGATGGTCTCCCACTGGACTCTAGAACCCGGTTACTTGTGCTCCCCGCTTTGGGTCTATCCTAATGCGGAAAAGTAAATAGTATACATCAATGGTGACAACATTCTCAACCCGAAAGTGTCCCAATAAAAGAATATTACATACAAATTTTATTACATGAATGAAAATATAAAAACTCTCATCTCACATAAAAAAAACCGGGCTATTCAATCACGACGAGCCAATATAACATATCAGAAACAACACATAACATCACATGTCATCAACGTAAGTAAATATGCGTATTCCTAATATCGTTGACGTATAGCAACGAGATCGGGGATACACCACATATTACACTTACGGCCGCACAAAAGAAATGAAAACTATAATAATTAGAATCAGCATATTCCTTAGACATCATAAACCCGGAATATCTCATATTTCAGATTTCATGCCTAACCCTATAAACCTTGCATTTAAGTCTCGAATTGAAAACACTTTTCAAAATCTAGTCAGGTAATTCAACAAGATTCCCGATAAAATGATCGAATGCTCGTCGGGAACTTTAGTAGATTGTCGCACCCCCGATGCCGTCAACGAAGTGCACTTGGGCGGAATAACGCGGCCGTGAGCATCCGAGTGGATGCTTTTGGTTAAGGTGTTCTCCTAAGGATACTTGGTCAGGGCTATGGGGTGTGGCTAACTAGTAGTGTTTCCCAGCGACTATTCGCGTACAATACGAGATTGCGACGGAGTTTTGATCCGAATCGAAACTCCGTGGCAACCAATCAAACGAGACTAAAATGCTAGATTTACAAAACGCAAACTAGTTTTCACTAAACTAATTAATGTGGATTCCAAATATTGTATCACATATCATAAATATCTAGACGATATTAAACATTTTGATCGATATATCAAACACTCACAAATCACAGAGACCTCAACAACTTGAGTCTCACTAAAAATACCCAGAAAGTGCCAAATACCAAAATGGAGCAGCACAAGAAAAACGATCCCACAATTCATCAAACTTGCGGCGGAACCACGGCCAAACAAGGGGTTAGGCCGCGGTTCTGCGGCGCTTTGAATGAATTGGGGCTTCGTACTTCTTGGGGCTCCATCAAATAACATGCACGATTTTTTGCATATTTTAATCTGTAAAATATCAGCTTTTGATAAAATGGACAGAAAAATGAAAAATGCGGGTTTTTGAACTTCGATCGAACACTATAACGTCGTTTAGACCTTACCTAATGCTCTAGATTGGCTCTGATACCATGAAAGTGTGTCTTAGCACCACTACTAGGTTTATACAAGTATCAAGTATGCAATTTTATAAAATCTAGAGTGCTAAGCTATACTAACCTGGAAACTAACTAGAGTATTGGGTTTACAAAACATGAAAGCAAGTTCTACTCTAAGTGATGGAGACTACAACCTTTGTAGACCAAGTCCTTCACTTCTAAAGCTCCGAGTAGTAGTCCTTACAACTCCTCTTAGCTCCACTTGAAGAAATGAACAAGCTTGCTTCGTGGTTTTCGAGGCCGAAGATGATCCACCTTGAAGCTTCTCTAACTCAAGCTAATGCTTCACTAATCAAGTATTAGTGAAGCTAACAACCTAAACTAATGGGCTAGATGAGTGTAGCTTGATGAAGTAGGATTTTTGCTCACTTTAAAAATTTGTTTCTTTTTTTATTTTCCAACTCAAGAAAAAACTAGAGGAGGAAGAAGATGAAATTGGGTGAGTGTGAGAAAGTATCTTATATCAAGTGAGAGAATGAACCATGGGATCTAGATAAATATGAGATGAATAAATATCTAAGGAAAAAAATAAAAGAGAGATGAGTCATGGCTTCTCAATGCTTCTACAAGCATCCAAGCCATCACCCATTTTCTCCTTTTTTTTATTTTCCTTTAAACATAAATCATCACAATTATTTTTACCCTAGTGTGAATCTCATACACTCTTGTTCTATGTATCATCTTCCATGATACAAATACATTATATATATATATATATATATATATCAAACATATATATATATATATATATATATATATATACACACACAATTATATATAACAAGAGAAGAAAATCATAAGTGAGCAATAATATTAGTTAATATATAAATATATCAAATATAAATATATATCAAATTATTAAATCAACACTTGATTCAATAATCCGATTATATCATATATAACCGTCTAATATCATATAAATATGTATATCAAATTATCAAATCAACACTTGATTCAATAATCTGGTTATATCACATATAACCGGCAATATTCAATATTCAATATCAAATCAACACTTGATTCAATAATCCGGTCATATCATATATAACGGGCCAATATCAAATATATATACATATAACAAATCATTGAATCAACAATTGATTCAATGATCTGGTTATATCACATATAACCTAACCGATATCAAATATCACGAGATTAGAATACTGTATCACATACTAGTATTTAATCATGCTCCCACACAAATCAGCATATGTGCCCTACTTCGTTTCGTTTGAGATAGGAAACCTTTGTGTGGGACTCTAAACACTCGTCAATACGCCAGCAGTAGGTAATGATCATATCAGTCATCCACAAGCCGTTAGCGGTACTAGCTGGACGTAACGGCTACCCAGTTATTGAGCGAATAGAAAATCAACAAGCAAGCTTGTCCAAACTCCCATGAAGCCTATAAGCAACACTTACCGTACAGTCTGGTCTCTTCATCTGATATGTCGCATATCGAGTCTAAGGGTGGAATCGTCACACCCCAGTAACTTGATAAGTCATGCCGATGTGTGGCCTATAAGCTTTCGAGAAACTACTAATAACACTTACCCGAGCTCATCAGCCCTGGCCAGGGATGCCGTTATAACCAATCGAGCATAGCGTAACATCATCTCCCTATACCGGGAGAGACGAAACCCCTCCTATCACTCACTGCCTCCATGTGACTTGGGACTGTACCCAAAATCCACCTATTTGCACGACTCCTTTGAGCCGTGGTAGGGAGTAAATCAAAGCACAGTGGGAACCACACAAGACAATATGACGATCTCGGGTCTACAGACTAACCTGTACAAGTATCACCAGAGAACTGCTATCTGACGATAGGTATAGTACCAACTAGGAGTTCTCGACGGGTCCTGTTCGGTGTACCCATTCTCTAATGAGCACATGTGTACAATCTTTGATGTCAAACACCAATAGATGTAGGATCAACCATCGCCCCATAAAGGGTCAAAAAATGTACACACTAGTCTACTCTGGAATATCGATGCCCTATCTCAATATTCTCTCGACAAAGAACTGTTAAAGGATGTGCTTGCGGACTACACAAGACCCACTAGTATGATCTGCATCATAGTCCTGGTACTCAAGCTATCATCCTAAGGATTTTATCAATATGTATCAGAGAGACAGTATAACAATAAAAGTGTACATGTTAAGATAAAGAGCAACCAAATAGCATACTATCATGTCGAGCAAGAAAGTCCTCTATATATATGTCAAGCATCCACTATATCATACAATAATGGCCTCTAGAGCATACATATTCCTAACAGTGGGGCCCTTAGTTGCCAATGAGGCAGATAGGATACGGAGGTTTATGCGTAGTTTGGATGTGAAGATTTAGAGACACATCATATCGTGGGGATTGACCACCTTCTCCCAAGTTCTCAAGGAAGCCAGGGAACAACGGAGCTTATCGATGAAAGTAAAGGGTAATCTACAGTAAGAGGTTGTAGTGCGGAAGCCGGAGTTTACGCCAAACAGAGCTCATGTACGTAGAGGCATTCCGATAAATAAACATGGAACAATACCTATGAAAAAGACCTCTGTTTCAACGCAGAGGAAGGATATGATTTGTGATTAGTGCCAACGACCGAGTCATTTCCGGAAGGAGTGTCGGATGAGGCTTAGGCAGTGTCTGATTTGCAAAGCCGCTGATCATCGAATTCATGCTTGCCCATCAAGAGTTCTATTGAAGGGTGATACTCCGAGAGCACAGCAAAAGAAAATTACTCAGAGGCCTAACCAAGAACGGGCATTCACCTTGACGGCCGAGGAGGCCAAAGCTTCAGACGATGTTTCAGGTATGCTACTTGTCTATAATTTTCCCGTATTGGCATTATTCTATTTAGGTACATTTCATTGCTTTATGTCGTCCAACTTTATTAGTGCACACTCTATTCCACACACTGGGAATGGGAGAATTGTATCCAACAGTGAGTGCAAGGGTTGCTCGATCGTTATTTGCGGACGGGAGTTATTCGCGGATTTCTTGGTGATTAATACTGGCAGCTATGATGTTGTCTTGGGAATGGATTTTCTTGGCACTTTCCATGCTTACATTGATTATAGGGCAAAGAAAGTGATTTTCCAGATTCCCGGACATTCGGAGCTCATATTTTTGGGAGGTAGCAGATCTGTCAGGCCAGTTGAATTTAGGGCTAGGCCGACTAATACCATTCTTTCATCGATGGAAATAAACAAGGAGAAAGCGCCAGTAATAGTTCAGGATTTTATGGATGTGTTTGAGAACATCTCGGGTTTACAGCAAAAACGAGATGTGGAGTTCACGATTGATCTTATTCCTGGACCAGCGCCGATTTCAAAGGCTTATTATCCAATGATTCCAATGGAACTAGAAGATGTAAAGAAATAAATTATTGAATTAATAGAGAAGGGTTAGATTCACAGCATCGGTTCACCATGGGGAGCTCCAGTTCTTCTAGTCAAGAAGAAGGATGGCACGCGGAGGATGTGCATTGACTATCGAGAATTTGTAACAACCCCAATTCTTATGTACATAAATTTGATTAAAAGTTAATGTATAATTGGGGTATTTACATTTCCTGTGAGTACTATAAGTATTTGATTCAATTTTGAACAGCAAGAAAGATCTTGTAGCTCATTGGTAAGACCTTGTACTGCTGAACCAAAGCACCAGAGTTCAAATCCCATCAGCCACATTATCTTTTTATTTTAAATTCTTTTCATCTTTTAGAAGCCTAAGAGTCTACACGTGCACTACACGTAATAGGGTAAGTTACAGAATAAACAAACGTGACCACAAGGCTAAACCAAGAGTCAGGGACACGTGGCATCAAGACGAACCCCGACTCGCCCAACTCGGGCCGACGAATCGGCTGACTCGGCCGGCGCCGCCGGGTCAACTCGGTCCGATCCCACTTTTTCTTAAACCTCTTGCACCCTTTGGCCTACCACACTCCCCCTGCACTGTTTAAATTCTCTGCAATTAACCAGAGAATTAAAATACCCCCTTTTAATTCTTTTTAATGTAAATTTAAATACAATTTTTATCATACCCTTTCACCACCCTAAACCTTATATTTTTTCCTATAAATACCACCCCTCAAATCACCCCCCTCACTCACAAATCTCTGCCCAAAATCTCAAGAAAATTCCCAAGACTTTTTGTGTGCAAGTGGAGTTAGCAAAAGGCGAAGCTCCGACGAACTTCCGACAACGATCCGAGGAGATTCCGACGACGAAACGACGCACCGGCACCTCCTACCTCTTCCTCTTTCGCTCTTCTAGTCAAATAACCTGTAAGTCCCTACTTCTTCCTCTTTTCTCTATTCTAAAAATATTCAAAACTAAAACCCGACGGAAACGGAGTTAATCTGACTTCCGATTTGGTTTTTCCTTAAAAAGTTCTATTTTTCTTAAACACAATAATACCAAACTCTTGTGTCATGATCATTAAACATTAACGAAGACAATAGAATAAGTTTAGCATCAAAATAATAACCGTAGCAAGTTTTATTTCACTTTTACATTAAAATACCCTTATGTTTCATTTCGACATGCTTGAACTTTTTAAAACCGTACTACCTTAGAAAACTATGAGGTAATGACCTACCTCCTGACAACACTCATATGTAACATAGCACGATGAAATTTGGGAACATAGATTTAGGAAAAATACGATTTTACACATAACTGCCTCCGACTTATAAAAATATTTTTCTACAAGATATGTATTTTAACAAATCTTTGCAAATACGCCTCTACAACCCATTTTGTGGAATCCGTTCGGGATGGTGCGGATTATCGCACATCCTCGAACCTAGTAGAGTGAGATACAGACATCCGCAAGGAGCATACGATCTCGAAAAATTTAATATACAATTTTCTTTAGAAAATGTGATTTCTATTATAAATAAAACTTATACTTTTAATAAATAAATATATATGTAATTAATTTCAAAATATCTAATTTTAATATTTATAATATTCCACATTTCCAAAATTCAAGAAAAACATCTCATTTACAAGAAAATACCATACAATTCCAATATTACAAATAAATACCATATATTACGAAATTGGGTTTTATTCGCTAGAAATATCACATTGATAAAATATACATCAATGAAAACTTTAAAGACGATAATAAAATACTTGAGGTGTATTTTGAAAATTATACAAAATTATTTTTACATAAAAACCCCTCAAGTTATACTAAATTACGATAAGGACCCTAGTAAACATAAGTTTAAGCGGAACCAGTCTCTTGAGCCTCAAGGAGACGGAGATGGGTGCTTGCCTATTTAAGGTATACAACTTAACAAACGGTGTTATCAACACGGTAATTGTCTTTGAAGACACAAATCCTGTCATCCATGTGCAGCAGTTACAGATAGCACCAAAACATAATTTAGGATTTAATTTCGTTTCAAATTGTCTGACTCATACTGTGTCTCGATATAATCAATCTAATTTGAATATGATTCAAGTATCAAATTTCAATACTATATGGATCTATGAATCCGTCTAATCAATCTATATTGACTGAACCGAATCATAGATATACATTCATCTACATAATTCTCCAGTTACATCCATTTACTGATATCATGGTTTCGGTAAGTCATCCATCTATATACAATATACACTTCAAACAATACATCAATACAAGCAAGAAATCGCGGGGTTTATAAGGGGTAGATTGGTACGGAAGGTGATAGAAGTGGCACGAGACTGCAACCATAACACACCTAACCTGAATTCAATTGCCGTTGTACCGTGGATGAACGATTCCTTGTGCTCCGTATACCTTAGTCTCCGGAATAGTGTGACCCCTCTCGTATACACTGGCATTCTTCTGTATCAAGCTACAAACAACAGCGTTAACATTAAATACAATATTATAACAATATACTCTCTATTCTGTCTATTCTATTCTTGTCTATTTACGGGACTTACCGAGCGATTTGTTCGCTGACGAAATTCTCTTTCTTCTTCTTTGGAATATCTTCAGGTGATTCGGACTCACTCGAGATCGAGCCCACCAGCGAGGATTTGGACCAGCTAGCTTTCGACTCGGAGCTTTAGTTACTTGTACATTTCATTTCAGTATTTTTCATTTCTGTTATGCCACTGTTTAGGCAATACTTTCCATTCCATGTATTTACTTTTCAGATGTATTGTAAAAAGAATGTTAATAAATAAAGTTATTGTTCAATATATATCTATTGTCATTGTCTCTTGTGCACTTTACTTATATTGCTTTGATACGCTTAGCGTGTTTACTTCAGAGTAAATACGTAGCAGCATCGTCGCATCCTCTGCCTGTACACTGGGAAGCGGGGCATGACAGAATTAATGTTCATAACATTTTCCTCCAATACAAAATTATATCCTTCTTTATGTAATAAAGAAACTGATATAATATTGTACATCATTTTTGGTACGAAATAACAGTCGTTCAAAATCAATATATTACCATTTGGTAATACAAGGTGATATTCGCCAACTGATTTGGCTGCAATAATTCCATCATTCCCTACTACGAGAGACTTATCATCATTTCCCAGTTCTCTACTTCTTCTTAACCAATATAACAAATTACAAATGTGGGATCCTGATCCGGTATCCAATACCCAGCTCGTAGAGTATACTGAGAAACAGTTCTCGGTAATGAACACACCCGAAAAAGATGCATCAACATGCTCTTTCTTCATTCGAGTTGCGAGAGAATCCTTTTATTCCCCTATTGCTTGCTCAGACTTATGATAATCATAACAAAAAGCGGAACCAACGTTCCCCAGCTCAGTATAGTAAGAGAGTTCGGTCAATACATCTATATTATTATCTTGATTAAGACGTGTCATGGTCGCTACCTGGAGAGAGAGAGAGAAGAAAACACCTTAGCGTGCGCTCTTGCAAGATTAGATTGGTTATTATCTTATCTAATCATGATGGTTCCCACTGTATTTATCAAATCTTCCTTCAAACCCTTTAAGGTAAGATTAACTGGGATTAATTACACCTTACTGTAAGTCGATGTACAACACCCCAGTACTTGTGGGGAGGCGGAATTTTCAAAAACGAACTTGTTTAGTGAACAAACATCAACTAACCGCTTGAATCGAAGCTAAACGATAACTAACTACAAACATAGAGTTTCTATGCTACTATGTTTAGGGATTATACCTAATGAATCGTGTCCTTCTTCTTTGCGAACTCCACCTCCTCCTCGGCCTTCTTGAAGTAGTAGACGATCCACCCGAGAGCTTTACTCCAAGCTTAGCCTCTAAACTTGAGGCAACTAACCTTCTTTAAGTGCTAATCAAAGAAGCTAGGTGATATAGAGTGAGGGTTATGGTTTAATTAGTCTAACTAATCCTTGTACTCAACACATGAGAGGGGAGGATTAGGGTTTGAAGAGGGAGAGCTTGAGGAGAGAGAAGGTGAAAATAATAGTGAAGTGAGAAGAATGAGTTATCATAATATATATCAAGCATTTCTTTTTATCAAGAAAAGAAAAGAAATCATTTTACAACCATGCTTGATAAATATCTTGTGGTGATTCATCTCCATGAGTCATTAAGCAATTATGAAGCATTAATGACATGGATGAATCATCCATATGACTCACTAATCTCATTCAATGTATATGCTACCTAAACCTCCTTAGTCACCATCTTCTAGAAGCTTCTCGCGCAATTACGAGAACGCCCCTCCTTTCCGCAAAAATACGGAAAAACTTTAGACTGTATAAATCCAATAACCGGATACCAGTAACTGGCTTAAATCAAAGCCGACTGGTAAAAACTGTCCGAAAGTCGTACGTGCGTAAACACACGTATGCGTCCGAACCCTTGTCGTAAAACCATACGACCTCTATATCGTTTCGCCTAGAGTAGGGAAACTCTCTGTGTGGGACTCTAGAGACTCGACTACTACGCTGGCAGTGGGTTTAACCACAGACCGCAAGCGGCACTAGCTGTACGTAACGGTCCCCAGGTAGATGTCGATAAGAAGGCCGATGAGGAAACCCATCCGAACTCCTACTGAGCCTGATGTGACAATCTCCATACAGTCCGGTCCGTTCGTCTTAAACTATCGCATATCGGGCCTAGGGGGGCGGCAAGCGTCAGTCCCCTAATAGCGGTATAAGTCGTGTCGGAGCGAAGCCTATTACACCCTGAGAAACTACTGGAACCTACCAGCAAATCTCGCTTGCCCTGGCCAGGGACTTTGCATAATGGCTCTCTGACACAGCGCGATATCAACCCCCAATACCGGGAGAGACGAATCCTGTCTAACCGCCACTGCCTCCAAGTGCTCGGGACTGCACCCAACTGCTACCTGTTTGCACGACTCCTTTGAGCCGTGGTAGGGTAGCAATCTAAGAACAGTGGGACACACTCGAGGCGAAGTAGCAGTGTCAAGTCTACGGACTATGCTGTACTCATGTCACCTGGGAACTGTTCACTGACGACTGGTATAAAACCAACCAACAGTTCCCTGTGAGTCCTGTCCAGTGTACCCGTAACCTAACGAGCACCTGCATACTATCTCCAGTACGACGTACTGACGGCTGTGGGACAGACCATCTCCCCAACTGGGATGAGAAGCGTACACACTAGTCTACTCCGGAGTATCGATGCCCTGTCTCGATAATCCAACGACTAGGGACCTGAATAAGGATGTGCTTGTAGACTACCCAGCCCCCACTAGTGTAACTGCCATCACAACGCCGGTAGTCAAGCAAGATCCTAAGAGCTCTATCAATACGTATACTCACATATTAAGATAGAAAAAACCAAGTAGCATACTACCATGTTTAGCAAGACTTTCATATACATGTGAATATCCCAAGCTTCCATTAAGTAATATACAAACTAGTATGATACAGTAATGGCCTTCTAGGGCATAAACACTAACAATCTCCCACTTGCACTAGGGCCATGTACTGGCGTATCGAAGACCGATGATCTCGAGTAGCCTCTCGAACTGAATCTGAGGTAGGGCCTTTGTGAATGGATCAGCAATGTTCTCTTCAGAAGCAACTCTCCGAACCTCGATCTCCTGACGATCAATGATCTTCCTGATCAGGTGATACCGCTTTAAGATGTGTCTGGACTTCTGATGGGACCTTGGTTCCTTCGCTAAAGCTATAGCTCCGTTGTTGTCGCAATACAGAGGTATTGGATCAACTATGGTAGGAACCACCTGAAGTTCTGTTAGGAACTTCTTCATCCAGACTGCTTCTTTTGCGGCATCGCAAGCAGCTATATACTCTGCTTCCATCGTTGAGTCAGCAACGGTGTCCTGCTTGGAGCTCTTCCAGCACACCGCCCCTCCATTGAGGGTAAAGACATAACCCGATATGGACTTGGAATCGTCCTTATCACTTTGGAAGCCGGAATCAGCAAAGGCCTCCAACCTGAGGTCTTTTCCGTCGTAAACCAAGAACATCTCCTTAGTTCTTCTCAGGTACTTGAGAATGTTCTTTACTGCTATCCAGTGCTTCTCCCCTGGATCTGACTGATACCGGCTTACCACGCTTAGTGCGTAAGCTATATCTGGTCTGGTGCACAACATCGCATACATTATAGAGCCTACCGCAGAAGCGTAGGGTATAATAGACATGCATTCCCTTTCCAAATCAGTCTTGGGAGACATCTCTTTGGAGAGGGTGATTCCGTGACAAGCCGGTAGATTACCGCGCTTAGAATCTTCCATACTGAATCTTTTCAGTACAGTGTCGATATACCTGGACTGCAAAAGTCCTAACATCCTCTTGGATCTATCACGATAGATCCGGATCCCCAGAATGTAAGAGGCATCACCCAGGTCTTTCATGGAGAACCTGTGTGACAAGAATCCTTTGACAGATTGTAGCATAGGAATGTCATTTCCTATCAATAGAATGTCATCCGCGTACAAGACGAGGAATACGACACTTCTGGCTACAACTTTATTATATATGCACGGTTCATCTGGATTTTTGATAAAGTCATATTCTTTGACTGTTTCATCAAAACAGATGTTCCAACTCCGTGATGCCTGCTTTAGTCCATAAATGGAGTTAAGCAGCTTGCATACTTTCCCGCTGCTCCCACTCTGATTGAAACCCTCTGGCTGATCTATATAGACGCTCTCTTCTAAATTTCCATTCAGAAAAGCCGTCTTTACGTCCATCTGCCAGATTTCATAATCATGGAAGGCAGAAATAGCAAGAAGGACCCGAATGGATTTGAGCATAGCCACTGGAGAAAAAGTTTCGTCATAGTCCAAACCAGGTCTTTGACGAAAACCCTTTGCAACAAGTCTAGCCTTATAGGTTTCCACCTGTCCATCTACACCAATCTTTTTCTTGAAGATCCATTTGCATCCTATGGGTTTTACCCCATCTGGAGCAAAGTCCAAAGTCCATACTTTGTTGGTGTACATGGACTCCATTTCGGTTCGCATTGCATCTAGCCATCGTACCGAGTCGCCGCTCTAGATGGCCTGCTGGAAGTCAGTAGGTTCATCATCATCTATGATGCAATCCTCTCTATCCCCATCTATGAGAAAACCGTAGTATCTCTCAGGCGGATGAGACGGTCTACTACTCCTGCGGAGGGGTGCGGGAATGTTCAGTTCTTCTTGAACTATCGGTTCTACCAAACTTTCAGTAGCAGTTTGTGGTTCTGGAATTTCTTCCAGTTCTATTTCGCTCCCACTTATTTCCTTTTCTAAAAACTGATATTCTAGAAAATGGGCATTACGAGAAACAAACACCTTTTGTTCCTCTGCGTAATAGAATAGATACTCCTTGGAGTTCTTTGGATATCCCACAAACTGACACTTTACTGATCGTGCCTCGAGCTTGTCCACATGCTGCTTTTTAACAAAAGCTGGACATCCCCATATTTTCAGATACTGAAGATAGGGTTTCTTCCCACTCCACATCTGATATGGCGTGGTAGGCACAGTCTTGGTAGGAACCATGTTCAAAAGATATGCCGCTGATTCTAGCGCATAACCCCAGAAAGATCGCGGTAACTCAGCATTACTCATCATGGATCGTACCATATCCAATAGGGTTCGATTCCGTCTCTCCGATACACCGTTATGCTGTGGAGTGTATGGAGGAGTAAGCTGAGAGAGAATTCCTTTCTCTTTTAAGTAACCTAGGAACTCGGCACTCAAGTATTCACCACCTCGATCAGATCTAAGTGTCTTGATACTTTTGCCGGTTTGGTTTTCTACTTCATTCTTATACTCTTGGAATTTCTCAAAAGCCTCGGATTTATGTTTCATCAGATAAATGAATCCGTATCTTGAGTAATCATCCGTGAAAGTAATGAAATAGGAAAAACCACCTCTTGCATGTGTAGACAATGGATCACATACATCGCTGTGTATGAGTCCTAAGAGCTCGCTTGCTCTTACTCCTTATCCAGTGAATGGAGTCTTTGTCATCTTTCCTTTGAGACAAGATTGACAAGTGTCATAAGTTTGATATTCGAACGAGTCCAAATATCCTTCTCTATGCAACTTAGTCAACCTTCTCTCATTGATGTGACCCAGTCTACAATGCCATAAGAAAGCTTTATTTAAATCTGGAGACTTTCTTTTTAGTGTGTTCTGGACATTGAAAATTTGGAGTTGGTTTAAAATATATATACCGCTATTTAGAGTACCGGACCCAATCAAACCATGATTAAGGTGGATGTTAACAACATCTCTTACAAACGTGAAATCATAACCTTTATTTGATAACAAGGAAACTGATATGATATTACACGTTAAGCTTGGTACAAAATAACAGTTATGTAAAACCAAAATGTGTCCACTTGTCAATCCTAGGTGATAATCCCCGACGGACGCAGCTCCCACGCTAGCTCCGTTAGCAACCTTTAGGGTCATATCACCTTCCTTCAGCACTCTACGGTTTCTCAGTACCTGCAATGAATTGCAAATATGAGATCCTGATCCGGTATCCAATACCCAGGAAGTAGAGTTGATCGACAGACAATTCTCAATTACAAACACACCTGAAGTCGAAACCACAGCTTGCTTCGGTTCCTGGTTCTTGGCGTTCCACGCCTTGCAATCCTTATTCCAGTGCCCTTTCCTGTGACAATGGAAGCACTCATCCTGGCCCACTACCGGTACCGCAAACTTTTTCTTTCCCTTCCCTCCCACCTTACTAACACCTCCTCTAGGTCTGGGGACGGCCTTCTTCTTCCTTCCTTTGGCCCTAGCCTTGGACCCGGAAGAAGATGCACCGCCAACAAACATAGCGGGTGTTTCCCTTGCCTTCTGCAAGGTGCTCTCTGCACTCCTTAACATGTTCAGGAGTTCCGGAAGTTCAACTTCTTTTCTTTGAAGGTTGAAGTTCAGGATAAACTGGGCGTAGGTGGGAGGAAGGGACTGGAGAATAAGGTCTGTATAGAGCTCATTATCCAAAGTCGTCCCAAGGTCTGCGAGCTCTTCAATATAGCCGATCATCTTTAGGACATATTCTCCTACCGATGACCCGACAGCCAACCTCGCTCGAAACAAGTTCTTAGAGGTCTCGTATCTTGCTATACGAGATTGCTCTCCATAAAGTTCCTTTGTATGGAGAAATATGCCATCTAGGGTCATATCCTCGTGCCTCCTCTGATGTTCATTGTTCATTGAGGCAAGCACGATGCACTTGGCTTTCGCGCAATCTAAATCCCAGGTTTTGCGGATTTCCTTATCCGCATTGCTGGATTTGGGACCAGGGACAGCAGGTGCCGTAGCGGTGAGGACGTACCCTAATTTGTCATAGGTCAAAGCCATTTTGACATTCCGCAGCCAATCTTTATAGTTTGGCCCTGTCAGTATATTTTTCTCTAAAAGTAACTTAAGTCCAGTCATTTTCAAGGTCGCTGCAATTAGGAGAGAGAGAAGAAAACTCTTTAGCATGATGCTCTTGCAAGTTTAGAGTGGTTTTTAGTTTATCTAAACTGGATGGCTCCCACTGTTTCTCGAATCCTTCCTCAAACCATAAAAGAAGAATTAGCCAGGACTATTCTTACCGTACAATACTTGCTTAACCGTTCAGCCAGGCCAGTGTCGATACTTCGAGGGAGGTTTTCCAACGCTTTCGCGAAGTTCCTTAATTAAATAACCTCTTTTCTCTGGGGGCGTAACCCCGCTGACACTTTTCTGGACACCTACTTGGTTTATAGCATTGATCGTTAAGTGATGAATATCCTGATAAGTAGCATATACTCACAGTAGGATCGGGATCCAAATATCATCGTATGATAATGTTGAAGGAATCCTACCAACATTCATCAAACTCCAAATGGTATGCATCTCTTTGCAAATTTCAGTTTCTTTAGAAATTCCCGATATATATTTTTGCCCCATGCTTTTATGACCTTGGCGTTGGTCAAAATATCATAAGTCACATGTCAAGTTCTACCCATCATTATCTTGTTAATTTGAACCCATCCGTACATATCCTTGACGTTGGCCAAAATGATCATACGACTGTCCCAAACTAACTCATCTATCTATGCAACAAATGAATACCCAGCAGCTACCAAACACTATGCCTTGGCGTTGGTCAAAATACATAGCTTGAATACTACTGAATACCCAGATGAAATAACGGAGGGCTACGAATGGTTTTGGCGAAACCGTGAACCTAGTGAACTTGATATAACCGAAGGAACCTGATAGCTTTTTAAAAGGAGTGGTTAAAGCTCCGCATTTAAAAAAAATATCTGTTTTTAAAATTAACCGAGTGGTTTCTTTTAAATTGTTCCAACGGTTAAACTTTTGGTTTATTTTCTTTGCAATATAAATAATGCGTCCCATCATTAACCTATCATTGCAGAAAACAACGAAAATACAACGTCCTCTTATGCCATCCGCATTCGCCACGGGGTCCCGTCATCACCCGTTAGGTTACTTAACTAACGACAGAGCGGAGGCTGGGCTAGCGCGGGTGTAAAACATAAGTGACGTCTAAATAGCTATCATATATAGATATTGTACATTCGTCAGACGCAATAATAGGCATTCCAGATCACAGATGAAATTTATTGGATTTGCAAGAAATCCGTGTTTGTTTTGAGCCTGCAACAAAAGACGGATTATACAGTTGTGATGAATAGTCATTACCCCACCCAAGACCCCAACGGGTATGGCAAACTATCCGCCCGGCAGTTTGTGCACCCCACCTTGGGTCTGTCCTAGGAGCAAAAACAGTAAAATGAAATAATACAACGGTGGCTACAACCGCAACCTGGATGTGCCCCGCAAAATAATATTACAACAAATTACATTTAGATCAAATAAATTAAATAATAACCCATCACATAACCCCGGCTATACATCACAACAGTCCAACACAGTTCATATGCACAAACAGATAAAAATCCATTACAGAAATGTGCAACCCCCTGCCAATCGACATACTAGCAGTTAGGGGAGGTTTACGAACACATTACACAAACACAGATATAATCCAATAAGCAAATACTGTATAATTTCGATCGATTAAACACATTTAATATTGCTCCAATACTTCTCTGTAAACTTGAAACCTGAGCAAAATTAAAAAATACCAGAAAATCCCAAATATCACAGAGAACCATCACAAGAAAAATGGGTCCCTGAATCGTCAACTCGGCGGCGGAAGCGCGGCGGATCGGTGCTATCCGCCGCGGTTCCGCGGCGCCGTAGGCGATTCAGGGGACCAAATTTTTTGTGTGTTCTACTACTGTCATTTTAAGCTTTCTGAACATCCCTGAAAAATTTTTGGACTTCATTTATAAATCGAGAGAAACTTGATATTTTAGGGTTTTCCGGTTTCGTTTTTTCCGTTCGAAATTCATACAAATTTGCAAAAAAGTTATTTATTGTTTAGCGAGGCTCTGATACCACTGTAAGTCGATGTACAACACCCCAGTACTTGTGGGGAGGCGGAATTTTCAAAAATGAACTTGTTTAGTGAACAAACATCGACTAACCGCTTGAATCGAAGCTAAACGATAACTAACTACAAACATAGAGTTTCTATGCTACTATGTTTAGGGATTATACCTAATGAATCGTGTCCTTCTTCTTTACGAACTCCACCTCCTCCTCGGCCTTCTCGAAGTAGTAGACGATCCACCCGAGAGCTTTACTCCAAGCTTAGCCTCTAAACTTGAGGCAACTAACCTTCTTTAAGTGCTAATCAAAGAAGCTAGGTGATATAGAGTGAGGGTTATGGTTTAATTAGTCTAACTAATCCTTGTACTCAACACATGAGAGGGGAGGATTAGGGTTTGAAGAGGGAGAGCTTGAGGAGAGAGAAGGTGAAGATAATAGTGAAGTGAGAAGAATGAGTTATCATAATATATATCAAGCATTTCTTTTTATCAAGAAAAGAAAAGAAATCATTTTACAACCATGCTTGATAAATATCTTGTGGTGATTCATCTCCATGAGTCATTAAGCAATTATGAAGCATTAATGACATGGATGAATCATCCATATGACTCACTAATCTCATTCAATGTATATGCCACCTAAACTTCCTTAGTCACCATCTTCTAGAAGCTTCTCACGCAATTACGAGAACGCCCCTCCTTTCCGCAAAAATACGGAAAAACTTTAGACTGTATAAATCCAATAACCGGATACCAGTAACTGGCTTAAACCAAAGCCGACTGGTAAAAACTGTCCGAAAGTCGTACGTGCGTAAACACACGTATGCGTCCGAACTCTTGTCGTAAAACCATACGACCTCTATATCGTTTCGCCTGGAGTAGGGAAACTCTCTGTGTGGGACTCTAGAGACTCGACTACTACGCTGGCAGTGGGTTTAACCACAGACCGCAAACGGCACTAGCTGTACGTAACGGTCCCCAGGTAGATGACGATAAGAAGGCCGATGAGGAAACCCATCCGAACTCCTACTGAGCCTGATGTGACAATCTCCATACAGTCCGGTCCGTTCGTCTTAGACTATCGCATATCGGGCCTAGGGGGCGGCAAGCGTCAGTCCCCTAATAGCGGTATAAGTCGTGTCGGAGCGAAGCCCATTACACCCTGAGAAACTACTGGAACCTACCAGCAAATCTCGCTTGCCCTGGCCAGGGACTATGCGTAATGGCTCTCTGACACAGCGCGATATCAACCCCCAATACCGGGAGAGACGAATCCTGTCTAACCGACACTGCCTCCAAGTGCTCGGGACTGCACCCAACTGCTACTTGTTTGCACGACTCCTTTGAGCCGTGGTAGGGTAGCAATCTAAGAACAGTGGGACACACTCGAGGCGAAGTAGCAGTGTCAAGTCTGCGGACTATGCTGTACTCATGTCACCTGGGAACTGTTCACTGACGACTGGTATAAAACCAACCAACAGTTCCCTGTGAGTCCTGTCCGGTGTACCCGTAACCTAACGAGCACCTGCATACTATCTCCAGTACGACGTGTTGACGGCTGTGGGACAGACCATCTCCCCAACTGGGATGAGAAGCATACACACTAGTCTACTCCGGAGTATCGATGCCCTGTCTCGATAATCCAACGACTAGGGACCTGAATAAGGATGTGCTTGTAGACTACCCAGCCCCCACTAGTGTGACTGCCATCACAACGCCGGTAGTCAAGCAAGATCCTAAGAGCTCTATCAATACGTATACTCACATATTAAGATAGAAAAAACCAAGTAGCATACTACCATGTTTAGCAAGACTGTCATATACATGTGAATATCCCAAGCTTCCATTAAGTAATATACAAACTAGTATGATACAGTAATGGCCTTCTAGGGCATAAACACTAACACCTACAGGTTCGCTAATAAGTCAGCCAGGCAGGTATTAGTACTCCAAGGGAGTCTCCTCGTGCTTTCGCATGAAACTAATTAAATAATCTCGTTTTCGCTGGGGCATAACCCCGTTAACACCTTTCTTAGACACATACTGGATCAGCTAATTGTATAGTGGAAAACTCTCCCAGGAATAACACTTACTCGCAGTGTGTATCGGGATCTAACTATCTCATAGAAGGTATGCAATCTCATTGCAAATTTCAACACATGAAATTCCCAATATCTGTTTTTACCCCTAGCGACTTATGATCTTGGCTATGGTCAACAACTCATAAGCGCTAGCCAAGTTCAACCCGTCATTTCATGATTGAATTAAACCCATCCGCACGACCTTTGACAAGGTCAACAAGGCCGTACGATTACCCTAATCCAATCGCATCACTTGCTGCAGATAAGCACTAATCATCTACCGCATACTACGCCTTGACAAGATCAACAAACACAGCACGAATAATAAATATTCCTTATATAAAATAACGAAGGGCTACATTTGGTTTTGAAAAAAAACCTTTTAACGTAATAACCTTGATATCGTTGTAGAATCTAGTGATTTGAAAAGAAGTGGTTTAAGCTCCGCTTTTAAAATTGAGTAATTTTCAAAACAAACCGAGTGGGATGTAGCATTTTCTAGTCTTTGCTGAAGAGGTCACTCGCGGTGAAAGGATCACGACTCTTTCCTCATCGAATGAGGTGCTGGATACTCATTGAGGAATACCTGTATGCAAAGCAAGAACTAGAGCTACCTTTTTGAAAATTTGATTCTACAACATCATTAAGTTTCTTTTTATTTCATTAATCTAATTAATGACGTCCCATCATTTATGTTTCCTAAACATCACAGAAGAAACGAAAATAGAATGTATGTTTATGCCATCCGCATTCGCCATGGGGCCCCGTCATGCACCGTTAGATTAGTTAACTAATGGCGGAGCGGGGGCTGGACTAGCGCCGGTGCAAAACATAAGCAACGTTTATTATATATATCATATATATATAGTATTCGTCTCACGCAGTTATATGATCACATCACAGAACCCAGGCAGCAGAAACAAACATATGAAATATAGGATATATTAGGAGGTCCGTGTTTTAAATTATGCCAGTAATAAAAAACATGGATTCCACGGTCGTGATGAATAGAAAAACCCATATCCCTAGACCCCTACAAGAGTGGCAAGTGACCCTGCCAATTCTAGAGTTAGAGACCATGTCTCGACTCCTCGAGATGGTGTCCCACTGGATTCTAGAACCCGGTTACTTGTGCTCTCCGCTTTGGGTCTATCCTAATGTGGAAAAGTAAATAATATACATCAATGGTGACAACATCCTCAACCCGGAAGTGTCCCAATAAAAGAACATTACATACAAATTTTATTACATGAATGAAAATATAAAACTCTCATCTCACGTAAAAAACCCCGGCTATTCAATCACGACGATCCAATATAACATATCAGAAGCAACACATAACATCACATGTCATCAACGTAAGTAAATATGCGTATTCCTAATTTCGTTGACGTATAGCAACGAGATCGGAGATACACCACATATTACACTTACGGTCGCATAAAAGAAATGAAAACAACAATAATTAAAATCCGCATATTCCTTAGACATCATAAACCTGGAATATCTCATATTTCGGATTTCATGTCCAACCCTATAAACCTTGCATTTAAATCTCGAATTGAAAGCACTTTTCAATATCTAATCGGTAATTCAACAAGATTCCCAATAAAATGATCGAATGCTCATCGGGAACTTCATTAGATTGTCACACCCCCGATGCCGTCAGCGAAGTGCACTTGGGCAGAACACCGCGGCCGCGAGCACCCGAGTGGATGTTTTTGGCTAAGCTGTTCTCCTAAAGTTACTTGGTCGGGGTTATAGGGTGTAGCTATCTAGTAGTGTTTCCCAGCGACTGTTCGCGTACAATACGAGATTGCGACAGAGTTTTGATCCGAATCGAAACTCCGTGCCAACCAATCAAATGAGACTAAAATACTAGATTTACAAAACTCAAACTAGTTTTCACAAAACTAATTAATGTGGATTCTAAATATTGTATCACATATCATAAATATCTAGACAATGTTAAACATTTCGATCGATATATCAAACACCCACAAATTTCGGAGACCTCAACAACTTGAGCCTCACTAAAAATACCCAGAAAGTGCCAAATACCAAAATGGAGCAGCACAAGAAAAACAATCCCACAATTCATCAAACTTGCGACGGAACCGCGGCCAAACAAGTGGTTAGGCCGCGGTTCCGTAGCGCTTTGATTGAATTAGGGCCTCGTACTTCTTGGGGCTCCATCAAATAACCTGCACTATTTTCTGCATATTTTTAATCTGTAAAATATCAACTTTTGATAAAATGGACAGAAACATGAAAAATGCTGGTTTTTGAACTTCGATCGCAAACTTTAACGTCTTTTAGACCTTACCTAATACTCTAACTTGGCTCTAATACCATGAAAGTATGTCTTAGCACCACCACTAGGTTTGTGCAATTTTCAAGTATGCAATTTTATAAAATCTAGAGTACTAAGCTACACTAACCTAGAAACTAACTAGAGTATTAGGGTTTACAAAACATGAAAGCAAGTTCTACTCTAAGTGATGGAGACTACAACCTTTGTAGATTTGTAGACCAAATCCTTCACTTCTAATGCTCCGAATAGTAGTCGCTACGACTTCTCTTAGCTCCACTTGAAGAAATGAACGAGCTTGCTTTGCGATCTTCGAGACCGAAGATAATCCACCTTGAAACTTCTCCAATTCAAGCTAATGCTTCACAAATCAAGTATTAGTGAAGCTAACAATCTAAACTAATGGGCTAGATGAGTGTAGGTTGATGAAGTAGGATTTTTGCTCACTTTAGAAATTTATTTCTCTTTTTATTTTCCAACTCAAGAAAAAACTAGAGGAGGAAGAAGAAGAACTTGGGTGAGTGAGAGAAAGTATCTTATATTAAGTGAGAGAATGAACCATGGGCTCTAGATAAATATGAGATGAATAAATATCTAAGAAAAAAATAAAAGAGAGAGATGAGTCATGGCTTCTCAATGCTTCTACACGCATCTAAGCCATGACTCATTTTCTCCTTTTTTTATTTTCCTTTAAATATAAATCATCACAATTATCTTTACCCTAGTGTGAGTCTCATACACTCATGTTCTATATATCATCAACCATGATACAAATACATTATATATATATATATATATATATATCAAACATATATATTTATATATACAATTATATATAACAAGAGAAGAAAATCATAAGTGAGCAATACTATTAGTTATTATATAAATATATCAAATATATATATAGAAAATTATTAAAGCGACACTTGATTCAATAATCCGGTTATATCATATATAACTGTCTAATATTATATAAATATGTATATCAAATTATCAAATCAACACTTGATTCAATAATCCGGTTATATCACATATAACCGACAATATTCAATATTCAATATCAAATCAACACTTGATTCAATAATCCGGTCATATCATATATAACGGGCCAATATCAAATATATATACATATAACAAATCATTGAATCAACAATTGATTCAATGATCCGGTTATATCACATATAACCTAACCGATATCAAATATCACGAGATTAGAATACGGTATCACATACTAGTATTTAATCATGCTCCCACACAAATCAGCATATGTGCCCTACTTCGTTTCGCTTGAGATAGGAAAGCTCTGTGTGGGACTCTAAAGGCTCATCAATACGCCAGCAGTAGGTAATGATCACATCAGTCACCCACAAGCCGTCAGCGGTACTAGCTGGACGTAACGACTACCCAGGTATTGAGAGAATAGAAGATCAACAAGCAAGCTTGTCCAAACACTATAAAAGCCTATAAGCAACACTTACTGTACAGTCTGGTCTC
This sequence comes from Agapanthus africanus, assembly GCA_030015575.1. Classification (NCBI taxonomy): domain Eukaryota; kingdom Viridiplantae; phylum Streptophyta; class Magnoliopsida; order Asparagales; family Amaryllidaceae; genus Agapanthus; species Agapanthus africanus. Next base: position 747,274,228 of record CM057341.1, on the reverse strand, counting down.
TTCGTCTGATATGTCCCATATCGAATCTAGGGGTGGAATCGTCAGACCCCGGTAACTTGATAAGTCATGCCGATGTGTGGCCTATAACCTTTCGAGAAACTACTAATAACACTTACCAGTAAATCTCATTAGCCTTGGCCAGGGACTTGCTGTTATAGCCAATCGAGTATAGCGCAACATCAACTCCCTATACCGGGAGAGACGAAACCCCTCCTATCGCTCACTACGTCCATGTAACTTGGGACTGTACCCAAAATCCACCTGTTTGCACAACTCCTTTGAGCCGTTGTAGGGAGTAAATCAAAGCACAGTGGGAACCACACAAGACACTATGAAGATCTCGGGTCTACAGACTAACCTGTACATGTCACCAGAGAACTGCTATCTGATGATAGGTATGGTACTATCTAGGAGTTCTCGGCGAGTCCTGTTCGATGTACCCATTCTCTAATGAGCACCTGTGTACAATCTTTGATATCAAACACCAATGGATGTGCGATCAACCATCGCCCCATACAGGGTCAAGAAATATACACACTAATCTACTCTGGAATATCGATGCCCTGTCTCGATTTTCTCTCGACTAGGAACTGTTAAAGGATGTACTTGCGGACTACATAAGCCCCACTAGTATGATCTGCATCATAGTCCTGGTAGTCAAGCTAACATCCTAAGAGCTTTATCAACATGTATCAGAGAGACAGTATAACAATACAAGTGTGCATGTTATGATAAAGAACAACCAGATAGTATACTATCATGTCGAGCAAGAAAATCCTCTATATATATGTCCAAGCATTCACTATATCATACAATAATGGCCTTTAGGACATACATATTCCTAACAATGGGGCCCTTAGTTGCTAATGAGGCAGATAGGGTATGGAGGTTTATGCGTTGCTTAGATGTGGAGATTCAGAGACACATTATATCGTGGGGATTGACCACCTTCTCCCAAGTTCTCAAGGCAGCCAGGGAGCAACAGATTTTATCGGTGAAAGCACAGGGTAATCTATAGAAAGAAGTTGTAGTGCGGAAGCCGGAGTTTATCGCTGATCATCGAATTCATGCTTGCCCATCGAGAGTTCAGTTGAAGGGTGATGCTCCGAGAGCACAGCAGAAGCAGATTACTCAGGGGCCTAACCAAGCACGGGTATTCACTTTGACGGCTGTTCATATCATAATTTTGCATTATTATATTCCCCATTCTTAATCATTTTACAAATAAATAGGTGCTTTTGATCTATGTCTGCTAAATAGTTGCAGGTTACAGATTCTCAGAACAATACAGTGAAAATGGTGAAAAGACGCTATAAATGTGAGACTGCGACCAACAAATAGATGAATCTGCAAGATGTCGCCTACCAGTTCGAGGAACAAATGAAGATCAGCAAACAGTTCAATACACAAAGTACAAGGGCAGCATAAGATTCAAGACTTCAACGCGAAGCAAACGGTAAAAGTCCACAAATTCTGCACTGTTGGAAATCTGGAAGAAAGTGGAAAAGATTCTGAGGAACCAAGTAAAGAAAACAGATGTAAAAAGCAACTTGAAGCTGCACAGAAGAATTCAGCCCAAGTCCCCACCACATGGCCGCGGATCCGCGGCCAAACATGGCTTATGGCCGCGGTTCCGCGGCCGTGCTGAGCATATGTCGGTGCATCTTGTCAGTGGGTGTCGGTGCGTTGACCAGGCTTCTCAGGATAGTCTTGTACTTTTAGATGTGGATCAGATGTAAACCCTAGGGTTTCTATTATCTATAAATAGGAAGCCTACAACTCTTTTTAGAGCACGCCTCTTTTAATTTCTAGAATTTAAATTTTCATTCCATTGTAATTGTCAAAGAGTGCATCAATAAAAAGTAAGTTTTTCTTGAATTTCTTATCTACAATTTTATTTCTCTGCAATTTTTTATCTGCCGTAGTTATTTTCCGCAAGTTAATTAGGCTATTAAAAGAAATCACAAAAAAATGAATTCCTTTGTTAATTCCCTAATGAGTGAGTAGTTTCTCACTTGTTAGGGTTAGGTTTGGAGAAGGTTTGAGAGATGAAAATCTCTCACTCCTTTTTTGCCGGTTCAATTCTTTAAAATAGGGCTCTATGCAAATCAAACACACACCGCTCACTACGGCATCCTATCCCACGAGATAGCGGTGATTCTCTAGTTAGACCAGTTGTGGTTGATTTCCATAGAGGTTAGGGATAAGAATTAAGAAAGGACGGACAAGAGCTAAAAGGAAGAAACGAAGTTTCTTCCTGATCGTGCTAATCCCCTTTGTTAATTATTACCTTAACACCTAAGATCTTAATTAGGGCAAAGAAAGCGGTGGGTAGAATTAACTTTCCAAATTAACCTAATCATAACCCTTGCAAGATTTTAATCCTAATCAAATTCAACCTCAGTTTTTATAGAAAATCAAAACCGACCACAAATAGGAATTGACTCGTTAGAACAACTAGAAAAGACACGTTTTCCCTGTGGACCGACCCGTACTCAACCGGCTAGCTACCAAGCGACATCGTCTTGATTGCGATATTCTTAACTTTGATTTTAAAAGCGCACGTACGTGAAACAGTTCTCAATCAACGGCCGAGGAGGCCAAGGCTTCAGACGATGTTGTTTCAGGTATGCTACTTGTCTATAATTTTCCCGCATTGGCATTATTCTATTCAGGTGCATCCCATTACTTTATGTCATCCAAGTTTATTAGTGCACACTCTATTCCATACACGGCTCTATCTAGTTTCTGGGACATACACACTGGGCATGGGAGAATTGTATCCAGTAGTGAGTGCAAGGGTTGCTCAATCGTTATTTGCAGACGGGAGTTATTCGCGGATTTCTTGGTGATTAATACTGGCAGCTATGATGTTATCTTGGGAATGGATTTTCTTGGTACTTTCCATACTTATATTGATTGTAGAGCAAAGAAAGTGATTTTCCAGATTTCCGGACATCCGGAGTTCATATTTTTGGGAGGTAGCAGATCTGTCGGGCCAGTCGAATTTAGGACTAGGCCGACTAATACCGTTCTTTCATCGATGGATATAAAGAAGGATGAAGCACCAGCAGTAGTTCGGGATTTTATGGATGTGTTCGAGAACATCTCGGGTTTACCGTCAAAATAAGATATGGAGTTCACGATTGATCTTATTCCTGGAACAACGCCGATTTCAAAGACTTATTATCCAATGGTGCCAGTGGAACTGGAAGACGTAAAGAAACAAGTTATCGAATTAATAGAGAAGGGTTGGATTCGCAGCAGCAGTTCACCATGGGGAGCTCCAGTTCTTCTATTCAAGAAGAAGGATGGCACGCGGAGGATGTGCATTGACTATCGAGAATTAAATCGGGTGACTATTAAGAATAAGTACCTAATCTCTCGCGTCGGCGAATTATTCGATTAACTCAGTGGCGCGAGGGTATTCTCGAAGCTGGATTTGCGATCTGGGTATCATCAAGTTCGGGTGAAATCGGAAGATATTTGCAAGACAGCATTCCGAACTTGATATGGGCATTATGAGTACTTAGTGATTCCATTTGGAGTTACGAACGCACCGGCAATATTTATGGACTCGATGAACCGAATATTTTCACCATACCTAGACCAGTTCATAGTGGTGTTCATTGACGATATTCTGGTCTATTCGAGAAGCAAAGAAGAGCATGCAAAATACTTGAGGATCGCACTGCAAACGTTGAGACAAGAAAAGTTATATGCTAAGATGAGCAAGTACGAGTTTTGACTCGAAGAAGTGAAATTCTTGGGTCATGTTGTATCCAGAGATGGGATTGCCGTTGACCCTGAAAAAATTGCAGCGGTTCATGATAGGCCAATTACAAAGAATGTTGGGGAGATTAGAAGTTTTCTTGGGCCTGGCGGATATTATAGAAGGTTTGTGGAGAACTTTGCTCGAATAACAGAATCATTGACTAAGCTAACACGAAAGGAGCTACCGTTCATATGGACGGAGAAATGTGTGTCAGCTTTTGAAGCGTTGAAGTAAAGATTGACCACCACTCCTATATTGACAGTGCCAGAAGGTTCCGGAGGGTTGGTTATTCACAACGACGCATCTGGGAAAGGCTTGGGATGCGTTCTAATGCAGCATGAGAAGGTTATAGCTTTTGCATCAAGACAATTGAAGTCTCATGAGAAGAAGAAGCGGTAATTTTTGCTCTGAAGATTTAGAGACACTAATTATTGGCCGAAAGGGTAAAAGTATTTACCGATCACAATAGCCTAAAGTACATATTCACACAGAAAGAGCTCAACATGAGGCGGCGTAGATGGTTAGAGCTGATGGCTGACTATGATCTTGATCTAAAATACCATCCGGGAAAAGTTAATGTAGTGCCGGATGCTCTAAGTCGGTTGCCAGCGATACCGATATTGACTGCACAAAAGTAGATTATAGCTGATCTTCAGAGCTTCGAATTGGAGATTGTACTTCCAAATTCTTCGGGATAGTTGATGCAGTTGCAAGTACAGTCATCCTTGATCGTTAAGATTAAAGAAGCACAGTCGCATGATCCAAAATTGCAAAAGTTTCGAAGACAAGTAGAAGCGGAACTTTGAACAGATTTTTTGATCCATGAAGATGGTTCGTTATGATATGGTAGTCGTTTATGTGTGTCTAAAGGTGATGTTCGTGAAGAAATCATGAAAGAGGCTCATAGTTCCGCGTATTCCGTACATCCGGAAGGCACAAAGATGTACAGAGATCTGCGACAACATTATAGTAGGAAGGCATGAAAAGAGAGATTGCTCGATACGTATCGAAGTGCTTGGTGTGTCAGCAAGTTAAGGCTGAATATCGAAGGGTAGCTGATTTGTTGCAACCACTTCTAATTTCTCAATGGAAGTGGGAACATATAACCATGGATTTCGTGACTGCTTTACCACGGAGTCCAAAGGGCAATAATGCAGTTTGGGTGATTGTCAATCGATTGACCAAGAAAGCTCATTTTATACCATTTCGAGTTGGTCAGTCGACGGAGGCTTTGGCAGAGAGGTACATGCAGAAGATAGTGAGATTGCATAGAGTACCTGTGAGTATCGTTTCGGATCGTGATACTCGATTTCTATCACACTTTTGGAGGAGTCTACAGGAAAGCTTAGGAACTCGCTTGAACTTTAGCACGGCCTATCATCCTCAGACAGTTGGCCATTTTAAAAGAACGATACAAACTCTTGAAGATATGTTGAGAGCATGCATGTTAGACTTCAAGGGTTCATAGGCGGATCATTTGCACTTGATGGAGTTTTCATACAATAACAGTTTTCAGTCGACTATACAAATGTCTCCATTCAAAGCATTATACGGTCGTAAGTGTCGCTCGCCGGTCTGTTGGGACGATGTTGGAGAAAGAAGATTATTGGGACCGGATATTATTGTGCAAACGGTGGATAAAGTTAACATGATCCGAAATCATATGAAGGTGGCACAACATCGACAGATAAGTTAGGTTGATACTGGACAAAAACCTCTGGAGTTCACAGTTGGTGATCTCATATTCTTAAAAATATCACCAACTAGAGGAGTAATCCAATTTGGTATTCGAGCCAAGCATAGTCCTCGATTCGTGGGGCCTTTCGGTGTTATTGAGCGTGTTGAAGATGTAGCTTGTCGATTGGCTTTACCACCATCCTTGACGGATGTTCATGATGTGTTTCATGTATCTCAACTCCGCAAGTATGTTCGAGATGAGATACACATCCTAGATCACTCGAAACTGGCAGTAAGGGAAGTTTTAACATATAAAGAGCGACCAATGACGATTGTGGATCAACGAGAAAAGATCCTCAAGAACAAAGTTATCCCACTAGTACTTGTTTCATGGGGGAATCGTTCGCACAGACAATCTACTTGGGAACGTGAAGACGAGATTCGATAGAAATTTCCACACCTCTTTTCTTAGATCCGTGTTTTCTTGTCTTTTCTTGTTCCGGGAATTTCGAGAATGAAATTCTTTTGTAATTGGGTATAATGTAACACCCTAGCACTGTTATACTATATTTATTTGGAGTACTTCAAATCTTGCGGCAAAATTCTTGACTATTGTTACTTTTTGGTTCCGAATGGTGCAATTAGCAGCTGTGGTTATTATCCGACCCGACCCGCATATTTGAAACTCATCATGGCTCAATATTATATCAAATATTTGCTAATACAAAGTATCCATGCAAATCTAGATTTTATATACATATATAATAATTTAGACTCTAAATATCTTTTTAAAATACAAAATAAAATCAAATAATATATTTTCTTATCCAGCCTTTCATGTAATAGTACCCCATATCATGTGGTTGCGCCTATATATCATGATTCATGTTCTAATTGTTAAACAGAGTAGTATTTGATCGCTACGTATATTTATATAGATCTGTATTTGAGATATATGTTTTAATTGTAGAATATTGCATTATGCTTTAAATTCTTACGTGTATTCTCCATATTGAAAAACTAGATTTTTGAAGAGACACGGGTAATATTCGGAGTAATATGGTATTATCTGTAAAATCACACAATATATATCTAATATATTTTATAACTAATGATATATATACTGTTATATATACAATATATTAATATATATTAAATAATAAAATCTCTCTTTCTCTCGTCTCTCTCTAATCTCCGTCTGCACCTCCTCTCTCTCTCTCACTATATTTATAATATATACTATAATATAAAAAAATTATTATATAAAACCCTCTCTCTCTTACTTTGTTCTTCACGTCTCCGCCGCGAACGCGAACCTTAATCCACGTCTAGCCGCCGCTCTCACCGGCGTCGTCCCTCTTTCATCCTCATCCTCACCTTCTCTTCCCCGCCACCATCGCCATCACCTCCTCCTCTTCTTTTCCCGAACATCTCCTAACCCAGGATTCCGACGCAAGAACCCAACACCCTTCACCGCTCCTTCTCGTCGCCGTCGCCCTAGCGACGTCATCGTCCTCTCCTTTATGTCGTGAGAAAAAATTTACGGCATGCCATCGTTTTTGTGTGTTTCCTTGATGGTTTCAAGAAATTTTTTGACCAAATTTGTCCATTTCCAAAAAAGAATATATTTTGTATTGAAATTTTTTGAAAGATATAAAAGTAATTACACGTATATGAGAAAATGATGTCATATTTTTGCTCTAGAACCCTCATGTGGATTCATCTCCATTTTTTTAATGAAAAAATGATATAGCTTTTGACATGCCCAAATAAGTCATATATATATTTATATATATATATGTATGTATGTATGTATGTATGTATATATGTATGTATATATATATATATTGGAAAAGAGATGCTATGGATGGTTCTAAATAAATAATTAATTATTTTTTGAGAGGAGAGAAAGAAGATGATGTGGAGTGAAAGGTTTTTCTCTTTTTCTATAAGGATGAACCTCTGACCAAAAGTTATTTGCATTATATATATTAGAATTTATGCACGTGCACGCACGTGTTTAAAAATTTTTGAGAAGGGACTTGGAGAAATATGGAGGGGTCTAGAGTCTTATTTATTTATTTATTTTTAAAAAGGGGAAGGGATGATGTAGAGAGCTTGAGAGGTAAAGCGCTTTTCTTATTTTTTTTTCTAGAAAAAAGAAAAATGGTGGATCTCTAACTAAAATGTATTTGCATTATATATATATATATATATATATATATAGATCGGTGATATTCTATGTTACCAAAAGATAATAATAGCTGTGATATTCTAAGTTATCAAAATAAAAAAATGCATTTATCACTTTGAAGTCAGATAAACATGAAGAAGAAGAACACAAATTTGACTAAACAACCCTACACGACAAAACATTCCACTATTTTCAAATTACCACACCAACAAATTTTCTACACCACCCAATTATAAATCTTCACCATCTAAATTGCCCATCTCCATTCCTCGGCGAGCCGACACGTGCCCTTCTCGCCGCATCCGACGACCCAAAATCCATCCCCATTCCACTGACCAAGTCATCAAACATTTGCTGTATCTCCACAAAACTCTTCACCGGCTGCAAATTACACCCTCAAAAATTAAAAATTTACAAAGTAACCACCAAAATCCTCGAAAGGGCAATTCCGTAACCTCACCTCCGATTTCACCCGCTCGACGGCCGCCATGAAATCCTTCATAAACTCCCCCAAATCCTGCCCGGCCATCAATTTACGTTAATTACACAAAAGGTATTTTACTGTGATAAAAAACTTCAAGGTATTTTAGTGAAAGATAATATTTACAAATTTACAAAAAAGAATTGCAATCCAAACCTCTTCATCGTCATCGAGCGGATCGTACATCCCGGCGTCGTACACTGCCCGCTTCCCCTCGTCCGACAAAACTGCGTTCACACCGTCAACTTTAACGGCCTTCAACGTCAAGAGCCAATGGAAAACGAAAAAAATCCGTCAAACTTACCGGAATATGCTTCCTGGATCCGCTGGAATCTCCGCTTCGCTTCGCCAGCAGCCGAAGGGTTTCTCGCCCAGCGGTCAGGGTGCCACTTCTATTCAATAAAACCCAAAACAATCTAAAAATTACAAAACTGGACCAATATGAAAATATCGAGAAATTTGAGAAGGTCAAATGTAATACAGTACCAGGGCGAGCTTGCGGTAAGCGGATCGGATATCGGATGAGGAGGCGTCCTGTCGGATTGCGAGGAGGGAGTAGAAGCACGGGTTGTCGGATCCGGGCCCCCCTGCGTCCATCGCCGACCCGATAAGGACGGGGGAGGGCGTGGATATGGGGATTTATAGAAGATGGAGGGGCCTTTGTGTTAATAGTTTAATGGTTTCCAAATATTTTTTTGAGGAAAATATCTTTTGGTTGCGTTTGACAAAGTTGTGAAGAGTTTAATATGGACGAGATGAAGGTTCGAGAGAACGGCTGTTGAGGAGATTTTTTTTATGGGGGTTTGGGTCTGGGCTTGGGGTTGGGGGTTATTTACGGATGTGCAATTGGGGTTCTTGGGTCGGATCTTGGGCATTGGTTGTGGGTTTTGTTGGAGAATCTTTTTTAATTGGGGCGGATCACGGAGGCCTTATCCAAGCAACACTATCACATACATCACATACACACGCATCTTGGATCCATAAATTTATCCTGAAATCTTTAATTTGTGACAACTATGATCACACGTATTACGCACGTGAAATGATGAAAACCTACATATTATAAAAAATAGAAGAAATGGTTGAAATTATTTTAGGTGCGAGAAGAGCTAGTATCTTAAAAGGAAAACGTAAATTTTTGAAATTTACATATAAAAAAAATTAGCATGCATGGAATCGGTGAGAGTTAAAGAGATTAGTGCGAAAGTGTCTTTCAAAGGTTAAAAATTACACAAACTTAGAATAGATTTATGGTTGCGGTAAACTCTTAGGATTTATTTATTTTTGGTTTGTTTCCACAAAAAATTTCAAAAGAAAAGACCATAAGTTATTGTAATATTTCAGAAATATAAAATAATATTTTTGGAATCTAAATAATAAAATAATATGTTTCACGAAAACTATTCGATTGCGAATTGGGGTTTTTGTAAAATGGTATAATTATATACCAATATTTGGAAAATAATTGGAGATTAATATGTATTATTAATTATAAAGGCATTTATTGGATTTGAACATTTTATAAATAATTATGTAATTAATTATATGCAAGTTTATGCTAAACTTGATTAGTGCACTACTAAACATGATTAAGCCAAATTCATTTTTATATTAATCATGGCTAGTTCACTATGACATATTGCATTTGACACATGCATGGTTTCATGGTTATTTGTTGTTTCTTTTGTATTTGTGTTATTTGGGATTTTAAAAGAAAATGAGAAAAAGAAAAGAAAAGAAAAGAGGAGACATGGGAGGTGATGATGCTCGATATCGGTGATCCCCCAGATCAGGACACGTGGCAGATGACGTGTCCCAGGGCTCACAAGAAAGGACCTACAGTGGCCGACCAGACCACTCCTGTGCCCGTCCTACAAGCAAACGCTGGCTCACCTCCAAGTCCCCAGCACAATTGGCCTCCTCGGCCTCACAGCTCGTCTCCGAGCTATCACAGGCCCGAGCTTCCTAGGCCCTCTCAGCTCGCCTCCGGGCTCGAGCAGAATCAAGATACCTCGGCTCTCCCGCTCCTCTACGAGCTCTCCCGCCGAGGTAATCTTCCTCGGTCTCGTCGACCGACCAACGGCACCGCTTGCAGGCGTAACCGCCATCCCGCGAATCTCGCCATGCGCGAGATCTCCGTCGTCCACATCACACGTTCTACGCCACCACGATCCCCCATTAACGAGCCTATCTCGCCATTAATGGGAGGTCCCGCTCATCACGCGGGCATGACGTCGGGAGCGTAACGGCCGGCGTGATTCTCGCGCCTGCCTCACCTGCTGCCACCGCTATATAAACCCCTTCTTCAAACAGTTCAAGTAACCCATTTTTATTCTACTAAGCCGTTACTCTGTTCGGATCTCTAGTCTAACTTGACCATCGGAGGGTTCTCGGTGGTACAACCATCCCGGGACTTCCTTGTAGGTAGCTCGGCAACCACAACCTCAAACCCATTGAGATCCACACGCTTCAGTAGCGACAGCCTCCAGATCCAATCCTATCCGCCTATCGCCGCTATCAGCAGATCAACGGAAGGTAACATTTTGGCGCGATCTAGATCACGTCAGCTGGCGCCGTCTGTGGGAACTCCTTGATTCCACAAAAACAAAAGTTCACTTTCCGATCTCAATCCAATGGCGAGCGATCATCACGAATTTCCAGGCACCAGCCGCCGCCTCCCCCTCAACGGAGGCGCGGACGAACCTCCTCCGCCGAATGCCATCAACGCCCTCGCCGGCCGGATAGACTAACTCGTGTCTGTTATGGAGGCGCTGATCCGCGTCCAAACGGAGAGGCACGATCACCAAGTCGCCGCGGCCCCGCCTCGGGACCAGGACCATTACAGGGGGAGAGAAGACTCCGTTCGCGTCGGCACCACCGACTACCGCCTTGCTGCCTCCCACGGCCGCAGATCTCCCGGGCCGATATGTTCTGAGACCCGCTGGGCACCCCATAGTTCGACACTGAGGTCCGTCGCCAGAGCACCTCGCCCCGAGATCCTCCGCGCACCTGTCCCTCTCGAGGAGATGTCTGTGAGCTCGCCTGTCACCAGGCATGACTGACACCCCCTCCCTTGACGGGGTCGCGCGGACGGAACTCGCCACGGCGGCTCGAGGGCCATCTTGCCGGGGGATCTAAGGAGCCTCATTGAGAGGAACCGGAGCCGTGGCCAGACGCAGGCCTCCAACAGCAGAGGCCTGGGATCAGAATGCACCGAGTCGTTGGGGTACCATGGCCGACTCGACGCCCTCGAGAAGTAGATCGAGAGTATGCATCGAGAAGGTCACCGTTTGAGCGACGGGGCTAAGTATGCCGCCGACTCACTCACCAAACCATTCACCGAGGAGCTGCTCGCCGTCCACGTCTCCTCCCGCAACAAGCCCCCAAAGGTCTCCCTCTTCGAGGGCAAATCTGACCCAAAGGACCACTTGGATGCATTCACCGCGGGAATGAGCTTCCAAGACAACTCCGACGCCGTCTAGTGCCGAGCTTTCCCAGCCACTCTCATCTGCTCTGGGCGTGACTGGTTCCGAGGACTCGAACCGCGCTCGATCTCAACCTTCGACGAGCTGGCCACACAACTCCTCGGCCACTTCGTCGGGAACAGACGAAAGAAACGCACAGTCGACCATCTCTTCACGATCAAGAGCGGGGACAAGAAGACGTTCAAAGCATATGTCGCCCGCTTCTACAACGCCCTTCTCGAGGTCCCAGAACATCGGGACGAGACGGTCATCACGGCTCTGAGGTCTGGTCTTAGGCACAAGGAATGGTTACGCTCTTTTGCATTAGCGCAACCTAAGACCATGGCCGAGGTAAAGGCCCGGACCAAGCGCGGGGTCTAGCTCGTATCCGAGGTGAACGCCAACCTCCCCCGGGCCGAGCAATCCGACCATAAGAAGAGGGCAAGAGAAGGGAGAAGGGGACCTGAGCGTCAAAAACCCTACCTCCCAAAATTCCAGGAGTACACCCCGCTCAACGTCTCCCAGGCGGTGCTACTAGAGGAGGCCAAGGGCGAGGGGTTCTTCAAGCTTCCCCCAGTCCCGCGAATGGCCTCAAAGCGAACCCGGAGCCCCTACTACGGGTTCCACAGGTCGCTAGGCCACTCCACGGAGAGCTGCAAACAACTCCGAGACTATATTGAAGAGCTAATCTGTTCGGGGCACCTCGTAGCGTACCTAAGGGACAAGCGGCAAGCTGACCGCGAGCAGGAGCAGCGTCCCCCTCCCGCCGAGCTGACCATCGGCCAGATCATGGTAGTGTCAGCGGAGGATACGCCTGGTACCCACGAACCTTGGTACCCTGTGCCGGGCATAGATGCCAACAGACATCCGGGGGGCTCAAGCTGCACGAATAAGAACATCTACTAGCATGTATTTTCTTAATAGAGCAATGTACATCTTTCTTGAGATCTTTTGTTTACATAATAAAGGGATCAATAAAGCATTGCAGAAAAGAAAAAGAATCTTATTCATTCAAAAGGTACTATGGGCTCCTCAGCCGTACATAAAAATATATATTACAACAGCGGGGTAATTGTCACGTCCCGAAATAGCACGTGACTGGCCCTTAAATCATATGAAGTCTATAGGACCTCATCTAATTCGAGTAAGCCAAAAGCCCAGAAATCTAAAACTATTTTAAGGAGTAAATAAAGAAAACTAGTTTTTAAGAAGTAAGGAAAACATGTTTTAAAAGCAAGGTTTTTAAATAAGTAAGCCGAATATGCATTTTTAAAATCTATAGCCTTTTCTGAAAATTTCGGCAGAGTTTCCTTTGTAAATACTGGCCCCAAACGGGGTACAACAAGAATAATGTATACATCAATGATAAAAGGCGTCCCCAAACGGGAGCTAGCTCTTCGTCAATCGACGGTCACAACCACACAAGCAATATAATATACAACGCCGAAGGGCGAGGATCAGAACTCAAAAGAAACTCAAAAACATCATGAAAACCATAATACTACAACGCGTGACTCTAAGGTCGAAATAATACACAACTGGTTTTCTAAGTATGAAACAATTTACAAGTTTGGTTGATGGAATTACTAGATACAACTGATTAAAATAAATACAAGGGTGTTCACGATGCGAGTGAACCCACCTACCAAAGCAATCACCCAGAAAGGAAGCAGTGTGCCAGAAAAACCGCAATGAAACCTGTGAGGCAAAACCTGCAAGAACTGTGGCACAACGGGGGTGAGTTGCCAACTCGTGAATAGAAAACATTGCAGAGCAGAAATCGTATGCATGACACAATCCTAGGTCAATACGATCAGTAATAATAATATCCTCAATATGAATAAGTCTGAAGCATAAAAATGTGGCCAGGGTAAACATCTATACATAAGTGTAATCCCATGTGCTCTTGTCAGTGCCTCAAGTAACAACATATCATAACTATGAGGTATGATCAATGTAATCAATATGAATCAATGTCAACTATATCATGAAGTCTATAAGTATGTGGATATCATCCAACTATGAAATCAATATCTGTATGTATGTGGATCTCGTCCACGTGTCATCTAATGACAATAAGCATCATGCATGTAAATATCATAAAGCATATGCATGGAAGTATGAGGATATAAATCAACATGTGTCCCTCGCGACACATCAAAATCATGGAACCTGAGTGTCTAGCATCGACACTCGAAAACATCAAGAAACCTGTCCCCAGCATCGGCACGTAAATCCTCATATATATAGGGCTCCGTCAGTCCGGATCGGCCCACGGGCTCCGTCAGTCCGGATCGGCCCGTATCATCTCTCAACTCCGGTCGGTATCCTCCGGATATCCGCCGAGCTCAAATACTATCACCGGTAGGTAGTGGTCCATCTACCAGGCTCACCGTCTGTATACACAGCATCCCTTTCTTGGCCCGGGGTACCATACCGGGCCCCACCATGTACCCGCACACGGCTCACGACTCCTCCTCGCATGGGGTATATATATACATCAGAACCGATAAAACTCATGGTGGGCGCACTGAAATATCATATCAAGGGTAACCGGGTTTTTAAAACAATACATACTCTCTTTTAAAATACCCACGGTTCCCAAATCCAGAAATATCATGGAAACAACATATCTCAATGCGTATAATCATAAAGCATGATGTATGCGACATATAAAAGAAATGTAAGCATATCAGTATATCATGCAACACAAAACAGTAATATGCACATATCGTGGGAACACCGCTCCTTTAAAATGAATCAGTTTTAAAAAGTATCTTGCGGTTCCCAAATCTCCAAATCAAACCAGAATCATCTATGTATGTGCAAATACGTATGTGGGTGCAATAGGTATGTGCACAAGTATGAGTGTGCAATAGGTATGTGCACGAGTATGCCATGCAAGGGATCATATCTTGATGCAATAATCCTACTGTGTAGTGACATGGCAATTATCGATGATGAAGTGTGTGAGCCGGCAAGTAGGTATACGTGAAATATACGCATCATCGATAATGGTGTTGGTGTCCTGACAGCATGGTTTTAATATAGCAATAAATACATTTACACATGCAATGTGGTGCGATAGCAAGAATATGCAGAAATTGACTAATAAACACAACAGTGAAGAATCTACATCCATATAAAAATGTCATACAGTTTTGCCATTTGAAATAAGACGAATCGGGGTTTTTAGTAAAATAAGGGCTACGGTGTTTTTAAGAAAAGGTGCGTCTTTTGAAAATATCCGTAGAATCCCTTTGCCTGTCTTTAAAATACTCCCGATTCATTAGTTTTGAAATAGGCATGACTCGGTCTAGCCTAACATCTACTAAGCAAACTACAGATCTATCTAACAAGCTAATCGGGAGGGGTATGGAAACCACCTAAATCTGAGTCGATATATATATATATATATATATATATATAATAGTCGGGGATCCCGCCTCAAAGGCACCGCGTACGATACAATATCATATGACATCCTCGAGTCATGAGTGCGGATCTTATCATCAAATAAAGCTCGTATGGTAAATCATCGTACGACATCCCAAATCTGGGTACGGGTCAATATCACATTCATCTCATCAATTATCCGGTATCCTCATCATCATATCTCATGAACTGGGGTACTGATCTAAGTCTACTACAACTGATACCATCTATATAACTGAGTGTGTAAAACACACATCCAAAGGCCCGCTAAAATCTCATGTCGTATCCCAAATACGAACCACATCATATCACCAATCTCATGGCACTATGCCCAATCTCATCGACTCATCTCCAAATATCATCCACTATCCTCATCATCCAGGTATAAGTATACCAAGTAAGCATGTGTGTGCGTGTGGGTGTAAACCTATTCTAGGGTTCGCAACTAGGAAACTATACTAGTTTACTTCTAAACCCTAATCTAACCATAGTACACCTAATCACATCTAGAATATCCATGTCATGCATAAAGCTATCATATATATAGTATATATATAGTATACTAAATATCGAACTGCGGGGGTGCTATACGCCATCCACCCGACTTTCCCCGTAGATATAATCTATTCACCTTGCTTTCGCTTTCCGTTGCCGTCGCCACCACACGCTTTCTTGTCGTCTCGAAGTCTTCGTGGGGTACCTACACATCATAATGTATCGCAAAGCGTATTAAAATCAAATTCGAAGACGAAACGACATACGAAAACCAAAACGACATGCTAAGGCCTATAGGTTAGAACCTATGGACTACACTTTCAAAACCATCAAACAACCCTCGATATCGTCGTACAAACGTCAAATGATCGAGGTAAAACACAAATACGCAAATCCAGAATTTAAAATACGCAAAACGAAACTCCGAATCAAAATAGCAACTCAGGAAAAAAGGCCCCAGATTTTACCCTAGGTCAAATTGGTCAATTCTGCATATGCCAAGGGTCTAGTTTACTGATGAGGGGACCACAGAACAAGAACGAGACCAGATGGCCCAGGTCTGGCCGCAATTTGCGGCCAGAAAGCTTTTATTAGCGGCCTGAATTGGGAGATAGGGGCTAGGGTTTTGGTGGTATGTTCTAAATCACCTGCATGTATCATCGTCCTTGCAAAAAAAATTTCAGAGGCTCCGGGTATTAGCAGATTTCATTTTACATCCACAGAATCCACAATTTTCCAAAATTGGGTTTTCTTAATCCGTATTCCTGGGTTCTAGTCTATGGTTTATGTCTGAATTCTAGCACTAGGGGGTTTGTGTGGCCTCTACTGAGCTCAATTTCACCTCACAGCTCTTAATTTTCATTAACCCTAACTAGAATTTTCAAAGTTCACCCAAACCACACAATATCGGTTCTAATCTAACATGGGGGTAAAAGCAAAGGAAATACTAAGCTAAAAGTTCAGAAAATACCTCATTTGGCAACTCAAGAATTTTCTTGAGTTGCCTCAAGTGTCCAAAATTTGATTTTTCTTGGTCCAAAATGCTTCCCTTGAGCTTGTGCATCTTTTTAGTGAAATGAGATTTGAGTTTTGAGGTGTTTTTCATGGAGTTTTGGGGAGGTGAAAAGGGGAGGGAGCTAAGGCAGCAGCAGAAGCAGCAATGATGAGGAGGGGAGAGGAAATGGGTGAAGAATGAAGAGGGAATGGCAAGTCAAAGCAACCTTCACCTTTCTCTCTCTCATCCATACCTAATTCTTTATTCATTTCCTTTTCTATTTTCTTTCTCTTCTCAATAGTAACCCCAAAACAAAAGCCATGCACCCAAAATCATGTAGGAAAAATGTAACAAGTGTATAAAGACATGGTGCATGTTTTGCACAAAACAAGCTTAAAATCCGATTAGCGATTTTTAATCGCGATTAGCACTAAATTAGCGTATAATTAATCATAAAAACTTAAAATTTACATAATTCACATAAAACACCCTCTTTTAAGTAATTTCTATAATTTTCCAAATTTTTCCCAAATTATCGGTATTTAATTATACCGCCATATTTAAAATATTCAATATTTTATTATTAAATTATAAAAATTCCCAAAAAATAATATTTTTTTTGAAATGTTACGGTAATGGGGTATAGAGAGCACTGTTCGTGGTACTCTGAAGATATTTCCGCCATCCGAGTCCTCGCGGCGTCTAACCTCTCCCTTCGATGACCCCCGCTAGCGTCGGCATCGAGCCTCAAGTGGTAGCACTCAAGGACGAGCGCCTCCGAGCGATTTAGCCGGCTCGCAGAGATCAAGCCGAAGCTCCTCAGAGATATCAGCTTGCTAATGGCCTCATCTTTTAGCTGCTCGGATAAGAGGTTGTAGAGCCCCGGTGACACTCTCCAGATGGAATACATCAGCAGCTGGAGGAGGGAGGAGCGCCGGGGGAGCAATCGGCCGAAATGATCCTCGATCCGGCCTATCACCAACTGCACCGTGTCATCAGTGCAGTAATGATCATAGAGATACACGTCCTCAAAGCTTATGATTTCGGGGATGGTGAATGTGAAGCCCTCCATTCTTGCATTTTGGGTGTGAGGAAAGGAGTCATCAACAATCCTTCCATTTTATAGCCCACAACGCCTCCGGAGTTCTACGGTCGCCCGCAACTGTGTCGCCACGCGGCAGACACAGCGCTGCTCGATGCAAAATCGAAACGACGCGGCTCTGGCGCTTCGCCTCCTCTACGCGTTCGTGGCACGTGTCAATCGCGACTATCCATCTTCCTGAAGCCCTCACCAAGAGGCAGCCCTGCAGCTACCCTGCTCGGCTATCCCTGGCCGGTAGCTCCCCTACCCCCACAACGTTAGGGATCTAAGCCCTCACCAAGAGGCAGCCGAGCAACTCCACTGCTTGGTTCATCCTTGGAAGGCCTCCCATGGCCCCTCCAGCGTCAAGGACCTAAGCCCTCACCAAGAAGTAGCCCAGCAGCTACCCTGCTCGGCTATCCGTGGCCGGTAGCTCCCCTACCCCACAACACCAGGGATCTAAGCCCTCACCAAGAGGCAGCCGAGTAGCTTCACTGCTTGGTTCATCCTTGGCAGGCCTCCCACGGCCCTTCCAGCGCCAAGGATCAAAGCCCTCATGAAGAGGCATCCCAGTAGCTACCCTGCTAGGCTATCCTTGGCCGGTAGCTTGCCTACCCCACAACGCCAGGGATCTAAGCCCTCTCAAATAGGCGACCGAGCAGCTTCACTTCTTGGTTCATCCTTGGCAGGCTTCCCACGGCCTTTCCAGCGCCAAGGATCAAAGCCCTCACGAAGAGGCAGCCCTGCAGCTACCCTGCTCGGCTATCCCTAGCCGGTAGCTCGCCTACCACACAACGCCAGGGATCGAAGCCCGCATGAAGAGGCAGCCCAGCAGCTACCCTGCTCGGCTATCCCTGGCCGGTAGCTCCCCTACCCCACAACGCTATGGATCTAAGCCCTCACCAAGAGGCAACCGAGCAGCTTCACTGCTTGGTTCATCCTTGGTATGCATCCTACGGCCCCTCCAGCGCCAAGGATCAAAGCCCTCACGAAGAGGCAGCCCTGCAGCTCCCTGCTCGGCTATCCTTGGCTGGTAGCTTCCCTACCCCACAATGCCAGGGATCAAAACCCTCATGAAGAGGCAACCCCGCAGCTCCCTACTCGGCTATCCCTGGCTGGTAGCTTCCCTACCCCACAACGCCAGGGATCAAAGCCCTTACCAAGAGGCAGCCCTGCAGCTACCCTGCTTGGTTATCCCTGGCTGGTAACTTCCCTACCCCCACAATGCCAAGGATCAAAGCCCTCGCCAAGAGGCACCGGGAAGCAACCCTGCTCGGCCATCCTTAAGGACAAAAAGCCCTCGCCAAGAGGCACCGGGCAGTATCCCTGCTCGGCCATCCTTAGTAGGCCACTTACGGCCCCTCCCGCGCTAAGGATGAAAAGCCCTCGAACGGGGCAACCGGACCCACCCTTGTTCGGTTATCCCTGGCTGGTAGCTCCCTACCCCAACAAACCAGGGATCAAAGTCCTCATAGAGGCAATCAGGCCCGCCCTTGTTCGGTTATCCCTGGCCTGTAGTTCCCTACCAGACCAGGGGTCAAAGCCCTCGCCAAGAGGCACCAGACAGCAACCCTGCCCGGCCTGTCCTTAAGGATCAAAGCCCTCGCAAGAGGCAACCGGGTCCGCCCTTGCTCGGTTATCCCTGGCTGGTAGCACCCTACCTCAACAAACCAGGGATCAAAGCCCTTGCCAAGAGGCACTGAGCAGCTACCCTGCTCGGCCATCCTTAGTAGGCCACTCACGGCCCCTCCCGCGCTAAGAATCAAAGCCCTCGCCATGAGGCACCGAGCAGCTACCCTGCTCGGCCTCATCCTTAGTAGGCCACTCACGGCCCCTCCCACGCTAAGGATCAAAGCCCTCGCCAAGAGGCAAGCGGGCCCGCCCTTGCTCAATTATCCCTGGCTGGTAGCTCCCTACCCCCAACAAACCAGGGATCAAAGCCCTCGCCACCGAGCAACTACCCTGCCCGATGCCATCCTTAGTAGGCCACTCACGGCCCCTCCAACAACTAAGGAACATGAACTTAACAAAAGGCATCCGGTTCTACGTCTAAGCAATCCCCACATCGACTTCGGGGCCATGGAGATACCGTCTTCGCACCGGTCTTTGCACACTCGGCAAACGAACAGATTCAACTCGATGTGCCATCACTAGACAAAGAACCGACATAAAACGAAGGCAGTGCTGCGCAAATATGAGTGCTTACCAACAAAGGAAAATACAAGCACAAACACTACTGCAAAAACAAAAATCTTTATTCACAAAGTCAAAGCTTTTACAAGTGTACTGTGGGCTCCCCAGACTTACAAAAATGCCCAAAGGCCTACAAAATACTCGAGGCAACAAAAATAAGAAAAAAGCATGAAGACAAGGGGCTTCAGGCCTCAGGGCCGGGGGAAATCTCGGGAAGCCTAGCGCCCACCATAGGAGCCTCGGCGTCGCCCTCGTCGGGTATCTTCCCGGCGCCCTCCTCCTGCTCATCATCCCCTCTGGGATATTTGGTTCGGAGCTCTTCATCAGCGAACTCCGGCATCCGAGCCATGACGACGTCGAGGGCCTCGTGCTAGATGGCGGTGGTGGCCAAGCTAGGATGGTGTAGAACTGTTCTGACTTCTGAAAGTTCTCCACCGCCTTCGCCGCCTTGAGGTCAGCTCGCTTTGCCGCCTCTCCTGCAGCCTCCAACTCCTTCTGGAGGGCGCTCACGGACTTCCTCATGGTGCCGACGAGTATCCTGGAATCCTGAAGCTCGGCCTCGGCAGCCTGTACGGCCTCACGGAACCTGGCAACCTCCTTCTTCGAGGCCGCCACCTCCTGCCTCGCAGCCGCCGCCTCCTCCTGCCCCGCGGCCACCGCCTCCTCCTGCCCCGCGGCCACCGCCTCCTGCTTCCCAGTCGCCACCTCTCCCTCAAGGGCAGCGACCTTCGCCATCCCGCCTCAAGCTCCCGCTTTGAGCTCTCCCCCAGAGAGGAGAGCTCGCCAGCGGCTCGCATCGCCGGGGCTATCTCCTCCTCCTCCATCCGGGCGACGATAGCGACATGCTGTAGGACCTGAAGAAATCGAAGGGGGGTCAGAAAGAAAAAGGGGCACTTAATCTCGCAAATGATGAGACAATGCACGAACACTCACCTGCACGACCTCTTAGGCGATGGACGCCATTTGCGCCTTCAGCGTTCCCCCAGGGACCCGGCCCCCGGCCGACCTCTCCATCTCGTGCAGCAAGCTGTCAGCGACGGAGAGCCCCGAGGGCACCTCAAGGCGGAGCTCCCCTCGTCCACCAAGATCGGAGAGGCCGAGGTCCGCGGAACTGTTCGGGGGAACCTCTTGAGAGACGACGGCGTGGGACTCGTCTCCACCTCCGAAGCTTGGGCATCCTTTCCCCGAGCCCTTTTTCTGCTCGGCGCCTGGCCGGGCTTCGGGGCGTGATCCGCACTCAAGCGCTGGGGCGGGACGGCCGCTAGGGGAGCCGGGACCAGCGTCTGACGAGAAGAGCTGGCCCCTCCAGCCTTCGACCCTTTCTTCGGCTTGCGCATGGTTGCTCGAAGGAGATCCACATCCATAGTTTCTGCACAAGACAAGATATAATGGAATCAGCGACACAAACAGAAACAGAAACAAACACAAGCCTAACTTACTGACGAACTAGGAGGGGCTGAGCCCGGCTCAACTATGGGCCCACTCAGAAAGCAGCACGTTGGCCCGGGGAATATGCTCCCACCCCGCCATCCTCATCGCGTCGGGGTCATTGGATGGATCTTCCTGCCAGCACCTATCCCTAAACCACTGGATGGGTATGGGCCAGTCCTCACCCTCTGGCGGCCCGACGAAGAAAAACTTCTTCTTCCAATCATGGATGGAAGAAGGCAAGACGACAACTCCTGGCCTGGCTACACTCCCCCGTTGCTTCCTAAAGGAGAGGTAAACCAACCTCGGGTCGCCCGCGCGAGTTTCGGGGTTACTTTTGTAAACAAGAGTAGAGGCAAGGATGGACAGACTAAAGGGGATCATCTGCAGCTTCAGCCGGACGAGGAACCCAAGGAGAATCCTCCAGGAGTTCGGCATTAGCTGGCCCGGGGTTAACCCAAAGTAGTTTAACGCAACTACAATCTCGGGAGAGAAAGGCAGGCGCATTCCGGCCCAAAGGGCTTCCAGGTACAAGGCGATCTCTCCACCCCTCATCTGATCTGCCCTCTCTCCTTCTTCGGCCAATCGCAACGTGTAGCCAGAAGGAATATGGAAACGAGCCCGAGCGGTGACAAGCTTGTCCTCATATCTCACTGAGGACGACGCACCAGGAGCGTCCGCCGCCACCGCTCCGGGAACCGCCCCAGACGCGTCCCCCCGAGAAGAGGATCTGACCCCAACTTCCCGGAGAGGCTCCAACCCAGGGGAAGAATCCCTAGAATCTACCCCTACGACATCTACAGACTCCTCAAAACAAGACATCTAACCTGATTGGAAGAAGTTCTCGAGAAGAGAAAACGCAAGATCCGACCCAAAAGGAGAGCGCCGAGCAAATAAGACTCAGAACGAGAATAATATGAAGAGAGAGAGAGATCCTGAATCAGGCCTCCTCCCTATTTATGCTACCGGCGTCCTCATCCAGCGGCGACGGTCGACTCCCGCCAAAACGATTCAGTGCTCTCGACGGCCACGATCGCCCCACCTGTCACAAGCACATTGGCGGCGGCCCATCGGACGCCAGAAGCTGCGACACGTCATATCAGCCAACCGGCATCCGACAAGTGGTCTGTCACTTCAGCAAAAGTGCACACGATCCGGCGCACCCTCTTTAATGCAAAGGATCTTCCCCTGATTTGCTGGCCTCATCCAAAAAAGACAACCAATTTCCCAGAGACACGCCGACGATATCTTCGGAAAGGAGCTCACCTCGGGTGATCCGGCAAACCACTCTCGACCTGACCCGTCAGCTAGTCGGGACGAGAGTGGAGGCTAATGATGATGCTCGATATCGGTGATCCCCCAGATCAAGACACGCGGCAGATGACGTGTCCCAGGACTCATAAGAAAGGACCTACAGTGGCCGACCAAACCACTCCTGTGCCCGTCCTACAAGCAAACGCTGGCTCACCTCCAAGCCCCCAGCACAATTGACCTCCTCAGCCTCACAGCTCGTCTCCGAGCTATCATAGGCACGAGCCTCCTTGGCCCTCTCAGCTCGCGTCCGAACTCGAGCAGAACTAAGACACCTCGGCTCTCCCACTCCTCCGTGAACTCTCCTGCCGAGGTTATCTTCCTCGGTCTTATCGACTGACCAACGGCACCGCTTGCAGGAGTAACCACCATCCCGCGAATCTTGCCATGCGTGAGATCTCCGTCGTCCACATCCCACGTTCCACGCCACCACGATCCCCCATTAACGAGCCTGTCTCGCCATTAATGAGAGGTCCCGCTCATTACGTGGGCGTGACGTCGGGAGCGTAACGGCCGGCATGATTCTCAGGCCTGCCTCACCTGCTGCCACCGCTATATAAACCCCTTCAGACGGTTCAAGTAAGCCATTTTTATTCCACTAAGCCGTTACTCTGTTCGGATCTCTAGTCTAACTTGACCGTCGGAGGGTCCTCGGTGGTACAACCACCCCGAGACTTCCTTGCAGGTAGCTTGGCAACTACAACCTCAAACCCATTGAGATCCACACGCTTCAGGAGCGACAGCCTCCAAATCCAATCTCATCCGCCCATCGCCGCCATCAGCAGATCAACGGAAGGTAACATCTTGGCGTGATCCAGGTCGCGTCAGGAGGCATGGAGGGCGTGGACATGAGAGTGGAGAGAAAGAGGGGGGGTTCTTTAGTCACCATGGCTCCCTCATCCTTCCTTCATCCTTTGATACAACTCCTTCATCTTCTTCACTTCCTCCACCTCCACTACCACCTCCAAAAACACCTCAAAACCTCACCAAAACCTTACTTCATCGTCACAAAAAAGGTGCACAATCTCATCCTACATCCCCTAGTGAGCTCAAGTTTGGATCTTGAGGACTTCCAACCATCTTGGAATTTTCTTCAGTTTCTCCAAGAGGTATAAGCTTCACCTTTCATCTTGTTATGTAGCTTCTTCGTCTCCTAGTTAAGTTTAGAGTTCGATAAAGCAAGTTCGGTGACCTTGGAAAATTTCTAGAATGTGTTAGTGGATAAATAGACTTGTAGAGATGTAATTGAGGTTTAATTAGTGTTTATAAGACTTTAGTGATGATATTCTGTCCAGACTAGAGACTAGAAACCCAAAACATGAACTTGGAATTTGCCGATATCAGGTTTTGTGGAAAATGTGATGAGATATTAGGATCTACTATAATCTGGAGACTCTGAAAAATATTTAGCAAACACAGAGAGATCTGCAAATGATTAGGAGCATACTCTAGAGACCCGAGACCCTAACTCCACTACATGGCCATAAATAAATGCATTCTGGCCGCAATTTGCGGCCTGGGAATGAAGTTTAGGCTTCGTGCTTGGTCCATGGCCCCTTTATCAAGTAATTAGGCTTACCCTATATGCAAAATGTCCTAATTCAACTTAGGGTAAAATCTGGAAGTGTTTTCCGAAGTTGTTGTTTTCGTTTTGTGACTTTTATCAACTTGAATTTTGGTATTTGAGTTTTGACTCAGTCGTTTGATGTTTGTGTTAGGAATATGTATGACCTAGAGGCCATTATTGTATGATATAGTGGATGCTTGGACATATATATAGAGGACTTTCTTGCTCGACATGATTGTATACTATCCGGTTGCTCTTTATCTTAGCTTGTACACTTGTATTATTATAATGTCTCTCTGTTACATGTTGATAAAGCCCTTAAAATGTAGGCTTGACTACCAGGACTATGATGTAGATCATACTAGTAGGGCTTGTGTAGTCCATAAGCACATTCTTTAACAGTTTCTAATCGAAGGAGTATCGAGACAGGGTATCGATATTCCAGAATAGACTAGTGTGTACGTACTTGACCCTGTATGGGGCGATGGTTGATCCCACAACCATTGGTGTTTGACATCAAAGATTATACACAGATGCTTATTAGAAGAATGGGTATGCCAAACAGGACTCGCCAAGAACTCCCAGATGGTACCATACCTATCGTTAGATAGCAGTTCTCTTGTGACACTTGTACATATTAGTCTGTAGACCCGAGATCATCATAGAGTCTTTTATGGTTCCCACCGTGCTTTGATTTCCTCCCTATTACGGCTCAAAGGAGCCATGCAAATAGGTGGATTTTGGGTACAGTCCCAAATCACATGGAGGCAATGAGCGATAAGAGGGGTTTCATCTCTCCCGGTATAGGGAGTTGATGTTGCATTATGCTCGATTGGCTATAACAGCAAGTCCCTCGTTAAGGCTGATGAGATTTACTGGTAAGTGTTATCAGTAGTTTCTCAAAAAGTTATAGGCCACACATCGGCATGACTTATCAAGTTACTGGGGTTTGACGATTCCACCCCCAGACTCGATATGCGACATATCAGACGAAGAGACCGGACTATACAGTAAATGTTGCTTATAGGCTCTATGGTTTGGAAAAGATTGCTTGTTAATCTTCTATTCGTTCAATACCTGGATAGTCGTTATATCCAGCTAGTACCGCTGACGACTTGTAGGTATTTGATGTGATCATTACCTACTGTTGGCGTATTGACGAGTCTTCAGAGTCACACACAGAGCTTTCCTAGCTCAAGTGAAACGAAGTAGGGCACATATGGAGATATGTGCCGGAGCTTGATTAAATACGTGTATGTGATATCGTATTCTAATCAGGCGATATGTTATATCGATTAGGTTATATATGATATAACCGGATTATTGAATTAAGTGTTGATTCAATGATTTGTTTTATGTATATATATATTTGATAGTGGCCGGTTATATATGATATGACCGGATTATTAAATCAAGTGTTGATTTACTAATGTGATATGCAAATATATATATAATATTAGTCGGTTATATATGATATGACCGAATTATTGAATCAAGTATTGATTTAATAATTTGATATATATTTATATATATAATATATACTTATATATTAACTAATATCAAGCTCACTAATGATTTTCTTCTCTTGAATATATGATTATATATATGTGTGATATATATATATATAAATATATATATATATATGGATTATATTGTATCATGGTTGATGATACATGGAACTAGGGTGTATGAGAATTACATGAAAAATGAGATGTGTGGAAAAAGGATTTATTTATGAATTAAAGAAAATGGAAATGAGTCATGATCTTAAGATGCTTGTGGAAGCCTTGAGAAGCCATGACTCACCACCATTTCCTTGTTTTATTCATAGATATTTCCCACTATCTCAT
This sequence comes from Agapanthus africanus, assembly GCA_030015575.1. Lineage (NCBI taxonomy): Eukaryota > Viridiplantae > Streptophyta > Magnoliopsida > Asparagales > Amaryllidaceae > Agapanthus > Agapanthus africanus. Next base: position 747,248,283 of record CM057341.1, on the reverse strand, counting down.
CACTTCACCTCATGGCTCTCTCTCTCCATTCCAAATTCATTCCCCTTCTTCTTCCTCTCTAGATTTTTCTTGAGGTGAAAAAGAAAAAGAAGAAAATATTGTGAGCAAAATTCCTACTTCAACAACCTACACTTTACAAGCCCTTTAGTTTAGATTGTTTGCTTCACTAATACCTTGATTAGTGAAGAGTGAGGTTGAGTTAGAGAGACTTCAAGGTGGATCATCTTTGGTATCGAAGACTACAAAGAAAGCTCGTTTCTTTCACCAAGTGGAGTCTAAAAAGAGTTCTAGGGATTACTACGTGGAGATTTAGAAGTAAAGGACCGGTCTACAAAGGTTGTATTCTCTTTTCACTTAGTGTAGAACTTGTTTACTTACACTAAAACTCTAATTCTCTAGTTCGATTCTAGGATAGTATAGCTTAGACTTCTAGATTTTTTAAAATTGCATACTTGATACTCGTATAAACCTAGTAGAGGTGCTAAGACATACTTTCATGGTATCAGAGCCAAGCTAGAGACTTAGGCGTAGTTTAAACGACATTAAAGTGTTCGATCGAAGTTTCGAAACTCGAAAATCATAGTTTCTGTCCATATTTTCAAAAGTTGAAAATTTTCAGATTAAAAATTCTCAGAAAATCATGTAGGTTATTTTATGTAGCCCCAAGAAGTATAAGGCCCTATCTCCACCAAGTCGTCACAGAACAGTCGTCTAACCCATGGTTTGGCCGCAGTTCCGCCGCAAGCTTGAGGAGTTGAGGGGTTGTATTTCTTCTGCTGCTCCATTTTTTTATTTTGGACTTTCTGGGTATTTTTAGTGAAGCTCAAGTTGTTGAGGTCTCTGTAATTTGTCAGTATTTAAAATATCGATCGAAATGTTTAACACCGTCTAGATATTATGGATATGTGATACAATTTTTAGAATCCACATTTATTAATTTTATGAAAACTAGTTAGCATTTTTTAAATCTCGCGTTTTAGTCTTAAGTGATGGATTGCCATGGAGTTTCGATTTGGATCAAAACTCCGTCGCAATCTCGTATTATACGCGAATAGTCGCTGGGAGACACTACTGGACAGCCACGCCCCAAGCCCCGACCAAGTGACTATAGGAGAACCCCGTGGCCAAAAGCATCCACTCAGGTGCTCGTGGCCGCGGTGTTTCGCCCAAGTGCACTTCGTTGATGGCCTCATGGATGCGGCCATCTACTAAATGTTCCCGACGAGTATTCGATCTTATAATCGGGAATCTTATTGAATTACCCGACTGGTTTTCGAAAAGTGTTTTCAATTCGAGATTTAAATGCAAGGTTTATATAGGGTTAGGCATGAAATCCGGAATATGTGATATTTCGGGTTTATGATATCTAAGGTGATGCAGATTCTAATTATTGTAGTTTTCATTTCTTTTCTGCGACCGTAAGTGTAATATGTAGTGTATCTCCGATCTCGTTACTATACGTCAATGATATTAGGGATACGCATATTTACTAACGTTGATGACATGTTATGCTATTGTGTTGCTGGTTAATATGTGATATTGGATCGCCGTGATTGAATAGCCGAGGGGGTTTTGCGTGAGATGTGAGTTTTTCAATTTTCATTTGTGTAAAAAAAATTTGTATGTAATATTCTTTTATTGGGACACTTCCGGGTTGAGGTTGTTGTTACCATTTGATGTATATTATTTACTTTTCCGCATTAGGATAGACCTAAGGTGACGAGCACAAATAACCGGGTTCTAGAGTCCAGTGGGAGACCATCTTGAGGAGTCGAGACCAGGTCGCCTAACTCTAAAATTGGTAGGATTTCTTGCCGCTCTTATAGGGGTCTAGAGATGTGGGCTTGGCTATTCATCACGACCATGGAACCCGTGTTTTTCATTACTGGCTTAATTTAAAACACGGACCTCCTAGTATATCCTATATTTCATAGGTTTGCTTCTGTTGATTCTGTGATATGATGTGATCATATAACCGTGTGAGACGAATGCTACTTATATATATAATATACTAGTAGACACTAAATATGTTTTACATCCGCGCTATTCCTGACCCCGCCCTGCCGTAAGTTAACCTTACGGTGATGTTTAGGAAACATAAATGATGGGACGTCATTAATGAGATTAATGAAAATAAAAGAAACCTAAAGATGTTGTAGATTCAAATTTTTTAAAAAGGTAGCTCTAGTCTTTCTATGCATAGTGGTATTCTGTTATGAATATTCAGCACCTCATTTAATGAGGAAAGAGCCTAGATCTCTTCACCGGGAATGACCTCTTTAGCAAAACTAGCATATGCTACAACCCACTTGGTTTGTTTTGAAAACTACTCGATTTTAAAAGTGGAGCTTAAACCACTCCTTTTCAAATCACTAGATTCTACAATGATATAAAGTTCATTACGTTAAAGGTTTTCTTCAAAACCAGTCGTAGCCCTCCGTCATTTCAGATAAGCGCTATTTAGTATTCGTGATGCGTTTATTGACCATAGCCAAGGCGCAGTGTGCGGTAGCTGATTAATGCTTATCTGCCGCATATGATGCGATTGGATTAAGGTAGTCGTACGGGTTTGTTGATCATATCCAAGGATCGTACGGGTGGGTTTAAATTCAATTACTAAATAACGGGTTGAACTTGACTAACGCTTATGATTTGTTGACCATAACCAAGGTCATAAGTCGCTAGGGGTAAAAAAAACCGATATTGGGAATTTCAAGTGTTGAAATTTGCAATGAGATTGCATACCTTCTATATGATAGTTGGATCCTGATACCCACTGCGAGTAAGTGTTACTCTTGGGAGTGTTTTCCACTTTACAATTAGCTAATCCAGTAGGTGTCTAAAAAAGGTGTTAACGGGGTTATACCCCTGCGGAAACGAGATTATTTAATTAGTTCCATGCGAAAGCATGGGGAGACTCTCTCGGAGTACCAATACCTTCCTGGCTGACCGATTGGCGAACTTGAAGGGTGTAATTAATCCCGGTTAATATACCTTTTTAGGGTTTGAAGGAAAATTTGATAAAAACAGTAGGAGCCATCCTGATTAGATATGATAATAACCAGTCTAATCTTGTAAGAGCGCATGCTAAAGTGTTTTCTTCTCTCTCTCTCCAGGTAGCGACCATGACATGCCTTAATCAAGATAATAATATGGATGTATTGACCGAACCCGCTTATTATACTGAGCTAGAGAACGTTGGTTTCGCTCTATCTTATGACTATTATAAGTCTGAGCAAGGGATAGGGGAATGCATGGATTCCTATGCAACCCGAATGAAGAAAGGGCATGCTCATGCTTTTTCTTCGGGTATGTTAGTTACCGAGAATTGTTTCTCAGTCTGCTCTACGTCCTGGGTATTAGATACCAGATCAGGATCCTACATATGTAATCTGTTACATGGCTAAAGAGATGTAAAGTACTGGGTAAGGATGATATATCTCTCAGAGTAGGGAATGGAGCAATTGTTGCAGCCAAAGCAGTTGGCGAATATCACCTAGTATTACCAAATGGTAATACAATGATTCTGAACAACTGTTATTTCGTACCAAAAATGATGTGCAATTTAATATCTGTTTCTTTATTACATAAAGAAGATTATTACTTTGTATTAGAGGATAATGTTATGAACATTTTCCTAAATCAAGTGTTGATTGGGTTTAGTACATTGTGTAACGATATATACGTTCTAAATCAAAATGCATTTCAAAATATACAGAACACACACAAGAGCAATAGTTCAGAAATGAACGAAGCCTTCTTGTGGCATTGTAGACTTGGTCATATCAATGCGGCCAGACTAGCTAAGTTGCATAAAGATTGATATTTGAATCCGTTCGAATTTACATTTTATGAAACTTGCCAGTCATGTCTCAAAGGCAAGATGACCAAAATGCGGCCAGACTAGCCTTCTTGTGGCATTGATGATTTGGTCATATCAATGCGGCCAGACTCCGTTTACGAGACACGGAGAAAGAGCAATTGAACTCTTAGGACTGATACATAGTGATGTATACGGTCCTATGTCTACACATGCCAGGAATGGTTCCTTATACTTCATTACATTCACCGATGATCTCTTAAGATTCGGACATTTGTTCCTGTTGAAACACAAATCTGAACCTTTTGAGAAATTCAAGATATAAGAACGAAGTAGAGAACCAGACGGGTAAAAGTATTAAAATCCTTCGATCTGATCGAAGAGGAGAATACTTAAGACGGAATTCCAAGATTATCTAAAAGAGAATGGGATTCTCTCTTAGCTTACTCCTCCGTATACACCACATCACAATGGAGTATCGGAGCGGAGGAATCGCACCCTATTAGATATGGTACGCTCTATGATGAGTGTTACTGAGTTACCTATTTCCTTTTGGGGTTATGCACTTGAGATAGCTGCATACCTATTGAATAGGGTTCCGACCAAATCCGTGCCTACCACTCCATATGAGATATGGTATAGGAAGAGACCATCTTTTAGACGAGTTAAGATATAGGGTTGTCCGGCCTATGTTAAACAACAGAATCCGGAAAAATTCGTAGCACGATCAGTTCTTTGCCAATTTGTGGGATATCCAAAAGATTCATATGGATATCTATTCTACTACCGTGAGGAACAACAGATGTTTGGTGCTCAACATTCCACCTTTTTAGAAAAGGAATTTCTTATGAAAGAAATTAGTGGTAATATGGTAGAGCTGGAAGAAGTTCCAGCTACACAAACTACAACTGATGATTTGGTAGAACCGGAGGATTCAATAGTCCCCGACGAACCTCAACCACTCCGCAGATCTAGTAGGGTTTCTCATCTATTTGAGAGATACTACGGTTTTCTTATAGACGGTGGGAGCGAGGATTGCATCATGGAAGATGATGACCCAACTAGTTTCGAGCAGGCCATCATAGGTGAGGACTCTGTGAAATGGCTGGATGCTATGCGATCTGAGATGGAATCTATGTACACCAACAAAGTGTGGACTTTGGAAGTTGCCCCTGAAGGGATAAAACCCATTGGGAGCAAGTGGATCTTTAAGAAGAAAATTGGTGTAGATGGAAAGGTTGATACCTTCAAAGCCAGACTTGTTGCAAAAGGTTTTTGTCAACGACCAGGTGTCGACTATGATGAGACCTTTTCTCCAGTGGCTATGATTAAGTCCATCAGGATCCCAATTACCATTGCTTCATACCATGACTATGAAATCTGGCATATGGATATCAAGACCACTTTTCTAAATGGCGATTTAGAAGAGAGCGTGTATATGACACAGCCAGAAGGCTTCGTAGATAATGAGAGCAGCGAAAATGTGTGCAAGCTGCTTAAATCAATCTACGGATTAAAGCAGGTATCGCGGAGTTGGAACATCTATTTTGATGTGGCAGTCAAAGAGTTTGACTTTATTAAAAACATAGATGAATCATGTATATACAAAAAGGTTGTAGAGAGTAAGGTTGTCTTCCTCGTATTATACGTGGATGAAATACTCTTCATACGAAATGATGTTCTTACACTGCACTTGGTCAAGCTCTTCTTATCACAGAAATTCTTCATGAAAGATCTAGGTGATGCCTCCTACATTCTGGGAATAAAGATCTATAAAGATAGATCTAAACAGATGTTGGGATTGTCCCAATCCAGGTACATTGAGACCATACTAAAGAGGTTTAGTATGGAAGATTCTAAGCGTGGTAATTTACCCGCTTGTTCAGGAATCACTCTCTCCAAAGAGATGTCTCCCAAGACTGATTTGGAGAGGGCTCGCATGCAAATGATACCCTATACTTCTGCAGTTAGGTCTATCATGTATGCAATGTTATGCACCAGACCGGATGTAGCTTTCGCACTTAGTGTGGTAAGCAGGTATCAATCAGACCCAGGGGAGAAGCACTGGACATGTATGAAGAACATTCTTAAGTACTTAAGAAGGACTAAAGAAATATTCTTGGTGAATGATAACGGTGAACTCTGTTGGGGTAAAAATTTACACCCCGGTTGACCAAGTCAAAATCAAAGTCAACCCCCAAGCCAGGTGGGCCCAAGCCCAGATCAAGTGGGCCAATGCCCGGAGCTAGCCCGAACATGAAGCGGCCGGCCTCCCCCCATGCCAAAATTTTGTTGTATTTCTTTTATTTTATTTTTATGAATAAATGTAAGAAAAACGGGCATAAAGCCAAATTTTTGTAAAGCCCATGGCTTATGTGCAAAAAGAAATGGCACATGAGCCATGGGATAGGCAAAATGCCATTTTGAAAAGCCAAGAGGCTATATGTAAAGTGTATGGCCTATAAAGGCAAAGATAATAAAATATCTCAACAACTTTTTCTCTCTCCAAAAAAATCCAGATCTGTGATCTTCTTCTTCCTCAAGGTTCTAAAACCTTCTTTTTTCTCTTGAATTAAATCAAGAGTTTAACTCTTCCTTTTTTAAAACTAAATAGTTTTTCACCACAAAACCCACAAAGGGGAACTCAGATCTCCCACCAGATCTCGAAAAAGAGAGATCCTTAAAATCTCACGCCTCTTGATCTTCGAGATTCGGCCAATAGAAAAAGAAGAAGGAGACCCATCTCCAAGACTCTAACTTTGGACAGATCCAAGGCTCAGAAGAAGGGCCAAAGATTCCTAGGAGTTTAACTCCTTTCTAGATCTGTTGGAGTTTAACTCCATAAATTAATTTTCTGTCAGGAGTTTAACTCCAAAAATCCCTTGGGAGTTCAACTCCCAAATCTAAGGGCTAGCCCTCCCCAGCGGGTGTTTTCCCGTGGTCACGTGCGCCCACGTGACCCCGGGCGCTGAGGCGCCCAAAGGTCACGTGTGCGCCATGTGGCCTCGAGGCGCTGAGGCGCCCAAAGGTCACGTGTGCCCACGTGACCCCGGGCGCTGAGGCGCCCAAAGGTCATGTGTACGCCACGTGATCCCAAGGCGCTAAAGCGCCCAACGGTCATGTGCGCCCACGTGACCCCGGGCGCTGAGGCGCCCAAACGGTCACATGCGCCCTCGTGACCCCGGGCGCTGAGGCGCCCAAACGGTCACGTGTGCTCACATGACCCCAGGCGCTGAGGCGCCCAACGGTCACGTGTGCGCCACGTGACCCCGGGCGCTGAGGCGCCCAACGGTCACGTGTGCGCCACGTGACCCCGGACACTGAGGCGCCCATCGGTCACGTGTGCGCCACGTAACCCCGGGCGCTGAGGCGCCCAACGGTCATGTGTGCGCACGTGACCCTGGCCAACCACGCACCCACGTGCTACTCATGCGTCTTTAAGACGCTTTTTTCCTTTCCTTTTTTTGTGCACTCCACACTAAATGTGTCTCCCCCGTTAGAAAAAATTTCTAACGGGACGCTGCCACGCACCCCGCAAGGGGGCTGCTAGCCCCCTTCACCCCAGCCCGCTATCCGGGTAGCGGGACCCCCGTAAAAACTCTGCGGGGCTCCCGATATATCCAAACCCCCTTTTAAAACACAACACGTCATAATGAGTTCGCATGACTAGTTTAACCCATCAATCGGAGGTTCCCTCGCTCCAAAGGCGAGGGGTAATTAACGGTAGCTTAGTCCGCGGCTGCCGGAGATTCGGATCCCCATAATCAATAAACCCCAGCCTACCCTAGGCAGGGGAATCTGTAATGCGCCTGACAAGCGCGCGTGCATTCCCATCTCAATGGGGTGACGAAAAACACCCTATAGGTTCTGGTACGCCCGGTGGGACCAATCTCTCCTCCCATATTTCGGGTCAAGTGTTCATGCGAACTCACTTAACATACATGTCTATATTTGTACTAAAATAATGCTCTTTCATGAAGGCTTTCAAGCAATCAACTTTCGACAACAATGTCTCCCAAGAGGAATTCAGCTTCCAACGTGACCCCGATTCCGTACGTGGTCAAGATCAACGCTCGTGTGGTTCTCCCCGCAAGCCTCAGTCGACAGTGGGAGGAACTGCCCCGCCAGTTCGGTTCCGTCATCATCTACCCTGCCGGAAGTGCTCATCTGGCAGAAATCCCGACAAAGCAGGCGGCCAAGCCGGTCTCAAGGGGCAAGAGGCCGAATGTTGTGATCGCTAAGGCACCACAACCGAAGCTTAAGACAGTATCTGAACGACTCTCTGGCGCTCCAGCTGGGGGCAAGACTTCCGGTACAAAGGGCAACATCAAATGTTGCGGACGAGCTCAGGTGATGACTCCAACAAATGCACAATCGAGCGTATCTCCAAAATCCTCTATCGCCCGGTCTATGACGTCTTCCCAAAGAGCCGAAGTCTGCCAGGTGCTTAGAACAAAAAAGTTAAGGCAGAAGCGGCTCAGGTATCGAGCCAACAAGAGGGCCAGGACTCCGGCCAAGTAGAATCTTGTGAGATTCCAAGAGCAGGGTCATCCTGCGACGATGGATGAATCGGCCGTAAAAATCAGCAATTCCTTCGAACCTCTGAAGTGGGTTCAGAAAAATGCCATGACCGCCAGAATCAAGAAGACAGCGGTCCGAACGTCGCTACAAAGAAACGTGCCCCGGCCTCAACAGAAAAAGTATGACACTGTCTCTTCAAGAGTCTATCAGGAGCTCTGTGCCGCGCGAAAGCAGCGGGGCGAATCCAAAAAAGAAGCGCCACCACCATTCAAGAATCGGGTCAGGCCAGCCGCCTTCAATCGACTGCCCGCTACAGAAACAGGGGAGTTAAGACAGCGATCTGTGAAATCAGCCACCGATAATAAAAAGACGGCTGGATATATTATCCATATGGTCTATATGGCGGGCGGGCGCCCCAGTGAAAATCTTCGCAGCAAAAGCAAGGATGGGGCCACCACATCCCAAGCCCAATCTAGCTTGAATGTGGTTGCCGCTTCCCAAGAACAGCCGCCTCCGCTGGATGAAGAAAACCCTCTCGATGAGGATGATAAGCAGAAAAACCCCTCGGTCCATGCAGAGTCAAGCTCGGACAGTGAAGAAGAGCCGAATTTCCTCCCCAGGACCGTGGAGCAAGAGCTGCTTCAAGAGCTTCGAAAACAGCTCAGGAGCAAAGATAGAGAGATGGCCAAGCTCTATTCGAAGATTGACGACTTAATGAACGTTGTGATGCAGCTTACGGATCAAATTGCTCGAGTGCCTCCCAATCAAGCACAAGTCGCTACTAATCAGCCGAGTGATGACAATCCGAAGTAGCCAATGCCCGTTCCTTTGGGCCAAAGACTGGTCGAGCCGCATGAAAGCCGGCCACATTCCGCTTCTGGGGACGCCTTGGCCCCAGATAGCACTATCCCGCTAACACAAGATCGGATAATGGACTTGGTCACCAGCAAAGTTAAAACATTGGTGGCTGAAGCTGAAGCTCAGAAAGAAATTGGCAGTAGTGGGCGGCCATATCCCGCACAGTACGATCTGATCGAGTTCCCGAGCGGCTACGTCATTCCTAAGTTCGGAAGATTTGACAGAACGGGGAATGCAAATCAGCACGTCACCCACTTCAAAACCTTGTGCAGAAATACAGGGGGCAACGACGCGCTCCTTCTTCGTCAGTTTGTCAACATCCTGACCGGTGTCGCCTTCGACTGGTACGCGAGTATACCAGACAGGTCCGTCATTACCTTTGCCCAAATGGAGTCTCTGTTTCGGTAAAGGTTCATGAGTGTCAGTGATAAAATCTCCATTGCCGACCTTGTGAGGACCAAGCCGGGGAAGAATGAAAGCAACACCGACTTTATCGCCCGATGGCGTAATCTCACAGTCAAGTGCGAACCGCCGCTGAAGCAGGACCAGTCCGTCAGCCTTCTCATTAGGAACCTCAGCAATTGGATGGTCCCATTCTTGTGTACAGCAGGCCTCAAGACGTTTCAAGAGCTAACCAAGAAAGTCCAAATGCTGGAACGCTCGAAGCAAGAGTCCACCCCGGACTCTCAAAGAGACAAGACATGGAAAAGAAAGCGGGACGACAGCCGTAAAAGTGGGAGTTCCAGCAGTCCCAATGTCTTCAATGCGTCCGATAATGAAGAAAAGCGAAGGGCAGGCGAATCCAAAACCAACCGGTATCGAAAGCCATTGCTGGGAGGAGATGGGCCTTCCCTAGAGGAGAAAAAGAACAAGGTTTACTCTTTCAGGAGGGACAAGGTCCGAAAGATATTTAAAGATGCCTTGAACAATGGTCTACAATTACCGGAGTTGAAAAGACCTCAAGAGGCAAAAATGACCGAAATCCCCTATATTGCCCATACCACCGAGTAGTAAGCCATGCGATCGAGGATTGCTATATCTTCAAAGACTGGGTTGAGAAGCGGTACAAGGCTGGAGAGATCGAGCTGTCCAAAAGCGTGTTGGTGAACAATCAAGTTGCAACCACCAACTTTATACAGACAGAAGTTGAAGCTTTTTGGGAGCAGACAGCCGAACCCGCTACCCTGAGAAATGAAATGGACTCACCGCGGCCTCCGTGGAGTACGCACATATCTAATAAGACGAAGAAGATGATAAAGCTACTTCGGAAAGAGCCCAGGACGGAATGGGAAGGGCAGAAGAAGCCTACCATGCCAGCTGCCAATGCGGCTCTATCAGGCTCAAAGTCCAAAAAGCTCAAGAAGAAGAAAAGTGCAGCTCGGCGCGAAAAAGAGTCTGCAGGGAGATCGACCATTCAAAAATATATTGATTCTCTCGAAGAATATGAACAGAAGGAAAGGACTCTAATTCAATTGAAAGAGTTCTTCCCTGTAGAACCGGCTGAGGTTCTGGTGGAGTTAGAAGAAGACTCCAATGAAGAGATCCATGTAGTAACCTGCTACGCCATCCATCTTGGCAGCGACTCTGAGGAGGAGCTCTGTTTTCCTGAAGAGGACGAGGAGCTCGCCACAAAGGCCAACCAAATCTAGCTTAGAAGCGGCAGGGCTCTACTGCCAAATTAAGGCAACGCCCCAAAAGGAAAGGAAAAATAGGTGGCTAATGAGGAAGATGGCAGAGAACCGGCTGATAAAAACTCAAGTCCTTCCTTAGTGGAGTATAATGTCTTGGCTCATCTCCGGAAGCTTCCGTCTCTCCTGAGCATCTACGATGCCTTAGTCTTATCTAAGGAGCTTAGAGATGTCCTCATTCACGCTCTACAAAACCCCGAGCGGTATCAGGCTCAATTTATGGAAATTAATATGAAAGAAGCCCAGTACGCTTTGCATGCTGCCGCGGTCACGTTTAAGGACGAAGACTTGCTACTGGGAACGGCTGAGCATAATCGACCGCTCTACGTGACCGGGTATAGCGACGGAGATCGGATTAATCGCATATTGATCGATCCGGGGTCCTCAGTGAACATCATGAACTTGCGGACTCTGAAGAATTTGTCAATGGACGTCCAACACCTATCAAGGGAAAGGCTTATCATTCAAGGCTTCAATCAAAACTGTCAGCAAGTTCTGGGGTTTATAGCTTTGCCAATCAAATTTGGGGATTTGCAAACTGAAGCTAAGATATACGTGATCGACGCTGACACGTCTTATAAAATTCTCTTGGGACGGCCGTGGCTCCACGATTACGGCATCATTCCGTCAACTCTCCATCAATGCATGAAGTATACTAAAGATGGCGAAGAAAGATGCATTGACGGAGACATCCAGCCGTTCGGTGTGCATGAAGCCCGATATGAGGATTCTCGGTACTTTATGAGGCCCCAAAGTACTGAGCCACAGCTGACCAAAGACAGAACGGTCCCGAAACTCAAAGAAAAATCTGAGCCGGCTGTCACTTTCAAAAGCAAAAACGCCAAAGTGCGCCCGCGTTTCGGTAGCGACACTGATGAGTCCGACGCTGGAAGTCCGTCCTTCTGTAAAACTTGCCCTCGTTTCGGTAGCGATACAGACGAATCTAATACTGAAGGCCCATCTAGTAGCAAAGTCCGCCCTCATCTTGGCAGCGACACCGAAGAGTCGGAGGAAGAGGATCTGCCGTGCAACAGCGGTGCAGATTGGACCCCCATGCAACAAGCAAAACTACGAGAGACCTTCGAAATTGCAGAAGGGTCCCTAGCCGTCACAAGGGTACCGGAGCAAATGTGCAAAGAGCTTGATGCGTTGTCAGTCTCCACCGTGGACCAGCTGAAAACTTTCTACGTCCCCGGAAGAAAAAGTGGACAGAAAGGCATCCTGTTTTATGGGTCAAACCCCGTTGTGCATCCTGACGATCTTTCTACCGCGTGTCTTCCCTATGAGAGAGGCATAAGAGCCGTCTTAAATCTCAGATACTATGCGCCCGAGATGCTGGAATACATCAAAAGGTGCGGATGCCGATTATATCAATCAGAGTCCGAAGCAAAGTTTTATGAAGGGCTATGGTATCCGCCTCAGGTCCGAACACTCATCGGTGGACGAATCCCAGATAGACGGGGTATAGGTTTCATCCAGCCTGATTCTAAGGCATGCTACAAGATCCATATTGGGGAAGCCAGCGAAGAGTCAAATGATGAAAATGGGCTAGCCGAGCCAGAAGAAGCTCCCCAAGAGCTCGAAGATGGCGGACAAGCAACCTTCGATGAGCTAACTGAGATCGATTTAGGAACGCCTAACAATCCAAGGCCGACCTACATCAGCTCACTCCTGTCAGAGGAAATGAAAGAACAGATAATTGCCCTGCTGCATGAGTTCGTCGACTGCTTCGCGTGGACATACAAAGGAATGCCTGGCCTTTCCCCTGAAGTGGCCGTGCATAAACTGGCTATATCTCCTGATGCTAATCCAGTCAAACAAGCTCCTCGAAGAATGAGAAGAGAGCTAGAAGAAAAGGTCATCGAGGAAACCAAGAAGCTCATCGATGCTGGCTTCATCAGGAAAGAGAAATATGCGGACTGGATCGCATGCATAGTCCCAGTGAAGAAGAAAAATGGGCAGATCCGAGTTTGTGTCGATTTCAGGGACCTCAATAAGGCTTGTCCTAAAGACGACTTCCCGCTACCGGTTATGGAAATGATGGTCGATGACACCTCAAATTACGAGCTGTTCACCTTTATGGATGACTCGTCTGGGTATAATCAGATCAAAATGTCGCCTGAGGATGTGAAGCACACAGCATTCCGAACCCCGATCGGAATATACTGCTATAAGGTGATGCCATTCGGACTGAAGAACGCAGGTGCTACGTACCAAAGGGCAATGACCAATATCTTTGATGACCTAATTCATAAAGTCGTCGAATGTTATGTTGATGATCTGGTCGTCGAGACTAAAACAAAGGCCGATCATATCCAAGATCTTAGGACCGTTCTCACCAGACTGAGGGAATACGATATGAAGATGAATCCTCTAAAGTGCGCTTTTGGTGTGTCATCGAAAAAATTCCTGGGCTTTATAGTCCGACATCGAGGGATTGAAGTTGACCCATCCAAGATAAAGGCCATCATGGAGATGCCCCCTCCGAAGAATTTGACGCAGCTAAGATCTTTTCAAGGCAAGCTTGCTTATATACGAAGGTTTATCTCAAATTTATCGGGAAGATGTAGGCCCTTCTCAAAGCTCATGAAGAAAGGAGATCATTTTATCTGGGATGCCGAATGTCAAGAAGCGTTCGAAAGCATCAAACAGTACTTGTTGCACCCTCCAGTGCTGGCCGCTCCCATTCCAAATAAACCGCTGATTCTCTACACTGCCGTGCTGGATGAGTCACTCGGTGTGCTCCTTGCTCAGAACAACGAGGAGGGAAAAGAGAATGTCCTCTACTACCTCAGTCGAACTTTAGTCGGGGCAGAACACAACTATTCCCCAATCGAAAAGCAATGCCTGGCTCTGATATTTGCTGTGAAGAAGATGAGGCACTATCTGCTCGCTCATCGGGTTATGCTGATCTCCAAGGTCGACTCGCTCAAACACTTGATGACCAAAGCAAGCCTGGCCGGCAGAATGGCAAGATGGGCTGTCTGCTACTTGAGTTTGACATAGTTTATACTCCTCAGAAAGCAATAAAAGGGCAAGCTCTTGCAGACTTTCTCGTTGCTCATCCCATACCAGAAGGGTCACCACTCAATTGCGAGTTACCTGACGAACAAGTGCTGCACCTTGAGAATGACAACCCATGTTGGGAGCTCTACTTCGATAGGGCCTCATCGATAAGGACCTCCACTAAATCAAATGTCCCGGAGATAAAAGCAGGGATAGGATTGGTGTTCATCACGCCATCAATGGGAACCCTACGGCGTTCTTTTGCTCTCACTGAGCCTCGCACAAACAATGAGGCCGAGTATGAAGCTCTGATAGCTGGTTTGGAGCTCGCCATAGAAATGGAAATCCTTCGGCTACGGGTTTACGGTGACTCCCAGCTTATCGTCAACCAAGTAAGAGGCGACTATAAGATATACAAACCTGAGTTAGCTTGATATAGAAGCCGAGTGGTGGAACTCATGAAACGGTTCACTCTCATTAAACTAATGAAAGTCCCCAGAGCGTTGAATGGAAAGGCTGACGTACTAGCTCGCTTAGCCAAGGAGCTGGCTGATCCTAACATGGACGAAATTCTGATCACAGTCAGGAGCCGGCAAATTCTACCCCCAGTCTCTCTACGAGAAGAGGAAAGTGCGGAACAGAAAAGCAGTCCTGCCGAAGAAGCTTCGATCATCCAAGACGAGTCCGATTGGAGGGAACCCTTCATAGAGTACCTCCGATACGACAAGCTGCCCGAAGGAAAATCTGAAAGGATTCAGCTGAAGAAGAGAGCTCTCCGATACGTGTTTGTGAATGACACGCTATACCGCAGGTCATATGACCAACTCTGGCTTAGGTGCCTGTCATCGGCCGAAGCCCAAAAAGATATGAAAGAAGTTCACTCAGGCGTCTGCGGGGCTCACCAGTCCGGCCCCAAAATGCGGTTTCAGATCAAACGGCTTGGGTATTACTGGCCCACCATGATACGGGATTGCGGAGAGCATGCAAAGAAATGTTATATCTGCCAAATTCACGGTGATTTCATTCACAGGCACTCCAATCCGTTGCATCCTACGGTGGCGTCGTGGCCCTTCGAAGTCTGGGGAACCGACATAGTTGGTCCAATTGATCCTCCGTCATCCAAAGGCCACCGGTTCATACTGGCAACAACAAACTACTTCTCTAGATGGGCTGAAGCTGTCCCGCTAAAAGAAGTCAAGACAGAAGATATTCTGACATTCTTCCAGCATAATATTCTATACCACTTCGGTACACCAAGAAGAATCATTTCTGACAACGGGCCTTCTTTCAAGAGCTTCAAAGTCTCAAGGTTCGCTACTCAGCACAAGATGGACTGAAGATATTCCTCCATCTATAATCCAAGAGCCAATGGACTACCCGAAGCCTTCAATAAGACTCTATGCAAGCTCCTGAGGAAAAATGTTTCAGCCAACAAGAGAGACTGGAATCTCAAACTTCATGAGACGTTGTGGACATATCGTACTACGCACCGTACTCCAACTCAGTCCACTCCATACTCATTGCTCTTCGGAGTGGAGGCGGTCCTCCCCCTCGAAGTCGAAGTTCCAAGCTTAAGAATGGCCGTTCAGCACGAGTTGACGGAGGAGGAAAACGTCCTCCTTCGGCTGGAAGAGCTCGACGCTGTTCCCACCAAAAATTTCTGCGCAAAACAGTCCAAGGTATCAAATGGCAGCGATACGCTTAAGGAAATACGAACCAGTATCTTCCGGGCTATTTTTTGACAAACTCCCAAATGAGAAATGGATAAATTCTATTTGTATCGAAAGCGTCTCGATAAAACCTTCGATTTGATATATTATGGGCCTCATAATTCATCCGGGATCAAAAGTTATGAGCAAATGTGTTATACACGTGTAATCTAAAGTAATGCTCTACTACATGGGGAATGCATTTTTTAGTCCCACATCGAGAAAAGGAGAGCTGGCTTCTCTACCACTCCCATATAAATAAGAGGGGATACCTCTTAGAAAGGGTAGAGTTAAATCCTCAAAGGATTCAATACTCAAAGGAGCTTAGTTCTCCAAAGGAGCTTAGTTCTCCAAGATAGGAGCATGCTCCTCCATAATGCGCATATGCGCAAGCGCCATGTGCGCTACGTGCAACGCACGTGTGCCTGCCATGCGGCACTACGTGCAACGCACGTGCGCACCACATGAGAATATTTAATAATATTAAAAGGAGCTTGTTCTCCATATATAGAAGCTTTGCTTCTCCTCATAATGCGCATGTGCGCCACGTGCAACGCACGTATGCCCGCCATGCGGCACCACGTGCAACGCACGTGCGCACAACAGATAGTGCCTTGCACTTGCTATGAACCTCTGGTTCTCAGATAAATAAATAAATAAAAATAGTGCCTTACACTTGCTATGAACCTCTGGTTCTCAGATAAATAAATAAATAAAAATAGTGCCTTGCACTTGCTATGAACCTCTGGTTCTCAGATAAATAAATAAATAAAAATAGTGCCTTGCACTTGCTATGAACCTCTGGTTCTCTGAGACAGAAAGAAAGAAAAGATTTTCTTTTCTCTTCTTTGATCTAAATTTAGATCATTAAAAAGTGCTCTGCACTCATTTTCTTGAATCCAAAAGATTCTTGGTGCTTTGCACTATTTGAAGGGCCAGGCCCAAATCAAAATGACCTGACAGGCCAAAATAAATTGCAAGGCAATAAATGGGCAGAGCCCAAATAAATTGATGCTTTGCATCCTTTATATAAGGGCAGAGCCCAAATAAAATTGATACCTTGCATCATTCCTAAAAGGGTAGAGCCCAAAACAAATTGATACTCTGCATCCTTTCTGGGCAAGGCCCAAATAAAAAAAAAAAAGAAAAAAGAAATGCAATGCAAAAGCAAATAAAATGTTGAACATTTCAACTGGACTTAGCCCAATTTTGGCCATAAGTCCTTAAATTAAATTGACTGAGCAAAATGGCTCTCCTAAATCAATCTACATCCGGTTCGAGGGTACATCTCCGAACTCCTTTGACATCCGTCGTTGTAATTCCTCAACGACGTCAAAGAGGTGACGGGTCCCAACGACCACACATCGATATGGACTGCGGGGTCCTTAAACTCGTGGACCGAGATGTCCCTAAACTAATATCGGACCGAAACGTCCTTAAACTAATATCGGACCGAGACGTCCTTAAACTAATGTTGGACCGAGACGTCCTTAAACTAATATCGGACCGAGATGTCCTTAAACTAATATTGGACCACTACGTCCCTAAACTGGCATCGGACCGAAATGTCCCTAAACTAATGACGAACCACCACGTCCCTAAACTGGCGATGGACCGAAATGTCCTTAAACTAATAATGGACCACTACGTCCCTAAACTGGCATCGGACCGAAACATCCCTAAACTAATAATGGACCACTACGTCCTTAAACTGGTATCGGACCGAGACGTCCCTAAACTAATAAGGGACCACTACGTCCCTAAACTGGAACAATAGAGCCAATTGCTCTTTTGCCGGATCTAAACGATCCCGTTTAAGTTGATCTTAGCCCCAAATACGGCTAACGTATCCTTAAGCACTTAAATGGACTATAAAACCCTCAATCAGCTTTGGTTCAAGGGTACATCTCTGAGCTCCTCTGACACCTATCGTTGTAATCCTTCAACGATGTTAGAGAGGTGATGAGTCCCGATGGCCATAAATTAAATGAATCACCACGTCAGGTTGATCTTAGTCCAAAGCAAGACTAACATATCCTTGACGAATGTTTAAGTTGATCTTAGTCGCAACGCGACTAATGCATCCTTAAACTAAAAACACCAAACCCAAATCTAAGTAAATACGGATTTGGACTAATCCACGCCCTACGGGCGACGGCATTACTCAGTCTCCGTATACAATCCACGGGCAGCCACAAACAAAACAAACACACACGACACGAAGTGAAATTCTGGAGAAGGAGAAAGTTGTTACCGCAAAGCGGTAGCGTAATTAACTGCAGGGGCTTGCGCCTGCAGGGAAGAGCGTCCCCACAATCAAAAACCCCTCAAGCGAGGGGGAATCTGACAAAGTCTGCTACATCGGCCGCATCCGTCTAAACCTTCGATACACGGTGCCATAAATCAACTTGGCATCTTCGAAGAGGTGGACGGATAAAAACCAAATAGCATCTGCCCCGAACCTCAGGCACGTGACGTCCTAACGTCGCAGGCCGCCGTTCGGAGGGGAACAGACGCCCTCGAAGAAAAGAGGCTCGCTGTGCAGCAAAATCTGGAGCTATACCGATCCCAAATGTCACGGGCCTATGACAAGATAATTCGTCTCCGCGCTTTCAAGAAAGGTGAATTGGTGTTGGTCCTCAAAAGACCAATCATCCCCAATCAATATGCCAAGGGAAAACTCGAGCCAAACTGGGAAGGACAATACGTCATCGAGAAAGTGTTCGACGGAGGATCCTACCAACTAATAAGTGCCGAGGGAGAAAGGCCCATGCCACCCATCAATGGCCGATATCTCAAGAAGTACTACGCGTGAATGCTCCAAGTCGCAGGCGAATTGAGCACACCAACCCTACGGTCCGGATCATACATCCTGCAAAACCGTATACAATCCACGGGCGTAAACAACCCATATCTCTCCCAAGTCCCGCCGATGAGACTACTTTTAAAGTCCCACCAGCGACCACAAAAAAATATAAAAAATAAATAAATAAATAAAAAATAAATATGGTATGTCCAAAAGCAAAACGGGCACGGATGAAAACCCGAAAGGGCTCCGTGAGTAAAAACAGCAGGACTGCCGGCGAGTTTGTGAAAACCCGAAAGGGCGCAAACTTGTGAAAAAGAAAGGATAAAACACACTCGCAAAGTCCTCTCGACCTTGTGAGGAGAAAATACCTGCGTGAGATCCTTACGACTCACAAAGGAGCAACACACTTAGGAATCCTCACGATTCCTAAGGAGAACATACACCTGCGAGATCCTCTCAACTTGTAAGGAGAAAATGCTTTTATGAGACCCTTACGGCTCATAAAATTGAAAATTCTTAGGTGACAGGGACCTAAACCTGTCTCCTAAGCCATCGCTTCCCAACGGCAAATGGCAAATGATGAGTCGCTCCTGGCGTTACGCTTCAGTGTTAGCGGTGCTGATGCTGACCCAAAAACCAAATCCCAAGTCCTCCCGGGGCAAATGATGAGTTGCTCCTGGCATTATTCCAGTGCAGAAATACTGATGCCAAACAAGATCCAAATTCTAAGTCCCCAAACGGCGAATCATGAGTCGCTCCTGGTATCATATGTCAGTGCAGCGATGCAAACGCCAACCAAAACCCAATTTCTCAAAATTCTACTGGCCCTACGGTTAGTCCCCAGATCGACTATCGTATACAATCCACGGGCTCAAATAATTCTCATCATACCCATACCCCACCGCAATCACCAGTCCAGCGGCCGGTCTTCGCCCTTGGACTTATGCTCCATTTTGGAAGACCCACTCATGTGTCCTCACGATACATGAGGAGAACAAACCTTTATGGGATCCTTACGACTCACAAAGGAAAAACACACTTGGGGGTCCTCATGACTCCTAAGGAGAAAATGCACCTACGGGATCCTTACGACTTGTAGGGAGAAAATGCTTTTATGGGACCCTTACGGCCCATAAAATTGAAAAGACTTAGGTGATAGGGATCTAAACCTGTCTCCTATGCCATCGCTCCCCAATCCCCAAGTGGCGAATGATGAGTCGCTCCTGGTACCATATTCCAGTGCAGTGATGTAGACGCCAACCAAATTCCAAACTCAAATCCCAAACGGCGAATGATGAGTCGCTCCTGGTACCATATTCCAATGTAGCGATGCTGATGCCAAACCAAAATCCCCAAATCCTATCATGACAGATGATGATTCGCTCCTAGTACCATATTCCAGTGTAGCGATGCTGATGTCAACCCGATTCACATCAAATCAGCAAGACAAGCATCGACCGTCCAAGTCGCAAAAAGGGCAGAACCGACCGTTCAAGTCGCTAAAAAGGCAGCATCGACCGTCCAAGTCGCTAAAAGGGCAGCATCGACCGTCCACGTCGCAAAAAGGGCAGCACCGACCGTCCAAGTCGCAAAACGGGAAGAATCGACAATCCAAGTCGCAAAAAGGGCAGAACCGACCGTCCAAGTCGCTAAAAGGGCAGCATCGACCGTCCAAGTCGCAAAAAGGGCAGAACCGACCGTCCAAATCGCTAAAAGGGCAGCATCGACCGTCCAAGTCGCTAAAAAGGGCAACATCGACCGTCCACGTCGCAAAAAGGGCAGCACCGACCGTCCAAGTCGCAAAAAGGGCAGAACCGACCGTCTAAGTCGCTAAAAGGGCAGCATCGACCGTCCAAGTCGCTAAAAGGGCAGCATCGACCGTCCACGTCGCAAAAAGGGCAGCACCGACCGTCCAAGTCGCAAAAAGGGCAGTATCGACCGTCCAAGTCGCAAAAAAGGCAGAACCGACTGTCCACGTCGCTAAAAGGGAAGCAACGACCTCCTCGTCGGAATTATGCTCCGCCTCGGAATCAAGTCAACCAGACACTCCATCTCGGAGACACGTCAAGCATCGACCGTCCATGTCGTAAAAAGGGCAGTGCCAGCTTCCCAAAAGCGGAAACCAAATCAAGTCGTCCCCACGTGAAAGAAGATCCATCAATTCTATGCACACGACCCACATGTGTGGTGTGCATTCATTGATGGGGGGCAATTTGTTGGGGTAAAAATTTACATCCCGGTTGACCAAGTCAAAATCAAAGTCAACCTCCAAGCCAAGTGGGCCCAAGCCCAGGTTAAGTGGGCCAATGCCCGGAGCTAGCCCGAACATGAAGCGGCCGGCCTCCCCCCATGCCAAAATTTTTTTATATTTCTTTTATTTTATTTTTATGAATAAATGTAAGAAAAACGGGCATAAAGCCAAATTTTTGTAAAGCCCATGGCTTATGTGCAAAAAGAAATGGCACATGAACTATGCGATAGGCAAAATGCCATTTTGAAAAGCCCAAGGTGCTATATGTAAAGTGTATGGCCTATAAAGGCAAAGATAATGAAATATCTCAACAACTTTTTCTCTCTCCAAAAAAATCCAGATCTATGATCTTCTTCTTCCTCAAGGTTCTAAAACCTTCTTTTTTTCTCTTGAATTAAATCAAGAGTTTAACTCTTTCTTTTCCAAAACTAAATAGTTTTTCACCACAAAACCCACAAAGGGGAACTCAGATCTCCCACCAGATCTCGAAAAAGAGAGATCTTTAAAATCTCACGCCTCTTAATCTTCGAGATCCGGCCAATAGAAAAAGAAGGAGACCCATCTCCAAGACTCTAACTTTGGACAGATCCAAGGCTCAGAAGAAGGGCCAAAGATTCCTAGGAGTTTAACTCCTTTCTAGATCTGTTGGAGTTTAGCTCCATAAATTAATTTTCTATCAGGATTTTAACTCCAAAAATCCCTTGGGAGTTCAACTCCCCAATCTAAGGGCTAGGCCCCCCCAGCGGGTGTTTTCCCATGGTCACGTGCGCCCATGTGACTCCGGGCGCTGAGGCGCCCAATGGTCGCGTGCGCCCATGTGACCCCGGGTGATGAGGCGCCCAAAGGTCACGTGTGCGCCACGTGACCCCGGGGCGCTGAGGCCCCCAACAGTCACGTGCGCCCATGTGACCCCGGGCGCTGAGGCGCCCAAAGGTCACGTGTACGCCACGTGACCCCGGGGCGCTGAGGCACCCAACGGTCACGTGCGCCCACGTGACTCCGGGCACTGAGGCGCCCAAACGGTCACGTGTGCTCACATGACCCCGGGCGCTGAGGCGCCCAACGGTCACGTGTGCGCCATGTGACCCCGGGCGCTGAGGCGCCCATCGATCACGTGTGCGCCACGTGACCCCGGGCGCTGAGGCACCCAACGGTCACGTGTGTGCACGTGACCCAGGGCAACCACGCGCCCACGTGCTACACATGCGTCTTTAAGACACTTTTTTCCTTCCCTTTTTTTGTGCACTCCACACTAAATGTGTCTCCCCCGTTAGAAAAAATTTCTAACGGGACGCTGCCCCGCACCCCGCAGGGGGCTGCTAGCCCCCTTCACCTCCAGCCCGCTATCCGGGTAGCGGGACCCCCATAAAAACTCTACAGGGCCCCCGATACATCCAAACCCCCATTTAAAACACAACACGGCATATTGAGTTCGCATGACCAGTTTAACCCGTCAATCGGAGGTTCCCTCGCTCCAAAGGCGATGGGTAATTAACAGCAGCTTAGTCCGCGGCTGCCGGAGATTCGGATCCCCACAATCAATAAACCCCAGCCTACCCTAGGCAAGGGGAATCTGTAATGCGCCTGACAAGCGCGCGCGCATTCCCATCTTAATGGGGTGACGAAAAACACCCTACAAACTCCAGGTGGAGTCCTTAACCGATTCGAGTTTACAGAGTGATAAGGACGACAGCAAGTCGGCCTCGGGTTTTGTCTTCACTCTCAATGGAGGGGTGGTATGTTGGAAGAGTTCTAAGGAAGATACTGTAGCAGACTTGACGATGAAGGCTGAATACATCGCTGCCAACGATGCTACCAAAGAGGCTGTCTGGATGAAGAAGTTCTTTACTGAACTTGGTGTGGTTCCATCCATTGAGGATCCAATACCCTTGTATTGTGATAACAATGGAGCTGTGGTTTTGGCCAAGGAACCCTGGTCCCATCAGTGATACAGACATATTCTGAGGCGGTATCATCTGATTCAGAAGATAGTTGATTGATGGGAGATCATGATCAGGAGAGTTGATACGAAGGACAACACAGCGGATCCACTCACGAAGGCCTTTCCCCAGACGCAATTTGAGAGACTTTTTGGGATGTTGGGTATGAGATACTACAACAACTGGCCTTAGTGCAAGTGGGAGATTATTAGAAATATGTATGCCCTAGAGGCCATTATTGTATAATATAGTGGATGCTTGGACATATATAGAGAAGACTTTCTTGCTCGATATGATAGTATACTATCTGGTTGCTCTTTATCTTAACATGTACACTTATATTATTATACCGTCTCTATGTTACATGTTGATAAAGCCCTTAGGATGTTGGCTTGACTACCAGGACTATGATGAAGATCATACAAGTGGGGCTTGTGTAGTCCACAAGCACATCCTTTAACAGTTCCTAGTCGAGAGAGTATCGAGACAGGGCATCGATATTCTAGAATAGACTAGTGTGTACGTTCTTGACCATGTATGGGGCGATGGTTAATCCCACAACCATTGGTATTTGACATCAAATATTATACATAGGTGCTCATTAGAAGAATGGGTACACCGAACATGACTCGCCAAGAACTCCCAGATGGTACCATACCTATCGTCAGATAGCAGTTCTCTGATGACACTTGTACAGGTTAGTCTGTAGACCTGATATCATCATAGAGTCTTGTGTGGTTCCCACTGTGATTTGATTTCCTCCCTACCACGGCTCAAAAGAGTCGTGCAAACAGGTGGATTTTGGGTACAATCCCGAGTCACATGGAGGCAATGAGCGATAAGAGGGGTTTCGTCTCTCCCGGTATAGGGAGTTGATATTGCGCTATGCTCGATTGGCTATAACAACAAGTCCCTGGCTAGGGCTGATGAGATTTACTGGTAAGTGTTATTAGTAGTTTCTCGAAAAGTTATAGGACACACATCGGCATGACTTATCAAGTTACTGGGGTCTGACGATTCCACCCCCAGACTTGATATGCATCATATCAGACGAAGAGACCGGACTGTACGGTAAGTGTTGCTTATAGGCTCTACGGAAGTTTGGAAAAGTTTGCTTGTTAATCTTCTATTTGTTCAATACCTGGGTAGCCGTTATATCCAGCTAGTACCGCTGACGGCTTGTGAGTATTTGATGTGATCATTACCTACTGCTGGCGTATTGATGAGTCTTTAGAATCCTACAAAGAGATTTCCTAGCTCAAGCAAAACGAAGTAGGGCACATATAGAGATATGTGCGGGGGCTTGATTAAATACGTGTATGTGATACCGTATTCTAATCAGGCGATATGTGATATTGGTTAGGTTATATATGATATAACCGGATTATTGAACCAAGTGTTGATTCAATGATTTGTTTTATGTATGATGTATGTGTGTGTGTGTGTGTATTTGATATTGGCCGGTAATATATGATATGACCGGATTATTGAATCAAGTGTTGATTTAATAACTAGTATCGAATATTAGACGATTATATGTTATATAACCGGATTATTGAATCAAGTGTTGATTTAATAATGTGATATGCAAATATATATATATATATATATATGATATTAGTCGGTTATATATGATATAACTGAATTATTGAATCAAGTAATGATTTAATAATTTGATATATATTTATATATATGATATATACTAATATATTAACTAATATCAAGCTCACTAATGATTTTCTTCTCTTGAATATATGATTATATATATGTGTGTGATATATATATATATATATATATATATATATATATATATATTGTATCATGGTTGATGATACATGGAACTAGGGTGTATGAGAATTACATGAGATATGAGATGAGTAGAAAAAGGATTTAATTATGAATTAATGAAAATGGGAAATGAGTCATGATCTTAAGATGCTTGTGGAAGCCTTGAGAAGCCATGACTCACCACCATTTTCTTGTTTTATTCATAGATATTTCCCACTATCTCATCACTTCACCTCTTGGCTCTCTTTCTCCATTCCAAGTTCATTCCCCTTCTTCCTCTCTAGATTTTTCTTGAGGTGAAAAGGAAAAAGAAAAAGAAAAAGAAGAAAATATTATGAGCAAAATTCCTACTTCATCAACCTACACTTTACTAGCCCTTTAGTTTAGGTTGTTTGCTTCATTAATATCTTGATTAGTGAAGAGTGGGCTTGAGTTTGAGAGACCTCAAGGTGGATCATCTGCATCGAAGACTACAAAGCAAGATCGTTCCTTTCACCAAGTGGAGTCTAAGAAGAGTTCTAGGGACTACTACGTGGAGTTTTAGAAGTGAAGGACCGATCTAAAAATGTTCTATTCTCTTTTCACTTAGTGTAGAACTTGATTGGTTACACTAAAACCCTAATTATCTAGTTCGATTCTAGGATAGTATAGTTTAGACCTCTAGAGTTTTTAAAATTGCATACTTGATGCTCGTATAAACCTAGTATAGGTGCTAAGACATACTTTCAGTTTGTACATCAACGTCGAGAATTGTTTGGTTATTCTTGCATGCGTACGCCATAGGTTCTAACCTATGTGCACTTCGCATGCCGTATCGGTTTTCGCATTCGATTCTTGTTTACGATACGACGTGCTTGAACTGTAGGTACCATCGCATGGACTTTTGAGATGACGAAGGAGATCAAGATATTCATTGACTTCGGATAAGCAAGGATATTGTAGGTGAGTAGATCTATATTTACGGGGGAAGTCGAGTGGATGGCATAAAGCTCCCCCGCAATCATAATAATGGAAAACCGATATATAGAATGTATTGTTGGAGAAACCTATGTTATGAACTTATAGATATGATCAAAAGATTTAGTATGAGATGATATGATAAATATAAAGTGACTCGGATTGATATGATGAAATGAGAATGTGAAGCGATATATAGATATATAATTGAAAAGAGGATAAGTACGAGATGATATATATTAATATGAGGATATGCTGAAATAAGATAACATGAGCAGATATGCTTGATATGAGGATATGATGCGATATGAAAACATAGATACATATGATAAGATATGTTATGAGATTGATGAGATATGATGTGAGATTGATATAGATATGATACAAGTTTGATATAGATATGACATGATATATATATATATATGAGAATAAAGAATGATATGACGTATGAGACCATAGATCCATACCCTTGTTGATATATAGGACGATAGATTCTTAATCTATTTGATGTTACCATACGATGGATTATCGTATGCGATAAGATATATTGGATGATTGGCCCGCGCTCGTGACTTGATGATGATGTTCGATGATAGCGCCACATCTGATCCTATGAGGCTGGATTGCTGACATTTGGATTGTTTTGATTCAAAGAATCTTTGATTTCTAAATTCCTTGATAGATATAGTTTATATTGATGAATCTAGGTGTAAATGTGTACCTAGTACCGTTCATACTTAGATTGCATCTTTTTCTTATGACATACGTACTATACTCCCAGTACTTACCTACATATGGCTTTGTCTACTAGTATACCTGCATTATTATCGATGATGCGTGCATTACACTTACACATATTTGCCGGCTCACACACTCATTATCGGTAATTGTCATGCCACTTACACAGTAGAACTGCTATATCACGGTATTACTCTTAACTGTAAAGTAAAATCATTGTTCAGTAATTATCACATGAAATGCTTACATGATAATACTTGAGATGTTTACAATAATGTTCTATGTTTGCATATACTGCACTTTATGGTTGCATGCATATGAGATATTGTTTTCATGAGATCTCTATATTTGAGAACCACTGATATATTTCAAAAGAATTATGATTGTTTTAAACACGCGGTTTCTCGTGATATAATATTTCATGTCCACCATGAGTTTTCTCAGTTATGAGCTATGTGATACCCGATTCGAGAAGTGAGAAGGAACCGTCTGTGGGTACATGGTGGACTCGGTAAGGTATCCCGGGGCAAGAAGATCATGGAGTAGACAATGAGCTTGGCAGGGGATGTACTACCTACCGGTGATAGTTTGGACCCGGCCGTTATCCGGAGGATACCAACCGGAGTCGTGGGATCAGATGGATATGAGGGTCGATCTGAGGATGCAGCGCCTGAGATATGAGGATTTACGTGTTGATACTGGACACGGGTTTTATGATATTTTCGAGTGTCGATATTGGGCACTCAGGTTTCATGATGATTGATGTGTCGTTGATGGACACACATTGGTTGGTACATATGCACACATGCATATACATTCAGATGACTATCTTTACATACTGATATTGATGATTGATGTGTCGTTGATGGACACACGTTGGATGGTACACATGCAAACATGCATACATTTCAAATGACTATCATTACATGTTATCGGCACGACTGTATTGTTGATACATATGCATTCATGATTACTCTAGATACCACATAGTATTACCTTTATGCTAAAGTATGACCTAGGGATCGCTGTTTATTCGATTTCTACCAGCTGATATTTTTCTACTCACGAGTTGGAAACTCACCCCTATTGTGCCACAGTTTTCTTGCAGGTTCGACCACTTAGTTTAGTAGCGGCATCGCTAGCACACAGCTTTCATCAGGGTGTTTTGCTTTGGTAGGTAGGATACACATTTGGATTGTGACCACTCTTGTATCTACTTTTCTATTGTATCTAGATAAGCTCTATCAATCACAAACTAGATTTTGTATATTGGTAGGCCTAGACAGACTTATGTATTTGCGAGACTTAGAATGAGATGGGTGTATGTTCGCTATTTGAGCTGATGATGTCTTTCCTTATTTATTATTCTTTCTGTGTTTGATCTTAACCGTAGGGCGTCGTATATATATGCTTATTGTGTGGTTGTGATTCCGCCAATTGGCGAAGAACTAGCTCCCACTTGGGATGCCTTTTTATTGCATGTATGTGGTTTTGGATCAAAAAATATAAGGGAGGTGCTGCCTAAATTTCAAGGACGAAAATGTTTTTAATATATTATGCAATCAACTTATATTTTCAAATATCATTATTTATGCATTTAAAGAAGAAATTGATTTCATTATACCTTTATTTCAAAATTGCACCTCAACTATTTTCCGCAAAAAGGTTTAGATTTCTAGGCTTCAGCTTACTTGAATTACGTTACGCCTTTAGACGTTGCGTGATTTAAGTGCCGGTCACGTGCCAAATTCTGGGTCGTGACAGTTATACAATTCATTGTAAATTTAGTGCCTCCAATGGAGTTTAAGATATTTAATGTTAAATGAAACACATTCCGCAGTAAGCTCTGTCTTACTTATTGACGTATAATCTAAGGTTAGCTTATTCACACCTATCGTATAATGGCAGAAATGGCTTATCATACCCCGCTACAGTGTTCGGCGTTTTCTTTTTTATATAAATATAAATTGAAATTCATTGAGACTTTCTTTTTAATTGTACAAACTAACAAAAAACTAGAATTTGTTTTCAAAGAAGTCAATGTGAGAAAGCAAAAAAGATAACGAGGCTCCCGAAGGTGTAATATTTTCTAATAGATGTCACCTTTGGTCCCTGTCCGTTAACGGAAAAGAGAAAAGATGATTATGAATCTTTCTAAAAGAAGTGGGCCAAGTTAAGAATCGCACATTGTCGAACAATTCGACAGACCAAATCTACCTGACATAGGATTTCAATTTTCCTCTTCCGGAACTATTTCATACATTCCCTACCAACTATTTTTTACTTCAGCATTTTAGCCCAAGGATGGATGGAATTCAACCCCACTCAATCTGGAGGTGTTTCGGCTTATATTTCTACTAATATAATTTCCATTACAGATGGAAAAATATTCCAACCATCGAGCTTTGAGCCAACCGACTCCTTTGGAAAGTCATACATTGACTGTTCGAAGACATTTTAATACTTCTTATTGTTGGATGTATATCCCTAGAGGCCATTATTGTATAGTACAGGATTGTATATTACATATGAATGCTTGGGATATATATATGTACAGGACAATTTTGCTCGATATGATAGTATGCTTTCTGGTTTTTCTTTATCTGAACATGTGTATATGTTCTATTTTATATTACGCATCTTGATTGCATGTTGATAAAGCCCGTAGGATCTTTGCTTGACTACTAAAGTTATGATGGCGATCATACACGTGGGGTCTAGCTAGTCTATAAGCACATCCTTAAATTGTCCCCAGTCGTTGGAGTTTCGAGATAGGGCGTCGATACTTCGAAGTAGACTAGTGTATACATTTCTTATTTCCGTGAGGGAAGGTTGCATGTCCCACAGCTATTGGTGTTCGGCACTAAAGATAAAATACAAGTGCTCATTAGGTTATGAGTTACATTGGACGGACTCGCCGAGAATTTCTAGACGGTATTATACCTATCGTCAGATAGTAGTTCTCTGGTAATATAGGTACATATTAGTTTTTAGACCTGACATCGTCATTCATCCTGAGTGTGTTTCCATTGTACTTAGATTACTACCCTACCACAATTTTATAAAGTCGTGCAAACAGCTTTTAGTTGGGTACAGTCTCAAAACACTTGGGGACAGTGAGCGATAGAAGGGATTCGTCTCTCCCGGTATAGGGAGTTGATGTCGCGTTGTGTTCAATTGGTCATCACCATAAGATCTTGGCCAAACCAGTTGAGATTTACTGATTGTGATATCGGTAGTTTCTCGGGATGGTTTTAGGCTACATCGACACGACTTATTGGGTTATTAGGGATCTGACATTTGAAAGTGTTTATTACCACCACTACTGGGTTTACAAGTATCAAGCATGCCATTTTAAAAATTTTAGGGTGCTAATTAACACTAATCAAGATCTTAACTAGATGATTAGGGTTTTTTAAGAATGATATCAAAAACTACACTAAGAGAACGAAACTACAACTTTTGTAAATCGTGTCCTTCTCTTCTCAAGCTCCGGGTTGTAGTCCCTAAGACTCCTCATTGCTCCACTTGAAGTTTGAACGAGCATCTTCCGTGCCCTTTATGTCGAAGATGATCCACCCGAAGTCCCTCTAGCTTAAACTACCTCTTCACTAAAGTATCTTTGGTGAAGGAAACACACTACACTTGATTGCTAATCATGTGTAGCATGGTGAAGTGGGGTTGTGTAGGATTTGTTCAAAGCTCTATAGTTCACATCACATGTGAGTGTTAGAGCTTTTAGGCATGAGGAAGAAGAAGAAGAAGAAAAATGTAGAGAGCAAAGCCAAATAAGCTCAAGAAAATGGCTAAGTGTTAGAATGGCTCATTCATACTCTCCTCACTTATTGAAGCATGGATTAAAAAATCCAACCATGCTTCAATAGTGATGGCAAATGAATAAAAAAATGAGCAAGCCATGCTATGGACCATACCACAAATATCTCCACATTTACACCTCATTTTCTAAAAAATAGAAAATCCATGCCATGTTTCATATAATATATATATATATATATATATATATATATATATATATTATGAAGAAAATAATTAGTGAGCTTAATATTAGTTAACATATAATTATATAAAATATAAATATATATCATATTATTAAATCAAGACTTGATTTAATAATCCGGTTATATCACATATAACCGACTAATATCATTTATCTGTATATCAACATTATCAAAGCAACACTTGATTTAATAATCTGGTTATATCACATATAACCTAATTGATATTAGATTACCGCCAGATTAGAATACGGTATCACATACTCGTATTTAATCAGGCCCCCGCACATATCAACATGTATGCCCTACTTCGTTTCGCTTGAACCAGGAAACTTCTATGTGGGACTCTAAATATTCGTCAATACGCTAGAAGTAGGTGATGATCACATCAGTCACCCACAAGCTGTCGACGATATTAGCGGGACATAATGGCTACTCAGGTATTGAGCGATTAGAAAATCTCATGAAGTCTATCCAAAATCTCATGAAGCCTATAAGCAACACTTACCGTACAGTCCGGTCTCTTCGTCTGATATGTCGCATATCGAGTTTAGGGGTGGAATCGTCAGGCCCAGTAACTTGATAAGTCATGTCGATCTAAGGCTCATAACGGTTCGAGAAACTACTGATAACACTTACCAGTAAATCTCATCAACAGCCCTGGCTAGGGACTTTCTGTTATAACCAATCGAGCATAGCGCAACATCAACTCCTAATACCGGGAGAGACGAAACCCCTCCTATCGCTCATTGCCTCCATATGATTCGGGACTGTACCCAAAATCCACCTGTTTGCACGACTCTTTTGAGTCGTGGTAGGAAGGAAACCAAAGCACAGTGGGAGCCACACAAGACTCTATGACGATCTCGGGTCTACATACTAACCTGTACCAGTGTCACCAGAGAACTGTTATCTGACGATAGGTATAGTACCAACTAGGAGTTCTTGGCGAGTCCTGTTCGGTGTACCCATTCTCTAATGAGCACATGTGCACAATCTTTGATGTCAAACACTAATGGATATGGGATCAACCATTGCCCCTATACAGGATCAAGAAACGTACACACTAGTCTACTCTGGAATATCGATGCTCTGTCTCGATATTCTCTTGACTAGGAACAATTGAAGGATGTGCTTGTGGACTACCCAGGTCCCAGTAGTATAATCCGCATCATAGTCCTGGTAGTCAAGCCAACATCCTAAGGGCTTTATCAACATGTATATAAGAAACAGTATAATAATACCAGTGAACATTTTTCACCGCCGAAAATAGGGACGAACCAGGATGGATCGTCCTGCCTGAGTTTGGGATAGATGCTATTTGGATTTATCCGTCCACCTCTCCGAAAATTCCAAGTTGATTTATGGCACCATATATCGGAGGTTTGGACGGATGCAGCCGTTGATGCGTGACTTCGTCAGATTTCCCTTCGTTTATGAGGTTTTTTTTATTGTGGGGACGCTCTTCTCTGCAGATGCAAGCCCTTGCAGTTAATTACGTTACCGCATCGCGATAACCACTTTCTCTTTCTCCGGAAGTTCACTTCGTGTCGTGTGTGTTTTTGTTTGTTTTCGTTGCCCGTGGATTGTATACGGAGACTAATTTATATTGTCGCCCATAGGGCATGAATTAGTCCAAATCCGTATATCTTAGATTTAGGGTTTTTATTTAAGGATCGTTAATCTATTTTAAGATTAAAATCGACTTAAATGTATGTGAGCATTTGGGGCTCGATTTATTTTTGTTAAGGATACATTAGTCCAATTTGAGACTAAGATCCACTTAATGAGGTTTAAAGATCATTTTTATTTCAGATCCAACAAAAAAGTATTTGGGCTCTATTGTTTTAGTTTAAGAATGTTTCGGTCCATTATCGCCATTTTGGAGGCGAATATTAGTTTAGGGACATTTCGGTCCATTATCGCCATTTTGGAGGCGAATATTAGTTTAGGGACGTTTCGGTCCGTTATCGCCATTTTGGAGGCGAATATTAGTTTAAGGACATTTCGGTCCATTGCCAGTTTAAGGACGTGGTGGTCCATTGTGTTCATCTTGCGCGCACGTGTATTTGTTACTTGACGGAATAAACAAAGGTGATATGGAATGCACCTAGTATAGGGTACGGTCTGATTTGAGATGTGCACGTCAGTTTGGACGGTTTGGGAATGCACTGAAGAATTGTTGGTTGTCGGGACCCGCCACCTCTCTGAAGACGTTGAAGAATTACAACGACGTATATCAAAGGTGTGGAGAGATGTACCCTTAAACCAAATCACGTATTTAAGGGAGATGGGTTATGGTGGCCTTAGGAATCGTTAGTCATATTTTGAGACTAAGATTACCTTAGGAGATATGGTATGAATATCATTTTGGATATCATTAATTGAAAAATCAATAGTCATATGTGAGACTGAGGTCAGTTTGAGCAATCATGAGTATATGGGCTCGGTTGATTTGAATCAAGGAGGTTCTATCCTCAGCGGACCTAGCCAATTTAGGCTAAGATTTAGCCTCCAACAATGCTAAGCACTGAGAAATACAGTACTCACGTGCGTTTCACGTAGGTACTGGGTTAGTGTTAAACACTAGAGTTTTATGGCGCTTACGTGACACACGTGAGGCATCCCAAATATGAGTACTGGACTAGTGTTAAACACTAGAGTTTTATGGTGCTCACGTGACACATGTAAGGCACCCCAAATATGGGCACTGGACTAGTGTTAAACACTAGAGTTTTATGGCACTCACGTGACACATGTGAGGCACCCCAAATAGGAGCACTGGACTAGTGTTAAACACTAGAGTTTTATGGCGCTCACGTGACACACGTAAGGTACCCCAAATATGGGCGCTGCCCTTTGGGTTTTATTCCCCCTTTTTATATAAGTGCTAAGCACTTGGTTGGAGTTCTCGTGCAAAGCACGTGGCTGTCCCTTTTTTTTATACTGGGGTGCTTTAACACTCACATGGAAAATACGCGAGGCAGTTTTGATTGTTCTCTTTGTTCGTTTGAAGCACTCACGTAGGAAACACATGGGGCTTCGAAATAGTGCTAAGCACCAACGATTTGGCCTTGGAAATCTTGGATCACTGTTTTTTTATTGAAGAACTAAGTTCTTTATATAAGGTTAAATCCTAATCTTTGGAGGAATTAAATTCCTATGTGTTCCCGTTCTTCTTCTCTCCCTTTTTTTTTATGTAACTTAGTTCTTTTCCCTTAAGTTTTGAATCTTGCAGAGCAAAATCTCCCCGATGAGAATTAAATTCTCAACTTTTTGGACGATTTGCCTCTGCAAATCTCAACTAGAGGAATGAACCGAGTTCTTATATGAAGGGTTAAATCCTTTGGGAGGCAAAAAAGATGTGCTTTCTTTTTACCTAGTGTTTTAAGGAAGCAAGTCTTTTCTTTGAGAATTAAATTCTCCTGTTCCTCAAAAGCTAACTGTATATTTTTTAAGCCTCTGGGGAGTTCTCTCTCTCTGCGTCTGTCTCTTCCTCCTTGTTCTCTCTCTCTCTCTTTCATTTTTTCTCTTTTCTGTAAGACTTGAAGTCTCGGGTCCTTTATATAGTGGAAGTAAGTTGTTAATTGGCTTTGAGAAAATCTCTCATTGAGAGATTCTAATTGATTTAATTGGTCTCAAAATTGATTTATGGAATTTTACCCACCGTTGGATCTTTGATCCAAGGATTTCTGTTTTACAGAAGATATTGTTCTTATTTTTAACAAGATTGGGGATATTCTCCCATACATAGAATAAAATTCTATCGAGCGGTGACATTTTAATCACCATTGGATTTTTAATCCAAGGATGCTCAGTTTAACAGAGTATAATCTTTCTTTGTTTAGAAAGATATAAAAAAAACATTTTAGATTTTTTATCCACTAACTCTCTGTTTAACAGAAAATATTCTTCCCAATAGAATTTAATTCTATGTTTAATTACCGTTGGATTCTTGATCCAACGGTTCATTAAGTAGAATTTAATTCTACCTAAGGAAGTGTCCTCACATGTTTAGCATGTGGGACTTAGTTCGGTCCCTTAGCTGTTTGGTTGTAATGCCTATATGGTTTGCATACAAGCGCTCACGTGTCAGCACGTGAGGCTTTGTTTAGCTTATCTGTTGTTTGATTGCAGCGCCTATATGTTTTGCATATAGGCGCTCACGTGTTTAACACGTGAGCCTTATTTAGCCTATCAGTAGTTTAGTTGTAGCGCCTATATGCTTTGCATATAGGCTCTCACGTGTTTAACACGTGAGGCTTGTTTAGTTTATCAGTTGCTTAAATGCAGCGCCTATATGTTTTGCATATAGGCGCTCACATGTTTAGCACGTGAGACTCGAGTAGTGAGGAGTTTCCCCTTTCTTACTCTCCCCCTTTTTATGAGGGAACAAATGCCCCCCAGCATTGCTCTCGCGTGGCTTGCACGTGAGTGCAACGCTGTACACTCTTACAGCCATTGGATTTGCCTAGGGGAACAGGAAGATGAACCGCTCCCCATCATATCTTCTAAATGCGGGGGCTTGGCCCTTGAGACGGCCACTGTTCTTTCATCTCCTTCCTTGCTTATTTTCTTCAAGAATTTAATTCTCTTTTTCAGAACTTGGTTCTCTGTCCACAGAACTCCAGAGTTAAACTCTGTAAAAACTCTTTCTCCGGTAAGAATTATGAACGGAACCCTTTTTTGTTCTTGTCTTAGATTTTAAATCTATCAACAGAGCTTTTCCCTTTTTCTTGGAACGATTTATCGGAGATCCAAAAAGAAATTTTCTTTTCTATAGTAAACCCTAAGGTCTTGAAGATCGTGAGTTCTCCTCTGATCTTTGAGGGTCACTGGAATTTAATTCCATCTCCTTCGTTTCCCCATCGTGAGATTTTCTGAGATTTAATCCCATTATTAAAGGAATTTAATTCCATATTACAGAGCTTAGCTCTGAAAGACTTCGAGGTTTTTCGGGAAATTTATTCCCTGGCGTTCTTAAGCATACATATTTTTATTATTATATTTTTCTTTTTAGGGTTTTAATACCCCTTTTACAGATTTTGAATCTGTTTGGTATTTTAATATAACCCGTTTTTCGAGAATGTTAGTAGTTGTTTAAACTCAATTGTTTATTTAATGAGAATTCCTTTGGATTCTCACAATGATTATCTAGCCTCATCTTTGGTGACCCGTCATTTTGATTTTGTGGGGCCTACTGGCTTTGTAATTAGTGGTCCTCTGAAACAAGCTCATATATATATTTTTCATTAATGGGTCCACTCCCCTTTTTTTAAGGTATGATAGCATCGCTTCCCTACTTCCCTTTCACACGCTCGGAGGTCGCTTTCCCACAGTCGCCGTCAGACGAGGAAGTTATGGCGATGATTAGGGCACATGATAAGAATAATATGAGCCTTCTCTTATGGGGGTTTGGTATGGTCACATCAGCAGGGGCCACCGTAACTTTACCTGCGAAGTACCAACCGAACCCATCCACTCAATGTCATTGATGGAGCGCCCGTAAACTGCTTATGCTGTGGAGGCAACTAATTGGACCCCCACAGACCGGCTTGAACCGTCAACGACCGGGATACCCAATCAACCCCTGATTGTAGGGTTCCTAGGCACTCTCAAGAGGTCTCACAAGGGATCAACCATGCCAATTTCAAATTCTAACGGTGCCGAGAAACCCTAACAAGATCGTTAACTAGAAATCTAGGCGAAAAAGCAACTAGTAAACTACTTTACTAAGAGAATACGGAAATACAACCTTTGTAGATCCGGTGCTCCACCTCCATAGCTCCGCAATGAAGTCCTCTTGCTGTCCAAAACAAATTCCGGGCTCTAGTATCGGCTTCATCGGAGAATAGGCGAGCTAGGTCGTCAATGTCCATGCCGAAGATGATCTACGTCGAAGTATCGCTAGATCAAGCTCCAACTTCACCAAGTCAAGAAAACTTGTGAAGGAAACACACTCTACTACTTGGCAAGAGGTAAAGGATGAAGAAATAGGAAGTGGGTAGACTTTAGAATTGGATTTCTCACTTGTTTTCATCAATCACCATTGATGAAGCAAGCTTCTTCATGTGATGAAGAAGATGAAGAAGATGATAATCCTCATGATAAGTTAAAAGAAAATAATACTTATCATATCACAAACCATGGTCAAGTGTAGAGAACTAACTAAGGTTATAAGAATGGTTAGGGTTAAAAGAATAAGACAAAATGGTCACTTGGTCAAAGCTTCATGAAGCTTCAAAAAGCTTCATGAAAGTAATTAAAATAAAGAAACCATTTTCCTTTTCTTTTTATGCTTCAAAAAGCTTCATGAAAGTAATTAAAATAAAGAAACCATCTCCCACTTGCACTAGGGCCATCTGTAGCAGTGGTTGTAGTATCTCATACTCAACCATCCCATAAAAGTCTCTCTCTGGGAATAGGCCTTCGTGAGTGGATCCGCCGTGTTGTCCTCTGAGTCTACTCTCCTAACCTCGATCCCTTAGAGATCAACCATCTCCATGATCAAGTGATACTGCCTTAGAATATGTCTGGATCACTGATGGGACTATGCGTTCCTTGGCATAAGCCACAACTCCATTGTCACACAATGGGAGGAACATAGTTCATCTTATGAACCAATATACACCCAAACAGCCTCTTTGGTAGCATCTTAAGTAGCGATGTATCCTGCCTTTATCGTCTAGTATGTCACGGTATCTAGCTTGGAACTCTTCCAACATACCGTCCCTTTACTGAGGGTAAAGACAATGCCTGCGACTGACATTCAGTCGTCTTTATCACCCTGGAACCCTTCCAGTGATTCTCCCCAGGATCGATTGATACCATCTCACTACAACTAGTGAGAATCCTAACATCCAATTAAATCTATCTCATAGATCCAAAACTCAGGATTTAGGAGGTATCATTTTGATCCTACACGGAGAATCTTTGTGATAAACGGAGATTGATCGAGCGTAGCATAAGAAACTCCTTTCTTATCAAGAGTATGCCATCCACGTACTCTACGAGGATCACCACCATACTTCCTACTACCTTTTTGTTTATACAAGGTTCATCTACCATTTTGATGATGTCAACTTCTTTGACTAATTCATCAAAACAGATGTTCCAACTCCGCGATGCCTGCTTTATCCTATAAAGCATCTTGCACACGTTTCTGCTGCTCCCACTGTTTACGAAGCCCTCTGGCTGTGTACTTATAGACGCACTCTTCTAAAACATCATTTAGAAGAGCAGTCATGACACCCAACCACCAGATATCGTAGTCATGGTATGTAGTCGTGGCAAGTAGGATCTGGATGGACTTAAGCATAGGCACTGAAAAAGGTTTCATCATTATCCACGCCTGGTTGATGACGAAAACCTTTAACAAGTCTAGCTTTGAAAGTCTCAACCTTTCCATGTACACCAAGTAATCTTCTCAAGATATACTTGCTCCTGATGGGGATTTAACCCTTCAGATATAGCAACCAAAGTCCATACTTTGTTGGTGTATAAGGATTCCATCTCAGATCGATAAACATCCAGCCATTCTTACAGAGTCTCACTCTTGATGGCCAGCTCGAAACTAGTTGGGTCATCATCTCATGATGCATTCCTCGCTCCCACTGTCATAGAGAAACCGAAATATCTCTCAGGTGGGTGAGGAACCCTACTAGATCGGCGGAGAGGCTGAGGTTCGTTGGAATTTACTGAATCCTTTGGTTCTATCAAATCATCAGTTGCAGTTTGTATGGCTGGAACATTTCCAGTTCTACATAACTGACCTTGCCTCGAGCTTGTCTGGATTTTGCTTTTAGACATAGGCCGGACAACCCCAAATCTTAACTAACTTAAGACATGGGCTCTTCCCATACCATATCAAATATGAAGTGGTAGGCAACAGATTTGATTTGAACCCTATTCAATAGATATGCAGCTTCTCAAGCGCATAACTCCCAAAAGGAAATAGGTAACTCAGTAGTATTCATCATAGAGCGCACCTTATCATATAGGGTGTGATTGCTCCGCCCCGATATACCATCGTGCTATGGTGTATTCAGAGGAGTAATGCTGAGAGAGAATCTCATTCTCCTTTAGAATAGTCCAGGAATTCCGTGCTCAAGTATTCTCCTTCTTGATCTCATCATAGGACATAATACTTATACCCGTATTTTGGTTCTCTACTTCTAACTTATATTCCGTGAATATCTCAAAAGGTTCGGACTTGTGTTTCAACAAGAACATAGATCTGAATCTCGAGAGATTATCAGAGAATGTAATGAAGTACAAAGAACCGGTCTTGGCATGTGTAGACTGGGGACCTACATACATCAACATGTATCATCCCAAGAGTTCACTAACTCTTTCTCTGTTTCCAGTAAACGGAGCTATGGTCATCTTATCTTTGTGACATGACTGGCGAGTTTCACAGGATGTAAATTCAAACTAATTTAAATATGCATCTTTATGTAACTCTAGCTAGTCGGGTCACATTGATCTGACCCAGTCTACAATACCTCAAGAAGGAATCGTTCATTTCTGAACTCTTCCTCTTTTGTGTGTTCCGTATACTAAGAACTGTAGTTTGATTTAGAACGTCAATGCTTTTAGACAACGTGCCTGAACCGATCAATTTTTGATATAGGAAATGTTCAAAACATTATCCAACAATACAAAATTATATCCTTTTTTTTCTAACAAAGAGAGTGATATGATTTGGTATATCAGGTTCGGTATCTAATAACATTTGTTCAGAATCAATGTATTGGTAATACAGGGTGACAGTGACCAACAGACTTGGCTGCAACACTTGCCCCGTTTTCTGCCTCATGAAACTTATCACCCGTTCTCAGTTCTCTACCTTTCTGTAGCCCTATGTAACATATTACATATCTGGGATCCTGATCTGGTATCACATACCCAGGACGTAGAGGATACTGAGAAACAGTTCTGTAATGAACATACCCGAAGATGATGCATCAGCATGCACTCTCTTCGTTTGGGCGGCACGGGAATTCTGGTATTCCCCAATTTCCTGCTCTGTCTTATAACAATTATAAGTTGGAGCGGGACCAACGTTCCCCAGCTCAGTATAACAAGCGGGTTCGGTCAATATTCCGTATTATTATCTTGATTAAGGCGTGATATGGTCGCTACCAGGAGAGAGAGAGAAGAAAACACTCAGCGTGCGCTCTTCAAAGAATAGATTGGTTATTATTTTATCTAATCAGGATGGTTCCCACTGCTTTTTATCAAATCTTCCTTCAAACCCTAAAAGGAAAGACTAGCCGGGATTAATTACACACTACAAGTTCGCCAATCTTTCAGCCAGGCCAGTGTCGGTACTTTGAGGGAGGTCCCCCGTGCTTTCGCACGAACCTAATTAATGTAAACCTCGTTTTTCCAGAGGCGTAACCCCGTTAACACCTTTTTAGACACCTACTTGATCGGCTAATTGTAATGTATAAAACTCTCCCAGGAGTAACTCTTACTCGCAGTGGGTATCGGGATCCAACTATCTCATAGAAGGTATGCAATCTCATTGCAAATTTCAACACTTGAAATTCCCGATAATATTTTGCCCCTAGTGTTCTATGACCTTGACGAATGCCAAACAACCCATAGTCCACTAGTCAAGTTCAACCCGTACATTACTTGATCGAATTAAACCCACCCGCACGACCCTTGACAGAGGTCAACAAGGTCGCACGACTACCCTAAATCAATCACATCATATGCTTATGCAGATAAGCACTAATCAGCTACCGCACACTACGCCTTGACAGAGGTCAACAAACGCAACACGAATACTAACCAGTACATATCTGAAATGACGGAGGGCTACGACAGGTTTTTCTGAAAACCTATTGCGTAATGAACTTGATATCGTTGTAGGATCGAATGAATTTTGAAATGGGGTGCTTTTGAGGCTTTTCCAGTTTTGCTAAAGGAGTCACTCCCGGTGAAGGGATCGTCGGTCCTTTCCTCGTCGAATGAGGTGCGGGATATATCATATATATCACTGCGCAAAGCAAAAACACTTAAAAGCAATCAAAAGACAAACCGAGTGTGTAACATCTGCCAGTTATTGCTAAAGGAGTCACTCCCGGTGAAGGGATCTCGGTCCTTTCCTCATCGAATAAGGTGCAGGATATATCATATATACCGCTGTGCAAAGCAAGAACTGTAGCTACCTGTTTTATTTTGAAATTCGATTCTACAACATCTTAGGTTTCTTTTACTTTCATTAATCACATTAATGAAGTCCCATCATTTAAGTACCTAAACATCACAGATAAATACGACGTATACTTATGCCATCCGCATTCGCCTCGATGTCCCCTCGTGCACCGTTAGGTTAGGTAACTAACGGCAGAGTGGGGCAGGGCTAGCGCGGGTATAAAATATAAGTAACGTCTATATAATATATCATATATACTATATACTGTATCTATCACAGAACATCACATGATCACATCACAGATATCGCAGCAGAAGAAACATATATGAAATATTGGATATACTAGGACGTCCGTGTTTTCAATACGAGCCAGTATAAAACACGGATTCCACGGTCGCGATGAATAGCTAAACCCACACCCTTAGACCCCTACGAGAGCGGCAAGCAACCCTACCAATTCTAGAGTTAGGAGACCCGGACTCGACTCCTCGAGTTGGTCTCCCACTGGACTCCAGAACCCGGTTACTTGTGCTCTCCTCCTTGGGTCTATCCTAGTGCGGAAAAGTAAATAATATGCAAAGGGTGACAACTTCCGCTACCTGGAAGTGCCCCAAATAAAAGTATATTACATACAAGTTTTTACATGAATGAAAATGAAAAACACTCATCTCACATAAAAACCCCCGGCTATTCAAACACGACGATCCAATATAACATATCCAGCAACACATAACATCACATGTCATCAACGTAAGTAAATATGCGCATCCCAATTGTCGTTGACATATAGCAACGAAACCGGCGATATCACATATTACACTTACGGTCACAGAAAAGAAAGTGTAAAACTACAACAGTTGGAATCCGTAACTACCTCAGACATCGCATGCCTGACCAAATGAACTACTTAGACATCACATGCCTAACAATTATAAACCCCGCATTTTAGTCTCAAAATCGAAAACATTTTTCAATACCAAGTCGGGCAATTCAACAAGATTCCCGAAAAACTGATCGAATGCTCGTCGCAAACTTTAGTAGGCGGCCGCACCCCTGATACCGTCGACGAAGTGCACCAAGGCGGAACACCGCTACCGCGAGCACCCGAACGGATGCTTTCGGCGACGGGGTTCTCCTACAGTCACTTGGTCGGGGCTATGGAGTGAGGCTGTCTATTAAGTTTATCCGGCGAGTATCCGCGTACGCTACGTGATTGCGACGGACTTTTGATCACATCAAAATTCCGTGGCAACCGATCAAGTGAGACTAAACTGCTATGTTTATAACATTCATTCAGTTATCTCATAACTCTTTGTGAATTCCAATTATTGTATCCCATTCCGGATAATTAGAAAATGTTAAATTTTTCGATCGAACATCCAAACACCCAAGTTTTCCCGATACAGATCAACATATGAAACAAGTCTAAAAACATTCAGTTCGTGCCTCAGTACCAACGGTACAGCCGTAGAAGGGTCAAGCCAACGCCTCACATGTGGCACGCCGTACTGCCCCAAACCCGAAGATTCAAAGGGCAGTTCAAGACGGTCACATAATCGAGTTAAGGTTTGTTGTCTTCTAGAGGGTCCATCGCGTTACTTGCACTACTTAGAACGTTATTAAACTACGGAAAAATCCAACATTTGGAAATTTCCCGACAGGGGAAAAAGTGGGTATTTATATCGGATCGAACTTTTTAACATATTCAAAATATCCGGAAAGCCACATAGACAAAGTCTGATAATCCGATCGAATAGACGAACTCTCAGTACACCCCAGAAAATTCAACTCTTGAATAAATTTTAAAAATTCCCAGAAAAACCAGCACTGGAAACCAAGAATTACTGTGTAACTTTCTGTGTATGTTAAGGCATTACGGCCGCGGAACCGCCGCACGAGCCAAGCTCGTGCCGCGGAACCGCGGCTCAATGAAGGAATTAGGGCATACGACTTCACAGTAACTCTTAGATATTCCTGCATGTTTTTCTGCATATTTTTAATATAGAAAAACTCACTGTTTTCAAAAATGTACAAAGAGCATGATCCGGGTTCGGGTTTTGGTTCGATCGGACTTCAAATTGCGTCTAGACTTCGCCTAAGGCTCTAGCTTGGCTCTGATACCACTGTAGGGTTCGTAGGCACTCTCAAGAGGTCTCATAAGGGATCAACCATGCCAATTTCAAATTCTAACGGTGCCGAGAAACCCTAACAAGATCGTTAACTAGAAATCTAGGCGAAAAAGCAACTAGTAAACTACTTTACTAAGAGAATACGGAAATACAACCTTTGTAGATCCGGTGCTCCACCTCCATAGCTCCGCAATGAAGTCATCTTGCTGTCCAAAACAAATTCCGGGCTCTAGCATCGGCTTCATCGGAGAATAGGCGAGCTAGGTCGTCGATGTTCATGCCGAAGATGATCTACGTCGAAGCATCGCTAGATCAAGCTCCAACTTCACCAAGTCAAGAAAACTTGTGAAGGAAACACACTCTACTACTTGGCAAGAGGTAGAGGATGAAGAAATAGGAAGTGGGTAGACTTTAGAATTGGATTTCTCACTTGTTTTCATCAATCACCATTGATGAAGCAAGCTTCTTCATGTGATGAAGAAGATGAAGAAGATGATAATCCTCATGATAAGTTAAAAGAAAATAATACTTATCATATCACAAACCATGGTCAAGTGTAGAGAACTAACTAAGGTTATAAGAATGGTTAGGGTTAAAAGAACAAGACAAAATGGTCACTTGGTCAAAGCTTCATGAAGCTTCAAAAAGCTTCATGAAAGTAATTAAAATAAAGAAACCATTTTCCTTTTCTTTTTATGCTTTTATTAATATCCAAAAGGAATAAACAAATAATTAAATGAAAAAGCAAAACCCTAATCATTAAGTTAACCATGGTTTAATTCTATACACTTAACCAAATAAGCATGTATCATCAAACATGATACAAACATTTGTACAAAAAGTATATCACATATACAACTTGTACAACGAAGTGAGAAAATCCATTTAAAGTGAACCAATACTAGTTAATGCAAAGTAATATATCAAATATATATAATTATATAATAAATCATTAAATCAACACTTGATTTAACGATCCGGTCATATCGCATATAACCGACTAGTATTCAATGTATCGGCTTATCGAATCAACCATCGATTCGATAACTAGGTTATATCGCATATAACCATTCGATACATTCATCGCGAGAATGGAATACGGTATCACATACACGCATTATTCTCGGTCCCGCACATATCTCATATGCGCTCCTATTTCGTTTCGCTTGAGCCAGGAAACCTCTGTGTAGGACTCTAAAGACTCGTCAATACGCCGGCAGCAGGTGATGATCATATCAAACACCCACAAGCCACAAGCGGTCTGCTAAACGTAACGGCCATCCGGGTATTGAGCGATCAGAAGATCGACGAGCAAGCCCGCTCATACTCCTGTGAATCCAACCAGTAACACTACCGTACAGTCCGGTCTGATCGTCTGATATGTCGCATATCTCGCCTAGGGGTGGTTAACGTCAGACCCCAATAGCTTGATAAGTCGTGTCGATATGAGGTCTATAACAATTCGAGAAACTACTGGTAACACTTACCAGTAAATCTCAGCAACCCTGGCCAGGGATTTCCGGTTATAGCCAATCGAACACAGCGCAACATCAACTCCCTATACCGGGAGAGACGAATCCTCTCCTATCGCTCATTGCCTCCATGTGACTCGGGACTGTACCCAAAAACCACCATTTTGCACGCCCTCTTGGATGTGGTAAGATGGAAATCAAAGCACAGTGGGAACCACACAAGACTCTATGACGATCTCGGGTCAACAGACTACTCTGTACCAGTGTCACCAGAGAACTGCCATCTGACGTCAGGTATAATACCATCTGGGAGTTCTCGGCGAGTCCGTCCAGTGTACCCAGTCTCTACTGAGCACCCGTATATCATCTTCGATATCAAACACCAATGGATATGGGATCATCCATCGCCCATCTGTATGGGTCGAGAAGGTATACGCTAGTCTACTCTGGTATATCGATACCCCGTCTCGATACACCCACGACTAGGGACTTTGAAGGATGTACTTATGGACTACCATGTCCCCACTAGTATGATCCTCATCATAGTCCAGGTAGTCAAGTACACATCCTAAGGGCTTTACCAACATATAACAGAGAGACAATCAGTGTACACGTTAAGGTAAAGAGTAACCAGATAGCATACTATCATGTCGAGCAAGAAAGTCCTCCCTATATATGTCCCAGCATCCACTACAATATACATCCAATATACAGTAATGGCCTCTAGGGCATACATATAACTAACACTGATGACCATTGATATTTTGGGACGCCGGATATGTCAGGGTGAAGCTCGATCCTGAGGGCAGGTGTATAAGGTAGGAGTTACCCCGTGCCATCCAGTGGGATACCTTCCTTA
Source organism: Agapanthus africanus (assembly GCA_030015575.1). Taxonomy (NCBI): domain Eukaryota; kingdom Viridiplantae; phylum Streptophyta; class Magnoliopsida; order Asparagales; family Amaryllidaceae; genus Agapanthus; species Agapanthus africanus. The sequence continues at coordinate 747,203,554 of CM057341.1, read as the reverse complement.
GGCCCGATACATTCTCTCCTCCCAACACGCATGGCTGCAGAAGGTTGGGTTATACCAAGCAGTATATGCGTCACTATTCTACTATCATGCTCTCCACATATAGTGGGTCAAGGCCTTCTTGAATCAATGGAATCTTCCAGCAAACACGTTCTTGCTAGGGGATCGTGAAGTCTCGATCTCGCTGGAGGAGTTTCGTAAAATTTCAGGGTTGTCGATTAGGGGAGAGCATTACAAAGAATTAATGCCTCCTGATGAGTACATATTTGCCACAGTGCCAGCTATGCTTGAGGGCTTGATGACCGAGAATGCTGTTCGGCACAAGCATCCAAGTCTGATCAAAGCCTTGAGCATCTTTGAGAAACTATTCGTTGCATCGGAAGGGCAAGGTGTCACTTTTGACACTTACATTTCTTACTTTCTTCGTGAAGATGTCTTATCCAAGAAAGCCCCGAAATTCGTGAAGGTCAAAGATCTTTTCGGATTTGGCTTGAAGAAATTGCCGGCCAAAGAAGGGGACCTGCCGCAGTTTTATATTCCGAACTCGCCAGCCATGGCTTTTGACGCGATCGCTGCTCCTGGGATGGATGAAGAAACCTTCTTTATCGGTTTTATCAGTCTTTGGCTTAGCTGGTTTGCCATGCCGATGCATTGCCACTTCATTAGAGCCTCCGTCTTCTACCCTGCTCATCGCATAGATGAAGGAGCGAGATTGGCTGTTGGTGTTGCGGGATTGTCACACCTATACCACGGGTTAAGCACTGCCGCCAACACTTCGAACCCAGGTACGGATACCGTGAAGTTCTCCCTCCACTACTTCATGCCGTGGATCGAGATGCACGTGTTAGGGGCGTTTGCCGCGCACCGGAGGCCTGCTTTCTACGAGTCGTATGCATTCCCACAGATTATGAGACTGGTTGATGCTTCTGCTCCTGACCCGACCCAGCTAGGGGCTTTGCGAGTATTACTTAATCTGTATTCAAACGAAGGAAGGATGGTTTTTAGTGATCGAGTCCTTTCTGCTCCTGCGGGACCCGTTCAACAATTGTTTGATTTATCAAAGAATGGGGCTCCAACTTTAAAGCCAAAAGAGATCATGCACTTATACTCAATCAGGCCAGGGTATTTGGTGTTCCGTCTTAACGGCGCTACCCTCTTCATGCGGTATAATCCGCATCGCTTTGCCCAGCAGTTAGGATAAAACCAAGGCGTCCCCCTCAAAGCCTTTTTAGTTGAGTCTACTCCTTCTCTGGAGGTAGCCCGCGATATTATCCATCATTTCATGCGGTTGAACACGGGTTCTTTTTTCACGATCCCGGAGCCTGACTATCTTCCAAGGCCTATGGGGCCCTTCAAAGACTGGTATCGCCACCGGGTCGGTCCCATCATCGCAGAGGAAAGACGGGTGCTCTTTAAGTGTAGAGCTCCTGTTCCAGATCAAGCTGTCAGTGCCCCATTGCGGCCACAGTCGGTTGTTTGCCCTCCTCTAAGGGACAACAGCTCAGTGCTCATTCCCAAAGCCGCATAAGCTGAATCAACCCCCCCGTACTTCTAGTATGCCGGTGTGTACGAGAACCCAGATAGAGACTCCTGATAAAGCACCAGCTATGGTGTCCACAAAGGCAGATATCGAAGGCGATGTCGGGCAGCGCCGCGCAAAAGCACAAAAAGGGAGGAAGCACCCCTCCGCTGGTGTTAGCTCAGGCTCTAAAAGGAGAAAGAAATCAGTCACCGGCCTACTCGACGCTTTGCTTGAATCTGATCCCCTTATCCAGGATGAGCCGATATCTATGCAGGAGCCGGACGACGGTCTTCTCTTCCCCGATTCCTTTGCCGAGGAGGCTGCTCAGTTGGCCGAGGTTTTAAAGCGCTCACAAGACGAGGCTGAAAATGTCCCCTCCAGGAAAGGAAAACTTCCCGCTGTTTTATTTCATGATGTCGATCCGACTCCATCCATGTTACCGACGACTCCTTTGATGCTGGAGGAGGAACGTGCTTTGAAACAGCTGGTGTCAGACGTCTCCGAAGATGAAGCTGCTTTGAAAGTGGGTAGGGATCCATTTTCGATTGAGGCCCGACGAAGCGCAACAGCCCGAACAGACCATACTTCAAGCTTCCTGGTGTATTGGGGGGTGTGTGTGTGTATACGTCCTTTTTGGTAATTAATTGGTACTACTTTCACCTATCTCATCTTTACAAAAATTTTGTAGGGCCTTCTGCAGCGGGCGTAGTCTTGAGCCTAGATCGCGCCAAGGACGTAGGTTGTACGACTATCTCCCGTGACATACCTGAGGGTGTAAATGAGATTACTGAAGCTGCTATCCCCATTGTGGAGCTCCCAGTGATAGGTTCTATCCCTCCAGCAGAGATTGTCACACCAGTAATAGATTCCATGGATATTTTCGATGATGCAGAAGAGATTACCGAAGCTGCCATCCCTGCTTTGGAGCCCTCGGTGACAGCTTTTGTTCCTCCGGCAGAGATTTCCACATCGGTGATAGATTCAATGGATATTTCCAATGACGCGCCTGAAGGGGTAGAAAAGATTGTCGAAGCTGCTATCCCCGCTTTGGAGCTTCCAGCGGCGGCTTTTCTCCCTCTATTGGAGACTGTCACGCCAGCTATAAATTTCACGAATATCTGCAGTGACGCGCCTGAGGGTGTAAAGGAGGTTGCCGAAGCTGCCATTCCTCCAGTTCAGAGTGGGCGAAGTATCGAAGGTAATCTTATATACATATACATTTTGTTTAATGACCCCTCCATATATCTGAACCTTTCTCTCTCTCAGAATTGCGGGAGTTGGCGTCTTCTATTATGGATCTTTCTCCGAGAAAAACCTTCCAGCTTTTACTCGATATGGCGTCCCCGCAAGCGATACCTCCATAAAGCATAGTCCTTTCTTCTGGCTAAGATTAGTATTCTTTTGCCTTTTTTGTTTTATATTTTCACAATGATGCTGATATGCCCTTTTATTTAAACTACGGTACTGGAAGCCGACGACGAAGTTGAAATTCTTGATGGACCTGGGGAGCTCTCAAACCCGCCTTACATAGATGTGGGTAAGTGACGCTTTATCCTTGGCATCCTTTTACTTGTTCTATATTTGGGAAGGCAACTAACCACACATGTATCTTCACAGCTTTGCCAGTCCTGACCCCATTAGAGTCTTGGATTACCATGCCGTCAGGCCCTTACTCCCGACGCTTGTCTGAGAGGATGGTAAAACAGAGCATTCATTCATTGGAGACTCTCATTGAAGATCTTCGGGCTGGTAATTCTGTCACGGCCGAAGAATTCACTGTTGAAGCCAACGCTTCCTTATCTGTTCTTTCCACGTATCATGACGAGGTACTGATGCGTATTTGGGTCGAGTATTGCCGTCGAGTGGAGGCCTGCCTACATGGGATTGAATGCATACACCTTCCTTCTCACATCTTGTCTGTAAAGGAGAGCCTTCGTAGATGGATCGACCGATGTGCAGCAAATCTCCAGGCATGCGAGAAAAGGCTCAACCGGAAGTTTTCGATAAGGGAGTTGGCTTCAAAGGCTTTAGGAGAACTTTAAGCCCAGCTCACTGCCAAGACCACTCATGCTTATGAAATTTGGCGGGTTCTTCAAGAGGCCATTACAGAGGTGGTGGCCCTTGATAAAGCCGTTATTTTTACACATAAGATGGTCGAGGCCCACGAGGATACCGAGAAAGAGCTTTAGAGTCTATTTTCTTCGTACCAGAACCAACAGACACGGGTGGGGACTCGGCTCGCGGCGTTGACAGAGCTCAAAGCAGAAGTCCAGCGGAAAAAGACGAACTTGTTGGCTTATTGAATCGCCCACAAGCTTAGAAAACACTTTTTACACCTCGTATTTATTTTGATTCATGAACAAAAGCATCTTGTATTTATTTTGATTTATGAATAAAAGACATATTTCATTTCATATTTGTGTCTCTCTATCCTTCGATGTCTTGACTTGACGTAAAGTAGTTTTTGTACTCATTTCGGAGCTTGTAGTTTATTCACTCATTTCGGAGTCCCTAGTTTATGAACTCATTTCGGAGCTTGTAGTTTATTCACTCATTTCAGAGTCTCTAGTTTATGAACTCATTTCGGAGCTTGTTTAGTTTATGGACTCACTTCGGAGTTTGTTTAGTTTACATCCCTTGGGTTTATAGGAAAACTTATCCTAACGTTATATATAGATAACCCCTGCTCTTTGCGACAGAGGTTCGTTAGGTTTTGTGGTACTAGGGCTTTGGTCCGTGGTACCGTCGCGTTGGCTGGTGTATTCCTCGATATGCAGTCTTTAAGCTGTTGTTCGAGTTACCCCGCGACTGTCGTGTCTATGATCTCTTCGGGGGCTAGACAAGACGTCTTCAAGTAATCTCCTTAGGCTATATGATCGAAGGAAGAACAAGCGTTAAGAATTTGCCATGTCACTTTTTACTTGAGATTAGGCTCAATTTAGAGCCCCGATGAGTCATAACCACTCCGCGCCGGTGTGGGATGATCCCCGATAGTCTTTTAGGCTTTATATAAGTTATCATCGAGACCCTGAAGCTAGGAATTTGCCATTGCTTCATTTTCGTTTGACGATGCCATGACGTTTCTTTGCTGAAGTATGGTAAACATCTGTAAGACCCCTATGCTGTATGTATTGCAGTTGAAGTCCGGAGCTAGGAATATGCCTTTGCTCCAATTTTATTTGGCTCGTTGGAGCTTTTGTCGACGTCGCGTCTGCACCTGATGGAATAAGAGGGAACGCCGAAGTAGTCTTTAGGTTGTATATGAACCGTCAAGACTTGGAGCTAGGAGTTTGCCATTGCTCCATCATGATTTGGCTATTTGGAGCCTTTGTTGACATTGCGTCTGATGTAACAAGAAGAATGTCGAGCTGGAGCTGGGATTTTGTCGTCACTCCTTTTTTATTTGGCTATTAGGAGCCTTTTTTGACATTGCGTCTGCTGTAACGAGAAGAATGTCGAGCTGGAGCTGGGATTTTGTCGTCACTCCTTTTTGATTTGGCTCATTGGAGCCTTTGTTGACGTCGCATCTGCATCCTGATAGAATGAGAAGGTATGCCGGAGGAGTCTTTAGGTTGTGTGTGAACCGTCAAGACTTGGAGCTAGGAATTTGCCATAGCTCCATTTTGTTTCGACCCTTGGGCCTTTTGTTGACGTCGTGTCTGCATCCTGTTGGAATGAGAAGGTACGTCGGGTAGTCTTTAGGTTGCGTATGGACCGTCAAGACTTGGAGCTAGGGTTTTGCCGTGATTCCACTTTTGATTAGACCCTTAAGTCTTTGTCCACGTCGTGTCTGCATCCTGATGGAATGAGAAGAAACACCGGGATTGTCTCTAGGTTGTATATGAACCGTCAAGACTTGGAGCTAGGAATTTGCCATGGCACTGTTTTTTTTCAACCTTTGGGTCTTTGTTGACGTCGCGTCTGCACTGAGAAGGAACGTCAGGCTGATCTCTAGGCTGTAGATGTTGCCATTAAGATCTGGCTCTCCCTTTGACGGAGCCTAGTGAGAAAACATGGTTCCTTTTTTCATTTGTACCTATAGATTGTATACAAGGGTCGGTGTAGACTCACCTGTAGGGCAAAGAAAATTTCCTTTCCTTTTATTTTATTTTTTTATTTCCGCGATGCTCTATCTTTTCAGCTTTTCATATCGCAAAAGTTGCGATTGCCCAATTATTTTAACTATTTTCGCGGTGCCCAATCATTTCGGCTATTTTCTTATATTATTATTAATATTTTTACACGCTGCTTTTTATTGGAGTTGCCCAAAGATTTCGGCTGCATATTTTTACTCGCTGATTTTTATTACGAGTTGCCCCATCATTTCGACTATTTCATATGCATTTTTTGTGACTCTCCGAGTTTCATTATGAGTCAGGAACTGGAGATTCGATAATAATCTTGGTATCAGTATCGCTGCAACCGGAATATTGCCAGGAGCAAATCATCATTTTCCTTTGTCAATTTGATCAAAGATGGCTTAGCAAACAGGGTTAGGATCCTGTCAACTAAGGTTTTTAATTTTATGAGCTGTAAGGATCTCATAAAGATATTTCTCCCTACGAATCGAGAGGATCTCATAGGTGTAAGTTCTCCTTAGAAATCGTGAGGACTCCTAAGTGATATTTTCCCTTGCAAGTCGTAAGGATCTTACAAGAGTGTTTTCTCTTTATAAGTCGAGAGGACTTACAAGTATCATTCACCATATAGGATATTTCTCGCCATTGGTAGAACTTGGTAAGGGAGTATTTATTCGTGCCCGTGGATTGTATACAAGAGTCAATATCGAACCGCTTGTAGGGCAACTTGGGGAATGTGATGGCATAAGAACAGGTTCAGATCCCTATACCTTACGGCTTTTGAATCTTATGAGTCGTGAGGGTCCTATAAGGGGAATTCTCCTTACGAGTCATGAGGATCCCGTAAGTGTAATTTCTCCTTAGGAATCATGAGGATTCCTAAGTGTGTTGCTTCTTTGTGAGTCGTAAGTATTTTCTCCTCACAAGGTCAAGAGGACCTTGCAAGCGCACATAAATTTTTTATTTTACGAGTTTGCGTCCTATTCGGGTTTTCACAAACTCACCGGCATTCCTGCTGTTTTTAATCACCCTTTCCGGTTTTCATCCGTGCCAATTTTGCTTGTGGACACACCGTTTTTTAACGATATTGCGCCCTTCTGGGTTTTCACAAGCTCGCCGGTAGCCCTGCTGTTTTTACTCACAGCGCCCTTTCGGGTTTTCATCCGTACACATTTGCTTGTGGACATACCCTTTTTTTACCTATCTGTTTGCCAATGGGACTTAGGGTGACTTCACCGCTGGAGAAGCTGTGTAGCCAGTAGTACTTGAGTTGCAGTCTTCATCGTTGGGGCTTTGATTGGAATGCAAATCTCAAGGAAGCATATCACCGTTTTGGAGGCGACATGCTAGTTTAGGGACATCTCGTTCCGTTATCATCATGTTTGAGGCAAATAATTTCTAGTTTAAGGACTTCTCGGTCCATTGTTAGTTTAGGGACATCTCGGTCCATGGCCAGTTTAAGGACGCAGTGGTCCATTGTTACCATTTTCGAGGAAATCGATCTTTTGGATACTACTTTCAGGGTTCTGGCTAAGAAAGATAGCGAGCGGGCACAGGCGTCGTCGTCTATCATTGATCTGAATCGTAATCCGTTAGGCATAGTATCTTTTGAGAAATCGGCCATTTATTGGCCGGAAGGGTCTTTCACCATGCATATCAATGAGCAGGTAGGCCCCACCCTGGTAGACCTTGTCTATGATGTACGGGCCCTCATAGTTCTGCTCGAATTTCCCTCGTTTTGCATGATTGGATCATAGCTCTTTTGACGACTAGCACGAGTTCGCCTTGGCGGAATGTTCTCAGGTTGGTCAGTTTTTCGTATGACCGTGTCATCCTTGCCTTATAAGCCTCCAGATTTTGCTGCGCTATAAGGCGAGTTTCGTTGAGGGCAATTTCCTCAAGGATTTTTTCTTTCCCTTTGTCTTTTTTACTCAAACCTTTATTTGCAGGTCTGAGGTTCTTCTCAGACAGCGTGCGATTACGCAGATGAATGTTCTCGCAGTTCTTCTCCTCCTCTTATTTTTCGGAGGTGGAGTTCTTGAAGAGAGGGCCGGGGGTCATTTCTTCCTCAGAATCGCTCCCGAAAGTAAGAACTTGGAGTTTTTCGCTTTCCCGACTGGTATCAACCATATGACAGTTGCCAGTCGTTTTTTCATGCGCACTTGCCGAACTTCTTTGTTGTCGACGAGGTTCGCATTTCATCCTCTTGAAGTGCTGTTTATGGGCAGCGTATCCTTCCCACCACTTCTTGAAGGCACTGCATATCTCGGTGGGATGGGTAACCTTCCGATGATATAGGCAGTAGTTTGGATGTATATCCGCTCTGTCGAGGCGCATGACCCCTGGAGTGTTTTCCACGAGAGGGGACAGATTCATTCCCATTGATAGGGTTTTGGTGAACCGCTTCTCTGCATTGATCCTGCTTTTGTTTATGGAAGGTGTGCTTTGGCTTGGTTGGAGTACTTTACGACTCATCCTTACCGCTGCTTCTTCATCCCGATGCCGACGTTTAGCCTTTTCGTATATGGATGTTTCGCGTTCTCGGTCAACTTTGCTTTTTCAAAAGGCTTTATTTAACAACCTATCGATCGGGTCTTCTGATAGTTCCAGGGATTTTGGCACCGATCCTGCCCCCAGTTCCTCTGCGTTGTTTTCTGACGCTGAGGGAGCTTCTTCGCCATTTGACGACGAACGGGAGACCATGTGGAAACTTGCTACATAGTCTTTGGTTTCTTTTGATGAGTTATTTTCCTCATCGTTGTCACTCTCTTCGTTCTCAAGAATATGCTTAAGGAACTATTCGAGGGTGACCGGTGTCCGCGCCTTCTGGTTGTACTCCTCCAGCGCGTCAATGTACATTTGTATGTCTGTACGTTTGTCGTCATACTCAGCAGGTTGTACAGGCTTCTTAGTCTTCTTCTTTTTTCTGAAGACTTTGAAGGTTCGATTTGGGGATCTTGCCCTTTGTTGATAGTTTTCGGTACAGGATGCAGTTTCAGCACCCCTTTAATGATCTCGGGTTCTAGCGGGCTTTTCCACCTGATTGCCGAACATGCCTGGAGATCCTTCAGCATTTTTTTGGTTTTAGCTGAAAGGACAACTTCCCATGGAGTTTCTTCCACAAGCGAGCATGATGCCCCCAGCGTATCCACCTTTTTAGGAGCGTGCTTCTGTGGCGGGTTGACCCTCCAGTTCCCAGAAAGCATGAATTTCCGCCGTTGATACTGGTCCTTGACCTAATTTTTGAAAACGTATCAATCGTCAATTGAGTGGCTCACCATTTTGTGATAGGAGCAGTAGTTGAAATTGTTGGCATCGCCGGGTTGCGACGGACATCGTAGGTTCGGCAATGTGATAAGTTTGTTGCGCACTGCCAGCTTGAACAGTCTCCTCTTCTTGTCACAGGGAAACGAGTAAGCGCGTCCTAGCCTTTCTTCCAGAGATAAGCATGTACGTGTATTGTTTTGGCGAGCAACCGGTTTCGGGTCATTTGGTTGCTATTGAGTAGTGGCAACGAAGCCTGCTTTCCCTTTACCCTTGGCATTTCGAGGGTCCATTTTTGAGAAGGAAGGCTCGTGGCCCATCTGGTCCATTTGGGACAGTTTGTCGATCAGAGCCTGGAAGGTGGTCGGCATGAAGAGCGTCATGATCTGGGACACCGTCGTTTAAGGATCTAGTGTCCTAATGAACATACCCACGGTAGGAGATTCTTCGATGCGTTGTTCGCACTTCGACCATAGGTTCCGCCACCGGATCGCGTATTGGACCCAGGTTTCTCCCGACTTCACCGTGGCATTGATTAATGTCGTGATCGGGATACGTTCACTTGCGCTGGCGAACCGCTGTGTGAACAGCAGTTTCATCTTTGTGAATATTTTGACGGAGTCATTTGGGAGCTCTGAGTACCATTCAAAGGCCGTATCTGACAGGTTGCCAACGAACTGGCGAAGCAACAGTTTGTCGTCGCCTCCAGTATTGCCGCATAGAGCTCTGAACTGAGCGACGTGCTGATGCGGATTGCCTGTCCCCTTGTACACATGGAATTTGGGGATCGTATATCCCGGCGGGTACATGATTTGGTCATACCAGCCTGGATACGGTCGCCCAGTTCTGACGGTTTGGTCGGCCGCTTCATTCACTTGATAAGCTCGTATTTGTTGAGCTATATAATCATCAAAAGCATCCTTGGAGATTGTTTCCTCCTTGGTCACTGATAAAGCCGGAAGAGGGCTCAATGTTTCCCCTCTGTCATCCTCGACGATTATCGGTGGATCTTCGGCCCGGGGTTATGGCTGGATCATCATTCCAACCATGTCCTGGAACAAAAGCGCCATCTGCTTTATGTTAGCAGCTTGTTCCTCGGCCTCCCTGTCCTTTCTTTCAAGCACCCTTCGCAGGAACTCTGTATCTGTCTCCTGCTCTTGGCGCTGTTCAGATGTTGATTTCGTACTTTCTTTCTGTCCGGTAAGTGCTGACATTTTGATCAGCATTTCCTGGTGCATTTGTTGTTGCTCCTGATCTTTTGTCAACGATCGAGTTTGCGGCCGATGACCCACGGAAGCACGTATGTACGATCATGCCCCCAGACTTGAGGCGTTTTGGTCCATCACCTTTGGAATTTGCTGCCGGTGGTAGGATTTTCTCCAGCCTCTTCCTTTTGTAGGAGGTTGAAGTTGAAGGAGCCGTTGTAACAGGCGCCTGTGTAGAAGTCATCCCTCACTGTATAACGGAGGGATAGCCCTTCTCCTGTCGAACCTTCATTTTCTTAGCCGGCGAGAGTAGTCTTTGTCAATTACAGAATCTTAGACTTTCCGCCAGACCCTGTGAATTTGGGAAGAGAGCCGCTGAGGGGGCTGCTCCGGGTTTGCCTGCATTGTGTTTTTAGTAGGTGGGGGAGATTTCTTCAGCACCACGGTTGGAGAGTTCTTTCGCACCCTCCTAAGCAGATCAAAGTTGTTCCCGGTTGGAACAGCAGTATCAACTACCACCATTGGAACCGGTGGAGTAAATTCAGAAGGGCATTTGCCCCCGGCTTTCCTCACTCGACGCTAATGGCGACGTCGAGCGTTTCTTGCAGACGGAACTACCTCGGTTATGGAAGCGGCTCCGTTATGCCCCCAGCTTTGATGAGGGGCTATTGTTGGTGCCAGCCTGTCGAAGACTGACGTCCATTGAGAGGGAACGACCAATCTTTCGAAGGCAGACTTCCTGGTAGAGGAAGCACTTTTGATGACTTCAACTGCCAGAGGAGTTGGGAGGACTATCCGTTTTGGGATAGCCCCTTCAGGTATCGCCAGCCTCTTTGCGGGCCCACTTGAGCTTTGGCTCAGACTGTTGAAGACTGACTTGGAAGACTTGGACGACCCGAGGAGAGGGACCGTGGTGGCTCCAAGTCGATCGAAGACCGACTTCTTAGGAGCTTCCTGTGGTAGCACTGGGGCGCTGAAGCTTGCTAGCGGGTGCATGGTCCCGAAGAACAATCCAGTGGTGGCTTGAGTCACCTGCCTCACCGGTATTGAAAAGATGGAAGCCGCATTGGGCCCGTATGTCACTCCTCCAGTTAGGGCAGAACGGGAGTTACTGTTGCAGTTTGTGCAGCTGGAAGCCATTGATGTTCACTTCTTCTTTCTGCACAGGAACAAGACACCAAATCTTAGTACCTTGAATCCAAAGGCAACCATAGAAAACCGTGATTTTTTTCGCGAACACGACACACGAAGTGTGGAGTGGAAAGAGGAAGAGGTCCCACCGGGCGTGCCAGAATCTGTTCACCGCCGAAAACGGGGACAAACCAGGATGGATCGTCCTGCCTGAGTTTGGGGGCAGATGCTATTTGGATTTATCCTTCCACCGCTCCGAAGATGCGAAGTTGATTTATGGCACCGTATATCAGAGGTTTGGATGGATGCGGCCGTTGTAGCATGACTTCGTCATATTCCTCCTCGTTTATGAGGGTTTTTTGATTGTGGGGACGGTCTTCCCTGCAAGCGCAAGCCCATGCAGTTAGTTACGTTACCGCATCGCGATAACCACTTTCTCCTGCTCCGGAAGTTCACTTCATGTCGTGTGTATTTTTGTTTGTTTTGGCTGCCCGTGGATTGTATACGGAGACTAATTTATATTGTCACCCGTAGGGCGTGAATTAGTCCAAATCCGTATATCTTAGATTTTAGGTTATTATTTAAGGACCGTTAATCTATTTTGAGAATAAGATCGACTTAAATGTATGTGAGTATTTGGGGCTCGACTTGTTTTTGTTAAGGATACATTAGTCCAATTTGAGACTAAGATCCACTTAACGAGATTTCAGGATCATTTTTATTTCAGATCCAACAAAAGAGCATTTGGGCTCTATTGTTTTAGTTTAAGAAGGTTTTGGTCCATTATCGCCATTTTGGAGGCGAATATTAGTTTCGGGACATTTCGGTCCATTATCACCATTTTGGAGGCGAATATTAGTTTTAGGACATTTCGGTCCGCTATCGCCGTTTTGGAAGCGAATATTAGTTAAAGGACATTTCGGTCCATTGCCAGTTTAAGAACGTGGTGGTCCATTGTGTTCATCTTGTGTGCACGTGTATTTGTTACGTGACGGAATGAACAATGGTGATATGGAATACACCAAGTATGGGGTACGGTTTGATTTGAGGTGTGCACGTCGGTTTGGGAATGCACTGAAGAATTGTTGGTTGTCGGGACCCGCCACCTCTATGAAGACGTTGAAGAATTACAACGACGTATATCAGAGGTGTGGAGAGATGTACCCTTAAACCAAATCCCGTATTTGAGGGAGACGGGTTATTATGGCCCTAGGAATCGTTAGTCATATTTTGAGACTAAAATTACCTTAAGAGACATGGGATGAATATCATTTTAGATATCATCAATTGAAAAATTAATAGTCATATGTAAGACTGAGGTCAGTTTGGGCAATCATAAGTATATGGGCTCGGTTGATTTGAATCAAGGAGTTTCTATCCTCAGAGGACTTAGCTAATTTGGGCTAAGATTGAGTCTCCAATAGTGCTAAGCACTGAGAAATATAGTGCTCATGTGCGTTTCATGTGGGCACTGGTTTAGTGTTAAACACTAGAGTTTTATGGCGCTCACGTGACCCATATGAGGCACCCTAAATATGGGCACTGGACTAGTGTTAAACACTAAAGTTTTATGGCGCTCACGTGACACACGTGAGGCACCCCAAATATGGGTATTGGACTAGTGTTAAACACTAGAGTTTTATGGCGCTCACGTGACACGCGTGAGGCACTCCAAATATGGGCACTGGACTAGTGTTAAACACTGGAGTTTTATAGGGCTCATGTGACACATGTGAGGCACCCCAAATACGGGCACTGCCCTTTTGGTTTTATTCTCCCATTTTATATAAGTGCTAAGCACTTGGTTGGAGTTCTCGTGCAAAGCATGTGTCTGTCTCTTTTTTTTATACTAGGGTACTTTAACACTCACATGGAAAACACGCGAGGCAGTTTTAATTGAATTCTTTGTTCGTTTGAATTCTCACGTGGGAAATATGTGAGGATTCGAAAATAGTGCTAAGCACCAAAGATTTGGCCTTGGAAATCTTGGATCACTGTTTTTTTATTGAAGAACTAAATTATTTATATAGGGTTAAACCCTAATGTTTGGAGGAATTAAATTCCTATGTGTTCCCGTTCTTCTTCTCACCATTTTTTTAATGTAATTTAGTTCTCTTCCTCTAAGTTTTGAATCTTGTAGAGAAAAATCTTTCCGATGAGAATTAAATTCTCAACTTTTGGGGAGATTTGCCTTTGCAAATCTCAACCAGAGGAAAGAACCGATTTCTTATATGAAGGGTTAAACCCTTAGAAAGGTAAAGAAGAGATGTTTTCTTTTTCCCTAATGTTTCAGGGAAACAAGTATTTTCTTTGAGAATTAAATTCTCCTGTTTCTAAAAAGATCACTGTATATTTTTTTAAGCCTCTGGGGAGTTCTCTCTCTCTCTCTCTCTCTCTCTCTCACTCACTCTGCGTCTGTCTCTTCCTCCTTGTTCTCCCCCTCTCTCTCTTTCTTTCTCTCTCTTTTCTATGAGACTTAAAGTCTCGGGTCCTTTATATAGTGGAAGCAAGTTGTTAATTGGTTTTGAGAAAATTTCTCATTAAGAGATTCCAATTGATTCAATTGGTCTCAAAATTTATTTGGGGAATTTTACCCACCGTTGGATTTTTGATCAAAGGACTTTTGTTTTACAGAAGATATTGTTCTTATTTTTAACAAAATTGGGGATATTCTCCCATACATAGAATAAAATTCTATCGAACGGTGATATTTTAATCACAGTTGGATTTTTAATCCAAGGGTGCTCAGTTTAACAGAGTATAATTTTTCTCTGTTTAGAAAGATATAAAAAATATTTTGGATCTTTGATCCACTAACTCTCTGTTTAACAGAAAATATTCTTCCCAATAGAATTTAATTCTATATTTAATCACCGTTGGATCCTTGATCCAACGGTTCATTAAGTAGAATTTAATTCTATCTAAGGAAGTGTCCTCACGTGTTTAGCATGTGGGAATTAGTTCGGCCCCTTAGTTGTTTGGTTGTAACGCCTATATGGTTTGCATACAGGCGCTCACGTGTTAGTACGTGAGGATTTTTTTAGCTTATCTGTTGTTTGATTGCAGCGTCTATATGCTTTGCATATAAGCGCTCACGTGTTTAACACGTGAGGCTTATTTAGCCTATCAGTAGTTTAGTTGCAGCGCCTATATGCAAAGCATATAGGCGCTCAAGTATTTAACACGTGAGGCTTGTTTAGCCTATCAGTTGCTTAAATGCGGCGCCTATATGTTTTGCATACATGCGCTCACGTGTTTAACACGTGAGACTCGAGTAGTGGGGAGTTTCCCCCTTTCTTACTCTCCCCCTTTTTTATGAGGGAACAAACATGTTAAGATAAAAGCAACCACATTGCATACTATCATGTCGAGCAAGAAATTCCTCTATATATATGTCCAAGCATCCACTATAATATACGTCAATGTACAATAATGGTCTCTAGGGCATACATATTCCTAACAACATTTTCCACCTCCCTAGACCCAGTATGCAATACTCTCATATAAAGAGACCGGACTGTACTAAGATTGTCACTTTCAGGCTCAGTAGGGATACGAACAAGTTTTCTTATCGGCCTTCCTTTCGATCAATACCTATGCAGCCATTACGTACAGCTAATGCCGCTGACATACTTGTGCGTAAACCCACTGCCAGCATATTGTCGAGTCTTTAGAGTCTTACACAGAGGGTTTCCTAGTTTAGATGAAACGATGTAGTGTACGTATTTTGATACGTACTTGGGTTCGATTAAATACGCGTTTTTGTATGCGTACTTTTAATCGGACAGTTTGTTAATACTAGCAGGTTTGAAAGATAGCCAGATTATCACATTTGGATGAAATGCGAGCTAGTATTATTTATCTCTATTCAGTATATCTCTTTCTCGTTTTCATATTTTGACAGAATACGGTATTTATATGAATACGGGTATTCGTATAAATACGGTATTCGTATCTTATACGAATACAGGTGTATGTATTTGTAGCATATACTAGTATTAGTGTATTTGTGTATATTTATAAATACACTTATACATACACACACACACATACATACATACATACATATGAGGTGGTACTCCCATTTCTTCTCTTCTCTTCTTGAATGTGAGAGAAGGGTGTGGGCTTGTGTGTCACACCCCGCTTCCCAAGATACGTAAACACATCACGTGACAAATCCAACTATATTACCTGTGGTTAGGAATTATCCCTCCACAATCACATTACGGATGTCAATCGGATATCAAGAATAGTAAAATCTAGCTAACACATGTCCATGTGCCACGATAAATAATATCAAGAAATGCATAAAGCGGAAACGAATCAAGATCTAATAAACAATAGTATCTTAATCGCGTCCCAATATGGGCTCACATCAATAGAAATAAAACTGCTGAAATAAATAAACTAAGAGTCTCTAAACTAAATAGCTAGCTCCTCATTGCTCGGCTTGATTGTTAAAGTACTCTTGATCTGCCTGCAATAAAGGTAGAGAAACTGAGCCATGTAAAACTCAGACATCGGTGCGTCATAAATACCACAATAATAGTAATAACTACGATATGATGCTATGATTAAACATTCATGTAAATAAATAACACAGGTATAAAACAATGAGCTATATGTGTTAGTTATATGTATGCTCTAGAGGCCATTACTGTACATGAGATGTACATTGTAGTGGATGCTTGGACATATATAGGGAGGACTTTCTTACTCGACATGATAGTATGCTATCTGGTTACTCTTTATCTTAACATGTACACTGATTGTCTCTCTGTTACATGTTGGTAAAGCCCTTAAGATGCATACTTGACTACCTAAATTATGATGGAGATCATACTAGTGGGACAAAGGTAGTCTGTGACTACATCCTTTAATGTCCCTAGTCGAGGGTGTATCGAGACGGGGCATCGATATACCAGAGTATACTAGCGTATACCTTCTCGACCCATGTAGATGGGCGATGGCTGGTCCCATATCCATTGGTGTTTGACATCAGAGATGATATACGGGTGCTCAGTGGAGACTGGGTACACTGGACGGACTCGCCGAGAACTCCCAGATGGTATTATACCTCACGTCAGATGGCAGTTCTCTGGTGACACTGGTACAAATTAGTCTATCGACCCGAGATCGACATAAATTCTTGTGTGATTCCCACTGTGCTTTAATTTCCACCTTACCACGTTCAAGAGAATGTGCAAAACGGTGGTTTTTGGGTACAGTCCCGAGTCACATGGAGGCAATGAGCGATAGGAGGGGATTCGTCTCTCCCGGTATTGGGGGTTGATGTTGCGCTGTGCTCGATTGGCTATAACAGGAAAGTTCCTGGCCAGGGCTGTTTCAGAGATTTACTGGTAAGTGTTACCAGTAGTTTCTCGACCCGTTATGAGCCTCATATTGGCACGACTTATCGAGTTACTGGGGTCTGAAGTTTACCACCCCTAGACGAGATATGCGACATATCAGACGAAAAGACCGGACTGTACGGTAAGTGTTACTGATTGGATTTACAGGAGTATGAGAAGGCTTACTTGTTGATCTTCTGATCGCTCAATACCCGGGTGGACGTTACGTTTAGCACGCCTCTTGCGGCTTGTAGGTGTTTGATATGATCACCACCCACTGCCGGCGTATTGACGAGTCTTTAAAGTCCTACACGGAGGTTTCCTGACTCAGGAGAAACGAAGTAGGAGCTCATATGAGATATGTGCGGGACCGAGAGCAATATTCGTATGTGATACCGTATTCTATTCTCGCGATTTGTATCGATCGGTTATATGCGATATAGCCGGGTTATCGAATCAAGTGTTGATTCGATAAATTGATACACATGATATTAGTCGGTTATATGTTATATGACCGGATCATTAAATCAAGTGTTGATTTAATGATTTAATATATAATTTTATATTTGATATATTACTTTACATTAACTAGTATTGGCTTGCTTAAGATTGTTTTCTCACTTGATTGTGCATTAAGTGTATATGTGATATATACTTGTGTACATGTTTGTGTCATGCTTGATGCCATATGCAATATGGGTGTATGGGACTCACACCATGTTATATGATAATGGAGGGTTTTATTTATTTTAAGTTAATCAAATTAGTTGGAAATTAGTTTATGGATGAAGCTTGGAGAAGCTTGTAGAATTCATTGACTAAGTCAACTAATTTGTCTTGCTTAAGATATTTACTAACCTAACCATTATCCTAATACATGGTTAAATCTCTACAAGGGTTTAATATATGATATTAACTAACCCATGGTTGCCTAATTCACCCCTTGATTTTCTTTAGTTCATTCTTCTTCTTCTTCATCTAAACCCAAAAGCTTTCAAGGTTTTGGGAAAATGGTGAAAATGAGTGAGAAACTAAAATCTAAAGTGATCCCACTTCTTATTTCATCATCCTATACACTTGCTTGGGTATTATAGGGTGTTCTCTTCACAAAGATCATGACCTAGTGAACGGTTAGCTTGAGTTTGAGTCTCCTCAATGTAGATCATCTTCGGCCTCGAAGACTACGAGCAAGGTTTTTCATTTCTCCGAGGGAACCCATACTAGAGTTCGGGAGATCCATGATCGCAGCGAAGGGATGTCAACACGGAGCTTTAGAAGTGAAGGACCGGTCTACAAAGGTTGTATTCCTCATTCACTTAGTGTAATGGTTGATTACATGTTATATTGTCTAGTTACTCTAGCTTGATCCTAGCTTAGGATTGATTAGCACCTTAGAATTTTTAAATTTTGCATGGTAGTTGCTGTGAAAACCCAGTAGGATGCTAAGGAATCCCAACAGTGGTATCAGAGCCGGGCTAGAGTATTAGACGGTGTTTGTTAAATTACGAAACCGAAACTGCTCCGAAACTTGAAACACCAAATACGGTTTCTGTCGATTTTTTATTGACCTCAAAAAATTTTTCAAACAAGTACAGAGTGATATATGAGATATATTATGGACACAGTAAAAATTTCAGGGCATTCTGGAAATTTTGGCCGGCCACCTACCCCATGATCTCGGTCAAATCCGAGCACCCCCCTGAAATTTTTTGTGTGTTCCAGAGACTTAGTTTTTGTGTTTCAGATGTTGTTTATTTTTGCTAATTTTGCATGAGATGTAATCTTACACTATAAACAATTCGGAGTGTTTCGTATTCGTAGTTTAACAGTATGTATATGATGTGTATCCTAAAGTCTGTGTTTCTAGGTTATCTATTTTACAAATTTTTTAAATCAATTAATATAATTTTCATCGTAACTCAACAGTATATATCCCGTTCAAACCCCCATGGGACCACTGCACAATGATTAATCCGCCTCGCCCGGAATCACGACAAATAATAAACAATGATTATTTCGTTCACGTCCGGAATCATGACAAACAATAATAATATCCTTCTGAGTTACGTTTCGGTTACATTCTTGATTTCCCCTTTTCCCCTAAGGTTCTGTGTTCAAGTCAGGTATTGACGATATAAATCTAATGCCAACACAGGATCAAGCCGGTATAGTTCTTGTCTATGCAGACAATAAGTTATGTCCACCAGGACAACAATCAGGATTATTGGCATTAGCAATAAGATCCAAGTAACAAGTCCGGTAGTGTGTCGTGAACATACCATGTACTGTATATTAATCAAAATAAATACCAATGTAAAGCTGTAATCAATATCGAAACACAACTAATGCCAGAATGCATATGTATCTATTTGTAATAACCGTTATACGTCCATTACCCTATATATGATGCAATTTGGATAACATATTGAACTATTATAGTATTATAATAATATCGTGATATTCCGGCATGTAACTAAATAAACTAATATCAGTACGAATACAGACGGATGCTATAAAATTATAAATCGGTAATTTCTGCTGAATGTTAAAACACAAGTAATATAATTTATTAAATAAATATTGATATAATAAAATAGCATGTCGCAAGTTTAGAACTTGCCTGATCGAATCTCATGTCGAGATACGGATGTCACGTTCCAACGTCGAAATAAAGTCACGACACAAAACTTACGCACGCAGGACTGGACCTGCCTAAGCAGCTGCGTGACGTGGTGACTGGATTAGACGACGACGGTGACTGGATCGTCTGGATCATCGACGACATGTGCAACTCCGGCGAGACAGTCGGAAAAGAAAAGAAACGAAAGAAGAAGAAGAAGAAGAGTTGTTGTTGGGGTTTCTGGAGTTCTGGGGATTTGGCGAGGACAAAGGAGATATGATGGTGACGGCGACGGGGCAAAGTCGTCGGCGGTGAGATGGGTGTGGGTTCTGGTGATCGGGGATGGAGCACGGGGTTGGTAGTAGTGGTGTATTGGTGTTCTTGGGTTGCTAGGGAGATGAGGAGGTGATGAGGTGGTCGGTGGTGATGGGTTTACGGCGATGAGGAGTTGTCGGCGATGGGATGATGGGTTTTTGGCGTCGGGAAGGTTGGGCCTGGGAGCTTAGGTTGTCGGGAAAAGAAGGAGAGAAGAGAGGGTGGTGATGATGACGGCGAGGCGCATGTGTGTGTTACTAGTATAATATAATGCTAATGTTATCAATTGATTCTCTCATTATTAATAAAAAAAATTCTTTCATCAAAAAATAAATAAAATGAAAAAAAAAAATCAAACGACATTCAATCTATCCCTCCACTTAAGATATCTAAGTCATCAACCAATTTAAATATTTAACACTAAGTTTAAATTTCAATCTCTCTCTTCATACGATTAGGCATAAATATTCATACCATCTCTTCGTATAGCTAGAATTTTATTTTCAAATCTAAATATTTAAATATTTAAATGACATAATATTTTATTTAAGCAATACAATATTAACCATATTTGAACCACACTAGTATTTAGTAGTTTGAGCTTCATGCAGTCGAAGTACCTTAAATTAGTAAAATGTGCCATACAACATATTTCACAGTTGAAATGTGATTTTCTTTCCGGGTCTGCACTTCACATAGCTGAAGTATGTTAAATTAGTGAAATGTCTTTGTATGACAGGTTTCATAATTTGAATGTGTTTTTTTCCTGAGCCTGCACGCGTGTAGACACAGGATAACATGATGCAAATCCCTTCCTTTTCTTTTCAGAACCGTCTGTAAAGCATTTTTTTTCAGGACAGCCCCAAGGCATTTAGGGGGGAGGAGGATGTAGGACGTAGGAAATTATTCCATATATTTGGTGGAAAATTCCCCCTCGATCTGTGAGAAACAAATTGAGAAGAGAAAATTTGGCTCGGAAGATTGACTCCTTGGCCACTCTATTTATCGCAATGGCATAATTTATTGTAATATACTACGGATTATCGCAATACAATAATTCCATTCTTATTACTCTTATTTAGTTCTTTTATTTTTAAAGATTTCTTAGCTGATTGTTCTATATTTGGAGATTCTGCAGTTGTCGTGTTGATTGTTCTATCACTCCCCCTCAAGTACACGGGCAATCGAACGAATCGGCAGTGAACTTGCATGAAAGCCTTTTAAAGCAATGAGAAGATAGGCTCTTTGTATAAATATCAGCCGAAGGTACATAATGAACACGAAGCAAACGCGGAGGCGTTCTCGAACAAAGTGATGACCGACCTCAAAATGCTTTGGACGAGCATGAAACACCGGATTGGCACTAACATTATCGCAGTAAATGATGGGAGAAGAAGGTAAATTGAACACCAAAATCCCTAAGAATAAAACCAAATGAAGCCAATCAATTTCCGCAGCAGTGGCAGCTAATGGTCGATACTTGGCCTCCACACTCCATTGTGAGACTGTCGGTTGTTTCTTCGACAACCATGACACCAAATTTGGACCAAGAAAGATACAAAGTCCGGTGGTAGAAGGACGACTGTCTGGGCAACCGGCCCAATCCACATCAGAATATCCAACAATGGAAAAATCAGGACTTGATGGAAACCTTGCCCCTCTCAGCGAGCTACCCTTAACGAACCGCAAAATTCGTTCAACGGCTTGAAGATGAGTGTCACGAGGTGCTTGCATATGTTGGCAAACTTGGTTCACGGCGAATGCAAGGTCTGGTCTAGTTAGTGTAAGGTATTGAAGACCGCCGACGATGCTTCGATATTCGGTTGGATCGGAAAGGGGTTGGCCATCATATGCAAGAAGCCGTGTGCCGCTTGCCGTTGGAGAAGAACATGGTTTGCACCCCTCCATCTTCACCTTCCTGAGAAGATCGAAAGCATAGCGAGATTGTCAAAAGGCAAAGAGAATAACCAAGTTTAGTGGCTTCAATCCCAAGAAAGAAATGCAATGGTCCGAGATCCTTGGTGTCAAAAGCTGCAGAGAGAATGGAGATGAACTGTGATATTATCAATGAGCTGCTTCCGGTGACAATTATGTCATCAACATAAACCAATACAACAATAGATGATCTGAACGATGTCGAGTGAAGAGAGACGAGTCAAGGACACTCCCTATGAAACCGACAGAAAAAAGGAATGCACTCAACCGGCAAAACCATGCATGCGGTGCTTGCTTTAACCCGTAAATGGCTTTTGTGCTTGCACACATGATTAGGGTAGAGAGGATCCACAATGCCCAACGGTTGACGCATATAAACCTCCTCTGTCAAAAGCCCATGCAAAAAGAGGCTGGGTACATCAAGCTGACGAATTGGCCAGTGCTTCGCAATTGCCAAGGCAAGCACGGTACGAATGGTCTCAGGCTTTACGACGAGACTGAATGTTTCCGTAAAATCGATACCGGGTTTCTGGTTGAAACCTTTCACCACGGTCCGCGTTTTATATCGTTCAATTGATCCATCTGGTCTTCGCTTAATCCGGCACACCCATTTGCGACCAACAACATTTTTGGACGGCGACTGAGCAACAAGAGTCCAGGTACCATTTCGTAGTATTGCATTAAATTCATCTGACATGTCTTGACGCCATTGATGGATTTTCATTTCAGGAACATGACAATCTATGAGCGATCCCATGAGTTCGTATATATGCTTTAAACATATTACTAGTAAATTCCCCGCAGCCGTAGCTCGGGAAAATTTTTAATTATTTTAGAAAATAATATCTCCACATTAGTTTTGAACTTAATAAATACGGATAAAGCATCAGATTTTCTCTCCAAAGGATAAAGCAAAGTATAACGACTTCGATCGACTAGGAAGCAAATATAATAGCGGTGTCCAGAATTTGAGTTCACAGGAGAGGAGCCCCATAAATCACAATGAATTAAGTGCAAGAAATCCGGTGCAACATAACTCGACTCTGAAAATTTTATTTCAGTGCTTTTACTCAAAGGGCAACAAGAATAAAAACTAAGATTCCCTCTAGTACCCGTACATGGAATTTTATTATTTCTAATCAAGAAGAAAGTTACAAGAAAATTGGGGTGACCTAGTCTACAATGCCAAAGATCGGGACTTACACGCACACCGAGTAATGTATAAATCCCTTTCTCGCTAGAAGCGTCGTCTCGAACTCGAATGGGGTATAATCTTCCTTTACTCCGCCCATGAAGAATTGGGACCTTCAATTTGCGATCTTTGATCCAGAAATTAGCGCCAGAGAATTCAAAAACCAAATCGTTGTCGGTAGTAAACTTTTGAAGGGAAATAAGGTTTTTGGTGATTCCAGGAACATGCAACACATTATTTAAAGAAAATGATCGAGATGGAGTGTGAAGTGTAGTGTTACCAATTGATGATATAGAAAGACCATGACCACTGCCAACAATAGTTTCGACCCATCATTGAGAGATTATGCATTTATTGTAGCAGCCGATCTACAGTAAGTGCATAGCTTGATAGTTGAGAACAAAAGCGAGCAACATGGCCAGTCACCACATAAGTGACAAATCATTGGTGAGTTGTGTTGGCCATTCGAGGAACCAGAGTTATTTCAATAAAAATTGTGTTGATGTCGAGAAACAAATTGATACCATGTGAGAAACAAACACTCCTAGAAAATATGCCCTTTTTCATCAGGGTTATTCCATCGGCTATTATCCGACGGAATAAAGCCCATTAAGTTGCCACCGCGGCCCCAAAATGTTAATTATTTTTGTTTGGCTGTTCCGTCGGCTGATAGCCGACGGAATAAACCAATTAAAAAAATAAAGAGCAAGGGGCCTTGGGTAGACCCCAATACTCCAGCCGTCTCCTCCTCCTTCTCCCCCCGTCTCCGACCTCCTCCTCCTCCTCGAAGCCGACGGTGACACCCTGGTCTGAGCCGACGCCTCCTCCATCCTCCTGGACGCCGTAGCCCACCTCCTCCATGATGCTTGAACTCGATGCCGGCGACTTCTCGAACTCGACGCCGTAGCCTTCCTCCTCCAGGCTCAACGTCTACCTCCTCCAAGCTCAACTGCTCCTCGATAAGGCTCTACTCGGAATTTCCGAAGGTTAGGATTTACAATTCCTTCTCTAGATTTAGGATTTTCAATTTCTTGTAGTCGTGTGGATATTAATTTATTGTGATCGATCTTTTGATAGTAGCATGAGTTGAATTTATGGTGATTGGTATTGTGGTAGTAACATGTGTTGAATTTGTGGTGATCAATTATTGTGAAAAATAAACTTGAAAACGTGAGAACTTGAAAAGCCTAAAGTAACAACTTGAAAATTTCATATCCCTAAAATAATAACTTGAGGACTTGAGAATTTGAAAACGAAAACTTGAAAGCCCTACAGTGAAAGCTCGTAAACTTGAAAACCCTAAATTAAAATCATGAAAACTTGAAAACCCTAAATTAAAAACTTAAGAACTTAAAACTCTCTAACATTTTGAAAATTTAAATATTTACTTTAGAATTTATTTGTTAAGTTGAAACCATCTACAAGTGATCAAGTCTTCAAATGGTTTCATCAAAACTTTGATCTTCCCATAAGGTTCTTTGTATAGGTATAAAATCCTTTTTTTACTAAGTTTTAAGTTTATCGCCATGAAAACTAAGTAGTTGTAATTTCTTTAATTGAGTTATATGCTGAAAATCAATCACATGTTAAGATTTCGAATTTTGTTGAGCATTCTATATTGAGAATTAGCTTTTTTGTAAGAATATAAAATTTTTGATAATTGGTTTATCTTTCAACAAAAAATTTTGGTTGAGTTTTACGGTAAAATGAATTTTGTATGAATTTTTAAAGGAAGGGTATTCACTGGAAATTTCATTTCCAGTGGTTGTTTTTCACTCAAGTTGTAACAATTTTCTTAAATTTTGAAATTGTAGGTTGTAAATAATTTTGTGTACATATCTCTAAAATTTTCATTTGCCTTATTCACTTTACAAATTCTAGAGATATCATTTTTTTAGTGCAAGGGTGTTTTCTGCTCTAGTAAAATTATCCAGAAACATATTTTAACTTTATATTTTATCTCATATATTATACTTAGAAATTGGAAATTATATTTTAGGGTAATAAAATTAACTCATTTATCTATACATAGAATTTTAATTTGAGCCCAAATATCATGTTTACTATTTTTGGTGATTTTTTAAACTGAGCCTGAAAACTGCCAATTTCCGAATTTCTATTATAAAATCCGCAAGTGTTTAATGTTGAAATTCGACGATTTGAGCTAGTTCTAGGTAACTTCACACATGATTAGAACAAGATGGTCACACGTTTTAACTTACGTGAGTTTTGTTCGCTTAGTATATGTATATATGTCGGTTCCGGTAGTTTATATTCTCATGCATGAAAGTTATTGTTCGAATCTAGATTCAATTGAGGAGACCTCCGAGGCGGCGACGAAGCGCAAGGTGATTTTAGGATATGACTAGTTCGATTGCAAACTGTGAGTAAAATAGCATCTACAAGTGGGAAATCGGACGGATGACGTATAACACCCCCGACTACCAGAAAATGTATAAAACTCTGTATCGCTATTTTAAACCTATTCGCGACAATTTATTGTATTATCATTCGATTAGTATTGTATTGAATACCCTACCATATTGCATACCTATACTTTCTAGCCTTACTACGTTCATTGATATTTAGTTAAAATGTCATGTTTCATATTTCATTCCATCTCTTATATTCCGATTATGATTGGATATTTGATTGATATCATACGAGGTGAGATTCCGTATTGGATAAGATAATAATACATTGCCGAGTGCGGATTTTATTTATTTCACTCGTGGAATATTGCTATTTACCCAGATTGGGATATTACGAAATGCTAAAAATTATACTCATTTTAAAGTTAATGATTCATTCTTATTAGTTCCATGTATTTAGTTTACAATACCATATTTTATATTCCAATTGCCATGATTATAAGAACACACCCGATAAAACACTACACAACTACCAACGATTGCCATGTTGCACAA
Source organism: Agapanthus africanus (assembly GCA_030015575.1). NCBI lineage: Eukaryota > Viridiplantae > Streptophyta > Magnoliopsida > Asparagales > Amaryllidaceae > Agapanthus > Agapanthus africanus. The sequence goes on along the minus strand of CM057341.1, from coordinate 747,178,016 downwards.
TCACAAACTTGTATATACACTAGACATCGTTGGTGCTTCCATGACACTTAGGACTTCTATGCTTATGTTATCCGTTTGTTTTGTGATTCTGTTATCTGTTGTTACGTTATCTATTTGTTTTACAATTCTGCTATCTATTATGCTATGTGTTATGATTCTGTTACGCGTTACATATTGTTGATCTTGTGAGATTGCGATCTTTATTTGTGTGTATGAATGTGTGTATCAGTGGTATAGGACGCTAATATATATATATATATATATATAGAGAGAGAGAGAGAGAGAGAGAGAGAGCATAATGGAGGAAAGATGCCATAGGAGGAAATTTCCTACTATGGCGTCGAAAAAATACAACCTCCATCGTTTTTTCCAAAGATCGACACCCATCATCTTCATCGTTATCATATAAGATGTGGGTACACCAATTTCATGTGATTCTACAACCTTTTCACCATTGAATTAGTGGGTTCAAAATTAACGATTTACTGATAATAGAACATTTTACATTACTAAATCAACGGTGCAAAGGTTGTAGAATCACATAAAATTTGGTGTACCCACATCTTAGATGATAACGATGAAGATGATGGATTCCGGTCGTCGAAAAACATGATGTAGAGTATATTTTTCGACACCATAGGAGGAAATTCCCTCATATGGCCTCTTTCCTCCATTTTCTCATATATATATTATTATTATTGTTAATTATAAAACTTGCTTGTATGTGCTGATTTCCGGATATTGAGAAGGGGGGAGACCGGTACAGATATCACGATTTTCTTGTGTGGTTAATATGGTGTGATAGGGTAATCGAGAAAGGGGGAAAGACCGATTTGGATACACCGGTGGGAGATTTGTTTGGTGTGATCCGGTAATCGAGAAAGCGGGAAGAGACCGATTCGGATGAGATTTTGGTTAGCGATGATTGATATGGATTTCGTGATGATGTTGATTTTATTGCGTTCATTTTTATTCACCATGCTTATTATATAGTATATAAACATATATCTTGTGATGTTATTTCCATTCACTGAGTTGACAACTCATTCTCGTTGTGCCATAACTCTTTACAGGACCGACAACACAGATACCTAGCGGCGGTGTTGGCGTGGCATCTTTTGGGATTTTTGCTTACATTTGTTAGGTGGGTTACAATGTGTAGAGTAACCATCTTGGATATCTATTCTTTTGTATTTAGTGTCGCTCGATCTACCACTTATATTATTATTGGACTTAGATCGAGTCGATACTGATGTATATTATTTTAAGTCGAACTCGGGTAAAGTTGTCTATGAGTTTACTTATGCAGTTCTTTATATTTGCATGTGATTCTTCGCTTGAGACGTTGTATATTACTGCATGGTTGTGATTCTGCCGAGTGGGCATTGATTTTGCTCCCGTATATGGGATGCCTCTATTTTTATCATTTTGTACTCATTTTATTCAAACTTTACAGAGGAGATACTGTCCGTTTTTTAAACAATGTTTCACAACAAGGTTCATTTTTACAAAACTTCACCTCCACTATTTCTTTTTAAAATGGTTTTAATTCTGGGTTTTGGCTTACTTGAATCGCGTCATCATCTTTAGAGGTTGCGTGATTTAAGTGCCGATCACTTCCATTTCTGGGTCGTGACAAAATCTTAAAGCTAAAACTTTGAAACTTGAAAGCCTCAAAATCGAATTATAATAAACCAAGAAATAACGATACAAAAACCCTGAGCAATAACTACGAGACTTTGAACTAAAAACTTCAGAACTTCAAAAGAGAAACGAAACCTTTATTCAAGTGTAAGAATATAACTCAATGATAACATGGAAATCCATGTTATCATCGAGAATTTTAATAAATCATTACGCGTCTTAGTACCCGTCTATCAATTATATGCTGACAGTTTTCGTCGTGACATAAAACTACTTGATGGTTGTCAACATCAAGCGTTAACGTTTGTTTTTGACAATTGTCATGTAGTTTATATAACGAGAAAACCAGTCGTACTATAACCGATAGATTTGTCTAGTATGAATAAATTAAGAATTTATAATGCAAACATCCCATGCATTTATGCTTTCACTCGTTTTGAGATTAGTTTTGTCGGTACCTTTTTGCTGGTTCTTTATGTATAAATATAGAGGGGATGGTCATTTCAATGTTGATATTTAGTATTGAAATGAATATTATCCTATATATTGCAGTGTGTTCGGAGAACAATAAGGAGGTGCTGCCGAAATTTTCTCGAAACGAATGAAATCACAGTTGTAGAGGTATATGCGTTATAAATTATTAATAGGATAGAAGCTTTACCCTCGACAGCCGATATGATATATTGATGGATCAAACTGAAACATTAAACCTAAACTACAAGTCATAAACTAAATGTAAAAATGATATGCTAATTATGTAATACATGATGTCAGAAATCGGAGAGTAATAGATAGGAGTTTGATGAAACTATTGAGATTTAATGATGATTACAAAGCCGGTGTCGAAGAATTTATGGAATTTGCATTAAGGGATCGATCCCCAAAAGAATTGATTTCGTGTCCATGTAAAAATTGCGTGAACGGCGTCGACCTTCTATGAGATATAGTTTGTGACTATCCACTAAATGACAAGATTTCGTCTGGGTATACAAAATGGAAGTACCATGGAGAACCTGCACCAAGAGTCCAACTTTCTACAAGTCGTTAGATTAGAAAAAAATGATCCTCCTCGTACATGATTTAGGAACACGGCTTTGAATAATATATTGGACGAGCTCCAAACTAGCATACATCATGATCCAGATATTATTCACAAAACTAATATCGGAGAAGAAAATATCCGCAGTCTCCCTGATACAGAATCGTCGAAATATATGAAGTATGCAGATGATATTAAAGTACCACTTTTCGAGGGCGCAAACATCTCTAAGTTGGGTTGGATTGTCAAAATGTTTTATATTAAATAGTAGAATAATTGTACTAACAAATCTTTTGATCAGTTTCTTGAGGCGATGTTCCCGCAAAAAATTTTGGTTCAAAGCTTTCTGTTCCATTTATAAAAGTAAAGGACAGTCCTGACGTGCAAAGCACGTGAGCACTCATATGCAAAGCATGTGAGTATCGGCTTTGTTCCCGCCAAAATTTTCGGTCAAGAGCTATTTGTTCCCTTATAACCCTTATAAAAAAGAGAGGGAAGAAAGAGGAAAAGAATTCACGGTTGGACATCACGTGTTAAACATGTGAGCGCTTATATGCAAAGCATATAGGTGTTGAAAACACATAACTGAGGGCCAAACTGGCCTCACGTGTTAAACACGTGGACGCTTATATGCAAAGCATATGAGCACTGAATAAAATAAACCCAAAAGGCTAAATATGTCTCACGTGTTAAACACGTGAGCGCTTATATGCAAAAGCATATAGGCGTTGAAAACACATAACTAAAGGCCAAACTGACCTCACGTGTTAAACACGTGGGCGCTCATATGCAAAGCACATGAGCGCTGAATAAAATAAACCTAAAAGGCCAAACAGGCCAAACATGCGCTGATTAAAATATGTCGATGGGACGTTCTTCGCCGGCCCGCCGTAGTTCTTCGCCGGCCCGCTGCCGATCGTTCGCCGCCAGCCTCATCGTTATCCACTGGCCCTCCTCCGGCTTGGCCGCCGGTTGTACATATATATAATTCCGGAAATGATTAAAGCACACCAAAAACATTAATGCGAGACTTTTTGGAATTAGATATCCTTCATCCTGTTTTGGGGAATGGGAGAATTCCAGTCAATCTTCTGCTCCTGTACCAAGAACAACGTCTATGTCATAAGATTCCCTCATCAAGCTTCTCCTTGACCTCATCTGCCTCGGAAAAAACGCTCCAGCTCCCATCCTATCCAAAGAGGACTTACATGCAACTTTCCAATATGAAAAACAAAGGTTTTCCTTTATGATCCTTTATCATCTCACTCATGAGCTTTAATTTGAAAAATTATTATATGCCCCCTCCATTATGATCTCAGCCACTCATGACTTCAATTTGGAAAATTAATCTCAACTCCACACATGCTTAAAAGAAATCCATTCTTCCTTGTTTTATCTCATACAATAGCCTTCTGTTCTTTTTTTAATAAAAAAAATTGGGTTATTGCTCGTACCAAAATCATATTTTTCAGGTTTAACATGTTACTTTATTTAAAATTAGCACCATAAATTACTTATCAATGATCATCTATCTTAGAAAATTTTTCTGAAGCATTCTTACTCTAATAGTTGAATATTTCCAAAAATTAATAAATAATTAAGAATGGGACGACGAAGAGAATCATGATTGACAACGACGGACAACTGAGTGATTCTTTGCATCTGGGGATAACAGGCGAATTCCTGCGACAATTGATAGAAGCTTGCAAGCAATATGCTATTGTCATTATGTGATGATGCTCAATATTGGCGATCTCCAAGATCAGGACACATGGCAGATAACGTGTCCCAGAACTCAGAAGAAAGGACCCACAGGGGCCGACCAGGCCACCCCTGTACCCGACCTGCAAGCACAAGCTGGCTCTCCTCAGAGCCCCCTGGAAATTGCCCTCCTCGGCCTCTCAGCTTGCCCGGAGCTGCCACAGGACCAAGACTCCTCGCCCCTCTCGCTCGTCTCTGAGCTCCCCAGCCGAGACTATCTTCCTCGGTCCTCCGACCGACCAACTCCACCACTCACAGGCGTAACCGCCGCTCCGCAAATCTCGCCATGCGCAGATTCTCCGCCAGCGACATCCCACGTTCAACGCCATCACGATCCCCATTAACGGGCGATCCACTCTTTACGCGGGTCGGGAGCGTAACTGCCGGCAAGATTCTCACGCCTGCTACTGCGTGCTGCCTCCACTATATAAACCCCCATCACAGAGGGGTCAAGTAAACCATTTTTACTCCACTTAGCCGTTACTCTACTCGGATCTCGTGCCAACTTGATCGTCGGAGGGTCCTCGGTGGTACCAAACCACCCCGGGACTTCCTTGCAGGTACTCGGCGCTAAACTTCTCAAATCACCAATCTCCTCAAAACCCATTGAGGCCCATACGCAACAGGAGATCACCTCTAAGATCCACCGGGAGATCGACGGAAGACAACATCTGACGGAGACCCGAAAAGGACCTCCATCGGTTGGCGCCGTCTGTGGGAAACTAAACTCCACAAAAAACAAAGTTGGCCTTCCGATCTCCATCCACATGGCAAGCGACCACCATGACGATCCAGGTACCAGCTGCCGCCCCCCTCACCGGATGCACGGATGAACCTCCCCCGGTGACCATCATCAACGCCCTCGCCAGCCGAATAGATCGGCTACAGTCCCTCGTGGAGGCGCTCGTCCGTATCCAAACGGCCAGGCCAGGGCCCCGGATCGCCGCTCCTCCGCCTCCAGAAGGCTCTGCCCTCGTCGGCACGGCTGACCACCAGCAGGCTACGACCTCTGGCCACAGATCTCACGGGCCGATACTCCCTAAGGCCCGCTGGGCGCCCCACGGCTCCACACCAAGATCCGCCGCCAGAGCGCCTCGCCTTGAGCCTCCTCTCGACCTTTACCCCCCTAAGGAGATGTCGGTCACCTCGCCTGTCCACAGGTATGATCGACACCCCCTCCCTCGACGGGGTCGCACAGAAGGGGCTCGCCACGACGGCTCGAGGGCTATCTTGCCCGGGAATCTGAGGAACCTCATCGAGAGGAACCGGGGCGGCGCCCAGACGCAGGTCTCCCACAACAAGGGCCACGGATTACAAGGCGCCGAATTCTCGGGGTACTACGGCCGACTCGACGCCCTCGAAAAGAAGATCGAGGGCACGCGCCGGGAAGGTCACCTCTTGGGCGACGGGGCTAGGTACGCCGCCGACTTGCTCACCAAGCCGTTTACCGAGGGACTGCTCGATGTTCACGTCTCCTCGCGCAACAAGCCCCTGAAGGTCTCTCTGTTCGACGGGAAAACCGACCCAAAAGACCATTTGGATGCTTTCACCACGGGGATGAGCTTCCAGGACCATTCCGACGCCGCCCAGTGCAGGGCCTTCCCAGCCACCCTCATCCGCTCTAGTCGGGACTGGTTTCTAGGACTCGAGCCTCTCTCAATCTCGACCTTTGACGAGCTGGCTACTCAGTTCCTCGGCCACTTCGTTGGGAACCGTCGGCAGAAGCACACGGTCGACTACATCTTCAAAATTAAGAGCAGGGACAAGGAGACGTTCAAGGCTTACATCACCCGCTTCTACAACGCCCTCCTCGAGGTCCCCGAGCACCGGGACGAGGCCCTCATCACGATACTTAGATCTGGTCTTAGGCACAAGAAGTGGTGCTCCTTTGCGTTGGCACAGCCTAAGACCATGGCCAAGGTCAAGGCGTGGACCGAGCGCGAGGTTCAGCTGGAGTCCGAGGTGAACGCGAACCTCCCCCGGGCAGAACGGTCTGACCAGAAGAAGAGGGCTCGAGAAGAGAGGCTGGAGCATCAGCAGCCCTATCACCCGAAGTTCTAGGAGTACACCCCGCTCAACGTCTCCCTCGCAGTGTTACTAGAGGAGGCCCAGGGCGAGAGGTTCTTCAAGTTCCCTCCAATCCCGCGTCAGGCCTCGAAGCGAACCGGGGCCCTTACTGCGCCTTCCACCGGATGCTGGGCCACGCCATGGAGGATTGTAAGCAACTCCGGGACTACATCGAGAAGCTCATCTGATCGGGGCACCTCGCCGCCTACTTGAGGGACAAATGGCAGGCCGACCGCAAGCAGGAGCAGCGTCCCCTTCCCGCCGAGCTAACTATCGGCCAGATCATGCTCATTTCGGCAGATGACCAATCCGGCACTCAGGGAGCCCCGTACCTGGTGCCGAGCACGGAGACCAACAATCCTCCGCGGGCCACGCTAATAAGGTCATCTATTAGCATATACTTTTCTTTTAGGGCAATGTAAACTCTTTCTAGGGTCTGTTGTTAATTTAATAAAGATCAATGGACATTGCGAAAAAAAAGGAAATGTCTCATTTATTCAAAAGGTATTATGGGCTCCTCAGTCATACATACAAAAGAAAAAGAAAATTACAGCAGTGGAGGAAGGGGGTGCAGAGAGCACTGCTCATGGTGCTCGGTAAAGACCTCCGCCAGCCGAGGCCTCGCGAGATCCAATCCCAGCCCTCGATTCCCCCCGCGCGCGTTGACCCTGAGCCTCAGTTCGTAGCACTCACGGACGAGCGCCACTGAGTGAGCCAGCCGATCCGCGGAGATTAGGCCGAAGCGCTTCAGAGACCGCAGCTTGCCCACGGCCTCGTCATAGAGCTGTTCGGACAAGGGGTTGTAAAGCCCCGACGACGCCCTCTAGATGGAGTACATCAGCAACTACAGCAGGGAGGAGCATCGGGGGAGCAGCTGGCCGAAGTGGTCTTCGATACTCCCATAGACCAACTGCACCGTGTCCTCGGTGCAGTTCAAGTCATAGAGGTATACGTCTTTGTCACGCCCCGCTTCCCAAAATACGGAATACAAGGGATAGACAAGGCCAGCCATACTCCTACGGTCAAGGAAATGTCCTGCCGTAGTCACACTTCGGCTTCTAGTTTTAACTGGTAATCAGTAGATAACACGCAGGTAATGAGAAATGCAGTAACTGAAACAAAACAATGTAAAGAACTGACCTGAGGGGAAACAAACGGGATATAACTCTGGATAGCAAGTCGAGATGTCTGTGATATACGTCTAGTCCTGGTCCAGGCTAAATCTTCTCCTCACACTGAGCATGCATACTCAGGTCGTCAGAGCGACACAAAAGCAATATAATATATATAAAATCATGTGACAATTCTAACACTGGTAATAGGTATATATAACAGTAGATCAATGGCAGTATGGATAAGAACATGCAGTAATCAATGCAACGGAACAGTAAAAGCAGTAGAATGATATGCCACGTATGTCAACACAGTATGTAAGGTATATCAATACCAGTATCCCTATCAGTCTCTAAGTCTCACTGTACAGGTCACTAAACCTATCGTCAGTCCAAGTGTGAGAGTCAACCACTCGCGAGTGTCCTCCACCCAAGGGTAGAACCCAAGGGCAAGGGACCACGGGCCCAACATGTATATTACGGTAATAATCACATACCCTGTAAATCTCCATATATCTCCCTAAATATATAAGCCGGCATGGGACTCCCGAGATTCTGTTGAACTCACACTTAAACTACCCCACACCCCGTGGTCTACATCAAACGCTAACCATAACCCTAAATACCAATCGGTCTGTGACAAGTCTGCGCGAGAACTGGAAGCGGGACCTCCATCTAGCACATCCCGACTAATACCTAAGATAAATGGCAGTATCTGGTGCCTTATCTGTGACACCCGTGCAAGAGCTTCCATAAGTGTCCCATACCACTTATAGTCACACGTACACGTGTCCCACAGACGTCGACAATGCAATATGATAATAAGGTTCACTGATTGTGTACAATTACGTATCACTTTCACTTATTCACTGATACACGAACACTAACGTACTTGCCACAATCATCACTAAAATCTAACACTGGGTAAATGCACGTTATCACTATGTTATCAATGCAATGACATGTGTATGATATGATGCGTAAACAGTATATAAAGCATGTTTAGGATGTCCTGGATCATTAATCTACCATTTGCATAATTTATCATAATCATACGGTTACAATTTAGTGAAACAGTGAACAGGTAATAATTAGTACGTTCAGTTATCTATCCATCGAATTTAGTTTCATGCCAATCAGGTTCCAGGATCACTAATTATAGTCATTTCATTTTAAGCGTTCACGGCTGGAAATCTGGTTTCAGAATCAGAAATCCGTTTCGCAACGCATTTTAATCCCAGTTGGGATCAGATTTTAGCGACGCTACAGTTGAATGAAATCTAGGGTTTTCAGTAAGGTCTTCAACGCAATAGACGGATCTTCAATTGCGTCTGTACGTCAAGAGATATACACTGTTTAATACTAGTACGTCAATTCTGATTCTGTTCTGGACTGGTATACGTCTACATCTATTAAATTACAGATTAAATATCAAACGATAACGAAACAGAACGAAACCAATTGTGTTGTCTAGCTAACAGATTTACCTATAATAAACAGTGGAGTTCCGCAACCTATGAGTTAAGGAAACAGGGTGGTACCCATTACAGAACAGCACACATTAAACACAGCCACTCTGGACTGCAGTCCAGAGTCGCACTCCGATCCAAATATCGTCACAGTTTAAGTACAGGAATATCTGGAAACTAGTATAGGGTTAAAGTTCGTCGAGTTGGATTCGATTTAAGCCCTCAAGCGCGTCGTTCCAGTGTGTGCACAATTTATGACGATTTTAACGGTTTTCAGGTACAAGAAAATTCCAGTTTTACTAGTAAACTTAGGGGTAGTCATTTTGGTCATTAACGGTCATATTATCCAACGAAATTCACACACTACATTCACGGCCATACGGGCCAGATTATACAATTGAGTTCCGTCAAATTAGGTGAGTAATTTCATTGGGAACACACGTCGAACAGGTATGGCACACAATTGATCTAAAATTGTAACTTCATGATCTATGTAATTAAATATTGTAACTTGAGTATATAGCATGTAAGCAAGTAAAATACTTGCCTGGGAACGTCTCGGGGTTGTACGGCATCAGCGGCGATGACTGAGACAGCAGGGATCGACGACGTAAGAAAAATGCTCGATGAAATGCCAAAGCTTGAATGTTTTGTGGTGATCTCGACTCGGCTTGTGGGGGCGAGGATGGTTGCAATGAGGTGGGGGTTGCTGGCGGGGTTCAGGTGAGGTGTTCGGGATGTGGGTTCAAGAGAGGGAAAGTGATATAGGGAGAGAGAGAGTGAGAAGTGTAGAGAGAGAGAGAGGAAAGCAGGGAGAGAGAAAGAGAGCACAGAGAGATTGAGTGAGAAGGAGAGAGGTAGAGAGTTAGAGGGAGAAAGAATTAGAGGGAGGGAGTGAGTGAGAAAGAGAGAGACACAGAGAGGGAGAGACCAAGAGAGAGAGAACCGGAGAGAGAGGGGAGGCACACAGAGAGAGAGTATATAGAGAGAGAGTGAGTGAGAAGGAGAGACAGTGAGGAAGAGAGGGGGAGTGAGGGAGTGAGGGAGAGAGAGAGTTGATGGCGACGATGATGCGGGGAGTCGACGGGATGCAGGTGTATCGACGACGAGACGAGAAGCTCACTGGTCGTCGGCGCAGGGGAGGTCGAGCTCGGGTGCAGGGGTTCGAGCTTGGCTGTGGGTTTAGGGGTATTGGGTGATGGTGGCAGGGAAGAGTGAGGGAAGGTGGTGAGGAGATGAGGGCGGTGATGAGGGTCCAACGAGGTGGCCGGCGGAGTGGGGTGACGGCGACGGAGGAGGCATGGGTGTGGCTCGAGAAAGAGAGAACGGGAGTGGGAAGAAGAGTGAGGGGAGGAGACGTGGGGGAGAGAAGGAATTATGAGAGGAGAGAGAGAGGCGCGCGCCGTGGGGGTAACGGTGCTGCGACGTGGGCGCGAGCGCGGGCGGAGGAGGCGGCGTGGGTTACGGCGAAGGAAGGGGTCGCGAGCGAGGGAAAAATATAGCCGTTGGAGAAGAGGGAGTGGCGAAGCGGGCCGGGTCGGGTGAAGAGGGTGAAGGAATTTGGGTTGTGGGCTGGGCCGATGAATTTAAATAAATTCCCATTAATTTGGTGTGAGGAGCTGGGTCGGCTCGGTGGGCTCGGAAAAATAAGGAAAAAAAAGATTTTAATTATTAGAAGAGGGCCGGGCTGCTGGGGAAGACGGGCTGGGAAAATTAATGAGGGAAAATTTGAAGGGAGAAGAATGGATGGGCCGGCAGGGAATTAGTAATGAGGGAAAGAAAGGGGCCGGGCTAGAGGAAAAATAAAATGGGAGAAAAATGAGCTGGGGGATTTAAATTGAAATGGGAAACGGGCTGGGCTGAGGCAAAAGAAATAATTTATTTATTTGAAAAGAAGTTTGGGTTGAGGGTTAAAATTTAAGGAGATAAATTTTCTTTAAGTAGGGAATGGGCTAGGTTGTTTAGTTGAACTTAATTTGGGCTACGGGATTAGGTTTGGGTTGTAATAAAAGAAATATGGGGTTTAGAAGAAATAAAATTATAAATAAAATAAATACAATTATAAATAAGAATAAATAGAATTCTAGAGTAACAAAATACAGATTTTGGTACAAAAAGGGGCTGGGTATTACAGTCTTCGAAGTGGATGATATCGGGGATGGTAAATGGGAAGTCTTGCATTCTCAACGATCTATTTACGAAGAAAGGAAGGACCATTGCTCCTTCAGCCTTATATAGCCCACTGTGCCCTAACGGAACTCAACAGTCGCCCGCTTTCGCCCAAAAAGTCGTTGCCACGCGGCGATCATCGATCTTTCTCTGGCGGAATCGAAACGACGCGACCCTGGCGCTTCGCCTCCCCCCACATTCAATGCGCATGATACGCGCACGTTCGCCGCGGCCGTTCCTGTTCCCCATACCTGCAGCTGGATGGTCGGGCGAAACCTCATGAAGAATCAGCCGAGCAGCTACCCTACTCGGTTATCCCTGGCCGGTAGCTTCCCCTCTCGCAACGCCAGGGATCAAAGCCATCGCCAAGAGGCAGCCGCGCAGCTTCACTGCCCGGTTATCCTTAGCAGGCCTCCTAAGGCCCCTCTAATGCTAAGGATCAAAGTCCTCCGTAGAGGAAGCCGAGCGGCTTCCCTGCTCGGCTATCCCTGGCCGGTAGCTCCCCTACTCGCAACACCAGGGATCAAAACCCTCACCAAAAGGCAACCGCGCAGATTCACTGTCCGGATATCCTTAGTAGGCCTCATACGACCCCTCCAACGCTAAGGATCCAAGTCCTCCTTAAAGGCAGCTCAGCAGCTACCCTGCTCGGCTATCCCCAGCTGGTAGCTTCCTACCACGACCGACAGGGATCGAAAGCCCTCCCAGAGACAGTCGAGCCCGACTCTCGCTTGGCTATCCTTCAGGACAAAAGCCCTCGCTAAGAGGCACCGGGCAGTAACCCTGCCCGGCCAAGGGTCCTTGGTAGGCTTCTTACAGCCCCTCCCGCGCTAAGGACCAAAGTCCTCCCAGAGGCAGTCGAGCCCTTGCTCGGCTATCCCCGGCTGGTATCTTCCTACCACAACCGACAGGGATCAAAGTCCTCGCCAAGAAGCAATGGACAGTAACCCTGCTCGGCCCCCGTCCTGAAGGATCAAAACCATCGCAAAAGGCAACCGAGCGACTACCCTACTCGGTCGTCTTCGGCTGGTAGCTCCCTACCCATGACGCCAGGGATCAAAACCCTCGCAAGAGGCATCCGAGCGGCTACCCCGCTCGGTCATCCCAGGCTGGTAGTGTAAGTGCACGGCGGCGCCCCGGCCGTCAATCCGACGGCCAAATGCGGAAGCGGTGATAAACTTTAATTTTCTTGAACTGGCAAACCGCCGCGCACTAATACCCGGATCGAACCATTAACTAGTCCTAGCTAACAATAAGATGGGAAAGAGATATACCGACGATCCAAGTCCTCCGGTCTTCTCGTCGTTGTCCCAATCTCCTGCGGAATGTCCCGTCTCCTCCTCGTCGCCGGAAGTGCACCACATCGCCTACTTCTTTTATGGGCTCCCACCTCAATGCCGAGGCAACTCGGGCACGAAGCCGGCTACTCGACGTGCCCAAGATTTGCAGTAGAATATAATGTAGAGGCTCGTGTCTCATTTGGGGTTATCGGAATTGCCTTTTGGTGGAGGGATGAAAACAAGAAGTATATGGAGGAGCTAGGAGAATTTTGGTGCATGAAATGAACAACATTTCCCCACCTCAATTTTTGGACAGCCCCCTCCTCCTCTATGAGGCCGGCCACTATATGGTGGTAGAAGAAAAGAGAATGAGAGTGTAGTATATCAAAGATAATGGGAGCCATCCAATAATACAATGGAGAGAGAGAGAAGGCTATCATGCAAAAGGGAATGATCATAAGGTAAACTCAACACTCAACACCACCATCATCACATCATCACCTCACAAAGTCCAACCATCATGAACCATGATGACTCAAAAAGTCATGCCATCATGAAGAAATCAAGTCAAAGGATGGTGCACATCATGAAAGCCATCATGATGCAACAAGATGCAAAGAACCCCCTCCACTAATGCCTATTTGCAACAATGCAAATAAACCCTCCTCCACCAATCTTCGGCCAATGAACGATACAAAGGAAATTGGCCGAAACGGAAAGCAAACTGGCAACTCCAGAAAACAGGTCCCGTAATAAATTACAGGAAAACCCCGATACTGTGCATACACACCCGCATTTGTATTCCGACCGAAATACAAAATGCAAGGAGACAAAATCTACACTGTACTATACTAGGATCCGGCTTATACCAAAGCCGGCTAGTAATATCCGTTCGATCCTGATCCGTGCAATACCGCACGTATCTGATCGAACCCTGCCATATAACCATACGGCCTATAGTACAGACTGTCCGATCCTGATCCGTGTAATACCGCACGTATCTGATCGGACCTTGCCATATCTCCATACGGCCTCTACAACCTTTCGCCCGAAAGCTGAGTAACAGAATGTGGGGGACTCTAAAGACTCGTCAACACCTTGGTTGTGGATTTAACCACTAGCACGTTAGAGGTATAAGCCAATACATAACGGGCTACCAGGTATTGACCAAAAGGGACGTCTGTGAGCGAACTCAGCCTGACTCCCTACTGAGCCTGTCAGTGACAATATCCGTACAGTCCGGTCCGTTCGTCTATGAGCATCGCATGGCGGGCCTAGGGGGTTGGTAAAAGTCAGACCCCCAAAAGCGGTACAAGTCGTGTCGGAGTGTAGCCCAGAACACCCTGAGATACTACTGGAATACCTACCAGTAAATCTCCTTGCCTCGGCCGAGGGCTTCGTGTAATGGCTCTCCTAGACACAGCACGACCTCACCCCCAATACCGGGAGAGACGAACCCCTGAAGATACGCTCACTGCCTCCATGTGGCTTGGGACTGTACCCAACTAAAACCTGTTTGCACGACTCCTTTGAGCCGTGGTAGGGTAGTAATCAAAGTACAGTGGGAACTCACACGAGACAAATGACGATCCCCAGGTCGATGAACTAACCTGCACACATGTCACCAGGGAACTGCCATCTGACGTCTGGTATATGACCAACTAGCATGTTCCCGGCGAGTCCTGTCCGGTGTACTCATAACCCAATGAGCATCTGTATACATCTTAGGTGATCCAACTGACACCAGTGGCTTGTGAGACCGGCCACCGCCCCTCGTCGGGGTCTCGACTGTATACACTAGTCTACTATGGAGAATCGATGCCCTGTCTCGAAACTCTCACGACTAGGAACCTTTTAAGGATATGCTTATAGACCCCCAGCTCCCACTTATATGATCGCCCTCATACTGCTGGTGGTCAAGCAAGAATCCTAGGGGCTCTACCAACGTGTAATAGCGACTTGTCAGGTCACCTAAACAGTACACGATGATAAAGGTAAACCAGATAGCATACTATCATCTCGAGTAAGACTGTCCTACCGGGATAGGTCCTCCCTCAATCATTACAATCACGTACCTGTGATCCAATAATTGACTCTGAGGGCACTATCTCCAACAATCTCCCACTTGCACTCAAGGCTAATTATTGCGATGTCGCATACTCACAGCCCGTGTGATACCGAACACCCAACTCCTCTACTAGTCAGTCTCACAAAGCTCGTTTGCGAAACTATTGCGTTCGAGAAATAGCCTCAGTGAGTGGATCCGCTTTGTTGTTTCTTTCTATGTCTCTTTAAATCTCATGTTCGCGGAGAAAGCCATCTCCCGAAATGAGCAATACCTGTCTTAGAATGTGTCTGGATGTCTGATGGGACATAGCTCATAAATGAACTCCAAATCCAAACTTCTTAGACTGTATCGGTAACTGAACTTAATCAGTATCCTGCGCCATGCCTCCCTCAGTATTGCCTTGGATCACCTGTCCAAAATACTGCCCCTCGTCAGAAGGAAAAACTATAACTCTGACAACCTCCCTGTCGTCCAAGTCACCTTGGAAGCCTGGAATGATAACTGTCCCCCGAATGAGGCTGTCGTCATCATATCCCTAGAACATCCACTTATGTTCTAAAACTGCTTCCGACTGTTTCTCCAGGATTGGATTAATGTCAAACTTATTGCATCTAGTGCAAGAACAACATCTGGTGTGGTACTTGACAACTCATGATTGACTCAATTGCCTGAGCAAGTGATCTGCCAATCATGCACATCCCTCTCCCTTTTAGTCTGTAAGACACCTTTAGAGAGGGTGACTCTATCACCAGCAGGTACACTACCGTGCCAGGAGTCGTTCATTCTAAATACCCTTAGAATGCTGTCTAAGTACTCAGATTGGGAAACTACCCAAATCTAGATCTAAAAACCATAGATCTAGTAACCAGTATGTCTGATATAAAATCCATTTCCTTTGTGGAAAAACCACTGTGTGACGACCAAAGTATAACCGATCGTAGTATAGGAGTTTCTTTTCCTACTCTGTGTATGTCATCCAAATACCAGGACATCACACCCTACTACCTTCTCAACAGATCCATCCCCTATTCTGATGAAGTCAAACCCATGACTGTCACGTCAGAAGTAGATGATCTATCTCCGCTACATCTGCTTTAGTCTATAAATAGACATAAGCTACCTGTCCACCAATGCTTCCGCTGCTCCCACTGACTACGACAACCCTCTGGCAGAGTCATATAGACGTACACTTCTAAAACTAGTTTAGAACGACGCTATACTCATCCTCCCACCGGGTCTCGCAGCCTGGAACAACAGCAATGGTAATTGTGGGTAAACAAGAACTTCCCTGTCACCGTCCTTGAGGCTACCGTAGTACCTCTCGGGTGCCTGAAGTTACCCACCTTATCTGCGGATTGGCCAATGGAATGTCAAACCAGATTGAATCTTTAGGTTCCTATGAAATCTTCAGTAATCGTTTGTGGTTCTGGAATTACTTCCAGTTCTACCATACTCCCACTACTGTTTTCTGAAAAAATCCATTTTTATTAAAACTGTGGCGAGTCTAGAACAATATTGCTATTGTTCATCCAGATGGTAGAAAGTCAGCCCGCGTCATAGCCTGGGTCAACCCACAAACAGCCATTACAGAATCATGCCTTGAGTTGTCCAGTGTCTAGTTTTAATCATAAGCCGGGCAACTCCCCGTACCTTAACACCGTTAAGATACGAACTGTTTTATATCCCATATAGGACCAGAGGCACTGATTTAACTGAACCAGATCCAAATCATGCAACTGTCTCCAGTGCATGTCAACTAAATGGAAGGAGGCCGATCAGCGTTACTCAACTTAGGAATGCTTCCAATTATGAGTAACTTGAAAGAGAAGCAAGTTCTCTTTATCATTACTACCAACTGAATACCATATACAAGTATCTACATCTTCGATCACTTTGAAGAATCCCGATACTTGCTACACCTGGTTCTCTACTCTATTCAAATACCTATAACTTCTCCAAATTCGGACCCTGTGTTTCCTACGAAACACCTGTCTAAAAACTAGAGAAGTCATACGTAAACCGAATATAGTACGAGGACCAACCCCTCTGTCCTGATGGACCCTGGACAACATACAATACTCTGTACATGTCCCTTGAGTCTATTAACTCATTCACTGTGCGTCGTAGGTTGAAAACTGTACCTATGGTTAAGAAGAATTACACCGCTGTTTAATACTCCTTACCTAACCATCCACTGATATAGGTAAATGTCGTAGACATAATTTCAGAAAGGTATATCTCACTCTATGAAAATAGACGTACAGATATATCAATTTGAAATTGGTGCATAACTGCGGATATTCAAAACCAAATATTTGCCGTCCGGCAAACAGCCCAGGTGATTTCCTCAAATATCACCGATTACAACGAATCCCGATATAATGAGGATGATCACCCAATTCCCAATAACCTACTCCCACTCATCATCTGTAAAACCATATAGATGTGAGAATCATACCTGGTAAATACATACCCTGGAGCAAGTGTCTAATCGGGAAATCAGTTTTCCTTTAACAGTACACAGTGAGACTGAAACATCGAAATGTTTCGATGGGGTATCCTGGTATTCTTAGTAATGCCTCTTCCAGATTCACGACTGTAACCGTATAATTCTTTGCCACCTCTCCAAATCCCTTCATATGTCTTTAGTCATTACCTTCTGCACACCCCTTTAGGCCAAATGGTTTTCTTCCTTCCCTATCACTCGGCACCAGCCTATGGTTTGGAAGAAGACTATCCAATAAGCATAATGGGTGTACTGTCCTAATCCTAGGAACACTCGCAATGTGAGAGAAGGTGAGGATAAAAGACAACCGAATGAACTTAATTCCTATTTCTCCTGAACCAGAATCCATCCCCGAACTGGAACAAGTTCCTTTCGAGTTCGTATATAACCATACGATGGAGTATCCAATAAACTGTGGATCTTCGTAGTGATACGGAGTGTCCTGGAGAAATACAAAGGTGATTTAGGATTGGCGAAGAGATACTTGGTTTGGTCGTGAATATCTGTTGCAATTTACTTTGCCCTCTTACTAATCCCTTGCTTTGTCTTAACTTAATACCTTCTGCACACCATCGTTAGGCTAATTGTTTTTCTTCATTCCCTACCGGTCGGCACCAGCCTAAGGTTTGGAAGAAGACTATCCAATTTGCGTAACAGGTGTACTACTCCTAAACCAAGGAGCACTCGCAACCGGAGAGGAGGTAAAAGGAAAAGACAACTGAATAGTGCTATCCGTTTTCTCCAGAACCGGAAACCATCCTCGAATAAATTCCTTCGAGTTCGTATCTAACCATACGATGGTTTTGTCCAATGGAAGTGGACGTTCGTAGTAATACGGGGTGTCCTGGAGAAAAGGGTAAAAGTAGGAGTGGCAATGAGGTATGCAACTCTGACAATCCAAAAGCCAGTGTTAAGAAGGTTCGGTCAACTTGGTCACTGAGTCATAGTCTTAGGGTCGGGTCAATGGTCGCTGCCAAAGAGAGAGAGAAAAGAAACACTCAGCGTGCACTCTAACCTAGATCAGAATGGTTACCAATTTATCTAATCTGGAAACCTCCCACTGTACCTCAAATTCTCCTCCAAACCTGAAAGAAGAATTAGTCGGGATCACCCGAGGAGTATACTAACTCATCAGTGGGAATCGGGATCCAACTATCATCGCATGACAACGTGACGGAATCCGCTCACGGTATCACACTCCAGAAGGTATGCGCATATCTGGCAAGTTTCAGTTCTTTTGAAACTCCCGATGTGATTTCTGCCCCATGCTCTTATGACCTTGACTTTGGCCAACAAATCATAAGTCACATGTCAAGTTCTACCCGTCATTCTCCAGGTTGATTCGAATCCACCCGCACAAGCCCTTGACTTTGGCCAACAAGGCTATACGACTGTTCCAAACCAACGCATCTATCTATGCTGCATATGAATAACCAACAGCTACCAAACACTGTGCCTTGACTTTGGCCAACAAACACAGCTTGAATACTATTGACTACCCATATGAAACGACGGAGGGCTACGAATGGTTTCTGGCGAAAACCTTTAACGTAATGAACTTGATATCGTCGAAGGAACGGATAGCTTTTTAGAAATATAGTGACGACAACTTCCGCTAAAGAGGTCACTCCCGGTGAAGGGATCTCGGCTCTTTCCCCGTAGAATGGGGTGCAGGATATTCCAACTGAACACCACGATGCAAAGCAAAAGTAATCGGCTATAGTGAAGTTAATGCCCTGACGCAAACTTATTGTCCAAGGGGTCACTCCCGGTGAAGGGATCTCGGCCCTTGCCTCGTCGACTGAGGAGCAGGATATTCTAAATGAATACCGCGATGCAAAACAAAAGTGAACGTCCTTGCAATAACAGCTTTTTGAAAAGTGTTCCAACAATATCAGATTAGGTTTGTTTTTAACCTGCATTGATCCGAATCAACGCAGTCCCATCAATAGATCACACCACAAAGAACGAAAATATACTGATGTACGTATATGCCATCCGCATTCGCCACTGGGTCCCGTCATTACCCGTTAGGTTAGCTAACTAACGACAGAGCGGGGACTGGACTAGCGCGGATGTAAAACATATACAACATCTACTAATATATATACCAATATATTATATTCGCTCAAGGCGTGAATAAAATGCAACATCACAGAAATGTACAGCATCACAGAAACAATACAGATATCTGGGATCCCCAGGTTTCACAGAGCCACTACTGAAATCCGACGTTCCCCTGGTCGTGTGGATAGCCTGTGCAATGAAATCCTAGACGCCTACGGGCGCGGCAAGTCACCCGCCAAAACCTGAAGCGAGGCAGCCCCCTTCAGCTCCGTGAATGGACCACCCAGCACTTCACGGAATCCGGTAACCTGGGCACCCCTCCTGGGTCAACCTGTACCCCCTACGAGTGCGGCGAATAGCCCGCCAATTCTAGAGTGAAGCCCCTTCCGTCTCAATGCCATGAGATGCGGGCTTGTTGCCCTCTAGAACCCGGCTATCCGTGCACCCCTCCGCGGGGCAATCCTAGTACAGAAAGTAAAATATACATACAACGGGTACATCGACCGCAACCTGGCCGTGCCCCAAAATAATAATACAAACAGGCAGTGACGGCAGTCCACATGTCGGACGCTCGCCCCGCAATATCAAATGTACATAATACAACCACAACTGTACTAGCATTGCATCCAGGCTATCCCCACGATCGATCCGCAACATCACAGCAAAAACAGAACATCAACGTGAAAGTCACGTTCGCAAATCCGTCTAACTGGGCTATAGCAGTTAGACCGGATTTACCGATCGAGTGACATTCACGGTCGCAGATATAATGTAAATACTGTGAAAATGTGTTTAAAATATCCGATCGATCAAATTTTAATAAGTGGGCCCCCAAGCAATACTGTAGCACATCAGGAAATTCTGGGCCCAAAATTAATATTCCAAAACCCCAATTTAAAGCCCACAAAGACACTGTAGAAATTTCACACAGTAAGGACACTGTTCAGCGGCGGAACCGCGGCCCAAGTGGGGGTTTGGCCGCGGTTCCGCGCTCTGTTGGTCGACTGAATGTGTCGAATTTCTACAGTATTCTTATAACATCCAGTGCATCACTATTTTACAACCTGAAAAATTTTTCGAGACCAAAAATTTTCAACAGAAACTGATGCGAACTAAAATGCAGTTTTGGAACATTCGATCGATCGAAACAGAAAAACACATTACACCAAGCTAGACTAAGTTAATGGCGAGGCTCTGATACCACTGTAAGTGCACGGCGGCGCCCCGGCCGTCAATCCGACGGCCAAATGCGGATGCGGTGATAAACTTTAATTTTCTTGAACTGGCAAACCGCCGCGCACTAATACCCGGATCGAACCATTAACTAGTCCTAGCTAACAATAAGATGGGAAAGAGATATACCGACGATCCAAGTCCTCCGGTCTTCTCGTCGTCGTCCCAATCTCCTGCGGAATGTCCCGTCTCCTCCTCGTCGCCGGAAGTGCACCACATCGCCTACTTCTTTTACGGGCTCCCACCTCAATGCCGAGGCAACTCGGGCACGAAGCCGGCTACTCGACGTGCCCAAGATTTGCAGTAGAATATAATGTAGAGGCTTGTGTCTCATTTGGGGTTATCGGAATTGCCTTTTGGTGGAGGGATGAAAACAAGAAGTATATGGAGGAGCTAGGAGAATTTTGGTGCATGAAATGAACAACATTTCCCCACCTCAATTTTTGGACAGCCCCCTCCTCCTCTATGAGGCCGGCCACTATATGGTGGTAGAAGAAAAGAGAATGAGAGTGTAGTATATCAAAGATAATGGGAGCCATCCAATAATACAATGGAGAGAGAGAGAAGGCTATCATGCAAAAGGGAATGATCACAAGGTAAACTCAACACTCAACACCACCATCATCACATCATCACCTCACAAAGTCCAACCATCATGAACCATGATGACTCAAAAAGTCATGCCATTATGAAGAAATCAAGTCAAAGGATGGTGCACATCATGAAAGCCATCATGATGCAACAAGATGCAAAGAACCCCCTCCACTAATGCCTATTTGCAACAATGCAAATAAACCCTCCTCCATCAATCTTCGGCCAATGAACGATACAAAGGAAATTGGCCGAAACGGAAAGCAAACTGGCAACTCCAGAAAACAGGTCCCGTAATAAATTACAGGAAAACCCCGATACTGTGCATACACACCCGCATTTATATTCCGACCGAAATACAAAATGCAAGGAGACAAAATCTACACTGTACTATACTAGGATCCGGCTTATACCAAAGCCGGCTAGTAATATCCGTTCGATCCTGATCCGTGCAATACCGCACGTATCTGATCGAACCCTGCCATATAACCATACGGCCTATAGTACAGACTGTCCGATCCTGATCCGTGCAATACCGCACGTATCTGATCGGACCTTGCCATATCTCCATACGGCCTCTACAACCTTTCGCCCGAAAGCTGAGTAACAGAATGTGGGGGACTCTAAAGACTCGTCAACACCTTGGTTGTGGATTTAACCACTAGCACGTTAGAGGTATAAGCCAATACATAACGGGCTACCAGGTATTGACCAAAAGGGACGTCTGTGAGCGAACTCAGCCTGACTCCCTACTGAGCCTGTCAGTGACAATATCCGTACAGTCCGGTCCGTTCGTCTATGAGCATCGCATGGCGGGCCTAGGGGGTTGGTAAAAGTCAGACCCCCAAAAGCGGTACAAGTCGTGTCGGAGTGTAGCCCAGAACACCCTGAGATACTACTGGAATACCTACCAGTAAATCTCCTTGCCTCGGCCGAGGGCTTCGTGTAATGGCTCTCCTAGACACAGCACGACCTCACCCCCAATACCGGGAGAGACGAACCCCTGAAGATACGCTCACTGCCTCCATGTGGCTCGGGACTGTACCCAACTAAAACCTGTTTGCACGACTCCTTTGAGCCGTGGTAGGGTAGTAATCAAAGTACAGTGGGAACTCACACGAGACAAATGACGATCCCCAGGTCGATGAACTAACCTGCACACATGTCACCAGGGAACTGCCATCTGACGTCTGGTATATGACCAACTAGTATGTTCCCGGCGAGTCCTGTCCGGTGTACTCATAACCCAATGAGCACCTGTATACATCTTAGGTGATCCAACTGACACCAGTGGCTTGTGAGACCGGCCACCGCCCCTCGTCGGGGTCTCGACTGTATACACTAGTCTACTATGGAGAATCGATGCCCTGTCTCGAAACTCTCACGACTAGGGACCTTTTAAGGATATGCTTATAGACCCCCAGCTCCCACTTATATAATCGCCCTCATACTGCTGGTGGTCAAGCAAGAATCCTAGGGGCTCTACCAACGTGTAATAGCGACTTGTCAGGTCACCTAAACAGTACACGATGATAAAGGTAAACCAGATAGCATACTATCATCTCGAGTAAGACTGTCCTACCGGGATAGGTCCTCCCTCAATCATTGCAATCACGTACCTGTGATCCAATAATTGACTCTGAGGGCACTATCTCCAACAGGTAGTTGCCTACCCATGCCGCCAGAGATCAAAGCCCTTGCAAGAGGTAACCGAGCGGCTACCCTGCTCGGTCATCTCCGGCCGGTAGCTCCCTACCCATGACGCCAGGGATTAAAGCCCTCGCAAGAGGCATCCGAGCGGCTACCCCGCTCGGTCATCCAAGGCTGGTAGTTGCCTACCCACGCCGCCAGAGATCAAAGCCCTTGCCAAGAGGCAACCACGCAGCTTCACTGCCCGGTCATCCTTAGTGGATTTCTTACAGCCCCTCCAACGCTAAGGATCAAAGTCCTCCGTAGAGGCAGCCGAGCGACCTCCCTATTCGGCTATCCGTGGCCGGTAGCTTCCCTACTTGCAACGCCGGGGATCAAAGCCCTCATCGAGAGGCAGCCGCGCAGCTTCACTGCCCGGTCATCCTTAGTGGGCTTCTTACAGCCCCTCCAACACTAAGGATCAAAAGTCCTCCCAGAGGCAGTCGAGCCCGACCCTCGCTCGACCATCCCTAGCTAGTGGTCGTTGCTCGCAATGCCAGAAGTCAAAGGCCCTCGCCAAGGGGCAATCGAGCAGCTTCCCATTCATCCTCTGAGCCCATTCATGCTCGGCACAAATACGGCGACATCCTTCTGCCCATCACATGCAGAGGATCCGAGGCCCCAACAAGGGGCATCGGGTCTATCCAAGTCTGTGCGATCCCCTCTCGACTTCGGGGCCATAGAGATGCCTCCTTCTCAGCAGCGCTTGGCACACTTGGCAAGTGATTGAAATCAACTCGACGAACGATCGCTAGACAGATAGCTGACCTGACATGGAAGCCCAACAGTGCAAGCAGATATATTTTACGAGCATTCTTCACAAACAGAAGATAAAGTGCAAACCGATGAAACCAAAGAAAAAAGTTTTATTACCAAAGGCAAAGTCTTTACAAAGGGTATTTTAGGCTCCACTGCCTTATAAACTGCCCGAAGGCTTACAAAAATTCCAGAAGCAACAAATAAAAGAAGGAGGAAGACGGGGGCTTTAGGTCTCAGGGCCAGGCGCGACCTCGGGGTCCTCGGCATCCACCACGAGACGAGCAGGGTCCTTGGCGACCTCATCGTCAGGAATCTCTCCCCCTGCTCATCGACGTCCGCGAGGGGGTATTTGTCCCGGAGCTCTTTGTCGGCGAACTCCGGCATCTGGGCCTTAACAACGTTAACGGCCTCATGCCAGATGTGGGTTGTGGCCATGACCAGGTCATCATAGAAGTCCTTCAACTTCTTGTAGCCCTCCACCGCCTTCGCCGCCGAGAGGTCGGCCAACTTCGCCGCTCTCAGGTCGGCCGACTTCGCCGCCTCGACCGTCGCCCCCAGCTCCTTCCGGAGGGTCTTCACCGTCTTCTTCAGGTTGCCGGCGAGCACCTGAGCGTCTTCAAGCTTGGCCTCGGCATCCACGGCGGCCTCGCGGTACCAGGCAACCTCCCGTTTCCCGGCCTCCACCTCGCCCTCCATGGCGGCAACCCTCGCCATCACCGCCTCCAGCTCCCGCTTAGAGCTCTCTTCCAGCGAGGAAAGCTGGCCCGCAGCCTTCATCGCCGGGGCTATCACCTCGGCCTCCATGCGTAAGGCGAGGGCAACGTGCCGGAGAACCTGAAAAATAGGAAAGAGATCAGAAAGACGAAGGAGGCACCGAATCTCACAAAAATCCAAACATTTACCTGCACGGACTTCTGGGCGATGGACGCCATCTGGGCCCTGAAGGTCCCCCCGGGGACCCTACCCGCCGCCGATTTCTCTATTTCATGCAGCAGGCTATCCGCGACGGATAGCCCTGAGGGCACCGCTAACTGGAGGCCCCCCTCCTCCACCATGATCTGGGAGGGCGGGCCCCGGGAAGACCTCCGGGAACCCCTCTTGAGCGGTTCCGATGGAGAGCCGGTCTCCTCCTCCAAGACCGGGTCCTCCAGAATCCGAGCCCGCTTCCGGCCCGACGCTCTGCTATGCTCCGGGACGGGATCAGCCCCCGAACGGTCACGGGACGCGACCATCGGAGGAGAAGGAGCCGGGGCGGGCTTGGAGGGGGAAGAGCTGGCGCCTCCAGCCTTCGTGACCTTCCTCGGTTGGCGCATGGAGGCTCGGAGCTCGTCCGTATCCATGGGTCCTACACAAAACCGAATGCAAAGATGTCAGCGACACAAGCAATATACAAGCCAAAAAGCAAGCCTAACTTACCGACGAACTCAATGGGGCTGAGCCCGGCCCAACTCAGGACCCTCTCAGACAGCAGCACGTCGAATCGGGGGATAGGCTCCCACGACACCACTCTCACCGCGGCAGGGTTATTGGACTGGTTCCCCGACAAGCATTTTTCCTTCGACCACCTGGTGGGCACGGGCCAGTCCTCGCCTTCGGGCGGCGTGAAGAAGAAAAACTCCTTCTTCCAATCATGAATGAAAGAAGGCAGGGCTACAACCCCTGTCCCGGCGGCGCCCCCTGTCGCTTTCTAAAGGAGAGGTAGAACCACCTCGGGTCACCCGATCGACCCCCAGGATGATTTTTGAAAACGGGGGAAGAATCAAGGATGGAGAGGCTGAAGGAAACCGCCTGTAACTTCAGGCGGATCAGGAACCCGAGGAGAATCCTCCACGAGTTCGGCACTAACTGACCAGGGGCTAGCCCGTAGAAGTTCAGCGCTTCGACGACCTCGGGAGAGAAGGGCAGGCGCATTCCACCCCAAAAAACTTCCAAGTACAGGGCTATCTCCCTACCCTGTGCTTGGTCTGCCCTCTCTCCTTCCTTGGCCAGACGAAGCGTATAGCGTGAGGGGATGTGGAAGCGAGCCCGAGCATTGGCAAGCTCTTCCTCATGTCTCACCTAACACGAGGTGCCGGGGGTAGCATCTGCCGCCTCCTCCCTGAACCTGCCCCCGCCGCACGATCCCGAGAAGAGGGTCTGATCCCTACTCCTCGAGAAGACTCAGGCTCAACTAAAGAGTTCCTAGAACCTACTCCTACGACCTCTACAGATTCCACGAAAGAAGACATCTAATCTGGAGAAGAGGGATCCTTGGGAAATGAAAACAGAAGAAAGAAGACGAGCGCCGAGCAAGCAGGGCTTATAGCGAGGAAATATGAAGGAGTAGGGACCCTGGAGTGGGCCCCACCCCTATTTGTCACTGCAGTCACCCTCATCCAAGGGCGCCCTTCATCTCCCGTCAGAACACCTCCTCGTGTCCAACGGCTCTGATTGCTCCATTTGTCGTTCCTACACTGGACCGCACCCCATCAGACGCCGCAAGTCTGCACGCGTCGCGTCGGCCAACCGACGCTTGACACGTGGACCGCCGCTTCAGTGGCAGGATGCACGAACCGGCTCACCTTCCTTAAATGCAGAGATCTTGTCCTGATTCGCTGGCAGAAAAGACATCTGACAGCCCGGGGACGCGTCCCGACGAAACCTTAGGAGGGAGCTCACCCCGGGCAGCCCAACAGTCCACTCCTGACCCGACCCGCTAGCTGGTCGGGACAAGAGTGGGGAGCTAATGATGATGCTCAATATTGGCGATCTCCAAGATCAGGATACGTGGTAGATGACGTGTCCCAGAACTCATAAGAAAGGGCTCACAGGGGCCAACCAGACCACCCTTGTACCCGACCTGCAAGCACAAGCTGGCTCTCCTCAGAGCCCCTGGAAATTGGCCTCCTCAGCCTCTCAGCTCGTCCCGAGCTGCCATAGGACCAAGACTCCTCGGCCCTCTCGCTCGTCCCCGAGCTCCCCAGCCGAGACCATCTTCCTCGGTCCTCCGACCGACCAACTCCACCACTCATAGGCGTAACCGCCGCTCCGCAAATCTCGCTATGCGCAGATTCTCCGCCAGCAACATCCCACGTTCTACGCCATCACGATCTCCATTAACGGGCGATCCGCTCTTTATGCAGGCGTGACGTCGGGAGCGTAACTGCCGGCGAGATTCTCGTGCCTGCTGCTGCGTGCTGCCTCCACTATATAAACCCCCATCACAGAGGGGTCAAGTAAGCCATATTTACTCCACTTAGCCGTTACTCTGCTCGGATCTCGTGCTAACTTGATCGTCGGAGGGTCTTCGGTGATACTAAACCACCCAGGGACTTCCTTGTAGGTACTCGGCGCTAAACTTCTCAAATCACCAATCTCCTCAAAACCCATTGAGGCCCACATGCAACAGGAGATCACCTCCAAGATCCACCAAGAGATCGACGGAAGACAACATCTGACGGATACCCGAAAAGGACCTCCATCATTGTGCAATGGGAAAAATTAGCTTAATAAATTATTCTTTCAATGATCATCTATCTTGGAAAAACTTTTTGGAGTAGTCTTAATCTAGTAGTTCAATCTTTTCAAAAAAAAAAAAATTTAAGAATGGAACAAAGAAGAGAATCATTGATGGACAACCAAGTAGTTCCTTGCAATGGTGGATAACGGACAGTTTCCTGCAACAATCAATAGAAGCTTGCATGCAATATCAATGGCAACTGTCATTGTGTAATGGGTGTACAGTTGATAGCGGCTGTTCGGACGGGGGCGTTTGTTATTTGGACATCAGAACATTTCATTATGACGATTGTAATATGGTTTCTAATATGGAGATCTTCTATTTTAATTTGTCATTATCTTAAGTTATTTCGAAACTGTATTTTAGTATCAGACAATTCATATTTGCAAGAACTTTAGTTTACCACAACAAATAAGTAGAATATTGTTTTTTACATAAATTATTTCGGTTTCAGACTGTTGTCATGAGGTTACTTGCCAGTTACAGAGAAAAAGAGAGATTGTTTGGAATAAATATTTACTTGGGAATGGGTTAAAGTTGGAAGGGCAAAACAAATTTTAAAAAATATAGTAGATATTTTATGTTATCCCGATGGTTAGAGGATGTTTTCTGCCATTCGAGCAAAATTTAGGATCAATCCTTGTCTCATCACCTGGAAATTATCTACCTTTAAATATTTGGTGCTTTGACATACGTTTCACTGGTTAAAATCTCCGGGGTAAAATCAACTTCGTCTTTAAAATACCTTTCGGAAAACAATTAAATTGGGGTATTTTATAAATACAAATTTGTTTTTAAACAAAACCGGGGATAAGGTTGAACTCCAACAAGAAAAAAACTGCATAATTTAGTATGATTTTATGCTTATTAAGAAAATAAATAATGGAGGAAAAGAAACTAATTAGACCTCTTATGCTAGAGGCTACCCTTTACAGAACCATGGTTTCATCGGATATCTGGACTAAACCTCAAAAATTATAACCGAATCTCATTTGACATCTAAAATAGATTTTCCCAAGCTGCGGTTTCAGAAAGTTTGAAATGATCTTGTTTTAAGCTCCAAAATGATTGCAGCTGTGTAAAGTTTCAAGCCGTTCTTCTTTCTAAACTCAACCTATTTTGCAACGCTGTATCGCCAAACGGTTATAAATTTCACGAAACTCCGGTTTTACGAAATCATGGTTAGCACACATACAAATTGCATTTCCGTCTTAGCTTTAATTTTTAACCACAGATGAAATAACAAGTAACAACCAAGAAATGGTCAACTGGCTACCCCTCGACTTCGCGCCAAAACTCCCTCCCATCCAACGAACTTAACCACCTCTAATTTTGTCGTTTCCTCTTTCTTATTTAAAAACCAGACTTTTTACCTTTTGAAATCCTCCAATCAAGCACCAGGGGGTTCCATCCTAAGCTTTGGTTGGGGCCATCAACAAACACCTCTCAACAAATCTTCACCATGTCCAAAAAGACCGCCTCCGTTATCGGAGGCTCCATTATCCTCATCGCCGCCGTCGTCGCCTGCATCGTCGTTCTGGTCGACAACCACAGGGCCCATTCCCGCGCCGCAGTAGCCGCCCCCGCTGTTGACGGTCGTGCGAACAACAACAAAGACTATACTACTACCTCAGTGAGAGCTATACAGGCCATCTGCCAGCCTACGGCCTACAAGCAGACCTGCGAGGACGCCCTCACCAAGGCCGTCGGTAACAACTCCACCGACATCAAATCCCTCATCAGGCTTGCGTTCCAGGTCGCCGCAGATCACATCAAGACCGCCGCCCAACACTCCACGGTTCTCATTAACGCGGCCAAGGACAACGAGACGGCCCTCCCGCTGAAGACCTGCACAACGTTGTTCGGCTACGCCATGCAAGACCTCAACGAAGCCATCGACAACATTATGGGGTATCAGTTCAACGATCTCGACAAGGCCGTCTATGACCTCAAGAACTGGCTCAGCGCCGCAAACATCTACCAAGAGAACTGCATCGACGAGTTCAACAACAGGACCAGCGACGCCGCTCTGTCGATGAAGGCGGCCTTGAACAGCTCGATGCAGTTGACGAGCAACGCGTTGGCGATCGTCAACCAGGCGTCGGCCATGGTATCGGAGTTCAAGATTCCGTCTATGATGGGAGGCGGAAGCAGGCGGTTGATGGGGGTTGCAAGCGACGGGTTCCCGTCATGGATGTCGCGGAGTCGGAGGAGGTTGCTGCAGCTGAGCCCGATGCAGATGCAACCGATCGTGACGGTCGCAAAGGACGGGAGTGGGCAATTTACAACTATCACGGAGGGGCTTGCTCAAATGCCGAGGAATAACAAGGATTTCGTCGTGATGCATGTCAAGGCGGGGGTTTATGCCGAGCGCGTCGTTGTCGATTCATCACTGAACAAGTTGGTGATCATTGGAGACGGCCCTTTGAAGACTAGGGTTACCGGGAGTTTGAATGTGGCCCAAGGCGGCGGCATTGGTACCTTTCAGACTGCAACCTTCGGTAAGATCGGATGTGTATATATTTTTTTAAAAAATCTATTCATAGCGTTATGATATGCTTTTAATCGCAATGTTCCACAATGCAGCTGTCGTCGGAAATGAGTTTATGGCCAAGGACATCGGGTTCGAGAACACAGCTGGCCCTCAAGGGTACCAAGCCGTCGCGTTCCGGTCCCAGTCCGAAATGTCCGTGTTATTCAACTGTCACTTCGACGGATACCAAGACACGCTCTACGCCCACACCAAGCGCCAATTCTATCGCGACTGCACCATCTCAGGTACCATCGACTTCGTCTTCGGCGACGCCTCGGCCATCTTCCAGAACTGCGTGATGATCGTCCGCAAACCAATGGCCAACCAGCAGAACATAGTCACAGCGCACGGCAGCAACGACCAGAACGAGGGCACCGTGTTCATCCTCCAGAACTGCACCATCACCGCTGAACCTGCATTAGTGCCCTTCATCGCCACGATCCCGACGTATCTCGGGAGGCCTTGGAAGCCGTTCGCAAGGACAATCTACATGCAGTCTCAGATAGATAATCTCATCAGCCCCGACGGTTGGATGCCGTGGCCAGAGGCGCCGGATTCTGTGAACACGTGCTTTTTCGCGGAGATCGAAAGCCGCGGGGCGGGGTCCGATATGTCTCGTAGGGTGAACTGGCCGGGAGTTAAGCGTATCAGTCCCTCGGACACGCAAAAGTACACCCTTGATAGCTTTTTCCAGCAAGCGCAGTGGGTGAAGAGCGCGGGCGTCCCGTTTGTGGCGGAGTTGTTCCCGACGGACATGCCCGTAAGAAACGTTGACCCGGTTGACCCCGTTCTGGCCGTTTCGACAGATGGAGGGATAGTGCCATCTGTAGTTCCAGTTCCAGTTCCAGTTCCAATTCCAGTTCCCGGAAGCGGGAGAGGTATGAGAAGGGGAAAAAGAGGAGGCAAGCATAGAGGCAGGAAAGGCAGAGGAAGAAGGGGGAAGAGGGCTGTCCCTGTTGTACAAGCTTAATTTTGGTTAAGTATTTGTTGAGAGTGTTGTTCATGTCTCCCTTGTATTTGTTTTTATTATTTTTTTTAAATCTTAGTGTTATTTATATATGGGAATTTACTTGATCATTTTCCTTTCTGAATAAAAAGGGGAAAAAAATTAGAGAAAAAAACTCTACCCTCAAAATTCACTCTTTTTTTTCTTGAGACCGGTAACTAAGCTTAACCCAACGTTCAGTGGTCCCACGGATTTACGCCGACCGTGTTAAATTGTGAGTATTTCTCCCTACTATGAATTGATCCCCGTACACCCCTCAAGAGAGAAAGTGTTATGATCATCCGAGCTATACTTATCTTGTTTTTCTTTTTTGAGCTAGACCAAATCACCCCCCATAAATTCTAGAATTCATGCAGAAACAACCGATGTTGAAAACTTGCATATTCTGAGAAACAAGAATATTTAATTGAAATTATACGCTATAGTTACCATTTTACTGCTAGGAATTATTAGATCCAATGTTAGCCAGTGAATAAAACAGGGGCCCATGAATATATATTTGATACTAGCAGGAAATATAACATAGAGTAAAATAGAGGTATCTGATCTCTAATTTAAACTTATAATGGTCTTCATTAGTTATAGTTTAGCTTTAGATAAAGAACTCCATATATATTTAAAATGTATTGTTATTAAAATCTGTAGCATTTAGATGCATAGATCTTTACATCAAATCATGACAGCGGAATAGAAGATCTGCACACAAGCTTCTAGAAGAATTATCTTAACTCGAAAGTGATGGTATCGTTATTCTCGTCCACATCACCACGACGAACTTTGAATTTTGCCTCCTTGCAACGGCCGGAGTGAAACCGCACCCTTAATTAGCGAGAATCTCCAACGTGATCATCTCGCAAGCCAACTCTCGATAGAACTTGGAGAAGAGAAGATGATGACTCAAATTCTAGCAATCTCTTAGATCTCTCTTAATTAGATTAATTAATCCTGACACCATCTATCTCTCTCTCTCACGCACACACACATATATAATATCTCTCTCTCACACACACATATATATAGAGGGAATAATGGAGGAAAGATGTCTTAGGAGGTCCTTCTATGGCGTTGAAAAAATACAACCTCTATCGTGTTTTCTGACGATCGGCATCCATCATCTTCATCGTTATCATCTAAGATATGGATACACCAAATTGCATTTGATTCTACAACCTTTTCACCGTTGAATTAGTGGGTTCAAAATTTACGGTTTACCGACAATAAAACTTTTTACATTGTTAAATCAACGGTGAAAAAGTTGTAGAATCACATGAAATTTGGTGTACCCACATCTTATATGATAACGACGAAGATGGTGGGTGCCGATCGTCAGAAAAAATGACTCGAAGGGTATATTTTTTTGACGCCATAGAAAGAAATTCTCTCCCATGGCATCTTTCCTCCATTAACCTTTTATATATATATATATATATATATATATATATATATTAGGGGCCACTGTGGGTATTGGGCTGGCTATCAAGATGGCTGAAGCCCAATAGCCGACAAAAGCATATAGTAAAATGTATAGAAAATGATCGCAATAAAATAAAAATTAAATATAAAACAAACTGAAACAGAGAAAGTAGCGGTCTCATATCTATAAACCATCATAAAATCTCAAAATATATTTATTATATATTGTAAACAAAGAAGCAAACAAGCTTTGATAACTCTCAAACACCTCACACTCACAACACTCACACTCACACAACATAAAAAAGTGGAAGCCTCACAAACTCTCTCCACTCCACTTTGTTTCTTATTCAAACTCACATTGCAGCACAAATTAAAGCATTAAGCTCACAACCATATAATCTAAACATAAGCATTTGGGTTGGCAATAAGGTAGGCTTCAGCAGCCTTGATGTGCTGGGTCATAGCCTCTTTCCCCTTTGCAATCTCGTCCGAGTTGGGGTCGACGCCTGGCATAGTTTTGTAGGTCGCCACGACTTTAACGAGACACCCTCCGTCGCTCGACGGCTCAATCTTGAAATGAGTAGATGCCGATTCGATTGTTTTCCCTAAATCTCCGCCTTCGATGAGGGCGCTCTTAACCTCAAACTTCTCGACGTCCACGAAATCTAAGCGTTCCTTCAAGTGGCTAAAAGGTAAAGCTATACAAAGGGGGAAAAAAAGAAAAGAAATAGATAATAAATTATAAGAATTTGGAAAGCGTGCAGATGCTGGAGCGAAGACCATGATAAAGAAAGAAATATAAAAGATACGTAGAGAGACATCGAAATATTTAAGAACGGAGTTCATCATAGATGTCTCTAATTTGACGAAGGCATCAAAAAAAACATTTTCTCGAAATGGATGCCTAAGATTATTCAAAGTGCATATTAGCCTATTAAATTATATATCCATCAGAATTATCCTTATAACTTATAAAAACCCTAATCCTTAAATTCAAACAGAAAGGACTTTGTTATTGAATTCAATTTGTAAGACCACACCATATATACTGAGGCAAAAATAGAATATAATGAAGGCCATGTTCAACCAAAAGTCCTTCAACTGTTGGAATATAAATAAAAACCTTCCTTATATTCTAGGAGTTCTGGTGCAGTGTAAAGAACCTTGGACGGTTAAGAAATATAATTAGTTTCGGGGAAAATTTTATGTATCACATGCATGGCAGTAACCTGAAGTGAACTTAAGCTCGCGGACGCTTCCAACGGTTCCTTCTCCAGATAAAATAGTAGCGCTGGCAATGACCTCCGGCGCAATCTTAGGACCAAGGTTGTGCCAGTCCAAAACGGCCGCCTTAAAAAGGCGATCGGCTGACACCGCGGCCGCAATCTCGTGGGTCCAGCTGCCTGAAGTCATCTTGTCTATAAAATTGTGTTACTAAATGTAAGCTTCTTAGCTTAGAATTTGTGAGTGAGAGATGTGCACAGATTTGAGCAAAGGGATTGGTTTTTTATAGAAGAGATTTGAATCGGTAGGTGTTGAAGATAAGGTGCATGTTTGTTGATTTTTCAAAGATGGACAGCGATTGGGATTACTAAGCTATGACAACATTTGTAACAGAAAGGAAAAAAGAGAGCATGATAATATATTAAATTGGGCTACTATTGAATAGGACATGAAGAAAATTAATGTTGAAGATTGACGAGACCAAGAATATATTGATTTAAAAGATTAGGTCATTGGAATTTGGATCCTAATAAGTTGTTAAGCAACAACTTTTTCCTCCAAATTTGCTCCCACATTTTAAGCAATTAATTTGGACCGTTGGATTTTTTTGATATCATCCTTGATATTAAATCGTAATAGCAAAGACCGTAGGTTTCTTTTAATACGATGTAAGAAATAATCTCAATAGATTTACCAACACAGAACAAATTTTCTTAATGGCCCAAATTTAGTATGTAAATTAATACATCGCACTCTTAAGCCTGGATAATTAATTATATATTGTCAAGCATGGATTCAACCTTGTTGTCCATTTTAAATCGAAAAAAAAACTTTATTTTCTTTACTATTAAGAGAAAAATATATCTTTATGTTCTTTTCTTAATTTACTATTGATGTAAAAGTTTAGGTCAATGGCATTTGGATTCAAACAACAAAATTTTTTCTCCAAAATCCAAATTTACTCCGACATTTTACACAGTTAGGGTTGTTCGATTCTTTTGATTATCACCCTTGATATTAAATCATAATAGTAGAGGATGTAGATATTTTTTACTCTGATAAAAGAAACAAACTCAATAAGTTTTTCTACACGAAAAAAATTCTGCTTTATGGCCCAAATTCAGTATGTAAATAAATATATCGCTGCCTTAAGCTAATTAAATTTTGTCATGTGCGGGTCCGACCTTGTTGTCCATTTTATATATGGTTGAAATCAATACAAAAGAGGAGGATTAGTATTTAAATTGTAAATTGCCAATTTGTTTCTCATGATAACCTGTGACAAGAAAATTTCTCATAATTTTCATAAATATATTTTAAGTAATCATATTTAATTATTCAGATCTTTTCAAATCTATGAATATAAAAAATTAGAGACAAACTAAAATATTAAATCATAGTATTTTATATCAATTGTAATATTTCATATTTGTGAGAATGGGTATATATGTAAATTTGTAACTAATGAGGGTTTATGTGTAAATGTACAAATTTACATTGCGAGGCATCATTTTTTGTATAGGTTTAAATTTGTAAATATTGAAGGTTTACGTGTAAATTTATATTGCAAGACATCATTTTTTTGGTCCTCTTTCTTGATGAGGTGAAGGCCTTACGAGAAGAGAATGATGAGGTGGAGGCCTAAGGAGAAGAGAATTTTTCTCATTTTTTTTTTGAATTTTGGAGATAGGAGAGGATGTTCACCTCATGAAGAAAGGTATTTGCATTATAAAGAAGAATATATATATATATATATATATATATATATATATATATATATATATATATATATATATATATATAACATAATTTACAAATTTATTTATATTTTGAGGTATTAAATTAATCACGTGTTGCCAAAACACCAGTAATTATATATAGATGGTTAGAATACAAAATATATTCTCTTAATTCTCATCAAAACTTAGCGAAATGTCACCATGAGGGACAGTGATATCTAACACGTTCTCGCAGATCAAAAGTTTTTGGGATGAAACCTAGACTTTTCTGCAACGCCAATAATAATACTCTTTGTTTTTATACAGCAAACAGTGTCACACTGAAATTCATTATAAAGAGCTAATGAAACACAAAATATTTCAAAGTCAACCAAGTGTGCCAACAACGCGGCTTAAGTATACAACATCCGGAAGCAGAAAAACAAACAAAAGCACTAAACATTGTAGACTAGATAAAGATGGCATCCCCACAATACTCAACCGCCAGTACCCACCATGGGTTGGCAAGACCAAGCAAGATGTGGAAGCACCCACCAAGCGATGATCAGTTCAAGCAACCTCAGCATCCTCCTTCACCCCCCGCCGTTAGGAAGAGGACCCACAGCACCTTCGGTCTTTCGTGAACCTATCTAGAATGAAGATAGAACAATAATGTTATCAAGGATGTGCATAATAGATAAAGTTTTGGCATTAAAACAAATATCATTCATATGCAACCAAATAGACCACAACTTGGCCGCCATGGTAGCATCCCACAAGGCACGCCTCTCACCCACAAAGAACCTATCACGTCACTCACTCCCCCAAAACGCGAAATCGCAACCCACCAAGGTCAAACCAAACCTATCGACGGCCTATTCTTAAATCCCTCGCGAAAAAGAGCACTCAAAGAAAAGATGTTGAACCGACTCATCAAAAGTGGTACAAAGAACACGCCCACTCGGGACAACAATGTGTCTACGGATCAGGTTATCTCTAGTGAGAATCCTATTATGGCTCAAGAGCCAAAGAAAGACATGAACTTTCAAAGGCACCAAGGACGACCAGATGACGTCGTCGAAAGGTCCCCACTCCCCACCACAATTAAGGACCTTATAGGCTGACTTGACTAAGAAAGAACCCGATGACTACTAGACCCAAGACCTCCTATCAGTCACACCCAACGTCGGCCGTGGTGCCGAATGCAAAACGGTCACCAAAACATCGAGAGTCTCAACTGAGATTAACTCAAGTTGACACACCCTATTCCACCGCCAACCCGTATGTGACCAGAACCGATCGACGGCGTTCTCCTTACTAGACGAAGCCAAAAAAGCCTCGGAAAGAAAATACTTGAGTGGCCCATCAGAGCACCAAGTGTTAACCCAAAAGCGGGTTGACAACCCTGTTCCCCTCCGAATAGGCGGCGCGGCGGACGTCTTGCCTGAGATTCGGGGCAGATACTAATTGGTGCTATCCGTCCACCTCTCCGAAGATATCAAGTTGATTTATGGCACCGCATATCGGAGGTTTAAACGGATGCGTCCGATGTAGCAGACTTCGTCAGATTCCCCCTCGCTTGAGCGGTTTTTGATTATGGGGATGCTCTTCCCTGCAGGCGCAATCCCCTGCAGTTAATTACACTACCGCATTGCAATAACAACTTTCTCCTTCTCCAGATGATCACTTCGTGTCGTGTGTGTTTGTTCTGTGTTTGGTTGCCCGTGGATTGTATACGGAGACTGAGTTATGTCGTCGCCCATAGGGCGTGGACCTGTCCAAATCCGTATTATCTTAGATTTGGATTTGGGGGTTTGGGTTTAAGGATACGTTAGCCTCATTCGAGACTAAGATCAACTTTAACATTTGTTAAGGATACGTTAGTCTAGTTTTTAGACTAAGATCAACTTAACGGGATCGTTTAGATCTAACAAGAGAGTAATTAAGGGGGTCCTGTTGCTTAGTTTAGTGACATTGTGGTCAATAGGTAGTTTAAGGACATTGCGGTCCAATGTTAGTTTTAAGACGTTGCGGTCAAGGTTAAGGACATCATAGTCCGTGGATTTAAGGACTCCACAGTCCGATATTAGTTTTAAGACATCCCGGTCAAGGTTAAGGACCTCATAGTCCGTGGATTTAAGGACTCCACAGTCC
This sequence comes from Agapanthus africanus, assembly GCA_030015575.1. Taxonomy (NCBI): domain Eukaryota; kingdom Viridiplantae; phylum Streptophyta; class Magnoliopsida; order Asparagales; family Amaryllidaceae; genus Agapanthus; species Agapanthus africanus. The sequence goes on along the minus strand of CM057341.1, from coordinate 747,141,012 downwards.
GATGTTAGTTTTAAGACATCCCGGTCAAGGTTAAGAATCTCATAGTCCATGGATTTAAGGACTCCACAGTCCGATGTTAGTTTTAAGACATCCCGGTCAAGGTTAAGGACCTCATAGTCCATGAGTTTAAGGACCCCACAGTCCGTATCAATGTGTGGTCATCGGGACCCGTCACCTCTTTGAAGACGTTGAGGAATTACAACGCCAAGTATCAAAGGAGTGAAGAGATGTACCCTTGAACCAAGGTAGATTAAATAGTCTCTGGCCCAATTTAGAACCAAGACCAATTAATAATATTATGAGCCCATTAGCCCAGTTAAGTTTGAATTGAGGACTTATGGCCAGCTTGGGCTAAGTCCAATCATGTTTGGAGTATTGGCCTTCTGTTGGTTCATTGAAGGAGAGGCATTGCCTCTAGAAACTTAGGCAATTGGGCTAAAACTAGTGTTAAACACTAAAGACCAACAATGTTGAACACTGAGATCAAGATTAGCAAGTTAGTGTTTAACACTAAAAGATAGTCAGTGTTAAACACTAGCAATAAGGCTTTCAAATTAGTGTTAAATACTAAAGCAAATCAGTATTAAACACTGGCAATAGAGATTTCAAATTAGTGTTTAACACGAAGGCAAATCGGCGTTAATCACTGGGAACAGAGATTTTAAATTAGTGTTAAACACTAAATAAAATTCAGTGTTAAACACTGCAAATAAAGTTTTTTTTTCAAATTAGTGTTTGAACACTAGAGCAAATCAGTGTTAACACTGGATACAGAGATTTTAATTTAGTGTTAAACACTAAGGTAGGAGGGGTCACGTGGTAGCACGTGAGAGCGCCATGCTTCCCTTTATTTTGTTCTGTCAAAAGTATTGAATACTTTGAAGTATCACGTGCTGTCACGTGATAGGAATTTGGGTGTTTGTTTGTTAGAGCTTCAACCAAGGGGTCACGTGGTAGCACGTGAGAGCGCCCTAGAGCTCTTTTCTGTTTCTTTTGCCTTTTTCTCTGTGTGCTCCAGGGGTCACGTGGGGCACGTAAGACGTTGCCTCAAAGCTCTTTTCTGTGGATCTTTGCAGGGGTCATGTGGTAACACGTGACTCTGATTCTTTGCATGTTTTAAAGATCTGTTCATCTTTTAAGAATTAGATTCTTCATAGGGTCAAGCCCTAGCAATAAACTTTAGAGAAATTAAATTCCTTCTTTCTTTTGAAGAATTATATTCTTATATAGGGTTAAACCCTAATTTCTTTTCTGTAGGAATTAAATTCCCCATATATGTAAAGAATTAGATTTTGGCATAAGGTGAAATCCTAATTTATTTTTTAGGGAATTAAATTCCTGTAAATTTGAGAGAATTAAGTTCTCAATTAGGGTTAAACCCTAGTTCGGTCCATTCTGAAGGAATTAAATTCCTAGGGTTAAACCCTAATTTGATCTTAAAGGAATTAAATTTCTGTCATTCTATGAGAATTAAATTCTCAAAGCTCAATTCCTCCTCTATGTTTTAGATCTGCATGGCAGGATCTCAACCCAATAAGAATTAAATTCACAATTCATGGGGAGATGTGCACTTTGCAGATCCTCCACCAGAGAAATAACTAAGTTCTTTTCTTATATAATAGTTAAACTCATTTGAGAATTAAATTCTCTTTTGAAGCCTCTCTTTTCTTTTCTTACCTAGGGTTTTTCTTTTGCAGAGAATCAAATCCTTCCTTCTGAATTTTCAAGATTCCAAGGCTTTATATCTCTCTCTGTATATCTCAAACTCTCTCCTTTGGCTCCTATTTATAGGAGAAGGAAAAGAATCAATCTATTTAGTGAATCTTTCATTGAAAGATTTCATTTGTTTATTGAGAGATTTGATTTATCTTCATCATTAATCTGGGCCTTTAGATTATTAGGTGAATTTTATTCACCATTGGATTTTAAATTCAAAGATATCACTTTGTTATTTCGGTTAGATTTAGGGGGAAATCTTTCCAAGCCCAAGGTTTTTCCATAAATTGGTGATATTTAATCACCTTCAGATTCTTGATCCAACGGTTTCAAATAATTCTTCTTCATTTTGGGAAGATTTGAAGGATCTTTCCTCAGAATTTAATTCTGTTAAAGAATAAGGCTTTTAAAGCCGGTCACGTGTGGCCACGTGACCGTTGGTCACGTGTGAGCACGTGACCTCTGGTCACGTGTAGGCATGTGACTCCTGGAATGGGCTTCTCTTCTTCTGCACTCTATTTTCTGGCCGCTGCTTAACCATCACGTGCCGTCACGTGACCACTGGTCACGTGTGAGCACGTGATGCCTCTTCTGAAGCTTCTTCCTGACTTTTAATTAGAGAATAAATATGCTCTGTGCCGCTGCTTAACCATCACGTGCCAACACGTGACCGCTGGTCACGTGTGAGCACGTGATGCCTCTTCTGAATCTTTTCCTGATTTTTAATCAGGGAACAAATGCCCCCACAGCGTTACTCCCACGTGTCTGCACGTGAGTGCAACGCTGTCACTTTTGAGACCGTTCTGAATCTTCCTCCTTGCATACTTTTCTTTCTGAGAATTTAATTCTCGTTTCCAGAGCTTAGTTCTCTGTTTCAAACATTTTCCAGAGTTTAACTCTGTTGACTGATTCCTTTTCCTCAGGTAATCATCTTGAGCGACCGAAGGACTTTTACAAAAATCACCACCGGATTTTAAATCCAGATCAAGGGGTTTTCCCTTTGACAAGAACACATATTTATTTTTAGTTTAAGTTCTTCCACAAGAACAGAAAACCATCTAATTTTCAAATTGTAGATCTCTTAGGGTCTCTTTAACCTTTAGGGAGATGATGGTGTCGGTTGTTCCTTCCATGGAATTTAATTCCATCTCCAAGGAGCTCTGGCTCTGGAACCACATTTTCTGGGAATCTAATTCCCTTTTTCAAAAAAGGAATTTAATTCCTACGAAGAACTAAGTTCTTCCCAGGGAACTTCATGGTTTTTCTTGCCTTGAGTCGTCTTCTTCACAATCAAGAAGCAGTTTACACTGTTGGTCTTTGGGAATTTAATTCCCTTGATTCTGTTTGATTCATCAAAGAGCCTAAGATGGATTTGTCTTTTAGGGGAATGTGTAGGGTCACTTGAAACCCACTGCTTATTTAATTAGAAAATTCCCCTTTGTCTCGTTATAGTTGCTGTGCCTCATCATTAGCCAGCCGTCATCTTGATTTCGTAGGACCCCCATGTTTTGTAACTAATGGTCCTACCAAACGAGTCCTCTGTCGCTTTCTTCAACTGTCTTCATATATTTATGCTCATGTATATATATATATATATATATATATATATATATATATATATATATATATTGCTGGCTTCACTTTTGACAGTTTTCCTTTACTTCGTTTCAGGTGTGATGGCTTCTGTTCCGCACTTTCCCTTCACTCGCTCGGGGGCCGCTTTTCCTCAGTCACCATCTGATGAGGAAGCGATGGCGATGATCCAGGCTCATGACCCGAACTGCACTAGCTTACTTCTATGGGGAACTTGGTACAGCCATATCATCCAGGGTCGCCGGAGTTTCCTCTGCGAAGTGCCGACATAACCCACTTTCCCGTTCTTGCCGATGGACCCTTCGAGGACGGTTTTCGCTGTGGAGATGCCAAATTGGACTCCAACGGGACGGCTCGAGCCTTCGACAACCGGTATCCCGAACCATCCGATCCCAGCTATAGATATCCTGGGGCGACGCATTTTCCAGGGTGAGGCCCACCCATGGGGACAGATTTATAAGATAGGGCTCACTTCTCGACACCCCACGGGCTACCTCCTCTGGGCTCGCTATATCCTTGCTACCCATCGTGCGCGGCTGCAGAAGGTCGGGCTTTATCAGGCGATATATGCGTCGCTCTTCCATTATCAATCCCCACATGTCTGGTGGGTTAAGGCGTTCTTGAATCAATGGAATCTTCCCACCAACACTTTTCTTCTGGGGGACAGAGAGGTTTCGATCTCTTTGGGGGAATTTTATGAGATCTCTGGGCTGCCAATTCGAGGGACACTTTATGAGGAGTTGCTGCCTTCTGATGAATACGTCTTTGAGCCCGAGCCCGCACCGCTTGATGGTTTGTCTGCTGAGAACGCCATCCGCCACAAGCGTCCTAGTTTGATCATGGCGTTAGGTATCTTTGACCGATTTTTCACCGAATCTGAGGAGCAGGGCGTTACTTTTAAGAGCTTCATTGCCTGCTTCCTTCGCGAGGACGTCTTGTCGAAGACAGCTCCGAAGTTCGCAAATATCAAAGACTCCTTTGGGTTTGGTCCGAAGAAGCTGCCGACCAATGAATCGGATCTACCGCAGTACTACATCCCCATAATATCGCCGACGTCTTTCGAATCCATTGCAGCTCCCGGCATGGATGAGGAGACGTTCTTCGTTGGGTTCATCAGTGTCTGGATCAGCTGGTTTGTCATCCCTATGCATCGACGCTTTATGAGAGTTTCGGTCATCTACCCGGCTCACCGTATAGCGGAGGGAACGCGGTTAGCCGTTGGCATCGCGGCATTGGCACATCTCTATCACGGGTTGGGCGCTGCAGCTAATACTTCCACCCTTGGCGTAGATGTGGTAAATTTCTCGCTTCACTACTTTACGTCTTGGATCGAAATGCACATCTTGGGTGCTTTCGCTATGCATCAAAGGCCCACATTCTACGACGCCTATACCTTCCCGCGGCTTATGCAATTGGTGGATGCTTCTGCCGCTGACCCGACTCAATTCGGGGCTATTCGAGCGCTGATTTCTCCTTATGCTACTGCTGGCGGGTTGGTTTTTAATGATCAGGTCTTATCTTCTTCCGCGGGTTCAGCCCAGTCGCTTTGGGACCGGTCAATAGATAACGCGCCCTCTTTGAAGCCCCGGGAGGCCGCGCGCTTATACGCAATCAGACCGGGTTACCTGGTATTCCGTCAGGATAGCGTGGCCCTCTTTATGAGGTACAATCTGCATCGCTTTGCCCGGCAGTTTGGCTACGATCAGGGCGTCCCGCTTGAGGCTTTCATAGTCGCGCCGGTTCCTTCGCTCGAGGCCGTTCGAGATGCCGTCCACCACTTTGTGAGGCTGAACACCGGTTCCCAGTTCATGATCCCCGATGGTGATTTCATGCCCCGGGCGTGGGGTCGTTCACGGGCTGGTATCTCCATCGGGTCAACCCGATTATTATTGAGGAAAGAAGAGTACTTCTCGGCCATGGTGCCCCTACTCAGGTTCTGGCCACTGGAGCTACGCTGCGACCGCGCGCCCCGGTCCGCTTTCTTCTGAGGGATACCGGCACCGCGCTTATTCCGGGAGAGTCGTGAGTGGATCTTACCCCAACAGCTGATATGCCTCTGGGTACTCGGTCGCGGGGTAAACGGGCTCCGGTAACAGCGCCACCACCCGAGGCAGCACCGCCCCCTGCGGCATCGACAATGGCAGCGTCATTCTCGGTCGTGGCACCAAGCGAGGGTAATAGGGATGAGGGTGTTGAAGGTGACGTGGGCCGCCACCGCACTAAGGCTCCACGGGGAAAGAAACGGTCATGTTCGGCGGCCGGTTCTGGATCTAAGAGGCGGAGGATGGTGGCCACCAACTTGCTCGACTCTTTAATAGAGTCTGAGCCCATTCTTGAGGACGAACCGTTGGCCTTGCAGGAATCAGATGCCGGCTTACTTTTTCCGGGTTCGGCCACCGAGGAGGCCGCGCAATTGGCTGAGGCCATACGGCATTCTAAAGATGAGTCTCAGAAGGCAAGGGTTCCAAAGAAAGCTTATCCTGCCGTAATCTTCTATAAAGACCCCTCATGGATCCGGCGGCGGTTCATTGGCCCTTTGGAGGAGTGGGGAGAAAGGGCCCTGAAGCAGGCCACTTCGAAGGATGCTGCGGACGCGCTCTCCTTATGGACCGGCGGCCACGAGTCCACCCTCGAACCCCGGCGAGCACGCCTCTTTGAGAAGGAGCATCGGCTTGATGAAGCCATATTGAAGGCTTCCCTGCGCATTGGTATGTTTTTTTTATACTTCTTTGCAATTTTTTGGATTGTTTATGCCCGTATATATGTATTCTTATCCTTGTGTAGATTGTGCAGAGTCTTCGGCGATGGGGGAGGTCCCTACGGGCTTGTTGAAGCTAAAGCCTGTTGACATTCCTGATGCAGCCTTGCTCGATGTGGAGGGGGCTGACAAGGCTGTTCCTCTTGCCATAGAGCCTCCAGTGGCGGTTCCTGATCACGGAGCACTTGCTCCTTTGGTAGAGGCTCCTTTGGGGGTTGCCGCCCCAACGACTCTTCCTGCGGACGGCCCAGAGGCTGGAGGAGAGGTAGTTGGGACTACCCTCCCTTTGCTGGAGCCGGAGATCACGGCGGAGGCCGTTGAAGCCGCCATCCCCCCAACTCAGAATGGGAGGAGTATTGAAGGTAACCTTCTACATTTTAGATTAGCCATCTTTCTGTTGTCTGAACTCTTTTGTTTTCTCAGAATTGCGCGGGCTGGCGGCTTTTATCGCTGATTTGTCTCCCCGGCAATCGTTTCAGCGTCTGTTGGAGATGGCAGCTCCGCAGGCGGTATCCCCTCAACGCATCGTCCTCTCATCTGGACAAGGTTAGTGTCGTTCGCCATTTCTTATAGCATCGTTGTTATTTTGCGTATTGACATTGATGTTCTCTACAGTCTTGGAGGCCGATGACGAGGTTGAGGTCCTCGAAGGGCCAGGGGAACCTTCAGCTTCTACATGCATGACCGTAGGTGAGTGACATTTCAACATAGTCCCACTTGTTCCTTTGCTTAAGAGTTTTACTCACATTTTTCAAATCCGAACAGCCTTGCCAGCCCCCATAGCGCTGGAATCGCGTATCGCCATGCCGCCCGGCCCCTATGCTTTGCGAGCCTCAGAGCGCCTTGCCCAATTAAGCCTTGTCTCCTTGTCGTCTTTGATCGAGAAGATTCGTGCTGGCAGCGCAACCACAGCTGAAGCATTTGCCGCTGAAGCTAACGGTTCTCTTCCTTTTCTTGCTACCTACCATAGCGAAGTGGTGGTGCGAGTCTGGGTGGAGTTCTGTCGGTAGGTGGACGCTTGCTTGCACGCCCTTGAGTGTTCCCGCCTTTCCTCGGAGGCCATGGCTGTAAAGGCGGACTTGCGGGGGCTGATAGCGCGGTGTGCGGCAAACATGGCCTCATGAGAGAAGAGGCTCGGCCGCAAGTTCTCGGAAAAGGAGCTGGCCTCTAAAGTATTGAGCGAGCTTCAAACCAGTCTCACAGCCAAAGCTAACAAAGCGTATGAACTCTGGCGAGTACTTCAAGAGTCTATCAGAGAGGTGGTGGCCCTCGATAAAGCTGCCGTGTTCACTCGCGAACGGGTCGAGGCTCACAAGGCTACTGAGAAAGAGCTCGAAGGCCGGCTCGCCTCGTATCAGGCCCAGCAGACTCAGGCGGAGGCCCGTCTTCTTACGATACTGAATCATGAAGCCGTGATCCAGCAAAAGAAGGATGAGCTAGTAAAATTGCTACATCGCCCTCCGGCTTGAAAACTTGTATCTTTTCCCTTTTTCTTCTTTTGTACATACTCCTGAAAGAGAGCACATATTTTTCGTTCCTTTACGAATTGTACTTTGTATCCATTTTGGTTTATGAATAAAGACATATTTTCCTTCTCAATGGTGTGTCTCCTTTTTATTGAATGTGTCCTGCGGGCAATCTATCTTGATCTTTTTGCAGGACAATGATGGCTTAGGATTCAGGATTAAAATCTGCCTCCTAAGACTTTTGAGCTTTATGAGCCGTGATGGTCTCATAAAGTGTTTTTCTCCCTACAGGTCGAGAGGATCCTGTATGTGTAAGTTCCTCTTAAGAATCGTGAGGATTCTTAAGTGGGTTTTCCCTTGAGAGTCGTAAGGATCTCACAAGAGAGTTTTCTTCCTTACAGGTCGTGAGGACCCGCAAGTGCTGACTGCGGTCGCCCTTATCCGTATTTCACGGGGTCAGGGGTTGGTTTGGGATGGTTTCCAGGGTATCGTAGTTTAAAGACATTGCGGTCAAGATTAAGGACCTCATAGTCCGTGGGTTTAAGGTCTCCACAGTCTAATGTTAGTGTTAAGACATCACGGTCAAGGTTAAGGACATCATAGTCCGTGGATTTAAGGACTCCACAGTCCGATGTTAGTTTTAAGACATCACGGTCAAGATTAAGGACCTCATAGTCCGTGGATTTAAGGACTCCACAGTCCAATGTTAGTTTTAAGACATCACGGTCAAGGTTAAGGACGTCATAGTCCGTGGATTTAAGGACTCCACAGTCCGATGTTAGTTTTAAGATATCACGGTCAAGATTAAGGACCTCATAGTCCGTGGATTTAAGGACTCCACAGTCCACGAAACGTGTGGTTACTTGGACCCGTCACCTTTTTGAAGACGTTGAGGAATTACAACGCCAAATATCAAAGGAGTGAAGAGATGTACCCTTTAACCAAGGTAAAATCAGTCTAGAATCATGTTAGTTTTAAGACATTACGGTCGAGGTTAAGGACATCATAGTCCGTGGATTTTAAGGACTCTACAGTCCGTTGTTTGCTCTGGATACTTCACACGGGTTCACTGCCATGTTCGGCGAGGACCAGGCTCCGCTCTGGGCGTTTTCTGCGGGGTCAAACAGTGACGTTATCCGCGTTCCACGTGACCAGGAATTTTGCACTAGATGCTTCACACGGGTTCACTGCCGCGTTTGGCGAGGACTAGGCTCCGCTCTGGATGCTTCAGACGGGTTCACTGCCTGATTGATCTCAAAAACTATCTATAACCGCAATCAAGAATGGCGTCGCATGAAGCTAGCCGGTGAGTACGGGTCGGTCCACAGGGATGTTGTGAATCTCCTATTCGCTCAAACGAGTTAATTCCGAAGGGTGTTCGGATTGATTATTAAATCTAAAAACCTAATTATTCTATACTACGATTATCTAGATCTAGTCTTGTTAGGGTTAGGTTTGGGGATGGTTTGGAAATGCAGGTAAATCTCAACGCTTTCTATACTCGAATGAAGATCTATGAGGAGTTATGGTAATTATCAATAAAGGGGATTAGATCCATTCGGGAAGGTGTTCCTTCCTCTAGGTTCTTGTCCTTCCTTTAGAGCTCCTTACCCTAACCTCCATGGAAAACGCGCGCAACCGGGCCTTTATACTACGGTATCACCGCTACCTCGAGGGATAGGGTGCCGTAGGGCACGGTGTGTGCGTGTATGCATGGAGTCCTATTAAAAATGTATTATGGGTAAGAAAGGGATGAGAGATCTTATCTCTCAAAATCCTTCCTCAAAGCTAACTTTAAACAATTTATCTATGGCAAGAAATTAAATCTACCTAGGGCAAAGAATTGAAATCTAAACTAGAGAAATTAATTAAATCTACTTACAGATGCATCTCTCCAATCATCAAAGCAGGTTTGTCAGATCTGAATTTCTGAATCGAAAAGAGGCACCGATACTCTCCATAAAGAATTCTGAATTTATTATTAAAAGGAGGCATAAGAAAATACAATCTTTAGAGTTCCTATTTATAGAGAATAGGAAACCCTAGGTTACATTTTGATCCGCATGTCTAAATTTACAAAAATAGCCCTAGGTCAACTTTTCAGCGCCGCTAAACATTTTGGTAAAAAAATATCCGTGTACGGGCACAATATGGCCGCGGAACCGCGGCAATAGCAGGCTTTGGCCGCGGTTCCGCGGCCCTTTAACAAGATTGGATGATCATTTTTTCTGGGCTTCTTAAGGGTTCTTTGGACTTGTTATTTATTTCATTCTTTTCTCCATTTGGCTTCTGAGTCTTCTCCAGATCTCTCAGTGAAAACTTGTAGCGATCTTTTAACCGTTTGCCTTGACATTTTGGACCTTGCGTTGCCTTGTTGATTGTGAACTGTTCTTCGTCTAGGCTTGACTAAGATCCTCCTATTTGTTGGTCAAAAGTCCTTCTTTTGTGTCGTCTTTTGTCCTTTTCACTGTTTTCTGTCCAAGAATCTGTAACCTGTAACATGTAGCAGACATGCGTCAAAAGCACCTGTTTATTTATAAAAAGAATAAGAATGAGGAATATAATAATACAATATTATGGTGTGAACACTGCCGTGCTCTGCGAGGACCAGGATCCGCTCTGGACGTTTTCCACGGGGTCAAAGAGTGACGTTATCCGCATTCCACGTGACCAGGAATTTTGCTCTGGATGCTTCCCACGGGTTCACTGCCGTGTTCTGCGAGGACCAGGCTCCGCTCTGGGCATTTTCCGCAGGGTGAAAAAGTGACGTTATCCGCGTTCCACGTGACCAGGAATTTTGCACTAGATGCATCACAAGGGTTCACTGCCGCGTTTGGTGAGGACTAGGCTCCGCTCTGGATGCTTCACACGGGTTCACTGCCGTGCTCTGCGAGGGCCAGCATCCGCTCTGGATGTTTTCCACGGGGTCAAAGAGTGACGTTATCCGCGTTCCACGTGACCAGGAATTTTGCTCTGGATGCTTCCCACGGGTTCACTGCCGTGTTCGGCGAGGACCAGGCTCTGCTCTGGACATTTTCCACGGGGTCAAAGAGTGACGTTATCCGCGTTCCACATGACCAGGAATTTTGCGCTAGATGCTTCACACGGGTTCACTGCCGTGTTCGGCGAGGACTAGGCTCCGCTCTGGATGCTTCACACGGGTTCACTGCCGTGCTCTGCGAGGACCAGGATCCGCTCTGGACGTTTTCCACGGGGTCAAAGAGTGATGTTATTCGCGTTCCACGTGACCAGGAATTTTGCTCTGGATGCTTCCCACGGGTTCACTACCGTGTTCGGCGAGGACCAGGCTCCGCTCTGGACGTTTTCTACAGGGTCAAAGAGTGACGTTATGCGCGTTCCACGTGACCAGGAATTTTGCGCTAGATGCCTCACACGGGTTCACTGCCGTGTTCGGCGAGGACTAGGCTCCGCTCTGGATGCTTCACACGGGTTCACTGCCGTGCTCTGCGAGGACCAGGATCCGCTTTGGACGTTTTCCACGGGGTCAAAGAGTGACGTTATCCGCGTTCCACATGACCAGGAATTTTGCTTTGGATGCTTCCCATGGGTTCACTGCCGTGTTCTGCGAGGACCAGGCTCCGCTCTGGGCGTTTTCCGCAGGGTCAAAGAGTAACGTTATCCGCGTTCCACGTGACCAGGAATTTTGCGCTAGATACTTCACACGGGTTCACTGCCATGTTCGGCGAGGACTAGGCTCCGCTCTGGATGCTTCACACGGGTTCACTGCCGTGCTCTGCGAAGACCAGGATCCGCTCTGGACGTTCTCCATGGGGTCAAAGAGTGACGTTATCCGCGTTCCACGTGACCAGGAATTTTGCTCTGGATGCTTCCCACGGGTTCACTGCCATGTTCGGCGAGGACCAGGCTCCGCTCTGGATGTTTTCCACAGGGTCAAAGAGTGACGTTATCCGCGGTCCACGTGACCAGGAATTTTGCTCTGGATGCTTCCCACGGGTTCACTGCCGTGTTCGGCGAGGACCAGGCTCCGCTCTGGACGTTTTCCACGGGGTCAAAGAGTGACGTTATCCGCGTTCCACGTGACCAGGAATTTTGACTTTGTCTGTATTTCACGAAGTCGGAATTTGACTCTCGGTCAGCTGTACACCGCCGAGTCATGGAACTGGGAGTTGCCGCTGTTCCGCTTTGCTTGATGTTGTGTCTGCTGTAATGAGACGGGTGTTGAGAGGATCTCTAGGCTGTCTGTGAACCATCGAGATTTGGCTTCTTCTTCTGATGAAACCTGGGGAGGAGGAGTGTGATTCCTTCTTTGTTTGCGCCCCTGAATTGTATACAGGGATTGATGTAGCATTACCTGTAGAGCATAAATTTAATTTTTATTTTATTTCTTTTTCCGTGATGCTCTATCATTTCAGCTTTTATATCGCGAAAGTCGCGATTGCCCCATCATTTCGGCTATTTTTCGCGGTGCCCAATCATTTCGGCTATTTATTTTATTTTTCACTCGCTGCTTTTTATTGCGAGTTGCCCAATCATTTTATTTTTCACTCGCTGCTTTTTATTGCGAGTTGCCCAATCATTTCGGCTATTTTTTTATGCATACATTTTTACTTGCTGATTTTGTCGCAAGTTGCCCCATCATTTCGGTTATTTCGTATGCATGTGTGGCTTGTTGGCTTTTCGCTGCAAGCTTGGATTTATACACCGATTTCGGCATCAGCACCGCTACAACTGGGATATTGCCAGGAGCGAATCATCATTTGCCTTTGTCGATGTTGAACAAAGGTGGCTTAGTAAACAGGGTTAGGGGTCCTGTCGACTAAGGCTTTTGACTTCATGAGCCGTAAGCGTCTCACAAATGTATTTCTCCCTACAAGTCATGAGGATCTTGTAGGTGTGTTTTCTCCTTGGGAATCGTGAGGATTCCTAAGTGCATGTTCTCTTGTAAGTCGTAAGGATCTTACAAAAGAGTTTTCTCCTTATAAGTCGAGAGGACTTACAAGGGTTGTTCACTGTGTGGACATATCCCTAGTCACGGATGGGACTCGGTTAGGGAAATGTTTATTCGCGCCCATGGATTGTATACAAGGGTCAATATTGAGCCGTTTGTAGGGCAACATCGAAGGTTGTGGGGGGGGGGGTTTGCTTAAGAACAAGTTCAGGTCTCTGTAACTTAAGACTTTCAAATCTTATGAGCCGTGAGGGTCCCATAAGAGAGTTCTCCTTACGAGTCGTGAGGATCTCGCAAGTGTAATTTCTCCTTAGGAATCGTGAGGATTCCTAAGTGTGTTGTTCCTTTGTGAGTCGTAAGGATCTCACGCGAGTGGTTTCTCCTTACAAGGTCGTGAGGACCCTGCAAGTGTCCTTTAACGAGGTTTCGCCCTTTCGGGTTTTCAGAAACACTCGCCGGTAGCCCTTCTGTTTTTACTCACGGATCCCTTTCGGGTTTTCATCCGTGCCCATTTCGCTTATGGCTATACCGTTTTTATTTTTATTATATTTTTTTTATATATTTTTTTATCGGCTTTGAGATGTTGCAATCCACCGTAGTTTATCGACATCTCGGTCAACAGCTAGTTTTAGGACATAGTGGTCCATTGTTACTTTAAGGACGTTTCGGTCCATTATTAGTTTAAGGACGTTTCGGTCCGTTATTAGTTTAAGGACGTTTCGGTCCGTTGTTGAAGAAGGCCGGTTACTACTTATAGAGTTCGGGCTTAGGAAGATAGCGAGCGGACATGGTTGTCGTCATTTATCATTGACCTAGGCCTTAACTCGTCAAGCGTAGTATTCTTCAGGAAGCGGCCGTTTATTGGCCTGAAAGGTCTTTCACCGTGCATATCCATGAGCAGATACGCTCCACCCTGGTAGACCTTGTCTATGATATATGGGCCTTCATAGTTCGGCTCGAATTTTTCCCGCTTGGCGCGATTGGGGATCATATGTCTTTTGACCACTAGCATGAGTTTTCCTTGGCGGAATGTCCTCGGCCTGGTCAATCTTTCATATGAGCGCGTTATCTTTGCTTTATAAGCCTCCAGATTTTTTTGCGTTATGAGCCGGGTTTCATCAAGGGCATCAAGCTCCTCAAACTGAAGGTGAGCATTTTCTTCGTCCGTCAGCTCGTAGTGGACTGCCACTCGTAGAGAGGGTAACTCTATCTCGAGGGGGAGTACTACTTCTGTACCTAATACCAATGCGTACGGCGTCGTGTTTGTGGCTGTTTCGAATGTAGTTCCATACGCCCAAAGAGTTTCTTGCAGTCTCTCGTGCCAGTCTTTCTTGTTTCGGGACACCGTCTTCTTTACGATCTTCGTCAAGGTCTTGTTGAAAGCCTTAGCTAGACGGTTAGCTCGGGGATTATAGACTGAGGAATATCTCCAGTCTATGTTGTGTTGCTGCGCGAAGCGGCTGATCTTGTGGTTTCTGTAGGCTGGCCTGTTATCGGAGATGATCCGTCTCGGAGTTACAAATCGATAGATGACGTGTGTCTTGAATAAGTGGAGGATATTCTCCGTCTTCACTTCCCTCAGCGGTACTGCTTCTGCCTATTTGGAGAAGTAATCAGTTGTCGTCAAAATGAATCGATGTCCTCTGGACGGCGTTGGTTCGATGGGGCCGATTACGTCGGTTCCCCACATTTCAAACGGCCAGCTAGCCACCGTTGGATGTAGAGGATTTGGGTGCTGATGGATAAAGTCCCCATGAATCTGGCATGAGTGGCATTGCTTCGCATATTCGAGGCAGTCCTGAATCATCGTGGGCCAATAGTAGCCCATCCGTTTAATTTTCAACTTCATCTTCGGGACTGCTTGGTGAGAACCGCAGAGTCCGTTGTGAACTTCCCGAACGACTCTCTTCGCCTTTTCAGGTCCCAGGAATCTCAGCCACAGGGAATCAAATGACCTCTTGTACAGAGTATTATTGACGAAGGAGAAGGACAGAGCTCGTTTCACAAGCTGATGTCTTGAGGACGCATCTTCAGGCATTCGACGGGATTTGAAGTAGTCTATGAAGACTTCTCTCCAATCTTCAGCCTTCTCTTGGTCCTTTATTTGCATAGCCTTTTGCTCGGTCACTCCCTTTTCTTCGGATGATTTCGGAGACATTTCTGCTGGGGTGAGGACCCGACGGCTTTGTACCACGATTCTGACGTCATCGAGGTTCTCATCAGCCAGTTCTTTAGCGAGCTTGGCTAACGCGTCTACCTTGCTATTTTCTGCACGCGGTATGCTTTCCAGCATGTAGGAGGGAATTTGAGTCAGCAATCGCTGTACTCTCTCTCCATACTTCACCAGCTCTGGCTTGCATGTCTGGTAGTCGCTGTTCACTTGGCTAACGACTAGTTGAGAGTCTCCAAATATGAGGAGGTTCTCAATCCCCATGTCGATGGCGATCTCAAGGCCTGCTATCAAAGCTTCGTATTCAGCTTCATTGTTCGTCCTCGACTCTGTTAAGGAGAAAGCAAAGCGCATTATCCCTCCTTATGGAGTTACGAAGATGAGGCCTAGCCCCGATTTGATTATAGGCGTGTTTTGTTTGCGCTTCTTCATGGAAGACGCTCCGTCGAAATAGAGTTCCCACCGGGTACTACTTCCGTTGATTGTGTCAAACGCATGTTTGTCTGGCAGATCGCAATTCAGAGGAGAATCGGCAGGTATCGGATGTTCAGCGAGGAAGTCGGCAATGGCCTGGGCTTTCACTGCCTTGAGAGGCTAATAGGTTATCGAGAACTCCATCAAGAGTAGGGCCCATTTAGCGAGTCGTCCCGTCAATATGGCCTTCAACATCAAATATTAAAGGGGGTCCACCTTCGAAATGAGACGGACTTCATGCGCCAATGCATAGTGCCGGAGTTTCGTTATCGCGAAGATCAACGCCAGGCAGTGCTTTTCGATGGGGGAATAATTGCTTTCTGCCCCCAGTAGGACTCGACTTAAATAGTAGAGCGCTCTCTCCTTCCCTTGGTCGTTCTCTTGTGCCCATAATGCGCCTAAGGAACCTTCGAGGGTTGTGGTATAAAGAATAAGAGGTTTTCCCTTGACCGGAGCAGCCAACACCGGCGGGTTCTGCAGGTACTGCTTGATCTCGTCCAGTGCGCCTTGGCATTTGTGATCCCAGACGAACAGGGTTCCCTTCCTCATCAGGTGACTGTAAGGGCGGCACTTGCCGGTGAGATTGGCTATAAATCGCCGGATGTACGCGAGCTTTCCCTGGAGAGACTGCAATTGTCTGAGAGTCCTTGGCGGTGGCATTTCTATGATCGCCTTGATCTTCGACGGATCTATCTCGGTACCCCGGTGCCGGACAATGAACCCTATGAATTTACCTGAGGACACCCCGAACGCACATTTAAGTGGGTTCATTTTCAAGTTATATTGTCGAAGGCGTTGAAATACGATCTTCAGATGCTCAAGATGTTCCTCGTATGATTTGCTTTTCACTACGAGGTCGTCGATATAGTATTCGACGATTTCATGTATGAGGTCATCGAAGATCTTCGTCATGGCCCTCTGATAGGTGGTATCGGCGTTCTTTAAACCGAAGGGCATAACTTTGTAGCAGAATATACCCAGAGGAGTCCGGAAAGCGGTGTGCTTCTGGTTTTCGGGATACATCTTTATCTGATTGTATCCCGATGAGCCGTCCATGAAGGAGAAAACCTCGTGAGTGGACGTATTATCTATCATCAGCTCGGTGACCGGCACTGGGAAATCGTCCTTCGGGCAAGCTTTATTGAGATCCCGGAAGTGCACGCATATGCGCACTGTCCCATTTTTCTTCATTACCGGGACGATGTTGGCGATCCTGTCAGGATATTGAACTTCTTGGATGAAGCCAGAGTCGATTAGCTTCTTAACCTCGGCGTTGATACTCATTTCAAGCTCGAGCCGCATTCTTCTCGGCGCCTGTTTGACTGGCTTGATGTCCGGGGATATCGCCAATTTATGTACAGCAATTTCTGGATCTAGTCCTGGCATTTCAGAATAGTTCCATGCGAAGCAATCTCTATGATGCATAAGCATGTCTTTTAACGCAGCCACCCTTTCTTCAGATAGCAGCTCGCTGACGAATGTCGTTCGCGGGTCATTCGCCGTTCCCAACTTAATTTTCTTGAGGTTATCTGCAGTAGTATGTATGCCATCTTCCAGCTCTTTCGGCGCTGGTGGAAATTTTGAGATTACCTCGTCGTCATTGTTTTCGAAACACCAAGGAAGGTCATCCATATTCTCAGGCTCTCCTTTTGATATTGTTATCATATGACAAGTACGAACTCGCTTCCAAGACCGATGTTGATCTGGTTCTGCTCTTGTAGTTTTGGGTTCGTGCTTTTGTTGTGGCGTTACCCTCCAACTGTCAGATAGAGCGAACTTGCCGAGCTGATACTGATCTTCGACCCAGTTCTTGAAGGTGAAGCAGTCTTTAAGAGGGTGTCCTATTGCTCGGTGATAAGAGCAATAGCCCGGATGAGAGACCTTGTTAGCTTGCTCGGGGTGTTTGGACTCCGGAAGCGTAATCATTTGATGTTTTAAAGTGAGATCAAGTATCTTCTTTGTCTTGTCTTGAGGGAAAGAATATGCTTGACTCATCTTCTTCATGAGGGACAGATCCGGACCGCCCAATTCCCAATTACATGACTCTTTGATCCCGCGTTGTCGTTGTCGAATCCCTTTTTCGCTTTTTGACTTATTTCTGCCTCTGCGTCGGGCCTTTTTTACAACAGGTTGACAGGGAGGAGTATTTTTGTCTTTTGCAACCTGTTGAAAAAGACGTTGCGTCCTGGCTTTCTTGTAGATGGCCATTTCGCGATTATGGTCGTCCCGAGCTTTTTGACCCGCTTTCCTGATAAGCTTGTCCATTCGTTCTTCAAATGACGGACTCGGCACCTTGATTGCGGGATCTAGTTTTGATACGGGGTCAGCGTTTTCTGACAGGGCATTCTCTTCTTCATCAAAGTTATATACGGCGTAGCTACCGTGGACTCGTTCCTGTTTCCCAGATCTCACATATCCAAGCCCAAGCATCTCCTTTCTCCCGTTGGGCAACTTGCGCTGAGTCCCAGGGACATCCCAAATCCTGTTGTAGAACCGAGCCTGTCGAATAGTCTGTTTTAAAGGTACCCCTTGGCGCTTCAATAGCCTTTTTAGTCCGTTCGTGTAGTATCTGGGCAAACGGATGGGTTGGAGCCTGTCAAGCGTAGAATCTGCACCATGCCAGATTTCTTTCTCCACTCTTGTTTCCGTGGACCGATAGAATAGGATCGCCTTTTCGCTTTTTCTCCTGGGAGGGACGTAAAATGTTTGCAGGTCTTGCACATTGTAAGCTTCAAGTGCGTCAAGGTCTTTGTAGTGCTCCTGCGGAATCATGGTAATTTGCAAACTCTGATCATCACCAGGGAATGCTTCTTTTGACGGACGACTGGAGAACACAGCATTAACCTCATCTTCTGAGTCACTTCCGAAGATCAATATGGGGCGGACGGCCCAGGTTGTTGCGTCGAGACGGCCCAGCGTAAACTATCTCTTCTTCTTCTTCGGTATCACTCCCGAAAATAGGAATGGCGGCGGCGGCTTTGTTCTCCGGTTTGCAACACCTCTCTGTGTCCTCAAAATTTGGTAAAAAGTATTTTGCATCTTCGTACATGCGGACTTCGTTTACGGAGAACGGGTTCAGCTCTCCTGTTACGGTATACTCGAGACCATCCTTGAAATACTTCATACACTGATGTTGCGTAGAAGGGATGATGTTGTACTCGTGTAACCAGGGACGACCGAGTAGAGCATTGTAGCAGGTCTTGGCGTCAATGACGTGAAACTTAATATCCGTGACGAGTAGTCCGAAGCGTAATGTTAATATCACGGATCCGAGAGTTCGTGACGACTGGGAGTCGAAGCCGGAGATGGTAATTTTATCACGAGCGAGGTGCTGAACGCTCATGCAGATTTCCTTCAACACCCGAACATTAAGGAGATTGACGGAGGATCCATTATCAACCAGAATTTTGCCTATCTTGATATCATGGCAGTATCCAGAGACGTACCGGGGACGGTTGTAGTCGCACGTACCAAGGAGAAGGTCTTCATCACCAAACGTGACATCGGCTGTGTGCACTTCTTCCGGTTCATCCTTCATCCTTTCTTCGGCGAGGAAGGCTTGGAATTGATCGGGCTCTTGTAGCGCCTTGATTAATGAATCTCTCGCTGCTTTTGATAATAAGAGGGTGTCAAGAATGCTGAGCTGCGAGGGTAGCTTCCTCAGGTGTGCTAGGATGTTATAGTCCACCTTACTCCTCTTGGGCGGGTCCTTGGCAGTTAGCTTTTTCATGACTTGGTCATCTAAGGCGATATCCTCAGCGACCTTTTCCTTTCCCTTATCTTTTCTAATTGCGGGTCCGAGATTCTTTTCCGGGAGCATGCGATTGCACAGCTGAATGTTTTCGCAGGCCTCTGGTTCTTCCTCTTTCCCTAAGATGGATTCTTTAAAGAGAGGGCCAAAGCCATTTCCTCGTCAGAATCGCTCCCAAAGGTGAGAACTTGTGATCCTCCGGCGTTGACCGTGTAACAGTTGCCGGTAGTTCTTTTGTGCCCTTCGATCGTACTTCTCTGCTCCCAACGGGTTCTGCGTCTCATCCGCTTAAAATGTTGCCGGTGAGTAACATATCCCTGCCACCTTATCTTAAAAGCGTCGCACTCCTCAGTGGAGTGTGAAATCTTCCGATGATATGAGCAGTAATTAGGATGCATCTCCGTTCCATTGCGAGTGTTCTCTTCCGAGGGCGGTAGCTTCATTCCCATTGATATGGCTTTAGCAAACCTTTTCCTCGTCTTGAATCTGTTTTTATTTGCATCGGATGTCTTTTGATCTGGCGGGAGTGCTTCGACTCTTTTGCTTAGTCGCCTGCGTTTGGCTCCTTCTGATGCGGCCATCTCACGCTCCCGATCGGCTTTACTTTTCAGACGAATCTCGTCTAGAAAGGCGTCGATCATTTCATCTGTTGGCCACACAAGTTCCGGTTCAGGCTCTGCCCCCAGTTTCTCAGTGCCAGGAGTTTTTTCATCGTCCGTAAATGAGTGGGAGATCACATGACAACTCGCTACGTATCCCTCGGATTCATCCGACGAGCTCTCTCCATTATCTTCCTCCTGAAAGACGTGGTTGAGGAACTCTTGGAGTGTGATGGGAGTTCGCGCCTTTTGATTGTACTCCTCCAGCGCGTCAATCTGTTTCTGCAAGTCCGTACGCTTGTTGCCAGGCTTCACGGGCCTCTTAGATTTCTTCTTCTTTTTCTTTGAAGATTTCGACGGCTGGTTGTGAGTGCTCGGGCCATCACCACTGATCTTCGGAGTTGGGTGCGGTTTTAGCATCCCTTCAATGATCTGGGGTTCCAGCGGGTTCTTCCACCTGACTGCCGGGCATGTCTGGAGCTCATTCAACATTCTTTTGGTTTTTGCTGAAAGCACGATTTCCCATGGAGCTTCTTCAATGAAAGAACAAGTTGCCCCCGGTGTGTCCGTTTTCTTAGGAGTGTGAGGTTGTGGCGGGTTCACCTTCCACTTCTCGGACATCGCAAACTTGCCCTGTAGGTATTGATCTTCAATCCATCCTTTGAAGACGAAGCAATCCTCAATCGGATGGCTTACCGTTTGATAGTATGGGCAGTAGTTGGGGTTATTCACCTCACTGGGTTGCGGCGGTCGCCTTGGATTTGGCAAGTTGATAAGCCTGTTGCATACCGCCAGCTCGAATAGCCTCTTCGTCTTATCCCACGGGAATGAGTAGGGGCGCTTCATTTTCTCATTATAATACCTCCGTCTTTCTTCCAGTTGATCCGCCAGCTTTGGGGCACTGGGTTGCTACTGAGCGTTCAGAACGAAGGTTGCCTTCTTTTTACCCTTGTCATTCCGAGATTCCGGCTTCGGGGGAGGCGGTCTGTGACCCATCTGGTCCATCTGGGCCAACTTGTCGATCAAAGCCTGGAACGTGGTTGGTTGAAAGAACATCATGAACTGTGAGATAGTTGCATGAGGATCTAGGGTACCCACGAACATGCCCACCGCGGGCGCTTCCTCGATGCGTTGTTCGCATTTTGACCACAAGTTTTGCCAGCGTATAGCGTACTGGACCCACGTCTCACCTGGTTTCACCCTGGCATTAATCAATGCCGTTATCGGAGTGCGTTCGCTGGCGCTCGCGAATCGCTGCGTAAATAGCAGCTCCATCTCCGCAAATGTTTTGACGGAGTCGTTCGGGAGCTCAGAGTACCATTCGAACGCTGTTTCTGACAAGCTACCGACGAACTGGTGAAGTAAGAGCTTATCGTCGCCGCCAGTGTTGCCACAAAGCGTCCTGAACTGGGCCACATGTTGATGGGGATTTCCTGTCCCCTTGTAGACATGGAATTTCGGTATTGTATAGCCCGGCGGGTACTTGATCTGATCATACCAGCTCGGATATGGTTGCCCCGTTTTGACGACTTGGCCGGCTTCTTCAGTTGCCTGATGAACCCGTATCTGTTGAGCTATATATTCATCAAGGTCAGCTTTGGAGATTGTCTCCTCCTTGGCTGTTGACAGAGCCGGTGGAGGATTTGACGTTTCTCCCCTGTCGTCTTCAAGGACGATTGGAGGATCTTCAGCAGGAGAATCTTGTTGGATCATCATTCCCACCATGTCCTGGAACAAGAGGGCTATTCGCTTTATATTGGCTGCTTGTTTGGCAGCCTCTTTATCCTTCTTCTCCAATATCCTATGAAGGAATTCAGCGTCAGTTTCTTGCTCCTGACGTTGATCAGATGACGCTTCGGGGATTTCTTTCGGCCCAGTGAGTGCGGCCATCGCGTTCATCATTTCTTAGAGCTTCTGCTGTTGCTCATGAGCTTTGGTCACTGACCGTGTAAGCGGTCTATGACCCGTAGATGCACGGCTGTCCTCCTTTCCCGACGCCATGTATACAGTATGGACCACGATGCCCCCGGACTTAGCGCATTTAGGCTCACCGCCTTTGGCATTTGCCGCAGGCACGGGGATTTTCTCTGGTCTTCTTCTCTTGTGGGCCGTTGAAGTTGAGGGGGCCGTTGCAGCGGGCACCCTGGCGGTTGTCGTCCTTTGTTGTTTGACAGGACGTTTCTTTTCTTCCTGCACTTTCGCCCTTTTCTGTTGACAAGAGCAATCTTGGTCAATTACCGAGTCTTGAACCTTTCGCCAGACTTTATAAATTTTGGAGGACAGCCGTTGAGGGGGCTGCTCCGGCTTTGCTTCTGTAACACTCCCCGTAGGTGGAGGAGATCTTTTCAACGTAGCAGTCGGAGAGTTCTTGCGTACCCTCCTTAGCGGTTCAAAGCTGTTCCCAGTTGGAACAGCAGCATCAACTTCCACCATTGGAGCTGGTGGAGTTAGCCCTGAGGGGGAGTTGCCCCCAGCCTTCCTTACTTGGTGCCAGTGGCGACGTCGAGCGTGTCGAGCTGTTGGGGTTGGTTCGGTGATAGGGACAGCTTCGTTTTGCCCCCTGTCCGAATGAGGCGTTGCCGGTGCCAGCCTCTTAAAGATTGACGTTGTCTTTTGAGTGGCGATGTTTAATCTGTCAAAGACAGACCCTCGAATAGGAGCAGGTGCCGGAATAGTCAGCCTTGAAAAGACCGACTCTTTAGCAGGAGAAGCCGTCTTGACGACTTCAGGACTGGAGATGGCTGTCTTTTTTGCGATGGCCATGTCAGGGGTCACGGGCTTCTTGGCAGGCCCATTAGAGTTCAGGTTCATCCTGGTCAAGACCGAGGCTGCCGGCTTGACATTGGACGACCCGTTGAGAGGGGCCGTTGTAGCAGTGAGCCGATCGAAGACCGACTTCTTTTGCGCTTCCGGTGTGGGCACTGGAATGGTGAAGCTTGCAGGCGGAAGCATGGTCCCGAAGAACAGACCGGTGGTGGCCTGAGTCACCTGTTCCACTGGCATGGCGAGGATGGAAGCCGCTTGAGGCCCATAGGCTACACTTCCAGGTGATGCGGAGTGTCTGTTGCACTTGCATTTCGAACAGCTCGAGTAGATGCCAGCCATTGATCCTTTTGCTTTCTGCAGCAAACGAAACACCAAATCTTAGTACTTCGAAACCCAAGGGCAACCATTAGTGAACCGCGATTGGTTCGCGAATCACGACACACGAAGTGTGGAGTGGAAGGAGGAAAACGTCCCACCGGGCGTGCCAGAATCTGTTCCCCTCCGAATAGGCGGCGCAACGGACGTCTTGCCTGAGATTCGGGGCAGATGCTAATTGGTGCTATCCGTCCACTTCTCCGAAGATGCCAAGTTGATTTATGGCACCGCATATCGGAGGTTTAAACAGATGCGTCCGATGTAGCAGATTTCGTCAGATTCCCCCTCGCTTGAGGGGTTTTTGATTACGGGGACGCTCTTCCCTGCAGGCGCAAGCCCCTGCAGTTAATTACGCTACCGCATTGCGATAACAACTTTCTCCTTCTCCAGATGATCACTTCGTGTCGTGTGTGTTTATTCTGTGTTTGGTTGCCCGTGGATTGTATACGGAGACTGAGTTATGTCGTCGCCCATAGGGCGTGGACGAGTCCAAATCCGTATTATCTTAGATTTAGGATTGGGGGTTTGGGTTTAAGGATACGTTAGCCTCATTCGAGACTAAGATCGACTTAAACATTTGTTAAGGATACGTTAGTCTAGTTTTCAGACTAAGATCAACTTAACGGGATCTTTTAGATCCAACAAGAGAGCAATTAAGGGGGCCCTATTGCTTAGTTTAGTGACATTGCGGTCAATAGGTAGTTTAAGGACATTGCGGTCCAATGTTAGTTTTAAGACGTTGCGGTCAAGGTTAAGGACATCATAGTCCGTGGATTTAAGGACTCCACAGTCTGATGTTAGTTTTAAGACATCCCGGTCAAGGTTAAGGACCTCATAGTCCGTGGATTTAAGGACTACACAGTCCGATGTTAGTTTTAAGACATCACGGTCAAGGTTAAGGACCTCATAGTCCGTGGATTTAAGGACTCCACAGTCCGATGTTAGTGTTAAGACATCCCAGTCAAGGTTAAGGACCTCATAGTCCATGAGTTTAAGGACCCCACAGTCCGTATCAATGTGTGGTCATCGGGACCCGTCACCTCTTTGAAAACGTTGAGGAATTACAACGCCAAGTATCAAAGGAGTGAAGAGATGTACCCTTGAACCAAGGTAGATTAAATAGTTTCTGGCCCAATTTGGAACTAAGACCAATTAATAATATTATGAGCCCATTAGCCCAGTTAAGTTTGAATTGAGGACTTATGGCCAGCTTGGGCTAAGTCCAATCATATTTGGAGTATTGGCCTTCTGTTGGTTCATTGAAGGAGAGGCATTGCCTCTAGAAACTTAGGCAATTGGGCTAAAGCTAGTGTTAAACACTAAAGACCAACAATGTTGAACACTGAGATCAAGATTAGCAAGTTAGTGTTTAACGCTTAAAGATAGCCAGTGTTAAACACTAGCAACAAGGCTTTCAAATTAGTGTTAAATACTAAAACAAATCAGTGTTAAACACTGGCAATAGAGATTTCAAATTAGTGTTTAACACGAAGGCAAATCAGTATTAATCACTGGGAACAGAGATTTTAAATTAGTGTTAAACACTAAATAAAATTCAGTGTTAAACACTGCAAATAAAGTTTTTTTTCAAATTAGTGTTTGAACACTAGAGCAAATCAGTGTTAACACTGGATACAGAGATTTTAATTTAGTGTTAAACACTAAGGCAAGAGGGGTCACGTGGTAGCACGTGAGAGCGCCCTACTTCTCTTTATTTTGTTCTGTCAAAACTATTGAATACTTTGAAGTATCACGTGTTGTCACGTGATAGGAATTTGGGTGTTTGTCTATTAGAGCTTCAACCAAGGGGTCACGTGGTAGCACGTGAGAGCGCCCTAGAGCTCTTTTCTGTTTCTTTTACCTTTTTCTCTGTGTGCTCCAGGGGTCACGTGGGGCACGTGAGGCGTTGTCTCAAAGCTCTTTTCTGTGGATCTTTGCAGGGGTCACGTGGTAACACGTGACTCTGATTCTTTGCATGTTTTAAAAATCTGTTCATCTTTTAAGAATTAGATTCTTCATAGGGTCAAGCTCTAGCAATAAACTTTAGAGAAATTAAATTCCTTCTTTCTTTTGAAGAATTATATTCTTATATAGGGTTAAACCCTAATTTCTTTTCTGTAGGAATTAAATTCCCCATATATGTAAAGAATTAGATTTTGGCATAAGGTGAAACCCTAATTTCTTTTTTAGGGAATTAAATTCCTGTAAATTTGAGAGAATTAAGTTCTCAATTAGGGTTAAACCCTAGTTCTGTCCATTCTGAAGGAATTAAATTCCTCGGGTTAAACCCTAATTTTAGCTTAAAGGAATTAAATTCCTATCATTTTGTGAGAATTAAATTCTCAAAGCTCAATTCCTCCTCTATGTTTTAAATCTGCATAGCAGGATCTCAACCCAATGAGAATTAAATTCTCAATTCATGGGGAGATGTGCACTTTGCAGATCCTCCACCAGAGAAAGAACTAAGTTCTTTTCTTATATAAGAGTTAAACTCTTTTGAGAATTAAATTCTGTTTTGAAGCCTCTCTTTTCTTTTCTTACTTAGGGTTTTTCTTTTGCAGAGAATCAAAATTTTCCTTCTGAATTTTCAAGATTCCAAGGCTCTATATCTCTCTCTGTATATCTCAAACTCTCTCCTTTGGCTCCTATTTATAGGAGAAGGAAAAGAATCAATCTGTTTAGTGAATCTTTCATTGAAAGATTTCATTTGTTTATTGAGAGATTTGATTTATCTACATCATTAATCTGGGCCTTTAGATTATTAGGTGAATTTTATTCACCATTGGATTTTAAATTCAAAGATATCACTTTGTTATTTCGGTTAGATTTAGGGGAAAATCTTTCCAAGCCCAAGGTTTTTCCATAAATTGGTGATATTTAATCACCTTCAGATTCTTGATCCAACGGTTTCAAATAATTCTTCTTCATTTTGGGAAGATTTGAAGGATCTTTCCTCAGAATTTAATTCTGTTAAAGAATAAGGCTTTTAAAGCCGGCCGGTCACGTGTGGCCACGTGACCGTTGGTCACGTGTGGCCACGTGACCTCTGGTCACGTGTAGGCACGTGACCCCTGAAATGGGCTTCTCTTCTTCCGCGCTTTGTTTTCTAGCCGCTGCTTAACCATCATGTGCCGTCACGTGACCACTGGTCACGTGTGAGCACGTGATGCCTCTTCTGAAGTTTCTTCTTGACTTTTAATTAGAGAACAAATATGCTCTGTGCCGCTGCTTAAGCATCACGTGCCAACACGTGACCGCTGGTCACGTGTGAGCACGCGATGCTTCTTCTGAATCTTTTCCTGAATTTTAATCAGGGAACAAATGCCCCCACAGCGTTACTCTCACGTGTCTGCACGTGAGTGCAACGTTGTCACTTTTGTGACCGTTGGATCTGCCTTGGGAGTAGGGTAGATGAAACGTTTTCCATCCCATCCTATAAATGCCCATGTCTTTTCAGAAGCGCCTCCACTTTGCTCATCTTCCTCCTTGCATACTTTTCTTTCTGAGAATTTAATTCTCGTTTCCAGAGCTTAGTTATCTGTTTCAAACATTTTCCAGAATTTAACTCTGTTGACTGATTCCTTTTCCTCAGGTAATCATCTTGAGCGACCGAAGGACTTTTACAAAAATCACCACCGGATTTAAAATCCAGATCAAGGGTTTTTCCCTTTGACAAGAACACATATTTATTTTTAGTTTAAGTTCTTCCACAAGAACAGAAAACCATCTAATTTTCAAACTGTAGATCTCTTAGGGTCTCTTTAACCTTTAGGGAGATGATGGTGTCGGTTGTTCCTTCCATGGAATTTAATTCCATCTCCAAGGAGCTCTGGCTCTGGAACCACATTTTCTGGGAATCTAATTCTCTTTTTCAAAAAAGGAATTTAATTCCTACGAAGAACTAAGTTCTTCCCAGGAAACTTCATGGGTTTTCTTGCCCTGAGTCGTCTTCTTCACAATCAAGAAGCAGTTTACACTGTTGGTCTTTGGGAATTTAATTCCCTTGATTCTGTTTGATTCATCACAGAGCCCAAGATGGATTTGTCTTTTAGGGGAATGTGTAGGGTCACTTGAAACCCACTGCTTATTTAATGAGAATATTCCCCTTTGTCTCATTATAGTTGCTGTGCCTCATCATTAGCCAGCCGTCATCTTAATTTCGTGGGACCCCCATGTTTTGTAACTAATGGTCCTACCAAACGAGTCCTCTGTCGCTTTCTTCAACTGTCTTCATATATTTATGCTCATGTATATATATACATACATACATACATACATACATATATATATATATATATATTGCTGGCTTCACTTTTGACAGTTTTCCTTTACTTCGTTTCAGGTGTGATGGCTTCTGTTCCGCACTTTCCCTTCACTCGCTCGGGGGCCGCTTTTCCTCAGTCACCATCTGATGAGGAAGCGATGGCGATGATCCGGGCTCATGACCCGAACTGCATTAGCTTACTTCTATGGGGAACTTGGTACAGCCATATCATCCAGGGTCGCCGGAGTTTCCTCTGCGAAGTGCCGACAGAACCCACTTTCCCGTTCTTGCCGATGGACCCTTCGAGGACGGTTTTCGCTGTGGAGATGCCAAATTGGACTCCAATGGGACGGCTCGAGCCTTCGACAACCGGTATCCCAAACTATCCGATCCCAGCTATAGATATCCTGGGGCGACACATTTGCCAGGGTGAGGCCCACTCATGGGGACAGATTTATAAGATAGGGCTCACTCCTCGACACCCCACGGGCTACCTCCTCTGGGCTCGCTATATCCTTGCTACCCATCGTGCGCGGCTGCAGAAGGTCGGGCTTTACCAGGCGATATATGCGTCACTCTTCCATTATCAATCCCCGCATGTCTGGTGGGTTAAGGCATTCTTGAATCAATGGAATCTCCCCACCAACACTTTCTTCTAGGGAACAGAGAGGTTTCGATCTCTTTGGGGGAATTTTATGAGATCCCGGGGCTGCCAATTCGAGGGACACTTTATGAGGAGTTGCTGCCTTCTGATGAATACGTCTTTGAGCCCGAGCCCGCACCGCTTGACGGTTTGTCTGCTGAGAATGCCATTCGCCACAAGCGTCCTAGTTTGATCAAGGCGTTAGGTATCTTTGACTGATTGTTCACCGAATCTGAGGAGCAGGGCGTTACTTTTAAGAGCTTCATTGCCTGCTTCCTTCGTGAGGACGTCTTGTCGAAGACTGCTCCGAAGCTCGCAAATATCAAAGACCCATTTGAGTTTGGTCCGAAGAAGCTTCCGACCAATGAATCGGATCTACCGCAGTACTACATCCCCATAATGTCGCCGACGTCTTTCGAATCTATTGCAGCTCCCGGCATGGATGAGGAGACGTTCTTCGTTGGGTTCATCAGTGTCTGGCTCAGCTGGTTTGTCATCCCTATGCATCGCCGCTTTATAAGAGTTTCGGTCATCTACCCGGCTCACCGTATAGCGGAGGGAACGCGGCTGGCCGTTGGCATCCCGGCATTGGCGCATCTCTATCACGGGTTAGGCACTGCAGCTAATACTTCCACCCCTGGCGTAGATGTGGTAAATTTCTCGCTTCATTACTTTACGTCTTGGATCGAAATGCACATCATGGGTGCTTTCGCTATGCATCAAAGGCCCGCATTCTACGACGCCTATACCTTCCCGCGGCTTATGCGATTGGTGGATGCTTCTGCCGCTGACCCGACTCAATTCGGGGCTATTCGGGCATTGATTTCTCCTTATGCTACTGCTGGCGGGTTGGTTTTTAATGATCAGGTCTTATCTTCTTCCGCGTGTTCAGTCCAGCCGCTTTGGGACCGGTCAATAGATAACGTGCTCTCTTTGAAGCCCCGGGAGGCCGCGCACTTACACGCAATCAGACCGGGTTACCTGGTATTCCGTCAGGATAGCGCGGTCCTTTTTATGAGGTACAATCCGCATCGCTTTGCCCTGCAGTTTGGCTACGATCAGGGCGTCCCGTTTGAGGCTTTCATAGTCGCGCCGATTCCTTCGCTCGAGGCCGTTCGAGATGCCGTCCGCCACTTTGTGAGGCTGAACCCCGGTTCCCAGTTCATGATCCCCGATGGTGATTACATGCCCCGGTGCGTGGGGTCGTTCACAGGCTGGTATCTCCATCGGGTCAACCCGATTATTATTGAGGAAAGAAGAGTACTGCTCGGCCACGGTGCCCCTACTCAGGTTCTGGCCATGGGAGCTACGTTGCGACCGCGCGCCCCGGTCCGCTTTCCTCTGAGGGATACCGGCACCGTGCTTATTCCGGGAGAGTCGGGAGTGGATCTTACCCCAACAGCTGGTATGCCCCTGGGTACTCGGTCGTGGGGTAAACGGGCTCCGGTAACAGCGCCACCACCCGAGGCAGCACCGCCCCCTGCGGCATCGACAATGGCGGCGTCATCCTCGGTCGTGGCACCAAGCGAGGGTAATAGGGATGAGGGTGTTGAAGGTGACGTGGGCCGCCACCGCACTAAGGCTCCACGGGGAAAGAAACGGTCGTGTTCGGCGGCCGGTTCTGGATCTAAGAGGTGGAGGAGGGTGGCCACCAACTTGCTCGACTCTTTAATAGAGTCTGAGCCCATTCTTGAGGACGAACCATTGGCCTTGCAGGAATCAGATGCCGGCTTACTTTTTCCGGGTTCGGCCGCCGAGGAGGCCGCGCAATTGGCTGAGGCCATACGGCGTTCTAAAGATGAGTCTCAGAAGCCAAGGGTTCCAAAGAAAGCTTATCCTGCCGTAATCTTCTATGAAGACCCCTCATGGATCCGGCGGCGGTTCATTGGCCCTTTGGAGGAGTGGGGAGAAAGGGCCCTGAAGCAGGCCGCTTCGGAGAATGCTGCGGACGCGCTCTCCTTATGGACCGGCGGCCATGAGTCCACCCTCGAACCCCGGCGAGCACGCCTCTTTGAGAAGGAGCATCGGCTTGAAGAAGCCATATTGAAGGCTTCCCTGCGCATTGGTATGTTTTTTTTTATACTTCTTTGCAATTTTTTGGATTGTTTATGCCCGTATATATGTATTCTTATCCTTGTGTGGATTGTGTAGAGTCTTCGGCGATGGGGGAGGTCCCTACGGGCTTGTTGAAGCTAAAGCCTGTTGACATTCCCGATGCAGCCTTGCTCGATGTGGAGGGGGCTGACGAGGTTGTTTCTCTTGCCATAGAGCCTCCAGTGGCGGTTCCTGATCACGGAGCACTTGCTCCTTTGGTAGAGGCTCCTTTGGGGGTTGCCTCCCCAACGACTCTTCCTGCGGGCGGCCCAGAGGCTGGAGGAGAGGTAGTTGGGACTATCCTCCCTTTGCTGGAGCCGGAGATCACGGCGGAGGCCGTTGAAGCCGCCATCCCCCCAACTCAGAATGGGAGGAGTATTGAAGGTAACCTTCTACATTTTAGATTAGCCATCTTTCTGTTGTCTGAACTCTTTTGTTTTCTCAGAATTGCGCGGGCTGGTGGCCTCTATCGCTGATTTGTCTCCCCGGCAATCGTTTCAGCGTCTGTTGGAGATGGCAGCTCCGCAGGCGGTATCCCCTCAACGCATCGTCCTCTCATCTGGACAAGGTTAGTGTCGTTCGCCATTTCTTATAGCATCACTGTTATTTTGCGTATTGACATTGACGTTCTCTACAGCCTTGGAGGCCGATGATGAGGTTGAGGTCCTCGAAGGGCCAGGGGAACCTTCAGCTCCTACTTGCATGACCGTAGGTGAGTGACATTTCAACATAGTCCCACTTGTTCCTTTGATTAAGAGTTTTACTGACATTTTTCAAATCCGAACAGCCTTGCCAGCCCCCATAGCACTGGAATCGCGTATCGCCATGCTGCCCGGCCCCTATGCTTTGCGAGCCTCAGAGCGCCTGGCCCAGTTAAGCCTTGTCTCCTTGTCGTCTTTGATCGAGGAGCTTCGTGCTGGCAGTGCAACCACAGCTGAAGCATTTGCCGCTGAAGCTAACGGTTCTCTTCCTTTTCTTGCTACCTACCATAGCGAAGAGGTGGTGCGAGTCTGGGTGGAGTTCTGTCGGCAGGTGGAGGCTTGCTTGCACACCCTTGAGTGTTCCCGCCTTTTCTCGGAGGCCATGGCTGCAAAGGCGGACTTGCGGGGGCTGATAGCGCGGTGTGCGGCAAACATGGCCTCATGCGAGAAGAGGCTCGGCCGCAAGTTCTCGGAAAGGGAGCTGTCCTCTAAAGCATTGAGCAAGCTTCAAACCAGCCTCGCAGCCAAAGCCAACAAAGCGTATGAACTCTGGCGAGTACTTCAAGAGTCTTTCAGAGAGGTGGTGGCCCTCGATAAAGCTACCGTGTTCACTCGCGAACGGGTCGAGGTTCACAAGGCTACTGAGAAAGAGCTCGAAGGCCGGCTCGCCTCGTATCAGGCCCAACAGGCTCAAGCGGAGGCCCGTCTTCTGGCGATACTGAATCATGAAGCCGTGATCCAGCAAAAGAAGGACGAGCTAGTAAAATTGCTACATCGCCCGCCGGCTTGAAAACTTGTATCTTTTCCCTTTTTCTTCTTTTGTACATACTCCTGAATGAGAGTACATATTTTTCGTTCCTTCACGAATTGTACTTTGTATCCATTTTGGTTTATGAATAAAGACATATTTTCCTTCTCAATAGTGTGTCTCCTTTTTATTGAATGTGTCCTGCGGGCAATCTATCTTGATCTCTTTGCAGGACAATGATGGCTTAGGATTCAGGGTTAAAATCTGCCTCCTAAGACTTTTGAGCTTTATGAGCCGTGATGGTCTCATAAAGAGTTTTTCTCCCTACAGGTCAAGAGGATCCCGTAGGTGTAAGTTCCTCTGAGGATTCTTAAGCGGGTTTTCCCTTGAGAGTCGTAAGGATCTCACAAGAGAGTTTTCTTCCTTACAGGTCGTGAAGACCCGCAAGTGTTGGGTGCGGTCGCCCTTATCCGTATTTCACTGGGTCAGGGGTTGGTTTGGGATGGTTTCCAGGATATCGTAGTTTAAAGACATTGCGGTCAAGGTTAAGGACCTCATAGTCCGTGGGTTTAAGGACTCCACAGTCCAATGTTAGTTTTAAGACATCACGGTCAAGGTTAAGGACATCATAGTCCGTGGATTTAAGGACTCCACAGTCCGATGTTAGTTTTAAGACATCACGGTCAAGGTTAAGGACCTAATAGTCCGTGGATTTAAGGACTCCACAGTCCGATGTTAGTTTTAAGACATCACGGTCAAGGTTAAGGACGTCATAGTCCGTGGATTTAAGGACTCCACAGTCCGATCTTAGTTTTAAGACATCACGGTCAAGGTTAAGGACCTCATAATCCGTGGATTTAAGAACTCCACAGTTCATGAAACGTGTGGTTACTGGGACCCGTCACCTCTTTGAAGACGTTGAGGAATTACAACGCCAAATATCAAAGGAGTGAAGAGATGTACCCTTTAACCAAGGTAAAATCAGTCTAGAATCATGTTAGTTTTAAGAAATTACGGTCGAGGTTAAGGACATCATAGTCCGTGGATTTTAAGGACTCCACAGTCCGATGTTTGCTCTGGATGCTTCACACGAGTTCACTGCCGTGTTCTGCGAGGACCAGGCTCCCCTCTGGGCGTTTTCCGCGGGATCAAAGAGTGACGTTATCTGCGTTCCATGTGACCAACAATTTTGCACTAGATGCTTCACACGGGTTCACTGCCGCGTTTGGCGAGGACTAGGCTCCGCTCTGGATGCTTCACACGGGTTCACTGCCATGCTCTGCGAGGACCAGGATCCGCTCTGGACATTTTCCATGGGGTCAAAGAGTGACGTTATTCGCGTTCCACGTGACCAGGAATTTTGCTCTGGATGCTTCCCACGGGTTCACTGCCGTGTTCTGCGAGGACCAGGCTCCGCTCTGGGCGTTTTCCGCGGGGTCAAAGAGTGACGTTATCCGCGTTCCACGTGACCAGAAATTTTGCACTAGATACTTCACACAGGTTCACTGCAGCGTTTGGCGAGGACTAGGCTCCGCTCTGGATGCTTCACACAGGTTCACTGCCGTGCTCTGCGAGGACCAGGATCCGCTCTGGACGTTTTCCACGGGGTCAAAGAGTGACGTTACCCGCATTCCACATGACCAGGAATTTTGCTCTGGACGCTTCCCACGGGTTCACTGCCGTGTTCGGCGAGGACCAGGCTCCGCTCTGGACGTTTTCCACGGGGTCAAAGAGTGACGTTATCCGCGTTCCAAGTGACCAGGAATTTTGCACTAGATGCTTCACACGGGTTCACTGCCGTGTTCGGCGAGGACTAGGCTCCGCTCTGAATGCTTCGCACGGGTTCACTGCCGTGCTCTGCGAGGACCAGGATCCACTCTGGACGTTTTCCACGGGGTCAAAGAGTGACGTTATCCGCGTTCTACGTGACCAGGAATTTTACTCTGGATGCTTCCCACGGGTTCACTGCCGTGTTCGGCGAGGACCAGGCTCCGCTCTGGACGTTTTCTACGGGGTCAAAGAGTGACGTTATCCCCGTTCCACGTGACCAGGAATTTCGCGCTAGATACCTCACACGGGTTCACTGCCGTGTTCTTCGAGGACTAGGCTCCGCTCTGGATGCTTCACACGGGTTCACTGCCGTGCTCTGCGAGGACCAGAATCTGTTCTGGACATTTTCCACGGGGTCAAAGAGTGACGTTATCCGCGTTCCACATGACCAGGA
Organism: Agapanthus africanus; assembly: GCA_030015575.1. Classification (NCBI taxonomy): domain Eukaryota; kingdom Viridiplantae; phylum Streptophyta; class Magnoliopsida; order Asparagales; family Amaryllidaceae; genus Agapanthus; species Agapanthus africanus. The sequence continues at coordinate 747,107,740 of CM057341.1, read as the reverse complement.
ATTTTGCTCTGGATGCTTCCCACGGGTTCACTGCCGTGTTCTGCAAGGACCAGGTTCCGCTCTGGGCGTTTTCCGCGGGGTCAAAGAGTAACGTTATCCGCGTTCCACGTGACCAGGAATTTTGCACTAGATGCTTCACACGGGTTCACTACCGTGTTCGGCGAGGACTAGGCTCCGCTCTGGATGCTTCACACGGGTTCACTGCCGTGCTCTGCGGGGACCATGATCCGCTCTGGATGTTTTCCACGGGGTCAAAGAGTGACGTTATCCGCATTCCACGTGACCACGAATTTTGCTCTGGATGCTTCCCACGGGTTCACTGCCGTGTTCGGCGAGGACCAGGCTCCGCTCTGGACGTTTTCCATGGGGTCAAAGAGTGACGTTATCCGCGGTCCACGTGACCAGGAATTTTGCTCTGGATGCTTCCCACGGGTTCACTGCCGTGTTCGGCGAGGACCAGGCTCCGCCCTGGACGTTTTCCACAGGGTCAAAGAGTGACGTTATCCGCGTTCCACGTGACCAGGAATTTTGACTTTGTCTGTATTTCACGAAGTCGGAATTTGACTCTCGGTCAGCTGTACACCGCCGAGTCATGGAATTGGGAGTTGCTGCTGTTCCGCTTTGCTTGATGTTGTGTCTGCTGTAATGAGACGGGTGTTGAGAGGATCTCTAGGCTGTCTGTGAACCATCGAGATTTGGTTTCTTCTTCTGATGAAACCTGGGGAGGAGGAGTGTGATTCCTTCTTTGTTTGCGTCCCTGGATTGTATACAGGGATTGATGTAGCATCACCTATAGGGCATAAATTTAATTTTTATTTTATTTCTTTTTCTGCGATACTCTATCATTTCAGCTTTTATATCACGAAAGTCGCGATTGCCCCATCATTTCGGCTACTTTTCGCGGTGCCCAATCATTTCGGCTATTTATTTTATTTTTCACTCGCTGCTTTTTATTGCGAGTTGCCCAATCATTTCGGATATTTATTTTATTTTTCACTCGCTGCTTTTTATTGCGAGTTGCCCAATCATTTCGGCTATTTTTTTATGCATACATTTTTACTTGCTGATTTTGTCACAAGTTGCCCCATCATTTCGGCTATTTCGTATGCATGTGTGGCTTGTTGGATTTTCGCTGCAAGCTTGGATTTATACACCGATTTCGGCATCAGCACCGTTACAACTGGGATATTGTCAGGGGCGAATCATCATTTGCCTTTGTCGATGTTGAACAAAGGTGGCTTAGTAAACAGGGTTAGGGGTCCTGTCGACTAAGGCTTTTGACTTCATGAGCCGTAAGGGTCTCACAAAGGTATTTCTCCCTACAAGTCGTGAGGATCTTGTAGGTGTGTTTTCTCCTTGGGAATCGTGAGGATTCCTAAGTGCATGTTCTCTTGTAAGTCGTAAGGATCTTACAAAAGAGTTTTCTCCTTATAAGTCGAGAGGACTTACAAGGGTTGTTCACTGTGTGGACATATCCCTAGTCACGGATGGGACTTGGTTATGGAAATGTTTATTCGCGCCCGTGGATTGTATACATGGGTCAATATTGAGCCACTTGTAGGGCAACATCGAAGGTTGTGGGGGAGGGGTTTGCTTAAGAACCGGTTCAGGTCTCTGTACCTTAAGACTTTCAAATCTTATGAGCCGTGAGGGTCCCATAAGAGAGTTCTCCTTACGAGTCGTGAGGACCCCGCAAGTGTAATTTCTCCTTAGGAATCGTGAGGATTCCTAAGTGTGTTGTTCCCTTGTGAGTCGTAAGGATCTCACGCGGGTGGTTTCTCCTTACAAGGTCGTGAGGACCCTGCAAGTGCCCTTTAACGAGGTTGCGTCCTTTCGGGTTTTCACAAAAACTCGCCGGTAGCCCTGCTGTTTTTACTCACGGAGCCCTTTCGGGTTTTCATCCGTGCCCATTTCGCTTATGGCTATACCGTTTTTATTTTTATTATATTTTTTTTATCGGCTTTGAGATGTTGCAATCCACCGTAGTTTATCGACATCTCTGTCAACCGCTAGTTTTAGGACATAGTGGTCCATTGTTAGTTTAAGGACGTTTCGGTCCATTATTAATTTAAGGACGTTTCGGTCCGTTATTAGTTTAAGGACGTTTCGGTCCGTTGTTGAAGAAGGCCGGTTTCTACTTATAGAGTTCGGGCTTAGGAAGATAGCGAGCGGACATGGTTGTCGTCATTTATCATTGACCTAGGCCTTAACTCGTCAAGCGTAGTATTTCTTTAGGAAGCGGCCGTTTATTGGCCTGAAAGGTCATTCACCGTGCATATCCATGAGCAGATACGCTCCACCCTGGTAGACCTTGTCTATGATATATGGGCCTTCATAGTTCGGCTCGAATTTTCCCCGCTTGGCGCGATTGGGGATCATAGGTCTTTTGACCACTAGCACAAGTTCGCCTTGGCGGAATGTTCTCGGCCTGGTCAATCTTTCATATGAGCGCGTCATCTTTGCTTTATAAGCCTCCAGATTTTGTTGCGCTATGAGCCGGGTTTCATCAAGGGCATCAAGCTCCTCAAGCCGAAGGTGAGCATTTTCTTCGTCCGTCTACTCGTAGTGGACTGCCATTCGTAGATAGGGTAACTCTATCTTGAGGGGGAGTACTATTTCTGTACCGAATACCAATGCGTACGGCGTCGTGTTTGTGGTCATTTCGAACGTAGTTCGATACGCCCAAAGAGCTTCTTGCAGTCTCTCGTGCCAGTCTTTCTTGTTTCGGGACACCGTCTTCTTTATGATCTTCGTCAAGGTCTTGTTGAAAGCCTCAGCTAGACCGTTAGCTCAGGGATTATAGACTGAGGAATATCTCCAGTCTATGTTGTGTTGCTGCGCGAAGCGGCCGATCTTGTGGTTTCTGTAGGCTCGCCCGTTATCGGAGATGATCCGTCTCGGAGTTCCAAACTGATAGATGACGTGTGTCTTGAAGAAGTGGAGGATATTCTCCGTCTTCACTTCCCTCAGCGGTACTGCTTCTGCCCATTTGGAGAAGTAATCAGTTGTCGCCAAAATGAATCGATGTCCTCTGGACGACGTTGGTTCGATGGGGCCGATTACGTCGGTTCCCCACATTTCAAACGGCCAGCTAGCCACCGTTGGATGTAGAGGATTTGGGTGCTGATGGATAAAGTCCCCATGAATCTGGCATGAGTGGCATTGCTTCGCATATTCGAGGCAGTCCTGAATCATCGTGGGCCAATAGTAGCCCATCCGTTTAATTTTCAACTTCATCTTCGGGCCTGCTTGGTGTGAACCGCAGAGTCCGTCGTGAACTTCCCGAACGACTCTTTTCGCCTTTTCAGGTCCCAGGAATCTCAGCCACAGGGAATCAAATGACCTCTTGTACAGAGTATTATTGACGAAGGAGAAGGACAGAGCTCGTTTCACAAGCTGATGTCTTGAGGACGCATCTTCAGGCATTCGACGGGATTTGAAGTAGTCTATGAAAACTTCTCTCCAATCTTCAGCCTTCTCTTGGTCCTTTATTTGCATAGCCTTTTGCTCGGTCACTCCCTTTTCTTCGGATGATTCCGGAGACATTTCTGTTGGGTTGAGGACCCGACGGCTTTATACCACGATTCTGACGTCATCGAGGTTCTCATCAGCCAGTTCTTTAGCGAGCTTGGCTAACGCGTCTGCCTTGCTATTTTCTGCACGCGGTATGCTTTCCAGCATGTAGGAGGGAATTTGAGTCAGCAATCGCTGTACTCTCTCGCCATACTTCACCAGCTCTGGCTTGCATGTCTGGTAGTTGCCGTTCACTTGGCTAACGACCAGTTGAGAGTCTCCATATATAAGGAGGTTCTCAATCCCCATGTCGATGGCGATCTCAAGGCCTGCTATCAAATCTTCGTATTCAGCTTCATTGTTCGTCCTCGGCTCTGTTAAGGAGAAAGCAAAGCGCATTATCCCTCCTTGTGGAGTTACGAAGATGAGGCCTACCCCCGATTTGATTATAGGCGTGTTTTGTTTGCGCTTCTTCATGGAAGACGCTCCGTCGAAATAGAGTTCCCACCGGGTACTACTTCCGTTGATCGTGTCAAACGCATGTTCGTCTGGCAGATCGCAATTCAGAGGAGAATCGGCAGGTATCGGATGTTCAGCGAGGAAGTTGGCAATGGCCTGGCCTTTCACTGCCTTGAGAGGCTGATAGGTTATCGTGAACTCCATCAAGAGTAGGGCCCGTTTAGCGAGTTGCCCCGTTAATATGGCCTTCGACATCAAATATTAAAGGGGGTCCACCTTCGAAATGAGACGGACTTCATGCGCCAACGCATAGTGCCGGAGTTTCGTTATCGCGAAGATCAACGCCAGGCAGTGCTTTTCGATGGGGGAATAATTGCTTTCTGCCCCCAGTAGGACTCGACTTAAATAGTAGAGCGCTCTCTCCTTCCCTTGGTCGTTCTCTTGTGCCCATAATGCGCTTAAGGAACCTTCGAGGGCTGTGGTATAAAGAATAAGAGGTTTTCCCTTGACCGGAGCAGCCAACACCGGCGGGTTCTGCAGGTACTGCTTGATCTCGTCCACTGCGCCTTGGCATTTGTGATCCCAGACGAACGGGGTTCCCTTCCTTATCAGGTGACTGTAAGGGCGGCACTTGCCGGAGAGATTGGCTATAAATCGCCGGATGTACGCGAGCTTTCCCTGGAGAGACCGCAATTGTTTGAGAGTCCTTGGTGGTGGCATTTCCATGATCTCCTTGATCTTCGACGGATCTATCTCGATACCCCGGTGCCGGACAATGAACCCTAGGAATTTACCTGAGGACACCCCGAACGCACATTTAAGTGGGTTCATTTTCAAGTTATATTGTCGAAGGCGTTGAAATACGATCATCAGATACTCAAAATGTTCCTCGTATGATTTGTTTTTCACTACGAGGTCGTCGATATAGCATTCGACGATTTCACGTATGAGGTCATCGAAGATCTTCGTCATGGCCCTCTGATAGGTGGCACCGGCGTTCTTTAAACCGAAGGGCATAACTTTGTAGCAGAATATACCCAAAGGAGTCCGGAAAGCAGTGTGCTTCTGGTCTTCGGGATGCATCTTTATCTGATTGTATCCCGATGAGCCGTCCAAGAAGGAGAAAATTTCGTGAGTGGATGTATTATCTATCATCATCTCGGTGACCGGCACTTCGAAATCGTCCTTCGGGCAAGCTTTATTGAGATCCCGGAAGTCTACGCATATGCGCACTGTCCCATTTTTCTTCATTACCGGGACGATGTTAGCGATCCAGTCAGGATATTGAACTTCTTGGATGAAGCCAGAGTCGATTAGCTTCTTAACCTCGGCATTGATACTCATCTCAAGCTCGTGCCGCATTCTTCTCGGCGCCTGTTTGACTGGCTTGATGTCCGGGGATATCGCCAATTTATGTACAGCAATTTCTGGATCTAGTCCTGGCATTTCAGAATAGTTCCATGCGAAGCAATCTCTATGCTGCATAAGCACGTCTTTTAACGCAGCCATCCTTTCTTCAGATAGCATCTCGCTGACGAATGTCGGTTGCGGGTCGTTCGCCGTTCCCAACTCAATTTTCTTGAGGTTATCTGCAGTAGTATGTATGCCATCTTCCAGCTCTTTCGGCGCTGGTGGAAATTCTGAGATTACCTTGTCGTCATTGTTTTCGAAACACCAAGTAAGGTCATCCATATTCTCGGGCTCTCCTTTTGATATTGTTATCATATGACAAGTACGAACTCGCTTCCAAGACCGACGTGGATCTGGTTCTGCTCTTGTAGCTTTGGGTTCGTGCTTTTGTGGCAGCGTTACCCTCCAACTGTCAGATAGAGCGAACTTGCCGAGCTGATACTGATCTTCGACCCAGTTCTTGAAGGTGAAGCAGTCTTCAAGAGGGTGTCCTATTGCTCGGTGATAAGAGCAATAGCCCGGATGAGAGACCTCGTTAGCTTGCTCGGGGTGTTTGGACTCCGGAAGCGTAATCATTTGATGTTTTAAAGCGAGATCAAGTATCTTCTTTGTCTTGTCTTGAGGGAAAGAATATGCTTGACTCATCTTCTTCATGTGGGACAGATCCGGACCGCCCAATTCCCGATTACATGACTCTTTGATCCCGCGTTGTCGTTGTCGAATCCCTTTTCCGCTTTTTGACTTATTTCTGCCTCTGCGTCGGGCCTTTTTTACAACATGTTGACAGGGAGGAGTATTTTTGTCTTTTGTTGCCTATTGAAAAAGACGTTGCGTCCTGGCTTTCTCGTAGATGGCCATTTCGCGATTATGGTCGTCCCGAGCTTTTTGACCCGCTTTCCTGATAAGCTTGTCCATTCGTTCTTCAAATGACGGACTCGGCACCTTGATTGCGGGATCTAGTTTTGATACGGGGTCAGCGTTTTCTGACAGGGCATCCTCTTCTTCATTGAAGTTATATACGGCGTAGCTACCGTGGACTCGTTCCCGTTTCCCAGATCTCACGTATCCAAGCCCAAGCGTCTCCATTCTCCTATTGGGCAACTTGCGCTGAGTCTCAGGGACATCCCAAATCCTGTTGTAGAACCGAGCCTGTCGAATAGTCTGTTTTAAAGGTACCCTTTGGCACTTCAATAGCTTTTTAGTCCGTTCGTGTAGTATCTGGGTAAACGGATGGGTTGGAGCCTGTCAAGCGTAGAATCTGCGCCGTGCCAGATTTCTTTCTCCACACTTGTTTCCGTGGACGATAGAATAGGATCGCCTTTTCGCCTGGGAGGGACGTAAAATGTTTGCAGGTTTTGCACATTGTAAGCTTCAAGTGCGTCAAGGTCTTTGTAGTGTTCCCGCGGAATCATGGTAATTTGCAAACTCTGATCATCACCAGGGAATGCTTATATTGACGGACGACTGGAGAACATAGAATTAACCTCATCTTCTGAGTCACTTCCGAAGATCAATATGGGGGCGGACGGCCCCAGGTTGTTGCGTCGAGACGGCCCAGCGTAAACTATCGCTTCTTTTTCTTCGGTATCACTCCCAAAAACAGGAATGGTGGCGGCGACTTTGTTCTCCGGTTTGCGACAACTCTCTGTGTCCTCGAAATTTGGCAAAAAGTATTTTGCATCTTTGTACTTGCGGACTTCGTTCACGGAGAACGGGTTCAGCTCTCCTGTTACGGTATACTCGAGACCATCCTTGAAATACTTCATACACTGATGTTGCGTAGAAGGGATGATGTTGTACTCGTGTAACCAGGGACGACCGAGTAGAGCATTATAGCAGGTCTTGGCGTCAATGATGTGAAACTTGTTAGTTATATGTATGCCCTAGAGGCCATTACTATACATAGGATGTATATTGTAGTGGATGCTTGGATATATATAGGGAGGACTTTCTTGCTCGACATGATAGTTTGCTATCTGGTTGCTCTTTACCTTAACGTGTACACGGATTGTCTCTCTGTTACATATTGGTAAAGCCCTTAGGATGTGTGCTTGACTACCTGGACTATGATGCGGATCATACTAGTGGGGACATGGTAGTCCATAAGTACATCCTTCAAGGTCCCTAGTCGTGGGTGTATCGAAATAGGGCATCGATATACCAGTGTAGACTAGCGTATACCTTCTCGACCCATACAGATGGGCGATGGATGATCCCATATCCATTGGTGTTTGACATCAGAGATGATATACGGGTGCTCAGTAGAGACTGGGTACACCGGACGGACTCGCCGAGAACTCCCAGATGGTATTATACCTTACGTCAGATGGCAGTTCTCTGGTGACACTGGTACAGAGTAGTCTGTTGATCCGAGATCGTCATAGAGTCTTGTATGATTCCTACTGTGCTTTGATTTCCACCTTACCACGTCCAAGAGGGCGTGCAAAACGGTGGTTTTTGGGTACAGTCCCGAATCACATGGAGGCAATGAGCGATAGGAGGGGATTCGTCTCTCCCGGTATAGGGAGTTGATGTTGCGCTTTGTTTGATTGGCTATAACCGGAAATCCCTGGCCAGGGTTGCTGAGATTTACTGGTAAGTGTTACCAGTAGTTTCTCGAACTGTTATAGACCTCATATCGACACGACTTATCGAGCTATTGGGGTCTGACGTTTACCACCCCTAGGCAAGATATGCCACATATCAGACGATCAGACCGGACTGTACGGTAAGTGTTACTGGTTGGATTCACAGGAGTGTGAGCGGGCTTGCTCGTCGATCTTCTGATCGCTCAATACCTGGGTGGCCGTTACGTTTAGCAGACTGTTTGCGGCTTGTGGGTGTTTGATATGATCATCACCTGCTGCCGGCGTATTGACGAGTCTTTAGAGTCCTACACAGAGGTTTCCTGGCTCAAGCGAAATGAAATAGGAGCGCATATGAGATATGTGCGGGACCGAGAATAATGCGTGTATTCTATTCTCGCGATGAATGTATCGATTGGTTGTATGCGATATAACCTAGTTATCGAATCAAGGATTGATTCGATAAGCCGATACATTAGATATTAGTCGGTCATATGTGATATGACCGGATCGTTAAATCAAGTGTTGATTTAATGCATAATTATATATTTGATATATTACTTTTCATTAACTAATATTTGTTTACTTAAAATGGATTTTCTCACTTGATGTGCATATTGTATATGTGATATACTTTTGTGCACTTGATTGTATCATATTTGATGATACATGAAAGTTTGTGTGTATGATTAAACCATGGTTATGTTAATGGTTAGGGTTTTGTTTATTTACTTATTCATTTATTTATTTTATTTATTCATTTATTTTGGCAAGAATAAAATGGTGGCTAGCTTTGTTTCTTTCTTGAAACTTCATGAAGCTTTGAAGCTTTGACCATTTTGTTTGTTTGCCTTAACCTAACCATTCAACCTAACCCTAGTTTAATCTCTACACTTAATCATGGTTGCTATATGATAAGTATCATTGATTTTCTATTTTAAAAATTCTTATCATATTCTTTTTCTTCTTCTTCTTCTTCTTTAACAAGAAGAAAGCTTGCTACCATTAATGACAACATGAGAAAAAGAGTGAGAAATCCAATTCTAAACTGAACCCACTTCCTATTTCTTCATCCTCTACCACTTGCCAAGTAGTATAGGGTGTTTTCTTCACAAGTTTCATGACTTGGTGAAGTTGGAGCTTGATCTTGAGTTGCCTCGACGTAGATCATCTTCGGCATCGAAGTCGACGACCTAGCCCGATCATTTCTTCGACGAAACCATTACTAGAGTCCGGGATCCGATGATCGCAGCGGAGGGACATCAACACGGAGCTATGGAGGTGGAGGACCGGATCTACAAAGGTTGTATTTCTGTTCACTTAGCACTAAAGTATTTTAGTAGCATTTCGTTTCGCCTAAACTCTAGTTAACGATCTAGTATAGGGTTTCTTTGGCACATGAAAAATTATAATTTGGCATGGTTGATGCCTTGCGAGACCTCATTAGTGTGCCTAGGAATCCTACAAAACTTAATATCCGTGACGAGTAGTCCGAAGCGTAATGTTAATATCACGGATCCGAGAGTTCGTGACGACTGTGAGTCGAAGCCGGAGATGGTAATTTTATCACGAGCGAGGTGCTGAACGCTCATGCAGATTTCCTTCAACACCCGAACATTAAGGAGATTGACGGAGGATCCATTATCAACCAGAATTTTTCCTATCTTGATATCATGACAGTATCCAGAGACGTACAGGGGACGGTTGTGGTCGCACGTACCAAGGAGAAGGTCTTCATCACAAAACGTGATATCGGTTGTGTGCACTTCTTCCGGTTCATCCTTCATCTTTTCTTCGGCGAGGAAGGCTTGGAATTGCTCGGGCTCTTGTAGCGTCTTGATTAATGAATCTCTCTCTTCTTTTGATAATAAGAGGGCGTCAAGAATACTGTGCTACGAGGGTAGCTTCCTCAGGTGCGCTAGGATGTTATAGTCCACCTTACTCCTCTTGGGCGGGTCCTTGGCAGTTAGCTTTTTCATGACTTGATCATCTAAGGCGATATCCTCAGCGACCTTTTCCTTTCCCTTATCTTTTCTAGTTGCGGGTCCAAGATTCTTTTCCGAGAGCGTGCGATTGCGCAGCTGAATGTTTTCGCAGGCCTCTGGTTCTTCCTCTTTTCCTAAGATGGATTCTTTAATGAGAGGGCCCAGAGCTATTTCCTCGTCAGAATTGCTCCCAAAGGTGAGAACTTGTGATCCTCCGGCGTTGACCGTGTAACAGTTGCCGGTAGTTCTTTTGTGCCTTTCGGTCGTACTTCTCTGCTCCCGATGGGTTCCACGTCTCATCCGCTTAAAATGTTGCCGGTGAGCAACATATCCCTGCCACCATATCTTAAAAGCGTCGCACTCCTCAGTGGGGTGTGAAATCTTCCGATGATATGGGCAGTAATTAGGATGCATCTCCGTTCCATTGCGAGTGTTCTCTTCTGAGGGCGGTAGCTTCATTCCCATTGATATGGCTTTAGCAAACCTTTTTCTCGTCTTGAATCTGTTTTTATTTGCATCGGATGTCTTTTGATCTGGCGGGAGTGTTTCGACTCTTTTGCTTAGTCGCCTGCGTTTGGCTCCTTCTGATGCGGCCATCTCACGCTCCCGATCGGCTTTACTTTCAGACGAATCTCGTCTAGAAAGGCGTCGATCATTTCATCTGTCGGCCACACAGGTTTCGGTTTAGGCTCTGCCCCCAGTTTCTCAGTGCCAGGAGTTTTTCCATCGTCCGTAAATGAGTGGGAGATCACATGACAACTCGCCACGTATCCCTCGGATTCATCCGACGAGCTCTCTCTATTATCTTCCTCCTGAAAGACGTGGTTGAGGAACTCTTGGAGTGTGATAGGAGTTCGCGCCTTTTGATTGTACTCCTCCAGCGCGTCAATCTGTTTCTGCAAGTCGGTACGCTTGTTGCCAGGCTTCACGGGCCTCTTAGATTTCTTCTTCTTTTTCTTTGAAGATTTCGACGGCTGGTTGTGAGTGCTCGGGCCATCACCACTGATCTTCGGAGTTGGGTGCGGCTTCAGCATCCCTTCAATGATCTGGGGTTCCAGCGGGTTCTTCCACCTGACTGCCGGGCATGTCTGGAACTCATTCAGCATTCTTTCGGTTTTTGCTGAAAGCACGATTTCCCATGGAGCTTCTTCAATGAAAGAATAAGTTGCCCCTGGTGTGTCCGTCTTCTTAGGAGTGTGAGGTTGTGGCGGGTTCACCTTCCACTTCTCAGACAGCGCAAACTTGCCCTGTAGGTATTGATCTTCAATCCATCCTTTGAAGACGAAGCAATCCTCAATCGGATGGCTTACCATTTGATGGTAAGGGCAGTAGTTGGGGTTATTCACCTCACTGGGTTGCGGCGGTCGCCTTGGATTTGGCAAGTTGATAAACCTGTTGCGTACCGCCAGCTCGAATAGCCTCTTCGTCTTATCCCACGGGAATGAGTAGGGGCGCTTCATTTTCTCATTATAATACCGCCGTCTTTCTTCCAGTTGATCTGCCAGCTTTGGGGCACTGGGTTGCTGCTGGCCCAATTTGGAACCAAGACCAATTGATAATATTATGAGCCCATTAGCCCAGTTAAGTTTGAATTGAGGACTTATGGCCAGCTTGGGCTAAGTCCAATCATGTTTGGAGTATTGGCCTTCTGTCGGTTCATTGAAGGAGAGGCTTTGCCTCTAGAAACTTAGCCAATTGGGCTAAAACTAGTGTTAAATACTAAAGACCAACAATGTTGAACACTGAGATCAAGATTAGCAAGTTAGTGTTTAACACTAAAAGATAGTCAGTGTTAAACACTAGCAACAAGGCTTTCAAATTAGTGTTAAACACTAAAGCAAATCAGTGTTAAACAATGGCAATAGAGATTTCAAATTAGTGTTTAACACGAAGGCAAATCAATATTAATCATTGGGAACAGAGATTTTAAATCAGTGTTAAACACTAAATAAAATTCAGTGTTAAACACTGCAAATAAAGTTTTTTTTTCAAATTAGTGTTTGAACACTAGAGCAAATCAGTGTTAACACTGGATACAGAGATTTTAATTTAGTGTTAAACACTAAGGCAAGAGGGGTCACATGGTAGCACCTGAGAGCGCCCTGCTTCCCTTTATTTTGTTCTGTCAAAAGTATTGAATACTTTGAAGTATCACGTGCTGTCACGTGATAGGAATTTGGGTGTTTGTCTGTTAGAGCTTCAACCAAGGGGTCACGTGGTAGCACGTGAGAGCGCCCTAGAGCTCTTTTCTGTTTCTTTTGCCTTTTTCTCTGTGTGCTCTTCAATAAACTTTAGAGGAATTAAATTCCTTCTTTCTTTTGAAGAATTATATTCTTATATAGGGTTAAACCCTAATTTCTTTTCTGTAGGAATTAAATTCCCCATATATGTAAAGAATTAGATTTTGGCATAAGGTGAAACCCTAATTTCTTTTTAAGGGAATTAAATTCCTGTAAATTTGAGAGAATTAAGTTCTCAATTAGGGTTAAACCCTAGTTCTGTCCATTCTGAAGGAATTAAATTCCTAAGGTTAAACTCTAATTTTATCTTAAAGGAATTAAATTCCTATCATTCTGTGAGAATTAAATTCTCAAAGCTCAATTCCTCCTCTATGTTTTAGATCTGCATGATAGGATCTCAACCCAATGAGAATTAAATTCTCAATTCATGGGAAGATGTGCACTTTGCAGATCCTCCACCAGAGAAAGAACTAAGTTCTTTTCTTATATAAGAGTTAAACTCTTTTGAGAATTAAATTCTCTTTTGAAGACTCTCTTTTCTTTTCTTACCTAGGGTTTTTCTTTTACAGAGAATCAAATTCTTCCTTCTGAATTTTCAAGATTCTAAGGCTCTATATCTCTCTCTGTATATCTCAAACTCTCTCCTTTGGCTCCTATTTATAGGAGAAGGAAAAGAATCAATCTGTTTAGTGAATCTTTCATCGAAAGATTTCATTTGTTTTTTGAGAGATTTGATTTATCTTCATCATTAATCTGGGCCTTTAGATTATTAGGTGAATTTTATTCACCATTGGATTTTAAATTCAAAAATATCTCTTTGTTATTTCGGTTAGATTTAGGAGGAAATCTTTCCAAGCCCAAGGTTTTTCCATAAATCGGTGATATTTAATCACCTTCAGATTCTTGATCCAACGGTTTCAAATAATTCTTCTTCATTTTAGAAAGATTTGAAGAATCTTTCCTCAGAATTTAATTCTGTTAAAGAATAAGGCTTTTAAAGCCGGTCACGTGTGGCCACGTGACCGTTGGTCACGTGTGAGCACGTGACCTCTGGTCACGTGTAGGCACGTGACCCCTGGAATGAGCTTCTCTTCTTCTGCGCTCTGTTTTCTGGCCGCTGCTTAACCATCACGTGCCGTCACGTGACCACTGATCACGTGTGGGCACGTGATGCCTCTTCTGAAGCTTCTTCCTGACTTTTAATTAGAGAACAAATATGCTCTGTGCCGCTGCTTAACCATCACGTGCCAACACGTGACCGCTGGTCACGTGTGAGCACGTGATGCCTCTTCTGAATCTTTTCCTGATTTTTAATCAGGGAACAAACCCCTCACCAATCAACATAGTAGTGTTCTTGAATAAGAATTCCCCAACTTTAGCAATTCCCCGCCAAAAGCAGGATACCCAGGATCCCCTGGTATCCGGCCAAATCTAAACTTAGCTCATCTTCGGTATAACTCCACAAGTGGGGTCCACACTCGCCGATCCACTTGCTAGATAACCCACCACCATTTCTCAAGCAACATACTATTCATGTCCCTCGAGCCAAGAACCCCAAGGCCCGCGAGCTCCCTTCTTTTACAAACCTTTCCCCAATTGAGGAGAAAAATTCCGGCCGAAACCGTGTTAGCGCCTCTCTAAAGAAACCCTCTTCGTCGTTTGTCAATCGCCTCAATCACCCATTTGGATGCTTTGAAAGTCGAAAACATAAACATAGGTATTGCAGAGAGGATCGAATTAATGAGAGTGATTCTACCTCCGAACGACAACCACCGGCTATTCCATGACGCCAACCGCCTATCCATCTTCTCAATGACTGGTTGCCAGTCTGCTTTCCAAAGAGCACCATGTCTAAGCGATAAACCTAGATAGGTGATAGGAAAGGTTCTCACTCTGCAACCGAAAACGGCATTAAGGTTGTCAATCTCCATGCTCCGCCCAATCGGAATCATTTCACTTTTGTGAAAATTAATCATAAGACCCGACCAAAACCGGAAGAGCAAGAGGACCCATTTAAGACACACCACACTATGAACGTCTTCCATGCCGAAAAGAAGCGTGTCTTCTGCATATTGCAAAATGGAAAACTTAGCATCACACCAAGAGCCCCTAATCGGGGTAATAAGGTCGACAGAGATAAACTCCTTAATCATGCGATTCAGTTCGTCCGCTACAATAGTAAAGATTAAAGGGGATAAAGGGTCACCTTGTCTTAGCCCTTTAGGACAATGAATGTAACTACCAGGCGCTCCGTTAAAAAGCATGTGAAGGCACCTACCCCTCACCGCACTGTCCATCTACCGAATCTAAGTATTCCCAAAGCTTTTTCGTTGGAAGTTACCACAACACAATCCCAAAGGACCGAATCATACGCTTTCTCGAAGTCCAACTTCAATAAGAAACCTCTCGACCCATCACAGTGGCAGCGAAAAATGATCTCATGTGCGCAAACAACGGAAGCAAGGATATTTCTACCCTTGATAAACCCCGACTGCTCCATCACAATCAGATCTGAAAGAACCCCACTCAGATGAGTAGCTAGAAGCTTAATGATAACTTTAAATGATGCATTGAGGAGACAAATAGGACGGAATTCTCCTACCCTCCTCGACTCCTCCTTCTTAGGGATGAGAACAACAAAAGAGTATTCGATACCATTCAATGCGTCCTTCCCCTCAAAGAAGTCTCCCATAATTGGAATAAATTCATCCTTGATGATCTCCCAACACTCTTAAAAAAGAATAGAGGAATCCCACCAGGTCCCGGTGATTTGTCACCATCTACTGACGAGATAGCATAATGGATCTCATTATCATCCACCGAACTTTCGAGCACAGGCAAACACATAACAATCTGAAAGGGGTATGAAAGCACGCCTCTCGCGAATGCACACTCACCAAACAGGTCACAAAAGTGTCTATCGATTATGAATCTAAGTTCATTCTCGTTGGACACCCAATGGCCATCCTCAGTTTCAATTCCTCTAATCGCATTTCCTACGGCGTCCACTAGCCACTTTATAAAAGAAAGAAGTATTGGCATCCCCTTCTTGAAGCGTGTCACGATCCGAAAATATTAGCTCGTGACCGGCACTTAAATCACGCAACGTCTACAGGCGTAACATAATTCAAGTAAGCAGAAGCCCAGAAATCTAAACCTTTTTAAGAAAATAAAAGAGGTGAAGTTTTGAAATAAAGGTATGATGAAATCAAATGTTTTCTTAAGTGCATAGATGAAGGAACATGAAAAATGCAAGTGGATTTTACTAGTTGAAAAACATGTTTCGTCTTTTAAAAATTTGGGCAGCACCTTCTTTGTATATTTTGATCCAAAACCACATATACATGATAATATAAAAGGCATCCCCAAGCGGGAGCTAACTCTTCGCTAATCGGAGGAATCACAACCACGCAAGTCATAATATAAGTTTACGACGCCTAACGGTGAAGATCAACATAAAAAATAAAGAATAAAGCAAGACATCAACCAACCAAGCGAACATATAACTCATCGCTTTAAGTCTCACAACTACAAGTCTTGCCAAGTCTTACTACATATACAATTACTAGTTTTGATTGATGGAGTAGACTAGATATAATATGAATAATAATACAAGAGTGGCACGATCCAACATGTACCACCTACTAAAGCAAATCATCTGAAAGTAAGCTGTGTGCCAGTGATGCCGCTACTGATCCATGCGGTCAACCTGCAAGAACTGTGGCACAACGGGGGTGAGTTGCCAACTCGTGAGTAGAAAACATCATCAGACAGAAATCAAATAAAACAATGATTCCTAGGTCAACTATATCATAAAGGTAATACTATGATATTTAGGATGACCGTATCTGCATATGTGCCAACAATATAATCAATGCCTGTAAGCATGTGGATAACATCTATGTGTCCATCAATGACACAACAACATGCATGTAAATATTATAAAAGCATATGCATGTAAACATGAGGATATCAATCAACGTGTGTCCATCAACGACACATCAAAATCATGGAATCTGAGTGTCCAACATCGACACTCGAAACATCATGAAAACCCGTGTCCAAAATCGACACGTAAATCCTTATATCTCAGGCGCCGCATTCTCAGATTGACCCTCAGGGGCCGCATACTCTTGTCGGCCCTCATATCCATCTTATGACTCCGGTCGGTATCTTCCGGATAACCGCCGTGTCCAAATACTATCACTGATAGGTAGTGCTTCCCTGCCAGGCTCACCGCCTAACAATACGAGTCTTTTTGCCCCGGAGTATCTCACCGGGTCCACCATGTACCCGCATACGGTGCCTACCACTCCTCGAATCGGGTTTCACAGGCCAATCTCAGAACCGAGAAAACACATGGTGGACGTATCAAAATATCATATCAAGAGAAACCGGGTTTTTAAAATAATATATAATTTCTTTTGAAATTTAACCACGGTTCTCAAATTCAGAATCTCATGAAATCAACAAATCTCAATGCGTATAATGATAAAGCATGATGTATGCAAACATATGACAGAAATGTCAGCATATCAAGTATATCATGCGACATGGTATGGTGATATGAACATAGCAAGTATATCATGCAACATGGTATAATGATGTGAGCATAGCAATATATCATAGCATAGCATGATATAGCAATTCTACTTTGTAAGTGACATAGCAATTATCGATGATGAAGTGTGTGTGCCGGCAAATCTGTGTAAGTGTAACATACGCATCATCGATAATGGTGTTGGTGTATTAGCACAGGTACATATATAATAAGATGAGAGTATCACGAACATAGCAGCAAGTAAACCGTAAGCTCAATACTTTAAGGTATACGTATCTATAATCATAATCGAGTCGGTGAATCTATTAATCGGTATCCAGCCTCACAACATCACGTATGGTATAATATATCGTACGACATCCTCTAGTCAAGGGCATGGATCAATCATCAAGTAAAACTCATTACGTACGGTATCCATCGTATGGCGGCATTAAACCATTAGGGATCCTATCAACCTATATGACAATGAGGGTACGGACCTAACGTCTCGTACGCCATATCACTCATGATTCACAACATTTTATACATCTATATACCTATATCCCAGGTTACATCCGTATCAATCTCATATCATGGGACCGGCAAAGGTATCAATTATCTCATATCAACTCGCATCCATATAACGACATATCACACCAAGTCATCATATCACATTGTATACTCTTTTCATCATATTAACATCTCACATCAAGTCATCTTACATATACATTCTATCTTATAAATTTCATGTCATGCTACTCTAGATCTCCTACTTAATCTCGTGCAACTACATACCTATATATCATGATTCACATTCACTTTTCATATCCTTAAATATCAATTCGAGACATCATTCCTATCATATCATGTCAAAGAGTCGTATCCCTATAGTTTTCATCTCATATCTTGATATATATATTCAATCATTCATATAATCCCTAGCTATCTTTTTAACCATATCTTATATATCGGTTTCCATCAAAGTTTGTGGGGGTGCTATACGCCATCCACCCGACTTTCTCGTAGATATAAATCTACTCACCTGCGGAACTCCTTGTTCAGCCGTAGTTGATGTGCTTCATCGTCTCGGAATCCACACGAAGGTACCTACAAATCAACACATATCACAATACCATTAAAATCAAGTCCGGAAAACCAATACGGCACACAGTTCGCTCATAGGTTAGAACCTACAGCCTACGCATGCAAAAACAACCAAACAACCCTTGTTGTTGACGTATAAAGTCCCAACAACCAAATACAAATCCAAATATCAAAACCAAGCTTTCAAAACTTGGAAAACATAACCAAAACCACTCATAACAGCTCCCAGATTTTGGTTCAGGTAAACTGGGACTAAACTAGCAAGTATAGGGAGTTGTATATGGGAATTAGGGGCTACAGTCAAAAACTCAACGCCAGACTCCCATAAAAATCCGGCGACACTAGACTAATTTCCGAGCTCGCCGGCCCCAGAGGCTCTGTTTCGGTTCGTGCTTCTTTGGTGGGTTTCTAGGGGTTTATCTAGGTAAGTTGATTTGCTAGATTTTCTCAGAAACTTTCCAGGTTGCCCCAGATTCCCTGTAGGCCAACACAACTTCACAAAACCGACATGGGGTGATTTCTAAGTTCGTATTTTGGGTTCTAATATCTGTTTCTTGGCCATAAAAATCCACACTAAGGTCTTACAACAGTCACTACACATCACCACAACTCAACCCTAATCTCAACTTGCAATTTTCCAAATATCACTAATCTAAACAAGTTTAACTCTAAACTAAATTAGGATGCCTCGAAACTTAAAACTAAACTAAATGAAAGGAAATATAGATCATTTGGCAACTCAAAAATTTTCTTGAGTTGCCCAAAGTCTTCAAAATCTATCTTTGAAAGGTCCATAGTGTTGAGGATGAGGTAGGGATCACGTTTAATGAAGGGGGTATAGGGTTTTGGAAAGGATTTAGAGATGATACCTAGAGGTAGATGTGGAGGGAGTATGATTTGAAGAAGATGAAGGAAGAACAATAGGGGGGCGAGGAAATGACAGCCCTCTCTCTCTCTTATTCTTACCCTCACTCAAAAGTCACATGTCACACTCTAATAATTCTCTCTTTTACCCTTTTCTCTTATTCTTTTCTCTAAAAGCCAAATATCAACAAATACCAATGAAACAATATGCAACCAAATACAATATGTCATGGTACACTAACCATGGAAAAATGTAGAAACACGGATTTGGCTTAATCGCGATTAGTAGTGCACCAATCAATTTTTTTTTCAAACTGCATATAATTAATTATAAAAATGCAAAATCCAATAAATATATTTTTAAATGAATAAATCATTTTAATTTCCAATTATTTCATAATTATTGTTATATATTTATACCATTTTACGAAAACCCCAATTTCACAAATCGGTTAGTTTTCGCGAAATATATTATTTTAATATTAAATTTCAAAAATAATATTTTATATTTTCTGAAATGTTACAATCTTCCCTCCTTAAATAAATGCGGTCCCCGAATTTAAATTTAAACTCCCAAATACTAAAACATTTCAATAATCAGTTCAAATCAACGGGGCTCCGAAATCACGGAAGATACAGAAATACTACAGCGCATCATGTGCGCCTGAAAACGAGTACGAAACTCAAAATCGAACTCCGTCAAGCGTCACACAATCATCGGAGTTACAATTGAGATACAGATCTCGAAATCTACTACTGAAATCGAATATACACTAGTCGAATACTATAATATGTATATAGTACGCATCTTTGTAAAATCTTCTAGAAACTGAATGAAACTCATGCAAAAATCTTTTCTGAATCGCCGTATGATGCGTAACTCACGGCACAAGTGACGGATGCTCATTTGTAAAGTAATAAGTACACGTTCATATATGTTTTTCTCAAACATTCGTTCCGCCGTTTTGAAATATCCCAAAAGGTTTTCCTTTGTAAACTTTCGAGTCGCTCACAGACACGTAGGAAATAGCGAGACTATAGCTCCTTTTTGAAAATCTCTTGTTAAACTTTTAATGCATGCAAAGTACTCAGGTACTGTCCTCAGATCAGTCATGTTCGGCTATTACATAATATAGTGCCCATCATGAAAATAAAGTGCTCCAGTGCAAAATCAGCCTCAAAAAGCGTATCCAACAATCACGTGCGTCTGGTGCGCACGGAAATCAAATCCAAATACAAGTGCCACATAAGCACAAAAGCAAAACTAAATGCAACGGGTGTGCATGAAAGCATCTATCCAGTGCAACGGGTGTGCACGACAATAACATCAAGTGCATCTATAGTGCACGAAAATCTCAACCCAGTGAAACTAACCTGCACGAATGAAAATCCCAATCGAGGGCATCCGGTGTGCACAAAATCACATCTCAAATCATGCGCCCAATATGCGCGAAAATCCAAATCAAGTGTATCCGTCATGCAGGAATGAAATCTAAATCAAGTGCATCCGATATGCACGAATAAAATCTAAGTCAAGTGCAACCAATATGCACGAATAAAATCTCAATCAAGGGCATTCGACATGCACGAATAAAATCTCACTCAAGTGCATCCGATGTGCACGAAATCCAATACTAAGCACCTAATATGCGCAAAAATCCAACCCAAGCACGTCAGGTTCATAAAAAGCATCTAGTGCAGTAGTATACACGAAAACGAACGTCAAGTGCAAACGCGCATAAAAACACAAATCTGGTAACACAAATGCTCAAAGACATAAATCGGGTGCAACCAAGGTACGAAGTATAAATCTAGTGCAACAAATGCACGAAACACCATTCCGGTGCATCCAGTGCACGAAATACAAATCGGGTGCATCCAGTGTACGAAATACAAATCCGGTGCATCTAGTGCACGAAATACCAATCTAGTGCAACAAATGCACAGAAACCCATCAATAACTCAAATGCGTATAAAAAGAAACACCGAGCGTATTCGGGTGTATAAAATCATAAACGTGTGCAACTGCGTGCATAAAACATGTATCAAGGCACTGCAAGCACATGTGAGCTTACCGAGTGCAAAATCAAATCGAGTGCGTACCACATGCACAAAATCAAATCCACTGTATGAAATCCACGAAATCATAAACACGTGCAGCCAAGGCACAAAACCAATCTCAAGTGCAATAAATATGCACAAATCATAAACCAACACAACGGTGCATAAAACATATTCCAAGTGCAATAACTATACACAAAATGTAAATATCCAGTAGGTACAGCCATGGTGCACGAAAACAATATCATGAAACTCAATTATCAAACCTCAAATCTAAGCGATATAAGCGTGATACTCAGATCACAAACGCAAATTGCAACAAATGACATTGAGGTACACCTCCTACAATGTCGACAAAAAAATGTCGGTGCGCCTAAAACTGGCAGAGCAAGAACATCCGCTTGCCTCCTGCTCATGGTCTGGCATCCTCTGTTTCTGTGCCCTTATCTCTCTGTGGATTACCAATCTCGCAATCCATCGGCTCGTCGGCCCGGTCAGATGTACTAATGGAAACGATTCCGCTCTGACACTCCTCTGGTCATCTCTCGGCCAATTAGCATGACCACTCGTAAAGCAGCATGTCACTAGCGTCGGCCTCTGGCCCTCTGAATACACATGACACAACTGATCCTCGGTGCAACTCTTATCGCAGCAGTGTCTTGGAATGCTCATGCTCAAGGTCTCTTCCGATCTCGCTTATGCCGAACTATACGGAGGCTGGTACTCTTACATAATCTTTTCTCGTTTTCTAGACATCTGCGTTCTGAGCACAGCATTTCCTCGGGAGCTGGCCGTATCCCAACACCTTTGTATACATATCAGATCTCTAATCACAATGGAGAGTAACAACAGCTCGTTAACTTCTCGCACGAATCTCTTGTTCCACTCGTCTTTCTTATCGTCCACTTCGACGTCACGTCATGCTATCTGCATACTGCAATTGTTCTCGGCTACAATCAATCCGGAGTCTCTCACACGGACTCGTAATACGAACTCAGTATCTTCATCACTCTGTAGAAGATATCTAGCCGAACACGTCCTCAGGAACTCGTCCCAATCATCATAGGAATACTGTATATTCGTCCGTTCTCGATCAACTCACAACGCATCTGGGTGAGGTCCTCTATCCGAAACTGGTCCACTTACGGATCTCCAATCGGAGCATCCAACGAACAACGTTATCTCTGGATCGATCTACTCTAGATCCGAATAAGATTCTCCACATTGGAAATCTTCAACTCAACTGGGCCTGCGTCGGCGCATCAAATCAGACGAATCACCTTCGTCTCTCAACTCAAGATAGACTAGCTATCATCTGTCGCATCTCTGCCTGAAAGCTCCAGCGATCTCAGCTCGTAAAGTTTGGAAGCGACAACACATCAAACTCAGCAACAGCTGGGTCATCCGTCTGCATAGTAGACAACATCATAATTTCTGAGGTAGGCTGTATATCAACAGTCCTCTCACAACTGGAAGCCTTTAACAATGGCCCGATCATCCGCTGCAAAACCGTACACTCACCTCAAATAAGAGGTCACAACACAACAGTACATCGAGACGTTCCCATGTCATAAAAAAACGATGGTCAGTCCTCGTCCATGACGAGCTCGCCCTGACCGCATCACTAGCAGCAGCTTAATCTGCGCTCAAACCATGGTGGCAGGAACCTCAAGTATGTATCGATGAAAACAGATCAAAGGAATGAAAGGAAACAACAGATCCCAAAATGGATACATGATCATAAGGAGGAACGGAAGCAGTGAGAGTATAATCATGGAAACGAATAGAATCAAGGATCTCAAATGGATGTATGATCAAGGGAACGAAGAGAATCACAGATCTCCAAAATATGTACATCCTAAGGTTTCTTAAGTGAAGTATCGTATCGTAAATATGCCGTGGAACATACGTACGGTACGTCACTCTACTTAAGCTACCTACTCCATCAATCAGGGTCAGCCTATGTAACGAAAGTTCGGGTCTAATACCCCTCTGTTCAAGTCTAAGTTCCGTAAGGTCAAGCCTAGGTTCCGAAATAGATTACGCCCCAGACTCCACATAGTCAAACCTAGACTCGAACCAAGGTTAAATCTAGCGCTCTGATACCAACTTTGTCACGACCCGAAAATATTAGATCGTGACCGACACTTAAATCACGCAACGTCTACAGGCGTAACATAATTCAAGTAAGCCGAAGCCCAGAAATCTAAACCTTTTTAAGAAAATAAATAATACAAGTTTTGATTGATGGAGTTGACTAGATACAATATGAATAATAATACAAGAGTGACACGATCCAACATGTACCACCTACCAAAGAAAATCGCTCGAAAGTAAGCTGTGTGCCAGCGATACCGCTACTAATTCATGCGGTCAACCCGCAAGAACTGTGGCACAATGGGGGTGAGTTGCCAACTCGTGAGTAGAAAACATCATCAGGTAGAAATCGAATGAAACAACGATTCCTAGGTCAAGTATATCATAAAGGTAATACTATGATAACTAGGGTGACCGTATCTGCATATGTGCCAACAATATAATCAATGCTTGTAAGCATGTGGATAACATCTACGTGTACATCAATGACACAACAACATGCATGTAAATATCATAAAAGCATATGCATGTAAATATGAGGATATCAATCAACCTGTGTCCATCAACGATACATCAAAATCATGGAACCTGAGTGTCCAACATCGACACTCGAAACATCATGAAAATCCGTGTCCAACACCGACACGTAAATCCTCATATCTCAGGCGTCGCATCCTCAGATCGGCCCTCAGGCGCCGCATACTCTGGTCGGCCGTCATATCCATCTCATGACTCCGGTCGGTATCTTCCAGAAAACCGCCGAGTCCAAATACTATCACCGGTAGGTAATGCTCCCCTGTCAGGCTCACCGCCTAACAATACGAGTCTTCTTGCCTCGGGGTACCTCACCGGGTCCACCATGTACCCGCAGATGGTGCCTACCGCTTCTCGAATCAGGTTTCACATGCCAATCTCAGAACCGAGAAAACACATGGTGGACGTCTCAAAATATCATATCAAGAGAAACCGGGTTTTTAAAACAATACATAATTTCTTTTGAAATTTAACCATGGTTCTCAAATCCAGAATCTCATGAAATCAGCAAATCTCAATGCGTATAATGATAAAGTATGATGTATGCAAACATATAACAGAAATGTGAGCATATCAAGTATATCATGCGACATGGTATGGTGATGTGAACAAAGCAAGTATATCATGCGACATGGTATAATGATGT
The DNA here is from genome assembly GCA_030015575.1 of Agapanthus africanus. Taxonomy (NCBI): domain Eukaryota; kingdom Viridiplantae; phylum Streptophyta; class Magnoliopsida; order Asparagales; family Amaryllidaceae; genus Agapanthus; species Agapanthus africanus. The sequence goes on along the minus strand of CM057341.1, from coordinate 747,083,702 downwards.
GAGCATAACAATATATCATAGCATAGCATGATGTAGCAATTCTATTGTGTAAGTGACATAGCAATTATCGATGATGAAGTGTGTGAGCCGGAAAATCTGTGTAAGTGTAATATACGCATCTTCGATAATGGTGTAGGTGTACTAGCACAGGTACATATATAATAAGATGAGAGTATCACAAACATAGCAACAAGTAAACCGTAAGCTCAATGCTATACGGTATACGTATCTATAATCATAATCGAGTCGGTGAATCTATCAATCGGCATCCAGTCTCATAACATCACGTACGGTACAATACATCGTACGACATCCTCTAGTCAAGGGTATGGATCAATCATCAAGTAAACTTCATCACGTACGGTATCCATCGTACGATGGCATTAAACCATTAGGAATCCTATCAACCTATATGACAATGAGGGTACGGACCTAACGTCTCGTACGGCATATCACTCATGATTCACAACATTATATACATCTATATACCTATATCCTAGGTTACATCCGTATCAATCTCATATCATGGGACCGGCAAAGGTATTAATTATCTCATATCGACTCGCATCCATATAACGACATATCACACCAAGTCATCATATCACATCCTATACTCTTTTTATCACATTAACATCTCACATCAAGTCATCTTACATATACATTCTATCTTATAAATCTCATATCATGCTACTCTAGATCTCCTACTTAATCTCGTGCAACTACATATCTACATATCGTGATTCATATTCACTTTTCATATCCTTAAATATCAATTCGAGACAGCATTCCTATCATATCATGTCAAAGAGTCGTATCCCTATAGTTTTCATCTCATATCTCGATATATATATTCAATCATTCATATAATCCCTAGCTATCTTTTTAACCATATCCTATATATCGATTTCCATCAAAGTTTGCGGGGGTGCTATACGCCATCCACCCGACTTCCCCCGTAGATATAAATCTACTCACCTGCGGAACTCCTTATTCAGCCGTAGTCGATGTGCTTCGTCGTCTCAGAATCCACGCGAAGGTACCTACAAATCAACACATATCGCAATACCATTAAAATCAAGTCCGGAAAACCAATACGGCAAACGATTCGCTCATACGTTAGAACCTACAGTCTACGCATGCAAAAACAACCAAACAACCCTTGTTATTGATGTACAAATGCCTAACAACCAAATACAAATCCAAATATCAAAACCAAGCATTCAAAACTCGAAAAATATAACCAAAACCACTCACAACAGCTCCCAGATTTTGGTTCAGATAAACTGGGACTAAACTAGCAAGTATAGGGAGTTGTATATGGGGATTAGGGGCTACAGTCAAAAACTCAACGCCAGACTCCCACAAAAATCCGGTGACACTAGCCTAATTTCTGAGCTCGCCTGCCCCTGAGGCTCTGTTTGGGTTCGCGCTTCTGTGGTGGGTTTCTAAAGGTTTATCTAGGTAAGTGGACTTGCTAGATTTTCTCAGAAACTTACCAGGTTGCTCCAGATTCCCTGTAGGCCAACACAACTTCACAAAACCGACACGGGGTGATTTCTAAGTTCGTATTTTGGGTTCCAATCTTTATTCCTTGGCCATAAAAATCCACACTATGGTTTTACAACAGCCGCTACACATCACCACAACACAACTCAACCCTAATCTCAACTTGGAATTTTCCAAATATCACTAATCTAAACAAATTTAACTCTAAACTAAAGTAGGATACTAGGAAACTTAAAACTAAACTAAATGAAAGTAAATATATCTCATTTGGCAACTCAAGAATTTTCTTGAGTTGCCCAAAGTCTTCAAAATCCATCTTTGAAAGGTTCATAGTGTTAAGAATGAAGTGGGGATCACTTTTAATGAAGGGAGTATAGGGTTTTGGAAAGGATTTAGAGATGATACCTAGAGGAAGAAGTGGAGGGAGTATGAGTTGAAGAAGATGAATGAAGAACAATGGGGGGTGAGGAAATGGCAGCCCTCTTTCTCTCTCTCTCTCTCTTATTCTCACCCTCACTTAAAAGTCACATGTCACACCCTCTCTCCAATAATTCTCGTTTTTATCCTTTTCTCTTTTTCTTTTATCTAAAAGTCAAATATCAACAAATACCAATGAAATAACATGCAACCAAATGCAACATGTCATGGTGCACTAACCATGAAAAAATGTAGAAACACGGATTTGGCTTAATCGCGATTAGTAATGCACTAATCAATTTTTTTTTTCAAACTGCATATAATTAATTATAAAAATTCCAAATCCAATAAATATATTTTTAAATGAAGAAATAATTTTAATTTCCAATTATTTCACAATTATTGATATATATTTATACCATTTTACGAAAAACTCAATTTCGCAAATCGGATAGTTTTCGCGAAATATATTATTTTAATATTAAATTTCAAAAATAATATTTTATATTTTATGAAATGTTACAAAGCCAGAGAACCCGTGACCTTTGACGCCGATAGGTTTCCTCAACGAGATTGCATTAGAGATTTGTTCCCTCAGGGTTCGTCTCCTTTCTCTATCAGCCGGGCACAACTCTGAACTCTCCTCAGCACATCTAGACGCTCGACTTCCTCGGCCAAAGCTGATTTTTTCTCGAACTGTCCTGCAAACCTAGATTTCGACCATGACTTTAGCCTGCATCTGAGTCGCTTTAATTTAGAGTTCCAAATTCTAGCTGGCACCGTCCCCGGATAGTCGGGGACAACAGACCAAACATCCGCCACTATGCTCCGAATCGATTCATCCCGGAGCCACATCTTTTCCATTCTAAAGATGAATGATCTATGTGTCTCCTCTTCACGCATATCGACCAAAAGCAGAATATGATCAGATGAAAGCTTTGTTAGCGAGCTCAACTCAACAAAAAGGAAAGGAGATTCCCAAACATTGGAGACCATCACTCTATCAAGCATCACAAGGACAGGGATGTCTTGATGATTAGACCAAGTAAACTCCCGACCACGCAAAGAGAGCTCTAACAAAGCTAAAGAAGAAATCAATGCATTGAAACTATCGTGTTCTTGGAAACCATGACCCCTCCTTCGACGCTCGAATGAGAAGTGGGTAATATTGAAATAACCATCCACAATCCATGGGTCACTCCAAAGAGAAGAGACAAGTGCAAGTTCATCAAAGAAAGCGTACCAAAGAGACAAATCATTCGGACCGTAGACGTTAGACATGACAAACATCCATCCATCATAACGGCGTTTTAAGCGCAAAATAATATGCTTTTGATAGGAATTGAACCTGGATTACTCTAACATCACGTAAAATATACCTGCCATTACACAGAAACTTCTAAACTATTATAAAGGTTGAAGAAATATGTCTTTACTTTTTATATGTTATGTCTTAGATTATCCATAGAGCTGTATAATGTACTTCCTTAGACCTAGATTTGTGACCAATCCCTAAAGCAAACACATTTGATATCATATGTCATGTCTCTAACAGTCTGAAGCATGAATATCAAGTCAAACTGTAGTCATCACACATAATATTGATGGTATAGTCACCATAGACTTTGTTACCAATTTTAACAGAGACCGGGACTTGACAATGAGATTAACAATAAATTACAAGTAATTTTGTGACAAATTGTCAATTTATAGATCTTCTTTTAATAAAAAGAAAATTTATAGATCTTCTTTAAAAAAAAGTATATCGCAGGCCGGTGATATTGCCAAACCTTTATTTGATAAATCCACATCTTATGGACTAAAATAACCCCAACTACAGAAGCCTTTAATTCTCTAGCCCCAAATCACATTCCATCATCCATCCTCCATACGCAACCTCTCATCCGCCGTATCGTCGCCCTCGACCTCTCCTTCTCCAACCTCATCGATCTCATCCCTTCCCTAGCCATCTCCTTCCTCTCCAACCTCCGCCTCCTCAATCTCTCCAACAACTTCCGCCCTTTCCTCTCGTTCTGGCGTTTCTCGACCCTAGCAGATCTGTTGGCCAATATTAGCGGCGTGTTCGGAGGCATGATCGGTGCCGTCAAGTACCAGCTCCCTGACAAGGACCTCGACGCTCTCATCTCGATCTCGTCACAGAAGGATCTCGGCAACATGATGGAGGAGTTTGATCGCGTTGCCGATGAGTCCGCGAGGCTAAAGATTTTCGTGCGAGGCTATAGATCTTCGTGATCTCGTTGACGACGATGATTCTGCGATCGATACGAGACAGTGCTATATCGACGATTTGAACGGGATCGGGATCGGGATCAAGAGGAGGACATCATAATTTTTTCCTTACACAAATTTTGGTATGGATTTATCAAATAAAAGTAAGGCAATATCGCCGCCCGATATAAATAGTTAATTTACTAAATCTTGAATTCCAATTACTTTTTAAGTCCTTGTATCATCTATTCTATTATTTTAGTTTAGGGATATTAATAGCTTAGATAGATTTAAGTGTTACTCTATAATCGATAGCCATTAGTTTATTCAAATACAGACACGGATATAATCGAAAAAGAAAATTACGAGTCGTATTTAGTATAAGTCGGTTTCGAATATAGATATGAAATGAATATTGGAAAAAATATATTCAAAGGGTCAAATATTATTATTTATGATATGAGATACGAAACGGATTTAGGTGTCACGATATCCGTATCCTATATTTGTTAACGGGTGCGGATACTGATACAAATCCACATGGAAAATGAAGGTTACTATCCATATTTGATAAAAGCTGAAATTTGATTATGGAGACAACTCAAATTATTTGTATCCGTTTTGTGAAACCAAAATCTATTGAATAGTTTAACCCAACCGGAGTCTTTGAGTCAATAAAAAAATTTCAAGGAACAAATTAATTAAAAATAAATTTAGGTTGGTGTAAGGTAGGCAAAGTGCATCGTGTCCGAAGAAAAAGATGCAATGAGGAAAAAAGATGACAACTTTTGGACTTATGCTATACTTCTAGAACTGAATTATATATATATATATATATATATATATATATATATATATATATATATAGTTTAATAAAATACAGAAGACTACATCTACCTGTTTCGGTGGTGCATGTGGGTCAAATTTAGATGACTCATTTCCACCTGAAAATTTACATAATTATTCGTTTAGTTAATCAATAATTAATCACTAGATTTCTGATTCGGATAATTATGACAAGAGGGAAAGACTTATCTTAATACTATATGACCGTTGATATTTTTAAATTCTCATAAACTATATAAAAAAGAAGAAAGCTGAAAAAGAAGGAAAAAATTGGTATATTTGATATATCAAATTATTTTCATTTTTTGGAAATAGACAACATTCATTTCCTTTTTGGACATTCATTACTTATTTCCTCCATACTATGCATTCCTTTTTGTTTACTTATACGGTAAATATGAATGCACTTCTCTTCTTTATCAGAAGATCGCTGTTTACCCTCTTTAGGATCTTTAACGAGCGAACATTTAAAATAGATAGAGAATTAAACAAAACAAAATATTTGTATTTAAAATTGACCAGAAGGTCCTGAGTTCGAGACATCCCCTAAACGCAAGCACCTATGTTTGATTATACCTTATTGTCTCAGATCTTAACCTAGACGAGATACTGTATTAGGTTGCTTAAATCATATCATACAGATCACATTAAAGAGTATATAATATACTTGCAAACAGAAAATAATACAAGAAACAGAAATTTCACTGCACTTCATTTATATATGTGTACAATTTGCATCTAAATTACATCTACATTACAAACTGTACAAATTTATGAGAAAACTCTAATTTAAGAGTTTAATTCTGTAATTGGTGTATTTTAATGTCATATTGATACGCATGCATGGGCACTGCTCAATATAGGGGCCACATCATGGCAAAGTTGATAGAAATGGGGCCAACTTAGGTGGGGCCCTCAAATTTATCAAGAAACAGAAATGTTTTATTGCGGGAGACCCATTTTTGGGGGACTCCGGATGCCGCGAGGGGTCCCAACAAAAATGTGACGTCGTTTTTATAGAATTTTCTCGAATGAGAGTTCATTGGATGGAATTCTATGCACAAAATGAAGCTGATGTTCTAATCATTTTCAATGATTTTGTGCAATATGAACATATGGATTGTGTTAAAAAATTAGAATATAGTTTCAACCCATGTTCCGTATAAGAAATACAGTATTTTTAACACTTGATTCCAATATAAAAATATGATTTTCATATCTTAAAAGTGAATAGAATTTGCCTATTCACATGTATTTTATTAGAGCATCATGGGGATTTGAATCCATGCTTCTATTTTAAAGAAAACAGGGATATTATTCTCTTTTAAAATATGTAAAATAAATAGGATAGGGTGGCTTATTTCATTTTTATGTAGAACATGGGATGACCCATGTTCTAAGTCCAATCCAATTGGTGAAGAACACATGTATTTGTATTCCGAGATTCTCATCTTCAATTTATTTAAGAAATAGTAGAACCCATAGCCATGGCTTTCAAGCCTTTCTATTAGAGATGAAAACCTGTATAAGTTGTCATAGATCTTTCATTGATTCTTGAACAGATAGGGAAAGAGATATAGATAGACAGAGTATGAGAAAGAGAGATGAATGGAGATTTCATTCCTATATGTCTTTTCTTCTTCTTCTTCAAAACCGAGAGCACTCACAAGTTCTTTCAAAAACTCTGTCTAGAAAAATTTTCACGCCCCACTTCTTAAAATACGGAATACGATGGGTGACAAGACCAGCCATGCTCCTACGGTCAAGAAAATATCTTGCCATAGTCACACTTCGGCTTCTAGCATTACGTGGTAATCAGTAATCATAGCACAGGTAATGAGAAATGCAGTCACTAATTCTATCAAAACAGATATAAAACTAACCAGATAGAGTCAAGGGAAAGATAGCGCTGGCATCGCTGATCTAGATATCCGCAGTATCCTCGAGGTAAGGCGGGTCCTGATCCGAGCTAAATCCACTCCTCACTCTGAGCATGCATACACAGGTCATCAGAGCAACACAATAACAATATATATGAATATGTAATATGTGCAATGATGATAAACATGAAGCAGTAATATAGAGTAATGACGCGAGCATGAAATAACCGGTACATGTAATGATAAAGCAGGTGTATCAAATTAGTAATCAATGCAATGTCCATGTCACTAAAGCAATCGGTCTCTAAGTCTCAATGTCCAAGTCATTAAACTTATCGTCAGTCCAAGTGTGAACGTTAACCACTGCAGAAGTATCCCCAACCCAAGGGTAAGCCCCAGGGGCAAGGGAACACGGGCCCGAATCACGCTCACTAAGAATCAGAAATACCATCAATACAACTCCCGAAATCATTACATATGCCAGCAGTGGGAATCCTGAGATTCCGTTCATCGAACTCATACTTAAACTACCCTACACCCCGCGGTCTATATCAAACACCGACCATGAATCCAAATACCAGTCGCTCCATGATAAGTCTACGCGAGAACTGGAGACAGGGTCTCTATCAAGCATGTCTCGACTGGTATCCAAGATAAATGGATAATGCTTGATGTCTTACCTATGACACTAATATAAGTGCTTCCATAACCGTCCCATACCAGTTATAGTTACACTTATATATGTCCCATAGGCGTTGACAATGCAATAACTAATTGGTTCCGCTGATTGTATATAAGTATGTGTCACTTCACTTATTCAATCACGCTTTTACACTAACGTACTTATCACAATCCAATCACTAACATTTATCACTTGGTAATGTAACATGTTCACTAGGTTATCGATGCAAATGAACACTATTTACAAGGGTTTGATAGTCATGCAATATGATGGGGATATAGTAAATGCACTATTGAATACATATGAGCAACCGGTGTCGGTTGGATTAGAAAAATCACATGTGCATAATTAAGCAAAACGATATACAAGGAGTAGGCGGTATATTTAATTATCTGTACAGAAAAATTGGTTTCGTGTCAATCGGGTTTCAGGTTTGCTAGTTATGGTCATTCCATTTTAAGTGTTCTCTGCTGGAAATCCAGTTTCAGAACTGGAAGTCCATTTCGTAACAAGTTTTACTTCCTGTTGGGAGCATAATTAGGCAATGCTATTGTTCAACAATTTTAGAGCTATGAGTTAACTTTACAGCGCAGGAGATGGATCAACAATAGTCATCTTGGTTTAGGAGTTATGATCAGATCACTGATGAAGGGTGCAAGCTGAAATGACAGAAATCTACCGTACATATAATCCGTTTAAAATATAATTTAAATACCAAATGATACTGAAATTTAGTAAAACCGGTACCATTGGAAATCTAAAACAATTTTCTACGCAGCGGTAATTGGCTCCACACACTATCACAATTAAACATTAAGACTTCAGGTGTGTAAATGCATGTCATGGAGTAAGTTCCTGCTCTGGACTGCAGTCCAAGGTCAGATAAGTTCTTTGGAAAGTGTGTTTAGAGGATACATCTAACCGTAAACCCACTCATCATGTTAAATATTATGCAGTACCCTTCTCAACAAACCCAGACACTCTGCGATTGGATTTTTCTGTAATTAATTATGAATTTAACGGTGTCAAGTGTTCGGTAAAACGCAAGTTTCGGTATTGAAGTTAGGGTGTCACTTTATGTGTGAAAACGAAATCGATTTGCCACCAAATTTCTATAGAGTGTATGTTAATAGTATTAGGGTCTAAACATCATGAGTTCCGCCATTTTAGATTTTATTTTCGCATAAGGTTCGCATCGAGCACTTAACACATCATTTCGAAACTATAATGGATTTGGTTTGTCTCACATACATGAACGGGATTCGATCTCTGTGAACTATATACATCAACCACGGGATTAGGCTCATTATTTGTTCAGTTCGTCGTGCGACGCACGAATATGGGCCGCCACATTTATCAGACTCCAAGAAATATAATTAAACTTCGATTGTATATATATACGAGTATAAACAGCATGTAAAGAAAGTGTTTAACTTGCCTGGCGACGTTCGCGACGACGGATGGCACGGTTTCGACGCATGGGCCCGGCATGACATGGAAACACCAAGGCTCGGCTGGGAGCTCGGATGGGCACAGTGGCAGTGGTGGTGACGGCGAGGAGCTTTAGTTGGCGTGAAAGTGGTCGGCGACGGCAACCCAACCGCTGCAAAACAAGCTTGTCACGACAGCGATAATTAGTGCTTAGGCTCGACTGCAAAGTCGGGGAGAGCGAGACACGGCAATGGATGCCCTGGCTTAGGCACGAGCTGGCCACGGTGCGGTGTACTGCTGAGCACAGTTGGGCATGGCAAGAAGGTTGAGACGACGATGAAGGTGGCAGGGAGCGTGCTGTCGACGGTGGGTTGGTGTTGGTTGGAGCTTGTAGTGAGGGGAGTGGTGGGTCGTTGAGCTCGGTGGTGGAGGTGAGGGTGGTAGCATGGTGGCGGTCAGCTCCGGTGAGGTGATGGTCGGGGTTGTAGTTGGGGGGAGGAGAGAGAGGTTGCAGTGGGGTGATGGCGGAGGCTCAGCGGTGCAGGGTGGTTGACGGCGTAGTCGACGACAAGGGGCTCAGTCGGAGGTAGTACAGCGGAGGCTTAGGGCAGTGGGCTGGACCTCAGAGGCGAGGAGATAGGAGGTGATGTTGTAGGGGTCAGGGGCTTGTCGACGGTGAGGTTGAGGGCTCGGTGTTGGCTGTTGGGTAATGGTGCTGGCAGAGAGGTGGTGTGCTATAGGTGTGGGTTTGGCTTTGAGAGAAGGAGGGAGTGGGTTTTAGTTGATGGGTGAAGTGGAGAAGGAAGGGAAGGAGCTTGTGGTGGTACTGGGTGTCGCTGGTGGTTGGGGATGCCGGCGAGAAGATGAAGGGGTCGGGGGAGGTGAAGATGGTGTGGGTTTGGCTTTGAGAGAAGGAGGGAGTGGGTTTTAGTTGATGGGTGAAGTGGAGAAGGAAGGGAAGGAGCTTGTGGTGGTACTGGGTGTCGCTGGTGGTTGGGGATGCCGGCGAGAAGATGAAGGGGTCGGGGGAGGTGAAGATGGTGGAAGAAAGCTCGTGGAGGTTTGAAGGCTTGGTTGTTGAGAGGGGGGAGAGATAGGCGAGGGGATCGCGGAGCGGTTGCGGCGAGGGCGGGGATCTCAGGGGTAGTTGGCGAGCGGGGTGGCGTTGACGATGGCTGGGTCATGGACGAGCGTGAGAAGAGGGGAAGTTGCGAAGAAGATAGTGGATTTGGGGAGGGGATCTCGGGGGTAGTTGTTAGCATGGCGGGCGCGGTCGTCGCGGGCGCGGTCGTCGCGGGCACGGGGAAGGAGAAGACGAGGAAAAGAGCGGGAAAGAGAAGAGAAGGAGAAGAAGAAGAAGGGGAGTGGGGAGTCGGGTCGGGTCGGGTGTGGGTAGTTTAGGGTTTGGGTTAGATTAAAAAATAATAATAAAAATATATAAAAGTGTAAAAATAATAGGAAAAATCTGAAAAAATATAATAAATAAATATACGGAAAATATACATGGAACTGGGGATTTACAAAAATGAATAAAATTCCCCCATTTTCTATTGATTTTAGAAGTATATATATTTCTCTAGAGGGAGAGAATAGTTATAAAACCACTCCCCATGTTCTCAGAATGAGGGGGAAGAACCCCTCACCTCCCTTCAAGATAGGACAAACTGTCTATTTTTAGGGGGGGTCCCGATACCAAAAGGGAGGCTCCCGATATCTTCAAAAAGGGGGCACCCGACAACCCAAAAGGGATGCTCCTGACAACCCAAAAGGGATGCTCCCGACAACTGAAATCTGCACGTGTAGCGTTCAATGATTTGGCCATAATTTCCTCTCAGAAAGTTGAAACGACGCACCGTTTGATATTTTGGAAACTAGATTCATTGGGATTTCAAATGAATTCTCATTTGTCCTAATTGACCAAATATGATGAACTTTATAGACATTTGAACCCATTCTATGTGCAGATTTATCGTTACCTGATTTGAATACTTTTGAGAGTCAATATATTTGACTCCAAAAATGCCCTCCCATTAATATCATGTATATAACATGTATATATAAGTTAGATATATGATATTAACGCTTTTTTGTGTCAACAAATGCCCCCCGACAAGGAGTGTTTACAAATTATCGAGTTGTATATACGATATTGTCACATTCTTTCATTTGAGTTACAGAAATAAGTTGAGAAGTTTTAGTTTAGAGTCATTTCAGATATGGATATTAGTTTACTGTCATTTCAGACATATATATTTGTTTACAGTCATTTCGGATATGGATTTATCGAGTTGTATATACGATATTGTCGTATTCTTTCATTTGAGTTACATAAATAAGTTGAGAAGTTTTAGTTTAGAGTCATTTCGGATATGGATATTAGTTTACTGTCATATCGGATATGGATATTAGTTTACTGTCATTTCGGATATGGATATTTGTTTACAGTCATTTCGGACATGCATATCATTTTGGACATATGAAGACTTTTATTGGTATTTGAATACAAGATAGAAGTGAAGAACGGGGTGCGGATCTATGTCGTCATCCATTACTTACGACTAAAAAACACTCAAAATACTAATAAGAATCAAGACAATGGAAGCTTACTGCCAACAGTCTGAATGCCGAGCCTTTCATATATTTATTTACCGAATCACTCTATAAGGTTTAAGAGTTCAGAGAGAAATACGAAAGTCGTACTTTCATGTCATTGACTTTGGTGATGTTTTCATCTTGAGGATTTCTTTCACAATCGGAAAAGGCTTCCTTTTCTTCAGGACCATGGGATGATAACCCATGCCCAAACTTATAATGGCAAGATATATGACATATGCCAGGCTTGACAATAATTTCCTATTGCTGAGAGTCCTTTATCGACGAGGTTGGATTTGATGGATTTTTCATTTAGGAAGAGTTTCTTTTAAAAATGGAGAAAAGCTCACGATCGAAGCTCTCATGGCAAGATATATGGTCTATGCCGAGCTCGCAAGGAGTCTCTAAAGTTTTTCGGGACCTTTACAGACAAAGAGGATATATATTTTGGAATTGGAGATCTCCAATGACACTAGAATCGATTCTATATTTTTTCTTGATTTCATAGAAGCTAAAAAGTAATTTGGATAATGAAAATATGTAAAGTTCAGATTCAGTTGAAAAGAAAAGGTTTAAAATTATCATAGACGTAAAGGAATGTTAGTTTAAAGTCATTCTATACGTATCATGAGATAAACTTTGAATGAGTATCCTTTCGAGGCATACTCAGTGTATCATTTTCAAAGATGTTAGTTTAGAATTATCTCGGACTTATAATGAGATAAACTTTGAATGAGTATCCTTTTGAGGCCCACTCAGTTTATCATTTTCAAAGATATTAGTTTAGAATTATCTCGGACTTATATGAGATAAATTTTGAATGAGTATCCTTTCGAGGCATACTAAATTTATCTTTTTCAAATATGTTAGTTTATAGTCGTCTCGGACTTATAGTGAGATAAACTTTGAATGAGTATCCTTTCGAGGCATAGTAAGTTTATCATTTTCAACGATGTTAGTTTAGAGTCGTCTCGGACTTATAGTAAGATAAACTTTGAATGAGTATCCTTTCGAGGCATACTCAATTTATCATTTTCAACGATGTTAGTTTAGAATCGTCTCGGACTTAAATGTTAGTTTACACTCAGCTCGAACATAAATGTTGTTTGACGTCCCATAGGACATGACTTCTAAGTTGAAGTCCTCATAGGACGTAACTTCATATATATTAGTTTAAAATCATTTCGTACATAGAAGTCATTTTGAGGCTTATTCGCGATGTGTTTATGTAGCTACGTGATCTTATGATATTCTTTTGATGAGTATCCTTTTAAGATAAGTTCAAGATATATCTAGATGCTGCCATTTAGGTGTATCCATAGAGTGGATAATATTGCGGGACCATTGAGATAAAGTTTTTAATAAGTTTCCTTTTGGGGATCAATCTCAGCCTTATCTCGGTACCGTCTTTGGTTGGCGTTTGCGCAATGCAGATATTTTACCATGAGACCTGTAAAATAAGACTTTTTTGCGAGTTCTTTCTGGGATAAATCTCAGTCCTATCGAAGGTCTTTCTTACTTTCTATGCATATCCATAGCGACTGGTTTAAGAGGAGATCAACGTTTAGTAAGTTATTTTCTTAATTTTAATACAATGAACTTTCTTTTTATTTTATGCTTTTATTCTTATGCTATGAGTAGGTAATTTTCTATTTAGGGTTTAAATCTATGATTGGTGTTTGAATCTATTATTCTACTTTTTCTTCTATGATCTTAATGAAGAATACTTAATGATAAAAATAGGTTTTTTGTTTGCAATTATGATAAACTAGATAGATCAATAAGTGATTGACGACCATGAGATTTATTTAGGTAAAGAATACGCATTGCTGATAAACTAGTTAATTTAATGATCGATTGACAATCATGAAAGTTATCTAGGGAAAGTAAAGTTCGCATTTTTATTGTTTATATTCTATCTAGTTAATTAGGGTTAATTTTGATTAGTCGATAAAACTAAGTAGATCTTTGCATGACAATCATTAGATTTGCTTAGTAGAATGGTAAATCAATTTAATTCTTAATTCACTACCAATTAATCTTTATAATAATTATCTTCTCTTTTGATTTGATATTCATTTTAAAGATGGAAATCAACAGAAAGAAAAATATTTTTATTTAATAACACCATGATTAAGTTTAATGGATTCGAAAACCCTAGGTTTTTCTTTAGTCATATTTTTACCAAACTTATTTTTATTTTGCTTTAATTATTTTTCTTAATCTTTGCAATTTACTTTCTTAATTATTGCATTTAATTTATTAGGTTAATTATTTCAAATCAACTTATCTCTTTTAATTCGCTTAATTCAACTAAAATTCTCATCCTCTCTGTGTATCGATCCACAAGTGTCACATTGATTGACCGTGCACTTGCGGTATAAATTTAAGACTAAAAAATATCCCAACACATTTCGTAAGATTTTTCGTTCTGAAAAATGACTTTCACAACGGAGTTGGATTTGATATATCTTCGTCGTGCAGAGGGCTTTCCCAATGAAATTGGATTTGATATATCTTCATCGTGTAGAGAGTTTTCACGATGAAAAGAAAAAACATTTCCGTTATGTAGAGAACTTTCATAATGAAATATGATTTAATATATCTTCATCGTGCAGGGGGCTTTCATGATGAATTTTCCCCCCATTGTATAAAGGACTTTCACAACGAAATTTGATTTGATATATTTTGATCGTGGAGAGGACTTTCACAGATGAAATAAAAAAGGCTCTCGTTGTGTAGAGGAATTTCCTAACGAAATTGGATTTGATATATTTTGTTCGTGGAGAGAACTTTCACAATTGAAAAGGAAAATGTTTTTCATTGTGTAGAGGACGTTCACAACGAAATTGGATTTGATATATTTTTATCATGGAGAGTACTTTCACGAATAGAATGAAAAAAGGTTTTCCGTTATGATAGAGAACTTTCACAACGAAATTGGATTTGATATATTTTTATCGTAAAGAGGATTTCCACAAATGAAAATAAAAGGATATCGTTGTGTATATGACTTTCACAACAAAATTGAATCTGATATATTTTCATCGTGGAGAAAACCTTCACAGATGGAAAGAAAAAAGTTTTTCTTTATGATAGAGAACATTCACAACGAGATTAGATTTGATATATTTTCATCATGGAGAGGGCTTTCACGAATGAAAAGAAAAAGGTTTTTCGTTGTATAGATGATTTTCACAACGAGATTGGATTTGATATATTTTATCGTGGAGAGAATTTTCAAAGATGAAAAGAAAAATGTTTTTTTGTTGTATAGAGAACTTTCACAATGAAATTGGATTTGATATATTTTCATTGTGGAGAGAACTTACACAGTTGAAAAGAAAAAAAGGTTTTTTGTTGTGTAGAGAATTTTCACAACAAAATTGGATTTGATATATTTTCATTGTGGAGAGAACTTTCACAGATAAAAAGAAAAAGGTTTTTTCGTTGTGTAGAGCACTTTCACAACGAAATATTTCCCTCCAGAAACTTTTTATAGCAGTAGTATAGAGGGTAAAAAGAGTTTTTGTTGAATTAGTTTGGCCTATACTAGGGGTGTAAGATAGATGCTTTAATTTTGTTGAAAATCTCTTGCCATGTTTGCTCCCCAACGAGTAACGCATCTTTGTTAACCAATTCAAATGAGGGCATAATTATCTATTTTGTATTCATCGAGTAGGATAAGCTTGCCTTCTCGTTACTGTTTTTGAACACAATCCTTAAAAACATACATTCTTTGATTGGGTGATTGACAAATCGATGGTACACGCAGTATCTCGGATGTTCTATTTTGTTGACCTCTTCTGGGCTTTTTGGGACGGACAATTGTAGCCCATTCTCCAGAGCTTCTTCAAAGATATTTTTAGAGAATTCTTGTTTAAAAGAATATCTACCACTCATTCTGTCATTTGAGGAGATTTTAGGTCGATTCGTCTGACCTATTGATATCTCTTGTTGACAAGTCGAGCGTTGTGTTCTCTCATAAAAAAGGGGAAGAGTAAGAAAGGGGGAAACTCCCTACTACTCGAATCTCACGTGTTAAATACGTGAGCGCTTATATGCAAAACATATAGGCACTGCATTTAAGCAACTGATAGGCTAAACAAGCCTCACGTGTTAAACATGTGAGCGTCTATATGAAAAGCATATAGGCGCCGCAACTAAACTACTGATAGGCTAAATAAACCTCACGTGTTAAACACATGAGCGTCTATATGCAAAGCATATAGGCGCTGCAATCAAAAAACAGATAGGCTAAACAAAGCCTCACATGATAACACGTGAGCGCCTGTATGCAAACTATATAGGCGTTACAACCAAACAGCTAAGGGGCCGAACTAAGTCCCACATGCTAAACACGTGAGGACACTTCCTTACATAGAATTAAATTCTACTTAATGAACCGTTGGATTAAGGATCCAACGGTGATCAAACATAGAATTAAATTCTATTGGGAAGAATATTTTCTGTTAAACAGAGAGTTAGCGGATTAAAGATCCAAAATATTTTTTTGTTATATATCTTTCTAAACAGAGAAAAATTATACTCTGTTAAACTGAGCACCCTTGGATTAAAAATCCAATGGTGATTAAAATATCACCGCTCGATAAAATTTTATTCTATATATGGGAGAATATCCCCAATCTTGTTAAAAACAAGAACAATATTTTCTGTAAAACAGAAGTTCTTGGATCAAAGATCCAACGGTGGGAAAAATTCCCCAAATCAATTGGAATCTCTCAATGAGAGATTTTCTCAAAACCAATTAACAACTTGCTTCCACTATATAAAGGACCCGAGACTTCAAGTCTCACACACAGGAACGAGAGAGAGAACAAGAGAAAAGGGACGAGACATAAAGAGAGACAGAAAAAAGAGAATTTAATTCTCGGTGAAGACTTGTTTCGTCATAACACACTAGGTAAAAAGAAAAAACACAGAGATTGTTCTATCTCTTCTTTTCCACTTTAAAGGTTTAACCCTTTATATAAGAACCCAGTTCTTGCTCTGGTTAAGATTTGCAGAAGCAGATCTCCCCATAAGTTGAGAATTTAATTCTCATCGGGGAGATTCTGTCCTGCAGATTTAAAATCTATGAGAAAGAACTGACTTCAAAGAATTTAATTCTTACAAAAACATATGGGAATTTAATTCCTCTGAAAACTAGGGTTTAACCTTATATAAAGAATTTGATTCTTGTAAAAACGAGAGGAGAACTTGATTCCTCAGTCCAGACGATGATAATAATCTGAGATCTTCCAAACCCAAATCCTAATGACTAGAATTGTCATTAATAAGAGATCAAGATCTCTAAGAAAACAGAAGGAAAGCTTGGGGATTCGTTAGTGTTTAACACTATAATGAGACCTTATGTGTTTTCCATGTGAGTGCCTCTAATGAACAACAAGAACGGCCCAGACTGCTTCACGTGTTTCCCATGCGAGTGCTTAAAAAAAAACAAGAGGCACTTCGTAAGGCAGTCACGTGTTTTCCACGAAAGCCCTATCCAAGTGCTTAGAACTTATATAAAAAGGGGGAATAAAACCCAAAAGGTAGTGCCCATATTTGGGGCGCCTCACGTGTTTCACACGTGAGCGCCACAAGAACCAAGTGCTTAGCACTTATACAAAAAAGAGGAATAAAACCCTAAAGAGCAGCGCCCATATTTGGAGTGCTTCATATATTCATACGTGAGCGCCTCCAGAGTTCAGTGTTTAACACCGATCCAGCGTCTCACGTGGGATACACGTGAGTGCTGCATATATCAGTGCTTAGCACTGTTGGGTAACTATGGAGACCCAGACCTAGCCCAAATTGGTTAAGTTTTCCCAAGGTCAAAACCTCTTCGATTTCCAATCAACCGAGCCCCCCTGTGCTCATGATTCCCCAAACTGATCTTAGTCCCAAACATGACTAATGATCCTTCAACTAATGATATCCAAATGATATTCATCCCATATCTCCTAAGATAATATTTGTCTCAAAAATGACTAATGACTCTTAGGTCCACATCAGCCCCCCTTTTTCCTTAAATACGGGATTTGGTTTAAGGGTGCATCTCTCCACACCTCTGATATACGTCGTTGTAATTCTTCAACGTCTACAGAGAGGTGGCGGGTCCCAACATCCAACAATTCTTCAGTGCATTCCCAAACCGTCCAAACCGACGCGCACACCTCAAATCAGACCGCACCCAATACTGGGTGCATTCCATATCACCCTTGTTCATTCCGTCATGTAACAAATACATGTGCGTGCAAGATGAACACAATGGACCACTACGTCCTTAAACCGGCAATGGACCACTACGTCCTTAAACAGGCAAAGGACCGAGAAGTCCTTAAACTAGTATTCGCCTCCAAAATGGCGATAATGGACCGAAACGTCCTTAAACTAAAACAATAGAGCCCAAATGCTCTTTTATTGGATCTGAAATAAAAATGATCCTGAAACCTCGTTAAGTGGATCTTAGTCTCAAATTGGACTACTGTATCCTTAGAAAAAACAAATCGAGCCCCAAATGCTCACATATATTTAAGTCGATCTTAATCTCAAAATAGATTAACGGTCCTTAAATAAAAATCCCAAATCTAAGATATACGGATTTGGACTAATTCATGCCCTACGGGCGACAACATAAATTAGTCTCCGTATACAATCCACGGGCAACCTAAACAAACAAAAACACACACGACACGAAGTGAACTTCCGGAGCAAGAGAAAGTGGTTATCGCGATGCGGTAACGTAATTAACTGCACGGGCTTGCGCCTGCAGGGAAGAGCTTCCCCACAATCAAAAACCCCTCGCATAAACGAGGGGGAATCTGACGAAGTCTGCTACAACGGCTACATCCATCCAAACCTCCGATATACGGTGCCATAAATCAACTTGGCATCTTTAGAGAGGTAGACGGATAAATCTAAATAGTATCTGCCCCCAAATTCAGGCCAGACGTCCCAACGTCTCGGTCCGTCTTCCGGCGGTAAACAGATTCTGGCATGCCCGGTGGGACCTCTTCCTCTTTCCACTCCACATTTCGTGTGTCTTGTTCGTGAACAAAATCGCGGTTTTCTATGGTTGCCTTTGGATTTGAGGTACTAAGATTTGGTGTCTTGTTCCTGTGCAGAAAGAAGAAGTGAACATCAATAGCTTCCAACTGCACAAACTGCAACAACAACTCCCGCTTCGCCCCAACTGGAGGAGTGACATACGGGCCCAATGCGGCCTCCATCTTTTCAATGCCGGTGGGGCAGGTGACTCAAGCCACCACTGGTTTGTTCTTCGGGACCATGCTCCCGCCAGCAAGATTTAGCGCCCCAGTGCCGCCACAGGAAGCTCCCAAGAAGTCGGTCTTCAATCGAATTGCAACCACCATGGCCCCTCTCCACGGGTCGTCTAAGTCTGCCAACTCAGTCTTCAACAGGCTGAGTTGAAGCTCAAGTGAGCCCGCAAAGGGGCTCGCGATACCTGAAGGGTCTATCCCAAAACGGATAGTCTTCCCAACTCCTCCGGTAGGTGAAGTCGTCAAAAGTGCTTCTCCTACCAGGAAGTCGGCTTTCGAAAGATTGGCCGTTCCCTCTCAACGGACGTCCGTCTTCGACAGGCTGGTACCAACAGTAGCCCCTCATCAAAGCCGGGGGCATGACGGAGCCGCTTCCACAAACGAGATAATCCCGTCTGCAAGACACGCTCGACGTCGCCACTGACATCGAGTGAGGAAAGTCGGGGACAAATCCCCTTATGGATTTACCCCACCAGCTCCAATGGTGGAAGTTGACGTTGCTGTTCCAATCGGGAACAACTTTGATCTGCTTAGGAGGGTGCGAAAGAACTCTCCAACCGCGGTGCCGAAGAAATCTCCCCCGCCTGCTGAAAACATAATGCAGACAAAACTGGAGCAGTCCCACCAATGGCTCTCCTCCCAAATTCACAGGGTCTGGCGGAAAGTCCAAGACTCTGTAATCGACAAAGACTACTCTCGCCGACTGAAGAAAATGAAGGTTCGGCAAGAGAAAGACCATCCATCCATCATACAGCGAGGGGTTTCTTTCACACGGGTTCCTGTTACAATGGCTCCTTCAAGTTTGACCTCCCGCAAAAGGAGGAGGCCGGAGAAAATCCCACTGCCAGCGGTAAATTCCAAAGGCGCTGGACCCAAACGCCCCAAGTCCGGGGGCATGATAGTGCCCACGGTCTACATGGATTCTGGGAAAGAGGAAAGTCGTGCTTCCGTGGGTCATCGGCCGTAAAATCGGTCGTTGACAAAAGCTCAGGAGCAACAACAAAAGCTCCAGAAAATGCTGATCAAAATGTCAGTACTCACCGGGAAGAAAGAAAACCCGGAATCCGCATCTGAACAGCGCTAGGAGCAGGAGACCGATACAGAGTTCCTGAGAAGGGTGCTAGAAAGAAATGATAAGGAGGCCGCGGAACAAGTTGCTAATATAAAGCAGATGGCGCTTTTGTTCCAAGATATGGTTGGAATGATGATCCAGCCAGAACCTCCAGCTGAAGATCCGCCGATAATCATCGAGGAAGACAGAGGGGAAATATCAACTCCTCTTCCGGCTCTATCAACAGATAAAGAGGAAACAATCTCCAAGGCTGCTCTCGATGACTATATAGCTTAACAAATACGAGCTCATCAAGCTAGTGAAGCGGCCAGCCAAACCGTCAGAATTGGGCGACTGTATCCAGGCTGGTATGACCAAATCAAGTACCCGCCAGGATATACGATCCTCAAGTTTCATGTGTACAAAGGGACAGGAAATCCGCATCAGCATGTCGCTCAGTTCAGAGATCTATGCGGCAACACTGGAGGCGACGGCAAACTGCTGCTTCGCCAACTTGTCGGTAGCCTGTCGGAGACGGCATTCGAATGGTACTTGGAGCTCCCAAATGACCCCGTCAAAACATTCACCGAGATAGAACTGCTGTTCACACAGCGGTTCGCCAGCGCAAGCGAGCGCACCCCGATCACGGCATTAATCAATGCCAGAGGTGAAGTCAGGAGAAACCTGGGTCCAATATGCGATCCGGTGGAGGAACCTATGGTCGAAATGCGAACAACGCATCGAAGAATCTCCTGCCATGGGTATGTTCATCGGGACACTAGATCTTCAAATGACGGTGTCCCAGTTCATGACGTTCTTCAAGCTGACCACCTTCCAGGCTCTGATCAACAAACTGGCCCAAATGGGCCACGAGCCTTCCTTCTCAAAAATAGACCCTCGAAATGCCAAGGATAAAGGGAAAGCGGCCTTCGTTGCCAATACTCAACAGCAACCAAATGACCCGAAACCGGTTGCTCGCCAAAACAATGCACGTCCACGCTTATCCCTGGAAGAAAGGCTAGGACGCGCCCACTCGTTTCCCCGTGACAAGAAGAATAGACTGTTCGAGCTGGCAGTGCGCAACAAACTTATCACATTGTTGGACCCACGACGTCCACCGCAACCCGGCAATGTCAGCAATCCCAACTACTGCTCCTATCACAGAATGGTGAGCCATCCAATTGAAGATTGCTACGTCTTCAAAAATTGGGTCGAGGACCAGTATCAATGGGGGAAATTCACGCTTTCTGAGAACTGGAAGGTGAACCCGCCATAGAAGCACGCTCCTAAATAGGTGGATACGCAGGGGGCATCATGCTCGCTTGTAGAAGAAGCTCCATGGGAAGTTGTCATTTCAGCTAAAACTAAAAGAATGCTGAAGGATCTCCAGGCATGTCCGGCAATCAGGTGGAAGAGACCGCTTGAACCGGAAATTATCGAAGGGATGCTGAAACCGCGTCCCGTACCGAAAACAGTTGACAAAGGGAAAAATCCCAAAGTCAAGCCTTCAAAGTCTTCGAAGAAAAAGAAGAAGACCAAGAAGCCTGCGTAACCTGCCGAGTATGACGACAAACGCACAGACTTACAGAGGTACATTGACGTGCTCGAGGAGTACAACCAGAAGGCGCAGACACCGGTCACCCTCGAAGAGTTCCTCAAGCATATTCTTGAGAATGAAGAGAGTGACAACGATGAGGAAAATGACTCATCAGAAACCAAAGACTATGTATCAAGTTGCCACATGGTCTCCCATTCGTCGTCAAATGGCGAAGAATCTCCCTCGGCGCCAGAAAACAACGCAGAGGAACTGGGGGCAGGATCGGCACCAAAATCCCCGGAACCGTCATAAGACCCAATCGATAGGTTTTTAGATGAAGCCTTTCGAAAAAGCAAAGTTGAACGAGAACGCGAAACAACCATATACGAAAAGGCTAAGTTGCGTCAGGATGAAGAAGCTGTGGTAAGGATGAGTCATAATGTACTCCAACGAAGCTAAAGCACACCTTCCATTAACAAGAGCAGGATCAAAGCAGAGAAGCGGTTCGCCAAAGCCCTGTCAATGGGAATGAAACTGCCCCCTCTCGTGAAAAACAATCCCGGGGTCATGTGCCTCGACGGAGCGGATATACATCCAAACTACTGCCTATATCATCGGAAGGTTACTTACCTCACCGCGGAATGCAGTACCTTCAAGAAGTGGTGGCAAGAGTACGTTGCCCATCAACAACACTTCAAGAGGATGAAACGCGAAGTTCGTCGACATCAAAGAAGTTCGACAAATGCACGTGAGAAAATGACTGGCAACTGTCATATGGTTGATACCGGTCGAGAAAGTGAATAACTCTAAGTTCTTACCTTCGGGAGCGATTCTGAGGAAGAAATGACCCTCGGCCCTCTCTTCAAGAACTCCACCTTCGAAAGAGAAGAGGAGGAGAAGAATTGCGAGAACATTCAGCTGTGTAACCGCACGCTGCCTGAGAAGAACCTCGGACATGCAAATAAAGGTTTGAGTAAAAAAGATAAGGAGAAAGAAAAAGTCCCTAGGGAGATCACCCTTGATGATGGAGTCGTTAAAGAGCTCGTAGCCAAGGACCCACCTAGGAAAAACAAGGTGGATTACAATGTTCTAGCGTATATGAGGAAAATGCCTTCACAACTAAGCATACTGGATGCTCTCCTTCTATCCAAAGAAACACGAGATTCTTTGATTAAGGCATTGCAAGATCCTGATCAATTCCAAGCTTTCTAAGCTGAAGAAAGGATGAAGGACGAACTGGCAGAGGCTCACACAGCTGACATCACATTCAACGATAAGGATCTCCTCCTCGGAACGTGCGAGCATAACCGTCCGTTATACGTCACTGGATACTGCCACGATATCAAGATAGGCAAAATCCTTGTCGACAATCGGTCTTCTGTCAACCTCCTTAATATGAAGGTGCTGAAGAAGATTTGCATGAACGTTCAACCCCTAGCCCGAGATAAAATTACCATCTCCGATTTCGATTCATAGTCATCTCGGACGCTCGGGTCCGTAATACTGACGTTACGCTTCGGGCTGCTTGTAAATCCCCATTTCCATCAATGAAAATCCTTATATATTTTTCCTAATTCCCCGAGTTTTTCTTTTCCTTTTCCCTCGTATTTTTGTAGTAAATTGGTTGCTTAAGATTAGCATTTAAAATTTTTCCAACCCTTTAAGTCAAAGCCCAAACTTAAACTAAAACCCAAAACAAAATGAATTAAATTTCCATTTTTAAAAACCTTCAGCCCACACTTTTTTTTCCTCGACCCAAGCTTTTCCCTCGGCCCACTCCCTTCTCAGCAAATTAAAACAAAATTCTAAATATTAAACCAGCCCAGCCCAACTCCCTTCAGCCAAGCCCGCCTTCACTAACCAAACCCGACCCGACCCGTTTTAATCTTCTTCTCCCCAACGTTACTTTTCCCGCTCACTTTTCTCGCCGACTCTCGCGGCCACATCGCCGTGCCGTTGCCCCACGACCCGCGACCTCGTCCACAACTCCTTCGTGAGCCCCTCAAACACCTCGTCGCTTCCTCCTCACTCACTTTCACTCTCAAAACTCACTCCCCTCTCCTCCCTCTCAAAAGTCCCCACGAACCCACTGCCAACTTTACCCCGCTCCCCTCCGACGACGACGACGACGAACCTCTTCCGGCCTCCTCCCTCATCACCTCACCGTAACCTCCTCCTCAAGACCTCACCTCCACCTCAACCGAGCACCCCTCACTCGAGCTCCAACCCACGCTGCACCCGAGCTCGGCTACCTGCACCTCGTCGCCGGCGAGCCCCACTATCCTGAACCACCCTCGTCGACGCCTCTGCACCCACCGCATCATTATCCTCACACCCGAGCCCCACTACCTACTCTCTCTCTCTCCTAAACATCAAACCCTAACCACCAAGCTCCAAACACCCCCTGCTGCTATCGTCGGAGCGACGCCGCCGGCCGTCGTAGACCCCAGCGCACTCACTGAGATCCACTGAGCACCCCCTCCGCTTCCAGCAAGCACAAGCCATCTCCGGGCAACTCCGACGTCGAACCCGAATCGCGAGCCGAGGCCATGAAATCAAACCACGCCGTTCGTCGCGTGTTCGTGACGTTGCCGCTGTCGTGCATCGCCAAAACGTTTCTAGGCAAGTACCCTATTTGCTACATGCTAATTTATTTCTGTTACAAACTGAAATCGTATAAATACCGTGTTTACAATTCACGATAAATCATAGGACGTAACTGTTCGATGCAAGATCCCAATGAAAACTTTCATTTAATTTGACGGAACTCGATTGCATATTTTGGACCGTCTGGCAGTGAACCTTGTGTAGAAATTTCACTGGAAAATATGACTGTTAATGACTAAAACGAACACCCCCAAATACACCCGTAAAAACTGGGAATTTCCCGCATCTGAAAATTATTAAAATCACCATAAATTGTGTACATATTGAAATGATGCATTCGAGGGCTCAAATCGAAGCCGACTAGACGACCTGTAACCCTATGTAAGTTTCTAATGGTTTCTATACTTAAATTGTGATGATAATTGGTTCGGAGAGCGGCTTTGGACTGCAGTCCAGAGCGACTCTGGTTATTGTTTTCTGCCCCGTAATGTTTACTACCTTGTTTCCTGGACTCGTATGTTGCGGAACCCTATATTTTATTGAAGATCAATCTGTTATCTAAGTAAAACAAGAGGTTTCATCCCGTTTTATCGTCGTTTTCTATTTAATCTGTAATTTAAAAGAACAGGATGTATAACAGTCCAAAACAGAATCAGGATTGACATACTAGTATTGAACAGAGCATAACTTTTGACGTACAGACGCGATTGAGAATATGTCTATTGCGTTGAAAACCCTATTGAAAACCCTAGATTTTATTCAACTGTAGAGTTGCTAAATTCTGAACCCAACTGGGTGAAATTCGTGTCGCGAAACGGACGTTCAGTTCAGAAACTGAATTTCCTGCAGCGAGCACTTAAAATGAAACGGCTGTAACTTGAATACTGGAAACCCGATTGAACTGAACCCAATTTTGATGAACTTCCGACAGAGTGTGCTTATTATCGTATTTGTATCATTCGTTGAATTCTGAACATATGAATTAATGCAATTTTTGTAAGTTGATGACGTGCATATTGGTTCATAACATACATGACTTGTTAATGGCATACATATACATATCTTACCCAATTGCTATATACATAGTGTTAGTGCGTGCTAGTGTTCAGTGGATATTGCATTATCGTGCGTGAATGATATTGGTTTAGGTGTGTCGAGTACACCAATGGAAAGTGAATGATTCGTGACAGTGATTAATACAGTGAACAGTGATAAAACCGTGCCATTGGTATACTTGTACACGCCTAAATCAAAATCATAAATAGTGTAAACCTAGGGAAAAAGGGGAAATCGAAGTGGAAAGAGTATCGTATTTAGCGGGACCGTGTTTTAGAGGATGATCATTCGAGCAGTGATATATATATTAGGTAGGATCTAGCGATCTGGCTGACAGGGTTATGTCCCAGGCATGTGGGCCGTTGTCTCGGGTATGTACGAGACTCCTGTTAAACATGATCCTCCTTTCCACTATACTATTTCATACATGACCTAGAGACTGATAGGGACACAGATCATACTTTGCATCATATAGCGACATAGTGATTACACGCATTGTACTTTCACTGTTATCACCATGATTACCTGTTGCATATCATTATTATATAAATTGCTATTACGTCGCTCTGACGATCTGAGTATGCATGCTCAGATCCCGTGGAAGAACCAGCGCAGGAGACGGATTTATCTTTCGAGCTGACGGAGATCTAGTCTGGAGTGCTCTTCTTTCTTTTCTGCTTTCCATAAAGAGATCGTGTAATTGAACTTGGTTAGTAACTCTTCTTGTTTATTTATAATTTGTGAACAATGGATCTTAATGTAATAATTTAGTGATGTAATTCCTTTACTGCTGTGCTTTGTTTACTGATTACCATGTAATGCTAGAAGCCGAAGTGTGACTATTCGAGCAGTGATATATATATTAGGTAGGATCTAGCGATCCGGCTGACAGGTTTATGTCCCGGGCATGTGGGCCGTTGTCTCGGGTATGTATGAGACTCCTGTTAAACATGATCCTCCTTTTCACTATACGATTTCAAACATGACCTAGAGATTGATAGGGACACAGATCATACTTTGCATCATATAGCGACATAGTGATTACACGCATTGTACTTTCACTGTTATCACCATGATTACCTGTTGCATATCATTATTATATAAATTGCTATTACGTTGCTCTGACGACCTGAGTATGCATGCTCAGATCCCGTGGAAGAACCAGCGCAGGAGACGGATTTATCTTTCGAGCTGACGGAGATCTAGTCTGGGGTGCTCTTCTTTCTTTTCTGCTTTCCATAAAGAGATCGTGTAATTAAACTTGGTTAGTAACTCTTCTTGTTTATTTATAATTTGTGAACAATGGATCTTAATGTAATAATTTAGTGATGTAATTCCTTTACTGCTGTGCTTTGTTTACTGATTACCATGTAATGCTAGAAGCCGAAGTGTGACTACGGCGGGATTATTCCTTGACCGTAGGAGCATGGCTGGCCTAGTCATCCCTCGTTTTCCGTATTTTGGGAAGCGGGGCGTGACACTGCTCGTCACTGAAATCAAATATCATGTCATTGACGCCAAGACTTGCTACAACGCTCTGCTCGACAGGCCTTGGTTACACGAGTACAACGTCATCCCTTCTACACAACACCGGTGTATGAAGTATTTCAAAGACGGCCTCGAGTACACCGTTACGGGGGAGCTAAATCCATTCTTCATAAACGAAGTTCAAAAATATGAAGAAGCAAAGTACTTCTTACCATACTTCAAAGATACGGAAAGATATCATAAGCTGGAGGATAAAAAAAAAGTCGTCGCCACTATCCCGATCTTTGGGAGCGATACCGAGGAAGATGAGGAAATAGTCTACTCGGGGAAACCCCAATGCAACAGGCCCGGACCATCTACTCCTATTTTGGTCTCTGGCAGTGACTCTGAGGACGAGGCCAACGCCGTGTTCTCCACTCGCCCGTCAGAACAAACCATTACTGGAGCTGATCAGAGTTTACAGATCACCATGGTTCCGCCACGATATTACAAAGAACTTGATGCTCTTGATACATACAACGTACAAGAGCTGCAGATTTTCTACGTCCCTCCCAGACGAAGAGATGAAAAGGCGATCCTCTTCTATCAATCTACGAAGACCAAAGTGGAGAAAGAAGTCTGGTATGGTGCCGAGCTTGCGCTTGACAGGTTTCAACCAATCCGTCTGCTTAGATATTACGCAGAGAGATTGAAAAGGCTATTAAGATGCCAAGGCGTATCCTTCAAATAAACCGTTCGACAAGCTCAGTTCTACAACAAGATCTGGGACGTTCCCGGGACTCAGCGAAAGATGCCCAACGGAAGGATGGCGACGACTGGGTTTGGATACGTTCGGTCAAATAAACGGGAGCAATTCCACAACTGCCGCACCATAAATAACTCCAGTGGAGAAAGGAATGCTTTTCCAGATAGCTGTGATGTTGAAACGAAGCAAAATCCCGCTATAAGAACGTCAAGTCCGTCGTTCGAAGAGCAAGTGGACAAGCTAATAAGAGAAGCCGATCAAAAGGTTCGGGATGATCACAACCGTGAAATGGCTATTTACGAAAAGGCCAGAACGCAGCGTCTCAATCAGCAGTCTGCAGAAAGAGAAGATTATGATGCCCTTCACTCTCAGCCCGCTGTACGTTCTCGCGATAAGAGAAAAGCCCAAAACAGGGGCAAAAACAAAGTGAAGAACGAGAATGACGTTCGGAAACAGCGAAGCGGATCCAAGAAGCCACGCAATCAAGAAAAAGTCGGCTGGAATCCGTATTTTATGAAGAAGATGGGACGGGAATACTCTTTTCCTCAAGAAAAGACAAGGAAAATATTCAACCTTGTCATGAAGCATCAAATAATGACGCTCCCGGAGCCTCGGTACCCCGAACAGATAAATGAGGTCCATCATCCGGATTATTGCTCCTATCATCGAGCAATAGGACATCCTCTTGAAGACCGCTTCACCTTTACAGACCGGGTCGAAGACCAATATCAACAGGGCAGGTTCGCTTTATCCGACAGCTGGAGGGTGACCCCACCGCAAAAGTATGAGCCATAGAGAACCTATATCGCGAAGGTGGGACCAGCTCAACACCAAGAATGAAAGCGAACTTGTACTTGCCACATGATAACACTCTCAAAGGAGGGAGGGACGAGAATATGGATGACTTCTTCAAGTGCTTCGCAAATGAGGACGAGGAGGAGGTGATCTTGGAGTTTCCACCAGCACCAAAAGAGCTGGAAGATGGGATGCACACTACGACGGACAACCTAAGAAAAATTGACCTAGGGACGGAAAACGAGCCGAGGCCCACGTTCGTTAGTGAGATGTTATCTAAAAAATAGGTGGCCACATTAAAGGACGTGCTTATGCAATATAAAGACTGCTTTGCATGGACTATTCCGAGATGCCGGGACTAGCTCTAAAAATAGTGATGCATAAACTGGCTATATCGCCGGACGTCAAGCTAGTCAAACAGGCACTAAGAAGAATGCGGCTCGAACTTGAGACGAGTATCAACGCCGAAATCAAGAAACTAATTGACTCCGGTTTCATCCAAGAAGTTCAATATCTCGACTAGATTGCCAACATTGTTCCAGTAATGAAGAAAAATGGGACGGTGCGTATCTGCGTATACTTTCGGGACACAAAATTTGTCCAAAGGATGACTTCCCATACCAGTTACCGAGATGATGATAGATAACACGTCTACCTATGAGCTCTTCTCCTTCATGGATGGATCTTCAGGGTATAACCAAATAAAATGCATCCTGAAGACCAAAAGCATACCGCCTTCCGGACTTCGTTGGGCATATTCTGCTACAGGGTAATGCCTTTCGGTCTGAAGAACGCTGGTGCTACCTATCAGAGGGCCATGATGAAGATCTTCGATGAACTCATACACGATATTGTCGAATGCTATATTGACGACCTTGTGGTGAAAAGCAAATCGTACGAGGAACACTGGGAACATTTGAACATAGTGTTCCAACGTCTTCGGAAATACAATCTGAAGATGAATCCTTTAAAATGTACGTTTGGAGTCTCTTCGGGCAAATTCCTAGGATTCATCATACGACACCGAGGCATCGAAATAGACCCATAAAAGATCAAAGCGATTACGTAAATGCCCACGCCGAGAACTCTTAAACAACTGCGGTCTCTCTAAGGAAAGCTCGCGTATATCCGGCGGTTCATAGTCAACCTCTTCGGAAAATGCCGTCCCTACAGTCATCTAATGAAGAAAGGGACCCCATTCGTCTGGGATAAAAAATGACAGAATGCACTAGACGAGATTAAATAGTACCTGCAAAATCCACCAGTACTGACCGCCCGGGTTAGAGGAAGGCCCCTCATCCTATACACAACGGCCCTTGAAGGTTCTCTGGGTGCGCTATGGGCATAAAAGAACGACCAGGGAAAGGAGAGAGCTCTGTGCTATTTGAGTCGAGTTCTCCTGGGGTAGAAAACAACTACTCTCCCATTGAAAAGCATTGTCTGGCGCTGAACTTCGTGATAACGAAACTCAGACATTACGCCTTGGCACATGAGGTCCATCTTATATCAAAGGTGGATCCCCTCAAATATCTGATGTCAAGGGCCATACTAATAGGAAGGCTTGCCAAATGGACCCTCATCTTAATGGAGTTCTCGATAATGTATCGACCTTTCAAAGCAGTGAAGGGCCAGGCCATCGCCGACTTTCTCGCCGAGCATCTGATACCCGCCGACTCCCCCTTAAATTGTGAGTTACCGGATGAACATGCGTTCGACGCAAAGGAAGAAGAGGATGATGCCCGATGGGAACTCTACTTTGATGGAGCATATTCTATGAAAAGACGGAAGCATAATACCCCCATAATCAAAGCTGGGGTGGGTCTCATCTTCGTGACTCCGCAAGGAGGGATAGTGCATAACGCCTTTCCCTGACGGAGCCAAGGACTAATAACGAAGCTGAATATGAAGCTTTGATAGTAGGTCTCGAGATCGCTGTCGACTGGGAATCAAAGACCTCCTCATATACGGAGACTCCCGGCTGATCTTTAGCCAAGTAAATGGAGACTATCAGACGTGCAAGACAGAGCTGATAACATACGGCGAAAGAGTGTAGAAACTGCTGACACAAATCCCTTTCTACATCCTGAAGAGCATACCGCATGCAGAAAATAGTAAGGTGGATGCATTGGCCAAGCTGGCTAAGGAATTGGCCGATGAAGACTTCGACGACGTAAGGATCATCGTGCAAAGCCATAGGGTTCTCGCGCCAGCAGAAATATCTTCGGAGGATTCAACAGAGCCATCCGAAGGAAAAGAAACGACCAAACAAGCAGCCCTCTAAATAGAGGATGAAGAAAAGGTCAAGGGTTGGAGGGAAGTCTTCATAGACTATATAAAATCTCGACGAATACCTGAAAACGCGTCGTCTTGAAATCAGCTCAGGAAACGAGCTTTGTCTTTCTCCTTCGTCAATAATACTCTATACAAGAGATCGCTTGACGGTTTGTGGCTAAGGTGCTTGGGGTCAAGAGAAGCAAGGAGAGTCGTTCAAGAAACTCACGACGGACTCTGTGGTTCTTATCAAGCTGGGCCAAAGATGAAGCTGAAGATCAAAAGGATGGGTTATTATTGGCCCACAATGATTCAGGACTGCCTCGAATATGCGAAGTAGTGTCACTTGTGCAAAATTCACAGGGACTTCATCCACCAACATCCAAATCCGCTACATCCAACGGTAGCTAGCTGGCCGTTCAAAATGTGGGGAACCGATATAATCGGCCCCATTGAGCCAGCATCATCCAAAGGACACCAGTTCATATTGGCGACGACCGACTACTTTTCTAAGTGGGCAGAAGCAGTACCACTAAGGGAGGTGAAGACGGAGAATATTCTCCATTTCTTCAAAACAAATGTCATCTACTGGTTCGACACTCCGCGAAGGATAATCTCGGATAATGGACCAGCCTACAGGAGCCATAAAATCAACCGCTTCACAGAACTGCATAAAATAGATTGGAGAAACTCTTCTGTCTATAATCCCCGAGCTAACGGTCTAGATGAAGCTTTCAACAAGATTTTGACCAAGATTATAAAGAAAACGGTATCCAAAAGCAAAAAAGATTGGCACGAAAGGCTGCACGAAGCTCTCTGGGCGTACCAAACGACATTCAAAACAACCACGAATACGACCCCATACGCGTTGGTATTCGGCACGGAAGCAGTCCTTCCTTTGGAATTAGAACTCCCTTCTCTCCGAATAGCGGTTCAATATGAGCTGACAGATGACGAAAACTCTCATCTCCGGCTTGAGGAGCTCGATGCTCTAGACGAAACCCACCTTATAGTGCAGCAAAATCTGAAGACTTATAAGACAAGGATGACGCGGTCATATGAAAGACTGACTAAGCCGAGAACATTTTGCCAAGGCGAACTCGTGCTAGTCGTCAAAAGACCTATGATCCCCAATCGTGAAACGGGGGAAATTCGAGCCGATCTATAAGGTCCTGTACGTCATAGACAAGGTCTACCAGGGTGGGGCCTACCTGCTCATGGATATGCATGGCGAAAGACCCTTCCGGCCAATAAATGGACGATTCCTCAAAAAATACTATGCCTAACGGGTTACGATTCAGGTCTATGATAGATGACGACGCCTGTGTCCGCCCGCTATCTTCTTTTGTCAGAACCCTGAAAGTAGTATCCAGAAGATCTGTTGCCTCGAAAATGGTAACAGTGGACCGCTATGTCCTTAACTGGCCGTGGACCGAGATGTCCCTAAACTAACAATGGACCGAGATGTCTTTAAACTAAACTTCGGACCGAGATGACCTTAAACTAAAAATTCGCCTCAAACATGGCGACTTTGGACCGAGATGTCCCTAAACTAACAATGGACCGAGATGTCTTTAAACTAAAACTTCGGACCGAAATGTCTTTAAACTAGCGCGTCGCCTCAAACACGGCGATAATGGACCGAAATGTCCCTAAACAAGTGCGCCGCCTCAAACATGGCGCATCGCCCCAAATACGGCGATATCCACCCTTGAGATCTATGTTGCAGACGAAGTCTCAACAGTAGAAGTTGCAAATCAAGTCCCACTGGCTACACGGCTACTCCAGCGATGAAGTCACCCCTAAGTCCCATTAACAAACAGATGAGTCAAAAAAAAGGAAGGTATGTCCACAAGCAAATGGGCACGGATGAAAACCCGAAAGGGCGCTGTGAGTAAAAACAACAGGGTTACCGGAGAGTTCGTGAAAACCCGGAAGGGCACGATCTCGTTAGAAAAAACGGTGTGTCCACAAGCAAAATAGGCACGGATGAAAACCCGAAAGGGCGTCATGAGTAAAAACAGCAGGACTGCCGGTGAGTTTGTGAAAACACGAATAGGGCGCAAACTCGTAAAATAAAAATTCATGTGCACTTGCGAGGTTCTGTCAACCTTGTAAGGAGAAAATACCTACGTGAGATCCTTACGACTCATAAAGGAGCAACACACTTAGAAATCCTCATGATTCATAAGGAGAAATTACACTTACGGGATCCTCACTACTCGTAAGGAGAATTCCCCTTATGAGACCCTCACGGCTCATAAGATTCAAAAGCCTTAACTTACAGGGATCTGAACTTGTTCTTAAGCCGTCATATCCCTAAATTGCCCTACAGCCGGTCCAATATTGGCCCTTGTATACAATCCACGGGCACAAATAAACATTTCCCCACCAAGTTCTTCCAATGGTGAGAAATGTCCCTATATGGTGCACGAAACTTGTATGTCCTCTCTACTTATAAGGAGAAAATAATCTTATAAGATCCTTACGACTTATAAGAGAACACACGCTTAGAGATCCCCACGATTCCTAAGGAGAAAATACACCAACGAGATCCTCACAACTCGTAGGGAGAAATACCTTTTTGAGACCCTTACGGCTCATAAAGTCAAAAAGCCTTAGTCGACAGGATCCTAACCCTGTTTTCTAAGCCATCTTTGTTCAAATCGACAAAGACAAATGATGATTCGCTCCTGGCAATATTCCAGTCGTAGCGATGCTGATGCCAAGATTGGTATCAGATTCCAAACTCGCAATAAAAAGCAGCGAGTAAGAATATAAAAAAATAATAATAGCCAAAATGTTTGGATAACTCGCAATAAAAAGTAGCGAGTAAAAAACAAAAGAAAATAGTCAAAATATTGGGCACCGCGAAAAAAGCCAAAATGATTGGGCAATCGCGACTTTCGCGATGTGAAAAGCTGAAAAGATAGAGCGTCGCGGCAATAAAAATAAAATAAAGTTCTTTTGCCCTGCAGGTGAGTTTATACTAACTCCTGTATACAATCCTTAGGCACAAATGAAAAAGGGAACCATGTTTTCCCACCAGGTTCCGTCAAAGGGAGAGCCAGATCTTGATGGCGACATCTACAACCTAGAGATCATCCGGACGTTCCTTCTCAGTGCAGACGCGACGTCAACAAAGACTCAAGGGTCAAACAGAAAGGAGCCATGGCAAATTCCGAGATCCAAGTCTTGACGGTTCACATACGACCTAAAGACTATCCCGGCGTTCCTTCTTACTCCAGCAGGATGCAGACACAACGTCAACAAAAGACCCCAGGTTCGAAACAAAATGGAGCCATGGCAAATTCCTAACTCCAAGTCTTGACGGTTCACATACGACCTAAAGACTACCTCGTCGTACTTTCTCCTCATTCCATTAGGGTGTAGACGCGATGTCAACAAAGGTTCCAAATAGCCAAAATAAAATAGGAGTGACGGCAAAATTCCAGCTCTAGCTCGATATTCTTCTCGTTACAGCAGACTCAATGTCAACAAATGCTCTAAATAGCCAAACCAAAAAGGAGTGACGACAAAATCCCAGCTCCGACTCGATATTCTTCTCGTTACAGCAGACGCAATGTCAACAAAGGCTCCAAATAGCCAAATCAAATTGAAGCAACGACATATTCCCAGCTTCAGGGTCTCGACGATAAGTCATATAAAGCCTAAGAGACTATCGGAGATCATCCCACACCAGCGCGAAGTGGTTACGACTCATCGGGGCTTCAAACTGAGCCTAACCTCAAGTAAAAAGCGATATGGAAATTCCTAACGCTTGCTCTTCTGACGGTCATAGAGCCTAAGGAGATTACTTGAAGACGTCTTGTCCAGCCCCCGAAGGGATCAGAGACACGACAGTTGCGGGGCTACTCGAACAACAGCTTAAAGACTGTATATCGAGGAATATATCAGCCAACGCTACGGTAACACGGACCAAAACCCTAGTACCACAAAACCTAACGGGTCTCTATCGTAAAGAATGGAGGTTATCTATATATAACATTAGGACGAGTTTGCCTGTAAACATAATGGAGGTGAACTAAATAAACTCCGGAATGAGTCTATATACTAGAGACTCCGAAATGAGTGAATAAACTATAAACTCCGAAATGAGTCCATAAACTAGAGATTCCGAAATGAGTGAATAAACTATAAACTCCGAAATGAGTACATAAACTACTTTACGCCAAGTCAAGACATCGAAGGAAAGAGAAGCACTAGTATGAAATGAAATATGTTTTTAATTCATGAATTTAAGTAAATACAAGATACTTTTATATAGGGATCAAAATGAATACAAAAAGAGGAGAATATACAGCAACAAAAATGTCTAAGTTGGTGGACGGTTCAATAAGCCAGCAAGTTCGTCATTTTTCCGCTAGACTTCTGCTTCGAGCTCTATCAGTGCCGCAAGACGAGTCCCTGCCTGTGTCTGTTGATTCTGGTATGAAGCAAATCGACTCTCAAGGTCTTTCTCGGCAACCTTATGGGCTTCAACCATCTCACGTATAAAAATAACGACTTTATTAAGAGCCACCACCTCTGTAATGGCTTCTTGAAGCACCCGCCAAGTTTCGTATGCATGAGTGGTCTTGGAAGTGTGCTGGCATGAAGTTCCCTTAAAGCCTTTGAAGCCAACTCCCTTGTCGAAAACTTCCGGTTGAGCCTTTTCTCGCACGACTGGAGATTGGCTGCACATCGTTCGATCCACCCATGCAGGCTCGCCTTTACAGACAAGATGTCGGAGGGAAGGCGTATGCATTCAATCTCATGTAGGCAGGTCTCGAATCGGCAGCAGTACTTAACCCAAGTACACACCAATGCCTCGTCATGATAAGTAGCAAGAACAAATAGGGAAGCATTGGCTTCAGTAGCGAATTCTTCGGCAGTGACAGAAGTACAGCGCGAAGATATTCAATGAGAGCCGCCAGGGAATAAATGCTCTGTTTTGCTATCCTCTCAGACATGCGTCGGGTATAAGGGCCTGACGGAATGGAAATCCGGGACTCTAATGGAGTCAGGGCTGGCAAAGCTGTGAAGACATATGTGCGGTTAGTTGCCTTTCCAAATATAGAATGAGCAGAACGATGCCAAGGATAAAGCGTCACTTACCCACAGTCGTGGAAGGAGGGTTTGAGAGATCCCCAGGTCTATCAAGAATCTCGACTTCGTCGTCGGCTTCCAGAACCGTGGTTTAAAATGATGGGCATATCAGTATCATTATAAAAATATAAAACAAAAAGGGCAGAAGAATACCAACCTTGGCCAGAAAAAAGGACTATGCTTTGTGGGGGTATCGCTTGTGGGGCCGCCATGTCAAGTAAATGCTGGAAGGTTTCCCTCGGAGAAAGATCCACAATGGAAGACGCTCACATGCTTTGCATGTGAGCGCTACCAAAGAATGCGACAAGAAAACACTCGTGTTTAACACGCGACCCCTAGTGTGGGTTTTAGCCTGTTTGATTCAGCGCTCATATGTTTTGCATATGAGCGCTCACGTGTTTAACAAGTGAGGTCTGTTTGGCCTTTGGTTATTTATTTATTCAGCGCTCATATGCTCACGTGTTTAACACGTGAGGCCAGTTTGGTCTTTATGTTTATTTATTCAGCGCTCATATGCTTTGCATATGAGCGCTCACGTGTTTAACACGTGAGGCCGGTTTGGACCTTAATTATTTGTTTTCAGCGCTTATATGCTTTGCATATAAGCGCCCACGTGATGCCAAATTATAAGGATTCTTTTCCTTTTTCTTTTTTCTCCTTTTTTTTAATAAAAGAACAGTAAGCTCCGAGCCAAAAAATTTGGCGGGAACAGGTCCGATAAAGAATCTACTCGCTATGGATGGGTGTGCTTCGGCGGCGAGCAGAAATCAACCCTCATAAAGAATCGTGATTCACAGTTTTAAGCCAAGCAGGAATCTATTCGCTGTGAATTGGCTGGACAGGAAGCTACTCGCGGTAAACCGTGTGGCGAGGAAGGTCGGATCACCTTCACGTGGACATTTACGCTTCCCCGATTCCTGGGGCCATATGGCGTTTGGCAGGTATCCTGGGATCCGCACGTATCTTCTGGCGGAGTCGTCCAATTTACTCGGATCCGCATGAAAGGGAGACAACCAATGGCTGGAAGCCGCGTGACGATGCTTCATCCGCTGGATGCAATGCCCCGTAATTCGCCCCTTGGCGGGAGAGAATCTCGACCGTAGGGGAATTTTTGCCGAGGATATAAATAGAGGAGTCCCACCCCCCTTTTAGGCACTTTCACCAATTTTCTTTTAGTTGTCTTCGGATTGCTCGGCGCTCCTAACTTTGGTCGGCACCTGCCCTTTTCTTCCTCCAACTTTTGTAGTTGGTCATTTTATTGATGTCGTTTTGCCTTGTGTGTTTTAGGTCTGATGACCGGCAATACGTATAACATTAAAGAGATCATCTCTCGCAACGGCCGTTCTCTTAATATTTAAACATAATAAAAGAGCTAAGCTCTGTTAAAATTTAATGAGGCAGTGCCTCACGTGCTCCTCACGAGGGCGCCAACGCCAGTGCCAGCGCCAACGCCAGCGCCAGCGCCAACCCCTTAGGATTGAATCCTATGATGGCGCCGCACGTGAAGCTCACGTAGGCGCCAATGTGCAAAGTATAGGAGCGCCTATCATATATAAGAATTAAATTCTT
The DNA here is from genome assembly GCA_030015575.1 of Agapanthus africanus. Classification (NCBI taxonomy): domain Eukaryota; kingdom Viridiplantae; phylum Streptophyta; class Magnoliopsida; order Asparagales; family Amaryllidaceae; genus Agapanthus; species Agapanthus africanus. Next base: position 747,046,605 of record CM057341.1, on the reverse strand, counting down.
AAGTGGGGTTCACGTGCACAATACGTGAGTGCCGGCGTCCAAATTAAAATCGGTAGAATTAAATTCTATAGCAGGATATTTCCCAAAAAACTGGGATATTCTCTGTTAAACAGAGCCGTTGGATCAAATATCCAATGGAGATGACAGATCATCAGAATATAGAATTAAATTCTATTAGGAGAAAATATCTCCCAAATCTTTCTAAGTGAGAAAGATACTCTAGGTTGGATCAAAAATCCAATGATAGAATAAAATTCTATTTTGAGAATATATTTCCTCAATCTTCATAACCAAAAAAAGATTGCTCTCTGTAAAACAGAGAGCCCTTGGATTAAAATTCCAATGGTGATTAAAAATCACCATTTTACAAAATAAAACGCTATACATAGGAAAATATTTCCCCAATCTTATTAAAAATAAGAAAATATATTCTGTAAAACAGAAATAATTGGATTAAAAATCCATTGGTGGATAAATCCTCTGAACAAATTGGAATCTCTCAATGAGAGATTTTCTCAAAACTAATTAATAATTTGCCTCTATGTCACGACCCGAAATAGCACGTGACTGGCACTTGAATCATATGAAGTCTATAGGACCCCATCTAATTCAAGTAAGCCAAAAATCCCAGAAATCTAAACTATTTTAAAGAAGTGGAGAAAACTTATTTTAAAGCAAGTGGTTTTAATAACATAATCCGAATATGCATTTTTAAAATCTCAAGTCTTTTCTGAAAATTTCAGCAGAGTTTCCTTTGTAAATACTGGCCCCAAAAGAGTACAACATGCATAATATGAATAAAGGCATCCCCAAGCGGGAGCTAGCTCTTCGTCAATTGACGGTCACAACCACACAAGCAATATAATATACGACGCCGAAGGGCGAGGATCAAAACTCAAAAGGAAACTCAAAATATCAAGAAAACCATAATAATACAACGCGTGACTCTAAAGTCGAAAGAATATACAACTGGTCTTCTAAGGTTAAATAATATACAAGTCTGGTTGATGGAGTTTTACTAGATACAACTGAATATAAATAAAAGGTACAATGGTGGTCACGATGCAAGTGAACCCACCTACCAAAGCAATCACCCAGAATGAAAGCAGTGTGCCAGCAAAGCCACAACGAAACCTGTACGGCAAAATCTGCAAGAACTGTGGCACAACGGGGGTGAGTTGCCAACTCGTGAGTAGAAAACATCACAGAGCAGAAATCGTATGTATGACTTAATTCTAGGTCAATACGATCATAATATATATTCTCAAATGATAATATGGCCTGAAGTATCTAATAAAGGCATGGGTAAACATATATGCATAAGTGCAATACCAAGTGCTCGTATCAGTGTCTCAAGTAGCAACATATCATAAATATGAGGTATGAATGCGGTATAATGAAAACAGAATACATCATGAATGAGAAAGCTGTTTTCTTAATATAGTGAGATTTCTGTAAAAACATTTAAGTATTATCAATGAAATCATCAGAAAATTAGTGTCAAGCATTGACACAAAAAATATATCTCAATCTCTCAGACTCCGGCTATCCGGACTGGCCTGTATCATCAAATCTCAATAAAATCACCGGTCAGCAATGCTCCCCTGTCACAGGCTCAAACGCCATTCTCTGCGATCTTCTCGCCCCAGGGTACCGCACCGGGTCCACCATGCACCCACAGACGGTTCATCTCCTCCTCGAATCGGGTGTATGATATCGCTCAAGAGCCAAGAAAACTCATGGTGGATATATCACAATCATAACATGAGAAAACCGCACTTTTATCTTTTAAAATGATAAATGAGTTTATTAAATCTTGCGGTTTCTCCAAATCCAGAAATCTCATGGAAAATCCGAAATCCAAAATGAAAAGTCAATAATAATGAATACTGGGCTCCGGCAATCCGGACTGGCCCTTATAATATTGCATGACTAATGAATATAAAAATATGCATGAAATATCAAGCAATGAATGCAATAATGAATTAACATATGAAACAATAACATATAAGAACTATCAGCTAGCAAGCTATGCCAATGAAACAATATTCTCTAAGTGTACGTGACATAACAATTACCGATGAAGATGTGTGTGAGCCGGCAAGCGAGTGTACGTGGAGCATACGCGTCATCGGTAATGGTGCTGGTGTCCTAACAACAGGTTTCATCATTTCTAACGAAAATACATATAAGCATGCAATGCAATGCGAGCGGCAGAATAAATGGTAAATGAATGGTAATGCAGCAATAAAGAAATATAAATTCCTATATATGAGTCATACAGTTTTTGGTATCTGAAATCGCACGAATCGTGGTGTTTAGAAAATAGGGCTACGGTGTATTTAAGAAGAGATACGTCCTTTGAAATATCCGTAGAATCCCTTGGCCTGTCTTTAAAATACTCACGATTCGTTAGTTTTTGAAATAGGTATGACTCGAGTCTAGTCTAACATCTATAAATAAACTACAGGCTAAACTAACAGACTAATCGAAAAGGTATGGAAACCACCTAAATCTGAGTCGATATATAATATAATATAATATAATATAATATAATAGTCGGTGATCCCGCCTCAATAGTATCACATACGATACAATATATAATATAACATTCTCGAGTCAAGAGTGCGGATCTATCATCAATATAAAGCTTATACGGTAAATCCATCGTACGACATCCCAATCTGGGTACGGGTTGAATATCACACTTATCTCATCATTTATCTGGTATCCTTATCATCACATATCGTGAACTGGGGGTACTAATCTAAGTCTAGTACAATACCGATACCATCTACATATATATATATATATATATATGCGTGTGTATGAAAACACATCGCCCAAGGACCCGTTATAATATCATGTCGTATCTCAATATACGAACCAAATCACATCACCGATCTTATGGCATCGTGCCCAATCTCATCGACTCATCTCCAAATATCATATACTATCCTCATCATTCATGTATGTGTATATATATACACACACACACACATAGTCCCATACCTATGTGTGTGTATATATATATACATATCCCCATATACTCACAAGTAAATAAAATGCATGTAAGTGTGTATGCGCGCGTATATGTAAACCTTATTCTAGGGTTCGCGACTAAGAAAATATCTAACGACATTGTCATCCAAAAACACTAAACTAACCCAAAGTCATCTAAACATGTCTAGCTACATATGCACATCTCAATATACATAAGTATATATATATATATATATATATATATCTATATATCATAACGCATACGCGTTTTATACTACGAACTGCGGGGGTACTATACGCCATCCACCCGACTTCCCCCGTAGATATATATCTACTCACCTCGATCCTCGCTGGCTGGAGTCGATGACGCCATGCTCATCTTTGTTGTCTCGAAGTCCACATGGAGGTACTTACATGTCAACATATATTGTGTCGCATAAAAATCCAATTTAAAACCGAAACGACAAGCTAAAAGCCTATAGGTTAGAACCTACGGACTACGCATGCAAGAATAACCAACAACCCTCGTAGATTGATGTATAAACGTAAATCAACCGATAAAAACACGAATATCAAAACTTCAATTCACAAACTTCACGAAACACAAGGCAGCAACTCATGAAAATGGTCCCAGATTTTACCCTAGTTGAAATCAGTCAATTTTGCATACATGGAGGGTCTATTTTATTGGAGATAAAGCCCTGGACCAAGCACGAATCGCAAATTCCCTACTCTGGCCGCAAATTGCGGCCAGAATGATTAAAATTGCGGCCACGGTGAAGGTATTGGGGCTGGGGTCTTTAGGGTATACTCCAGGTTGCCTGCATGACTCTCTGTAATCGCTATTAAATTTTCAGGTGCCCCGGGTGTTAGCAGATGTCCAAACAACCTCACAAATTCCAGAAATTCCAATGTCGGCAGATTTCCAAGTTCGTGTCTTAGGGTTCTACTCTCTGATTTTGTCCAGAATTTAACACTAAAGGGGTTGTATAGCCTCTACTAACCTCAATTACACAATCACAACTCAAAAGTCCCTCAAACACTAACTAGGAATTTTCAAAGCTCACTAAACAACACTATATCGATTCTAAACATGTATAGGTGCTAAGGTGAAAGAAATACAATACAAATGGTGAAAGAATTACCTCATTTGGCAACTCAAGAAAATTCTTGAGTTGCCCCAAGTGTCCAAAATCCTTGCTTTCTTGGTCCAAAGTGATTGTGTGGAGCTTGTGCACATTTTTAATGAAGTGGGGATGGACTTTGGATGAGTTTTTGGTGGTGTTTTTAGGGTTTAGAGGTGGAGGGGGAGAGGGAGCAGCCATGAAGGAAGAATGAGGAGAGAAAAGATGAAGATGATGAAAGGAAACAATGGTCTTGGTCAATGAGACCCCTCACCTCACTCTCTCTCTCTCTCTTGCCCATGCCTCAATTCTTTATCATTTTCCTTTTTGTTTCTCTTTTCCTTTTCTTTTCTTTTCTTTTCTTTTGGAAACCCAAAAAAAAAAACCATACACACAAGAATCATGGTAGGAAAATGTAATAAGTGTTAAAAATGATATAGTGCATGTCATGTGCACAAATCCGGCTTAATACACAATTAGCGATATTTAATCCCCATTAGCATTAAAATAGTGTATAATTAATTATATAACAATTTATAAATGCTCAAATCTTGTAATCTCTTTCAAATTCAATAGTTGACATAATTTTCAAATATTTCCCAATTTATCGGTATTTAATTATACCGTATCATTAAAATATTCTTAATATTTATTATTTAATTATAAAAATTCCCAAAAATAATATTTTATTTTTCTGAAATGTTACAGTCTTCCCCCTTTAAAGAAATTCGGTCCCCGAATTTAAATTTAAATTCCCCCAATTTCTAAAACATTTCAGTAAAATGGCCATGTCGTCGGAACTCCGAAATCATAAATACATAAAATACATCGTAGCGCAATGCATGCGCATGAAAAATGAGCAGATAACTCAAAATAAAAACTCCGTCAAGCATCCCGCAATCATCGGAGTTATGGCGAAGACACCAATGTCAAAGCACAAAATGAAAACCAACTTGATATACATCAAAAGTATAACATGCACATAGTACACGTCGGTGTAAACTCGTCAAAACATCTGAAAGAAATGCATGCCCAAACCTTTTTAAATCACAGTGTGATGTGCGTATCACAGCACAAGTAGCGGACGTTTATTTGTAAGAAAATAACTATATATCTATATATGTCCTTCGTTTAATATACACGTCCTGCCATTTTGAAAATAATTTAGAAGGGTTTCCTTTTAAAGTTTTTCGTGTCATCTCGGACACGTAGGTAAATACTGAGACTTTAGCTCCTTTTCAGAAATCCCTTCGATAACTATCAATGCATGTAAAAACATATTCAGGTACTGTCTTCTGACTAGTCCTGCTCAGCTACTATATCACATAGTGAATATCATAAAACATGCTGCTCAAGGGAAATCAATCCCAAAATGTATATAGAATGCCGCGTGCGTCTGGTGCGCACGGAAATCGAATCCATGAATGTGCCATACATGTGCACAGAAACAAAAATCTAAGTGCAACAGTTGTGCACGAAACACCTGTCCAAGGCAACAGGTGTGCCTGACAACAATATCAGGTGCATCTGATATGCACGAAGAATCTCGATTTAGTGCATCTAGTGTGCATCAAAATCGCATCAAGCGCCCAAGGATGCGCAAGAATCCAATTCAAGTGCACAAGGTGCACGAAAACAAATATCGAATATCACAATCAAAATCGACGGTATACAATACATTTCAATCCAAATCCAAATCAGGTATACCGTGGTATATAATCTCACAACCATGTGCATCAGCATGCACAAAATCAAATCAAATACGAAAAGTGCATGAAAACTATGCCGAAAGCATAAGTCAAATCACATGCATACCCTAGGTATGAAATCAAAATCAATATCTCGAATGACATCAAATCGAAATCAAGTGCAACTGTGGTGCACAAAAATCTCAATCATGCAAATAAATTGTCCAAAATATCAAAATCAAGATAGCGGAAACAGTCCCGCTCCAGCACATCCTCTAAAGATCTCTGGCCAACTGTCATGGTCACTCATAACATGTCTCGTCGACGATGCCGAACTCTGGCCTACTGGGTGTGCGCATTATGACCGCTCCTGGGTCCAAATTTTCTCGTATAGTGCTCCAGAAAGGTTTTGTCGAACTCTCCCCCAAATCTCGTTTCTGCCGAGCTGCCCGGAAGTTATTATCTTTTACTAAATCTATTTCTTATTCCGGAACGGCTGCATACTCATCATGACTCCTTCTGGAAGATATATCCATATACAATGCCTCTGCATGCGTATCACATCTCTGATATCAGCGGAGTGGAACGTCATCTCATCAAGATCTCGTACGAACCTCTTACTCCACTTTTCTCTAATGTCGACTGCTTCAAACTCGTCTCTTCGTGGCTGCATGGACCGCGCTCCAACGACTATACTCATATCTGGAGTCTCCCAAGCAATGTATCCCATCGCATGATATCCGAATGACGTCGAACCTTTCGATCGATTTGTCAAGGTTTTATAATCCCCCAAGAGATCAACATCTTGGGTACAATTTAATAATATCCAGTACGTGCCACAGTACCTGTGGACCAACAGTAGAAGGGCAAACCCAAGCCTCATTAATGGCACCGTTGAACTGCTGTAAACCCTAAGGTTTCTAAGCGTTCTCATGGTCATTATATCGAGTTAGGGTTTCATTCTTCTAGAGGGTCCATAGAATTACTTGCATGTTCTTCGGAAATACTTTAAACTTGGAAAATGGGTTCCTGACATTCAATCGTTTTCTTTCGATTTCCAAAGTACCTGCGTGAAGTCGTCTTAAGCTGGAATCAATCAATCTGATGACCTCGCATCGGGTAGGCAACGAATCACCTGTCCTAGTCATTCCTCCTTGGGTGACTAGCGATCTTCTATCATATCTCTAAGTATAACTCTTGCGGCATTAGCTTCAAACATCTGGGGTGATATCTCGTCATTCGCAGTAACAACTGGCTCATTCGTCCGCACGCTAAACAGTTCCTCAATCATCAAAATAATGGTGCATTGACGGTCATCACATTCTGGCTGGCCTCTAACAGTGGCCCAATCCTCTGGTGCTGATCTGCACGTCCGAGAAATCTCGTAAAAGCGATCCATCAAACGCTCATGGCGCGAAAACACAATAAAACGATACCTCTATGCAATCGTGTGTCCCTGGAATCACGCCCTGGTCAGTCCTCGTCCGTGACGAGCTCGTGCTGATGCAACTCTAGCCGTAGCTCTCTCTCTGCCCGTGTAATCGTGGCAGCAAAACCATAACCAATATCGATGAGGATAGATTATGAATGAATATAATATTGTGCAAGGAAATGTACATCCTAAGGCTTCTTAAGCGGAGTAGCATATCGTAAGTATGCCGCGGAACATACACATGGTACGTCACTCTCCTTAAGTCACTTACTCTATCAACCAAGATCAACCTACACAACGAAAGTCCGGGTCTAATACCCCCTCGACTAAGTCTAAGTTCCGTAAGGTCAAGCCTAGATCCCGTATATATACAAACGCCCTAGGCTCCGCATAGTCAAATATAGACTCGAACCAAGGTTAACCTAGCGCTCTGATGCCAACTTTGTCACGATCCGAAATAGCACGTGACTGGCATTTGAATCATATGAAGTCTATAGGACCCTATCTAATTCAAGTAAGCCAAAAGTCCCAGAAATCTAAACCATTTTAAAGAAGTGGAGAAAACTTATTTTAAAGCAAGTGGTTTTAATAACATAAGCCGAATATGCATTTTTAAAATCTCAAGTCTTTTCTGAAAATTTCGGCAGAGTTTCCTTTGTAAATACTGGCCCCAAAAGGTTACAACATACATAATATGAATAAAGGCATCCCTAAGCGGGAGCTAGCTCTTCGTCAATTGACGGTCACAACCACGCAAGCAATATAATATACGACGCCGAAGGGCGAGGATCAAAACTCAAATGGAAACTCAAAACATCAAGAAAACCATAATAATACAACGCGCGACTCTAAGGTCGAAAGAATATACAACTGGTCTTCTAAGGTTAAATAATATACAAGTCTGGTTGATAGAGTTTTACTAGATACAACTGAATATAAATAAAAGGTACAATGGTGGTCACGATGCAAGTGAACCCACCTACCAAAGCAATCACCCGGAATGAAAGCAGTGTGCTAGCAAAGCCGCAACGAAACATGTACGGCAAAACCTGTAAGAACTGTGGCACAACGGGGGTGAGTTGCCAACTCGTGAGTAGAAAACATCACAGAGCAGAAATCGTATGTATGACTCAATCCTAGGTCAATACGATCATAATATATATTCTCAAATGATAATATAGCTTGAAGCATCTTATAAAGGCATGGGTAAACATCTATGCATAAGTGTAATACCAAGTGCTCGTGTCAGTGCCTCACGTAGCAACATATCATAAATATGAGGTATGAATGCGGTATAATGAAAACAGAATACATCATGAATGAGAAAACTGTTTTCTTAATATAGTGAGATTTCTGTAAAAACATTTAAGTGTTATTAATGAAATCATCAGAAAATCAGTGTCAAGCATTGACACAAAAAATATATCTCAATCTCTCAGGCTCCGGCTATCCGGACTGGCCTGTATCATCAAATCTCAATAAAATCACCGGTCAGCAATGCTCCCCTGTCACAGGCTCAAATGCCATTCTCTGCGATCTTCTCGCCCCAGGGTACCGCACCGGGTCCACCATGCACCCACAGACGGTTCATCTCCTCCTCGAATCGGGTGTATGCTATCGCTCAAGAGCTGAGAAAACTCATGGTGGACATATCACAATCATAACATGAGAAAACCACACTTTTATCTTTTAAAATGATAAATGAGTTTATTAAATCTTGCGGTTTCTCCAAATCCAGAAATCTCTTGGAAAATCCGAAATCCAAAATGAAAAGTCAATAATAATGAATACTGGGCTCCGGCAATCCGGACTGGCCCTTATAATATTGCATAACTAATGAATATAAAAATATGCATAAAATATCAAGCAATGAATGCAATAATGAACTAACATATGAAACAATAATATATAGGAACTATCAGCTAGCAAGCTATGTCAATGAAACATTATTCTCTAAGTGTACGCGATATTGCAATTACCGATGAAGACGTGTGTGGGCCGGCAAGCGAGTGTACGTGGAGCAAACGCGTCATCGGTAATGGTGCTGGTGTCCTAACAACAGGTTTCATCATTTCTAACGAAAATACATATAAGCATGCAATGCAATGCGAGCAGTATAATAAATGGTAAATGAATGGTAATGCAGCAATAAAGAAATATAAATTCCTATATACGAGTCATACAGTTTTTGGTATCTGAAATCGCACAAATCGTGGTGTTTAGAAAATAAGGCTACGGTGTTTTTAAGAAGAGGTACGTCCTTTGAAATATCCGTAGAATCTCTTGGCCTGCTTTTAAAATACTCACGATTCGTTAGTTTTTGAAATAGGTATGACTCGAGTCTAGTCTAACATCTATAAATAAACTACAGGCTAAACTAACAGACTAATGGAAAAGGTAAGGAAACCACCTAAATCCGAGTCGATATATATATATATATATATATATATATAATATAATAGTCGGTGATCCCGCCTCAATAGTTTCACATACGATACAATATATAAAATGACATCCTCGAGTCAAGAGTGCAGATCTATCATCAATATAAAGCTCGTACGGTAAATCCATCGTACGACATCCCAATCTGGGTACGAGTCAAATATCACACTTATCTCATCATTTATCTGGTATCCTTATCATCACATATCGTGAACTGGGGGCTCTGATCTAAGTCTAGTACAATACTGATACCATCTACATATATATATATATGCGTGTGTATGAAAATACATCGCCCAAGGACCGGCTATAATATCATGTCGTATCTCAATATACGAACCAAATCACATCACCGATCTCATGGCATCATGCCCAATCTCATCGACTCATCTCCAAATATCATATACTATCCTCATCATCCATGTATATCTATACGTATATATATACATAGCCCCATACCTGTGTGTGTGTATATATATATACATATCCCCATATACGCACAAGTAAATAAAATGCATACAAGTGTGTGCGTGCGCGTATGTAAATCTTATTCTAGGGTTCGCGACTAAGAAAATATCTAACAACACTGTCATCCAAAAACACTAAACTAACCCAAAGTCATCTAAACATGTTTAGCTACATATGCACATCTCAATATATATATATATATATATATATATATATATCATAACTAATACGCGTTTTATACTACGAACTGCGGGGGTGCTATACGCCATCTACCCGACTTCCCCCGTAGATATATATCTACTCATCTCGATCCTCGCTGGCTAGAGTCGATGACGCCATGCTCATCCTCATTGTCTCGAAGTCCACATGGGGGTACCTACATGTCAACATATATCGTGTCGCATAAAAATCCAATTCAAAACCGAAACGACACGCTAAAAGCCTATAGGTTAGAACCTACGGACTACGCATGGAAGAATAACCAACAATTCTCGTAGATTGACATATAAACGTGAATCGACCGATAAAAACACGAATATCAAAACTTCAATTCACAAACATCACGAAATACAAGGCAACAACTCATGAAATGGTCCCAGATTTTACCCTAGCTGAAATCAGTCAATTTTGCACACATGGAGGGTCTATTTTACTGGAGATAAAGCCCTGGACCAAGCACGAATCCTAAATTCCTTACTCTGGCCGCAAATTGCGGCCAGAATGATTAAAATTGCGGCTACAGTGAAGGTATAGGGGCTGGGGTCTTTAGGGTATACTCCAGGTTGCCTGCATGACTCTCTGTAATCGCTATTAAATTTTCAGGTGCCCCGGGTGTTAGCAGATGTCCAAACAACCTCACAAATTCTAGAAATTCCAATGTTGGCAGATTTCCAAGTTCGTGTCTTAGGGTTCTACTCTCTGGTTTTGTCCAGAATTTAACACTAAAGGGATTGTATAGCCTCTACTAACCTCAATTACACAATCACAACTCAAAAGTCCCTCAAACCCTAACTAGGAATTTTCAAAGCTCACTAAACAACACTATATCGATTCTAAACATGTATAGGTGCTAAGGTGAAAGAAATACAATACAAATGGTGAAAGAATTACCTCATTTGGCAACTCAAGAAAATTCTTGAGTTGCTCCAAGTGTCCAAAATCCTTGCTTTCTTGGTCCAAAGTGTTTGTGTGGAGCTTGTGCACATTTTTAATGAAGTGGGGATGGACTTTGGATGAGTTTTTGGTGGTGTTTTGAGGGTTTAGAGGTGGAGGGGGAGAGGGAGCAGCCATGGAGGAAGAATGAGGAGAGAAAAGATGAAGATGATGAAAGGAAACAATGGTCTTGGTCAATGAGACCCTCACCTCATTCTCTCTCTCTTGTCCATGCCTCAATTCTTTATCATTTTCCTTTTTCTTTCTCTTTTCCTTTTCTTTTCTTTTCTTTTGGAAACCCAAAACAAATAAACCATACACACAAGAATCATGGTAGGAAAATGTAATAAGTGTTAAAAATGACATGGTGCATGTCATTTGCACAAATCCGGCTTAATACACAATTAGCGATATTTAATCGCGATTAGCATTAAAATAGTGTATAATTAATTATATAACAATCTATAAATGCTCAAATCTTGTAATCTCTTTCAAATTCAATAATTGAGATAATTTCCAAATATTTCCCAATTTATCGGTATTTAATTATACCGTATCATTAAAATATTCTTAATATTTATTATTTAATTATAAAAATTCCCAAAAATAATATTTTATTTTTCTGAAATATTACACTCTACTATATAAAAGACCCGAGACTTCATGTCTCAAAGGGGGTCTCACACAGACAGATAGAGAGAACCCCCTATAATCTTCTGCAAAAACAATACAGAAGGCTCTAAAAAACATCAGAGAATTTAATTCTCAATAGAGAAGAAGACATTTTTCCTCTCAAACCCTAGGTAAAAAAATCACAGAGATCAAAACATCTCCTTTACCTATCATAGCATACCCAAGGGTTTAACCTTTCTCAAGAACATAGTTCTTTCTCTGGATCTGAGATCCACAAGACAAGTCTCCCACAAGTTGAGAATTTAATTCTCATCGGGAAGATCTTGTTCTTAAGAATCAAAGATTCAGAAAAGAACTACGAAAAAGAAAAAGAACCCATCCTATAAGAATTTAATTCCTCTGAAAACATGGTTTAACCCTAAAAGAAACTTAGTTCTTCTAAAAGAAAAAACATACGAACTTAGTTCTTAAAGAAAACCTGATCCCAGATCTTCAAAACAAAGATCTTGGTGCCATTAATGGTCAAAATGCCATTAACAGAGATTCAATCTCTAAAAAGGAAAAGGAATTAGCGCCGCACGTGCTTCTCACATGGGCGCCTTCAACAGATTCCCAAAACAAAAGGAAATCAGCGCCTCATGTGAAAAACATGTGGGTGCCCAAAATAGAATGCCAGCGCCTCACGTGAAATACACATGAGCGCTGATTAAAAATGCTTAGCACTTTATATACAGCCAAAACGGCTGAGTTTTTAGCACTGATTTGGCAGCGTCCAGCACCGCACGTGCTACTCCCGTGGACACCATATAAAAAAAGTACTTATCACTATATATATACAGTCAAAACGGCTGAGTGCTTAGCACTGATTGGGCAGTGCCTAGCGCCGCACGTGCTCCTCACGTGGACGCCATATAAAAAAAGTGCTTAGCACTATATATTCATTCAAAATAACTGAGTGCTTAGCACTGATTGGGCAGCGTCTATAACTGAAGGCTTCACATGATACTCATGTGAGCGCCAGAGCTTCAAACAAGTGCTTAACACTTTTGCATTAAAAAAGGGGGCTGAAAAAGAAGAGCCCAAATAAGTGCTTAGCACTTTTGAACAAAAAAAGGAACTGAGCAAACTAAGCCCAAATTGGTTAAGTCTCTCTGAAAAGTTTTCTTGAAGCTGAGCCCAAACACTCTGTTGTTGTATCTTAAATCAAAATGATCCTTAAAACTTTGCTTAGTTGATTTTAGTCTCAAATAAGATTAACATATCCCTAGCTAAAATAAATTGAGCCCAAATGCTCATATATTTAAGTTGACCTTAATCTCAAACTAGATCAACGGTCCTTAAATAAAACAAAACCAAATCTAAAATATACGGATTTGGACTGATCTGTGCCCTACGGGCGACGACATAAAATAGTCTCCGTATACAATCCACGGGCAACCAAAATAAACTAAAATATACACGACACGAAGTGAATTGCTGGAGCAGGAGAAAGTGGTTATCGCAACGCGATAATGTAATTAACTGCAGGGGCTTGCGCCTACAGGGAAGAGCATCCCCTCTATCAAAACTCCCTCACAAACGAGGGGGAATTTGATAAAGTCTGCTACAACGGTCGCATCTGTCCAAACCTCCGATATACGGTGCCATAAATCAACTTGGTATCTTCGGAGAGATAGACGGATATGTCCGAATAGCATCTGTCCCTAAATTCAGGCAAGACGTTCAATCCCAGTTCGTCTCTGTGTTTGGCGGTGAACAGATTTTGGCACGCCCGGTGGGACCTTTTTCTCTTTTCACTCCACACTTCGTGTGTCGTGTTTCACGAACAAAATCACGGTTCGCTATGGTGGCCTTTGGATACAAGGTACTAAAAATTGGTGTCTTGCTCCTGTGCAGAGAATCAATGGCTTCCAATTGCACTGCATGCAATAGCAACTCTCGCTCAGAGTGACCTACGGGACCAATGCGGCCTCTATTTTTTCAATGCCAGTGAGGCAAGTCACACAAGCCACTACTGGATTGTTCTTTGGGACCATGCTCCCACCAGTGAGTTTCGGTGTCTCAGTGCCGCAAGAAGAAGCTCTGAAAATGCCGATCTTCGATCGACTGGAAACCACAATGGCCCCTCTCAACAGGCCGTCCCAATCTGGCGTCTCAGTCTTCAACAGGCTGAGCAAAAGCACAAACGGGCCCGCAAAGAAGCTCGTGATACCTGAAGGGGCTACCCCAAAACGGCTAGCTCTCCCAACTCCTTCTACAGGCGAAGCCGTCAAAAGTGCTTCCCCCATTAGAAAGTCGGTCTTCAAATGATTGGTCGGCCTTCCCCAAACTTTAACAAGGACGTCGGTCTTCAACAGGCTGACGCCATTTGCAGCTCCTCAAAAAAACCAGGGGCGTGATGAAACCGCTTTCAAAACTAAGGCGGTCCCTTCAAAAAGGCATGCTCGACGTCGTCACTGGCGCCGAGTGAGAGAAGCTGAGGGCAACTCCCCCTCTGGACTTACCCCACCAGCTCAAATGGTGGAAGTCGACACTGTTGTTCCAACCGGGAATAACTTTGATCTGCTTAAGAGGGTATGAAAAAACTCTCCAACAGCGGTGCTAAAGAAATCACCCCTGCCTGCAGAAATTATAGTGCAGGCAAAGCCGGAGCAGCCTCATCAGCGGCTCTCCTCGCAAATTCATAGGGTCTGGCGAAAATTCCAGGACTCTGTGATTGACCAGAATTACTCTCGTTGACCGAAGAAATCGAAGGCTTGGCAAGAAAAGGACTACTCCTCCGCCATACAATGGAGGACTTCTCCTAAGCAGGTGCCTGTCATTACGGCTCCTTCAACTCTAATCTCCCATAAAAGAACGAGGTTGGAAAAAACTCTATTGCCCGCGGCAAATTCCAATGGTGATAGACCTAAATGCCCCAAGGCCGGGGGCATAATAATACATACGGTCCACATGGCTTCGAAAAAGAAGAAAGCCGTGCTTCTGTAAGTCACCGACCGCAAACTTGGTCGCTAACCAAGGTTCAGGAGCAACAACAGAAGCTCCAGGAAATGCTGACCAAAATGGCAGCACTTTCCGGACAGAAAGAAGGTCCGGACAAAGAAGTTGAACATCGCCAAGAGTAGGAGACCGATACAGAGTTTCTGCGAAGGGTGCTCGAGAGAAAGGATAAGGAAGCCGCTGAGAAAGCTGCTAACATAAAGAAGATGGCTCTCTTATTCTAAGACATGGTTGGAATGATGATCCAGCCAGAACCCCCGGCCGAAAATCCGCCGATAATCATCGAGGATGACAGAGGGGAAACATCAAACCCTCCTCTGGCCTTATCAGCAGCCAAGGAGGAAACAATCTCTAAGGCTGCCCTTGATGATTATATTGCTCAACAAATAAGAGCTTATCAAGTTAATGAAGCTGCTGGCCAAATCGTCAGAACCGGGCAACCGTATCTAGACTGGTATGATCAAATCAATTACCCGACAGGATATACGATTCCCAAATTCCATGTATACAAAGGGACAGGCAACTCTCACCGGCACGTCGCGCAGTTCAGAGCTCTGTACGGCAACACAGGAGGCGACGACAAATTGTTGTTTCACCAGTTCGTTGGTAGCCTGTCAGAAACAGCCTTTGAATGGTACTCGGAGCTCCCAAATGACTCCATAAAAACTTTCACAGAGATGGAACTGCTGTTCACACAGCATTTCGTCAGTGCGAGCGAGCGCACCCCGATCACGACATTAATCAATATCAGGGTAAAGCCGGGAGAAACATGGGTCCAATACGCGATCCGGTAGCGGAACCTGTGGTCTAAGTGTGAACAGCGTATTGAAGAATCCCCCGCCGTGGGCATGTTCATCGGGACCCTTGATTCTCAAACGACTGTGTCCCAGTTCATGACATTCTTCAAACCAACCACCTTTTAGGCTCTGATAGATAAACTGGTCCAAATGGACCAGATGGGTCATGGGCCTTCCTCCTCAAATAAGGACCCTTGAAATAATATGGGTAAATGGAAAGCAGCCTTCGTTTCCAATATGCAATAACAGCCGGGCGGCCCAAAACCGGCTGCTCGCTAAAACAACGCACGTCCGCGTACATCCTTGGAAGAAAGATTAGGACGCGCTTACTCGTTTCCCCGCGACAAGATGAGAAGATTATTCGAATTGGCAATGCATAATAAACTCATCACATTGCTAGACCCGCGGCGTCCACCGCAATCTGGCGATGTCAACAACCCTAACTACTGCTCCTATCACAGAATGGTGAGCCACCCAATTGAAGATTGCTACGTCTTCAAGAACTGGGTCGAAGACCGGTATCAATAGGGGAAATTCGTGCTGTCTGATAACTGGAGGGTAAACCCACCCCAGAAGCACACTCTAAAAAGGTAGATGCGCAGGGGGCATCATGCTCACTCGTGGAAGAAACTCCATGGGAAGTCGTTCTTTCAACAAAAACCAAAAGAATGCTGATAGACTAAAAGCATGTTCGGCAGTTAGGTGGAAAACCCCACTTGAACCTGAAATCATCGAAGGGATGCTGAAATCTCGTTCCGCACCGAAAATTGTTGACAAGGGGAAAACCCCCCCAAGTCAAGCCTTCAAAGTTTTCAAAGAAAAAGAAGAAGACCAAGCGCACAGATCTAAAAAAATACATTGACGCGCTGGAGGAGTACAACCAGAAGGCGCGGGCACCGGTCACGCTTGAAGAGTTCCTCAAGCATATTCTTGAGGATGAACATAGTGACTATGATGAGGAAAATGACTCATCAGAAGACATCGAAGACCATGTAGCAAGTTGCTACATGGTCTCCTATTCATCGTTATATAGAGAAGAAGCTCCCTCAGCGTTAGAAAGCAACGCAGAGGAACAGGGGGCAGAATCGGCGCTAAAATCCCCGGAACTGCCAGAAGACCCTATCGATAGGCTGTTAAAAGAAGCCTCTCAAAAAATCAAAGTTGACCGAGAACGCAAGACCGCCATATATGAAAAAGAAAAGCGTCAGCGTCAGGATAAAGAAGCTGCGGCGATGACGAGTCGTATAGTACTTCGACCAAACCAAAGCATGCATGCTATAATTAAGAGCAGGATCAAAACAGAGAAGCGGTTCGCCAAATTCCTGTCAATGGGGATGAAGCTGCCACCTCTCGTAAGGAACACTCCCGGGATCATGTGCCTCGATGGAGAGGAATCATATCCAGACTACTGCCTATATCATTGGAGGGTCACCCACCCCATCGAGGAATGCAGTGCCTTCAAGAAGTGGTGGTAAGGATACATTGCCCATAAAAAACACTTCAAGAGGATGAAGCGTAAAGCTCATGCTCGTCGACGGCAAAATGGTGTGATAAAGGCGCATGAAGAAATGACTGGCAAATGTCATATGGTTGGTACCAGTTCGGAAGGGGAAAACCCCCCAAGTTCTTACCTTTGGGAGAGATTCTGAGGACAAAACACCCCTCAGCCCTCTCTTCAAAGACTTCGCCTCCGAAAAAGAAGAGGAGGAGAAGAACTGCAAGAATATTCATCTTCGTAACCGCACGCTGCCTGAGAAGAACCACGGACCTACAAACAAAGGTTCGAGCAAAAAAGACAAAGGGGAAGGAAAAATCTCTGAGGAAATTGCCTTCGATGAAGAAGCAGTCAAAGAGCTCGCAGCAAGGGACCCGCCTAAAAAAAACAAGGTGGATTACAACGTCCTGGTACATCTGAGAAAAATACCCTCACAACTGAGCATATTGGATGCTCTTCTCCTGTCCAAAAAGGCATGAGATTCCTTGATCAAGGCATTACAAGAGTCCGATCAGTTCCAAGCTTTCTTCGCAGAAGAGAAGATGAAAGATGAACTGGCAAGGTCCTATAACATTTCAGAAAAATAAAATATTATTTTTGGGAATTTATATAATTAAATAATAAATATTGTGAATATTTAAAGTATGGAGATTAGTTTTATTGATATGGTATAATTATATACCGATAAATTGGGAAATATTTGGAAATTTATATAAATTATTGATTTTAAAAGAATTTATGAAAAATTTTGGAACTTTATAACTTAGTATACGATTAATTGTGTATGGATTATTACTAAACCCGATTAGTGTTTACTACTTTTTTATTAAGTATGATATGTGCATGACATGCAACAAATCATGTTGCAAATACTTGTTACATTTCTTTTGTTTTTGAAAACCATGCTTGTTTTCTTTTATCACTTGGTTTTGTTTCTTTTTGTTTAGGATTAAAATGAAAAGAAAAGGATAAAGAAAAGGAAAGAATAAAGAATGAGGCATGGCATGGAGGTATGGGCATGAGAGAGAGAGTGAGCGTGAGGGTGAGGTGTCAATTGACCATGGCTCATTTTGTGTTCACTTCATCATCTTCATCATTTTCTTCTGCTTTTCTCTATATGGATGCCCTCTTCCCTCCACCTCCTCTACCTCCTCACTACTACCCCAAATCCACATCAAAACATTTCATTCATTTCATTAAAATTGTGCACAAGCTCACTACTAGCATGATGGACCAAACAAGATGAGATTTTGAGCACTTAGGGCAACTCAAGAAAATTCTTGAATTGCCAAATGAGGTATTTCTTTCACCATTAGTGTAGCAATTAAGTTCCTTTAGCTTCTATTTAAGTTTAGAGTTGATTAAATAAGGTTTAGTGATCTTGGAAATTTCCAAGATGAGGTTTAGGGCATGAATTGGGTTGTGAAGGGTATAATTGAGTGTAATTAGGGATCACAACCCTTCTAGTGTCAAAACCTGGACCAACCTTAAGACTAAAACCCTACATCCTAAACTTAGAAATCCCCGATATCGGATTTGTGTAGGAATTGTGGTGTAGTTTTGAGATCTGCTTTCACCCGGGGGCCCTGAAAATTATTTAGCAAAGACTGAGAGATGTGCATGCAACCTAGAAGCTAACCCCAAGACCCGAGACCCCAACTATCACCTTTGGCCGCAAATAAACTCTTTCTGGCCATAAATTGCGGCTAGGGTAGGGGTGAATGGCTTCGTGTTTTTTCCATGGCTTCATTTTCAGTAAACTAGACCCTCCACATATGCAAAATTGGCTAAGTTCACCTGGGGTAGAATCTGGAAGTTCATAGTTTCTGATTTCGGTTTGTGAATTCTGTGAACTTAAACTTTGGTATTTATGTTTTGTCTCGGTTACTTGACGTTTGTACGTCGATATCGGGTGTTGTTTGGTTCTTTCGCATGCGTAGACCATAGGTTTTAACCTATGTGTGATTCGTGTGCCGTCTTGGTTCGTGCGCGATTTCCGTTTACGATGCTATGTGTTTATATATGTAGGTACCCTCATGTGGACTTTGAACAACAAGGATGAGCGTGGCGGTATCGACTTCGGCAAGCAAGAATCAAGGTGAGTAGATGTATATCTGCGGGGGAAGTCGGGTGGATGGCGTATAGCACCCCCGCAATTTCATAGCATTTGATGCGTTATGATATATTTATACATATGTGTTTTATGAGATGTGTATACTTAGCAAGAAATGTTTTAGGTGACTTTGGGTTGGATTTAGTGTAGTTGGAAGAATGTGTTCTTAGATTAGTTTCTTAGTCGCGAAACCCTAAAGTTTATGTTGATACACACACACACACATACACACACGTGATATGTCTTTGGTGTATATGATTATATATATATGTGTGTGTGTGTGTGTGTGTGTGTGGAT
This sequence comes from Agapanthus africanus, assembly GCA_030015575.1. Classification (NCBI taxonomy): domain Eukaryota; kingdom Viridiplantae; phylum Streptophyta; class Magnoliopsida; order Asparagales; family Amaryllidaceae; genus Agapanthus; species Agapanthus africanus. Next base: position 747,026,960 of record CM057341.1, on the reverse strand, counting down.
GTGTTGATATATATATATATATATATATATATATATATATATATATATATACACGGGTGATGAGGATAGTATATGATACTTGGAGATGAGTCGATATGATCAGGCATGATGCCGTGAGATCGGTTATGTGATTTGGGTCGTGTTATGAGATACGACATGATTTTATAGAGGATCGATGGGCGATGTGTTTTCATACACACGTGGATATATGTTGATGGTATCGGAAAGTACTAGATTTTAGATCAGTACCCCTAGTTCATGATTTTATGATAATGATACCATGTGAATAATGAGGTAAATGTGATATTGACCCGTACCCCGATTTTGGGATGCCGTACGATGGATTTTACCGTACGAGGTATAAATATGATGATAGATCCGCACTCTTGACTCGAGAATGTCGTATTATATATTTTACCGTACGTGACGCTGTTGAGGCGGGATCGCCAACTATTAGATATATCGACTCGGATTTTAGATGGTTTTCCTTGCCCTTTCGATTAGTCTCTTAGTTTAGTCCTGTAGTTTATCAGGTAGATGTTAGACTGGGTTCGAGTCATACTTATTTTCAAAACTAACGAATCGTGAGTATTTTAAAGACAGGCCGAAGGATACTATGGATTTTCCAAAGGATGTATCTTTTCTCAAAGACCCCGTATCCCCTATTTTTCTAAAACCATGATTCGTGCGATTTTAAACACCGAAAACTGTATGACTCGTATATAGGAATGTATATTCTTCAATGTTGCGTTTACTATTCATGTGCTCATTGCATTGCATGTTTATACGTGTTTCCTTAACTATTATGATATCGATTGTTAGGACACCAGCACCATTATCGATGATGCGTATGTCCACGAACACTTGCTTGCCGGCTCACACACATCATCATCGGTAATTGCCATGTCACGTACACTTTAGAGTATATTACTTCATGGATATAACTGCTAGCTAATAGTTCCAATATACGATTTCTATGCTAGTTTAGATATTGTATTCTTTACTTAGATACCCATGCATGTGTATATTCGCTGTCATGCAATATTATGGGGCTTTATGCCGGTAATTCACTATTTATTGACTCTCGATTTTGGGGATCTTGATTTTTCCATGAAATTTCTGGATTTGGAGAAACCGCAAGGATTTATAAACTCATTTTCATTTCAAAAGATAGAAATTTGCGGTTTTCTCGTGATATGATATGAGAGGTGTCCACCATGAGTTTTCTCAGCTCTTGAGCGGTATCATACACCTAATTCGAGAAGGAGGAGGAACCGTCTGCGGGTGCATAGTGGACCCGGTGCGGTACCCCGGGGCAAGATGGTCGCAGATGATGGCGTTGAGCCCGGAAGGGGAGCACTACCGACCAGTTATTTGTAACGCGGCAGATATCCGAAGGATACCGACGCAGTCTTGAGATTTGATGATATGGGCCAGTACGGATTTCCGGAGCCCGAGATATTGAGATTTGATGATATGGGCCAGTCCGGATTGCCGGAGCCCGAGATATTGAGATTTGATGATATGGGCCAGTCCGGATTGCCGAAGCCTGAGATATTGAGATATTTGGATATATATTTTTGTGTCGATGCTTGACATGGATTCTCTGTTGATTTCGTTGATGATACTTCGATTTTATACAGAAATCTCACTGAGATAAAAAAACATTTTTTCTCATTCAAGATGTGTTATGTTTTCATTCTTAATGCATTCGTATATCATATATGTGACATGTTGCTACCTGATGCACTGACACGAGCACTTGGTATTCACTTATGTTAGATGATTACCCTTACCATTATTAGATGTTTCAGGTTATATATTTTGAGAATATTATTGTATGACCTAGGAGAGAGTTATACATGCGATTTCTTCTCGGTGATGTTTTCTACTCACGAGTTGGCAACTCACCCCCGTTGTGCCACAGTTTCTTGTAGATTTTGCCGTACAGGTTTTCTTGACGGATTTGATGGCACATCACTTGATTCCGGATGATTGCTTTGGTAGGGGGTTCACTTGCATCGTGACCACCATTGTACTTTTATTTATTTTTAGTTGTATCTAGTAACTCCATCAACCAGACTTGTATATTTATCAGACTTAGAAAACCAGTTGTTTATTCTTTCGACCTTAGAGTCACACGCTTGTATTATTATGATTCTTTTCTGGTTTTCTTGAGGATGTTGGGTTTTCTTGAGGAGTTTTGATCCTCGCCCTTCGGCGTTGTATATTATATTGCTTGCGTGGTTGTTTCCGCCAATTAGCGAAGAGCTAGCTCCCGCTTGGGGATGCCTTTATGCATCACTTGTATATTCCTGTTTTTACCCGTTTGGGGACAGTATTTACAAAGGAAACTCTGCCGAAATTTTTGGAAAAGACTTGATGTTTTTAAAAATGCTTACTACGACTTTCAAGTGAATTTATATGTTAGCTTTAACTAAGTTTTACTTCACTTCTTCTTTTAAATGGTTTAGATTTCTGGGCTTTTGGCTTACTTGAATTAGGTGGGGTCCTATAGGCTTCACATGATTCAAGTACCAGTCACGTGCTATTTCGGGTCGTGACAAGTCCACACGGCTAACATTACATTCAGCGATGAAGATCTCCACCTCGATACGTGTGAACATAATCACCCGTTATACGTTACCAGGTACTGCCACGACATCAAGATAGAGAAAATTCTTGTTGACAACGGATTCTCCGTCAACCTTCTCAACGTGAGGGTGCTGAAGGAAATTTGCATGAACGTTTAGCATCTTACCCGAGATAAAATTACCATCTCTCAGTGCCCGTTACCAAGCTTATTGTCGATAACACGTCTACCTATGAGGTCTTCTCCTTTATGGATGGATCTTCAGGATACAACCAAATAAAAATGCACCCTGAAGACCAGAAGCATACTGCCTTCCGAACCCCGCTGGGCATATTCTGCTATAAGGTAATACCCTTCGGTTTGAAGAACGCTGACGCGACCTACTAGAGGGCTATGAAAAAGATCTTCGATGATCTCATCCATGAGATTGTCGATTGCTACATCGACGACCTTGTGGTAAAGAGAAAATCTCACGAGGAACATTAGGAACATCTAAAAATAGTGTTCCAATGTCTTCGGAAGTATAATCTGAAAATGAACCCTCTAAAATGAGCATTTGGAGTTTCCTTTGGCAAATTCCTGGGATTCATCATACGTCACCGGGGTATCGAAATCGATCTCTCAAATATCAAGGCGATTATGGAAATGCCCATGCCAAGAACTCTCAAACAGCCGCGGTCTCTCCAAGGGAAGCTCGCGTATATCCGGCGGTTCATAACCAACTTTTCCGGAAAATGCCGTCCCTACAGTTATTTGATGAAGAAGGGGACCCCGTTCGTCTGGGATCAAAAGTGCCAAAAATGCACTGGACGAAATCAAACAATACCTGCAAAATCCGCCGGTATTGATAGCTCCGGTTAAGGGAAAACCCCTAATCCTATATACAATGGCCCTTGAGGGTTTTCTAGGCGCATTGTGGACACAAGAGAACAATCAAGGAAAGAAAAAAGCTCTATACTATTTAAGTCGAGTTCTCATAGGGGCAGAAAACAATTATTCCCCCATCGAAAACCATTGCCTGGCACTGATCTTCGCAATAACGAAGCTTAGACATTACGTCTTGGCCCATGAGGTCCGCTTCATATTGAAGGTGGATCCTCTCAAATATATAATGTCAAATGCCATACTAACAGGAAGGCTTGCCAAATGGGCCCTCCTCCTGATGGAATTCTCGATAATGTATCGACCTCTTAAACCAGTGAAAGGTCGGGCCATAGCTGACTTTCTAGTAGAGCATCCAGTACCAGCCGACTCACCGTTAAATTGCGAATTGTCAGACGAACATGCATTCGACGCAATCGAAGAAGAGAAAGAAGAAAATGATTCCCAATGGGAACTCTACTTCGATGGAGCATCTTCCACAAAGCAACAAAGCAAAACACCCTAATAATCAAAACCGGGGTGGGACTTATCTTTGTAACTCCGCGAGGAGGGATATTGCGTTACGCCCTCTCTTTAACAGAGCCAATGACTAATACCGAGACTGAATAAGAAGCTTTGATAGCAGGTCTAGAGATTGCTATCGACATGGGAATCAAAGACCTTCTCATATATGGAGACTCCCAGCTGATTATTAGCCAAGTAAATGGCAATTATCAGACATGCAAACCAAAGCTGATAAAGTATGGCGAAAAAGTACAGAAACTGCTGACACAAATCCCTTATTATACCCTGCAAAGTATACTGCATGCGGAAAACAGCAAGGCGGATGCATTGGCCAAGGAATTGGCAGACGAAGTCCTCGATGACGTGAGGATCATTGTGCAAAGCCGCAGGGTTTTCACGCCAACAGATATATATTCGGGAGACCTAATAGAGCCATCCGAGGAAAAGAAACAACCGAACAAGTAGCCGTTCAAATAGAGGACGAAGAAAAGGTCATCGACTGGAGGGAAGTCTTTATAGACTACTTCAAGTCCCAACGGACGCCCGAAAATGCGTCGTTTAGACTTCAGCTCATCAAATGAGCTTTGTCTTTTGCCTTCGTTAATAATACTCTATATAAGAGATCATTCAACTGTCTGTATTTAAGATGCCTGGGGCCGGAAGAAGCAAAGAAAGTTGTCCAAGAAACTCACAACGGACTCTGCGGTTCTCATCAGGCTGGACCAAAGATGAAGCTGAAGATAAAAAGAATGGATTATTATTGGCCTATAATGATTCAGGACTACCTCGAATATGCGAAGCAGTGTAACTCGTACCAAATTCACGAGGACTTCATCTACCAACATCCAAATCAGCTACACCCAACAGTGGCTAGCTGGCCGTTCGAAATGTGGTGAATCGATATAATTGGCCCCATTGAACCAGCATCGTCCAAAGGACATCGGTTCATACTGGCGACGACCGACTACTTCTCTGAGTGGGCAGAAGCAGTACCACTGAGGGAGGTGAAGACGGAAAGTATCCTTCATTTCTTTAGAACCCATGTCATCTATCGGTTCGGCACTCCGCGATGAATTATCTCGGATAATGGGCCAGCTTATAGAAGCCATAAAATAAGTCGCTCCGCACAACAACATAAAATAGATTGGAGTTACTCTTCAGTCTATAATCCTTGGGTCAACGGTCTAGCTGAAGCTTTCAACAAGATCTTGATAAAGATTATAAAGAAAACGATGTCCAGAAAAAAAAAGACTGGCACGAAAGGCTGCACGAAGCTCTCTGGGCATACATAAAAACGTTCAAGACGGCCACGAATACAACACTATACGCGTTGGTGTTCAGCACAGAGGCAATGGTCCCGTTGGAAATAGAACTCCCCTCTCTACGAGTAGCAGTTCGATACGAGCTGACAGCTGAAGAAAATGCTCATCTTCGGCTCGAGGAGCTCGATGCCCTCGACGAAACTCGCCTTATAGCACAGCAAAATCTGGAGGCTTATAAGGCAAGGATGACACGGTTATACGAAAAACTGACCAGTCCGAGAACGTTCCGTCAAGGCGAACTCATGCTAGTCGTCAAAAGACCAATGATCCCCAATCATGCAAAACGGGGGAAGTTCGAGCCGAACTATTGTTCAGTTGATAAAACCGCGCTTTTGATATGACATTTTCCTGACTATTTATATATAATAAAAGATGTTTATTATAAATATAACACATATAAGGGTTTATCCGTAAAAATACTATTTTCATGTGGTTATATATTATAATTAACATTATGAAGGAAAATTGTAAGAATATAATATTCATATAATATTTGGACTATTTAAATATGCTTATTTTATTAAATATCTTTGACCAATTCTCTTAAAACTAAAATATCATGGCAAATAGTTAAGATAATATCTCAATAAAAACAAATTCTACTAATATCATTTATTGAGATAATTGTGCAGGAATTATATCATGACTGAAATCAAGGAAATCCGAGTTGGCGAGATCAAATCTGTCGAAGATATTCAAGTAAATTGAAGAAACCAATTCTGGCAGAAACGTAGAAAAGATTTTCAAAGTCTAGATATTCAAATGATCAATAAGTGCTACAGATATGAAGCTACAGAAATTAGAGCCCATGATCCCACCAGAAGGCGGCGGATCCACGGCCAAACCCACCTATTGGCTTCGGTTCCACCGCACATCTGAAGAGTTAGGGTTCTAGATTTTTTCGGTTGGGATCTTAACAACTAGTTACCATATTAAGAAACTAGGGTTCTGGCTCTGTGACTATAAATAAGGACCGAGAGTCTCTTGGAAAATTTATCAAACCGATGCGATCATGAAGTCCAAGACGGCTCAAGAATCCAGGTTGATCATCAGTTGTTCATCTACCTCCTTAAGAAGAGGCCGAGAAGCAAACTGGGGTTTTGTAATCATTTTCTAAAGGAACAAAGTGTAATTGATCAAGTTGATTAATAAAGGTAGTTGTTTTATTCTTATTGCATTTTTATTTTCTTATTTACATCATGATCTCTATCCGTTCTTCTATCTCCATCATGCGCGAGTAATTCTCCGCTTGTTAGGGTTCGTAGGATTAGGGTAGATTAATAGATGATGGAGATCCTTAAACTCTTTTTACGTGCTATAAAGTTTATAAACTTTATCAAAAAATAGTTAACATCCTAATCGGGCGCGCTAACAATTCATTGATAGTCTCGACTGCGATTTGAGATCAGATTAACAATTGTTTTGGTAAAGGCTAGACATGAATGGAGATCCATGTCATGATAGGGGTTAAGAGTGGGAACCCTATTCCCTCCAGAAACCCTAATTTACATGTATCACTGTCGATCTAGTTTTAAATCTATTAAAGGATAAAAGGAGTAATCTTTAATTAATCATCCATGACTACTAAATCTTAACGAACCTTACAAGCCCCCTTCTAATATTAAAGCTACATCCGTAGTTAATCTAGATCTATATCCTGCATCCGTGTTTGACGTAGATTTAGAATCTACTACCATTCTTCACCATTCTTTATTCTTCCTCCTTTCCTAATCAACACGTCTAAAGTAAGATTAAAAGATTCAACGTTTCCCTGAGGACGACCTGTACTCATCTCGGTCTAGCTACACGCGACACCGTTATTGTTTGCGGTTATTCTACAAACACTTTTTTAAATACAGATCAATCAAATGGCGCCATTGCCGGGGATACATGCGTAATTTTTTTATTCTTACTATTTGTGTTGAATTCTTATTTGATCTATATCATAAAAATAAACAAAACTGCAAATTGTATATTTAATAATTGTTGTGTGAATTTTGCAAAGGGATCTGGAGTCACAGACTTGAAGAAACAGAGAGCCAGAGACATTCATCAAGATCCAGAGGAGCAAAGGAGGCCACGTAGCAAAAAGCTTCACGAGATCCCTCTTTCTGGAGGTGGAACCGCGGCAATAAGGCTAAATCGCGGCGGAAGCGCGGCGCAAGAGAGGAATTAGGGTTCCAAACTTCTCTGGTAAATTTCTCAACTCTTTCTCTCTCCTCTGAAAAATCCAATAATATATTTTCTGCAGGATTCTTTGCTAAATATCGCCGCTCAAAAATCTTTTTGCGAATTTTGTTTTGCAGTTTGTTTATTCATATTTTAATACGGATTTTAAGGGGCAAGACCCAAATTCAGATTAGGTGTGGATTTTATCACCCTTCCTAAGCCCCACAAATCACAAAACGAGCATCCACATCAACCCTACATTAATTTAAAAAATATCTAGACAAGACTCTAAGGAGTGTCGTGCTCAATAAAGACAAAGGAAGGTCGTGGGTAATCTATCGCTTATCCGCATTACTTTTGTGATGCCTAGGCAAGTGTGTCAAAGGCAAGTGGTTACTTGATTAGGCCCGCTATTTTCGGTGATTCGTATAGCGGATACCTCCCACTTACCTGGCACTTACCTGGCCACAAGAGTAGTAAAGAGGTGGTAGAGGATTGATCCCGCGGCTTGTCCTTTTTAAGTCTAGGAGCGGTCTAGAGACTTGACTTAGGTAACCTTAGTTCTAGGGTTGTTTGTACATTTTTGTGTGATTTGTTTTAAGTCCCACTTTTTCAAAAACAAACCAATTTTTAAAATAACACACACGCTGCCACTTGCACTAAAACCGTTTAGTGCATGCTTGGCTGGACACGGGATTCTAGTGCCCGTCTTGTCCGCGTTCCTGCTATCGACTCCGAAATCGGTGCTTCTTCATTTTTCTTTTCCCCACCACCCACCACATCGACCGAGATGGACGGTACTCCATCAAATTATAATACCATCCTGCCACCGCCCATAGGTGAGCAGAATCAACCGCACATCTTTCTCCAAGAGAGATGCTATCCTATCCGTGGTCCACTTCCTACCTGTCTATCCATTCCACCAGCTAACGGGGATAATTTTGAAATTAAACCCCACTACATCAATCCGTTGCCCAAATTTCACGGGCTTGAGTCTGAAGACGCATATGTTTTCATCACTAAATTCGAAAACGTATGCGCAATGATGGGTACTTCACAACTGTCCGTGGATGCTATGAGCTTGCGTCTTCTCCTATTCACTTTGTGCGACTTGGCAGAAAAATGGCTTTATAATACTGCCGCACACTCTATTACCAATTGGGATGAATTCATGATAGCATTCCTTAAGAAATTTTACCCAAATCATAAGACCGTCCGTGTTAGGAGCGAAATCAACCAGTTCACCCAACTTCCCAATGAACCATTTTGGAAGTGCTTTGAACGTTTCAAGGATCTGCTTGTCCAATGTCCTCGTCATGGAATACATAGATGGGATCTGTGCCGAATTATATATGAGGGCATTAATCCAACGACAAAGCAGATGCTTGAAACCATGTGTCAATGCAATTTCATGTCCAAAGACGATGGTGAAGCCTGGAAATATCTGAAAGATCTCGCTGAAAACACTTTGCAGCGGGAAAGCGTTAGACCACCTTCATCTAGGGGAGGTATTCATCAGCTCGATATTTCCATCGCAGCAAAAGACGAAATGGCAGCGATGCAAAAAAAACTCGACGCTATTGAAAACAAATTCTCATTAGTCTCCCTAAACCAGGTAATGCTTCCCAAGACCGTGTGTGGTTGCTGTTCCGATCCATCACACTTGACGGAAGAATGTCCTATGAATGCACCGTTTCAAGGTCACGAGCAAACTAATGCTGCTTTTCAGCAGCAACCTAGAAACGATCCTTATTCTTCCATATACAATCAAGGATGGAGGAATCATCCTAACTTTTCTTGGAACCAAAACCAACCCCAAAATCAAAACCAGTTCCAAAGAAATTACTAAAGACCTCCTCCACAGCAAAAGCAACCACACCCACAGAGTCAGCACCCTTTTCAATCGCAACCTGTTCAAAACCCGGCCAATAATTCTTTCCAAACGACCGGTACCGATAACTTTTCGTCATTCGCACAAACTTTGGATTTGTTTATGAAATATTCGATCCAAATGTCGGCTGATATGAGGTCTTCTATTGATTCCATAAAGAAAGACTCCGCCTCCTACGGTGAGAGTATTAAATCAATAGAAGCCCAAATTGCACAGTTTAATGCCGCGATGAGTGCAAGAGAAAAAGGGAAACTCCCATCACAACCCCTACCGAATCCTGGCCACTCACAACATCATAATGTGAGTGCAGTTACTACGTTGAGATCGGGAAGAGTGCTGGATAACCGAGTGGGTGAACGAGTTGATGACGTTAGTGATACCAATGATACCACAGCTTCTACTTCTTTCCCTAATTCGTCTAGTCTCCCACCTACTTCTGAGCCTATTCTACGCTTCCCACAAGGCTCGAACCCTCAGCCCACTTCCTCGAATCTATCTAAAACGATCCCACTCCAATTTTAGGATCCATTCCATCCCCACAATCTTCTCCAATGTTGGATCCAACCCTTATTGATAAAACTCCGTTTCCAAACAGATTAAGGGCCAACAAACCTAACCCACAAATGGAGAAGATTGTGGAAATGTTTAAGCAAGTAAACGTCAATATTCCTCTCCTAGATGCTATTCAACAAGTCCCATCTTATACAAGAATTCTTAAAGACTTGTGCACAAGGAAGAGAAAAACTCAAGTGCCGAAAAAAGTTTTCATGACGAGTAATGTTAGCACAGCTTTTACCCAGCAAATACTAAAGTAACGTATGGCTGTCCTACCATCTCTATTTCTATTGGGGGTAAAAATATTAATCGTGCTTTACTCGATCTTGGCGCTAGCGTTAACTTGCTTCCATATTCCGTATATGAGCAGTTAGGGATTGGAGAGTTGAAACCCGCCCATTGTACTCTCCAGATGGCAGACCGATCAATCACCAAACCTAGGGGTGAACTAAAGGATGTGTTAATTAAAGTCGGGGAATTCATATTCCCTGTGGACTTTATTGTTTTAGATACACAACCTGTAGCGAACCCACGCAACCAAATCCCAGTGATACTCGGTCGACCTTTCCTAGCAACTTCCAACGCTGTAATTAATTGTCGTAACGGTTCTATGAACTTATCCTTCGGGAAGATGACAATTGAGCTTAATATTTACAAGCTAGAAAGTCAACCATCTGAACCTTCTGCTCATTTGCTTGATGTCTGTTCCATCCACGAGATAGCTCCTGAAAGCTGCATGGATGAGGAACTTTGCTTTGATGATCTCGACAACACTAGTGCGACATTATTTGATTTGGAAAATTCTTATAGTGAGGATATCTTCAATGAGTCCATCCCCGAGTTTGAATCTGTTAACACGTCGCAAAAGTCAGTAGCGGTTTCCGAGTCAATATCCTATGCAAGTTATGAACCTCTTAGGGAGTCCGAGCATCATTCCCTTACCCCACCTTTTATCGTCTCTCCGCCGACTCTGGATCTCAAACTGCTACCTTCTCATCTTAAATATGCATATTTAGGTGAGAATGAGTCTTTGCCCGTGATTACATCTGCATCTTTAGCTTTAGAGCAAGATAACGCACTTTTGGCAGTATTGAGATCAAATTAGCAAGCATTTGGTTGGACAATGGTTGACATCAAAGGGATTAGTCCCTTAATTGTTGAACATTATATACATCTGATGGATGAAGCCAAACCAACCAGAGACCCACAAAGACGGTTAAATCCCGTTATGAAGGAGGCGGTAAAGAAAGAAGTTGTCAAGTGCTTTGATAGTGGTATAATTTACCCGATATCTGATAGCCAATGGGTAAGTCCTATTCACGTGGTCCCTAAAAAGTCTGGTATCACGGTCATAACCAATGAGGCTAAGGAGTTGATCCAAACACGCACTCAAACTGGGTGGCGCGTATGTATTGATTATAGGAAACTCAATGCCGCAACGAGGAAGGATCACTTCCCTCTACCTTTCATTGACCAGATGTTAGAACGATTAGCTGGACATGAATACTATTGTTTCTTGGAGGGATACTCTGGCTATAACCAGGTTCCCATCGCCGAAAAGGATCAAGATAAAACCATATTTACTTGTCTTTTCGGTACTTTTGCTTATAAACGCATGCCCTTTGGGTTATGCAACGCTCCCGCTACATTTCAGCGGTGTATGATGGGGATATTCTCAGACATGGTTGAGAATTTTTTGGAAATATTTATGGACGATTTCTCCATATTTGGGGACTCCTTTGAGGACTGTCTTCGTAATCTTGACGCGGTTCTTACCCGCTGTAAGGATAAGAACTTAACTTTGAATTGGGAAAAATGCCATTTTATGGTCCAAAAAGGTATTGTCCTTGGACATATAATTTCACGAAAAGGCATTGAGGTTGACAGAGCTAAAATAGATGTCATCCATAACCTCCCTCGTCCCAAATGCGTCAAAGATATACGATTCTTCCATGGCCATGCAGGATTTTATAGGAGATTCATTAAGGACTTTAACAAAATTGCTAGACCCTTAACTCTTCTCTTGGCCAAGGACACAACATGTCACTTTGATTCGGATTGTGAGGCTACTTTTGAGTCTCTTAAAAGAACTCTCACGACAGCCCTCGTTCTATCATCTCCAGATTGGAACCACCCGTTCGAGCTTTTGTGTGATGCATCAGATTTTGCTATTGGTGCGGTCTTAGGACAGCACATTGATAAGATGCTACATGTAATTTACTATGCAAGTAGGACCTTAAACGATGCACAAATTAATTACACAACTACTGAAAAAGAGCTCTTGGCAGTTGTATTTGCATTAGAAAAATTCAGGCCCTACTTGATTGGCTCGCCAATAGTGGTTTACACTGATCACTCCGCCCTACGACACCTTTTATCGAAGAAGGATGCTAAGGCCAGGCTAATACGTTGGATCCTGTTGTTACAAGAATTTGATCTTGTCATACGAGACAAGAGTGGATGTGAAAACGTAGTAGCCGACCATCTTTCACGCATCTCTTCTTCGCCAACGTTGACCGTGCCGATAAATGACTCATTTTCTGATGAACAGCTCTTGACCATATCCTACGAACCTTGGTTCGTGGATATTATGAATTATGTAGCGACGGGACTTATTCCTAGCAATTGGTCGAAACAAGACAAACTTCGATTTCTATCCCAAGTAAAATACTTTTACTGGGATGAACCTTATTTGTTTAAGTATTGTTCCAATCAAATCATTCTTAGGTGTGCCCTTAACGATGAATTCAAGAGTGTGTTATTATTTTGTCATGATCAAGTATGCGGCGGTCACTTTGGACCTCGAAAAACGGCGGAGAAAGTTTTGCAATGTGGTTTTTATTGGCCAACACTATTTAAAGATGCATATGATCATTGCAAAACTTTCCCGCGGCGTCAGCACTTGGGTCGTATTTCACGAAGAAATGAGATGCCGCTCCAACCTATCTTGGTTGTGGAAATATTCGATGTTTGAGGTATTGATTTTATGGGCCCTTTTCACAACTCTTTTGGGAATTTATATATCTTGTTAGCGGTTGATTACGTCTCGAAATGGGTAGAAGCAATACCGTGTCACACTAATGACAAAAAGGTTGTCATTAAGTTCCTTAAAGAAAAAATCTTTTCGCGATTCAGACACCCTAGCGGCAATGGGACGCATTTATGTAATCAGTCCTTTGAGGCTTTGATGCAGAAATTGAAGGGTTACATACGACGGCAGCAAGGTTTCGGGAGGCATCGTCCATGCCAAATTAAAATTTTGCCGATTTAGATAATCCTAACTAGAATCGTTAACTAGAAATAATACGGATAACTATATGCAAACACTTTGCAACTAATAGTGAGCAAGGAATACAACCTTTGTAGACAGGTCCTTCACTTCAAATAGCTCCGTGTAGTAGTCCCCTCTGCTGCGATCTTAAGCTCTGGACTCTAGAGAGGCTCCGTTGAAGAAACGAACGTGCTTGCTTCGAAGACTTCGAGGCCGAAGATGATCTACGTCGAAGAGACACCAACTCAAGCTATTCCTTCACTAGGTCATGAACTTTATGAAGAGAACACCCTATATTACATGGTAAGTAGTAGAGGATGATGAAGTAGGAAGTGGGCTCACTTTAGAATTGATTTTCTCACACTTTTTCTCAAACTACCATTGAAGCTAGCAAGCTTTTTTAGGAGGAGGAGGAAGAAGAAGCTAGAACTCATCATAATAAATCATGTGAGAATGAATTATCCATAAAGAATAATGTAACCATGGGTGAGTTAAGCTATCATGCTTAACTCATGTAGATAATTAACCAAGGTGCAAGGTTAAAGGGTTGGGTTAAGTAATATCTAAGGAAATGACAAAAGAGTGGACTTTGTCAAAGTTTCTCCAAGCTTCTTCCAAGCTTGAGAAATTTGACTAAGTCTTCCTCATTTGTTAAATCTTAAGATATAAACAAAACCCTAATCTTAACCCTAATCATGGTATAAGTCTCATACACCCATCTTGTATGTATCATCAAGCATGATACAAACATGTACACTTGCATATATCATATATAAACAATGTGCACAATCTAGTGAGAAAATAAATCTTAAGTGAGCTAATACTAGTTAATGTAATGTAATATATCAAATATATAATTATACATTAAATTATTAAATCAACTCTTGATTTAATAATCCGGCTATAACCGACTAATATCATGTGTAACAACTTATCGAATCAACACTTGATCCGATAACCCGGTTATATCGCATACAACCGATCAATGTCACGAATCGCGAGAATAGAATACGGTATCACATATCGTATTAATCTCGATCCCGCACATATCACATATGTGCTTTTACTCCGTTTCGCTTGAGCCAGGAAACCCCTGTGTAGGACTCTAAAGACTCGTCAATACGCCGGCAGTAGATGATGATCATATCAAACACCTACAAGCCGCAAGCGGTCTGCTAAACGTAACGGTCATCCGGGTATTGAGCGATCAAAAGATCAACAAGCAAGCCTGCTCACACTCCTGCGAATCCAATCAGTAACACTACCGTACAGTCCGGTGTCTTCGTCTGATATGTCGCATATCTCGTCTATGGGTGGTAAACGTCAGACCCTAGTAACTCGATAAGTCGTGTCGATATGAGGCTCATAACGGGTCGAGAAACTACTGATAAGACTTACTAGTATATCTCTGAAGCTGCCTTGGCCAAGGACTTCCTGTTATAGCCAATCGAGCACAGCGCAACATCAACTCCCTATACCGGGAGAGACGAAACCCCTCCTATCGCTCATTAACTCCATGTGATTCGGGACTGTACCCAAAAGCCACCATTTTGCACGCCCTCTTGGATGTGGTATGATGGAAATCAAAGCACAGTGGGAATCACACAAGACTCTATGATGATCTCGGGTCTACAGACTAACCTGTACCAATGTCACCAGAGAACTGCCATATGATGTGAGGTATAATACCATCTGGGAGTTCTCGGCGAGTTCGTCCAGTGTACCCAGTCTCCACTGAGCATCCGTATACTATCTCTGATCTCAAACACCAATGGATATGGGATCATCCATCGCCAATCTACATGGGTCGAGAAGCTATACGCTAGTCTACTCTGGTATATCGATGCCCTATCTCGATACACTCACGACTATGAACATTTGAAGGATGTACTTAGCGACTACACTGTCCCCACTAGTATGATCTGCATCATAGTCCTGGTAGTCAAGTACTCATCCTAAGGGCTTTATCAACATGTAACATAGAGACAATCAGAGTACATGTTAAGATAAAGAGCAACCAGATAGCATACTATCATGTCGAGCAAGAAAGTCCTCCCTATATATGTCCAAGCATCCACTACAATATACATCGTATGTACAGTAATGGCCTCTAGGGCATACATATCACTAACAATCTCCCACTTGCACTAGGGCCATCTGTTGTAGTATCTCATATCCAACAATCAGCAGTAGTTGAAGTATCTCATACTCAACCATCCCATAAAAGTCTCTACTGGGAAATAGGCCTTTGTGAGTGGATCCGCGCTGTTGTCCTCTGTGTCTACTCTCCTAACCTTGATCTGCCTGGAGATCAACCATATCCATGATCAGGTGATACTGTCTAAGAATATGTCTGGATCTCTGATGGGACGGGGGTTCCTACGCCAAAGCCACAACTCCATTGTCACACAATGGTAGGAACGAAATTCATCTCATGAACTTATATATATATATCCAGACTACCGCTTTGGTAGCATCCTTGGTAGCAATGTATCCAGCCTTTATCGTCCAGTATGCCACGTATCTAGCTTGGAACTCTTCCAACATACCGTCCCTCCACTGAGGGTAAAGACAATGCCTATGACTGACATTCAGTCGTCCTTACCACCCTGGATCCTATCCAGTGATTCTCCCCAGGATCAATTGATACCATCTCACTACACCTAGTGAGAATCCTAACATCCAATTAAATCTATCTCATAGATCCAAAATCTAGGATTTAGGAGGTATCATCTTGATCCTATATAAAGAATCCATGTGATAAGAGGAGATTGACCGAGCGCAGCATAGGAAACTCCTTCCCTATCAAGAGTATGTCATCCACGTACTATACGAGGATCACCACCATACTCCCTACTACCTTTTTGTATATATAAGATTCGTCTACCATTTTGATGAAGTAAAACTCTTTGACTACCACATCAAAACAGATGTTCCAACTCCACGATGCCTGCTTTAACTCATAAAGCAACTTGCACACGTTTCCGCTGCTCCCACTGTCTACGAAACCCTCTGGCTGTGTACTTATAGACGCTCTCTTCTAAATCACTATTTAGAAAAGCAGTCATGACATCCAACCGCCAGATATCGTAGTCATGGTATGTAGCAATGGAAAGTAGAATCTGGATGGACTTAAGCATATGCACTAGAAAAGGTTTCATCATTGTCCACGCCTGGTCGATGATGAGAACCTTTTACCACTAGTCTTAGCTTTGAAAGTCTCAACTTTTCCATGTATACCAAGTAATCTTCTCAAGATATACTTGCTCCTGATGGGGATTTAACCCTTCAGATAAAGCAACCAAAGTCCATACTTTGTTGGTGTATTGGATTCCATCTCAGATCGCTTAGCATCCAGCCATTCTCACAGAGTCCCTACTCCTGATAGCCTGCTCGAAACTAGTTGGGTCATCATCTCATGATGCAATCCTCACTCACACTGTCATATAGAAACCGAAGTATCTCTCAAGTGGATGAGGAACCCTACTAGATCGGCGGAGAGGCTGAGGTTCGTCGGGAACTATTGAATCTTTCGGTTCTACCAAATCATCAGCTGCATTTTGTATAGCTGGAACTCCTTCCAGTTCTACCTTATAACCACCAATTTCTTCACAAGAAATTCCCTTTCTAAAAGGTGGCATGCTTAGAAACAAAACACTTTTTGTTCCTCAGTGTGGTAGAAGATATTCCCTTGCGAATGCTTGGGATATCCAACAAACTTCCACAGAACCGACCTTACCTCGAGCTTATCCGGATTTTGCTTTTAGACATAGGCCGGACAACCCCAAATCTTAACATCCTTAAGAGATAGGCTCTTCCCATACCATATCACATATGGAGTGGTAGGCACCTGATTTGGTTGGAACCCTATTCAATAGGTATGCATCTTCACAAGTGCATAACCCCCAAAAAGGAAATAGGTAACTCAGTAGTACTCATCATAAAGTACACCATATCACATAGGGTGCGATTGCTTCGCCTCGATACACCGACGTGCTGTGGTGTATATGGAGGAGTAATGCTGAGAGAGAATCTCATTCTCCTTTAGAATAGTCCAGAAATTCCGTGCCAAAGTATTCTCCTCCCTGATCACATCATAGGACATAATACTTATACCCTTTTTAGTTCTCTACTTCTAACTTATATTCTTTGAATATCTCAAAAGGTTCAGACATGCGTTTCAACAGGAACATAAGTGCGAATCTTTAGAGATCATCAGTGAATGTAATGAAGTACAAAGAACCAGTCCTGGCATATGTAGACAGGGGACCTACATACATCATCATGTATCAATTCTAAGAGTTCACTAACTCTTTCTCTGTTTCTAATAAACGGAGCTATGGTCATCTTATCTTTGTGACATGACTGGCAAGTTTCACAAGATGTAAATTCAAACTGATTTAAATATGCATCTAAATGTAACTTAGCTAGTCGGGTCGCATTGATATGACCTAGTCTACAATGCCTCAAGAAGGATTCATTCATTTCTAAACTCTTCCTCTTGTGTGTGTTCTGTACGTTAAGAACTGTGGTTTGATTTAGAACGAGTATGCTTTTAGATAACGTGCCTGAACCGATCAACTCTTGATATAGGAAATGTTCAAAACATTATCCAACAATACAAAATTATATCCTTCTTTACTAATAAACAGACTGATATGATGTTGTATATCAGGTTCGGTATCTAATAACATTCATTCAGAATCAATGTATTTGGTAATACAGGATGATAACTGTCAACAGACTTGGCTGCTACAATTGCGCCATTTTTAACTCTTAAAACTTATTACCCTTTCTCAATTCCATATAACAGATTACATTTGCGGGATCTTGATCCGGTATCTCATACCCAGGACGTAAAGGATACTGAGAAGCAGTTCTCTATAATGAACACACCCGAAGATGATGCATCAGCATGCACTTTCTTCGTTTGGGCGGCACGGGAATTCTGGTAATCCCCTAATTCCTGCTCTGTCTTATAACAATTGTAAGTTGGAGCAGGACCAACGTTCCCTAGTGCAGTATAACAAGCGGGTTCAGTCAATACATCCATATTATTATCTTGATTAAGGCGTGACATGTCGCTACCTGGAGAGAGAGAGAGAAGAAAACACTCAGCGTATGCTCTTGCAAGATTAGATTGGTTATTAATATATCTAATCAGGATGTCTCCCACTGTTTTTGTCAAATCTTCCTTCAAACCCTAAAAGGAAAGACTAGCCGGGATTAATTACACCTACAAGTTCGCCAATCTTTCAGCCAGGCCAGTGCCGGTACTTTGAGTGAGGTTTCCCGTTCTTTCGCACGGACCTAATTAAAATAAACCTCGTTTTCCTAGAGGCGTAACCCCATTGACACCTTTCTAGACATCTACTTGATCGGCTAATTGTAATGTGTAAAACTCTTCCAGGAGTAACTCTTACTCGCAGTGGGTATTGGGATCCAACTATCTCATAGAAGGTATGCAATCTCATTGCAAATTTCAACACTTGAAATTCCCGATAATGTTTTACCCCTAGCGTCCTATGACCTTGACGGAGGCCAAACTACCCATAGTCTGCTAGTCAAGTTGAACCCGTACATTTCCTGATTGAATTAGACCCACCCGCATGACCCTTGACGGAGGCCAAACTACGCCGTATGAATACCCTAATCCAATCGCATCGTATGCTAGCAGATAAGCACTAGTTAGGTACCGTACACTACGCCTTGACGGAGGCCAAACTACCGCATCACGAATACTAAGTAGTACTTATCTGAAATGACGGAGGGCTACGCAGGTTTTTAAGAAAACCATGAGCGTAATGAACTTGATCTCGTTGTAGAATCAAATGATTTAAAATGGAATGTTTTTTAGGCTTTTACTAGTTTTGCTAAAGAGGTCACTCCCGGTGAAGGGATCGTCGGCTCTTTCCTTATCGAATAAGGTGCAGGATATTTCATAAATATCATTGTACAAAGCAAGAACTAGAAAATCAATCAAAAGACAAAACCGAGGGTTGTAGCATCAGCCAGTTATTGCTAAAGAGGTCACTCCCGGTGAAGGGATCTTGGCTCTTTCCTTATCGAATAAGGTGCTGGATGTTCTACAAGGAACACGCTATGCAAAACAACAACTAGAGCTACCTGTATTTGAAAATTCGATTCCACAACATCTTTAGGTTTCTTTTATTTCAATAATCTCATTAATGAAGTCCCATCATATTAAGTTACCTAAACATCACAGATAAATACAACGTACGCTTATGCCATCCGCATTCGTCTCGATATCCTCTCGTGCACCGTTAGGTTAGGTAACTAATGGCAGAGCGGGGCAGTGCTAGCGCGGGTGTAAAACATAAGCAACGTCTATATAATATATCACACATACTATATCATGTATCCATCTCAACATATCAATCGATCACATCACAGATATCGTAGCAGAAGAATAACATATGAAATATTGGATATACTAGGATTTCTGTGTTTTATTTTAAGCCTGTATAAAACACAGATTCCACAGTTGTGATGAATAGCCAATCCCACACCCCTATACCCCTACGAGAGCGGCAAGCAACCCTACCAATTCTAGAGTTAGGAGACCTGGTCTCGACTCCTCGAGATGGTCTCCCACTGGACTCCAGAACCCGGTTACTTGTGCTCCCCGCTTTGGGTCTATCCTAATGCGGAAAAGTAAATAATATACAATGGTGACACCATCCTCAACCTAGAAGTGCCCCAATAAAAGAATATTACATACAATGAATTTTACTTGAATGAAAATGAAAAAATCTCATCTCACATAAAACCCCCGGCTATTCAAAACACGACAATCCAATATAACATATCACAGCAACACATAACATCACATGTCATCAACGTAAGTAAATATGCGTATCCCAATTGTCGTTAATATATAGCACCGAAACCGGCGATACTCGACATATTACACTTACGGTCGCAGAAAAGAAAGTGAAAAACTACAACAGTTGGAATCCGTAACCACCTTAGACATCGCATGCCTAACCAAATGAATTCCTTAGATATCGCATGCCTAACAATTGTAAACCCCGCATTTTAGTATCGATACCGAAAACACTTTTCAATAACATGTCGGGTAATTCAACAAGATTCCCAACATCCTGATCGAATGCTCGTCGGAAACTTTAGTAGACAGCTGCACCCCCGATACCGTCGACGAAGTGCACTAAGGCGGAACACCGCTTCCGCGAGCACCCGAACAGATGCTTTTGGCGACGGGGTTCTCCGACAGTCACTTGGTCGGGGCTATGGGGCGTGGCTATCTATTAAGTTTAACCGGGGAGTATTCGCGTACGCTACGTGATTGCAACGGACTTTTGATCGCATCAAAATCCCGTGGCAACCGATCATGTGAGACTAAACTGCTAGATTTATAACATTAAAATTAGTTATCTCATAACTACATGTGGATTCAAAATATTGTATCCCATCACATAATATCCGGACGACGTTAAACTCTTCGATCGATTCATCAAAGTCCCACAGTTTCCCGACAGCTCAACACTTGAGCACAGTTTTAATAATACCCAGAAGATGCCACAGTACCTATGAATCAGCCGTAGAAGGGTCAGACCAACGTCTCACATGTGAAACGCTAAACCAGCACCAACCCTAGGGTTCAAGTGGCGGTTTTGATGGCCACATAATCGATTTAAGCTTTCGTTCTTCTAGAGGGTCCACAGAATCACTTGCATGTTTTTCCAAATACGTTAAACTTGGAAAAATGGGTTTTTGACATTCGATCGAACCTTTTAACATTGTCTAGATAGTATGTGAACACCCGAAACTATGTTAAAACTATGAATACGAAACACTCCGAATTGCTTAAAGTGTAAGATTGCATCACATGCAAAATTAACAAAATTAAACAACACCTGAAACACCAAAACCCAGCACCTGGAACATACCCAAAAATTCAACCCATTCCCTCACCTGTGAACCGAGGTCGCCGGACCTGAAGGCTTGGTCGCCGGCCATGTTCCGAGGGAAGGGGTCCATTTTTGTTGTGTGTTCATGTGGTATCACATACTACATTCTACACTTGTTTAAATAATTTTTTGATAATATTTTAAAAACGACAGAAACTTGGTTTTTCCGTTTCAAGTTTCGGAGTTGTTTCGGTTTCGTGATCTTAACAAAATCCGTATTTCTTTCTAGCATGGATCTGATACCACTGAAGGGTTACCTAAGACGGCAGCAAGGTTTCGGGAGGCATCGTCCATGACAAATTAAAATTTTGCCGATTTAGATAACCCTAACTAAAATCGTTAACTAGAAATAATACGGATAACTATATGCAAACACTTTGCAACTAATAGTGAGCAAGGAATACAACCTTTGTAGACCGGTCCTTCACTTCAAATAGCTCCGTGTAGTAGTCCCCTCTGCTGCGATCTTAAGCTCCGGACTCTAGAGAGGCTCCGTTGAAGAAACGAACGTGCTTGCTTCGAAGACTTCGAGGCCGAAGATGATCTACGTCGGGGAGACACTAACCCAAGCTATTCCTTCACTAGGTCATGAACTTTGTGAAGAGAACACCATATACTACATGGCAAGTAGTAGAGGATGATGAAGTAGGAAGTGGGCTCACTTTAGAATTGATTTTCTCACACTTTTTCTCAAACCACCACTGAAGCTAGCAAGCTTTTTTAGGGGGAGGAAGAAGAAGAAGCTAGAACTCATCATAATAATTCATGTGAGAATGAATTATCCATAAAGAATAATGTAACCATAGGCGAGTTAAGCTATCATGCTTAACGCATGTAGAGAATTAACCAAGGTGCATGGTTAAAGGGTTGGGTTAAGTAATATCTAAGGAAATGACAAAAGAGTGGACTTTGTCAAAGTTTCTCCAAGTTTCTTTCAAGCTTGAGAACTTTGACTAAGCCTTCCTCAATTGTTAAATCTTAAGATATATACAAAACCCTAATCTTATCCCTAATCATGGTATAAGTTTCATACACCCATCTTGTATGTATCATCAAGTATGATACAAACATGTACACTTGCATATATCACATATAAACAATGTGCACAATCTAGTGAGAAAATAAATCTTAAGTGAGCTAATACAAGTTAATGTAATGTAATATATCAAATATATAATTATACATTAAATTATTAAATCAACTCTTGATTTAATAATCCGGCTATAACCGACTAATATCATGTGTAACAACTTATCGAATTAACACTTGATTCGATAACCCGGTTATATTGCATACAACCGATCAATGTCACGAATCGCGAGAATAGAATACGGTATCATATATCGTATTAATCTCGGTCCCGCACATATCACATATGTGCTCCTACTCCGTTTCTCTTGAGCCAGGAAACCCCTGTGTAGGACTCTAAAGACTCGTCAATACGCCGGCAGTAGATGATGATCATATCAAACACCCACAAGCCGCAAGCGGTCTGCTAAACGTAACGGCCACCCGGGTATTGAGCGATCAGAAGATCAAAAAGCAAGCCTGCTCACACTCCTGCGAATCCAATCAGTAACACTACCGTACAGTCCGGTCTCTTCGTCTGATATGTCGCATATCTCGTCTAGGGGTGGTAAACGTCAGACCCTATTAACTCGATAAGTCGTGTCGATATGAGGCTCATAACGGGTCGAGAAACTACTGATAACACTTACTAGTATATCTCTGAATCTGCCTTGGCCAAGGACTTCCTGTTATAGCCAATCGAGCACAGCGCAACATCAACTCCCTATACCGGGAGAGGAGAAACCCCTCCTATCGCTCATTGCCTCCATGTGATTCGGGACTGTACCCAAAAGCCACCGTTTTGCACGCCCTCTTGGACATGGTATGATGGTAATCAAAGCACGGTGGGAATCATACTAGACTCTATGACGATCTCGGGTCTACAGACTAACCTGTACCAGTGTCACCAGAGAACTGCCATCTGACGTGAGGTATAATACCATCTGGGAGTTCTCGGCGAGTCCGTCCAGTGTACCCAGTCTCCACTGAGCACCCGTATACTATCTATGATGTCAAACACCAATGGATATGGGATCATCCATCGCCAATCTATATGGGTCGAGAGGCTATACTCTAGTCTACTTTGGTATATCGATGCCCTGTCTCGATACACCCACGACTAGGAACATTTGAAGGATGTACTTAGCGACTACACTGTCCCCATTAGTATAATCTGCATCATAGTCCTGGTAGTCAAGTACTCATCCTAAGGGCTTTATCAACATGTAACATAGAGACAATCAGAGTACATGTTAAGATAAAGAGCAACCAGATAGCATACTATCATGTCGAGCAAGAAAGTCCTCCCTATATATGTCCAAGCATCCACTACAATATACATCATATGTACAGTAATGGTCTCTAGGGCATACATATCACTAATAGAAATATGCTATCAACTACAAACTTTCTACGCCCTATCATCCCCAAACAAGCGGGCAAGCTGAGATCTCAAATATGCAAATCAAACAAATTTTGGAGAAGACGGTTTCTAAAAACCGTAAAGATTGGTCAACCGAATTGACGGATGCTTTTTGGGCATTTCGCGCCGCTTATAAGACCGATCTTGGTATGTCTCCATACCGCCTTGTATTTGGGAAGGCATGCCACCTTCCTGTCGAGATCGAACATAAGGCAATGTGGGCTATTAAAGAGCTAAACTTCGATTTTGATCAAGCTAGCAGTTATCAGAAACTGCAATTGAATGAGCTAAGCGAACTCCGCGATGAAGCTTATGATAATGCAGTGATAGTAAAGAACCGGATTAAAGTGTTCCACGATAAAAACCTTTTTAGAAAAACTTTCACACCGGGACAACAAGTCCTTCTTTACGACTCACGACTCCATTTTCATCCGGGTAAGCTTAAATCTCATTGGAAAGGACCTTTTGTGGTGCGGTATATACACCCGCACGGGGCAGTAGAAGTTGAAAGTATAAAAAACGGTTTAATTTTTAAAGTAAATGGGCATAGATTAAAACCGTATTTCTCTGCTGACCCAGCGGAGGAGCTCTTATTTTTACAGGAGCCACCTTATTATAACTAAATTCCTCTGCCTCACCTCCATGTTTCAGTAATATTGTATCATCTTAAAGAATGGAGGTGGGTGAAAAATAGGACTTAACTGAATATCTGTGCGTGCCATAGAACAAGTTTGGGGGTAGTTTTCATTTAACTATTATTTTACCTCTATTATTGTCTCTCCCATAATCTACAGGTCTATACTCTCAAAGGACAACATCAGTGAGGAAACTGCTGAAAACTGGTTTGGGGGGGGAGGTTTGTATTCACTGAATTAACTTTGGCACTAGGCACTATATAATTTTTTTTTTGATAATAAAGATTAGAAAGTGAAGAATTACATATGAAAGATAGGAATAGTCTGAAACATAGTCCTTATTCTTGAGGCCAAATATCTGAATGTCGATACCCTACTATACGCACTTACACATATCTTGAAACTTGGGATAGTAGAGGATACCTTAAAATGCTCTTGTCTAAAAGCCAAAGTACGAAGAAAATAAAAATGAAGCATAAAAGATATAATGGTGAAGAAAAATGAATACTGGTTTTGTAATCACCAAGGCAGCATAAAAAAAATATAGCGAGGGTGCTTCATCACCTAGTGCCTTAGACCAACTGGTTTGGGAGTCACTGCTAAGTCTTAGGTGTTGCAAGACGAGAAACATATTATTTACGCCTAATCTGCACACACATGAGTAATCGGTCGGTTAGTACCTCAAGAAGTATTAACGGTCGCATGAAAAATATGTGAGCAATTCCATCTAAATATTCACCGATTAAAAAGTACTGAGGTAGATGGACAAGAGTATGATAGCTTGAATTGAATTCTCCGAGTGTAGGGATGTCTTTTACACACACGTAGGGGTATATGATCGGTGTTTGGAAGAAAGGTAGGAATGAAGAATAAAGACGATGTTTTATTGAGGGATGATGTGATTTCTAACATTTTTTCACGACCATTAAGATAGGGCTCATAGCAACCGAAAAGCTGGTATAGTTGGAAACTCTAATTTTCAAGTTTTTTCTTTTATAAGTTCTTATCTTTATATGTAACTTCCACCATTTTTCTTTTATTATAGGATTTTGTGGGTGTAATCCACTGAAAACCCTCAGGAGATAACACTCCTCATACTAGGGACACCTAGAGGTTTAACGGCTTGTTGCACATGCTCAGTGCAATCGTGTTGCCTACGAAAGTGTGCTACTTAGTTTTTTCTTTTTCCTTTTCTCCTTCTCTTAAAAAACTAGTTTGCTGGGGACGATCAAAGATAAGTTTGGGGGTATTTGTTCAGTTGATAAAACTGCGCTTTTGATATGACATTTTCCTTATTATTTATATATAATAAAAGATGTTTATTATAAATATAACACATATAAGGGTTTATCCGTAAAAATACTATTTTCATGTGTTTATATATTATAATTAACATTATGAGGGAAAATTGTAAGCATATAATATTCATATAATATTTGGACTATTTTAATATGCTTAATTTATTAAATATCTTTGACCAATTCTCTTAAAACTAAAATATCATGACAAATGGTTAAGATAATATCTCAATAAAAACAAATTCTACTAATATCATTTATTGAGATAATTGTGCAGGAATTATATCATGACTGAAATCAGGAAATCCGATTTGGCGAGTTCAAATTTGCCGAAGATATTCAAGTAAATTGAAGAAACCAATTCTGGCAGAAACGTAGAAAAGATTTTCAAAGTCTAGATATTCAAATGATCAACAAGTGCTACAGATATGAAGCCACAGAAATTAGAGCCCATGATCCCACCAGAAGGCGGCGGATCCGTGGCCAAACCCACCTATTGGCCACGGTTCCGCCGCACATCTGAAGAGTTAGGGTTCTGGATTTTTTCGGTTGGTATCCTAACAACTAGTTACCATATTAGGAAACTAGGGTTCTGGCTCTGTGACTATAAATAAGGACCGAGAGTCTCTTAGAAAATTTATCAAACCGATGTGATCACGAAGTCCAAGACGGCTTAAGAATCCAGGTTGATTATCAGCTGTTCATCTACCTCCTTAAGAAGAGATCGAGAAGCAAACTGGGGTTTTATAATCATTTTCTAAAGGAACAAAGTGTAATTGATCAAGTTGATTAATAAAGGTAGTTGTTTTATTCTTATTGCATTTTTATTTTCTTATTTACATCATGATCTCTATCCGTTCTTCTATCTCCATCATGCGCGAGTAATTCTCTGCTTGTTAGGGTTCGTAGGATTAGGGTAGATTAATTGATGATGAAGATCCTTAAACTCTTTTTACGTCCTATAAAGTTTATAAACTTTATCAAAAAAATAGTTAACATCCTAATCGGGCGCGCTATCAATTTATTGATAGTCTCGACCGCGATTTGAGATCAGATTAACAATTGTTTTGGTAAAAGCTATACATGAACGGAGATCCATGTCAAGATAGGGGTTAAGAGTGGGAACCCTATTCCCTCCAGAAACCCTAATCTACATGCATCAATGTCGATCTAGTTTTAAATCTATTAAAAGATAAAAGGAGTAATCTTTAATTAATCATCCATGACTACTAAATCTTAACGAACCTTACAAGCCCCCTTCTAATATTAAACCTACATCCGTAGTTAATCTAGATCTATATCCTGCATCCGTGTTTGACGTAGATCTAGAACCTACAACCATTCTTCACCATTCTTTATTCTTCCTCCTTTCCTAATCAACATGCCTAAAGTAAGATTAAAAGATTCAACGTTTCCCTGAGGACGACCTGTACTCATCTCAGTCTAGCTACACTCGACACCGTTATTGATTGTGGTTATTCTACAAACACTTCTTTAAATACAGATCAATCAACTATGAAGGCCCATACATCATAGACAAAGTCTATCAAGGTGAAGCCTACCTGCTCATGGATATGCATAGCGAAAGACCCTTCCGGCCAATAAATGGCCGATTCCTCAAAAAATACTACGCTTGAAGAGTCATGATTTAGGTCAATGATAGATGACGACGCTTATATCCGCTCGCTATCTTCATGAGTCAGAACTCTGAGAGTGGTATCCAAAAAGCTCCTACGCCTCAAACATGGCGATAACGGACCGAGATGTCCCTAAACTAATAACGGACCGAGATGTTCCTAAACTAACAATGGACCGAAACTTCCCTAAACCAATAATGGACCGAAATTTCCTAAAACTAGCGTTTGTCTCAAAAATGGGAATGTTGGACCGAGATGTTCCTAAACTAATAATGGACCGAAACGTCCTTAAACTAGCGTTCGTCCTAAAAACGGAAATGTTGGACCGAGATATCCCTAAACTTATAAAGGACTGAAACGTCCTTAAACTAATATTCGTTCCAAAAACGGGAATGTTGGACCGAGACATCCCTAAACTAATAATGGACCGAAATGTCCTTAAATTAATATTCGTCCCCAAAATAGGAATGTTGGATCGAAAAGTCTTTAAACTAAAAATTCGCCTCAAACATGGCGATAATGGACCGAAACGTCCATAAACTAGCGCATCATCCCAAATAGAGCGATATGCTCCCTTGAGATCTATATTGCAATCGAAGTGCTAGCGACAAAGGTTGCAACTCAAGTCCCACTGGCTGCACAGCTACTCCAGCAATGAAGCTACCTCCAAGTCCCACCGGCAAACGGGAGGGCACCTGTGGCGAAACTACTTTCGGGAGTTCCACCGTTAAAAAAATGGTATGTCCACAAGCAAAATGGGCATGGATGAAAACCCGAAAGGGCGCCGTGAGTAAAAACAGCAGGACTGCCGGCGAGTTGTGAAAACTCGAAAAGGGCGCAAACTCGTAAAATAAAAAAATTTCATGTGCACTTGCAAGGTCCTCTTGACTTTATGAGGAGAAAATACCTGTGTGAGATTCTTATGACTCACAAAGAAGTAACACACTTAGGAATCCCTACGATTCCTAAGGAGAAATTACTCTTGCGAGATCCTCATGACTCGTAAGGAGAATTTCCCCGCTATGAGACCCTCATGGCTCATAGGATTCAAAAGACTTAAACTACAGGGATCTAAACCTGTTCTTAAGCCGTCATATTCCCCTAATATTGCCCTAAAGGCGGTCCTATATTGACCCTTGTATACAATCCACGGCCATAAATAAATATTCTCCTACCATGTTCCACCAATGACGAGAAATGTCCTCATATGGTGAACAACATTTGTAAGTTGTCTCGACTTATAAGGAGAAAACACTCTTGGAAGATCCTTATGAATTACAAGAAAAAATATCACTTAGGAATCCCCACGATTCCTAAGGAGAAAATACACCTACGGGATCCTCACGACTCGTAGGGAGAAACTCCTTTATGAGACCCTTACGGCTCATAAAGTCAAAAAGCCTTAGTCGACAGGATCCTAACCCTGTTTTCTAAGCCACCTTTGTCTAAATTAACAAAGGCAAATGATGATTCGCTCCTGAAAATATTCCAGTGGTAGCGATACCGATGCCTAACTAAGTTTCAAACTCTATGTCCTCTCACGGAAAATGATGATTCACTCATGGCAATATTCCAGTGGTAGCGATACTGATGCCTAAATAGGTGTCAAATTTCAAGTCCTCTTACGGAAAATGATGATTCGCTCCTGGAAATATCCCAGTTGAAGCGATGTTGATGCCTAAATAGGTATCAAATTTCAAGTCTTCGCAAAGGCAAATGATGATCCGCTCCCGGCACTATTTTGGTTGCAGCGATGCTGATGCCAAGGTTGATATCAGATCTCAAGTTCCTAACTCGCAATAAAAAGAAGAGAGTAAAAAAAGCCGAAATGTTTGGGCAACTCGCAATAAAAAGCTGTGAGTAAAAATAAAAAATATAGCCGAAATGATTGGGCATCGCGATAAATAACCGAAATGATTGGGCAATCGCGACTTTCATGACTTAAAAGCTGAAAAGATAGAGCACTGCAGAAAGAAATAAAAAAATGAAATGAAAATGAAACTTTTCTGCCCAGCAAGTATGTCCATATTGACTCTTGTACACGATCCATGGGCACAAATAAAGGAAAGGGAACTATATTTTTCCACCATGCTTCGTCAAAATGAGCTCCAAGTCTCGACGGTACATATACCACCTAGAGACTATCCATGTGTTCCCCTCTTATTCCAGCAGGGGCGGACACAACAATAAAATAAAATAAAGTGACGGCAAAATCCTAGGTTCAGGTCTTAATGGCAACATCTACAGCCTAGAGATCAGCTCGACGTACTTCTCATACCGGCAGGATGTAGACGCAACGTTAACAAAGACCCAAGTGTCAAATAAAAATGGAGTAATAGCAAAATCCTAGCTCCAAGTCTTGACGGTTCATATACAACCTAGAGACTATCTCGGCGTTTCCCCTCATTTCAGCAGGATGTGGACGCAATTATCAAATGAAATTGGAGCAATGGCATATCCCTAGCTTCAGATCTCGATTGCAATATATACAGCATAGAGATCACACAGATATTTCTCGACTTCAGCAAACAATCAACGCGAAATCGTCAAAAGAAAAGGAAAAAAATGAAGTGACGGTATATTCCTAACTTCGGGTCTTGATGGCAACTCATATACAGCCCAAAAAAGACCATTGGAGATCATCCCACCCTAGAAGGGTGCGGTTATGACTCATCGGGGCTCCAAATTGAGCATAACCTCAAGTAAAAAGCGTCATGGCAAATTCCTAACGCTTGCTCTTCCGACGATAATATGACCTAAGGAGATTACTCGAAGACGTCTTGTCCAGCCCCCGAAGAGATCAGAGACACGACAGTCGTGGGGCTATTCGAACAGCGACTTAAAGATTGCATATCGAGGAATATATCAGCCAACGCGACGGTACCACTGACTAAAACCTTAGTACCACAAACCTAACACACACCTGTCGTAAAGAATGGGGGTTATCTATTTACAATGTTAGGACAAGTTTGCTAGTAAACCCAAGGAAGTTAAACTGAAATTACTCCGAAATGAGTACATAAACTAGAGACTCCAAAATGAATGAATAAACAACAAACTTTGAAACGAGTAAATAAACTAGAGACTCTGAAATGAGTGAATAAACTACAAACTCCGAAACGAGTAAATAAACTAGAGACTCCAAAATGAGTGAATAAACTACAAACTCCGAAATGAGTGCATAAACTATTTCGTGCCAGATGAAAACATCAAGAAACAGAAAGGTCGAAATGTTAAAATTTATATATGATACGCCAACCCGAAAACAGCTATATACTATGCATTACTCTACTCTACTTCACTCACAGGTATACCTCTATGAGCAAGGTAGTAGGGGGATGCATTTGTTCACATCAGTCCAGTATTCACTCATGTCTAGATGCATATTATGTGTGCGCGTGTGCGCGCTATATGCGCGCATCATTGGAATTCGTACGTATCAGAAACTCCTAAGGATAAAGTTCAAAGTATATGTGCAGAGGCAAAATGCCCACATGGATATGTGCTGGGGTGAAACATTCAGCGGTCAACGATAAAGAAACATATTTAAATAAACACTTTATTCCACAGGAAAAAGATCACCAAACACGGGATCAAAAGTACACGAGTTTACAAAACTATGAACAGAGTTTTCTAAAGCCCTCTCAGCTTTCTCCATCATGTCGATGCGGCGATCTTCGTGAGGAGTCGCTCCCCATCGGTCAGCACCGTGCCCATCTGATTGGTAGACTTTTATGCTATGCGTTCTACTTGTTCTATTTGTTCTACTTACCGCAATCAAGATGGTGTCGCTTTGCAGCTAGCCGATTGAGCACGGGTCGTCCGCAGGGAGATGGTTGTATGTCCGTTCTTGTCTTAGATGAGTCAATTCAAGAATGTATATGTGTATGTTCAAATCTATCGTAAGTGTTCGTATTTTATGTTCAAGTAAACTTTTTAAGGTTAAGGTTGGTTAGTACAGTTAGGATTAGTCTTATGCTTGTCTATTGCCATTCTTAAAGTGACGTTAGGATACTCGGAGGTAGCGGGGATTAGGAGGACATAGGAATGAGATTTGCGAGTTTAAGCAAGTTTTCCAACGCTAAATTCATTCCTAATGCCCCTTTTCCTTCTACACTTATTTCCAACCTAAGGCCAAACACCCACAACCATGTATCCACTTAGGTCACAACTACATGTTATGTTCTAGTGCATCCAAAGGACTTTTCGACTTAGGTCGCGGCTATATGTCACGTATATCGCGCCTAAGTGAGGGGGTTGTGTTTTTTTGGGTCTAGGTTCGTTTTAAGATATTTGGCGAAAAGAAGCACAAGGGGTTTTTCTGTCCCTCATACCAACCTTCCTTAACCCTAACAAGTGTGGAAATTATTCACACATTTAAAAGGAAAACAAAACAAGAAGGAAGAAAAGAAAGAAAAGAAAAAATTCGGTTTTACAAAATGGTAGCAAAATAAGTATTTGGGCTCTCACCTAAGTAAGGGACTCCATCGAGTATCATGGATAGAAAAATACGGATAAGAAGAAAAGAAAAAGAACAACAAATAACAACAACTACTTAACAACAACAAATAAAAGTTACACTAGAAATTCAAATTACAATACAAGAAAAGTAAAGATACAAGATAATAAAAACAACTCTTATCTTCATTGAACTTCCACTTAAGAGCTCTCACTACAATTTCATGAAGGAAAGATGATGAAGAAGAAGAAATACAAACTGAACTACACTAAATCCTACTAAAGAAAAAGCATCATCTCTTGGCTCAAAACTGGAATATTTATTGGCAGAGAACTAAAACCTTAGGGCCATATTCTGAGCCCTTACAAAATTACCAAACTACCCCCAAAAGATGGTCTGGAGTTGAGAAGACAAGGCCGCGGAACCGCCGTCGAAACAGCATATTGGCCGCGGTTCCGCGGTCGTTTGGAGGCTTTGGTGTGTCGTTTTTTCTGGGCATCCATGTATTGCATTGTTCTTCTGTTTTACAGGTCCAAAATTGGAAAATGGTTCCAAGATATCTTCAGATTTTCAACAGTCCAAAACAGCTTCATTTTTATCCATTTGACCTTTATCTCCCTCGAGCTCCGGGCATCTCTTGAATTTTGTGCTACCCTTCTCGTACTCTGTGCTTGACCGAGACACGAATGACCACTGTTATTTGTCTTGTCTCTTGAACTGATAAGTAGCACTGGACGGGTGTAGATGACCGGAATCCGGATTTTATCTGTTTGTGGCAGATGTTCTGGATTTTGGCATAACTGTGGAGATTTTGTATAATTTGCGTTATTTTGGACTAAGAATTTGTAACCTGTAAATATGTAGCAAACACAGATCAAAAGCACCTACTTATAAATAAACAAGTAGAAGAATGAGCAGTATTAAATGTAATATTCTGGTGTGAACAGATACCCTCAAACTTATCTTTTGCTCGTCCCGAGCAAAACTATTTATTTTCAAAAAGTCCTAAGCTCACTTTCGTAGGCATCACAGTTGCACTTAGCGTGGGCAACAAGCCGTTAAACCTCTAAGTGTCTCTAGTAGGAGGAGTGTTGTCTCTTGAGGGTTTTTAGCGGATACTACCCACAAAATCCTGTCAAGCTAGTTTCATAAGTTAACGTTATTTCTAATCCTAGGGTTTAGTATCTAAGTTAGAAATTCTATCAACCTAAGTTAGAAATATCCATCCCTTATTTTTCACACCTCCTATTTATTCAACCCAAGATCCTATACGTTTTGACAGTTTAGAAAGATCTCGGTTTCTCTTGAGTTTTCCTTCTAAAGCGCATCCTTCAATCCGGAATTTTTATCATCTTTACGGAAAAAATAAGTTTTATTTTTTATCCCTATTTTTCCTCCAAACATTGATCGTATACCTCCACGTGTGTGTAAATTTTTACCCCTACACTTAAGAATTCAATTCAAGCTATATTACCCTTGCCATAATACCCGGTACTACTTCTTTTCATTAATGATGGACGGATTTGCTTACACACCTTTCATGCGACTATTACTTCTTCCTAAGGAACTAATCAGCTTACTACTGAATGTGTGAGCTTAAAGCGTAAATAGCAGTTTCCAGGTCTTGTATTATTATTTTTTTTCCTTTTCTTTTCAAGACCGGAAATATTTTTCAATGATGCACTTTTGGTGGTTAGCTTTAAATACCGTTTTTTCTTTCATACCAGGCTTTCAAGCAAAAGTATTTCTACGTATTCTCTACTATCCTAAGTTTCAAGGTGCGTGTAAGAGCAGTTTGTAGGGTATATACTTTCTGAATTTGGACTTAAGAGTATGAACTATTTTTCAGACTTATCATTCAATAAAGCTTTCAATACTTTCTCTTCATCTCGACTTAACTCAAGAAATGAACTCAAGATTACCTACTTCTAAAAAAAACTGTAAAGACGTATATTTGCCAAGGTTAAACAGAAGAAAGGTTATTTTTAGGGTTTTCAACTTCTAAGCCTAGGATTTAGTTATTTCTTAACGTATTAACTAAATTTTTGGAATAAAAATCTAAGTTACCCTACTAGCTAACTTGACGACAAAGTTTTTATGTTTTTGGAAATTTTTTCAATTTTTGTGGGTTTTTAAAATAAGTATGCAAATGCAAAATATATACATGAATGCAAAGGTAGAAAGCTTACCGAGCATGCCCCCAAACTTAAACTTGACAGTGTTCTCACTGTCGTGCTACACCAAGAGGTTCAAAAATGTTAAGTGGTCAAAATATGTCAGTGCTCTCCTGTTTTTATTTATTTTTATTATGAAAGAAAAAAGAAAACAAAATATATATACACAAAAAGGTCCCCCCAAACTTAAGTGAAACAGTGTTTCCACTATTTAAGCGTTAAAGTTCAGAGTTATGGGGGAAGAACAGTTTCAATCTATACAAGGCCTTACACAGGCCAAAAGTTAACACCAACCATTCAAAAAATTTATCGCGATAAAGCCCGGATTGGTGAAAGAACGCGTAGAGAAAAGAGATGAAAAATACGCGAGACCATGTTTGGATGGAAGCGGGATACGGTTTCAGTGGAGAAGACGAATGGTGGAGGGGAAAAAGAAATGGAAAAAGAACTCGAGGGTGGAAATGGAGTGAATAAATTAGTACAATTTGTAATGATCAAAGTGTAAAAATGGATTGTACAAATCTATCAACACGTTGAGAAATGGGGTCAAACCTCTCAAGATTCGCAAGAAAACATGGGCCGACCGAACTTGGTGAACCAGACGTAGAAAATGATGGTGATATAGTGGCTTGCGAAGTGGGAACGACAGAAAGGATGGAGGGAAGTGATTGAGGAATGGTATCGGTTAAACATTCAGGAGGGTGTGCACAGTTAATGGAAGGGACAGGATGAACTGGAAAATCCGACTCATCTAATAAAACTGGTTCATCCTCAATGCTATCCTCAAGATTCTCCTCAAAATTCAGCTCATCTATGCATTCATCATCAACAATTTCCAGACGCATATGGAGTTCGGGAAAGATAGTTAATGGTTCGGGATGATGTCCACACAGAAATGAAAGGACATGATGAATTGGTGAGAAAAACTCATCCAAAACTGTGGGTTCATCATCCAAAATATTCCCAGTGTCGATAACCTAAATCAAGTGAAAGTCAAATTTCTCAGACACCTCATCAAAAGCATGGATTTCAATCAATTGTGGTTCTAGAGTGGAGGTGTAGAGATCAAAGAGATTGGCATTGGTTTCACTTGAAATGGACCCTTCAAAATCGGGTAAATCAAACACTACATAGTCGCACAACTCATCAAACATTCTATCTTCAATTGGTGACTCATTTGGGGCAGTCGATAGACTTTCGAAACCGGAGTTGTGGAATTCAATTTGGAACGGGTAGGTTTGATTTGGAAGAGTGTACTGCTCACTCTCACGACTCATATCATCACATTGTCCTATCGCCTCATCACACATTGGAAAATTCGGAGCTAGTTGGAAATTAGCTGCCGATTCGTTAGGTGGTTTGAGGGCGGCCATGGACGCATTCAAATCCACCATTTATTGGCACGACGCTACCCGAAATTCTTCTAATGACTGTTCAAGACTAGACATGGGTTGTGAAGGGGTTTCAGTAAAATATTCAAATCCGTGTGGATACGTGAAACTCCCAAATGGCTGTTCAAAAGAAATGTCTAAAAAATGTGTAAAAGTCAGGTAGGATTGATATGAATCGAATGGATATGGAAAATGGACAGGATTAGGATCAACATTCTAATATGAAGATGATTGGAATTGTTGTCCTAAGGAATTTGGAGTGGTGAAAAGAGTGAAAGATCGGCTTCGAGATTGGTCAATTCTGTCAGCAGAGGACATGGGTTTCGGAGTCGCAACATGACTCTCAAAAGGGATATCAACGTAAGAAGGTGGGAGATGTTGAAATGGTTGATACGAAGTGGATTGCGGTGTCCAATTTTTGGTCCTAAACGCGTCTATCCGATCTCTCAAGGAAATTTTGGGCATGGATGGATCGTTCGAAGTTCGACCGAAGCAAGAACCGTATGAAGAAATGTCTGGTTGTGGGTACCAAAGTTCAGCAAGAGTTGGTCGTTTTGGGGTGCCCATGGTATGAAAAGAGTGGTGGGTGGAAAGTGGGTGAATTTTTATAAATTTTTGATTTTTTTTTTGTTTTTGGAGATTTTGAAATTGTTGGTTTTGGTTTTTGAAAAATATGGAATTATGGGACTAAACTTTACACAACCACAACCACAACCACAATCACAATATGCACAAACAATATCTAAAGCTAGAGTCTTCAAAATCCAACTAGACTGCTCCTAGACTTCCAAGCGACAAATTGTAGGATAACTCTCGAATCGCCTCTTCACTGCCAATTGTGGCCAGGTAAGCACAATTGAGGCAAGGAGGGTTCCGCTCACGAATTATCTTGAGTCGGTCCTTTTAAAAGTACCTCCTCACTTGTCTAGCCTAGACATAAAAAAGTCAAGTTTAGATAAACGACCGATTCTCTGCAACCTTCACTTGTCTTAAATGAGCGCGACAAGTCCTTATAGGTTTGGTCTAGATATTTTTTATTAACTCAAGATAATGCGTATGCTTTCGTGATTTATGCGGTCTTAGGAAGGGTGATGAAATTCCCACCCAATCTTAATTGATGTTATAGCCCCTTAATGTCCGTATTATAATATGCAAAACGATAAAGAAATAAAATCTAAAACAACAAAAATTTTATTTGGCGGTGGCGCAATCTGTGCAAAGAAACTTGCAGAAAATACAATTCAGTGGAGTTCAGAGGAGAAGTGAGGAGCAGAGAACAAGCCAAAATTTTTTTGGGGGCACGAAGACCAAGCTTGGCCGCAGTTCCGCCGCTTTAACCACCTATTGGCCGCGGTTCCGCGGTGGGTTTGATGAGTTGGAGCTCCAAACTTGTTCTGTACACTTTCCTGGTTATACTCTTATATATAAAAACCTCTGTTTCTTGATTAGATCACTGTACTTGCTCCAGATTTTGTCTGCACACTTGCAAAATAAAATATCAAAAATAACAAAATGGTTTTTATAATATTTTTTAATATATACAAAAAAATTAACCCGAATAATAAGAAAGAAATACGTTACCGTCTCCCCGGCAATGGCGCCATTTGATTGGTAGATTTTTATGCTATGCGTTCTACTTATTCTATTTGTTCTACTTACCGCAATCAAGACGGTGTCGTTATGCAGCTAGCCAGTTTAGCACGGGTCGTCCGCAGTGAGATGGTTGTATGTCCGTTCTTGTCTTAGACGAGTTAATTCAAGAATGTATATGTGTATGTTCAAATCTATCTTAAGTGTTCGTATTTTATATTCAAGTAAACTTGTTAGGGTTAAGATTGGTTAGTAGAGTTAGGATTAGTCTTGTACTTGTCTTTAACCATTTTTAAAGTGACGTTGGGATACTTGGAGGTAGCGGGGATTAGGAGGACATAAGAATGGGATTTGCGAGTTTAAGTAAGCTTTCCAAAGCTAAATCCATTCTTAGTTCCCCTTGTCCTTCTGCTACGTGCGCATATTTCCAACCCTAGGCCAAATACCCGCAACCATGTATCCACTTAGGTCACACTACATGTCATGTTGTAGTGCGCCCAAAGGACTTCTCGACTTAGGTCGCGGCTATATGTCACTGATTGATCTGTATTTAAAGAAGTGTGTGTAGTAACCGCAATCAATAACGGTGTCGCGTATAGCTAAACCGAGATGAGTACGGGTCGTCCTCAGGGATATGTGGAATCTTTTAATCTTTCTTTAGACGTGTTGATTAGGAAGAGGAAGAAGAATAGATAATAGTGAAGAATAGTTATAGAATCTAGATCTACGTTAAACACGGATGTAGAATATATATCTAGTTTAAAGACGGATGTAGATTTTATATCAGAAGAGGGCTTGTAGGGTTCGTTAGGATTTAGTAATTTTGGAAGACTAATAAAGATGACTCCTTTTATCTTTTGATAGATTTAAAACTAGATTGATAGTGATGAATGAGGATTAGGGTTTTTGGAAGAAACTAGAGTTTCCATACTATTGACCCCTGTCCTTTCATTGATCTCTAATCATGTCTAGCCCTTAACAAAACAATTGTTAATCTGATCTCAAATTGCGGTCGAGACTAGCAATAAATTAGTAGCGTGCCCGATAAGGATGTTAACGATTCTTTTGCTAAAGTTTATAAACTTCATAAGATGTAAAAGAAGTTAAAATATTTTCTCATCCATTGATCTATCCTAATCCTACGAACCTTATCAAGCGGAGAATTACTCGCGCATGATGGAGATAGAAAAACGGATAGAGATGGAATTCATAATGTAACTAAATAATTAAACTAAAGATCTACCTTTAGTAATCAACTTCACAAGTACAAACTTCAAGTTTAGATTACAAGAGGAAGAACAAGTTGCTCTCGATCTCTGCCTTGTCGGATGTAGATGTTCCGTCGAATCTCACGTCGCTTTATCACGTCGAATCTTAGACCTATCTTAGATCACTTGTTCTTTGACGGTGATTAGCTTGTGTAAAAGATTGATGATTTCTAAGTTTAGCCCTCGGTCCTTTATATAGCCCTAAAACCAGAAACCAAAGATCCCCTGAATTAGGGTTATTTATAACAAATCCAACCTGAAAATCCTAACTCCTGATTCGGTGAATCGGCCGTGGATCCACCGCATATTGCATGGTTTGGCCGCGGATCCGCGGTTTGTTGGTGAGATCTTGGGTGCAAATTTCTGGGGCTTTATTCTTGTGACACATGGAGATTTAGTTGATGTCTGGAACTTGAAAATATTTCCCGAGTCTCTGCCAGTATTGATTCTTCGATTTTCCTTAATATTTCGGTAGATTTTTAATTCCCGACATCTCAACATCTCGATCTCCTGACCTGAGCCAAAACTTGCACCATATCTCAAAGAATAATGTTAGTAATATTTGGTATTTTTGAGAAATTATCCTAACCAATTTGATATGATATTATATTTTAAGTATATTGATTAAGGAAATTTGATATGATATGCATATTTAAATGAACAAAATATTATATAAATATTATATGGATATATTTTCCTTCATAATGTTAATTATAATATATAAACATATGAAAATAGTATTTTTACAGATAAACCCTCATATGTGTCATATTTATAATAAACACGTTTAGATATTTAAGAAACGTAAGGAAAATGTTATATCAAAAGTGCGAAATGTTATATCAAAAGTGCGATATTTTCGACTGAACAAATACCCCCAAACTTAATTTTGATCGTCCCGAACAAACTTATTTATTCGAGAGAGGGAGAAAGGAAAAGAAAAACCTAAGTAGCACACTTTCGTAGGCAACACGATTGCACTGAGCACGTGCAACAAGCCGTTAAATCTCTTGATGTCCCTAGTAGGAGGAGTGTTGTCTCCTGAGGGTTTTTAGCGGATTACACCCACAAAATCCAATAATAAAAGAAAGATAGTGAAAGTTACATACAAAGATAAGAACTATAAAAGAAAGAACTTGAAAATAAGTGTTTCCAATTACACCAGTTTTTCGGTTGTCATGAGTCCTATCTTAATGGTCGTGAAAAGATATTAGAAATCAAATTATCCTTCAATAAAACACCGTCTTTAGTTTTCCTCCCTATCTTTCCTCCAAACATTGATCATATAACTCTACGTGTGTGTAAAAGACATCTCTACACTTAGAGAATTCAATTCAAGCTATCATACTCTTGTCCATCTTCTAAAGTACTTTTTGGTCGGTGATTTTTTTTGATGAAATTGCTCACACATCTTTCATGCGACCGTTAATATTTCTTGAGCTACTAACCAACCGATTACTAAATGTGCTCGCGCATTTAGACGTAATTTCTCGTCTTGAAACACCTAAGGCTTAGCAGTGGCTCTCAAACCAGTTGCTCTAAGGCACTTGGTGATAAAGCACCCTTGCTATATTTTTTTATGCTGCCTTAAACAATTACAAAACCAGTGTTCATTTTTTTTCTTCACCACTTATACTTTTTTTTATTTTTTATTTCATACTAAGGCTTTTAGACAAGAGCATTTCAAGGTATTCTCTACTATCCCAAGTTTCAAGATGTGTGTAAGTGCGTATAGTAGGGTATCAACGTTCAAATATTTGGCCTTAAGAATAGAGACTATTTTTCAGATTTATTTTTATCCTCAGATTAGAAATTTCCTTCATCTTACAAACCCTTAGGACAACGGCTCATAATTACTTATTACTAGTTTCGTTTAAAAAAACATCTAACTTTCTTGCTTTTCTCAAACTATTCCTACCTTTCGAATGTAAATTTTCACTTTCAAACTTTCATTATCAAATTTTTTTTTTGATTATATATAGTATAATGCAAAATAATGCGTAAATAAGCACAAACCTCCCCCAAAACCTGTTTGCAGCAGTGTCCTCACTGATGTCATCTATTAAGCTTAAAAAACTATAGGCTTGGGAGGAAAAGTTAGTAACGGGGATAAGAAATAATGACAGTGAAAATCTCCCCCAAACTTATTTTTGGCTCATAATTTTCTAAAAACTTATTTTCGTTCAAGAGCCAAAATATCCCCCCCGCCAAACTTGAGTAAAATCGTATTAAGCATTTAAAATTATGAGGGGGTTAAACTTATTGGTCTATATAAAGCTTTATAAAGACCAAAAGTCAACACCAACCATTCAAATATTTTATAGATATAACGCACTGGTTGGTAGAAGAACATGTCACCTATCGACGTGAAGAAATGGGGAGGGGATAAGGGGTGGAATAGAACGGGTTTACATCTTGGTTTATAGAGATGAAACAATGATGGTGGATTACTTGCACTCTCGTTATTGAAAAGAAGAAGGGGTGGTGCTTCAACTTCTTTGTGTTGGAGTTGATTCACCACAACTCCCATGTTTTCTAAGAATGCGAGTTTTTCAACGAAGATTTCTTCAAAGCTTTCATCGATATCCCGAATAATAATCTCATCGGAAAGAACGGGATGATACCCAGACTCCACAAAAGGTTCACATTTAGCGTTAGATGTTGACCGGGACAACAATATAATAGCGGAGTCGAGATCAGTATCGTGAAGCTGTTCAAATTTGCTGCTGTTGGAATCTATTGCTTCGATAGATAATACTTGAGCATAGGGTTCGGAGGGTTCACTTTCCAACTTGTAAATGTTAAGCTCAATTGACATCTTTCCGAAGGATAGATTCATAGAGCCGTTACGACAATTGATTACAGCGTTGGAAGTCGCAAGAAAAGGCCGACCTAATATCACCGGGATTTGGTTTCGTGGGTTCGCTATAGGTTGTGTATCTATAACGATAAAGTCCACAGGGAATATAAATTCCCCGACTTTGATTAACATATCCTCTAGCTCACCCCTGGGTTGGGTAATAGATCGATCGGCCATCTGAAGAGTGCAGTGCGCCGGTTTTAACTCTCCGATCCCTAATTGCTCATACACAGAATACGGAAGCAAGTTAACACTAGCGCCTAAATCGAGTAGAGCACGATTGATATTTTTACTCCCAATAGAAATAGATATTGTAGGACTTCCGAGATCTTTTCGTTTCTTGGATAGTTGTTGTATAAAAGCCGTGCTTACATTACTCGTCATGAATACCTTTTTCGGCACTTGAGTTTTTCTCTTCCTAGTGCTCAAGTCCTTTAGAATTTTTGCATAAGAGGGAACTTGTTGAATAACATTTAGGAGATGAATGTTTATGTTAACTTGCTTAAAAATTTCTACAATCTTCTCCATTTGTGGACTTGGTCTATTGCCCCTTAACCTGTGTGGATAAGGTGCTTTATCAATAGGGGTCGGGTCCAACATTGGAGAGGATTGTGGGGATGGAATGGATCCCAGAATTTGAGTTGGGATTGTTTTAGGTTGACTCGAGGAAGTGGGCTGAGTGTTCGAGCCTTGGGGAAAACGGAGAATAGGCTCGAAAGAAGGTGGTGGACTAGACGAAATAGGAAAAGAAGTAGAAGCCGGAGTATCATTAATATCATCAACGTCATCAACGTGCTCACCCATTTGGTTATCCAGTACTTTTCTCGATCTCAACGTGGTAACGACACTCACATTATAATTTTGTGAGTGGCCAGGGTTCGGTAGGGGTTGAGTTGGAAGTTTCCCTATTTCTCTCGCACTCATCGCGGCATTTATTTGAGCAAGTTATACTTCTATCGATTTTATACTTTCACCATAGGAGGTGGTGGTCTGTGTTAATGCTCGGATAGAAGACTTTATTTCATCCGTCGATTGTATGGAATGTTTAATAAACATATCCACTCTTCGTTCGAGTGCAGATGAGTTTTCGTTACCGGACGTTTGGAAAGAATTATTATAAGGTGTAGAATTGTTGGCCGGATTTTGAAAAGGTTGCGAATGAAAGTGATGCTGACTTTATGGGTGTGGTTGCTGTTGCTGTGGATGAGGTCTTTGATAATTGCTTTGGAACTGGTTTTGATTTTGGTTTTAGTTTTGGTTCCAACCAAAATTAGGATGATTCCTCCATCTCTGATTATATGTGGAAGAATAAGGATCGTTTCGAGGTCGTTGCTGAAAAGTAGCATTAATTTGTTCTTGACCTTGAAATGGTGGATTCAAAGGGCATTCTTCTGTTAGATGTGATAGGTTGGAACAGCAACCACACATGGTTTTGGGGAGCGTAAATTAGTTTAGGGGGGCTGAAGAGACTTTGTTTTCTATAGCATCGAGTTTCTTTTGTATCGCGGCCATTTCGGCTTTCACTGCGATGGAAATATCGAGCTGATGGATACCTCTCCTAGACGATGCTGGTCTAACGGTTTCCCACTATAGAGTTTGTTCAGTGAGATTTTCCAGAAATTTCCAAGCTTCACCATTATCTTTAGACAGGAAATGACATTAACATATGGTTTCAAGCATCTATTTTGTTGTTAGATCAACACCCTCATATATAATGCGACAAAAGTCCCATCTATTGATTCCGTGATGAGGGCATTGTAAAAAAAGATCCTTAAACCATTCAAAGCATTTCCAAAATAGTTCATTGGGAAGTTGGGTAAACTGGTTAATCTTGCTACGAATGCTGGCGGTCTTATGATTGGGATAAAACTTTTTAAGGAATGCTACAACGATTTCATCCCATTTGGCAATAGAATGTGAGGCAGTGTTA
This sequence comes from Agapanthus africanus, assembly GCA_030015575.1. Taxonomy (NCBI): domain Eukaryota; kingdom Viridiplantae; phylum Streptophyta; class Magnoliopsida; order Asparagales; family Amaryllidaceae; genus Agapanthus; species Agapanthus africanus. Next base: position 746,984,088 of record CM057341.1, on the reverse strand, counting down.
TAAATCCATTTTTCTTCTAGATCGCACAAAGTAAAAGGGAGAAGACGTAAGTGCATAACATCCACAGACAGTTGTGACGTACCCATCATTGCGCATACGTTTTCGAATTTGTTTATAAAAACGTATGTGTCTTCGGATTCAAGACCGTGAAATTTGGGCAACATTTTGATGAAGTGGGGTTTAATTTCAAAATTATCCCCATTGGTTGGTGGAATAGATAGACAGGTAGGAAGGGGTCCGCGCATGGGGTAACATCTTTCTTGGAGAGAGATGCACGGTGGATTCTGCGCACCGACGGGTGGTGGCAGGATAGTGGTGGTAAAATCTGATGGAGAACCGTCCATCTCGGTCGATATGGTGGGTGGAGAGGAAAAATGAGTTGAAGAAGTACTGACTTCGGAGTCGATAGCAGAAACACGGACAAGACGGGCACTAGAATCCCGTGTCCAGCCGAGCATGCACTAAGCGGGTTTAGCGCACGTGGCAGCGTGTGAGAACTTAAAAATTGGTTTGTTTTGAAAAGTGTCGGACGTGAGACAAACTACAAAAAAATGCACACACAACCCTAGAACTGAGGTTACCTAGGTCAAGTTTTTAGACCGCTCCTAAACTTCCAAAGGACAAGCCGCAGGATCAATCCTCTACCACTTCTTTATCACTCTTATGGCCAGGTAAGTGCCAGGTAAGTGGGAGGTATCCGCTATACGAATCACCGAAAATAGCGGGCATAATTAAGTAACCACTTGCCTTAGACACACTTGCCTAGACACCACAAAAGTAATGCGGATAAGCGATAAATTACCCACGACCTTCCTCTGTCCTTATTGAGCGCGACGGTCCTTAGAGTCTTGGTCTATATATTTTTTAATTAATGTAGGGTGATGCGGATGCTTGTTTTGTGATTTGTGGGGCTTAGGAAGGGTGATGAAATCCCCACCTAATCTGAATTTGGTCTTTACCCCTTAATGTCCGTATTAAAATATGCAAAAATAATTCGCAGAACAAAACTCGCAAAATGATTTTTGAGCGGCGATATTTTGCAAAAAATCCTGCAGAAAATATATTATTGGATTTTTCAGAAGAGGGAGAAAGAGATAGAAAAGATACCAGAGAAAATTGTACCCCTATATCACCAACACCGTCGCGGTTCCGCCGCCAAAACACACTTCTTGCTGCGGTTCCGCCGCGGAGTTGAGAGTTCTTTGAAAACTTTTTGCTACGGTGGCCTCTCTTGCTTCTCTGGGTTTTGATGAATGTCTCTGAATCCTTATCTCCTTGCTACAGTGAATCCAGATTCCCTCGCCAAAATCGCACACTAATCGTTAAATATGCAAGATGCGGTTTTTTTTTATGATATAGATCGAATAAGAATTCAACAACAATAGTAAGAATAAAAAATTATGCATGTATCCCCGGCAACGGCTCCATTTGATTGATCTGTATTTAAAGAAGTATGTGTAGTAACCGCAATCAATAACGGTGTCGCGTGTAGCTAAATCGAAATGAGTACGGGTCGTCCTCAGGGATATGTGGAATCTTTTAATCTTTCTTTAGACGCGTTGATTAGGAAGAGGAAGAAGAATAGATAATAGTTATAGAATCTAGATCTACGTTAAACACGGATGTAGAATATAGATCTAGTTTAAAGACGGATGTAGATTTTATATCAGAAGAGGGCTTGTGGGGTTCGTTAGGATTTAGTAATCCTGGATGACTAATAAAGATGACTCCTTTTATCTTTTGATAGATTTAAAACTAGATTGATAGTGATGAATATGGATTAGGGTTTTTGGAAGAAACTAGGGTTTCCATACTCTTGACCCTTATCCTTTCATTGATCTTTATTCATGTCTAGCCCTTAACAAAACAATTGTTAATCTGATCTCAAATCGCGGTCGAGACTAGAAATAAATTGGTAGTGTGCCCGGTAAGGATGTTAACGATTCTTTTGCTAAAGTTTATAAACTTCATAAGACGTAAAAGAAATTAAAATATTTTCTCATCTATTGATCTACCCTAATCCTACGAACCCTATCAAGCGGAGAATTACTCGCGCATGATGGAGATAGAAGAACGGATAGAGATGGAATTCATAATGTAACTAAATAATTAAACTAAAGATCTACCTTTATTAATCAACTTCACAAGTACAAACTTCAAGTTTAGATTACAAGAGGAAGAAGAAGTTGCTCTCAATCTCTGCCTTGTCGGATGTAGATGTTTCGTCGAATCTCACGTCGTTTTATCACGTCGAATCTTGGACCTGTCTTGGATCACTTGTTCTTTGACGGTGATTAGCTTGTGTAAAAGATTGATGATTTCTAAGTTTAGCCCTCGGTCCTTTATATAGCCCCAAAACCAGAAACTAAAGATCCCCAGAATTAGGGTTAGTTGTAGCAAATCCAACCTGAAACTAAAGATCTCCAGTACGACGTACTGACGGTTGTGGGACAGACCATCTCCCTAACTGGGATGAGAAGCGTACACACTAGTCTACTCCGGAGTATCGATGCCCTGTCTCGATAATCCTACGACTAGGGATCTGAATAATGATGTGCTTGTAGACTACCCAGTCCCCACGAGTGTGACTGCCATCACAATGCTGGTAGTCAAGCAAGATCCTAAGAGCTCTATCAATACGTATACTCACATATTAAGATAGAAAAACCAAGTAGCATACTACCATGTTTAGCAAGACTGTTATATACATGTGAATATCCCATGCTTCCATTAAGTAATATACAAACTAGTATGATACAATAATGGCCCCCAGGGCATATACACTAACAATCTCCCACTTTCACTAGGGCCATGTACTGGCATATCGAAGACCGATGATCTCGAGTAGCCTCTCGAACTGAATCTGAGGTAGGGCCTTCGTGAATGGATCATCAATGTTATCCTCTGAATTTACTCTCTTTACCTCGATCTCCTGGCGATCTACGATCTCCCTGATCAGGTGATACCGCCTTAAGATGTGTCTGGACTTCTGATGGGACCTGGGTTCCTTCGCTAAAGCTATAGCGCCGTTGTTGTCGCAATACAGAGGTATTGGACCAACACTGGTAGGAACCACCTGAAGTTCTGTGAGGAACTTCTTCATCCAGACAGCTTCTTTTGCGGCATCGCAAGCAGCTATGTACTCCGCTTCCATCGTTGAGTCAGCAACGGTCTCCTGCTTGGAACTCTTCCAACAGACTGCCCCTCCATTGAGGGTAAAGATATAACCCGACATGGACTTGGAGTCATCCTTGTCACTCTGGAAGCCGGAGTCAGCAAAGGCCTCGATCTGGAGGTCTTTTCCGCCATACACCAAGAACATCTCCTTAGTTCTCCTCAGGTACTTGAGAATGTTCTTTACTGCTATCCAGTGATTCTCCCCTGGGTTTGCCTGATACCGGCTTATAACGCTCAATGCGTATGCTACATCTGGTCTGGTACATAACATCGTATACATTATAGAGCCTACCGCAGAAGCGTAGGGTATAATCGACATGCGATCCCTTTCCAAATCAGTCTTGGGAGACATCTCTTTGGAGAGGGTGATTCCGTGACAAGCCGGTAGGTTACCGCGCTTAGAATCTTCCATACTGAATCTTTTCAATATGGTGTCTATGTACCTGGACTGTGAAAGTCCCAAATCCTCTTTGATCTATCATGATAGATCTGGATCCCCAGAATGTAGGTGGCATCACCCAGGTCCTTCATGGAGAATTTCTGTGACAAGAATCCTTTGATTGACTGTAGCATAGGAATATCATTTCCTATTAGGAGAATGTCATCCACGTACAAGACGAGGAATACAACAACTCTCCCTACAATCTTACTGTATATGCATGGTTCATCTGGATTCTTGATAAAGTCGAATTCTTTGACAGTATCATCAAAACAGACGTTCCAACTCCGCGATACTTGCTTTAGTCCATAAATGGACTTAAGCAACTTGCACACTTTACCGCTGCTCCCACTCTGAATGAATCCCTCTGGCTGATCCATATAGACGCACTCTTCCAAATTTCCATTTAGAAAGGCCGTCTTTACGTCCATATGCCAGATCTCATAATCGTGGAAGGCAGCAATAGCAAGAAGGACCCGAATGGATTTGAGCATAGCCACTAGAGAAAAGGTTTCGTCATAGTCCAAACCAGGTCTTTGACGGAAACCCTTTGCAACAAGTCTAGCCTTATAGGTTTCAACCTGTCCATCTACACTAATCTTCTTTCTGAAGATCCATTTGCATCCTACAGGTTTTACCCCATCTGGAGCAATGTCCAAAGTCCATACTTTGTTAGTGTACATGGACTCCATTTCGGTCCGCATTGCATCCATCCATTTTACCGAGTCGCCGCTCTGAATGGCTTGCTGGAAGCTAGTAGGGTCGTCATTATCAATGACGCAATCTTCTCGATCCCCGTCTATGAGAAAACCGTAGTATCTCTCGGGCGGATGAGACTGCCTACTACTTCTGCGGATAGGCGCTGGTATGTCCATTTCTTCTGAAACTTCTTGTTCTACCAAACTTTCAGTAACAGCTTGTGGTTCTGGAATTTCTTCCAGTTCTACTGCGCTCCCACTCTTCTGATTTTCTAAAAAATCAGTTTCTAAGAAGCGGGCATGACGAGAAACAAAAACCTTTTGTTCCTCTGCGTAATAGAAACAATATCCCATGGAGTTCTTTGGATATCCTACAAAGTTACACTCTACTGAGCGTGCCTCGAGCTTGTTTGGATGCTGCTTTTTTACAAAAGCTGGACATCCCCATGTCTTCAGGTACTGAAGATAGGGTTTCTTCCTACTCCACATCTGATATGGTGTGGTAGGCACAGTTTTGGTTGGAACCTTGTTCAAAAGATATGCAGCTGATTCTAGTGCATAACCCCAGAATGATCGCGGTAACTCAGCCTTACTCATCATGGAACGAACCATATCCAATAGGGTTCGATTCCTCCTTTCCGATACACCGTTGTGTTGTGGTGTGTATGGAGGAGTAAGCTGAGAGAGAATTCCATTCTCTTTTAAGTAACCTAGGAACTCGGCACTTAAGTATTCTCCACCTCGATCAGATCTCAGTGTCTTAATACTTTTGCCTGTTTGGTTTTCCACTTCACTCTTGTATTCCCGGAATTTCTCAAAAGCCTCGGATTTATGCTTCATTAAGAAGATATGTCCATACCTAGAGAAATCATCCGTAAAAGTAATGAAGTAGGAATAACCACCTCTCGCATGTGTAGACATTGGACCGCACACGTCACTGTGTACGAGTTCTAAGAGCTCGCTCGCTCTTACTCCGTGTCCAGTAAACGGAGTCTTTGTCATCTTTCCCATGAGACAAGATTCACAAGTAGCATAAGATTGATATTCGAACGGATTCAAATATCCTTCTTTATATAACTTCGTCAACCGTGTTTCATTGATGTGACCTAGTCTACAATGCCATAAGAAAGCCTGATTTATTTCTGGAGACTTTCTTTTAAGTGTGTTCTGGACATTGAAAACCTGGGCTTGACTCAATACGTATATACCGTTATCTAATGTATTGGACCCAATCTGAACTTGATTTAGGTGGATGTGAACTACATCGCTTACGAATGTAAAATCGTATCCCTCTCTCGAAAGTGAGGACACTGATATGATATTACAAGTCAAACTAGGTACATACAAACAGTTACGTAGAATCAATATCTGCCCACTTGTCAAACCTAGGTGATATTCTCCCACGGATTCAGCGTCCACGCTCATTCCGTTTGCAACTCTGAGAGACAAATCACCTACCCTTATAACTCTACGGTTTCTCAAAGCCTGTAATGAATTACAGATATGAGATCCTGCTCCGGTATCAAGTACCCAGGGAGTAGAGTTAATTGACAAACAGTTCTCAATTACAAACACACTTGAAGCCGAAGCCACAACATGCTTCGTATCCTGGCTACTGGCTTCCAAAGCCCTGCAATCCATCTGCCAATGCCCGTTTCCATAACAATAGGAATATCCCTCTTTACCAAGTCCCGAAACTTTTGCTCTTCCCTTTCCTCTTACTTTACTGACACCGTATATCGGCTTTATAGAGGTCTTCTTCTTTTCACACTTTGCTTTCGCTCTGGATGTAGAAGAAGGTCCCCCATTAAGCAGAGCTTGTGTCTCCCTGGTTTCTTTCAGGGTGTAAGTAGAGGGTATGGACTGTGGAAATAAGTCAGCGTATGACCTGTTTCCCAACGTGGTCTCCAGGTCCTTGAGCTCATCAATATAGCTAGTCATTGTAAGGACGTCGTCCCCTACAGATGACCCGACAGCCAACCTTGCTTGAATTAATTCGTTCGAGGTATCATATCTTGCGATATGAGATTGCTCTCCATATAAATCTTTGTTATGGTGAAAGATGGAAACTGAGTCCATCTTCTCGTGCTGCTTCTGGTATACACCATCATCTGAAGCCAACACGAGGCACTTGGCTTTCGCTTTATCCTTTTCCCTTGTCTGACGGATATCCATATCCGCGACGGTGGAAACTAGACCTGGGACGGCGGGATCTTGAGTAGTAATAGGGTGGTCCAGCTTGTAATAGGCAATGGACATCTGGACGGACCTTTGCCAGTCAAATAAGTTAGATTCAGTCAACTTGTTATCTAGATGTAACCTAGTCATGGTCACAAGGTCGCTGCAATGAGAGAGAGAGAAGAAAACACTTTAGCATGATGCTCTTGCAAGTTTAGAGTGGTTTTTAATTTATCTAAACTGGATGGCTCCCACTGTTTCTTGAATCCTTCCTCAAACCATAAAAGAAGAATTAGCCAGGACCATTCTCACCGTACAATACTTGCTTAACCGTTCGGCCAGGCCAGTGTCGATACTTCGATGGAGGTTTTCCAACGCTTTTGCGAAGTTCCTTAATTAAATAACCTCTTTTCTCTGGGGGCGTAACCCCGCTGACACTTTTTTAGGCACCTACTTGGTTTATAGCATTGATCGTTAAGTGATGAATCTCCTGATAAGTAGCATATACTCACAGTAGGATCGGGATCCAAATATCATCGTATGATAATGTTGAAGGAATCCTACCAACATTCGTCAAACTCCAAATGATATGCAACACTAGCAAGTTTCAGTTTCTTTAGAAACTCCCGATATGGATTTTTGCCCCATGTTCTTATGACCTTGACGAAAGCCAACAAATCATAAGTCACATGTCAAGTTCTGCCCATCATTATCTTGTTAATTTGAACCCACCCGTACATACCCTTGACGAAAGCCAACAAGGTAATACGACTGTCCCAAATCAACTCATCTATCTATGCAACAAATGAATACCCCAGCAGCTACCAAACACTATGCCTTGACGAAAGTCAACAAACATAGGTTGAATACTACTGACTATCCATAAGAAATGACGGAGGGCTACGAGTGGTTTTGGCGAAACCTTGAACGTAGTGAACTTGATATAATCGAAGGAATCTGATAGCTTTTTAAAAGGAGTGGTTAAAGCTCCGCAATTAAAAATTCTGCTCTTTTAAAATAACCGAGTGGTTTCTTTTAAATTTGTTCCAACGATTCAACTTTGGTTTATTTTCTTTGCATTAATTATAATGCGTCCCTTCATTAACCTATCATTGCAGAAAACAACGAAAATACAACGTACTCTTATGCCATCCGCATTCGCCTCTGGGTCCCGTCATCACCCGTTAGGTTACTTAACTAACGACAGAGCGGGGGCTGGGCTAGCGCGGGTGTAAAACATAAGTGACGTCTAAATAGCTATCATATATAGATATTGTACATTTGTCAGATGCAATAATAGGCATTCCAGATCTCAGATGAACATTATTGGATATACAAGCAATCCGCGTTTGTTTTGAGCCTGCAACAAAAGACGGATTACACAGTTGTGATGAATAGCCATTACCCCACCCTAGACCCCTACGGATACGGCAAACTACCCGTCAAGTACCCGAAGTGAAGCGGTCTCCCTCAACAAAGTTAGTAGGCCACTAAACACTTCAAAGTACCCGGTAGTTTGTGTACCCCACCTTAGGTCTGCCCTAGGAGCAAAAAACAGTAAAATGAAATAATACAACGGTGGCTACAACCGCAACCTGGATGTGCCCCGCAAAATAATATTACAACATATTACAATTACATTGAATGAATTAAAATAATAACCCATCAAAAATCCCCGGCTAATCATCACAACAGTCTAATACAGTTCATAACCACAAACAGTAAAAACCATTACAGAAATGTGCAACCCCTGCCAACCGACATACTAGCAGTTAGGGGAGGTTTACGAACACATTATACAAACACAGATATAATCAAATTAGTAAACATCATAAAATTTCGATCGAGCAAACACTTCAGATTCTACTCCCAAAACTTCTCTGTGCACCTGAGACTTGAGCAGAAAATAAAATATCCCAGAAACATCACTGTTAACACCTAGGAGTTACTGAAGAAATTGGGGCTGACTCGGCCCCAACTCGGCCGCGGATCTGCGGCGGATCGCATGGATCCGCCGCGGTTCCACGGTGAGTTTGCCGAGTCATGAGTCCAAATTTCTTTAGTAGCCCTAATATTCTCTGCTTGTAATTCTGAAGGTCCCTGAAAAATTTTTAGGGCCTGTTTTAAATTCGACAGAAACTGTGATAAATTGACGATGTTTCCGGTTCTTTTTGCGTTCGAAATTCTTACGACTTTGCTAATGAGTTAATTATTGTTTAGCGAGGCTCTGATACCACTGTAAGTCGATGTGCAACACCCCACGACTTGCGGGGAGGCGGAAATATGAAAAACGATCTTGTTCTTTGCTTAAACATCGACTAACCGCATGAATCGAAGCTAAACGATAACTAACAACTATCATAGAAGTTCTAAACTACTATGTGAAGTGATTATACCTAAAGAACCGTGTCCTTCGTCTTTACGTTCTCCACCTCCTTCTCGGCCTTCTCCAAGTACTAGACGATCCACCCGAGAGCTTTGCTTCAAGCTTTACCTCAAACTAGAAGTAACTAGGTTTCTTAAAGTGCTAATCTAAGTAACCTAGGTGATATAGAAAAGGGTTACGGATTAAGTAGTCTAATCTAATCCTTGATCTCAACACATGAGAGGGGAGGATTAGGGTTTGAAGAGAGAGAGCTTGAGGAGAGAAAATGTGAGCATGAGAATGAGATGAGATAATGATCTATCATAATATATATCAAGCATTATCATTTATCCAATAAAAGAAAATAAAGGATGAATAATCATACTTTGTAAATACAAGAGGGTGATTCATCTCCATGAGTCATTAAGCATTTATGATGCATTAATGACATGGATGAATCACTCATATGACTCACTAATCTCATTTAATGCAAATGACACCTACACCCCCAAGTCATCATCTTCTAGAAGCTTCTCGTAAAATTACGAGAACGTCCCTCCTATCCGTGAAAACACGGAAAAACTTTAGACTGTATAAATCCAATATCCCGATACTAGAATCTGGTTTAAACCAAAGCCGACTAGTAAAAACTGTCCGAAAAGTCGTACGTGCGTAAACACACGTATGCGTCCGAACCCTTGTCGTAAAACCATACGACCTCTATATCGTTTCGCCTGGAGTAGGGAAACTCTCTGTGTGGGACTCTAATGACTCGACTACTACGCTGGCAGTAGGTTTAACCACAGACCGCAAGCGGCACTAGCTGTACGTAACGGTCCCCAGGTAGATGTCGATAAGAAGGCCGATGAGGAAACCCATCCGAACTCCTACTGAGCCTGATGTGATAATCTCCGTACAGTCCGGTCTGTTCGTCTAAGACTATCGCATATCGGGCCTAGGGGGCGGCAAGCGTCAGTCCCTAAATAGCGGTATAAGTCATGTCGGAGCGAAGCCCATTACACCCTGAGAAACTACTGGAACCTACCAGTAAATCTCGCTTTCCCTGGCCAGGGACTTTGCGTAATGGCTCTCTGACACAGCGTGATATCAACTCCCAATACCGGGAGAGACGAATCCTGTCTAACCGCCACTGCCTCCAAGTGCTCGGGACTGCACCCAACTGCTACCTGTTTGCACGACTCCTTTGAGCCGTGGTAGGGTAGCAATCTAAGAACAGTGGGACACACTCGAGGCGAAGTAGCAGTGTCAAGTCTGTGGACTATGCTGTACTCATGTCACCTGGGAACTGTTAACTGACGACTGGTATAAAAACCCAACCAACAGTTCCCTGCGAGTCCTGTCCGGTGTACCCGTAACCCAACGAGCACCTGTATACTATCTCCAGTACGACGTACTGACGGCTGTGGGACAGACCATCTCCCCAACTGGGATGAGAAGCGTACACACTAGTCTACTCCGGAGTATGGATGCCCTGTCTCGATAATCCTACGACTAGGGACCTGAATAAGGATGTGCTTGTAGACTACCCAGCCCCCACGAGTGTGACTGCCATCACAACGCTGGTAGTCAAGCAAGATCCTAAGAGCTCTATCAATACGTATACTCACATATTAAGATAGAAAAACCAAGTAGCATACTACCATATTTAGCAAGACTGTTATATACATGTGAATATCCCAAGCTTCCATTAAGTAATATACAAACTAGTATGATACAATAATGGCCCCTAGGGAATATACACTAACAAAGCACAAGGTATTTTTCCGTCTCTCATACTAACCTTCCTTAGCCCTAACAAGTGTGCAAATTATTCACACATTTAAAAGGAAAACAAAACAAGAAGGAAGAAAAGAAAGAAAGGAAAAAATACGGTTTTACAAAATGGTAGCAAAATAACTATTTGGACCCTCACCTAAACAAGGGACTCTATCGAGTATCATGGCTAGAAAAATACGGATAAGAAGAAAAGAAAAAGAACAACAAATAACAACAACTACTTAACAACAACAAATAAAAGTTACACTAGAAATTAAAATTACAATACAAGAAAAGTGAAGATAGAAGATAATAAAAACAACTCTTATCTTCATTGAACTTCCACTTAAGAGCTCTCACTATAATTTCATGGAGAAAAGAGATGAAGAAGAAGAAATACATACTAAACTACACTAAATCCTACCAAAGAAAAAGCATCGTCTCTTGGCTCAAAACTGGACTATTTATAGGTAGAGAACTGAAACCTTAGGGCCATATTCTGAGCCCTTACAAAATTACCAAACTACCCCAAAAGAAGATCTGGAGTTGAGAAGACATGGCCGCGGAACCGCCGCTGAAACGGTATATTGGCCGCGGTTCCGCGGTCGTTTGGAGGCTTTGGAGTGTCGTTTTTTCTGGGCATCCATGTGTTGTATTGTTCTTCTATTTTACAGGTCCAAAATTGGAAAATGGTTCCAAAATATTTTCAGATTTTCAACAGTCCAAAATGGCTTCATTTTTAATCCATTTGACTTTTATCTCCCTCGAGCTCCACGCATCTCTTTAATTTTAAGCTGGTTCTCTCGTGCTCTATGCTTAACCGAGATACGAATGACCACTGCTATTTGTCTTGTCTCTTGAACTGGTAAGCGGCACTGGACGGGTGTAGATGACCGGAGTCTGGATTTTATCTGTTTGTGGCAGATATTCTAGATTTTGGCATAACTGTGGAGATTTTGTATGATTTGCGTTATTTTGGACTAAGAACCTGTAACATGTAAATATGTAGCAAACACAGATCAAAAGCACCTACCTATAAATAAAAGAGCAAAAGAATGGGCAGTATTAAATGCAATATTCTGGTATGAACACCATCAACGAAGGCAGACATGATGGCCTGCTGAGCCCGTATCTGGCTTAGAAACTGAACAGTGCGATCCTTCAGAGGATGGGTAATCAAATCTGCCTCATGGAAGCACTCGATCTTGTCCTCCGCTGCGTTGAGTATCGCCAGAGTCATCTCTGCTGGATGAGGGGGAATGCCAGCAAGCACGGATAGGAAGATCATCCGGAGCCAAATGGAGCCGATGAGAAAAGGAGATCCTCTACGAGTCAGGAGCTTGTACATCACCGTGTCGTATTGGTCATCCGTAAGAACGAGATTCACCAAGCATGCAGTAAAACGAGAAACAATTCTCTCGATAGGCACCTCCCATGGTTGCCGACGAGCGTGTAGGCGGTTGCAAGCCATGACTCTTGGTCTGTTAAAAATGGTTCTCTCCTTGTGAAGAAGAATGAAAACATTGCTTCAGCTTATAAAGAGAAGCATTATGTCTAGGAACAGAAAATTTTGTGCATGGTGGAACTTTTTTCAATTCCTGACAAAAAGGGCATGGGAAAAGAAATAATTGATTCATTAAAAATAGAGCAAGAAGGAGAAACGATTCCTTCGTATCCCGTAGCAGCGCCTCACGTGCATGACACGTGAGCGCCGACGCTAGTTCTTTTATATAAAAAACACCTCATATGAAGCACATGTGAGCGCTGGCGTAGAGAAAAGAGGGGGAAGGGGGGATTTGTCATTCATACTTCAAAAGAAATTTATACATCAGTAAAAAGGATGTGATCAGTCGAAAATATTGCATTTTTAACACATCAATTTCTCTACCATTTGCACTCATCTAAAGGTGTTCGGTATGATTATAGCACATATTAGCAATTTGTCCGTAAAATACCAAATAACATGTGTTATATATTATAACCGACATTTTTGAAGGAAATTGAGTGTTTATCATTGCATGCATCATCTTTGTATAGCGCAACACTTGTCTCGAGAATCTGTGCAGGAAATTTCAGGTAAAAGAGCCGAAACTGTGAAAAGTGCTGATAAAAATGCGCCAAATCCAAGACTTGTGATCTGGCAGTGATATAGAAAGAAATATGAGATTCCACATATCATAAAAGTGACACAAAGTCAGCCCAAGAATACCACAGAAGTTTAATGCATAGAGGCCTTCAATGGGCCGCGGATCCGCGGCCAATAGGTGCTTCCCGCCGCGGATCCGCGGCTATATGCTAACGTCAGCGTTGCAGATTTCCCCACGTGGCTTCACGTAACGACAAATGCTTCCAGAAGACTCCAGATGACCGTGTGGCTTCATCCAGAAGGCTCGGCCTAACAACCTTACCCAAGAATATTCCTCATTCTAGAATATTCCCTCCAACAAATTTCTTCTAGAAGGCTCTCTCTAACAACCTTTTTGGAGGGAAATTTGAATTCTAGATCTAGGGTTGAGGTGATTATAAAAAGAGATTTAGATCTAGGGTTTTGGGGGTTGTTCATTAATGGTTGTTGATTGTTAGTTGTTGATTTTTAGTTAGTTAGTGGTTCATTTTGGAGGGAAAAATTGTAGATCCAAATCAAATTTCATATCAAATTGAGTGACACACTTTGATTGACATAAGATCTATCGAGTACAATTCAAGAAAGAAGCCATCAACCTTTTAGAGGCGACGCCGATCTTCAACCGAGCAAGTGATCCAAGACGATCGCGACTCACGGAGACGGTGTGGAGCTAAATTCGACGATCGAGTTCTTTCCTCTTGTAGTTCTTGAGCGAATTGTAACAAAATTGTTGATTAATAAAAGGTGAATTTTTTTTATCTTGCTTATCTCTATATTTGAGCATTATGATTAGTTTTCAATTCTTGATTGATTTCGTGGTTATGATGCTTGAGTAAAAACTCTGCTCATGGAGGAATCGAGAGAATAGATAGATGATGATGATTACAATCTTGAAACGATTCTTAAGTCCTATGAGTTTTGTAAACTCTAGAAAATTGAATCATCGACAACCTAGTTTTGAGCGAGATACTTTATTGAATGTTTTCGCTCTTAATTAGAGATCAACTATCGGTGATTGAATTTCCTAGAGGCTAGTTTATGAATGATAATCAACTAAAGGACAAGGGATAGATGATGAAACCCTAGTTTCCGCAAGAGATCCCTAATCCTCATTGATCATCATCGATCTAGCAACAAATTATCAATGGATAAGAATACGTAATCACAAGTCTTCATCATCGCTATCGATTCGATCGATTCCTACGAGCCTCATTTGAAATCTTGATAGCTTATTAGATTTGGACATATTTGAGAATTTTATTGATTCTTGATCTTTAGATCTAGTTCTTACTATTTTTGAAACTAAATCTCAAAATTCTTGAATCTATTTTCTTGCAATTTTTCTTTTATCTTTTCATTTCGACTCATCTAAAAGAAAAGCGAGCAAAACACACATCTCAGTGGACGATCCGCATTCATTAACGCGCTACATCGACACCGTTAATTGATTGCGGTATAAATTTCTTTGATTGTGATCTTTACACATTTTAAAAACACGACACACAAAGAATCATTCAATCAAATAGCGTCGTTGCCGGGGATAGTGTACTAATTTGTTCGTTTTTGAAATTTGAGTTGAAAAATTTATTCCATCAAAATTTTTAGATCAAAATTCGCGCAAACACTAAATGATTCGTTGTGATTTGTTGTAAAGAAATCTGGAATCTGTGGAGCTTGAGGAAAAATTTTCTGAATATTCCAGAGAGCTCAGGGAGTGAACAGAAGCATACGCTGAAAATTTTGTGCAGGAATTCCTCTTGATCGCGGCAGAACCGCGGCATTAGCAGCCTCCCGCGGTGGATTCACGGTGTGTTTGTTTCGTCTCTGCACGAAAATTTCTCGGTGAATTCCTGACTTTCTTATCTCCTCCTCGACCTGCTCCATTAACCAATTTCTGCAGGTTTCTTTGCAAAATTCGCAGCGCCGCAAAAATAAAAAAAATTGTGCGTATTTGATCTTGGTTGTTTGCATTTCTTAATACGGAAATTAAGGGGCAAAGGCCAAATTCAAATTATGTGGGGAGTTCATTACCCTTCCTAAGCCTCGAAAATCACAAAACTACATCCACATTACCCTCATTAACTAAAAAATATCTAGACATGACTCTATGGACCGTCGCGCTCACTTAGGACAGGAGAAGGTCATGGGTAATCTATTGCTTATCCGCGTTTCTTTTGTGATGTCTAAGGCAAGTGTGTCTAAGGCAAGTGGTTACTTAATTAGGCCCACTACTTACGTAGTGGAGAACCTCCCACTTACCTGGCCACAGGAGAGACAAAGAGGCAGTAGAGGATTGATCCTGCAATTTGTCTTCTGGCAGTTAGGAGCGGTCTAGAGACTTGACCTAGGTGACCATTAGACTTAGGGTTTTGCTTGTGCATTTGTTGTGATTTGCATCATTTTTTCAAAAATCCGTATCTTTTTCAAAACAAACACCACTTCATCTTTCCCCTAATTATCTTAACGCTGCCACGTGTGCTAAACCCTTTAGTGCATGCTCGGCTGGACACGGGATTCTAGTGTCCGACTTGTCCGTGTTCCTCCAATCGACTCCGAAGTCGGTATTTCTACGTCTACTTCTTCTTTACCCACCACCACACCCATATTGATGGACGGTTCTCCATCGAACTTCTTTATCACTACTCTGCCGCCGTCCGCAGGTGCGCAGAATCCATCCCGCATCTCTCTCCAGGAGAGATGCTATCCTATGCTAGGTCCTCTTTCGACCTGTCTCACCATTCCACCAGCCAACGGGGACAATTTTGAGATTAAACCCCAATACATCAACCTTCTACCAAAATTTCACGGTCTCGAGTCTGAAAAGGCATATGTCTTTATCACCAAATTTGAAAATGTATGCGCAATGATGGGTACTTCACAGCTATCTGTGGATGCTATGCGTCTTCGTCTTCTTCTATTTACTTTGTGCGATATAGCTAAGAAGTGGCTGTATAACACAACCGCACATTCCATTTTGAATTGGGAAGAATTCGTTGCAGCATTTCTAAAGAAATTCTACCCTAATCATAAAACAGCTCGAGTCTGTAGTGAAATAAATCAATTCACCCAGCTTCCGAATGAACCATTCTCGAAGTGTTTTGAATGCTTTAAGGATCTGTTGGTTCAATACCCACATCATGGAATCCCGAGATGGGATCTGTGCAGAATCATATATGAGGGCATTAACCCTACCACTAAACAGAACCTTGAATCCATGTGTCAAGTCACTTTTATGACCAAAGATGATGGCGAAGCTTGGAAATTCTTAGAAGATTTCGCTGAAAGATCCTTACAGTGGGAGAGTGTAAACCTGTCATCGTCTAGGGGTGACATTCACCAAATTGATGTGTCCATAGGTGTTCGAGCTGAAATGGCAGCAATGAAAAAGAAGCTCGAATCTATGCAACATAAATTTTTAGCAGCCTCCCTAAACCCAATGTCACTCCCTAAAACTGTATGTGGAAGCTGTTCTGATCCTTCTCATTTGACGGAAGAATGTCCACTGAATTCTCCGTTTCAAGGTCAAGAGCATACCAATGCCGCTTTTAGAAGACCTAGAAACGATCCTTATTCTTCCACATATAATCAGGGTTGGAGGAACCACCCTAATTTTGCTTGGAACCAACAACAAAATCAAAACACGGTTCCAAACCAAAACAATTTCCAAAGGGCTCTTCCACCACAACAGCAACCACTTCAACTCACTCAGCACCCCTACCAGTCTCAAAATTTTCAAAACCAGGTCAACACTCCTGCACCTTCTAATCCTTTGCAGTTGACCGGTACCGATGAATCCTCTTCACTCGCACAAACCATGAATTTAATTCTGAAAAATCTCATGGAAATGTCGGCTGAGGTTAAGTCTTCTGTCAATGATATAAAGAAAAACTCAGCTTCCCAAGCTGAGAGTATAAAATCGATGGGAGCAGAAATTGCAAGATTAAAAGCCGAAATGAGTGCGAGAGAAAAAGGGAAACTTCCGTCTCAACCCCTACCGAATCCTGGGCATTACAATGTAAATTCCATCACAACGTTGACATCAGGAAGAGTGCTGAACAATCACGTTGGGGAGGAGATTGATGATACTGAAAAATCTATCAATAATACCCCGGCTGAGACCTTTCCTTCCATACACACTTCTACTTCTGATCCTTGTTCTTCTACCCCACCGCCTTCTCGCGAGCCTATTCTCCGTTTCCCTCTAGGTTAGACACCTCAGCAACCCCCTTCTATTCCACCACAGACGATCCCCACTCCTATTCTGGGATCACGTCTACACACACCACCTTCTCTTATGATGGACCCAGCTCTTATTGCTAAAGCTCCTTATCCTAATCGGTTAAAGGGTAACAAATCAAGTCCACATATGGAGAGGATTATGGAAATGTTCAAACAGGTTAACATCAACATCTCTCTCCTAGATTCTATTCAACAAGTCCCCGCTTATGCGAAAATTCTTAAAGACTTGTGCACTAGGAAGAGGAAGACTCAAGTGCCAAAGAAGGTCTTCATGACTAATAATGTTAGCACCTCTTTTACCCCACAGCTACCAAAGAAACGTAAGGACCCAGGATATCCTACGATATCGATTTCTATTGGGGGTAAAAATATCAACCGTGCTCTTCTTGACCTAGGCGCAAGTGTTAACCTGCTTCCATGCTCTGTTTATGAGAAGTTAGGGATTGGAGAGTTGAAACCAGCTCACTGCACTCTCCAAATGGTAGACCGTTCAATCACCAAACCTAGGGGTGAACTGGAGGATGTGTTGATAAAAGTCGGGGAATTTGTATTCCCTGTGGACTTCATTGTTCTTGATACACAACCTGTAGCAAACCCACAGAGCCAAATTCCGGTGATTTTAGGTCAACCATTCCTTGCCACTTCCAATGCTGTCATTAACTGTCGAAACGGTTCAATGAACCTATCTTTTGGAAAAATGACAATTGAACTGAACATCTACAAAATTGGAAGTCAGCCCTCTGAACCCTCTGCTCATATACTTGATGTGTGCTCTGTCCACGAGATTGCTCCTGAAAGTTGCGGAGTTGATGAACTTTGCTTTGAAAATCTCGACGACACTACCACATCAATGTTTGATCTTGCACATCCTAGTGAGGACACATTTTCCATGCTTGAGTCCGACACTCTTGACTCATCACTATCTGAGTCTGTATCCTATGCAGGCTATGAGCTTCTCCTTGACTCCGAATATCATTCGATGATCCCACCTTCTATTATTTCTCCGCCAGCATTAGATCTCAAACTTTTACCTTTTCATCTTAAATTATTTCTCCGCCAGAATGAGTCTTTACCGGTTATCATAACCGCTTCTCTGGCATCAGAGCAAGAGAATGCGCTTTTAACGGTATTGAGATCTAATAGGCAGGCGTTTGGTTGGACCATGGCGGACATCAAAGGGATTAGTCCCTTAATTGTTGAACATCATATACATCTGATGGATGATGCCAAACCAACCCGAGAACTACAGAGACGGTTGAACCCCGTCATGAAGGATGCGGTGAAGAAAGAAATCGTCAAATGCCTTGACAATGGTATCATTTACCCAATCTCCGATAGACAATGGGTGAGTCCAATTCATGTTGTCCCTAAGAAATCTGGCATCACAGTCATTACCAATGAGGCAAATGAGTTAATCCAGACATGCGCCCAAACTGGGTGGCGTGTATGTATTGATTACAGAAAACTCAATGCCGCAATGAGGAAAGACCACTTTCCTCTACCTTTCATTGACCAGATGCTGGAACACTTAGCTGGACGTGACTATTATTGCTTCATGGACGGATACTCTGGCTATAATTAGGTCCCCATTGCCAAAAAGGATCAAGATAAAACCACATTTATTTGTCCTTTTGGTACTTTTGCTTATAGACGCATGCTCTTTGGGTTATGCAATGCTCTCACTACATTCCAGCGGTGTATGATGGGGATATTCTCGGACATGGTCGAGAATTTTTTGGAGATTTTCATGGACGATTTCTTGATATTCGGAGATTCTTTTTCTGACTGCCTATCTCATCTTGGCGCCGTTCTTACTCGTTGTGAAGAGAAGAACTTAACCTTGAATTCGGAAAAATGCCATTTCATGGTCCAAGAGAGAATTGTGCTTGGACATGTTATTTCACGGAAAGGCATTGAGGTTGACAAAGCTAAGATAGATGTCATTCAAAACCTTTCTCATCCCAAATGTGTCAAGGATATCCTATCTTTTCTTGGCCATGCAGGATTTTACAGGAGATTCATTAAGGATTTTAGCAAAATTGCTAGACCTTTAACTCTTCTCTTGGCCAAGGACATGACCTTTCACTTTGACTCGGATTATGAGGCAGTATTCGACTCACTCAAACACTCCCTCACTACAGCCCTCGTTCTATCGTCTCCAGATTGGAACCACCATTTTGTGCTTATGTGTGATGCATCAGATTTTGCAGTTGGTGCAGTCTTAGGACAGCACATTGAAAAGATGCCACACGTGATCTATTATGCAAGTAAGACCCTGAATGATGCTCAAATTAACTATACAACTACCGAAAAGGAACTTTTGGCAGTTGTATTTGCATTAGAAAAATTCAGGCCTTACTTGATTGGCTCACCAATTGTTGTATACTCTGACCACTCTGCCTTGAAACATCTTTTGGCGAAGAAGGATGCTAAAGGTAGGTTAATACGTTGGATCCTTCTATTACAAGAATTTGATCTTGTTATTAAAGATAAGAAAGGATGTGAAAACGTTGTAGCCGACCATCTTTCGCGAATCTCTTCTTCACCTGTGCCCCTGCCGATCAATGATTCTTTTCCAGACGAACAGCTCTTGAACGTATCCGATGAACCTTGGTTCAGGGATATTGTGAATTATCTAGTCACGGAACTTATCCCCAGTGAATGGTCAAAATATGACAAACATCGTTTTCTATCCCAAGTAAAACACTTTTACTGGGATGAACCATATCTGTTTAAGTATTGTCTTGACCAGATCATTTGCCGGTGTGTCTCGAATGAGGAATTCAAGAGTGTTCTATCTCTTTGTCATGATCAGGCATGTGGGGGTCACTTCGGTCCTAGAAAGACGGCGGAGAAGGTTTTGCAATGCGGTTTTTATTGGTCGACCTTGTTCAAAGACACATTTGATCATTGCAAAACCTGTACACAGTGTCAACACACGGGTAGGATTTCCCGGAGAAATGAGATGCCACAGCAACCCATTTTAGTGGTTGAAATTTTTGATGTTTGGGGCACTGACTTTATGGGTCCTTTTCCCAACTCCTTTGGGAATCTGTACATACTGCTTGTGGTTGATTACGTCTCAAAGTGGGTTGAAGCTATTCCTTGTCGCACTAATGACAAAAAGGTTATCATTAGGTTCTTAAAAGAAAACGTCTTTTTGCGATTTGGACACCCACGCGCTATCATTAGCAATAACGGGACGCATTTCTGCAACAGGTCTTTCGAGACTTTAATACGGAAATATGCAATCAACCACAAACTTTCCACACCATATCATCCCCAAACGAGCGGGTATGATGAGATTTCAAATAGACAGATCAAACAAATTCTGGAAAACTGTTGCTATGAATAGAAAAGATTGGTCGACCAAATTGACGGATGCTCTTTGGGCATTCCGAACTGCATATAAAACCAATCTAGGGATGTCTCCTTATAGTTTAGTGTTTCGTAAGGCTTGTCACCTACCGGTCGAGATAGAGCACAAAGCAATGTGGGCCATTAGAGAAATCAACCATGACTTGAATCAAGCCTGCAACTTTCGGAAGCTGCAATTAAACGAGCTAAGCGAACTCCGCGATGAAGCTTATGATAACGCTGTAATTGTAAAGAATCGGACTAAGGTATTTCATAATAAAAACATTTTGAGGAAAACTTTTACACCTGGTCAACAAGTCCTTCTTTATGATTCACGACTACACCTTCACGCGGGTAAGCTACGATCTCGGTGGAAGGGACCTTTTATTGTGTGGTCTGTATACCCGCATGGGGCAGTTGAGGTTGAAAATGTTAAAAACGGTACATTTTTCAAAATGAATGGACATAGATTAAAGCCGTATTTTTCCACTGACCCCACGGAGGAGCTCCTGTTCTTACAGGAGCCATTTTATTGTGATTAAAATTTCTCCATCTCACCTCCATGTCCTGTAAATTACTGTATCATTTTTTGAATGGAGGTGAGTGAAAAGAATAAGTTTGGGGGAGGATTTTCACGATCATATTTATTGCCCCCATTAATAAATTTCCTTCCAGGCTTACAGGTTTTTTGTGATTTAGCACATGGCAACAGTGAGGACATTGTTGAAAACAAGTTTGGGGGAGGTTTGTGCTTATTTGCGCATCATTTGCATCATACTTTGCATAAGCACAAAACATTTTTTTGAAAACCTATAAAAATTTTAAAAAATTTTGTCCATAAATAAGATAATAAAAGATTAGATAGTGAAAAATTACATCCAAAAGATTGGAAAAATTTAAGAAAACCAAGAAAATTAGAAGTTTTCTTAAACGAACTAGTAATAAGTAGTTATGAGCCGTTGTCCCAAGGGTTAGTAAGATGAAGGAAGTCACTAATCTGAGGATAAAAATAAGTCTGAAAAATACTTCATATTCTGAAAGCCAAACATTTGAATGTTGATACCCACTATACGCACTTACACACGTCTTGAAGCTCGGGATAGTAGAGGATACCTTGAAATGCTCTTGTCTAAAAGCCAAAGTATGAAGGAAATAAAAAAATGAATAAAATATTAAAATGGTGAAGAAAAAATATGAACACTGGTTTTGTTATCGCCAAGGCAGTAATAAAAAAATATAGCGAGGGTGCTTCATCACCTAGTGCCTTAGACCAACTGGTCTGGAAGTCACTGTTAAGCCTTAGATGGTGCAAGACGAGGAAAATACACCTAATAAGCAAGCACATGAGTAATCGGTCGGTTAGTATCTCAAGAAGTATTAACGGTCACATGAAAATGTGTAAGCAAATCTAAGTATTCATCAAATTAAAAAGTACTGAGGCAGATGGACAAGAGTTTGATAGCTTGAATTGAATTCTCCGGGTGTAGGGATGTTCTTTACACACACGTAGGGTTATATGATCGATGTTTGGAAGAAAGATAGGAATGAAGAATAAAGACGATGTTTTATTGAGAGATGATATGATTTCTGACATCTTTTCATGACTATTAAGATAGGGCTCATGACAACCGAAAAGCTAGCATAGTTGAAAACTCTAATTTTCAAAGCTTTTCTTTTACAATTCTTATGTTTATATGTAATTTTCACGGTCTTCCTTTTATTATTGGATTTTATGGGTGCAATCCGCTGAAAACCCTCAGGAGACAACACTCCTCCTACTAGGGACACCTAGAGGTTTAAAGGTTTCTTGCACGTGCTCAGTGCAATCGTGTTGCCTATGAAAGTGTGCTAGTTAGTTTTTCTCTTTCTTTATTTTCTCCTTCTCTTTCTAATAAAACAGTTTAAAATACCAAATAACATGTGTTATATATTATAACCGACATTTTTGAGGGAAATTTAGTGTTTATCATTACATGCATCATCTTTGTATAGCGCAACACTTGTCTCGAGAATCTGTGCAGGAAATTTCAGGTAAAAGAGCCGAAACTGTGAAAAGTGCTGATAAAAATCGCCAAGTCCAAGACTTGTGATCTGGCAGTGATATAGAAAGAAATATGAGATTCCACATATCATAAAAGTGCCACAAAGTTAGCCTAAGAATACCACAGAAGTTTAATGCATAGAGGCCTTCAATGGGCCGCGGATCCGCGGCCAATAGGTGCTTCCCGCCACGGATCCGTGGCTATATGCTGACGTCAGCGTTGCAGATTTCCCCACGTGGCTTCACGTAACGGCAAATGCTTCCATAAGACTCCAGATGACCACATTGCTTCATCCAGAAGGCTCGGCCTAACAACCTTACCCAAGAATATTCCTCATTCTAGAATATTCCCTCCAACAAACTTCTTCTAGAATCCTCTCTCTAACAACCTTTTTGGAGGGAAATTTGAATTTGAATTCTAGATCTAGGGTTGAGGTAATTATAAAAAGAGATCTAGATCTAGGGTTTTGGGGGTTGTTCATTAGTGGTTGTTGATTGTTAGTTGTTGATTTTTATTTAGTTAGTGGTTCATTTTGGAGGGAAAAATTGTAGATCCAAATCAAATTTCAAATCAAATTGAGTGACACATTTTGATTGACATCAAGATCTATCGAGTACAATTCAAGCAAGAAGCCATCAACCTTTTAGAGGCGATGCCGATCTTCAACAGAGCAAGTGATCCAAGACGATCCGCGACTCACGGAGATGGTGCGGAGCTAAATTCGACGATCGAGTTCTTTCCTCTTGTAGTTCTTGAGCGAATTGTAACAAAATTGTTGATTAATAAAAGGTGAAATTTTTTTATCTTGCTTATCTCTATATTTGAGCATTATGATTAGTTTTCAATTCTTGATTGATTTCGTGGTTATGATGCTTGAGTAAAAACTCCGCTCATGGAGGAATCGAAAGAATAGATAGATGATGATGATTACAATTTTGAAACGATTCTTAAGTCCTATGAGTTTTGTAAACTCTAGAAAATTGAATCATCGACAACCTAGTTTTGAGCGAGATGTTTTATTGAATGTTTTCGCTCTTAGAGATCAACGATCGATGATTGAATTTCCTAGAGTCTAGTTTGTGAATGATAATCAATGAAAGGATAAGGGATAGATGATGAAACCCTAGTTTCTGCAAGAGATCCCTAATTCTCGTTGATCATCATCGATCTAGCAACAAATTATCAATGGATAAGAATACGTAATCACAAGTCTTCATCATCGCTATCGATTCGATCGATTCCTACGAGCCTCATTTCAAATCTTGATAGCTTATTAGATTTGGACATCTTTGAGTATTTTATTGATTCTTGATCTTTAGATCTAGTTGTTACTATTTTTGAAACTAAATCTCAAAATTCTTGAATCTATTTTCTTGCAATTTTTCTTTTATCTTTTCATTTCGACTCATCTAAAACGAAAGCGAGCAAAACACACATCTCAGTGGACGATCCGCACTCATTAACGCGCTACATCGACACCGTTAATTGATTGCGGTATAAATTTCTTTGATTGTGATCTTTACACATTTTCAAAACACGACACATAAAGAATCATTCAATCAGGATGATAAAAAAAAGAGAAAGAAACAAACACCATCAAATGTCTATAATGGCAAGATACTGAACTCTGGACATGGATTCTTAAACTCAAAAGCATGTTTGAGCAATGCACGTTCAGCCTTATTTACCATCTTTTGCTGATACTATTACTTTCTGTTGAAAGACGCGGTGCATGACGGCGACGAGATTATCTCTCCGTTTCTTCGAGATCAACCCCATCATATACACATAATGCACCTTGTCTTTAGCATCATTGAGTACTTGAAGTGGCATAACCTCAAAGTGCCCGGGTATAGCTTCCCAGATCAACCTAATGACGATCTTCAAAATGGCAGAACGGCGGGGGAGCAATCGACCGTTTTAATCGTCAAAGCGACGCATCACCTCATCGCATTGGGCGTCAGTAAACTCATGACCTTGACAGCGGCCTTGGATGCGAATCTCCTCATATGAGACGACCAACCTTGGTAACTGAAAAGAAAACCAGTGGAGGGTTAGCTATTAACATATTAAAATCACTACAGTCTAAAGAAAAATTAGTTGGCCCCACAAAATCAAGGTGACGGCTCATCAATGATGAGACATGTGCCCATTGTGAGAATCCAAAAGGATTCTCATTAAATAGATAGTCCCAATAAACAGTGGAGTTAAAAACTCCCAATACCCTTGAAAAGCAGGTTTTGTTAAAAATAACAACAGATTCAAATCTGTAAAAATGGTATTAAAACCCTAAAAAGGAAAGAACAGGAAGGGGAATAAAATTTCCAAAAGTTCCAAAAAAATTCAGAGCCAAGCTCTGCAAAACAAGATGGAATTAAATCCCTCCAATAATGGGATTAAATCTCAGAAATCCCCATGATGAGAAGTATAATGGAATCAAATTCCAGAGACCCTCAAAGATCAAGATCAATAATAGGGTAAAACCCTATGAAGAGAACTAATGATTCTCAGGAATGCCTATTGATTTAAGACCCACGATCTACTCAAAAAAGGGGGGATTCTTTTTAAGATCTTTAAGAGATCATTTCAAGAAAAGAGCCAAGCTCTGTTAGTGGGTTAAAAATCCAAAATAAAAAAAGGGGAGGGTCTTTTAAGAGCTATGCTCTGTTCATAATCCTTACCAAAATTTTTGGCAGAGTTTAACTCTGAAGGAGTTCTGTGGGCAGAGATTTAAGCTCTAAAATGAGAATTAAATTCTCAAGAAAGAAAAAGTTCAAGGAGGAAGATGATGAGACAACAGTCATCTCAAGGGCCAAAGGCCCTATTTAGAGGACGTCAGGAGACGGTTCAACTCTCTAGAAGATCAAACGGTGGTAAAAGTGACACCGTTGCACTTACGTGTAACCCACGTGAGAACAACGGTGAGGGCATTTGTTCCCTTAATATTTAAACATATAAAAGAGCTAAACTCTGTTAAAATTTAATGAGGTAGCACCTCACGTGCTCCCCACGAGGGCGCCAGCGCTAACCCCTTAGGATTGAATCCTATGATGGTGCCACACGTGAAGCTCACGTGGGTGCCAATGTGCAAAGCACAGGAGCGCCTATTATATATAAGAATTAAATTCTTAAGTGGCGTCCACGTACACAACACGTGAGCACCGGCACCCAAGTTATAATCAGTAGAATTAAATTTTACAGGGGGATATTTTCCTAAAAACTGGGATACTCTCTGTTAAACAGAGCCATTGGATCAAAGATCCAATAGAGATGATAAATCATCAGAATATAGAATTAAATTCTATTCGGAAAAAATATATTCCAAATCTTTCTGAGTGAGAAAGATACTCTAGGTTGGAACAAAGATCTAATGATAGAACAAAATTCTATTTCGGGAATATATTTTCTCAATCTTTACAAATAAAAAAAGATTGCTCTCTGTAAAACAGAGAGCCTTTGGATTAAAAATCCATTGGTAATTAAAAATCACCATTTTACAGAATAAAACGCTATACATGGGAAAATATTTTCCCAATCTTGTTAAAAACAAGAAAATATATTCTGTAAAACAGAAATCATTGGATCAAAGATCCAACGGTGGGTAAAATCCTCTGAACAAATTGGAATCTCTCAATGAGAGATTTTCTCAAAACTAATTAACAATTTGCCTCTACTATATAAAGGACCCGAGACTTCAAGTCTCAAAGGGAGGTCTCACACAGACAGATAGAGAGAACCCCTCATAAGTTTCTGCAAAAAAAAATACAGAAGGCTCTAAAAAATAACAGAGAATTTAATTCTCAATAGAGAAGAAGTTCTTTTTCCTCTCAAATCCCAGGTAAAGAAACCACAGAGATCAAAATATCTCCTTTACCTATCTTAGCATACCCAAGGGTTTAGCCCTTCTCAAGAACTTAGTTCTTTCTCGGGATCTGAGATCCACGAGACAAGTCTCCTACAAGTTGAGAATTTAATTCTCATCGGGAAGATCTTATTCTTGTGAATCAAAGATTCAGAAAAGAACTACGAAAAAGAAAAAGAATCCATCCTATAGGAATTTAATTCCTCTGAAAACAAAGTTTAACCCTAAAAGAAACTTAGTTCTTCTAAAAGAAAAAATATAAGAACTTAGTTCTTTAAGAAAACCTCATCCCAGATCTTTAAAACAAAAATCTTGGTGCTATCATTGGTCAAAATGCCATTAACAGAGATTCAATCTCTAAAAAGGAAAATGAATTAGTGCCGCACGTGCTTCCCACGTGGGCGCCTTCAACAGATTCCCAAAACAAAAGGAAATTAGCGTCTCACGTGAAAAACACGTGGGCGCTCAAAATAGAAGGCCAGCCCCTTATGTGAAATACACGTGAGCAATGATTAAAAGTGCTTAGCACTTCATATACAGCCAAAACGGCTGAGTGCTTAGCACTGATTGAGCAGCGCCCAGCGCTGCACGTGCTCCACACGTGGATGCCATATAAAAAAGTGCTTAGCACTATATATATACACAACCAAAAGGGCTGAGTGCTTAGCACTATATATATACACAACCAAAACGGCTGAGTGCTTAGCACTGATTGGGCAGCGCCCAGCGCCGCACGTGCTCCTCACGTTAATGCCATATAAAAAAGTGCTTAGCACTATATATTCAGTCAAAATAACTGGGTGCTTACCACTGATTGGGCAGCGCCCATAACTGAAGGCTTCACATGATACCCATGTGAGCGCCAGGGCTTCAAACAAGTGCTTAACACTTTTGCATAAAAAGGGGGGCTGAACAAGCAGAGCCCAAATAAGTGCTTAGCACTTTTGAACAAAAAAGGGATGGAGCATACTAAGCCCAAATTGGTTAAGTCTCTCTGAAAAGTGTTCTTACAGCTGAGCCCAAATACTCTATTATTGGATCTTAAATAAAAATGATTCTTAAAACTTTGCTGAGTTGATCTTAGTCTCAAATAAGACTAACGTATCCTTACCTAAAATAAATTGAGCACAAATGCTCATATATTTAAGTTGACCTTAATCTCAAACTAGATCAACGGTCCTTAAATAAAACAAACCCAAATCTAAAATATACGGATTTGGACTGATCTGCGCCCTACGGGCGACGACATAAAATAGTCTCCGTATACAATCCACGGGCAACCAAAATAAAAAAAATACATACGACGCGAAGTGAACCGCTCGAGCAGGAGAAAGTGGTTATCGCAACGTGATATCGTAATTAACTGTAGGGGCTTGCGCCTGCAGGGAAGAGCGTTCCCACAATAAAAAAACCCCTCACAAATAAGGGGGAATCTGATGAAGTTTGCTACAACGGCCGCATCTGTCCAAACCTCCGATATACGGTGCTATAAATCAACTTGGTATCTTCGGAGAGGTGGATGGATATGTCCAAATAGTATATGCCCCCAAATTTAGGAAAGACGTTCAATCTCAGTTTGTCTCTGTTTTCGGCGGTGAACAACAACGTTTATCATTACGACTTTGACGGCTCCGATGCCACATATGAGGCCATGATAGGTCACCTGCAAAACCATTATGGGCGGTTGCTTCCACGCCGATCCTCTCTCCTGTACGTGCTCATCCACGCAATCTGGAGGTCCTCCTCCGGCCTTTTCAGGGCGTTGTCCCAACAAACGCTAGATGAAACCGTCGATAATATGCGCATGGCCCATGAGTTGGGCCTGATCTCAAAGAGCAGAAGAGATCGTTTAATAGATCTCCTACGCTGATATTTCCAACAGAGATTGATCATAGTTTCATGCGCGACGGTAGGAATCCCCGATGATACTCCGACTGCTCGGATCTATGGACGTAGGCAGAAGGAGCGAAAGGATGCTGCCTAGGAAACCCTGCAGGACCTTTGTTTTGAGTACCACGACCAATGTGTTAATGCTACTCTTCCTTCTTTGTTCTAATTTTTGAGGGACTCTTTTGAAAGCCCCCGGGCATTTTTGTAAGGCTGAGGAGCCGTGAATACCTCTTATCAATGCATTTCCTTTTGCTCAGAATTGAAATGGAAATTTTTGATTTTTTTTTTCCAAGTGTAGATAGACCTGTGTCCCCTCTTCACTCCGGAGTCGAGGTAATGTGAATGGAGTGAGAAATAGTTCGGCTACCTATATGTATATCCGTGCTTTATTTACTTGAGTAAAAGGTTGGTCTGGGATACTTCCCTTACCTCCTAGCAGGGCTGGAATCAGCCTGGCGGCCTCGTGAGAAGGATTAAGATCCTCAGATTATGTCAAGAAGGAATCTACCCACTGTGAATGGGCTCAACGGGCAGGATATTGCCCACCGACTGTAGGGTTCCTAGGCATCCTAATGAGGTCTCACAAGGCATCAACCATGCCAATTTCAAAAAATCTAGGTGCCGAGAAACCCGACTACGGATCGTTGGCTAGAAATTTAGGCGAAACAATAAACTAGTTAACACTTAACTAAGAGATACGGAAATACAACCTTTGTAGATCCGGTTCTCCACCTCCATAGCTCCGCAATGAAGTCTCCTCGCTGTCCATAACAAGTCCCGGGCTCTAGCGTCGGCTTCATCGGAGAATGGACGGGCTAGGTCATCGATGTCCATGCCGAAGATGATCTACGTCGAGGCATCGCTAAATCAAGCTCCGACTTCACCAAGTCAAGAAACTTGTGAAGAAAACACACTCTACTACTTGGCAAGAGGTAGAGGATGAAGAAATAGGAAGTGGGTAGACTTTAGAATTTGGATTTCTTACTCTTTTCCATCAATCACCATTGATGGAGCTTGCTTTCTTCATGTGATCAAGAAGAAGAAGAAGAAGGAAAATGAATATGATAAGTTCATTTAAAATAGAAAAGAAAATCAAAACTTATCATAATCCAACCATGGTTATGTGTAGAGACTAAACTCAAGTTAAGTGAATGGTTAGGTTAGGTATGAAGACAAAAATGGTGACTAAGTCAAAGTATTCATGAAGCTTCATGAATGAACAAAAGAATTCCACCATTTTTCTCTTTGCATTTTATTTTCCAAAAAAGAATAAATGAAATAAATAAATGAATAAGTAAAAACCCTAATCATCCACTTAACCATAGTTTAATACTTTACACTTAACCAAAAAGCATGTGTCATCAAACATGATACAATCAAGTGCACAAAATCATATCGCATATGCAATGCGCACACCCGAGTGAGAAAATCCATTTAAAGTGAACCGATACTAGTTAATGCAAAGTAATATATCAAATATATAATTATGCATTAAATCATTAAATCAACACTTAATTTAATGATCCGGTCATATCGCATATAACCGACTAATATCTACAGTAACAACTTATCGAATCAACACTTGATCCGATAACCCGGCTATATCGCATATAACCGATCAATGTCACAAATCGCGAGAATCGAATACAGTATCACATACTGGTATCATTCTCGGTCCTGCACATATCTCATACGTGCTCC
Organism: Agapanthus africanus; assembly: GCA_030015575.1. Lineage (NCBI taxonomy): Eukaryota > Viridiplantae > Streptophyta > Magnoliopsida > Asparagales > Amaryllidaceae > Agapanthus > Agapanthus africanus. The sequence continues at coordinate 746,954,239 of CM057341.1, read as the reverse complement.
TATTTCGTTTCGCTTGAGCCAGGAAACCTCTGTGTAGGACTTTAAAGACTCGTCAATACGCCGGCAGCAGGTGATGATCATATCAAACACCCACAAGCCGCAAGCGGTCTGCTAAATGTAACGGCCACCCGGGTATTGAGCGATCAGAAGATCGACGAGCAAGCCCGCTCACACTCCAGTGAATCCAACCAGTAACACTACCGTACAGTCCGGTCTGTTCGTCTGATATGTCGCATATCTCGCCTAGGGGTGGTAAACGTCAGACCCCAATAGCTCGATAAGTCGTGTCGATATGAGGTCTATAACAATTCGAGAAACTACTGGTAACACTTACCAGTAAATCTCAGCAACCCTGGCCAGGGATTTCCTGTTATAGCCAATCGAACACAGCGCAACATCAACCCCCTATACCGGGAGAGACGAATCCCCTCCTATCGCTCATTGCCTCCATGTGACTCGGGACTGTACCCAAAAACCACCGTTTTGCACGCCCTCTTGGACGTGGTAAGATGGAAATCAAAGCACAGTGGGAACCACACAAGACTCTATGACGATCTCGGGTCAACAGACTACTCTGTACCAGTGTCACCAGAGAACTGCCATCTGACGTGAGGTATAATACCATCTGGGAGTTCTCGGCGAGTCCGTCCAGTGTACCCAGTCTCTACTGAGCACCCGTATATCTCCTCTGATGTCAAACACCAATGGATATGGGATCATCCATCGCCCATCTGTATGGGTCGAGAAGGTATACGCTAGTCTACTCTGGTATATCGATGCCCCGTCTCGATATACCCACGACTAGGGACTGTGAAGGATGTACTTATGGACTACCATGTCCCCACTAGTATGATCCGCATCATAGTCCAGGTAGTCAAGTACAGATCCTAAGGGCTTTACCAACATGTAACAGAGAGACAATCAGTATACACGTTAAGGTAAAGATCAACCAGATAGCATACTATCATGTCGAGCAAGAAAGTCCTCCCTATATACGTCCCAGCATCCACTACAATATACATCCTATGTACAGTAATGGCCTCTAGGGCATACATATAACTAACACCGACCTTGCGCGGCGTCTTAGCTTGGAAACGAGAAAACCAGTCTAGATTGCAAAAAAGCAAGAATCATTATTATTAAAGATAATACATGTTTAACAATACAATTTAAGCTTTTCTGCATTGTACGGCCATGAAAGATTACGTCTTAAGGAATCTTGGAGTCAGTATGCTCCTTTGGGCAATACCTCGGTCACGAGGAAGGGGCCGTCCTATTTCGGGGAGAATTTATGTAGCTTCTCTTGGTCCTCGAATTCATTGCGTCAAAAGACTAAGTCTCCTGATTTGAACGCTCGGTGTTTGACCCGAGCATTGTGGTACAGGATGGTTCGCTACTGATATGCGGCCATATTTATTTGTGCCTGGTGCCTTTTCTCCAGCAGAATGTCCAGGTTGCTTCGAAGGGCCAAGACATTGGCCTCGTCGTCGAAGTATTCGACCCGGTAACTAGGTAGACCGATTTCTATGGGGATTATTGCCTTGGTGCCATAACAGAAACTGAATAGGGTTTCCTACAGGGGTGTTTTCCTAGACGTTCGCAATGCCCAGAGTACCCAGGGCAGTTCTTCGACCCATCGGCCTTTCCTTCCTTCCAGCTAGGCTCTAAGGCCCCGAATGATACCTCGGTTAGCTACCTCGGCTTGCCCGTTGCACTGGGAATGAGCGACCGCAGAGAAATTCATCAGTATGCGGTAGTCGCTGCAGAACTCTCTGACTTTTTTGTTCTCGAAGTTAGTTCCATGGTCGATGATGATACACCTTGGAATCCCTAACCGTGCAACTATGTTGTTCTGCAGGAACTTCACAGTAGAAGCTGCATCTGGCTTCCTGATTGGTATGGTTTCGACCCACTATGTAAAGTAGCCAATGGCAATGAGAATATACTTATGCCCCGTATGCCTGTTGGGAGATGGCCGAATATGTCTATAACGACTCTGAAATCACTGTACATAAATTTCTTGTTATTATACAGAAAAGAGTATTACAGCCTGTGTAAGAGTTAAAAGTTATTTTTGTTAAATAAAAGCAAGAAGTAACTTGTACCTCACTGGTAAAGCCTTTACACTGCTGTGACATAGCCTGTGTATTCGAATCCCACCAGACATAATTATTTTAAAGATTTTTCCTTTTAATTTTTCGGAAGCCCAAGAGTTGCACGTGCAATACACGGAGAAATGAAAAGTTTTAGAAAAATCAAACATGCGCAAAAAGGAGTAAACAAAGATATACACATGTGGCACGAATCTCAAGGCTAGCCTTTAAAATCCGACCGCCCGTTTTCCTCTATGGCCACAACCGATGGTCCCGATGTGCCTAAATTCCCCTGTGCTTTTCACACTTGTCTCTTCGAATCCCCTAAACTCCCCTGCACTGTTTGATTTTCCTGCAATCAAATAGAGACTTTTCAATTCACCATTTAACATATTTTTAATGCATTTTAATCCAAATTTTTAATTCCCAAATCTTAATTCTCCACTATAAATACCACCCCATGCCATAGCTCTTCACCATTCTGAAATTTCTAGCAAAAATTCTCTCAAACTCTCTAAATTCCATGTGAAGTTAAGCCCTCCAAGTGGAGTAGCAAGCAAATCTCGACGACTGGAGCACCTCCGACGAAACCACGACACTCGAAGTTTTCCTTTCGTTCTTGTTAATGATCTAAGCTTGTAAGTCCCTTTATCTCCATTCTTTTCCATCTCAAAACTTTTTTTTAAAATAAATCGACAAAAGAGGAGTTATCTCCGATATCATATTCTTTTTACATTTGTAAGGCACGTGTTAAGAAAATTAAAACAAACTAACATGCTACCTTAATCTTAACATAATTTCACATATTTTAGTTTTTAATTTAACAAAATTTTCATATGAAACGAGCATATAATGAACTTTTTCCGTAAAATACAATGAACTTCAGTATCACCCTATCATCGATAATTAGTTTAAATACCTTTAGAAAAACTTCATGGGGTAACGATCTACCCCACACGCACACTATGGTTCTATAGCACGGTATTCTAGAGCTATAGTTAATTTTAAAGAAGAACTTTTTCATTTAAATACCACATCGTTTCAAAAACGGGTTTCTTTTAATCGGTATTTTAAAATCCTTGGCAATTACGCCTGTACAACTCTCGTTAGGGGACTCTCTAATGGATGGTGCGGATTATTGCACATCCTTAGGACAGTAGAGCGAGATGCAGAACTCCTCAAGGAGTATTCGGTCTCGAAAGGAATAAAAGTACGGTTTTTAAGAAACACGAATTTTCTAAACAAAACTAATTTTTGAAAAATTATATAAAATAATCATAAATTCATATTTTCAATAAAAACAAATTAATAAACTATATTTTTAAAATGAAAAATTAGAATTTTTAATAAAATACCACCAAGTTTCCAGAAGAGCTAGTTTTCATAAAAATACCATAAACTTTCAAAAAATTAGGTTTTATCATCAAAACACCACAACAATTAAAATACATGTTCATGAAAACCCTAAATATTATAAATCACCCTCGAGGTTTATTTTCAAACTATATTAAAGTATTTTTCATAAAACCCCCTCGAGATATACAAACAATATTTAAGGACTCTAGATTAATATAGGTTTAAGCGGGATCAATTCTCTTGAGCCCCATGGAGCCGGAGAAAGTGAGTGCTTACCTATTCATGTTAGATAACTTAACGGAGTTATCAATGGCAATTTTCTTGGAAAAAGACACAAATCCTGCCGTCCATGTGCAGCAGTTGTCGATTTCTCCCGAACATAAGAGTTTAACAATTTACATCAATTCACATGAAAAGACATAAATTCAAATCCAAACTCAGATCTAAACTTGAACTCGAACTCGAATACAAACTCGAAATCTAACCTAATTCAAATCTAAACTCGAATATGAACTCGAATCCAATCTACTTGAACCAACTTGACTCGAATCCAGATTGCAATTGTCATGACTCACACATTACTCAACTTACTTGAATAAAATCTACACCTTTTGCAATCTAGGGTTTCGATAAAAACATGTCAATCAATCAATCAAACTAATTAAGTATATTAACCAGTTATAATATATTATACTCGGGGTGCTTGGGATAGTTTCTTATGTGAATCCAACAGTGCTTCAGGAGTCCCGTATTAAACTTTTTTTTTTATTTTACTCGAATATCAGTCGGGTTAACTCATCCATAGCCTAGAACCCCAATGCTAACATATGAAATGGGCCTATGTTTTCTTGCTCCTGGGATCCCACTCTTGAGCTCGTGAATGCTTCTACGGCTGCTTTGACATTCACACTTGGAACTTAACGTTAACATAGTGATCATCTACAGACCTATAGTATATATTTACCCATGATCATATACTCTTTCTCGTCATATATATATATATTCTACACTTGTCATTTTCTTTACTCTTACCTATCTTTGGGACTTACCGAGCGCTAGTTCGCTGACAGGCATTCCATCCATTTTTCTTCTCTTGGAATGTTCGTCAGATATGGTCGAGACGGAGGGGGTTGAAGCCACAGAGGAGGACTACAACCAGATCGCTACTCAGGGCTAACTCAGCTTCACTTTTTCTCCAGTTTATGTATGCCACTTGTTTAGGCATTTTCCTTATTGTATTTACTTTCCAGCATAAACTCTTGTATTTGTAAATATTGGAAGTTGAATGAAAATAAAGATGTTTGTTGAAAAAATTTACAGTCTCCATTTATTCTTGCATTGTGTATTATTGTTTTCAATACGCTTAGTATATTTATTTAAGGAATGACCTTCTCTGGATAAATATGCTGCGGGCTTGCCACGTCACCATTTCTGTCTACTGGGAAGTGGGGCATGACAATATCCATTCCCCACTGGGCGAATGGCCAAGAGAAGCTCAGCAGCGTTAGCTCAGTGGCTGGCAGCCGAGGAATGTTGCCAAAGAGTTGGTATGCCTTGCACCTCCGTACGAGTTTCTTTGCATCGGCGTGGATCGTTGGCTAATAATATCCCTGTAGCAGCGTCCTTTGGATCAGATTGCGGGCCCCTTAATGTGTGCCGCCGACTCTTTCGTGTATCTCCTGAAGAACGTACTCAGCTTCGTCGGAAAAGACGTACCCGAGCAAAGGTTGGGTATACGACTTCTTATATAGAATGCCTTTACTCCACACGAACTGACGAGCTTTCATGTGGAGCCTGCATGCTTATGGTCAGTCCTCGGGGAGCGTTCCATCCTTGAGAAATTCCACTATGGGCTTTCTCCAATCCGGGGTATTCCCCTGAGCAGCATAGTCCCTGTGTATCACTTATGTATCTTCGACGCTGGGCCATGATAGGACTTCGAAGAGGATGTTCCTCCTGTGGTTGGTTGAATAGGAGGAGGCGAGCTTACTCAAGGCTTCGGCTTCGACGTTCATACTCCGAGGAACCTGCTCCACTTGGACATCGTTGAAATTTTTCCTTAGCCTTTTCAATTCGGCAAGATATTTCATCATAAGGAGTTCTCGGGCTTCGAATCGTCCGGTCACTTCGCCGACGATTAATGCGGAATCGCTATAGACTCTGATTTTCTTTAGCCCCACCCCCGAGGCGATCCGTAGGCTGGCCAATAAGGCTTCATACTCCGCAGCGTTGTTCGAGACCATGAAGTCGAACCATAGAGAATACTCCATTGGAACCGCGGATGACCAGCCCGGCTCCACTTCCTTCCTATGTGGAGGAACCATCCACATAAAGTACCCAGTCTGGAATCGCACCGAGTTTTTCTTCGACTGAGTTTTGTGGGCCTGGATTCCGTGCCGGCACTTCTTCTCTGTTTGGAATGGTGCATTCAACCACAAACTCGGCTAGGGCTTTAATAACTTTCCTTGATCGGTACTGGATGTCGAATTGCGACAACTTCCACCTCCATTTTTCCAAGTGGCCCGACGACTCGGGGGAACTGAGAATGTTCCCCAGGGGTCGGTCGGTGAGAATGATGATCGTATGAGCCTGGAAATAGTGCCGAAGCTTCCTGGAGGTGACGAAGAGCGCCAAGACTATCTTTTCGATGCTGGGTATCTTGTCTCTGCATCTTTGAAAATGTGGCTGATGTAGCAAACCGGCCTATGTATTCCCTCGATTCCTTTGATGAATACCGAGCTACCTACTTGGCCGGAGACGGCCAGGTACAGCAGTAACTTATCTCTTTCGGCCGGTCGGATGAGTAGTGGTGGTGCAGACAGATGCGCCTTGAGTTGCTCAAAGGTGACCCGGCACACCTCGGACCACTTGAACCCTGGGATCTTCCTTAAGGTTTTGAAGAAAGGTAGGCACTTATCCCCGGATCTGGACATGAAACAACTCAGAGCAACCACCTTTCTTGTGAGTCGCATGATTTCTACATTGTTCTTGGGTGTCGTCATGTCAATGATGGCTTTGATCTTCTCCGGGTTTGCTTTGATTCCTCAATCGGTAACCATGAACTCGAGGAACTTTCCACCCGTTACGTTAAAAGCACACTTAGCTGGATTCAGATTCAAATTGTATTTTCACAGGACCTCAAAGGTTTCGCCAAAGTCCGTGGTATGCCCGGATGACTGGGTGGACTTCACAAGTATGTCATCGACGTAGACTTCCACGTTCTGCCCAAACTGTGGCTTGAACCCCAGCATTTTTGAGGCCAAAGGACATTACCTTATAGCAGTAGACCCCTTGGTCTGTAGTGAAAGTGGCAAGCTTTTTGTCGACCGGGTCCATCCAGATTTGATGATAACCGAAGAACGCTTCTATGAATCTCAGCAGCTCATGACCGACCGAGCTATCCACCAGCCGATCTATCCGCGGAAGCGTATTATTGTCTTTTGGGCAGGCCTTGTTTAGATCGGTAAAGTCGATGCACATATGCCACTTCCCACTTGTTTTCTTGACCATGACTACATTAGTCAGCCAAGCCGAGTAGTTTAGGTTTCTGATGAAGTCCGCCGCGAGCAGTCGGTCCACTTCCTCCTCAATCGTTTTTTGCTTGACAGGCGCGAAACTCCTTTTCTTCTGTCGAACTGGACGGGCTTTTGAGTCAACTCAGAGCTTATGGGAGATCACTTTAGGGTCGATCCCTGGCATGCCTACAGGAGTCTAAACAAACACATTAGAGTTGTCGTGGAGGAACCGGATAAGGTTGTTCTGAATTTCCCCGATCAAGAGGGAGCTGATCTGGATAGTTCGGCTGTTGTCTCCCTCTTTAAGGGGAACTTCAGATAAGGCCCGGATCTCCTTCTTATTGTCACATGTATCCAACGATTCCTGAGGATCACACGGTCCGTTGGTCAGATCAACTTCTTTATCCTCGGTAATTGTTATGGCGAGACATACCCTAGCGATTTGCTGATCTCCGTAAGCCTAGCTTATCCCACCATCACTTGAGCGCGAGGTGGTAAGTCAAGATCTAAGCTTGAACGGTGTTTAAACTGGGGCAAACCAAGATGATGTCATAAGAGGAAGGAACCGGCGATACGGAAACTCACCGACATTGTTCGTGTTCTTCCGGCCTCCCCAATGTTGAAAGAGAGAGTGATCGTTCCTTCAGCTTGAACGGAGTGGTTAGTGAGCCCGGAGAGAATATGCGCGGTAGGCTGGAGATTGGACGGGTTTAATCCCATACGCTAGAAGCAGTCATAAAATAGGATGTCCGCCAAGCTTCCTGAGTTAACAAGGATTCTCCCGACTTCGTATCCATTCACCCGGGCCATGATCACTAGGGGATCATTGTATAGGACAGATATGCGATGTAGGTCCTCATCGGCGAAGGTGATGGGGGTATTCTTCTTGTACTTCTTGGAGGGGAGCATCTAAGGTCATGATTGGCCGGATACGGCGGGTTTCTTCATTGCTTGGAGTCGAGCCAATGGCGACGACTATGATCTTCCCGGCTGTCAACTCTCCGGTTGTGGGTCGGTCGACCTGCTCCCTATCTGCTTGATGATTGTCTCGCAGGTATTTTTCCAAGTGACCGGAGTGGATCAGCTTTTCGATGTAATCGCGCAGCTGCTTGCAGTTCTCGGTCGTGTGTCCCTATGACCGATGAAAGGCATAATACGGCCCACGGAGTCGCTTGCCCGGCCTTTGTATCATCGGCGGCAGCTTGAAGAATCTCTCTCTCTTCACCTACTCTAACAGCTCGGCCTGCAAGATGTTCAGAGGCGTGTACTCGTGAAACTTCAGAGGATAAGGCTTCGGGCGATCAGCCTTCTTCTTCTCTTCCCGGTCCCTTCTCTTTCAGTCTGTCCAGTCTCCACGAGGGAGATTAACATTCAACTCAGACTCGAGTTAGATTTCCCATTCGGTCCAAACTTTTACCTTGGCCAATGCAAAAGAGCGGAGCCACTCTTTGTGCTTAAGACCGGATCTCACGGCGGTAATGAACATCTCATCCTGGTGTTCGGGTACCTCTAGAAGAGCATTATAGAACCGGGTAATATAACCCATGAAAGATTTCCTGTCCTCCCTCTTGATAGTGAACAAGTAGTCGACCGACCGCTTTTGCCATCGGTTGCCGACGAAGTGGTTAAGGAATTGAGTGGCCAATTCGTCGAGAGTTGAGATTGAGCATAGAGTCTGGCCACAGAACCAGTCTCGTCCATCCCGGATGAGAGTGGTAAGGAATGCTCGGCACTGAGCCATGTCCTAGTGATCTTGAAAGCTCATACCCGTAGTGAACGTGTCCAAGTGTTCTTTTGGGTTGGACTTCCCGTCTAAAAGAGCCACTTTGGGCGGCTTGTTCCGGGAAGAGACCCACTCTCTCAGTAACTGCTCAGTGAAGGACTTCGTGAGAGAGTCCGCGGAGTACTTTGCCGACCCATCGGGTGAATGGGTGGCGAGCTGCATGTTCTCGATCTTCTTCTCAAGGACTTCGATTCGCTGCAAGTGCCCCGAGGATTCTTCGTAATCGAAGTGCCTGCTGTGTCTGCTTCAGGCTTGGATGACGAAGTGGCTTTAGCTTCACTCTATCACATTTCTCAGATCCTCGGGATGAACCTTTCTTGGCTCTCCCCGGCAAGTGCCATGTGCACGGCCTTGGTGATTACAGGGATGTCGGTCTTCCCTGGAATCAGGCGACCTAACTGACGTCGTCTCGAAGGGCGATAAGGTGCAGCGAGCGTTGAAGCGATAGTTCGGTTGGTCCTGAGACCTCGGCGTTGGAATGTTCGGCGCCCAACAAGTCATGGAATCATTTCTTGTATGGGGGTCGTGACTGTCGGAATCGGCACGCCGGTGTTCTGTGGTGCCAGGATTGACACGAGCGAGGCCGAGGACTTAGGCGCGTCCGTCCGCCGTCCCATGCCCGCCATCGTACAGGGGAGCAGGGGTGGCGGTTTAAATAAAGCGCGTCCACCATCATTGTCAGTCGGTCGATCCATGCCGTTAGGGCTTCGATGATGTTGGGAGGAGGAGTGGAACCACATTCGCCTCCATTGCGAAGCACGGGATGGCTCGTACTAGGATCTTGGTTGCGATGATCGCTGGCCACTGAATTGAAGGTGGAAGATCAACTTTTTGGTGGAAAAAATTTCTTAGTTCCCACAGATGGCGCTAACTGACGGGAGTCAGAATCTCCCTCAGATGTTGTCCTCTTTCGATCCTGTGTCTAGCGGGGTTGAAGGTCTGTGATTTGGAGAGAGGGTGTGGATCTCAATGGATTGTTTATTGATGTTAACGCCGAGCTACCTACAAAAGAAGTCTCGGGATAGGGAACCACCGTGGAACCTTCCAACAATCAAGTAAGTACCGGGGAATATTTTGACAGAGTAGCGGCATATTAGGATGAGTTTGTCTTACCTAAATTGTCTGGAGGAGGGGATTATATAGAGGTCTCCTGAGAGCGAGACGTTGCGAGATTCTAGCCGCCCATTTCTCGTAGTGCGTAACGTCCGCATTAATGGTGGGATTCTCCCATTAATAGTGAGATACGCTAGCGCGGGATGCGGGACGTGGTGCGGCGGAGATCTTGCCGTGGCAATATACACGGAGCCATTACAAGGACGCTCGTACCCCATGTTCCTGGCCAAACAGGGACGCTGAGAAATCTCAGCTATAAAATAGCTCGGAAACGAGCAAGGAAGCTGAGGAGGCTCTGCTCTATGATTGCTTGGAGACGAGCAATTGGCTGGTGGTTAGGCGAAGAAGGAACATACTCAGGGGAGGCCCCCCAAAGGTCGGATGCTACCTCGGAGGCGAGATGCCGAGGAATGTCCCCATTACATCATATTTATTCTAGTTCCATAGCTCCCAAAAATATAGTGGGCTTACGTGGACGATACATTATCTGCTGCGTGATGTAATCTGGGGAGTCCCCACTTATGAGTATCATCAGTAGGTGACTGCTCGTTTCTATAAAATGCTCTATTAGCAATGGTTCCAAGTTTTAATAATGATGTTGTTAAAAAGATTATAGTGATGATCCATATCTGTTGCAAATAAAAAACCTGTTGGAAAAAAGATATTCTTTGTAAAAAAAATAAGGACTCCATGCTAATTTTTTTGTTAGTTATACTAGAAAGTTGCCCTGAGCTTGCAAGTGCAGGCGCAAAAAGATTATGATAGAACAAACTTACTTTTATCAGAAAATTTAGCCCAGTCATAATAGTGAAATGATAAGTGTCATCTCTTGAAATTCTATTAATTACTTCTTCCGATCCTTTTTACTTTCATTTTGAAGAGAAAAAAGTGTCCCATTTTACTTGACGTTTTTAGAATAACAAGAAAATAATTAATGATAAAAATATCAATAAATGATACAATACAGAAAATAGCTTGGAAAATTAATTGATAATATTAAAAATGTGATAATACTTTTCTTAATAGTTGAGAGCAGAAATGGTATGATTTTTTTAGTGGTGATATGGCAGTAGATTAATTACTGATATTAAGAAAGTGACAATACTTTCCTTAATCGGTGTGCATTTCTCTAAAATGACAAATAAAAGGGACGGATGGAGTAATTTTTATGATAAGTTGCAATTATTGACGTCTCGTGTTGAATTAATTTTTATGTGTGTGTGCGCGCGTGTTTTTTTATTCAGGATGACATCTTATCTTGTTTTTATGTCAAAAAATAACCTATATAGCGTGCCTAAATCATTGTTTCAAATATAAGTCATATCAGCTAATATATTGAATCATGAATTCTCACGATAACAAAAAAACAAATACCGCTTTGCCAATAAATCGACTGATATTTAAATCATTGGCAAATATATTAGCAGCCTGTGAAATAGAAACTATTATTTGATATAACTGCATATTCTTCGATATTTGATATCTCATATTTGAACAAATTGGCTCGTAGATACCATTAAACTTATATATATATATAATTTTACCAATATATCGATCGATATTTAAAATATCCATATATAATTGCATATCCGTCAATATCTGATATCTGAAATTTGAAAAATTGGCAAAAGTTATTAAGAAGGTGAATATGACATAATAAACTCCCAGGAAAGGATCAACAACAACATAACAATCATGATGCTAAATATATTTGATTGGGGCCTGATGATATTCGTATGTGGGGATTCCTCAGATCGCGACACACAGTAGATGATGTGCCGTCCACGTAAGCCCACTAGATTTCTGGAGGCTACGGAACTGGAATAAGTATGATGTAATAGGGACATTCCTCTGGCCCTCGTCTCCGAGGTAGCATCCGACCTTTGGGAGGCCTCCCCTAAGTACGGTCCCTCTTTGCCTAGCCACCAGCAAATAGCTCGTCTCCGAGCAATCATAGAGCTGAGCCTCTTCAGCTTCCTTACTCGTCTCCGAGCTATCCTATAGATGATATTCTTTAGCATCCCTGTTTGGACGGAACATGGAGCATGAGCATCCTCATAACGGCTCCGTGTATCTCGCCACGGCGAGATCTCCGCCGTGCCACGTCCCGCATCCCGCGCTATCCTATCTCGCCATAAATGCGGACGTTATGCACTAGGAGAAACGGGCGGCGAGAATCTATCATCGGCTCATCCTGGGAAGCTCTTGTCCTGTTCATTAAAAAGGACATCAACATGAGATTTTGCATCAATTATCGTCAGCTAAACCGAGTTACGATGCAGAATAGATATCCTTTACCCCGCATTAACGATTTGTTCGATCAGCTATAGAGAGAGGGGTATTTCTCGAAGATTGATTTGCGATCGGGGTATCATCAGTTGCGAGTCCAGAATGAAGACATTTCGAAGACTGCTTTTCGGACACTCTACGAACATTATGAGTTCTTGGTGATGTCGTTCGAGCTCACCAATACCCCAGCAGCGTCCATTGATCTGATGAACCAGAGTTTCAAGCTTTTCCTCGACTAGTTTATTATCGTATTCATGGAAGATATCTTGGTCTACTCTAGGAGTCGAGAGGATCATGAGCAGCACTTGAGAATTGCATTGCAGACTCTGAGTGAGCACCAACTTTTCTCCAAATTCTCGAAATGCGCTTTCTGGATTGATAGTGTGGATTTCTTAGGTTATATGTTACGAGAGACGGGATGCAGGTAGATCCGAAGAAGATTAACGCGGTACATCATTGGCCCAAACCCGTTTTAGTGACCGAGATTCATAGCTTTTAGGGCTTGGCGGGTTATTACCGTCGCTTCATGCAGGATTTCTCTCGTATTGCTGTACCGATGACCAGTCTAATCCGAAAGGAAGTTCTATTTCTATGGATTGATACTTGTGAGCAGAGTTTCCAATTGTTGAAGACTCGTATGACGACAGCGCCGGTTCTATCCTTGCCCTCAGGCTTAAGCGGTTTCGTTGTATATTGTGACACTTCTCGTGTGGGTTTAAGTTGCGTGTTGATGCAACACGGAAAAGTTATCGCTTATATTTCTCGGCAGTTGAAGAAACAAGAGCAGAACTACCTTACTCATGATCTAGAGATGGCTGCGGTGGTCGTTGCGTTGAAATCTGGTGACATTACTTATATGGTGAGTCGTGCTAGATCTTTACCGACCGCAAAAGTCTGAAGTGTATCTTCCAATTGCGTGATTCTTTACCATCAGGACAAAGCGAATGTTGTATGCCTAGATTTACAATGATGAGATTATGTGGTTGCATAGCGTTCCTACTTGTATAGTTTCCGATTGAGACACACAGTTTACTAGTCTTCTCTGGAAGAATCTTCAGGATGCTTTGGGTACTCTCTTGAGTTTCAATACTACCTTCCATCCACAGACCGATAGTCAATCAGAGCGAAATATTCATACGCTTGAGGGTATGCTCAGAGCTTGTGTGTTAGACTTGGGAGGTAGATGAGATCTTCACTTATCTTTGATCGAGTTCTCCTACAACAACAGCTATCAAGATATGAATTAGATGGCACCTTTCGAGACGTTGTATGGGAGGAAATGTCAATCGCCGGTTTGTTTGACCAATCTTAGCGAGAGTAGCCTCCTAGGGCCTCAGTTGGTTCAGAAGATTTCTAAGAAGGCGCGGCTGATACGTGATAAAATGAGGACCGCCCAGAGTAGAAAGAAGTCTTATGCTGATCGCCGTCACCGCATGCTTGAGTTCGCCGTGCGTGATCATTTGTTCTTCCATATTTCTCTGATGAAGGGTATGATACGATTTGGAGAAAAGGGGAAGCTCAGTCGCAGATATATTGGACCTTTCGAGATCTTAAATAGGATTAGTGCCGTAGCGTAATGTTTGGCGCCCCACCCAGTTTTCTGGATGTACACCATGTGTTTCACGTGTCCATGCTCCACAAGTATCTCCATGATTTGTCTCACGCGATTCAGCTGGAGATCTATTTGTCTTTCACCGAGCAGCCGGTGGCCATTCTTGACCGACAGGTGAAGAAACTGGGATCAAGAGTACTCTCTCCTGTAAAGGTTTTGTGGCATGGACCGAAATATGGAGAGATCACTTGGGAAGCCGAGAGAGAGATACGGAAGAAATTTTCCCATCTTTTTGAAGGTACGCGTAGTTAGATTTTAAATTCGAAGAACGAATTTTCTTAAGGGAGAATATTGAACCATTTCGGAAAATTTTAAAATATTTAATTTTTAGAATTTAATTAATGACATAATGAATTTATTAAGATGATAAATTATTTTAAATGGGGTTTTCATAAATTAGTATATTGATATAAATATGTAAATTATAGAATTAGATTGAGGTTATGTCTAAACCTTTTTAAATGAATAAAACTAATACATTTTCTACTTAAATTGTATTATATCATGTTAAACATATTTTAATTTTAGCAATACAATGATTTTCTCTAAATAAAATTAGGTATAATATCCACCATATGTGGTGACATGTGGAAGACACATGTTTAAAGGAGAAAGAGAGGAAGCATACACACATATGACTTTATCTTCATTTTTCATTCATTCTTCTTCAAACATTCTCTCTGCTTGCTCAAAAATCCCCTCAAGTATTAATAGAAGTTGAAGATTTTCTAGCATTTGGATAGTTCTTGAGTTCCAAAACTAGATAAATACAACTTTCTTTTAATTAAATTAATGATATTATTGTAGTTATAATTCTATTCAAGTATGATAGGATTTTATATGAGTAATTGATAAATTTTAATGAGTTAATTTCAAAGTTTGAGCACTTATATGTATTTTCTTTATTTGAGTTATATGCTGGAAATCAGTGACAATCTAGCATTTCGGAATTTTTATAAAATCCCTTGTTGGAAATTAGCCTTTATATTAAACTATAAATTTGTAGAAAACTGACTTATCTATTAGCAAAAAATTTGGTTAAGTTTTACTATAAACTGAATTTTCTACGAATTTTCAAAGGAAGGGTTTTCCAATTGGAAATTTTAGTTCCAACGGTTGTTTCTTACTCAAATAGTAATAATTTTCTTAATTTTTTTATTAACAATTTAGAAAATGTGAAAACTGGAAGTTGTAGATAATTTTGTGTAGATATCTGTAGAATTTTGTTTGCCTCATTTACTCTATAAAATCAAGATATGCCATTTTTACTGAAAAGATGTTTTCCGGACTGTGAAAAATGTCCAGAAACATATTGTAGTTTTCTATTTTATTTCATGTTGTATACTGGGAAATTGAAAAGGATATTTTGGAATGTAAAAGTTAACTCATTTATCTATATGTATATTTTTATTTTGGATCTAAATATTATGTTTACTATTTTTGGGGATTTTTCAAAGTATTCCTAAAAACTGCAGTTTTCTGAACTGCATTTATAAACGATAGGCTTTCGAGCGTTGTATTTTTCTCGCTGCATATTACCGGTAGTATCATATTATTGACGTGTGTGTCCTTACGTTTGAAGGAGAGTTAGCGGAGGCGTCGAAGGTGTCAAGATGAAGAAAAGCGTTCGCGGGCATCGACTAGCACGAGTCGACTTTCTGTGTAGAATAGCGTTTACAAGTGGGAAATCGGGCGGATGGCGTATAGCACCTCCGACTACCAGAAGCTTTATAAAACTCCGTATCGCTATTTTACTTAACTCCATTCCTGATACTTAACTGCATTTCTATGTTATATACATTATATTGAGTACCATGACACCCCTAATGTACAATTATACTTGATAGAATAGATACATTGGATAGAACACAAGTATAATACTAATGATTCCATGTTGCACAGTTCAGAGACCCGCATGCTACACCACACAACATTAGTACTGCCATGACACAAAGAATTTCTATGTTTAACCGTATTACAATATTTCATGATAGTATTAGTTGCTATTTACCACATTTCATTATTCGAATGCTATTGTCTGTATGATTACATGTTATAGTTTCCAACTGTTGCATGTATAAATTATTCACTTTTGATATCTTAGACTTGATATTTTTATGGATTTGAGAAACCGCGAGCATATTTTTACAAAACTGATTACGTTTTCAAAAGTGCGGTTTTCTCATGATATGATGATTTGAAGTCCACCATGAGTTTCTGGTTTTCATGATGATATATCCGAAACGAGATAGGGTTAACCGATTACGGATATATAGTGGACCCTGTACGACTCTGAGAGGCAGGAAGTCCGTAGGGAGGTACGGGGAGCCCAGCGAGGATGATTGATACTGGAAGTGACATTGGAGCGTGGCGGATATCAGGAGGATTCCGACCGTGGATGAGTTGATTTCAGGAGAGGGCCGATCGGTTAGACGGTACCTACAATATCCAGATTTTTAGTGTCTATGATAGATATGAGATTGATGAGGATTTGATGATAATTGATGTTATTCTTATACGACTTCATTTATATTGAATTTGCATTCATTAGAACGCATATCATATTATACCTTATGATGTTATATTCCTATTCATTGACTTGGCAACTCACCCCCGTTGTGCCTTAGTTTCTTGCAGGACGGACCGCACGGACACTTAGCGGTGTCACCGACACATCTTGTGGGGTTCATTGTATATTTTGTTAGGTGGGTTACAAGTATAGTAACCGCCTCTTTTGTATACGTTTTTCCTTGTATCTAGCGTCACTCCATCAGACCACATTTATTATTTGACTTAGATCGGGTTGTGACTTTATGTATATTCTTTTAGGTCGAACTCGGGTAGATTCGACTAGTTAGCTTAACTTACGCAGTTTATTTATATTTACTTGTGATCCTTCGCTTTCGAGCGTCGTATATAACTGTATGGTTGTGATTCTGCCGTTTGGCGTTGAGATAGCACCCAAGTAGGGATGCCGATATATTTATATGTTTATATACTTGTTTTTATAAAAAAAAAAAAATACAAAGGAAGTGCTGCCGAAATTTCAAATAACGAAAATGCTTTTAACCCTATTTTAAAACACGTTACATATGCTTTAAAAAAAACAATCCTTATAAACAAATTGTGTTTCATGTTAAATACCCTTTTGAAAACTTCACCTTCTTTGTTCTTTAAAAAAGTTTAGATCTTGGTTTTTGCCTTACTTGGAACGTATCGACATCTTTAGACGTCATGTGATCTAAGTGCCTGTCACGTGCCAAATTCATATCGTGACACCTGCCTCCCCTACCCTTTTCCAAATCTCTTCCTCATCCAACCTCCTCCCCCACCCCTTTTCCCGCCTCCTTGACTCACCCCGACCTCCCTCGAACCCCCTTCATCACCACTTCCCCCAAAATCTCCACGATCTGCATCATCATCATCATCATCATCATCATCTCCCTTGTCCTCCGTCTCCACCCATTCCCAATATCACCACCATCTCCTCCATCATCATCATCATCATAATCTTCTTCTTCTTCGCTGCCCTCCGCGCACACCTTTCATTAAAATCGCCATCATCATCATCTTCATCTTCTTCTTCATCCTCCTCCTCTTTGTTTTATGCCCTCACCCATCATTGAACTCTCCTCGAGCCCCCTCCTTCACGGACCTCCGTCTCTGACCTCCCCTTCTTCTTTTTGTTAGAATTTTTATCTTTTCAAGGTTAGGAGTAAAAGGGTAGATCATCTTTTTACCCCAAATTAACGGTTTCAACTTGTATTCGTTAGAGAGGGTATCTTTTTGTAAAAAAAAAACCCGTTAGTATTAACGGTTTATGTCATTGCCACGCCATCTCCCTTTCATCTTAGCTGCCACATCACAAAATTTTAATTATTTCCAAAATACACTCGCCATCATTTCTAACCCTACCCTTGTCCTTGTAGCCGCCGCCACACCGCAGTCTAGTGGTCGCAACCTCACCGCCATTCCATCGCACCGCCTCGTCATCTCCCTTTATGCACTCCTCGAATCCCCTGCCCCCTGCCCCCTTCTCGATCTCCCCCACATCCTCCCGCCTCCCTCACCCTTTCCCCCGCCTCCTTGACTCGCTCCGACCTCCCTCGAACCCCCCTCCCCCAAAATCTCCACCACCTCCATCATCATCATCTCTACTGTCCTCTGCCCCACCCTTTCCCAAACACCACCATCTCCTCCATCATCATCATCATCATCATCATTGTAGCCACCAACCTGCAAAAGGGGAAGACAAGGAAGCCAAAAATAAGGCGAGGTTCGGGTTAGCAAACCGGAGTCGCCACCCATGTCTAAACGCGGGAAAGAAAGAGAAGAGGGGAGGAAAATAATGAAGTATGGGTGAAAACCAGAGAAAAAAGGGGTAAGGAATCACAGTATCTCGATGGAAACCCGGTGAGAGTTGGCTACCCAAGAAGATACCCTAATTGGGCATGATTCGGCTCCGCTTTGAGGAGTTTTTTGAAAGTTTGGTATCAAAATGCACCTTCACAACGCAAGTATGCATGTATGGAGGTATGTAATGCACGTGAGTAGTGGAAAAGATCAAGAAGAGGTGAAGCCGACACGGGAGAATCCTTACAGGTAGAGACTGGCTCTGTCTGCAAAGCAGGGTGCATGGGTGCCTTATGAGAAGGCGCCTAGGTACCCTAAGAACCCGGGCGCTTTCTGAGAAGGCTCCTAGGCACACAGTGGAGCTAAACTTCGAATTTTTTTATTTTTGCTCGGGTCTTGATAACAAATAGGTTCACAGTAAAGAGCCATCGGATATAATCATATCCTCTTTACTTTTCTTGGCCAAAGCTCGCAAAAAAGATCGAAACAAGAGATCAATCAAAGCACTAAACCATTTTTTCTTATTTTTTGAAATATTTATTTTGGATTTTAGAGAGATCTCGATTTATGAAGAGAGTCCTGAGATGGCTCCTCCTCTTTTTATCGAATAGACATCGATCTCAAGTAAATAATGATAAAAAATAAAAAAAGAAATGCAAAGGGGAGAGCCCTTCCACTTGTACAAACAAGGAAATGAGCTAAAAATCAATGAAAAATGAAGAAAACACAAATATGGGATCTTGGATTCCCATTTTTTTCAAAGTTGTTGTTTTTTGAAGGGTTGAAATTCAAGTTAGACAATTTAGAACTAGAGAAATAAGTTCTTCACTCCTAAATCTTAATCCTAAATAGGAAAAATCGGGTTATTCTTTCTCTAGCTCATTTTTTTGAGGTTTCCGTGATTTTGTTTGGGGGTTTCTAAGTTAATCTAAGGGTTATTTTTGTTGAGAAGTGATGGAGGGTTGAATCTTGAAGAGCTCAAGAGAAATATTGAGAGAGTCAAGAAAAACAGAGGGATCAAGAGATGCCCTCTCTCATGAGCATGAGAATACTTATTTATAGAAGAAGGATGGTTAGGATATAAAATACAGTGTTATAATTGATTGTAGAGGGTAGAATAGTTGATATTTTTTAGAGATGAACTGATCTCTATAATTATCTGAGTATATTTCATCCTAAAATGCTTGGACAACATGTAATTTCTTAATAAAGCAAAAGGAGTGAAGTTAGGTATGCTTTTAGGTAAAAAAGATGCATATTGTGGTGTTCATAAGATGAAAATTAAGTTAATGGTTCATTAGGGAAAGAATCCTATGCCACAGGTTTGACAAGTCAAGTGGGGATTAATTATCACTACTCCAGTGTTTAATAACAATTATTAGCTTAATTAACCCATAATAGCTAATATTCAAACCAAATAGCAAATGATATTCAAATGACTAGAAATTTTTTGTGGATGATCATCTAAGCAAGTTATGAGAATCCGTTAAGAAAAATTGACAATTTTACCCTTATGGGCCCACCATATTATTTTAATGATAAAATAATAAGAGGGTTTTGGCTCATCAGGTAAATGTTGTTGATTTTAGTTAAAATTTTTATGGAATGTTCTCATAAACATACTAAGATGATCTGAAAATTTTGATATCATTTGGCTCAAAGAATTAAAAGATAAAAAATCGGAACCGTTAATGGCGATTAAAAGATGATTAGGGAAATTAACAGGTTCCTGGTGAAATTGCCCATCTTTAATGGTCCCAATTGATATAACATGATCAAATGTGAAGATCACATAATGAAAATACTCATCAATTAGTTAGAAGTGATTTTTGGCAATTCTTGAAAGTTCGAGGGGGTTTAATGCAAATATCAAGGAATTTGACAAGTCAATTCGAATTTTATGTTTCAGTAATTTATGATAAATTATTAAAACTTTATATAAAAACTCTCATGATGAGTCATGCAAAAATTCATGAGATATGTACTTTTGAGCGTCTCGAAAAAGGTATTTCGTTCATTTGAACGAATCTTGAACCATACACTTAAATTGCCTCCATGTGTACCAAGATTTTATTTTTATGCAAAAGATGAGATGAATAATATGATACAGATGCAATGGCATGAGGAGGATTTCAAAAATTTTGCAGGGGTAAAAGAGTAAATCGCTGCTTTGTTTGGATGTTTACATATGCCCATATGGGACAGTGATTGGCTACCATTGAAGGCAACCGATTGGCAAAGTCTAGAGACACCACAAAGAAGCAACAAAGTAGGTTATTTTTTTGAAGATATGCTTATAAAATTGCGAATGACTGCAAATATCCTACTTAAAATAGAAAAAAAAGAAGACTCCTACTTTCAGAAAGGGGATTAGCCATGAGAGGAATTTGTTCTGGGGTGAGTTGCCAAGCCACTCTCAAAGTCTGTCCCTTGTTGGGTTGCCAGGATGCAAGATGAAGGTAGTCTAAGTAATGCACGGATGATGTAGATATTCTATATAATGCAACTATTCTAAATGATGCAAAGATGATGCAATGATGGATTGAAACCTAGTACGGGGAACCTTCCAATGATAGAGGATATATTCATGTAACTATATCATGAACGAATTATTATTTGGTTCTAAGGGTACAAAAATAGAGGTTTATCCTATGGTTTGGGATCTATACCTTCAAACAAATATCAACTTATTTGAATTTGACATTTGGAAATGAAGACTAGCATATTGATATGAAAAATCAACTAGTTAGTATCTCATCCCGTGAGAAAAGAGTTTTTTTAAGTTTGGAAAGTCTAGAAAATAGATATTATTGTTTTGAAAGAAATTTTTGTTGTTGTTTTTTAAGAAAAGAAACAAAAGAGTTTTTTTGAAACATAAGTTCTGCGCGTCATCCATCATTTATTTTAAGACGTGTGTTGTGATTTTGGAAAAATGCGCACTCGGATCATAGACATGATGCAATTGATTCCTTGGTTACTGATGTAGAGTATGCGATACACGTTTGAGTAAAAGTGAACGAACTCGGACTCTTAATAGATGAGATTTTTTCGGAATCCACTAGTCGTTCCGATCTTTGCTTTACACTGCCCCTTAATCAAACACTGTGGCCCGTTGACGCGCTTTCTTCTTTGTCAACTTGTGCATATTGGCCATACCAAAAGGGTGCCGATAATGTGACTACGGCGAGTGCTACTAGATCCTTTGCAGGTTTTCACTTAGTAGTGATATTATTATATTTTTTCTTTTCTTTTACGAGTCCGTGCCCTTTCGGGTTTTTGCAAACTCATGGGTGGTCTCGCCGTTTTTACTCACGAAACCTTTTCTGATTTTCATTCGTGCCCCTTTTCTTTTTGGGCTACCCTTTTTTTTAAAGTCGAAACAAACTAAATAGATACAATGATAACAGTCATGCCCTCAATATGATTTCTTCGAAAGATAACTTAAACACTACAAAAGCCGGGATCGGATACGTTGTAACTCTTATCTCTCACTATATTGCTTGCTGGACTTGTGAGGACTTTTCCGGTTGTAATAGGGATAAGGTTGATCAAAGAATTTCAGTTAGGCTCAAAAGATGAGAGTAATTTTGGCGACCAAGATTGCCGATAATTTGCTCTTCCCTTTCTTGCCATTTTTTTCCTTTCCTTTTTGCAATTTTTTTTGGCATTTTGGGGATTAAAACTCCTTCTCAATGTGTACAAGGGTGTATAAAAGAAATTAAAAGAAAATGTTCAAAGTGGTGTGGAAATGGAAATAATTCATAAATGGTATTTTTAAGAAAGTGGCGGTTAAATGAAGGCCTTGTCTAGCAAACTTTATAGTGGAGACACGAATTTAAATATAGTATTTCCAAAGATATCCACCATTTATAGGCCCAAATCTATCCGTTCCATCCATGGTGATGAGTAGGTAAGCATTTCCAGGGTATGCGCGATCAACCATGAACGGTCCTTACAAATTTGGCACAGATTTACCCTTGTTGGTGCTTGTCGGACATATCTTCATGAGCACTAGATCACATTTTTAAAATGATATCTCGTGAACCTTCTAGTTGTATACTCTCACCATTCTTCATTGATAGCACTATGCATCATGTAACACCCTAGAACGATTGTATGATGTTTGATTAATAAATTGAATTGATTGTTTTGCTAGTGATTTTGAGTATTGTTCTAAAAAGCTTGTGAGCCGGCTCAATGTAAAATTGAACTGTTTCTTATATCCAGAGAACAAACAATATCTAGGAAAGACCTGTGAGCCGGCTTATGCATCCATGAGCCGTCTCAAATTGACGTGCACCTAATATTGTTTCTTGATATGATCCTGACTTGTTGTTTCTTTAGGTTTTATTTTTGGTTATTATTGGATTAGTAAAAGTGATAAAAGATATGCATGGTTTGAAATTGAATTATATTTTACCTTATCTAAAACCCTAGTCCTAATTGGTTTAATACTTTTAGAATACCCGACCCATGGATACCTATACTATTTAAACTCTTTTATTTCTCATGCAACCGATAACACAAACCCTAGCAGCCGATCCCCTATTCCTCAACAACACTGATCTTCATCATCTTCATCAACATCGTCTTCTTCATCCCGATTCATCAAGAAACCAAACCGAGCATCAAGGAAGGAGTGGATCTTGTGTGGTGTTCAGTCGAAAATATCGCACTTTTGATATAACATTTTCCTTACTTTTGATAAATATCTAAAAGTGTTTATTATAAATATAGAACATATTTGGGGTTTATCTGCAAAATACTATTTACCATATGTTTATATATTATAATTAACATTATAATGGAAAATATATGCATATAATATTTATATAATATTTTTATTATGCATATCATATCAACTATTCTAATCAAGATTCTTTAAAAGATATAACATCATACAAATGGTTAGAATAATATCTCTATATCAAATATTACTAACATTATTCATGGAGATATTGTGCAAGATTTAGCTCAGGTCAGAAGATCGGGATATCGAGATGTCGGGAATCAAAAATCTGCTGATGAAGTTAAATAAAATCGAAGAATCAATACTGGCAGAGACTCAGAAAATATTTTCAAATTCCAGATATCTAAAAGATCTCCACGTGTCAACATGTATAAGCCCCAGAAAATTGAAGCCCTAATTCTCCTATCCCGCCACGGTTCCGCAGCCAAAACATGAATATTGCGGCGGATCCGCCGCCGTTCTAAGGAGTTAGCGTATGGGATTTTGTGGGTAGGATCTTCTCAACAAACCATAATACTTGGAATCTAGGGTTTGTATTTTCTGTGACTATAAATAGGACCGAGGGCTAAACCTAGAAACTATCACCTTTTACACGAAGCAAATCACCGTCAAAGAACAAGTGATCCACGACAGGTCCGCGATTCAACGTGATAAGACGACGTGAGATTCGAAGGAGCATCTACTTCCTACGAGACAGATATCGGGAGCAAATTCTTCTTCCTCTTGTAATCTAAACTCGAAGAATTGTACTTGTGAAGTTGATTAATAAAGGTAGATCATTAGTTTAATTATTTCGTATTTACATTATTCGCATTTACATTATGATCTCTATCCGTTCTTCTTCTTCTATCTCCATCATGCGCGAGTAATTCTCCGCTTGATAGGGTTTGTAGGATTAAGATAGAACAATGGATGAGAAAATACTTTAACTTCTTTTAAGTCTTAGGAAGTTTATAAACTGTAGTAAAAGAATCGTTAATATCCTAATCGGACGCACTACCAATTTATTGCTAGTCTCGACCGCGATTTGAAATTAGATTAACAATTGTTTTGTTAAGGGCTAAACATGAATAGAGATCAATGAAAGGACAAGGGTCAATAGTGGGGAAACCCTAGTTTCTTTCAAGAACCCTAATTCTCATTCATCACTATCAATCTAGTTTTAAATCTATCAAAAGATAAAAAGAGTTATCTTTATTAGTCACCCATGACTACTAAATCCTAACGAACCCTACAAGCCATGTTCTTATATAAATTCTACATCCGTGTTAAACATAGATCTAGAATTTATTCTCCTTTCTTCTTTTACTCTAATCAACTCATCTAAAGCAAGATTAAAAGTTCCACGCATCTCTGCGGACGACCCGTACTCATCTCGGCTAGCTTCACGCGACACCGTTATTAATAGCGGTTACTACTACACACTTTCACAGAATCAATCACGTAGGTTCAAGCATCATCTTATCGTCATCGTTGTTATTGTGTGATCATACTGTTGGATATAGTGTCCTCAAGGCAATTATTGTAATTGCAGGTATGCGATTATGATAATTGAAGGAGGACCTCTACAGGTAGAACAATCTTACTCGAAATGATAGTATGCTATCTGGTTTGTCTTTATCAATGATGTGTACACGTTTTACTTGTTATTACGTGTCGCTAATACATAATGATGAAGCCCGTAGGATTCTTGCTTGACTGCCAGCATTATGATGGCGATCATATGCATGAGAGCCGGGTGGTCTATAAGCACATCCTTAAATGTCCCTAATCGTAGGAGTATCGAGACTGGGCATCGATATTCCGGAGTAGACTAGTGTATACGTTTCGAGATCCCGACAAGGGGCGGTGGCCGGTCTCATAAACCATTGGTGTTATGTCACCTAAGATAGTATACAGGTGCTCACTGGAGGTGAGTACACTAGACGGACTCGCCGAGAACTTCTATATGGTATTATATCTATCGTCAGATGGAAGTTTTCGAGTGGCATTTGTACAAGTTAGTATTTTGACCTGAGATCGCCATTTGTCTCGTGTGAGTTCCTACTGTACTTTGATTACTACCCTACCACGGCTCAAAGGAGTCGTGTAAACATGTTTTAGTTGGATACAGTCCTGAGCCACATGGAGGCAGTGAGCGATTGTCGGGGATTTGTCTATCTTGATATTAGGAGTCAATGTCGTGCTATGTTCGGTTGGTTATCATCCTAAATCCGTGGCCACGGTAGATGAGATTTACTGATATGAGTCCATTAGTTTCTCGGTTGGTGATGAGCTTGACTTCGACATGACTTATCGGGTTATTAGGGGTCTGGCGTTTCCACCCTCTAGACTCGGTATGCGATACTCTGAGACGAAGAGACCGGACTGTACGGAGATTGTCACATTCATGCTCAGTAGGGTTCAGACGTACTTGATTGTCGACCTCTCTTTCGACAGATACCTGGGTAGCCGTTACGTACAGCTAGTGCCGCTGACATGCTTGTGGTTTTTAGATTTATCCAGTAAATCACTTCCAGCGTATTTTCGAGTCTTTAGAGTCCCATACAGAGGGTTTTTCCAGTTCAGGAGATATAATGTAGATGATGTATGTTGTTGCATACAAGGTGTCCAATTAAATACATGTACAGGCTACACGGAATTTAATCGGACGGTTGATAATACCAGCGGCTTAGGATTAAGCCGGATTATTAAATCAAGTTTTGATTTAATAATATATATATAATATGTATATTCTAGTATTATTGTTCACTATTCATTTTCTCTCTCTTGGCTATTTGTATTTTTGTACAAATACGCGCATATGTATTTTTGTACGTATACCGGTATGTATTCCGTATTTATACGGAATTTGTTTTAGAAGATGGACACTTCATTTCTTGATTTTTCTTTTACAGAAAATCAAAAATGAGGTAGAGGATGAGGTGTAAAGAAGTATGGTGTAGAGAGGTATGGCCTTGCATTTAAATATTGATAAAATCATTTGTGACAACCATTTTTCCATGGTTGCAAAATGATGAGCCATTCTTTTTCTACACTCGTATTGTTTTTCCTACACTTAAAGACTTAGCCAATTTTCCATGACTTCTTCTTCTTCTTCACCTCCTCCTCCTTCTTCTAGGTAGCTCACTTGAGCTTAGAAAAGAGAGAAAAAGACAGTGAGAATATACCTACATCCCCACTCTACATTCGTAGCGAGCTTGGAACGTCGGTAACTTCACTAGGTGAAGCCGGAGCTTGGATCGGTTTTCCTCAGGTGGATCTGCTTCGGCAAGGGCGGTTGCCACTCAAGCTCGATCCGGAAAGCGTACATGGAGCATGGAGGGGTCTTCCACGATTGGGTGCACACGCGTCAAAGGTAGTATTCCGTATCTGTGCATGCTTGGTTTGCTAGTTTAGGAGTTTGGATCGATTCTAGGTTCGGGGTTCCTTCGTGTTTGCTCAAAATTTTTGTTCTCCATCCATGCCTCCGCTGCGCCGTGGGCACTAGGGAACCCTACAGTGGTATCAGAATCTCCCAAACACCTTAAACTAAATAGTTACGACATTAGAAATCGTTTTTTTTCGGGCATCGAAAACTGTCGAAAAAACAGTCCCGAATTTTTTAGTTTTGAGATGTTTGCACACACCACGGGCTCATGGTTCAAACGGAAAAGCTGCGGGGTGGTGCATGGGCATCCCGGGGAGACCCAGGGGGACCGAATGGCTGTGCCCACTCCCTAAGACCCCCACAAGGTGGTCTTGGAGGTGGAGACCCGAAACTGCCCCCATAGGCAGTTTCGGTTCTGCCTCACCCTCTGGCCACCTCGTGGTGGCCTCGGGGGTGGGGTACCCCCTCTAGGCCCCTCGACTCGAAATTAATTTTGTGCTCTAAATCCCCGCAAAGCTTCGGGCGTGTTTCATTTTGATTCGGACTTTCGAATTGGCTCAAAACTTGACTTTTTTGGATGTTTAGTGCACTTGGTTTTTGATCCTTGGTATATTTGGGATGTGCGATAATTGTGTTTTGGAATTCTAATGTCGTGACTTCGTTTGTATGAGTGGATGTGTTGTTAACATTGTCTAATTTCTATATGTTAGTTGTATGTATGCCTTAGAGGCCATTATTATACATGTGATTTATATTATAGTGGATGCTTGGACATATATAGGGAGGACTTTCTTGCTCGACATGATAGTATACTATCTGGTTGCTCTTTATCTTAACATGTACACTTATTGTCTCTCTATTACATGTTGATAAAGCCCTTAGGACGAGTACTTGACTACCAGGATTATGATGCAGATCATACTAGTGGGGCAAAGGTAGTCGGTAAGTACATCCTTCAAATGTTCTTAGTCGTGGGAGTATCGAGACGGGGCATCGAAATTCCAGAGTAGACTAGCGTATACGCTTCTTGACCCATATGATGGACGATGGATGATCCCGCATCCATTGGTGTTTAACATCAAAGAAGGTATACGGGTGCTCAGTGGAGACTGGGTATACTGAACGGACTCGCCGAGAACTCGTAGATGGTATTATACCTTACGTCAGATAGCAGTTCTCTGGTGACACTGGTACAGGTTAGTCTGTCGACCTGAGATTGTCATAGAGTCTTGTGTGATTCCCACTGTGCTTTGATTTCCACCTTATCACATTTAAGAGAACGTGCAAAACGGTGGTATTTGGGTAAATACCCGAGTCACATGGAGGCAATGAGCGATAGGAGGGGATTTCGTCTCTCCCGGTATTGGGGGTTGATTTTGCGCTATGCTCGATTGGCCATAACAGGAAATCCCTGGCCAGGGTTGCTGAGATTTACTGGTAAGTGTTATCAGTAGTTTCTCGAACCGTTATGAGCCTCACTTCGGCATGACTTATCAGGCTATTGGGGTCTGACGTTTACCACCCGCAGGATGAGATATGCGACATATCAGACGAAAAGACCGAACAGTACGGTAGTGTTACTTATTTGGTTCGCAGGAGTATGAGCAGGCTTGCTTGTTGATCTTCTGATTGCTCAATACCTGGGTAGCCGTTACGTCCAGCTAGCACCGCTGACGGCTTGTGGGTGACTGATATGATCATCACCTACTGCCGGCGTATTGATGAGTCTTTAGAGTCGTACACAGAGGTTTCCTGGCTCAGGCGAAACGAAGTAGGAGCACATATGTGATATGTGCGGGACCGAGATTAATACGTGTATGTGATACCGTATTCTATTCTCGCGATATGCGATATCGGTCGGTTATATGTGATATAGCCGGGTTATCGAATCAAGTGTTGATTCTATAAGTTGATACATATAATATTAGTCGGTTATATGTGATATAGCCGGATTATTAAATCAAGTTTTGATATAATAATTTGATGTATAATTATATATTTTATATATTAATTTACATTAACTAATATTAGCTCACTTAAGCATTTTTTCTCTCACTTGTATGCACTTAATATATATGTGATATATATTATTGTGTCATGCTAGTTGCTATCTGCTATATGGGTGTATGAGACTCACACCATGCTTATAATAATGTAAGGTTTTATTTATTTAAAGTAAATCAATTTAGTTGGAAATTAGTCACATGGTTAAGCTTAGTGGAAGCTTGTAGAACTATTGACTTTGTCCACTAATTTTTTTTATTAGAGATATTTATTAACCTAACCATTATTGTTTAGCCATGGGTTAATCTCTACAAGAGTTGGTATGAGATATATCTCACCCATGGTTGCTATTCTCACTCATGAGATTCATTCTACACTTTCTTCACTCCTTGGTTGCTTCTTCTTCATCTCCTTCCTCAAGCTCTCTAGGTTTTTGGGAGGTGAAGAAAATTAGTGAGAAAAATTATTCTAAAGTGAGCAAAATTCCCACTTCATCAACCTACACTAGATTAGCCATTTAGTTTAGATTGTTTGCTTTACAATTAGTGAAGAGGTAGCTTGAGTTAGTGTCTTCTCGACGTAGATCATTTTCGGCCTCGAAGACTTCAAGAAAGCTTGTTCCTTTCATCTTGTGGTGCCTTTCTATAGTCCGGGAGTTCATTATTTAGAGCGAAGGGACTACTACACGGAGCTATTGAAGTGAAAGACCGGTCTACAAAGGTTGTATTTCTTTTTCACTTAGATGTAAAGATATTTACATGCTAGTTTCGTCTAATTCTCTAGTTATGATTCTAGGTTAGGGTTCTTTAGCACGCCAATTTTTTGAAAACAGCATGGTCGATGCCCTCCGAAACCCAATGGTGGTGCTGCGAAACCCTACAGTGGTATCAGAGCCATGCTAGAGAATTAGACGATATTTCTAATATTACAAAACCGAAATAACTCCGAAACATCGAAACATAAAACCTAATTTATGTCGAATTTTTTAGAGTGTCTAAAATTTATGTAAGCAGTTGCAGAATGTTACATGAGATGTAACATGAACACCACACAAATACAAACCCGATACGCCGGATTTGACCTGGCAACATAGAGGATTTGACCGGCCCTACCGGTTTTATAGGCTTGTTCTGGCTTCATTTTTGCATGGTGTTCCAGTCTATGGGTTTTGGTGTTTCAGGTGTTGCTTGTTTTTATTGAGATTGCATATGATGTTATCTTTATGTGAATGCAATTCGGAGTGTTTCGTAGTCGTAATTCTAATATCATTTCGGTTTATCTTGACGACGATAAAAAGTTCGAACGAATATCAATAGCCCATTTTCTCCCTCGCTGGAAATTTTCCAAAAGTTGGATTTTTCCAAGTTTAAAATCTTCAGAAAAGTATGCAAGTAATTCTATGGACCCTCTAGAAGAACGATACCCAAACTCGACTCTTTGACCGTGGAGCCACGGGAAAATACTAGGGTTTGTGGCAGTTCCGCGACGCCATGAGTGAGGCGTGGGTCGACCCTTCTACGGTTGTTCCATAGGTACTGTGGTATGTTCTGGGTATTTTTTAAATTGTGCTCAAGTGTTGAGTTTTCTAGGAAATGTGGGTGTTTGTTGATTCGTTCGAAAAGTTTAACATCGTCTAGCCATCTGTGAATTGTCATACAATACTTGGAATCCACAATATTTAGTTTTGTGAAAACTAATTTGAATTTTGT
This sequence comes from Agapanthus africanus, assembly GCA_030015575.1. NCBI lineage: Eukaryota > Viridiplantae > Streptophyta > Magnoliopsida > Asparagales > Amaryllidaceae > Agapanthus > Agapanthus africanus. The sequence continues at coordinate 746,924,292 of CM057341.1, read as the reverse complement.
AAACCTAACAGTTTAGTCTCATTTGATCGGTTGCCACGGGATTTTGATGTGGATCAAAAGTCCGTCGCAATCATGTAGCGTACGCAGATACTTGCCTGGTAACCTTACTAGATAGCCACGCCCCATAGCCCCGACCAAGTGATTGTAGGAGAACCCAATTTCCAAAAGCATCCTCCTGGGTGCTCGCGGCCGCGGTGTTCCTCCTAAGTGCACTTCGTCGACGGCATCGGGGGTGTGGCTGTCTACTAAAGTTTCCGATAAGCATTCGATCAGGATGTCGGGAATCTTATTGAATTACCCGACTGGTTATTGAAAAGTTTTTTCAATATCGAGACTAAAATGCGGGGTTTATAATTGTTAGGCATGCGATGTCTAAGGAATTCATTTGGTTAGGCATGAAATCCAAAGTATGTGATACATTAGGTTTATGATGTCTACGGTGGTCGCAGATTCCAATTGTTGTAGTTTTCACTTTCTTTTCTACGACCGTAAGTTTAATATGTGGTGTATCGCCGGTTTCGTTGCTATATATCAACGACAATTGGGATATGCATATTTACTTACGTTGATGATATGTGATGTTATGTGTTGCTGTGATATGTTATATTGGATCTTCGTGTTTGAATAGCCGGGGGGGTTTGCGTGAGATGAGAGATTTTCATTTTCATTCATATAAAAACTTATATGTAATATTCTTTTATTGGGGCACTTCTGGGTTGAGGATGATGTCACCATTGATGTATATTATTTACTTTTCCGCATTAGGATAGACCCAAGGAGGAGAGCACAAGTAACCGGGTTCTAGAGTCCAGTGGGAGACCATCTCGAGGAGTCGAGACCGAGTCTCCTAACTCTAGAATTAGTATGGTTGCTTGCCGCTCTCATAGGGTTCTAGGGATGTGGGTTTGGCTATTCATCATGACCGTGGAATCCGTGTTTTTTACTGGTTTAATTTAAAACACGGAATTCCTAGTATATCCAATATTTCATATGCGGACTTCTGTTGCTGATATTCTGTGATGTGATCACTTTATATGATGAGACGAATGTTGTTATTATATATATGATATATAATAAGCGTTGCTTATGTTTTATACCCGCGCTAGCCCCGCCCCACAATGTCGTTAGTTAAGTAACCTAACGGTGCATAACGGGACACTGTGGCGAATGCGGATGGCATAAGCATACGTTATATTTTCTTTTCTTCTGTGATGCTTAGGAAGCATAATTGATGGGACTTCATTAATGAGATTAATGAAATAAAAGAAACCTAAAGATGTTGTAGAATCCTGTTTTAAAAACTGGTAGTTCTAGTTCTTGCTTTGCATAGCGGTATTCTTTGTAGAATATCCAGCACCTTATTCGATAAGGAAAGAGCCGAGATATCTTCATCGGGAGTGACCTTTTTAGCGAAACTGGCAGATGCTACAACCCACTTGGTTTTGTTTTTGATTGCTTTTTTAGTTCACGCTTTGCATAGCAGTATTGCTTGTAGAATATCCAACATCTTATTCGATAAGGAAAGAGCCGAGATCCCTTCACCGATAATGACCTCTTTAGCGAAACTAGTAAAGGCCTAAAAAAACACTCCTTTACAAATCACTCGATTCTACAACGATATCAAGTTCATTACACAAAAGATTTTCTTAAAAACCTATCATAGCCCTCCGTCATTTCAGATAAGGACTATTTAGTATTCGTGCTGCGTTTGTTGATCTTGTCAAGGCGTAGTGTGCGGTAGCTTATTAGCGCTTATCTGCAAAGCATGAGATGCGATTGGATTAGGGTAGTCGTGCGTCCTTGTTGACCTTGTCAAGGGTCATGCGGGTGGGTTTAATTCAATCATAAAATGTATGGGTTGAACTTGACTTGCGATTTATGCTTTATTGACCTTGTCAAGGTCATAGATCGCTTGGGGAAAAATATTATCGGGAATTTCAAGTGTTGAAATTTGCAATGAAATTGCATACCTTCTATGAGATAGTTGGATCCCGATACCCACTGCGAGTAAGAGTTACTCCTGGGAGAGTTTTGCACATTACAATTAGTCGATCAAAGTAGGTGTCTAGAAAGGTGTTAACAGGGTTACGCGCCTGGGAAAACGAGGTTTATTTTAATTAGGTCCGTGCGAGAGCACAGGAAACCTCCCTCAAAGTACCGACACTGGCCTGGCCGAAAGATTGGCGAACTTGTAGAGTGTAATTAATCCCAGCTAGTCTAAGGAAGATTTGATAAAAACAGTGGGAACCATCCTGATTAGATAAAATAATAACCAATCTGATCTTGCAAGAGCATACACCGAGTGTTTTCTTCTCTCTCCCTCTCTCTCCTGGTAGCGACCATGTCACGCCTTAATCAATATTAAAAAAATGGATGTATTGACCGAACCTGCTTATTATACTGAGCTGGGGAATGCCGGTTCCGCTTTATCTTATAATTGTTATAAGTCCGAGCAGGAAACAGGGGAATATCTGAATTCCCACTCCACCCATACGAGGAATAAGCATGTTGATGCATATTCTTCAGGTGTGTTCATTACCGAGAACTGTTTCTCAGTATCCTCTACGTCCCAGGTATAAGATACCGGATCAGGATCCTACATATGTAATCTATTACATAGGCTACAGAAAGGTAGAGAACTGGGAATGGGTGATATGTCTCTAAGTGTTAGAGAATGGTGCAATTATTGCAGCCAAATCAGTTGGCAAATATCACCTTGTATTACCAAATGGTAAATACAATGATTCTGAATAAATGTTATTCGATACTGAATCTGATATACAACATTACATCAGTTTTCTTTATTAAGTTAAAGAAGGATATAATTTTGTATTGCAGGATACTGTTGTGAACATTTTCTTTAATCAAGAGTTGATTGGATCAGGCATGTTATGTAATGGCATATATGTTCTAAATCAAACAACAGCTCAAAGTATATAGAACACACACAAGAGGAGTAGTTCAGAAATGAACGAATCCTTCTTGTGGCATTGTAGACTAGGTCATATCAATGCGACACAACTAGCTAAGTTACATAAGGATGAATATTAGAATCTGTTCGAATTTTCATCTTATAATACCTGCCAGTTTTGTCTCAAAGATAAAATGACCAATACTCTATTTACTGGAAACAGAGAAAGAGTTACTGAACTCTTGGGACGGATACATGATGATGTATTCGGTCTTATGTCTACAAATGCCAGGCTTGGTTCTTCGTACTTCATTATATTCACTGATCATCTCTCAAGATTCGGACATATGTTCCTGTTGAAACACAAGTCTGAAACTTTTGAGAAATTCAAGAAATATAAGCTTGAAGTTAAGAACCAGACGGGTAGAAGTATTAAGTCCTTCGATGAGATCGGGAAGGAGAATAGTTGGGCATGGAGTTCCTGGATTTTCTAAACAGAGAATGGGATTCTCTCTCAGCTTACTCCTTCGTGTACACCACAGCACAACGGTGTATCGGGACGGAGGTATCGCGCCCTATGAGATATGGTGCGCTCTATGATGAGCAATGTTGAGTTACCTGTTTCTTTTTGGGAGTTATGCACTTGAGAACCTACATACCTATTGAATGGGGTTCCATCCAAATCAGTGTCTGCCACTCCATATGAGATATGGAATAGGAAGAGACCATGTCTTAAACGAGTTAAGATATGGGTTTGTCTGGCTTATGTTGAAAAGAAAAATCCGGACAAACCCAAGGAAAGGTTAGTTCTGTATAAGTTTGTTGGATATCCCGAACATTCGCGAGGGTATATCTTCTACCACACTAAGGAGCAAAAGGTGTTTTGTTTCTCAGCATGCCACCTTTTTAGAAAAGGAATTTCTTATGGAAGAAATTTGTGGTCATGAGGTAGAACTGGAAGGAGTTCCAGCTAGACAAACTAACAGCTGATGATTTGGTGAAACCAAAGGATTCAATAGTCTCCAACGAACCTCAGCCTCTACGCGAATTTGATAGGGTTCCTCATTTACCTGAGAGATACTACGGTTTTCTCGGTGATGGTGGGAGCGAGGATTGCATCATGGTAGATGATGACCCAACTAGGTTCAGGCAGGCCATCACGGGTGGGGACTCTGTGAAAAGGCTGGATGCAATGCAATCAGAGATGGAATCCATGTACACCAACAAAGTATGAGTTTGAATATTGCACCTGAAGGGGTAAAACCCATCAAGAGCAACTGGATCTTTAGAAGATTCTTGGTGTAGATGGAAAAGTTGAGACTTTCAAAGCTAGATTTGTAGTAAAAGGCCATTGTCAATAACCAGGTGTGGTTTATGATGAAACCTTTTTCTCTAGTGGCTATGTTTAAGTCCATCAGGATTAAAGCAGGCATCGCGGAGTTGGAATATCTATTTTGATGTGGCAGTCAAAGTGTTTGACTTCATTATAAAGGTAGATGAACCTTTTATATACAAGAAGATTGTAGAGAGTAAGGTTGTCTTCCATGTATTGTACGTACATGATATACTCTTGATAGGAAATGGTTTCCTATGCTACAATCGGTCAAGCACCTCTTATCACGAGGATTATCCATGGAAGATCTGGATGATACTTACTACATCTTGTGAATTATGATCTATAATGATAGATCTAAGTGGTTGTTGGGAGTGTCCTAAATCCAGATACATTAACACCATACTAAAGGGGTTTAGTGTGGAAGATTCAAAGCGTGGTGGTTCGCCCACTTACTCAGGAATCACTCTCTCCAAAAAGATGTTTCTCAAGATTGATTTGGAGAGAGCTCACGTGCAAGGGATACCCTATGCTTCGGCAGTAGGCTTTATCATGTATGCGATGTTATGTACCAGACAAGATGTAGCTAACTCACTAGGAGTAGTGATCAGGAATCAATCGGATCTTGGGAGAATCACTGGATAGCTTTGAAGGACATTCTTAAGTACTTGAGAAGCACTGAAGAAATGTTCTTGGTTTTTGGTAACTGTGAACTCTAGTGGGAGTCCTTTACCAATTCATGCTCCCAGAGTGATAAGGTCGACTTAAAGTCAGTCTCGGGCTTTGTTTTTACCCTCAGTGGAGGAACGGTATGTTGGAAGTGTTCCAAGCTAGATACCGTGGCAAACTAGACGATAAAAGCTGAATACATCGCTATCAACGATGATACCAAAGTGGATGTCTGGATATTTCTTGTTCATGAGATGAACATGGTTCCTACCATTTAGCGTCAAATAACTGTTATTGTGACAACAATGGAGTTGTGGCTTTGGCCTAGGAACCCCGGTCCCATCAGCAATCCAGATGTATTCTGAGGACAGTATCACCGGATCAGGGAGATGGTTGATCTCCAAGGGATCGAGCTAAGGAGAGCTGACGCAAAGGATAACGCGGCAGACCCACTCACAGAGGCCTTTCCCTAGAGAGACTATTATGGGACATTGGATATTAGATACCACAACAAATGGCCTTAGTGCAAGTGGAAGATTGTTAGTTATATGTATGCCCTAGAAGCCATTATTATACATGTGATGTATATTATAGTGGATGCTTGGACATATATAGTGAGGACTTTCTTGCCCGACATGATAGTATGCTATCTGGTTGCTCTTTATCTTAACATGTACACTTATTGTCTCTCTATTACATGTTGATAAAGCCCTTAGGATGAGTACTTGACTACCAGGATTATGATGCAGATCATACTAGTGGGGTAAAGGTAGTCGGTAAGTACATCCTTCAAATATTCTTAGTCTTGGGAGTATCGAGCCGGGGCATCGATATTCCAAAGTAGACTAGCGTATACGCTTCTTGACCAATATGATAGGCGATGGATGATCCCACATCCATTGGTGTTTGACATCAGAGAAGGTATACGGGTGCTCAGTGGAGACTGGGTACACTGAACGGACTCGCCGAGAAGTCCTAGATGGTATTATACCTCACATTAGATAGCAGTTCTCTAGTCACACTGGTACAGGTTAGTCTGTCGACCCGAGATCGTCATAAAGTCTTGTGTGATTCCCGCTGTGCTTTGATTTCCACCTAACCACGTTCAAGAGAACGTGCAAAACGGTGGTTTTTGGGTATAGTCCCGAGTCACATGGAGGCAATGAGCGATAGGAGGGGATTTCGTCTCTCCCGGTATTGGGGGTTGATGTTGCGCTATGCTTGATTGTCCATAACAGGAAATCCCTGACCAGAGTTGTTGAGATTTACCGGTAAGTGTTATCAGTAGTTTCTCGAACCGTTATGAGCCTCACATCGGCATGACTTATTAGGCTATTAGGGTCTGACGTTTACCACCCCGAGGCTGACATATGCGACATATCAGACGAAAAGACCGGACTATACGGTAGTGTTAATTATTGGATTCGCAGGAGTATGAGCGGGCTTGCTTGTTGATCTTCTGATCGCTCAAAACCCGGGTAGCCGTTACGTTCAGCTAGCACCGCTGACGGCTTGTGGGTAACTGATATGATCATCACCTACTGCCGGCATATTGACGAGTCTTTAGAGTCCTACACAGAGGTTTCCTGGCTAAGGCGAAATGAAGTAGGAGCACACATGTGGTATGTGCGGGACCGAGATTAATACGTGTATATGATACCGTATTCTATTCTCGCAATATGTGATATCGGTCGGTTATATGTGATATAGCCAGGTTATCGAATCAAGTGTTGATTCGATAAGTTGATACATATAAATTACTCGGTTATATGTGATATAGCCAGATTATTAAATCAAGTGTTGATTTAATAATTTGATGTATAATTATATATTTTATATATTAATTTACATTAACTAATATTATCTCACTTAAGCATTTCTTTTTCTCACTTGTATGCACTTAATATATATGTGATATATATTATCACGTCATGCTAGTTGCTACATGCTACATGGGTGTATGAGACTCGCACCATGCTTATAATAATGTACGGTTTTATTTATTTAAAGTAATTCAAATTAGTTGGAAATTAGTCACATGGTTAAGTTTAGTGGAAGCTTGTAGAATCATTGACTTTGTCCACTAATTTTGTTTTACTTGTGATATTTATTAACCTAACCATTATTGTTTAGCCTTGGTTTAGTCTCTATAAGAGTTAGTATGAGATATTATCTCACCCACGGTTGCTATTCTCACTCATGAAATTCATTCTACACTTGCTTCACTCCATGGTCGCTTCTTCTTCATTTTCTTCCTCAAGCTCTGTAGCTTTTTGGGAGGTGAAGAAAATTAGTGAGAAAAATTATTCTAAAGTGAGCAAAATTCCTACTTCATCAACCTATACCAGATTAGCCATTTAGTTTAGGTTGTTAGCTTCACAATTAGTGAAGTGGTAGCTTGAGTTAGTGTCTCCTCGACGTAGATCATCTTCGGCCTCGAAGACTTCAAGCAAGCTTATTCCTTTCATCTTGTGGAGCCTTTCTAGAGTCCGGGAGTTCACTACTTAGAGCAAAAGGACTACTACACGGAGCTATGGAAGTGAAGGATCGGTCTACAAAGGTGTATTCCTTATTCACTTAGATGTAAAGATGTTTACATGCTAGTTTCGTCTAATTCTCTAGTAAAGATTCTAGGTTAGGATTCATTAGCGTGCCAATTTTTTGAAAACAGCATGGTCGATGCCTCCCGAAACCCAGTGGCGGTGCTGCGGAACCCTACACTATATGCTCAATTAGGCGGGGTTACACACTTGTTTCGATTACTTATTTCTGGTGATATATATCTTGATTATGGCTTAGTCGGATTGTCGTGTCAGATAGCCCCTCGTACATTGCTTGTACAATTTTGATTTATTATATTGTATTCATTTATTCGGGATGAGCTCCAACATGTGGCTGCCGTTTCCGTATTATGTATATTCTTTTATTGGGGCTCGACCACGATGCGGTCAATGTCACCATTGTATATATTTCATTTCTGTACTAGGATTAACCCAGGAGAAGTGCTCGAGTAACCGGGTACTAGAGTGCAGCAGGTGGCCATCTCATAGAGTTGAGACCGGGCCGCCTCGCACTAGAATTGGATGGTTGCTCGCCGCACTTGTAGGGGTTTTAGGATTCGACCCATGGAGGGGTGCATAAGTTACCGGATTCTAGAAAGTGGCGGGTGATCGACTCGTTTCATTGAGGGCGTGTTACCCTGTTTTTAGGATTGGCAGGTGGCTTGCCGCACTTATAGGAGTCTAGGATCGATTATGTATGGACCATCCACACGACCGGAGAACGTCGCATTTCATTTACAGCTCAGATGAAACGTGGGTCTCCAAGTTTATCCGCTATTCTATATTGTTGTTCGCATGCCTGTGAAGATTCTTATCTGCCTTTGATGACTATTATCTGCCTGTGATGTTTATATATATATATATATATATATATATATATATATATATATATATATATATTAGTAGATGCTTCTATATGTTTTGCATCCGTGCTAGCCTTGTCCCCGCCCTGTCGTAAGTTAAGTAACCTTACGGTGAAGACCCGGGACCCCGTGACGAATGCGGATGGCATATAAAAGCATGCTATTTTAGTTGTTTCTGTTTTGGCTTAGAAACTAGATTTGATGGGACTGCATTATATCTTTAATGCAAAGAAAACAAACCAATTTGATGTTGTCGGAACCAATTTTTAAAACTACTCGATTTTCTTCAAAACAACTGTCGTATTCTTTTGCTTTGTATTGAGGTATTTGGTTAGGAATATCCTGCACCTCATTCTATGAGGGAAAAGCCTTGATCCCTTCATGGGGAATTCGCTCTTAGGCAAAGGTTTATGTTACTAGTTTTAAAATGCAGAGCCTGAACCACTCCATTACAAAGTCACTCGAGTTCCTTCAACGATATCAAGTTCATTACGTTATAGGTTTTTCGCCAAAACCAGCCGTAGCCCTCTGTCGTTTCAGACAAGTGTCAACTAGTATTCATGCTATGTATTTTGACCTTCGCCAAGGCATAGTGTTTGGTAGTTAGGGGATACTTGTCTATAGCATAGGTAGATGCATTAATTTAGGACAGGAGTACAGCTATTTTGGCCTTCGTCAAGGGCTTGTACGAATGGTCTAGATTAATCAGGACAATGACGGGTTGAACTTGACTTGCGAATTATGATGTTTTGACCTTCGTTAAGGTCATAAGTGCTTGAGGAAAAAACCACATTGGGTGTTTCAAATATAAAGAAAATTTTCCAGGCATGCGCATACCTTCTGGAGTGTGGTGACTTGAGTGGATTCCGTCAGGCTATCACACGATGATAGTTGGGTCCCGATTCCTACTGATGAGTAGGTACTACTCCTCGGGAGATATTTCACTTCACAATTAGCTAACCTATTAGGTGTTTAGAAAGTGTTGACGAGGTCACGCCTCTACGGAAACGGGGTTATTAATTGGGTCCGTGCAAAAGCACGGGAGACCTCCCTCAGAGTACCAACACTGACCTGGCTGAACGGTTAGCGAACTTGTAAGGTGTATATGATCCCGACTAGTTCTCCTTTTAGGGTTTGAAGGAGAATTCGAGGAAATGGTGGGAGCCTTCCTGATTAGATAAAGAGATAACCAATCTAATCTTGATAGAGTGCACACTGAGTGTTTCTTTTCTCTCTCTGGTACAGCGACCCATGACTTATCTAAAACTCTTTAACCAAGTTAATCGAACTTTCTTACATATGTTGGCTTTGGATTGTCATGATTCATGACATATTTGCAAATATCCCTGCTACTCATACTTTTCCTTTGCATTTCTTCAGAACACTCTGTATCACTACGATGATCCATATTGCTTGGAAATGGCCGTCGTATAGTTAAATACGAACTCGAAGAAATTATTTCAATCGAGGATGGTCACTGGTTCTGGAGAATTTAGATTGTATTATTCGGTTGTCTTTTCTTTTTACCTTCTCTCAGGTTGCGAGAGCTCCTTATATTAGGAGAGTACACCTATTATGCTTATTGGATAGTCGTCTTCTAAACCTTTGGAAGGTGCCGAAAGGTAAGGAAAGAAGAAAACCGGTTAGCGCAAGTGTGGTGTATAGATAGTAATATGTAGAGACATATAATGGGAATGAAGCGAGGGCAAACGAAATTGCTACCACTGTCATGAATCTGGATTGGGAAAAGGCATTACTAGGAATACCCGGCCACCCCTTAAAACATTTATGTTTCAGATTTTATGTATACTTGTAAATGAAAACTGTTTTTCCAATTAATTCTGACTCCAGGGTATGTATTTACCAGAATTGGATCTCACATCTTTACGGTGTTACAGATGCTAAGAAGGAGTAGAATATTGGGAAATGGGCGATCTGATCCTCAATATCGGAATTCATTGTAATTGGTGATATTGGATTGAATCGCTTGGTTTTGCTTAACGGCAAAATATTTGGTTTCGAATAATCGTTGTTATGCACCAATTTTTAAAATGAAATATATGTATCTTTATTTTATAAAATGAGATATAAATTTTGAAAATTGTGTACCAAACATTTACCATTATTAGTTGATGATAAGATAAGGTGCATTGAATAATGGTGTAAGACATTCTCGACCAAAATACAGTTTTACAACTTACAACATATGGAATTTGAGTTAGTATACTCATAGGACTTATACATGAAAATGTATGTTGTCCAGTGTCCTTTAGGACAAGGGGTTGGTACTCATACTTCATTTAGGTTTACCTATGAGTTCTCTGGTTTTAAACACGCATTCGTTGTAATGCAAGGTCCAAAGATTTTTGAGAAGTTTATAGGTATAAGAATAAAATAGAGAACCATACGTTGGAAGTATCAGGATTCTTCGAAGTGATCGAAGATATAGATACTTATGCTAGGTATTCCATTATAATAATATTGAGAACTTGATTCTCTCTCAGGTTATTCATCCGCGGGTTCGCTCCTTGATGAGTAATGTTGTATTGGCATTTTTTCATTTAGGTGATATGCACTGGAAATAGCTGCATGATATTTGAATCCGGTTCCATCTAAATTAGTTCCTTTGATTCTATATAGACATAGATTAGTTACATATCTTGAGGTTATAAAGATATGGAGTTATCCGATTCCTGTTTAAATGCAGAATCCGGACAAACTCAAGGCACGCTTTGGTAATGGATGTTTGTGGATTATCCCAAGCATTCGTTAGGGTTTTGCTTCTACCATTTTCAAGATCAATAGTTACATTGTTCTTGACTCGCCACATTTTTATAAAAGGAATCTTTTTGCAAAAGAAACTAGTGGGAGTATGGTAGAATTGGAAGTGATTCAAGAACCACAAACGGTTATCGAAAATTTAGTAGAACCTAAGGATTCAATTGGACTTGACAATCCATTAGCCACTCCCCAGATTTTAGTAGGTGATCTCAGCCATCCGAGAGATACTTCGGTTTTCTTGGTAACAGTGACAGGGAGGTCGGCATCATAGTTATGATGGGCCTACTAGTTATCTGTAGGTTATAGGAAGTGGTAACTTTCAAGTGACCAGATGCTTTATATCCAAGATGGACTCCACGCACTTCAGCAAATTATGGATTTTGGACTTTGCTGGGTGCTCCTGAAGGGGTAAAACCCATTAGGAGCAAGTAGATCTTTTGAGATCTATGCAGGTGGAAAGATATTAACCTAATAAGGCTAAACTTGTTGTAAATATTTTCATCAAATACCTGTTGTGGATTGTGATGAGTCTTTTACTTCAGTGTCTATGCTAAAGTCCATACGGATATGACTTGACATTGTTGCTGCTCTAGACTATGATATCTGGCAAGAGGATGACTATAACGTCTTTCCAAATGGGAATTTGAAAATGCATGTGCATATGACTCTACCAGAGGGTTATCATAGTCAGTGGGAGCAACGGAAGGTGTGCAAGTTGCATATGTCTATTCATAGACTAAAGCATGTATAGCGGAGACGGATCTTCTGTTTTTGATGTGACAGTCAAGATGATTGATTTCATCAAAACAATAGATGAACCTAGTAAAAAGGGTGTAGAGAGTACTGTCTTGGGATTTCGATGACACACTCTTGATAGAAAGTGATATTTCTATACTACAATCGGTCAAATTTTGGTTGTCACGTAGTGTTTTCTCCACGTTGTATATGGATAATATATCAGGGATTCTGATGACTAGATCTATGGTTTTAGATCTAGATTTGGAAAGTTTCCCAATCGGGTACTTAGACTACATTCTAAAAGTATTTTAGAATGGACGACTCCTGGCGTGGTGGTGTACCCGCAGATGATGGAGTCACCCAATCTGAAGAGATGTCTTCTAGACTGATATGGAGAGGGACTGGCATGAATGACATATCATTTGCTTAGGTAATTGAGTCAATCATGCAATGTCTTGTATAAAACCAGATATTGCTTACACACTTGCCGTAATAAGCAGATATTAATCCAATCCTGGAGAAATAAAAGGAAGCAATTATGAACATTAGAGAACGTTCTTGGTATTTGGTAATGACAGACTCCTCCGGGAGGCGGTTATCGGTTTAAGCTTCTAAGGTGACCTAGATGACAGAGACGCCGTCAGAGTTTTGAGTTTTACCTCATCTGAGGATCAACATATTGGATAATGTTCAGGGATACTGAAGTAGGTATGGATCAGGATGCTGGGTATGGATCAGGATGCTGGTTATGGCTTAACAGAGGATACAGCTCAACAAGTTTGTAGGATAAGGTTGTTCATTTATGAACTTGGTCCAATCTTGTATACTGAAAAAATTCTTGAGGCGGGGTATCGCTCAGTTCGGGTGATTGTTTATCTCTACGAAGTTGAGATATAGAGAGAGGAAGTTGAAACATTATAGCGGATCCACTCACTGAGGCTATTTCTCGAACACAGATGTTCCTCAAACGAAATTTGAGAAACTGATTAGTAGAGAAGTTAGGTATTCGATAGCACACGGGATGTGGGTATGCGATATCGCAATAATTAGCCTTAAGTGCAAGTGGAAGATTGTTGGATATAGTACCCTCAAGGCAATTATTGTAATTGTAGGCACGCGATTATGATAATTGAGGGAGGACCTATACAGGTAGAACAATATTACTCGAAATGATAGTATGCTATCTGATTTGTCTTTATCATTGATGTGTACACGTTTTACTTGTTATTACGTGTCGCTAATACATAATGATGAAGCCCGTAGGATTCTTGCTTGACTACCAGCATTATGATGGTGATCATATACGTGAGAGCTGGGTGGTCTATAAGCACATCCTTAAATGTCCCTAGTCATTGGAGTATCGAGACTGAGCATCGATATTCCGGAGTAGACTAGTGTATACGTTTTAAGACCCCGATGAGGGGGGTGGCTGGTCTTATAAGCCATTGGTGTTATGTCACCTAAGATAGTATACAGGTGCTCACTGGAGGTGAGTACAATGGACGGACTCACCGAGAACTTCTAGATGGTATTATATCTATCGTTAGATGGAAGTTCTCGAGTGGCATTAGTACAAGTTAGTCTTTTGACCTAAGATCGTCATTTGTCTCATGTGAGTTCCCACTGTACTACCCTACCACGGCTGAAAGGAGTCATGCAAATAGCTTTTAGTTGAGAACAGTCCCGAGCTATATGGAGGCAATGAGCGATTGTTGGGGATTCGTCTCTCTTGATATTAGGAGTCGACGTCGTACTGTGTTCAGTTGGCTATCACCCTAAATCCATGGCCACGTTAGATGATATTTACTGATATGAGTTCAGTAGTTTCTCGGTTGGTGATGAGCTTGACTCCGACACGACTTATCGGGATATTAGGGGTCTGACATTTCCACCCCCTAGACTCGATATACGATACTCTCAGACGAAGACACCAAACTGTACAGAGATTGTCACATTCAGGCTCAGTAGGGTTCGGACAGACTTGATTGTCGACCTCTCTTTCAACAGATACCTGGGTAACTGTTACATACAGCTAGTGCCGCTGACGTGCTTATGGTTTTTGGATTTATCCAGTAAATCACTGCCAGCGTATTGTCGAGTCTTTAAAGTCCCACACAAAGGTTTTTTCCGGTTCAGCTGATATGATGTAGATGATGTATGATGGTGCATACAGGGTGTCCGATTAAATACGTGTACAGGCTACACAGATTTTAATCGAGCGGTTGATAATACTAGCGGCTTTGGATTAAACCGGATTATTAAATCAGGTTTTGATTTAATAATTTATATATATATTTTTAATATATATATTCTAGTATTATTTTTCACTATTAATTTTCTCTGTCTTGGCTATTCGTATTTTTGTACGAATACACGTATATATATTTCTGTACATATACCGGGTTGTATTCCGTATTTATAAGGAATTTATTCTAGAAGATGGACACTTCATTTCTTGATTTTCTTTTATAGAAAATCAAAAATGAGGTGGGGGATGAGGTGTAAAGAAGTATGGTGTAGAGAGGTATGGCCTTGCTTTTAAATATTGATAAAATCATTTGTGGTTACTATTTTTCCATGGTTGCAAAATGATGAGCCATTCTTTTTCTACACTTGTATTGTTTTTCCTACACTTGAAGACTTAGCCATTTTTCCCTGGCTTCTTCTTCTTCACTTCCTCCTCCTTCTTCTAGATAGCTCACTTGAGCTTAGAAAAGAGAGAAAAAGATAGTGAGAATATTCTTACATCCCCACTATCCATTCGTAGCGAGCTTGGAGCGTTGGTCGCGTTACTAGGTGAAGCCGGAGCTTAGATCGGTTTCCCTCAGGTGGATCTAATTCGGCAAGGGTGGTTGCCACTCAAGCTCGATCCAGAAAACGTACACGGAGCATGGAGGGGTCTTCCATGATTGGGTGGACACGCGTCAAAGGTAGTATTCCGTATCTTTGCATGCATGGTTTGCTAGTTTAGGAGCTTGGATCGATTCTAGGTTCGGGGTTCCTTCTTGTTAGCTCGAAATTTTTGTTCTCCATTGACGCCTCTGCTGCACCGTGAGCACTAGGGAACCCTACACATACGGATCGAGGCAAGTATTAAATACTTGTTACATGCTAAAGCAAGATCAGATCTTGCTTAATATTTTAATAGATTAGATTGATAGGATTTCAATACGTATGCATGTTATAATGAACCAAGACATGATCTTTACTTGATTCTGTTGTTATTGTTGTATCATAGTATAGTCATTATTCTTTTGATATATCATTAATAACCTAATCGACGACATATCGAGATTTGAATCGTGATGTGTCGATAACTCTGATCTATATGAATACGCATCGAAATCTAGGTTGAATACGATATGCATTATTAAACCCTAAAGATGTTGTTTTATGATGACCTGGATATATACAACGTAATCTAAAGAACTTGACACATTATGGTTATATACATTGCATGTATTGAATTTAAAAGATCGAAACTTAAGATATCTGATCATCTTAGAAAAGAGTCGACGAGCCGGCTCAACATAACCCTGAGCCATCATATGTAAACAGAGGAGAAAATAATGTTCCAGGCATAGTTCGAGCTGTCTCAAAACATATTGATCCATCTCAAGATAGGTTCGAGCCGTCTCAAGATCATCCTAAGCCGTCTCTTATAACCAGAGAACATATAATGATTTGAAATAACTTGTGAGCTGGATCAAGCACTTGTGAGCCGTCTCAAACAGAAATTTGAACCTGACATGTACCTATTAAGTTAAATAGTTTCACCTATGCATGATATATTGCCAAACCATGTTACCTGACATGATTATGATACTCATGACTTGCCAGTTATTGATTGTACATATGTATTCATGATTGATGACATGTATCATTGTTATCCTGTTATTGATTGTCTTGTTATTGTCATCATGTTCACCATACTTATAATGTAGTGTTTATCTGAATGCCAACAATTCATGATATTGACTTGATTGACCGGATTATCTTGATTGACACGACCTGTACATGTACTGGATTGTTCCTGTGTTGGCATTAAGTACATATTAAACCGATACTTGACATGAAACATGAAAACCTGGGGAAATCAAGAATGGAACCAAATTGTAACTCAAGAGTTATTGATTTCTAGAGACTGGTCATTCGCCATGAGCCCTTGTGCTTCGGAATAACGATACTGACATTATTCTTCCAGTCTTGACTTTATTTTACTGTTTAGCGGCACATCTCATATTCAGCCTAAGAGTCATGACACCATGGTTCCGGACACGTACGGGATACTATTGAGTTACGAGGAGGATTGCATTAATTGATTTCAAATACCTGTAGGATAGTAACTTAGAGACATGGACATCTAGATTTCACATGACATAACTGCTTTGATTATACCCTGGTTGTTATATCACTTGTACTGCTCATTTTATTGATGCTCACATGACATTGATTTCTTGTAAATGATATGGTCTATCCTATTCTGGTTATATTCATGATTATATTATCTATGACGCTCTGACGTTTGGGTTTGCATAACCCAGATAGCTTGGCTTTAGAACAGCAGAACAAAGAGTTCAGTGAGGAGTTTTCCGATATTAGTTATTTATGGTCTAATTTATCTTTCCAGTTGAACTATTTCCTTGGATTTCTATTGCGATCTTATAAAGGGAAAATATTGTTATTGTTTCGTATTTATTCCCTTGGATCATTGAGACTTATTATTCTAGTTATTGCTTCCGCTATTGATTTCTATCATTGATATTGTTGTGGCTTTGGAAATGGATTGTTTTTAGTTATTTATATATTATTATGCTTGATTACTGCATGGCAGCCTTAATGTGACTATGAGAGGATAATTCCTTACTATAGGTAGTATGGCTGGCCGAGTTACGTTTCCGCAATTATTGTATTTTGGGAAGCGGAGAGTGACACATGACATAAAGCTTTTAGTCTTCTTTCTTCAATGAAGTCCAATTCGTCGAATCTATTTCTGAACCATTCGAGCTCATTGATACCTTCAGCATCTATCAAGACACTCATTTATGGTATCATCGCTTCTACAGGGAGGACCGTCTCGTTTCCATAAACAATGGAGTATGGTGTGATTCTAGTAGAGGTTCTAATGGTCGTTCGATATGCACATAAAGCGTTGGGGAGTTTCTCGTGCCAATTCTTATGAGTCACGACCATCTTCTCTAATATCTGCACGATATTCTTATTAGCTGCTTCGACCGCTCTATTTGTTTATGGTCTATAAGGTGATAAGAAGCGATATTTGATCTTGTGCTCTTCACAGAAGTCTTGAACTTTCTTCGCGGCGAAATTTGTCCCGTTTTCAGTTATGATCTCGTGAGGAAGTCTAAATCGGAAAATCAGACTTTCTAAGAACTTGACAACCTGGTTAGCTTTGATGTTCATATATGATGCGGCCTCAACCCATTTAGTAATCGATCGTGACCAGTATGAACTCATGATCGCTCAAAACTTTTGGTAATATCTTGTCGACCAGCTCTAGGCCCCATGTTAAGAAAGGCCATGGCGCGGAAAGGTTGTGAAATTCGGCCAATGGGATGTGAATGAGATTTGAGTGTACTCAGCATTGGTGAAATTTCATTGCGAGTTGATGATAATCGTCTTCCATGATCAACCAGAAGTAGCCTTGTCGTTAGATTTTCTTTGCTAGTGTGTTGCCGCTTGTATGGGATCTGCAGATTCCGGAATGCTTCCGATAAGGGATGGCTTCTCGAAGATGTATCGTAGAGGATCGTGTTTAGCGATGAGTAAGATAGTATGACTAAGTGCGTATTGACGAAGACGTTGTATAGCCCATACCATCGTTAGGCAAAATTTCGCGATGTATGAATACTTTGCTTCATACACAGTCATCTACTTACTCAGATAGTATAATGCCTTTTCTTTTCTTCCCGTTTCGTTGTGTTGCCCAAGCACGCAACCCATAGATATGTAAAAAGTGGTGATATACATGATCAACGGTCTTCCTAGAACTGGTGGCACCAAAACTGGGGGATTGGATAGGTAGGAATTGATTTTGTCAAATTCAACTTGGCAGTCCTCATTCCATTTTGCAGGGACGTCATTTCTGAGTAGCTTGTAAATGGGTTCACAAGTCGGAGCAAATTGTGCTATAAAGCTGCCGATATGTTGGATTCATCCGAGAAAACCTCTGACTTCTTTCTCTGTCTTTGGTGATGGCATTTCCTGTATGGTTTTAACTTTAGACAGATCTGCCTCGATTCTTCTCTGAGTAACAAAAAATCCTAGAAGCTTGCCCGAAGTTGTCCCAAACACACACTTTTCCGGATTTAGACGCAACTTATATTTTCTTAAACAAACAAAAAACTTCTTTAGATCCTCAACGTGGTGTGTTGGTTCTTTGGACTTACCGATCATGTCATCAACGCACACTTTTAACTCGTTGTGTATCATATCATGAAATAAGTCCATCATCGCTCTCTGATATGTCATGCCTGCATTCTTCAATCTGAATGGCATTACTTGGTAACATAATTTCCCTATGGCATAATAAAGGAATACTTCTCTTGATCTTCTGTTGCGAGCTTGATTTGATTATAACTGGAGAATCCGTCCATAAAGGATAGCATCGCATGCCCTGCGGTGTTATCTACTAGGATGTCGATTATCGGCTGTGGGAATTCATCCTTCGGACTGGAGTGATTAAGATCTCTATAGTCGACGCATACTCTTATGGTTCCATTCTTCTTCGGCACCGACACTATGTTTGCTATCCAGACCGGAAAATTCGTATTTCGGATGAACCCAACATTGAGCTACTTCATGCCTTCTTCTTTGAGTTGTATAAAATGTTCTGGTTGACGTTTCTTCAGCTTTTGTTTCACTAGTTTTGCTCCTTCGGGTAGTGGTAAATGGTGAGTCATGATCGCCAGATCTAATCCTGGCATGTCCGCATATGTCCAGCGAAGACGTAGGAATACTCGTGCAACAACGAGATCAAGCGCTCTTTGATTTCAAGGCATAGTGGTGCTCCAATCTTCATAACCTTCGATTCAACTCCGCCGAGGTTAACACTCTCGGAATCATCGCATGTCGAGTCCCTTGGTCGCTCACTTTTTCACAAACTATTAACTAGACCGGGATCTATATCCATATCTCATGGCTCTAGGTCGATATCCATCAATTCCATGTTATAATCCGCAGGGATTGCCAGAGTTCATAGCATGGATTTGAAGAAACCATTACGGATGTCTATAGTTATGGTGGGGTCTAGTGAGTTTTTTGAAATCCCAAAAGCTTTTGCAAAATCTTCTTTTTCAAATTCATTTTGCAAATCTCTCTGGTGATCTTTCGCAGAATGGAGAAACATCTCCTAGGTTTTGTCGTCAATTTGTTTTGACGCAAGAATATCATTGTGGATTTGAACGAAAACAGTTGGCTGTTATATGTATTCTTTTGGGGGGAAATTGTTTGCGGGCGTGATGAATCTCTGAGGGTCGAGGTCTACGGATACACCATCCATTTCAATCATAGAAGAGAGGCGGTCGACCCCGGTATGTTCGGGATTTTCCTTCTTGAGATTGAATTGGGCCAACCACTGACTGATACCATTGAATTGCTCAGTGGATTCCCTGCATAAATTTTCGTTCTTCCCATCGTCCTCTCCATTTCCGAAGAGATCTCCAATCAAGAGAGGTTGACTATCGTCGAGCTTATCGTGATGGTTCCGTTCCATTCTTCTCTTTGCTTTGCTCCCTTTTCGTCATCCGAAAGCACAATGATGGGATTTCTCGACCATGGAACAAAGATTTTGTGAATCGGTGGGAACTTCATCTTCTGCGTCCTATGTTTGCTGTGGAAATCGTAGCCGGTAGGATGGCACCCAAGGCCCCAAGACCCATTATTGACCGGAGGGTCGATGGGTTCAATAATACCCTGGCTTCGAAAACCATGCCCTTGGCATTCTTGGTATTCCCACCAACTAAACAAAGCAGCAATCATTCGATCAGGATGTGCCTCCTGAGGAAAGATAGTATGATCCTTAAACATGAGTTCCTAATCATTCAGAACAGTAGTGTTGCATTCATGTTCTGGTTCGACAAAGTATTGTTCAAGAAAATCGCTCTCACTATCAGAAGGGTCGGACTCATATTGAAGTTCTAGAAGAATGTTGTAATCTTCTTCATCTAACTCACTCAAGTTATCAATGTCCTCAACGAACAGAACCGATTGGTTTTCAAGAGACGGACCTTGGAAAGATGTATTAGTACACATGGATTCTTCTCTAGCAGGTATGATACAAATATCGTCACCGAATTTGAATTTTACACATTGGTGTAGAGTGGAAGGAACGACATTGGCTCTATGGATCCAGGGACGACCTAAAAATATAATGCAAGAGGATGGGATATCAAGGACTTGAAAGGTCATGAGATATGTAGCGGGAATGACTGATACTTCCAGATCTAGCTCGTCGAGAATGTCCCTCCATACATTGTTGTATCCTCTAACTCCTCGGCATGCTTTCCGTATAGGGTTCTTATTAACTCCAAGCCTCTGCAGTGTAAGTGGAGTGCATAAGTTCAAACTAGATCCCCCGTCAATGAGTACTTTAGAGATGTTTAGACCCTGACATTCCACGTCTATATGAAGTGCACATTTATGGTTTAACCTATCATAAGGAAGCTCCACATCTATAAAGGTGATCCCTCTAACAGCAGATACCGAATTTATGCCCTTCTCCAGATCTTCTGGTGCGGTGTTCTTATCGGTTGAAATATTTTGAACTACATTGAAGAACGCATTCTTGTGTTCTGACGAGCTATTGATCAAATCTTACAAAGAAATCTTGGATTGTACTTCTTTCAGCTAATTCACTATATCATATTCGACTTCCTTTACATTTTGAGGCCCAGGAGCGGTTTTCAAGGGAGGATATGTTCAAATAGGAGAATTTTTATGAGGTAGACAACTCGTTGATGGTGTTTCAGATTAAATCGGTAGGGGTGCATCAGCGGTTGTTGAGTTTGCCAGAGTTGAAGAGTGAATTTATGTTGGTTGGCTCATCGAGGTAGAAGAGTGGTTTGCTGGTTTGCAGATGATTGCTTTTGCGGTGCGGCAGATTGTCGTTTCCTCTGAGTCAAGGATGCTCCTTGCAATATCAATGGCTTGTACTTCCTCCCGAATCAAGTCATGTTTCCAATCTCATGGCATTCATGATTCATCTTGTTATAGACAAAGGGAACTTTGGTGAGGTCGCTCAGAACTTCTGGTGCCGATGGAATTTATTCTGTAGGCTTTCTTGTCACTCCCCGCTTCCCAGTATACGGAGAAGTAGACGTAATGGGCCATGACGTATTTATTCAAAAGTAAACACGTTAAGCGTAAATAAGCAATATAAATGAATACACAAGAATAATAAGAGATGTAATAATAACAACTTTTATTAACATTCTTTCTTTACATACAACTGAAAAGGAAAGTACAATGATAGAAAGCGATGCCTAAAGAGTGGCATATAAACTGAAAAGAAAATAAGTACAAGTAAAAGCCTAGAAGTCTGGCTCCTCTGTGAACTGATCCAAATCGTCCTAACTGGGCTCTGTCTCCTGAGAGTCGGGTCCTCCTGACGAACATTCCAAAGAAAGAAGAGATAGGAATGTCATCAGCGAACTAGCGCTTGATAGGTCCCAAAAGATAGAATGGAATAAAATAGTAAAAAGAATAGAACTGGTAAATTATCTGTTCGTTATGCTAACGTAGTTATTTGTAGCTTGGTACAGAATGTATCGGTGTATATGAGAGGAGTCCAACTATCCCATGGACTATGGTAACATGTAAATACAAGGCCCCATCAAAACCCATGGGACAACGGCACAGGATGTTCATATAGGTATCTTTTAGTGTCCATCATCGTGCCACTTTTAACATATTCCGTACCAGTCTACCCCGTTAAACCCCGTAATGTATATTGTATTGATTGGTAATTATCAGACTTGCCGAGACCATGGTATAAGTTGTTCATGTAAACAAGTTCAGGATGTATCAAGTAGTCATGTAATGAAGTCAAATTATATCCATGGTTCGGTCAAGTTAAGTCATGTTTGCATGTTTGATATTGTTCTAGTATTCAAGTTCATGTTTGGTATATTGGATTCATGTTGTATTGTATTCATATTTGGATTGGATTAAAATTGATACTTGGACTCAAACTTGAGTCAGACACTTTAAACAGAATTTGGATTCTGAATTAGGTTTAGGAGTTATCGTTAACTGCTGCATAGAGACGGCAGGATTTGTGTTTTTTTCCAGGACAATTACCGTTGATAACTCCGTTTTAGTTTTTCTACCTTAAATAAGCAAGCACCCACTTTCTCCAGCTCTCTGAGGCTCAAGAGAATTGGTCCCGCTTAAACCTATATTTACTAGGGTCCTTAATGTAATTTTATATATCTCGAGGGGGTTTATGAAAAATATTTTATATACTTTCAAAATAAATCTCGAGTAATTATTTATGTTCTTTAGGGTTTCCATGGATGTGAATTTTAAAAGAATGAGGTATATTAGTAAATAGTAACTTAGCTTAAATTGTTCATGGTATTTTAGTGTAACTTGTCTTGTATTGATACTTGATGGTATTTTAATGAAACTTGTCATTCTTTTATTTTCTAGAAAACATGGAATTTTATTATATATTAAAAATATATGGTTTGATAATATTTATATAACTATTAAAAATTAATTTTATTTATTAAGTAGAAAATCTTGTTTTTCTTAAAAATCGTATTAAAATTCTTTCGAGATCGTATGCTCCGTGAGGAGGTCTGCATCTTGCTCTACTAGTCCCGAGGATGTGCGAAAATCCGCACCATCCAATAGCGGGTTTCCCAAAATGGGTTGTAGAGGCATAATTACAAAGAGTTTAATAATACTAATTAAAAGAAAACGGGTTTTTATAGTGCAAGGTACTTTGATGAAAAGTCGTATTTTGCCACAAAAGTTATGTTTCAAGAGAATCGTGCCATGTAAATTTGTGTGTATGTGAGAGATAAGTCATTACCTCGTGAAGTTTTCTAAAGGTATGCTAAGCAAAAGTTTAAAAGATAACAAATATAAACTTCATGGTGTTTAAACGTAAAAGATAGGTTAAAGTTATTTTACATGGAGTTTTAGAGTGAAAGTTGTTCCTTAACCTTTATAATAATGTTACAAATATTTTGTAAAAGTTTGTTGAACAATATGTAAAAGATAAGTGAGATTATAGAGTTTAGAAGATTTACAACGGTAATAACTCCACTTGCCGATATTTTATTTTGAAAAGAGAATTTAGAGAAGAGAGGGAGGAAATAGAAGGAACTTATAAGTGTCTTGGGTTAAGAATAGAGAGAGGAAGAGCTTGAGGTTGTCGTGGGGTTGCAGGGTCGCCGGAATTATCTCGAATCCTCGCCGAAAGTTGACCTTGGGCTAACTCCACTTCAACTCCACTTGTACTTAGAAAATTTTGATATTTTTTACTAGGATTATCAGAATGAGGAGGGGCTAGGATATGGGGTTGTATTTATAGGGTGGAATTAGGGTTTTTGAATTGAAATATTGAATTAAAAAGCATTAAAAATTAGATTAAAGATGAATTTTAATTCTCTGTTAAATTGTAGAGAAAACAAACAGAACAGGGGTATTGGGGTAGGCTAAAGGGTGTTGTGTGAAAAGCACGGGCCTCATCCCCTATGGATGGTCTGGCATCGTCGGCCTAATAGGCAATCTCGCCGGCCAAGTGTTGGATGTGGGGGGTTGGATTTGTGCCACGTGTCCTCGGCTGTGTACACAACATTTTACACATGTTTATTTTTTTGTCTTTTCATTTTTACGTGTATTGTACGTGTAAACTTTTGGGCTTCCAAAAAGTTTAAAAGAAAAATTCAGAAAAATATATGTGGCTTATGGGATTCGAACATAGGGGCTACGTCACAGCAATACAAGGCTTTACCAGTGAGCTACAAATGCTTTCTTGCTGTTCTTAAACAAATTAAATTTATACCTTGTAATCCAGCTTGCAAACTCCATTCTGTACATTAACTTGAAAATTTTCGTACAGTAAAATTAAAGTCATTATATTCTATCCTCCTTACCAAAATTTCGTCCTCAAAATTTACATTTACATAAGGACTAATTTACAAACAAGTAAGGGTATCTACGCATGTCGTCTTCTCGCTCCTAAGTTGATTCTCCTGGCGAATTCTTTCTCCACATCATTCGGACTAAGTTTACTTCCTTGTTCCTCAGTGATTTTACCTTTCGGTTTAGGATTTCAACGGGTTGTTGCTCACAAGATAGATCTGTCTGTACAGTGAGCTCGGAGTGATCAAGGATGTGGCTGGGGTCGCTCACATATCTTCGAAGCTGGGATATGTGGAACATGTTGCACACTCCTTCCAATGAGGGTGGTAGTGATAAACGATATGCCACTTCTCCGACTCGTTCGAGAATGTCGAACGGTCTAATATATCTCGGATTGATCTTACCCCTCTTGCCAAAGAGAATTACTCCATGGTTTGGAGAGATCTTCAAGAACACATGATCTCCCGGTTGGAACTCCAGATATCGGCGCTTTGCATCAACCCAGTGCTTCTATCTGTCTTGGGCTATGCGCATTCTTTCCCTGATCGTGCAAACTACGTCCACAGTTGCCATGATCATCTCTGGTCCAAGAAGTTCCCTATCTCCGATGTCGTCCCAACTTAGTGGTGAGCGACACTTTCTTCCATAGAGCGCTGCAAATGGTGCCATTCCAATACTCGCCTGGTAGCTGTTGTTGTATGAAAACTCCACAAGATGTAGGTGATCTTCCGACGATCCTCTGATGTATAACATACAGGCTCATAGCATGTCTTCTAGAATCTGAATTGTTCGCTCATACTGTCCATATTTGTGGATGGTAAGCTATGCTGAAGTTCAGACTCGTTTTCAGGCTAGCTTGCAGACTCTGGCAAAACTGCGATCGGAATCTGGTGTCACGATCGAAGACGATGCAAACTGGTTCTCCATGTAATCTCACGATCTCCTTCATGTGTTCATGGATATCAGAAATAGTACATCTTGAGGTTAAATCTTACATTAGATTCATACTTACCTCCATGTACTTCTTTGCTAGTGTCTCGGTAGATTGGCCAACTCGAAATGTGATGAAGTGATCCGACTTGGTGAGTCGATCCATAATAACCCATACCGCATCGTTACCTTTCGTGCTGTGAGGAAGTGCAGTCACGAAGTCCATGGTGATATACTGCCATTTTAACTCTGGAATGGTAATGATTGAAGTAACCCAGCAGTCCTGTAATGTTCAGCCTTTACTTGCTGATACACCAAGCACTTGGCTACGCTTCTGGCCACTTCACGCTTCATTCCATGCCACCAGTAATGTTGCCATAGATCTTTGTACATCTTTGTACCACCAGAGTATACTGAGTACGGAGAGCTGTGAGCTTCTTTCATCGACTCTTCCCAAACAGAACCTTATGGTACACACAATCTGCTTCCATATCTCAAACATCCATCTTCATGGATGATGAAGTCTGTTCGCAGTCCACTTTCTACTTGTTCTCGGATCTTTTTCTGATTGGCATCACTTTCTTGAGCTGGCTTGATCTGATTGACAATAGTAGATTGAACGTGTAAGTTCATCCAATACGAATCGTTACCTGGCATAACCACTTCTATATCCATCCCGTGCAATTCTTGCTACAGCTTCCACTGTGCGATGAGATTCATTAATATTGGCTGACGAATAAGTGCATCAGGAACTATATTCACCTTCCCTGGATGATATTGTATGTTGATGTCGAAGTCCGCCATAAGTTCTAGCCATCTTCTCTGCTGCATATTCAATACCTTCTGAGTAAACACATACTTCAAACTCTTATGATCTGTGTATATATCCACTTGTTCTCCAAGCAGATAATGGCGCCAAATCTTAAGTGCAAAGATAACGGCCGCCAATTCCAAGTCATGTGTTGGATGGTTGCGCTCATGAATCTTCAACTGTCTTGATGAAAAGGCTACAACTTTTCCATGCTGGTGTAGAACGCATCCTAATCCCTTACCGGACGCATCACAATGCACAACAAAACCTCCAGATTGATCCGGTATTACGAGAATAAGTGTTGGTGTCAATTTTGACTTGAGTTCTACAAAAGCTTGTTCGCATGCTTCTGACCACACAAATGCTTCATCTTTACGTGTGAGCTTGGTCAGGGGTATTGCAATATTCGAAAATCCTTCTATGAATCTTCGGTAGTATCCTGCTAATCCTAAAAAACTTCGAATGACTTTCACCATCTTTGGTGTCGGCCATTCGCTGACGGCTGATACCTTAGCTTGATCTATTGAGATTCCTTCGCCCGAAAAAATGTTCCTGAGAAATCCGACTTGATCTAGCCAAAATTCGCACTTGCTGTACTTGGCATATAGATGATGCTGTCGCAATGTCTCCAGGACAATCCGTAAATGCTCAGCGTGCTCTTTCCGATTCTTTGAATACACCATGATGTCGTCGATGAAAATAACAACAAACCTGTCTAGGTACTCTCAGAAAACCCGGTTCATCAAATTCATGAAAATAGCAGGTGCATTGGTCACTCCAAATGGCATCACGAGAAACTCATAATGAACACAGTGAGTCCTGAATTCCGTCTTCGGAATATCAGACTCTTTGACCTTCACCTGATGATAACCCGAACGAAGATCTAGCTTTGAAAAAACACAAGACCCACTTAGCTGATTGAATAAATCATCGATGCGTAGTAGTGAATACTTTTTCTTTATCGTCACTTAATTCAGAGCACGGTAGTCTATACACATCTGTATGAACCTTCTTTCTTCTTCACGAGAAAAACTGGAGATCTCCAACTTGAAGTACTGGGACGAATCCATCCTTTTCTTCAAAAGTTTGTCCAGCTGAGTACGGATCTCCTTCAATCCTTCAGGACTTAACCGATATGGTGGTTTGATCACCGGTTGTGTACCAGGTACTAAGTCAATACTGAATTCAAGAGCTCGATCGGGAGGCAAACCTGAGATGTCTTCAGAGAATACATCCTAAAACTCTTGAACTACCTCTGGATTGTCTTCTTCCGCTTGTATTGTTGCAATCACTGCCTTCCTTAGTTTAGCCTTATAGGTGGTAGGTTCCAGGGTACGATATCCACTGTTGAAATAAAAGACCGAATGATCTGTTATCTCGAACACAACCCTCCTTTGACGACAGTCGATGGTAGCGAAGAAAGTTCCTAGCCAGTCCATTCCCAAGACTACGTCGAAGTTCGGTATGCCCAGCACCTTGAATTCTGCATAAAATTCCCTGATGCACACAACTAATGGACACAGATCGTATCCCAGAGTTTCCTTTAGAACGCTATTCCCTGAACTGACATTCCAGCTGGATACGAGCGGTTTAACTGGAATCGCATGAGTTCGGAAGAACCGTTGCAACATAAAGCAATGTGATACTCCAGTATCGAAGAGTGCTAAAGTAGGTAAGGAGGCTACTAAGATTGTACCTAAGTTGTGTGGGATATTTTTAGGTATAGAAAGAAAAATATATTGATGTATATAAGGATTGAAAAGGTTTAAAAGATTGGGATGTTACCAGTGATAACTTGGCCAGTGGTTTCAGCTTCTTCCACAGTCATTGTGAAAGCCTGATACCTATGTACATTCCTCCTTGCTGGAGACACATTCCTCTGTCCGTTCCTCTGTCCTTAAGGCATGTTCCTCTGTGCCTAATGGAACTGACGAGGAGGCTATGCAGGAGGTCCATGAGGAGGTGGAGCTGGTAGGGCTAAGCGAGGTGCAGGATCTTGAATAGCTAGCCGCAGCGGAAAAGTGATCGCTAGTCAGGGTGCGGGAGCTGGGGTGAGACGATGGGGACAATCTCCAATGGCGTGAGTGGATGCGCCACAAACTAAGCATAAGAGGTTATCATGCCTACAGTCCTTCGCCAGGTGTCCATTCTTCTTGCATTAGAAGCAAAAGTCTGGACTAGGCCGATTAAATGGTACTCCCGGTCTCCTAGGTACAAAAGGTGTCCTGGAAGTGGCTCCTCCCGCCATCTGAGTGGCAGGACGCTTCACACCGGCAGTCTGAGGTCTGCCCTTCTTCTTCACTACTGTCTCATATCGTCGGGCAGCTTTCAGCGCAAGATCATGGGTTGGGAAATCCCCTGTAGCTAATGCAGCTTGGATCTCCGGGTCCAACCCTTTCTGAAATCTTCTTGCCCGGATCTCTGCAGTCAAGATGAGGTGTGCAGAGAACCTGTTATGACCTTGTGTTAGCAGTGTAGTATGTGATATCAAGAAATTGAATATTGAGACATATCTTACCCGCTGAGCATGGTAAACTCAGCATCGTATTCATCCACAAATTTGTTCCACATTGAACCTTGTTGCAAGTGGATGAACTGCCGTTCCATGTCAAAACGGGCAGTCTCGGGAAAGTATTTCGCGTTGAACATATCGCGAAAAGTCTTCCATTCAATCGGTTAGGCAAGACGGCTTTCTTCAGCCTTCTACCATACTATGGCGTTATCTGTGAGTTGCAGTTTCGCAACTCTCACCCAAGCAATCTCTGGCACTTATGCTGCTGCCAAATCATCTTCAATGGACTGATCCCATTCCTCAACCTCTAGCGGGATCTCTTTTCCAGAAAATTGCTTAGGGTGCAATTCCCGGAATTGCTTGACTCCGGGTGCCTCAGCCTCTGGGCGGTGCAAGAGGATTGCAGTCTGCTGCTGCTGACCCTCCATGAGGCTCTTGATTGCCTCAAGCAATGCTGTCTGCTTGTTGATAGGAGCTGCTACGGTAGGTGGTGGTGGTAGAGAAAGTGGAGTGTTTCCATTCACATTGGTGCTCGTGTTTTTCGGGGAATCCATAACCTTGAAAGAAAAGAAAGGGTTAGGATAGATTCAAAAGCTTATAAATGTAAAGAATGTTTAGTTACTGATTCTTATAATTCTTGAGACATATTGCTTAGGTTTCCATGCAGAACTGACCTGCATGAGCCACCAACAAAACCTGTCACGCCTCGCTTCCCAGTATACGGAGAAGTAGACGTGACGGGCAGCGACGTATTTACTCAGAAGTAAACACGTTAAACGTAAATAAGCAATATAAATGAATACACAAGAATAACAAGAGATGTAATAATAACAGCAACTTTTATTAACATTTTTTCTTTACATACAACTGAAAAGGAAAGTACAATGATAGAAAGCGATACCTAAAGAGTGGCATATGAACTGAAAAGAAAATAAGTACAAGTAAAAGCCTAGAAATCTGGCTCCTCTGTAAACCGCTTTAAATCGTCCTGACTTGGTTCGGTCTCCTGAGAGTCGGGTCCTCCTGACGAACATTCCAAAGAAAGAAGAGACAGGAATGCCGTAAGCGAACTAGCGCTCGGTAAGTCCCAAAAGATAAAATGGAATAAACAAGTAAAGATAATAGAACTAGTAAATTATCCGTTCGTTATGCTAACATAGTTGTTTATAGTTTGAAACAGAATGTATCAGTGTATACGAGAGGAGTCCAACTATCCCATGGACTATGGTAACATGTATGTATAAGGCCCCGTCATAACCCACGGGACAACAGCACAGGATGTTCATATAGGTGACTTTTAGTGTCCATCATCGTGTCACTTTTAACACATTCCGTACCAGTCTACCCCGTTAAACCCCGTAATGTATATTGTATTGATTGGTAATTATCAGACTTGCCGAGACCATGGTATAAGTTATTCATGTAAACAACTTCAGGACGTATCAAGTAGTCATGTAATGAAGTCAAGTCATACCCATGGTTCGGTCAAGTTAAGTCGTGTTTGCATATTTGATATTGTTCCGATATTCAAGTTCATGTTTGGTATATTGGATTCATGTTGAATTGTATTCATATTTGGATTGGATTTAGATTGATACTTGGACTCAGACTTGAGTCAGACACTTTAAACAGAATTTGGATCCTGAATTAGGTTTAGGAGTTATCGATAACTGCTGCACATGGACGATGGAATTTGTGTTTTTTTCCAGGACAATTACCATTGATAACTCCGTTTTAGTTTTTCTACCTTAAATAGGCAAGCACCTACTTTCTTCGGCTCCCTGAAGCTCAAGAGAATTGTTCCCGTTTAAACCTATATTTAATAGGGTTCTTAATGTAATTTTATATATCTCGAGGGGGTTTTATGAAAAATATTTTATATACTTTCAAAATAAACCTCGAGTAATTATTTATGTTCTTTAGGGTTTCCA
The DNA here is from genome assembly GCA_030015575.1 of Agapanthus africanus. Classification (NCBI taxonomy): domain Eukaryota; kingdom Viridiplantae; phylum Streptophyta; class Magnoliopsida; order Asparagales; family Amaryllidaceae; genus Agapanthus; species Agapanthus africanus. Next base: position 746,894,138 of record CM057341.1, on the reverse strand, counting down.
TGGATGTGAATTTTAAAGAATGAGATATATTAGTGAATAGTAACTTAGCTTGAATAGTTCATGGTATTTTAGTGTAACTTGTCTTGTATTGATACTTGATGGTATTTTAATGAAACTTGTCATTCTTTTATTTTTTAGAATACATGGAATTTTATTATATATTAAAAATATATTGTTTGATAATATTTATATAGTTATTAAAAATTAATTTTATTTATTAAGTAGAAAATCTCGTTTTTTCTTAAAAATCGTATTAAAATTCTTTCGAGATCGTATGCTCCGTGAGGAGGTCTACATCTCGCTCTAGTAGTCCTGAGAATGTGCGATAATCTACACCATCCAATAGCGGGTTCCTCAAAATGGGTTATAGAGGTATAATTGCAAAGAGTTTAATAATACTATTTAAAAGAAAACGGGTTTTTATAATTTAAGGTATTTTGATGAAAAGTCGTATTTTGCCACAAAAGTTATGTTTCAAGAGAATCGTGCTATATCAATATTTGTGTATGTGAGAGGTAGCTCATTACCTCATGAAGTTTTCTAAAGGTATGCTAAGCAAAATTTTAAAAGATAATGAATATAAACTTCATAGTATTTAAACGTAAAAGCTAGGTTAAAATTATTTTACATGGAGTTTTAGAGTGAAAGTTGTTTCTTAACCTTTATAATAATGTTACAAATATTTTGTAAAAGTTTGTTGAACAATATGTAAAAGATAAGTGAGATTATGGAGTTTAGAAATTTACATCGGTAATAACTCCACTTACCGATACTTTGTTTTGAAAAGAGAATTTAGAGAAGAGAGGGAGGAAATAGAAGGAACTGACAAGTGACTTGGATTAAGAATAGAGAAAGGAAGAGCTTGAGGTTGTTGTGGGGTTGCGGGGTCGCCGAAATTGTCTCGAATCCTCGCCGGAAGTTGACCTTGGGGTAACTCCACTTCAACTCCACTTGTACTTAGAAAATTTTGATATTTTTGACTAGGATTTCAGAATGAGGAGGGGCTAGGGTATGGGGTTGTATTTATAGGGTGGATTTAGGGTTTTGGAATTGAAAGATTGAATTAAAAAGTATTAAAAATTGGGTTAAAGATGAATTTTAATTCTCTGTTAAATTGCAGAGAAAATAAATAGAACAGAGGTAGTGGGGTAGGCCAAAGGGTGTTGTGTGCAAAGCACGGGCCTCATCCCCTACGGATGGCCCGGCATCACTGGCCTAATAGGCAATCTCGCCGGCCAAGTGTTAGAGGTGGGGGTTGGATTTGTGCCACACGTTCTCGGCTATGTACACAACATTTTACACATGTTTATTTTTTCTGTCTTTTCATTTTTACGTGTATTGCACGTGTAAACTTTTGGGCTTTCAAAAAGTTTAAAAGAAAAAATCAAAAAAAAATATATGTGGCTGATGGGATTCGAACACAGGGGCTACGTCACAGCAATGCAAGGCTTTACCAGTGAGCTACAGGTGCTTTCTTACTGTTCTTAAATAAATTAAATTTATAACTTGTACTCATGCTTGCAAATTCCATTCTGTCCATTAACTTGAAAATTTTCGTACAGTAAAATTAGAGTCGTTACATTTCTTCTGGGTCAAAGTATGGCGGGATTGTTGCTCTGGGATTCTGTTGTAATCAGGGTTACTCGAGGAGCTGCTCCGAGAATCAACTTTGGCTTTGTAGAGTCAAGATTCATGATCACTTCGAATTTGATGTGGTTGACCTGATGATGTGGCAATGGATTTTGAAGAATGTTCTGGTTATTGGCCATTTCTATCTTCCCGACTTCGATCAGATCTTGAATCTTGTGTGTTAGTGCAAAGCAGTTGTCGATCAAATGGCCCGGACCTTGGTGATATTCACAGTAGTGGTTCATGTTCCATCATGGAGGAACTGAATTAGGTAGAGGTTTTGGATTTAATAGCTTGATGAGCTATGCATCGAGAAGTTGTTGATAGACGGTGGGTAGAGCAATTTGGAGTTGTGTGAACTTTCTTCTCTTCCACTCATCTTTCCTTCCTTGGTTTTAAGTTGGCTGAGTCGTTGGAGTTGAGGATGTTGTAGTTATCGTTGGACGGGGAGCTTGATCTGTAATGTTAATCGTTTCGGTTTTTCCGCTTCTTACTCAGATATTCTTTTCTATCGGCTAATTTAAAATGAGATTAAGCTTCCTATCTTTCTTGGATGATTCAATGGTGGCGGCTTCTCAGCAGAGGTCGAGAAAAGTAGAGTGGTTTTGGATCGAGAGGAATGTAGAAAGGTATGGTAGGGCGTTTCTGATAATCATTGGAATTACATCCTCAATATTTAGTTTGTTCCTCATTCGTGCAGCCAAAGCTCACCACTTCCTAACGTATTGCGAGAAAGATTCATTCTTCTCTTGGCACAAGGCTTCAAGATCCTGTCATGTAGGGATGATGTCGATGTTATACTCATACTGCTGTCGAAAAGCTTCGACCAATTCCATAAATGATCTGAGCTTATTTGAATCTAGGCTTCCAAACCAAACATGTGCATGTCCCATTAGATAATTAGGAAAAAGTCTGACTAGCAACCTCTCATCATGGGCAATGCTCGCCATATAGCATTCGTATAGATCCTTGTTCCCTTATTAAAAAAAAGGGAGAAAAGAAAGAAAAAAAGAATTCCCACAGTTTGACCTCACATGTTAAATACATGTGTGCTTATATGCAAAGCATATAAGCGCTGAAAATAAATAACTAAAGACCAAGCTGGCCTCATGTGTTAAACACGTGAACGCTTATATGCGAAGCATATAAGCTCTGAAAAAATAACCAAAAGGAAAACTAGCCTCGTGAGCGTTCATATGCAAAGCATATGAGTGCTAAATATAAACAGGTTAAAACCCATACTAGGGCCACGTGTTAAATATGTGAGAACACCTTTCTAAAGCACTAGCTTTAGATATAATTGAATTCTATATAAAATTAAATTATATTTTGGGAGAATATTTCCCCTGATCTTTCTAAAATAGAAAGATATTCTCTGTTAAATAGAGAGTCGTTGGATCAAAGATCCAATGGTGATTAAAAAATTATCAAATGATAGAATTAAATTCTATTAAGGAAAATATCTCCTTGGCATTTCTAAATGAGAAAGATATTCTCTGTTAAATAGAGAGCTGTTAGATCAAAAATTCAATAATAGAATTAAATTCTGGAGTGGGAGAATATTCTTTCTAAACAAAGAAAGATGTGCTCTGTTAAATAGAGAGCCCTTGGATTAAAAATCCAATGGTGATTACAAATAACCGTTTAACAGAATTAAATTCTATATATGGGAGAATATTTTCCTAATCTTGTTAAAAACAAGAAAATATATTCTGTTCAATAGAAATTTACTGGATCAAAGATCCAATGGTGAATAAAATCCCCGAATAATCTTTGAGACTAATTAAAATCAATTGGTATTTCTTAAATGAGAGATTTTCACAAACAGATTAACAGTTTGCTTATCCTATATAAAGGACCTAAGACTTCAAGTCTTAAAAGAAGAAGGAACCCCATAAGGTGATTTAAAAAAACTACAAATTGAGAATTCAATTCTTGCTAAAAGAATAGCTTCTACCTTTTTCAAACCCTAGATAAAGAAAAAGTAGAGATAACAATATATCTCCTTTACCTAGTACAAGTAAAAAATAAGGGTTTAACCCTTCATAAAAGAACTTAGTTTTTTCTCTGGATCTAAGATCTGTAAGACCAATTTCCCACAAGTTGAGAATTTAATTCTCGTCGGGAAGATTCTGTTCTTCAGACTCAAAATCTAGAAAAAGGAAAAGAAAGAAAAGAAACATGTTCAAGGAATTTAATTCCTCTAAAGAAATAGGGTTTAACCCTCCAGAAAGAACTTAGTTCTTATAGAAAGAACAGAAGAACTTAGTTCTCCAAGAAAAACGATCACATGTCTTCAAAAATAGAGATCCTGATGGTCATTAATGGCCAAAACGCCATTAACAGAGATTAAATCTCTAAAACATAAAATCACTGCCTCACGTGCTTCCCACGTGAATGCCCAAAAACATAAACCTGGCACCTCACGTGCTTCTCACATGAACGCCTAGAAGTAAAGACTCAGCGCCTTTCATGTTTCTCACGTGAGAGTTGTACAAAGCGCTTAGCACTATACATATAGTCAAAACGACTAAGTGCTTAACACCGATTGGGCAAAGCCTATGTCTGAGCGCCTCACATGATACACACATGAGCGCCAGAGCAGCAATTAAGTGCTTAGAACTTCCGAATAAACTAAAAAGCCCAAGACCGAGCCCAAATTGGCAAAGTCTCTGAAGTTTTCTTACAGCTGAGCCCAAATGCTCTATTGTTGGATCTTAATAAAATTTAATAATCCTGAAAATATTTCTAAGTTGATCTTAGTCCCAAATAAGACTAACGTATCCTTAGTTAAAATAAATTGAGCCCAAATACTCATATATTTAAGTCGATCATAATCTAAAATCATATTAACGGTCCTTAAATAAAATATCCCGTGAACTGACGGAACATACAGCCTAAGATCAAACCCTAAATCAAAAATATACGGATTTGGAATAATCCGCACCCTACGGGAAACGACATAAATTAGTTTCCGTATACAATCTTCGGGCAACCATAATAAACAAAATATATAATACGACACGAAGTGACCTAACGGAGCAGGAGAAAGTGGTTATCGCAACGCGATAACGTAATTAACTGCATGGGCTTACGCCTGCAGGGAAGGGCATCCCCGCAATTAAAAAACCCTCACAAATGCGGGGGAATCTGATAAAGTCTAGTACATCGGTCGCATCTATTCAAACCTCCGATATATGGTGTCATAAATCAACTTGGTATCTTTGCAGAGGTGGATGGATATGTCCAAATAGCATTTGCCCCTAAATTCATGCTAGACGTCTGATTGATCATATCTTCGTGTGTATTTGAAATGTTTCACAACCAAAGAAATTTATACCGCAATCAATTAACGGTGTCGATGTAGCGCGTTAATGAATACGGATCGTCCACTGAGATGTGTGTTTTGATCGAATTTGTTTTAATTGAGTTGAAATAAAAATATAAAAGAAACTTGCAAGAAAATTGATTCAAGATTTGTGAGTTTTCATTTCAAGAAACATGAAGAAAATTAAGATCTAGAATCAAGAATCAAGAAATGTCCCAATCGTTTGAATTATCAAGATTTGTAAAGTAGCTTGTAGGAATCGATCCAATTGATAGTGATGATGAATACTAATGATTACTAATTCTTATCTATTGAAGATTTGTTGCTAGATCGATGACGATCAATGAGGATTAGGGATCTATTGAAGAAACTAGGGTTTCTCCATCATCATCCCTTGTCCTTTCATTAATTATCATTCAAATTCTAGCCTCTATCAAATTGAATCATCGATCGTTGATTTCTAATTTGGAGCAAAGAAAGCGATCTTGCTCAAATTAGGTTTTCGATGATTCAATTTTCTAAAGTTTACAAAACTCATAAGATTTAAGAATCGTTCAAGAATTTCATCAACATTATCTATCTATTCTCTCGATTCCGCTACAAGCGGAGATTTCACTCACACATCATAAAAATTAATGAATCAAAGATCAAGAAGTTTCTTAATGCAAGAATGTAAAGAAAGAAAGAATTTCAATTATCACCTTTATTAAATCGACGACTAATTACGCATTCCCTCAATTCGAGGTTACAAGATGTTGCTCTCGATCGCTCCTTTTGAAGAGGTAACTAGATCCGTTTTATTTCGCTCCGCTCGATCTCCGTGAGTCGCGGATCGTCGTGGATCTCTTGCTCGGATGAAGATTGGCTTCGCGGATAAATGATCGATGGTTGCTTGCTTGATTTGCTTCTCAAAACGATCTTGATTTGGCTTTGAATTGGATTTGGGCTAGGTTTTTGGTATCAAGTTGTGTCACTCAACTTGAATTTGAATTGTGGCTCTCAATTTTTCCCTCCAAAATGAACTAACGAACTAATCAACTCATTGTCTAACCTCCAAAACCCTAGATCTAGATCTCTTTTTATAACCACCTCATTTGAATCTTCCCTCCAAAGCTAGATTGTTAGAGAGAGCATTCTAGAATGAGTTTGTTAGAGGGAATATTCTAGAATGAGGTTGTTAGAAGGAATATTATAGAGGAAGATTGTTACAAGGAGGCTTCTAGAAGAAAGTTGTTATAAGGAGCTTTCTAGAAGAAGGTTGTTATAAGAAGGCTTCTAGAGTGAGTTTGTTATGCAGAGGCTTCTGGAAGAAGCCACGTGGTCTTTAAGAGTCTTCTAGAAGCAAGGGTTGTTAGATGAAGCTTTTGGATAAAATCTGATTTGATGACGTGTCAAGTAGACCGCGGATCCGCGGCGGATCGGCCAACTCGGCCGCGGATCCGCGGCCGTATAGTGAGCTCTCTGTTTGAATTCTTCAGAGATATTTTGTGTTGACTTTTTGGAACTTTCCTGATGTCTGGAATCTTATAATTCTTTCTAGTTCACTGCTAGATCTCAGGTCTTGGACTTGATATATTTTATCAGTACTTTTATCAATTCCGGCTCTTTTACCTGGAGAATTTCCTGCACATAATCTCGAGACAAGTGTTTGATATACAAAGATCATGCATGCAATAATAAACACACAATTTCCCTCATAATGTCGGTTATAATGTATAACATATGTTATTTGATATTTTGCAGACGAGTTGCTAATATGTGCTATATTTATACTAAACACCTTTAGATGATTGCAAAGGATAGGGAAATTGATGTGTTAAAAATGCAATATTTTCGGCTGATCAAATACCCCCAAACTTAATTTTGGTCGTCTCGAGCAAATATGTTTTATTCAAGAGAAGGAGAAAATAAAGAAAAAGAAAAACTAACTAGCACACTTTCGTAGGCAACACGATTGCACTAAGCAAGTGTAACAAGCCTTTAAACCTCTAGGTGTCCCTAGTAGGTGGAGTGTTGTCTCCTGAGGGTTTTCAGCGGATTGCACCCACAAAATCCCACAATAAAAGGAAGACCGTGAAAGTTACATATAAAGATCAGAATTATAAAAGAAAGACTTTGAAAATTTAGAGTTTCCAACTAATACTAGCTTTTCGGTTGTCATGAGCCCTATCTTAATAGTCATGAAAAAATGTTAGAAATCACATCATCCCTTAATAAAATATCGTCTTTATTCTTCATTTCTACCTTTCTTCCAAACATCGATCATATATCCCTACGTGTGTGTAATAGACATCCCTACACTCGGAGAATTCAATTCAAGCTATCATACTCTTGTCCATCTGCCTCAGTACTTTTTAATTTATGAATATTTAAATGAGATTGCTCATATATTTTTCATGCGACCGTTAATACTTCTTGAGATACCAACCGACCGATTACTCATGTGCTTGCTTATTAGGTGTTTTTAGTATTTTCCTCGTCTTGCAACACCTAAGACTTAGCAGTGACTCCCAAACCAGTTGGTCTAAGACACTAGGTGATGAAGCACCCTCGCTATATTTTTTTATTGCTGCCTTGGTGATTACAAAACTAGTGTTCATTTATTTTCTACACCATTTTTATATTTTATTCTTCATTTTTTAAATTTCCTTCGTACTTGGCTTTTAGACAAGAGCATTTCAAGGTATCCTCTACTATCCCGAGTTTCAAGACGTGTGTAAGTGCGTATAGTAGGGTATCAACATTCAAATATTTGGCATCCAGAATAGGAACTATTTTTCAGACTTATTTTTCTTCGCAGATTAGTGACTTCTTTCATCTTACTAACCCTTGGGACAACGGCTCATAACTACTTATTACTAGTTTCGTTTAAGAAAACTTCTAATTTTCTTAGTTTTCTGAAATTTTTCTAATCTTTTGGATGTAATTTTTCACTATCTAATCTTTTATTATCTTATTTATGTACAGATTTTTTTTTTTTTATTTTTTTATTATATGTTTTGTGCTTATGCAAAGTATGATACAAAGTGATGCGTAAATAAGCACAAACCTCCCCCAAACTTGTTTAGAACAGTGTCCTCATTGTTATCATCTGTTAAATCTCAAAAACCTGTAATCTTGGGAGGAAAATTTATTAGCGGGGGCAATAAATATGATCGTGAAAATCCTTCCCCAAACTTATTTTTGGCTCACAATTTTGAGGACAACTTTTATTTTCAACATCCAAAAATACACCCCCCTCCAAACTTGAGTTAAACAATGTTAATCTTTTAAAATCACAAGAGGGGGTCAAAGTTACTGGTCAATGCAAAGGTTTGCAAAGACCGAAAGTCAACACCAACCATTCGAAAATTTTATCAGTGTAATGCACCGGTTGGTGGAAGAACAAGTTGAAAAGAGCCAAGAAGAAGTGGGGAAGAGTTAAGTGGTGGAATAGAATGTGCTTGCGTCTCGTTTTGGAGAGACGAATCAATGATTGTGATGGATTACTCGCATTCTCATGATTGTCAAGAAGAAGGGGTGGAGGTTCAATTTCTTTATTTTGGAGATGATTCATCTCAACACCCGTGTTTGCTAAAAATGCGAGTTCATCAGCGAAGCTTTCATCGATATCCCGAAGAATAATGTCATTAGAAAGAACGGGATGATACTCAGACTCCATGAAAGGTTCAGAATAGGCGTTAAATGTTGACCCGGACAACTTAAAAGAAAGGTCCGTATGTAAATGATATATATCTGGGTCAAACAATAACGTATAAAGGAAGTCTGGATCAGTATCGTGAAGCTGTTCAAGATCGCTGCTGTCGACATCCATTAATTCGACAGAACATACTCGAGCATGAGGATCGGAGAGTTGACTTCCCAACTTGTAAATGTTGAGCTCAATTGACCTATTCCCGAAAGATAGATTCATAGAGCCGTTTCGACAATTGATTACGGCATTGGAAGTAGCCAAAAAGGGACGACCTAGAATCACCGGAATTTGGTTCCGTGGGTTCACTACAGGCTGTGTATCAAGAACAATAAAGTCCACAGGGAATACAAATTCCTCGATTTTTATCAACACATCCTCAGGTTTACCCCTAGGTTTGGTGATTGATCGGTCGGCCATCTGGAGTGTTATGTTCGAGGGCTTTAACACTCCGATACCTAATTGCTCATAAACCGAGTAAGGAAGCAAGTTAACACTAGCGCCAAGGTCAAGTAAAGCACGGTTAATGTGTTTATCCCCAATAGAAATAGAAATAGTAGGACAGCCAGGCTCCTTACGTTTCCTTAGTAGTTATTGGGGAAAAGCTGTGTCTACAGTACTCGACATGAAAACTTTCTTAGGCACTTGAGTCTTCCTCTTCCTAGTGCACAAGTTTTTAAGAATTTTCGCATAAGATGGAACTTGTTGGATAGCATCTAGGAGAGGGATATTGATGTTAACTTGCTTAAACATGTCCACAATCTTCTCCATTTATGCATTAGGTTTGTTGGCCCTCAATCTATTTGGAAACGGAGCTCTATCAATAAGTGTTGGGTCCAACATTTGTGGAGAAGTTTGTGGGGGTGGGAAGGATGAAGTGGGTGGAAGGTTCGAGCCTTTGGGAAAACGGAGAATAGGCCCGGAAGAAAAAGAAGGTAAATTGGACGAAATAGGCTAAGAAGCAGAAGTGGGAGTGGGAGTGAAAGTGGAAGACGGGGGTTCAATCGATTCCTCAACATCACTCTGTTCACCCACATGATTGTCTAGCACTCTTCCAGATCTCAACGTGGTAAGTGCATTCACATTAGTGTAATGTGAAGGTCCAGGATCAGTTGGGGGTTGAGCTGGAAGATTCCCTTTCTCTCTAGCACTCATTTCGGCTGTTAACTGTGCAATTTGTGCTTCCATCGATTTACTAATCTCACCTTGGGAGGCAGAGTTTTTCTTTATATCATCAATAGAGGACTTAAAATCAGCCGACATTTGAATAGAATTTTTCAGAAGCAAACTCATGGTTTGTTCACGTGCAGAGGTGTTATTGGTACCGGCAGAAAAAGGATCAAAGTTGTTGGCCGGGTTTTGAATGTTTTGTGGTTGGTAGGGGTGCTGACTCTGTTGTGGTGGTTGCTGTTGTGGTGGAGGGGCCCTTTGAAAGTTATTTTGATTTGGAACCATATTTTGAGTTTGGTAGTGGTTCCAAGCAAAATCAGGGTGATTCCTCCAATCTTGATTATATGAGGAAGAAGAAGGATCATTTCCAGGTCTTTGCTGAAATGCAGTATTAGTGTGACCTTGAAACGGTACATTCAAAGGACATTCTTCCGTCAAATGTGATGGGTTTGAACAGCAACCACACACGGTTTTGGGAAGTGCGTATTGGTTTAGGGAGGCTGAAGAAATTCTGTTTTCTATAGCGTCGAGTTTCCTTTGTATTGCGGCCATTTCGGCTCTCATTGTGACGGAAATATCGAGCTGATTGATATCTTCCCTAGACGATGGTGGTCTAACACTTTCCCATTGTAATGTGTTTTGAGCTAAATCTTCTAGGTATTTCCAAGCTACACCATCATCTTTAGATAGGAATTGGCAATGACACATGGTTTCAAGCATCTGTTTCGTAGTGAGATCAATACCCTCATAGATAACTCGACACAGATCTCATCTAGGAATTCCGTGATGAGGGCATTGTAAAAGAAGATCCTTGAACCGTTCAAAGCATTTTCAGAATGGTTCATTAGGAAGTTGGGTAAATTTGAAGATTTCGCTCCGAACACGGCTGGTCTTATGATTGGGATAAAATTTCTTAAGGAACGCTGCAACAAATTCATCCCATTTTGAAATAGAGTGTGCGGTTGTATTATAAAGCCACTTCTCGGCTAAATCGCACAAAGTGAAAGGGAGAAGACGTAAACGCAGAGCATCCATAGACAGTTGTGATGTTCCAATCATTGCGCATACGTTTTCAAATTTGATGATAAAAACGTATGCGTCATCAGGCTCAAGACCGTGAAATTTGGATAACAGTTTGATAAATTGGGGGTTGATTCCAAAATTTTCCCCGTTGGCAGGTGGAATAGAAAGACAGGTGGGAAGGGAAGCACGTGTAGGATAGCATCTCTCTTGAAGAGAAATAGATGGAGGGTTCTGCGCACCTGCGGGCGGTGGCAGAGTGGTGTTAAAGTTTGATGGAAATCCGTCCATCGCGGTCGTGGTGGGTGGTGGGAAAAAGAAAATGTAGAAATACCGACTTTGCGGTCGATAAGGAAAACGCGGACAAAACGGGCACTAGAATCCCGTGTCCAGCCTAGCTTGCACTAAAAGGTTTTTAGCATAAGTGGCAGCGTTGTGATAATTAGGGGAAAGTTGATGTGATTGGTGTTTGTTTTGAAAAATACGGATTTTGAAAAAATCAAATCACAAAAAATGCACACACCACCCTAGATCTAACGGTCACCTAGGTCAAGTCACTAGACCGCTCATAGACTTCCAGAACATAAATTGCAGGATAAATCCTCTACTGCCTCTTTGTCCCTTCTGTGGCCAGATAAGTGCCAGATAAGTGGGAGGTTTTCCGCTATGTAAGTAACGGGCCTAATTAAGTAACCACTTGCCTTAGACACACTTGCCTTAGATACCACAAAAGAAACGCGGATAAGCAATAGATTACCCACGAGCTCCTTCTGTCCTAATTGAGCGTGACGGTCATTAGAGTCTTGTCTAGATATTTTTTAGTTAATGAAGGGTAATGCGGATGCTCGTTTTGTGATTTGCGGGGCTTAGGAATGGTAATGAACTCCCTACCTAATCTGAATTTGGTCTTTGCCCCTTAATTTCCGTATTAAAATATGCAAACAACCAAGATTAACACGCAACAAATTTTTCTTTTAGCGGCGCTACGAATTTTGCAAAGAATCCTGCAGAAAAGTGTTATTGGATAAGATCAGAGAGAAGAAAAGAGAACAGAGAATATACCATAGAAACTTGAATCTCTGAAACGCCTAAACGGCGGCAGAACCGCCGCAAAACCCTGCTAATGGCCGCGGATCCACGGTGAGAAGGAGGAGTTAGGGTTTCAAACTTTTCCTGTAGCTTCTTTGACTCCTCTGGAATTTGCAGAACTTCTCTGAATTATGATAGCACTACTACAATGATTCCAGATTCCCTCGCAAAAATTCACAACTAATCGTTAAGCGCTTGATGCGATTTTGATCTAAAAAATTTTGATGGAATAATAATTTTTCAACTCAATAACAAAAACGAAAAAAATAGCACACATCCCCAGCAACGGAGCCATTTGATTGATGATCTTTTTGTGTGTGTTTGGAAAATATATAATCACACAATCAAAGAAATTTATACCGCAATCAATTAACGGTGTCGATGTAGCGCGTTAATGAATACGGATCGTCTACTGAGATGTGTGTTTTGATCGAATTTGTTTTAGTTGAGTTGAAATGAAAATATAAAAGAAAATTGCAAGAAAATTGATTCAAGATTTGTGAGTTTTCATTTCAAGAAACATGAAGAAAATAAAGATCTAGAATCAAGAATCAAGAAATGTCCCAATCGTTTGAATTATCAAGATTTGTAAAGTAGCTTGTAGGAATCGATCCAATTGATAGTGATGATGAATACTAATGATTACTAATTCTTATCTATTGAAGATTTGTTGCTAGATCGATGACGATCAATGAGGATTAGGGATCTATTGAAGAAACTAGGGTTTCTCCATCATCATCCCTTGTCCTTTCATTAATTATCATTTAAATTCTAGACTCTAGCAAATTGAATCACCGATCGTTGATCTCTAATTTGGAGCAAAGAAAGCGATCTTGCTCAAATTAGGTTTTCGATGATTCAATTTCATAAAGTTTATAAAACTCATAAGACCTAAGAATCGTTCAAGAATTTCATCAACATCATCTACCTATTCTCTCGATTCCGCTACAAACGGAGATTTCACTCACACATCATGAAAATTAATGAATCAAAGATCAAGAAGTTTCTTAATGCAAGAATGTAATGAAAGCAAGAATTTCAATTATCACCTTTATTAAATCGACGACTAATTACACATTCCCTCAATTCGAGGTTATAAGATATTGCTCTCGATCGCTCCTTTTGAAGAGGTCACTAGATCCGTCGAATTTCGCTCCGCTCGATCTCCGTGAGTCGCGGATCGTCGTGGATCTCTTGCTCGAATGAAGATTGGCTTCATGGATAAAGGATCGATGGTTGCTTTCTTGATTTGGCTTTGAATTGGATTTAGGCTAGGGTTTTTGGTATCAAGTTGTGTCACTCAACTTGAATTTGAATTGTGTCTCTCAATTTTTCCCTCCAAAATGAACTAACGAACTAATCAACTCATTGTCTAACCTCCAAAACCCTAGATCTAGATCTCTTTTTATAACCACCTCATTTGAATCTTTCCTCCAAAACTAGGTTGTTAGAGAGGGCCTTCTAGAATGAGTTTGTTAGAGGGAATATTCTAGAATGAGCTTGTTAGAGAGAATATTCTAGAGAAAGGTTGTTACAAGGAGGCTTCTAGAAGAAGGTTGTTATAAGGAACCTTCTAGAAGAAGGTTGTTATAAGGAGGCTTCTAGAGTGAGTTTGTTATGCAGAGCCTTCTGGAAGAAGCCACGTGGTTTTTGAAAGTCTTCTAGAAGCAAGGGTTGTTAGATGAAGCTTTTGGATAAAATCTGATTTGATGACGTGTCAAGTAGACCGCGGATCCACGGCGGATCGGCCAACTCGGCCGCGGATCCGCGGCCGTATAGTGAGCTCTCTGGTTGAATTCTTCAGGGATATTTTGTGTTGACTTTTTGGAACTTTCCTGATGTCTGGAATCTTATAATTCTTCCTAGTTCACTGCCAGATCTCAGGTCTTGGACTTAATGTATTTTATCAGCACTTTTATCAATTCCGGCTCTTTTACCTGAAGAATTTCCTGCACATAATCTCGAGACAAGTGTTTGATATACAAAGATCATGCATGCAATAATAAACACACAATTTCTCTCATAATGTCGGTTATAATGTATAACGCATGTTATTTGATATTTTGCAGACGAATTGCTAATATGTGCTATATTTATACCAAACACCTTTAGATGATTGCAAAGGATAGGGAAATTGATGTGTTAAAAATGCAATATTTTCGACTGATCAACGTCCCAACGTTGTATGAGACTAAGATCAACTTAGAAATATTTTAAGGATCATTAAATCTTATTAAGATCCAACAATAGAGCATTTGGGCTCAGCTGCAAGAAAACTTTAGAGACTTAACCAATTTGGGCTCCGTCTTAGACTTTTTCCTTTATTCGGAAGTGTTAAGCACTTAATTGCTGCTCTGGCACTCATGTGTGTATCACGTGAGGCGTTACCCAATCGGTGCTAAGCACTTAGTCGTTTTGACTATATGTATACTACTAATCACTTTGTGCAGCGCTCACGTGAGAAACACGTGAGGCGTTCAGTATTCACTTTTGGGCGCTCATGTAGGAAGCACGTGAGACACTGGGTTTATGTTTTTGGGTGCTCAGGTGGGAAGCATGTGAGGCAGCGAATTTATGTTGTAGAGATTTAATCTTTGTTAATGGAGTTTTGGCCATTAATGACCGTTAAGATATCTATTTTTGAAGATCTGGGATCGTTTTTCTTTGAGAACTAAGTTCTTATATTCTTTCTATAAGAACTAAGTTCTTTATATAAGGTTAAACCATGTTTTTTGGAGGAATTAAATTCCTGAAATATGTTTCTCTCTTTTCCGTTTTATCTAGTCTTTCCTTTAGATTTTGAGTCTGAAGAACAGAATCTTTCCGATGAGAATTAAATTCTCAACTTATGAGAGATTTGTCTTACGAATCTGAGATCCAGAGAAAAAACTAAGTTCTTTTATGAAGGGTTAAACCCTTATTTTTTACTTGTACTAGGCAAAGGCGATCAATCCCAGTTCGTCTCAGTCTTCGGTGGTAAACAGATTCTGGCACGCCCGGTAGGATCTCTTCCTCTTTCTACTCCAAACTTCGTGTGTCGTGGTTCGCTAACAAAATCGTGGTTCACTATATTCACCATTTCACTTGGATTCGAGGTACTAAAACCTGGTGTCTTGCTTCTGTGCAGAATCAATAGCTTCTTATTGCACTTCCTGCAGCAACAACTCTCTCTCCACCCCAGCAGTAGGAGTGACGTACATGCCCAACGCGACCTCCATTTTCTCAATGTCGATAGGGCAGGTTACTCAGGCTGCTATCGGACTATTCTTCAGGACCATGCTTCCGCCTGTGAACTTTGGCGCCTCAGTGCCATAAGAAAAAGCTCCTAGAAGGCCAGTCTTTGATCGGCTGGCAACCATGATGACTCCTATCGGCAAGCCGTCAAACTATGACGTCTAAGTCTTCAACTGGATGAACAAAAACTCAAAAATGCCCGCAAAGAAGCCCATGATAGCTAAAAGAGCTATCCTAAAATGGCTATCCCTCCCTTCTCCTGCTACGGATGAAGCCGGTAAAAGTGCTTCCCCTTCCAGATGGTCGGCCTTCGAGAGATTGGCCAACTTTTCTCCATCTCCACCAAAGATGTCGATCTTCAACAGGTTGACGCCAACCGAAACTCCCCAGTAACGTCGGGGGCATAATGAAGGCGCCTCTAATACGGAGGCAGTTCCTATGGTAAGGCATGCTCGAAGTCGCCACTGGTGCCGAGTGAGGGAAGCCGGGGGCAACTCCCCTTCTGGACTCACCCCACTAGCTCCTATGGTGGATGTCGATACTGCTGTTCTAACTGGGAACAGTTTTGACCCACTTAGGAGGGTACGCAAGACTCCCTGACGGCGGTACTGAAGAAATCACCCCCGCCGGCAGAAACCCCAGCACAGAAGCAGCCGGAGCAGCCTTATCAATGGCTCTCCTCATAAATCCGTAGAGTCTGGCGAAAAGTCCAAGACTCTGTACTTGATAAAAATTACTCTCGTCGACCCAAGAAATCTAAGGTCCGACAAAAGATGGACTGATCCTCCGCCATACATCGGGAGACTTCTCCTAGACAGGCACCCGTTATAACTGCTCCTTCAACTCCAACCTCTCATAAAAGAATGAGGCCGGAGAAAACTCTACTGCCAGCGGCAAAATCCAAAGGCGATGGAGCTAAACGCCCAAAGTCTAGGGGCATAACCGTACATATGGTCTAAATGGCCAACGATAAAGAAGAAAGCCGTGCTTCGGTGAGTCATAGGCTGCATACTTAGTCATTCACAAAAGCTCAGGAACAACAGCAAAAGCTCCAAGAAATACTGGCCAAAATGGAAGCACTCGCCGGACCAAAAGAAAGTTCGGACAAAGAAGCCGAACAGCGCTTGGAACAAGAAACCGATACAGAGTTCTTACGACAAGTGCTGGAGAAGAAAGACAAAGAAGCTGCGGAGCAAGCTGCTAATATCAAGCAGATGGTTCTTTTATTCTAAGACATGCTTAGAATGATGATCCAACTAGATCCACCAGCTAAAGATCCTCTAGTGATCATCGAAGATGATAGTGGGGAAACATTGAATCCTCCCCAGGCGCTTTCGACAGCTAAGGAGGAAACAATCTCCAAGGCGACCCTGGATGACTACATTGCTTAGAAAATCATAGCTCACCAGGTCAATGAAGCCGCCAACTAACTCGTCAAAACTGGGCGACCATATCCGGCCTAGTATGACCAAATCAGGTACCCCCCGGGATATACGATCCCGAAGTTCCATGTTTACAAAGAAATGGGTAATCCCCACCGGCATGTCGCACAACTCAGAGCTCTATGTGGAAATACTGGAAGCGATGACAAACTATTGTTTGGCCAATTCATTAGAAGCTTATCAGAGACAGCTTTTGAATGGTACTCGGAGCACCCAAATGATTCCGTGAAAACTTTCTCCGAAATGGAACTGTTGTTCATACAACGGTTCGCCGGCATGAGTGAACGCACTCCGATCATGGCATTGATCAATGCTAGGGTAAAGTCAGGAGAAACGTGGGTCCAATACGCGATACGGTGGCAGAACCTATGGTCTAAGTACGAACAGCGTATTGAAGAGCCTCCATCCGTGAGCATGTTCATCGGGACCCTCAATCCTCAGTCAACTGTGTCCCAGTTCATGACATTCTTCAAACCCACAACCTTTCAACCGCCGATAGACAAGTTAGCCCAAATGGATCAGTTGAGCTATGGTCCTCCCTCCATAAATAAGGATCCTCGAAATAACAAGGGTAAAGGGAAAGCGGCCTTCGTCACCAACACGCAACAACAGCCGAGCGGTCCGAAACCGACTGCTTGCCAAAACAACGCATGTACACGCCCGTCTTTGGAAGAAAGGCTGAGACGTGCGTACTCGTTCCCTCATGATAAAACGATGAGGTTTTTTGAGCTGGCGATGCGAATTAATCTTATTACATTTCCAGACCCACGGCGCCCAGAACAACCCGGCAATGTCAACAACCCCAACTATTGCTCATACCACAGGATAGTGGGCCACCCAATTGAAGATTGCTACAGATTTAAAAATTAGATTAAGGACCAGTAACGACAGGGGAAGTTCACGATGTCTGATAACTGGAAAGTAAAGCCGTCCTAAAAGCATGCTCCTGAAAAGGTGACGCGTAGAGGGCAGCATGCTCACTTGTGGAATAAGTTCCATGGGAAGTAGTCCTTTCAGCGAAAACTAAAAGAATGCTGAAGAATCTTTAGGCATGCCCGGCGATCAAGTGGAAGAACTCGCTTGAACCTGAAATTATTGAAAGGATGCTGAAACCACGTCCTACATTGAAAGTTATTGACAAGGAGAGAAGCCCCCAAGTCAAGTCGTCAAAGTCTTCTAAAAAAAAAGAAAAAGACCAAGAAACCTGTGCAATCTGTCGAGTATGACGACAAGCGCACAGAACTTTAGAAATACATAGGCACGCTGGAAGAATATAACTAGAAGGTGCGAACATCGGTCACGCTCGAAGAATTCCTCCAGCATAATCTTAAGAACGGAGACAGTGACAATGATGAGGGAAATGACTCATCAGAAGAAGCGGAAGACTATGTAGCAACTTGCAACATGATCTCCCATTCGTCGTTATATGGCGAAGAAGCTCCACCAGCGTCAGAAAGTGACGTAGAAGAACTGGGGATAGAATCGGGGCTAAAATCCCTAAAATGGCCAGAAGAAGACCTAATTGAAAAGCTGCTAAATGAAGCATTTCAAAAAAGCAAGGATGACCGCGAACGCAAAACGGCCATATACGAAAAGGCCAAGCGGCAGCATATAAACAAAGAAGATGCGGCAAGTACAGGTCATAAAGTTCTCTAGATACCTGCAACAAATATGAGCAGGGCTAAAGCAGAAAAGCGTTTCGCCAAAGCCCTGACCATGGGGATGAAGCTGCCACCGCTCATGATGTACATTTCCGGAGTCCCATACTTTGACGGAGGTGAATCACATCTAAAATTGTCACGCCTTGCTTCGCAATAGACGGAAACGATGATGTGGCAAGCCCGCGGCATATTTATCCAGAGAAGGTCATTCCCTAAATAAATATACTAAGCATATTGAAATAATAATACACACTGTAAGAATAAATGGAGACCGTAAAATTTTCAACAAACATCTTTATTCGCATTCAACTTCAAATATTTATAAGTACATGAGTTTCAACTGGAAAGTAAATACAATAAAAGAAAATGCCTAAACATGTGGTATACATAAGCTGGAAGAAAAATTGAAGCTAAGCTAATCCTGAGTAGCAATATGGTTGTAGTCCTCCTCTGTGGCCTCCACTTCCTCTATCTCGACCGTATCTGAGGAACATTTCAAGAAAACAAAAGTGGGTGGAATGCCCATCAGCGAACTAGCGCACAGTAAGTCCTAAAGATGTAGCAAGAGTAAAAATGAAAAGTGTAGAATATTATGACGAGTAAAAGTATATGATTCATGGTGTGTGTGTGTGTGTGTGTGTGTGTGTGTGTGTGTGTGTATTGTAGATTTCTAAATGGTAACTATGTTAACGTTAAGTTCCAAGTGTGAATGTCAACACAACCGTAGAAGTATTCACGATCTCAAGAGTGAGGCCCCAGGAAAAAGAAAATACAGGTACATTTCATGTGTTAGTATCGGGGCTCTAGGCTGTGGAGGAGTCGACCCTACTGATATTCGAGTAAAAAAAAAGGTGTTAATACAGGACTCCTGAAACTCCGTTAGATTCACATAAGAAACTATCCCAAGCACCCCGAGTATAAATAGTCTATAACTATATAATATACTTAATTAATTTGATTGATTGATTATAACATATCTTGATCGAAACCATAGATTGAAAGAGGTGTAGAATGAAGGTGAGTTAAATGCGAGTCATGTCAATCGTAAGTTGGTTCGAGTCAAGTAAGTTCGAGTAGACTAGGTTTGAGTTCATGTTCAAGGTTAGATTCAAATTTTGATCGAGTTCAAGTTTAGATTCGGTTTATATTCTTTTTCATATGAATTGATTTAACTGTTAAAGATCTTATGTTCGGGAGAAAACGGCAACTACTGCACATATACGGCAGAATTTGTGTCTTTTTCCAAGATAGTTGCCATTGATAACGCCGTTAAGTTGTTTAACCTGAATAGGCAAGCGCTCACTTTTTCTGGCTCTCTGGAGCTCAAGAGAAATGATACCGCTTAAGCCTATATTAATTTAGAGTTCTTAAATATTTATTATTGTTGTTTATTTTGTATTTATTATATTTGCATTTCTCGAGGGGGTTTTGTGAAAAATCTTTTAATATGGTTTAAAAATAAATCTCGAGGGTGATTTATTATATTTGTGGTTTTCATGAACATGTATTTTAATTGTTGTGGTATTTTAGTGATAAAACCTATCTTTTAAAAGTTTATGGTATTTTTATGAAAACTACTACTTTTAAAAACTTGTTCGTATTTTATTAAAATTCTAATCTTTCATTTTAAAAAAAATATGGGTTCATAATTTGTTTTTATTGAAAATACGGATTCATAATTTTATATAATTTTTCAAAGTTTTGTTTTGTTTAGAAAAGTTGTATTTCTTAAAAATCGTATTTTTATTTTCTTTCGAGACTGATTACTCCATGAGAAGTTCTGCATCTCTCTCTACTATCTTCAGGATGTGAGATAATCCGCATCATCCATTAGCGGGTTCCCTAACGAGGGTTGTAGAGGCGCAATTGCTAAGAATTTAAAAATATTGATTAAAAGAAACCCTTTCAAAAAAATGGTATTTTAATGTAAAACCTATTCTTTGAATTAACGATATATTTAAACATCGTGGTATGAAACCATAGTGTGCGTGTAGGGTAGGTCGTTACCCCGTGAAATTTTCTTAAAGGTATATATAATGATTATCGAAATAATGGTTATACTAAAATTCACGGTATTTTTCTGAAAACTTCGTTTTATGATTATTTCACATGGAACATTTTATTAAACTAAAAACTAAACTATGTAAATAAGGTTAAGAGGGGTGTTAGGATGTTAGTTTGACCTAATTTTCTTATCAAGTGGATTACAAATGTTAAAAAGAAAATTATATCGGAGCCAACTCTACTTTGTCGATGTGCTTTTAGAAGGCGGTTTGAGATGAAAAGAAATAGTGAGAAGGGACTAACTGGTTTAGATTGTTAACAAGAGATAGAAAATGCCTTCGGGGGTCGTGGTTTCGTCGGAAAGGCTTCGGTCGTTGACCTTGGCTTGCTACTCCACTCGGGTGCTTAACTCCACTTGGTACTTAGAGAGTTTGAGAGAATTTTGATAGAAATTTCAGAATGGGAGAGAGTGAGGGGATTATGTGGTATTTATAGTGAAGAATTTAGGGTATGAGAATCAAAAATTGAATTATGAGAATTAAAAATTGAATTGGAAGAATTAAAATTGATGTTAAATGATGAATTGAATAGTCTTTGTTTAATTGCAGGGAAATCAAACAGTGCAGGGGAGCAGAAGGGAGCTGAAGAGACATGTGTGCAAAGCACGGAAGCAAACAGAGTATTGTGGACCGTCGGTAGCAGCCAAAGTGGTGAAACAAGCGGTCGGATTTTGATGATTTTCCTCGAGATTCGTGCCACGTGTTCAACTCTGTGTTCACTCCTCATTTATCCTGTTTGATTTTTCTGAAACTTTTCGTTTCTCCATATGTTGCACGTGAAACTCTTGGGCTTCCGAAAAATTAAAATGAAAAAATATAAAAAATAATTGGGATTGATGGGATTAGAACACACGGGCTATGTTACAGCAGTGTAAAGGTTTTACCAGTGAGCTACAACTTATTTCTTACTTTTATTGAACAAAAATAACTTATAACTCCTAAACAGGCTGAAATACCCTTTCTATACATTAAACAAATAATTTTGTACAGGGATTTCAAAGTCGTTACAAAAATACTGCATCTATCATCGATGGGTCGCCCACCCCATCGAGGAGTGCAACACCTTCAAGAAGTGGTGGCAAGGATATGTTGCCCACAGAAAACAATTCAAGAAGGAGAAGCACGAAGCTCGCACTCATCGACATGGAAGTGGCGAGACGGACATGCATGAAGAAACGACCGGCAACTGTCATATGGTCGGTACCGGTTCGGAAGGGGGAAAACCTCAAGTTCTCACGTTCGGGAGTGATTCTGAGGATGAAACGCCCCTAAACCCTCTCTTCAAAGACTCCCCCTCAGAAAAAGAAGAGAAGGAGAAGAACTGTGAGAATATTCAACTGCGTAACTGTACGCTGACTAAAAAGAATCTCGGGCCCGTAAGTAAAGGTTCGAACAAAAAAGACAAAGGGAAAGGGAAGACACCCGACGAAATCGCCCTATATGAAGAATAAGTCAAAGAGCTCACCGCAAAGGACCCGCCTAAGAAAAACAAGGTGGATTATAACTTCCTTGCACATCTGAGGAAAATATCCTCACAGCTGAGCATATTGGATGCTCTCCTCCTATCCAAAGAGGCACGAGATTCCCTGATCAAGGCATTACAAGAGCCCGATTAGTTCAAAAGTTTCCTCGTAGAAGAGAAAATGAAAAATGAACTAGCAGAGATCCATACGACTGATATTATATTCAGCGATGAAGATCTACTTCTCGATACGTGAGAATATAATCGAACGCTCTACGTCACCGGGTACTAGCACGACATCAAGATAGGAAAAATTCTTGTCGACAACGGATCCTCCGTTAATCTTCTCAACCTGAGAGTGCTGAATAAAATTGTAAGTCGATACCACGCACAGTACTGTTCTCCACCGAATACGGAAGACGAAACCGCGTAGGTCTGTCTTGCCTGAATTTGGGGCAGATGCTATTTGGTTTTATCCATCCACCTTTCCGAAGATGCCAAGTTGATTTATGGCACCGTGTATCGGAGGTTTAGACGGATGCGGCCGTTGTAGCAGACGTCGTCAGATTCTCCCTCGTTTGAGGGGTTTTTGATTGTAGGGACGCTCTTCCCTGCAGGTGCAAGCCCCTGCAGTTAATTACGCTACCGCATCGCTGTAACCACTTTCTCCTTCTCCAGATGATCACTTCGTGTCGTGTGTGTTTGTTTTGCTTTTGGTTACCTGTGGATTGTATACGGAGACTAATTTATGTTGTTGCCCGTAGGGCGTGGATTAGTCCAAATCCGTATTTTCTTAGATTTGGGTTTTGGTTTGGGTTTAAGGATCGTTAATCTCATTTGAGACTAAGATCAACTTAAACGTTTGTTAAGGATACGTTAGTCTAATTTTATATTAAGATCAACTTAACCATTTGTTAAGGATACGTTAGTCTAATTTTAGACTAAGATCTACTTAACAGGATCATTTAGATCCAACAAAAGAGCATTTGGGCTCTATTGTTTTAGTTTAGGGACTTTGCGGTCCATAATTAGTTTAAGGACATTACGGTTCATGAGTTTAAGGACCTCACAGTCCAGTTTAAAGACATCATAGTCTGTAGGGTTTAGTTTAGGGATATCACGGTCCATAAGGTTAAGTACATCATAGTCCATGAGTTTAAAGACCTCACAGTCCAGTTTAAAAACATCACAGTCTATGAGTTTAAGAACCTCACAGTCCAGTTTAAAGACATCATAGTCTGTAAGGTTTGCTGGTTGTCGGGACCCATCACCTCTCTGAAGACGTTGAAGAATTACAACGACACATATCAGAGGAATGAAGAGATGTACCCTTGAACCGATGTTGGTTGGGAGATCTATAGTCCAATTTGGGACTAAGATCAATTAATTGGATTATGAGCACATGGGCTCAGTTAATCTGAATTGAGGACTTATGGCCAACTTGGGCTAAGTCCACTCAGGTTTGAAATGTTGAACATTTATTTTGGGCTGCTGAACATTTGTCTGGGCTCAGTCCCTTTTCATTTAGCAATGCTGAGCATTGGTTTGGATTCTGACAATGTTTTTGTCTTTTATTGAGTGCTGAGCACTCATTATGGCTCCGGGGTTCTACTTTGAATGCCATAAGAAATGCTCAATTTTGGAAGATAAGGGTGTAGTTGGGGTTCAGTTGAAGGGGGGCTTGCCTCTGGAAAACTTAGCTAATTTGGGCTAAGATTGGTTTGAATATAGTGTTAAACACTAGAGTATACTTGGCGATCATGTGTTCCCACGTGATGCGCATAAAGTAGTGTTAAACACTGAGAATGAAGCGCTCACGTAGGGTCACGTGAGGCGCCTGAAGATTGGGCCTTACTTCTTTTATTTTGCTCCTAGAATATATAAGGGTTAAATACTTGGTCCTTATCACCATCACGTGTGGGCTCGTGAGGGTATACAAACGTTGGATATTAAAAGTATTTGTCAGGGGTCACGTGGGGACACGTGAGGCATTGCCTTTGGGTAGAATCCTCTTTTGGTTGATAATTGCTAGGGGTCACGTGGGAACACGTGAGACGCCCAAAATCTGTTCTGCCTTGGCTTTAATCTCTTTTTGAGAAGTTTGTTTAAGGGTCACATGGGAGCACGTGACCTAATTGCATTCATTCTCTTTTGATTATTAAGGAAGGGGAGTCACGTGGACACACGTGATCATGTTGGCTACTGATTTCCTTTACGTGCATGGAAAGTTAAATCTCTGGTTTGAAGAATTAAATTCTTTTATAGGGTTAAACCCTAATTTTATTTAGAGGAATTAAATTCCCATGCATTAAAAAGAATTAAATTCTTTAAACCCAATTCTCCCTCTAAGTTTTGGATCTTCATGGCAGAATCTCCCCGATGAGAATTAAATTCTCAACTAATGGGGAGATCTACTTCTGCAGATCTATTACCATGAGGAAGAACTAAGTTCTTGTATTGAGAGTTAAACCCTATCTTTGTTGGATGAATTAAATTCCTATATACTTTTGTGGGAGAATAGAATTCTCTGAACTTAAGTCTTCCCTTAGGTTTTAGATCTGCATGGCAGAATCTCCCAGATGAGAATTAAATTCTCAACTTATGGGGAGATCTGCTTCTGTAGATCTTCAACCAGAGAAAGAACTAAGTTCTTATTCAAAAGAGTTAAACTCTTGTTTTTGAGAATTAAATTCTCTTTTGTTTTATAGAATGATCTTCTTCCTTTTCTTACCTAGACTTTTCTTTCTTCTCTGAAGAGATCTTCTTCTTTCTGGAGAATTAAATTCTCTTTTTCTTTTGTTTTTAGGGAGAGGTTTTTTTCTCTTTTTCTCTATTCAACCTCCTTTTTTGTATTCTCTCTTGGCTCCTATTTATAGGAGAAAGAAATGAATCAGTTTGTTCAGTCAATCTCTGATTGAGAGATTTTGATTGATTTTATAACCAACATGATCTTTTAGATCATTTGGTGAATTTTATTCACCCTTAGTTTTTTAATCCATAAGATATTTTATTTGTTGTTCTTGGCAAATTTTAGGAAAATATTTCCTTGTATAGAATCTTTCTATAAATTGGTGATTTTTAATCACCATTAGATTTTTAATCCAACGGTACTCCCTTTTACAGAGTGCAATCTTTTTTGTTTGGAAAGATCTAGGGAAATATTTTTCCCATTAGGATTTTTGATTCCCTTTAATTAGAATTTAATTCTATTAGTTCATAGTGTTCAGGGGCCCATCACGTGTTGGCATGTGACCCCACTAATTAATCATTTAATTAGAATTTAATTCTATTAGTTCAGAGGGCTCAAGTACCCATCACGTGTTGGCACGTGACCCCTGATCACGTATGGGCACGTGATACCCCATTTGGGGTTTTCCTTCTATTAGCTCAGAGGATTTAAGAGCCTATCACGTGTTGGCACGTGACCCCACTGATTAAGCATTTAATTAGAATTTAATTCTATTAGCTCAGAGGGTTTAAGAGCCTATCATGTGTTGGCATGTGACCCTACTGATTAATCATTTAATTAGAATTTAATTCTATTAGTTCAGAGGGCTTAGGAACCCATCACGTGTTGGCACGTGACCCCTGGTAACGTGTGGGCACGTGATGCCCCGTTTGGGGTTTTCCTTCTATTAGCTCAGATAGTTTAAGAGCCTATCATGTGTTGGCAGGTGACCCCACTGATTAAGCATTTAATTAAAATTTAATTCTATTATTTCATAGAGTTCAGGAACCCATCACGTGTTGGCACGTGATCCCCGGTCACGTGTAGGCACGTGATACCCCATTTGGGGTTTTCCTTGTATTTTATTCAGTTCCCATAAGGGAACAAATGCCCCCACAGCGTTGTTCTCACGTAAGTGCAATGCTGTCATCTTTGTGGCCGTGGGATTTGCCTGGGGAAGGGGGCAGATGAACCGTTTCATATCACATCCTATAAATGCAGCGGTCACATCAGTAACGCCTCCATTCTTTCATCTTCTTCCTTCTTCAATTTCTTTGAGAATTTAATTCTCTTCCTCAGAGCTCAGTTCTCTGTTCAAAAAAAATTCAGAGTTTAACTCTGTCCAAGAAAGAACCTTTTCTTTGGGTAATGGTTTTGAACGGCCGATGATCTTTTCATAAAATTCTCTTTGGATTTTAAATCCACACCAAGGGTTTTCCCTATAAAAAACTCATCTTTCCAAGTTCTAAGAATGCACGATCTTTAGGTAGTAAACCCCCAATGTTAGGCGTTTTTCTGATCTTAGGGGTTTGATGATGGTACTTGTTTTCTTCTGGAATTTAATTCCATTCCAAAGAGCTTAGCTCTGAAAATTTTCTTGGAATTTAATTCCTCTGTTCAAAAGGAATTTAATTCCCCCAGAGAACTTAGTTCTAATAAGAAGACTTCTTGGGATTTTTATCCTCAGTTGTTCTTGACAAAAAATTTTAAGAGAGATTTTGTTTGATTTGCACAGAGTTCATGGTGGGCTTTTCCTTGGGGGAATGTGCAGAGATGTTTGAACTCCACTATTCATTTATTGAGAATCTTCCTTTTGTTCTCACAATGATTACCCTGCCTCATCATTAGTGAGCCGCCATATTGATTTTGTGGGCCCATGTGTTTTGCAACCCATGGTCCCATGAAATAAGCTGCTTGTCGTTTTCTCCCATTGTCTTTTTTATAGATATACATCTACGTACACGTGTGGGTTTCATTAACAGTTTTCCCTTTCCTTATTTCAGGAACAATGGCTTCTCTTCCATACTTTCCCTCTACCCGTTCGGAGGCGGTTTTTCCTCAATCACCGTCTGACGAAGAAGCGATGGCAATGATTAGGGCTCATGGCCCGGATTGCACCAACCTGCTTTTGTGGGGGACTTGGTACAGGCATATCATTCAGGGCCGCCGCAGCTTTCTTTGCGAGGTGCCAACAGAGCCTCTCCACCCATTCTTGCCGATGGAGCGTCCGCAGACTGCCTTTGCCATGGAGATGCTGAATTGGACTCCTACGGGCCGGCTTGAGCCATCGACAACCGGGATACCAAAACACCCTGTGCCAGCTATAGATATCTTGGGGCGTCGTATTTGCCAAGGTGAAGCCCAGCCCTGGGGACAAGCCTATAAGATAGGGATTACCCCTCGCCATCCAATGGGTTATCTTCTCTGGGCTCGTTATATCTTGTCCGCCCATCGTGCGCGGCTGCAGAGGGTCAGGCTTTATCAGGCGGTGTACGCGTCTCTCTTTCATTATCAGTCTCCCCATGTCTGGTGGGTTAAAGCTTTCCTAAATCAATAGAATCATCCTACCAACACTTTCTTGTTAGGGGGTCGTGAAGTTTCGATTTCTTTGGAAGAGTTTCGTGAGATCTCCAGATTGCCGATCAGGGGAACGCCCTATGAAGAATTGCTGCCTCCTGACGAGTATGTATTCACAACTGTGCCTGCTACGCTTGACAGCTTGTCGACCGAAAACGCCGTCCGCCACAAGTATCCAAGTCTAATTAAGACTCTGGGTATTTTTGAGAAGCTGTTCGCAGAGTCAGAGGAACAGAGCTTCACTTTTAAGAGTTTCATCATCTGCTTCTATCGTGGAGACGTCCTATCAAAGGAGGCTCCGAAATTCGCGAATATTAACGACCCCTTCGGGTTTGGGCTAAATAAGCTGCCGGCCAGAGAAGAAGATTTGCCACAGTTTTACATCCCAATCTTGCCGGCCGTACCTTTTGAGTCGATTGTGGCCCCCGGTATGGATGAAGAAACTTTCTTCATCGGTTTTATCAGCGTTTGGCTCAGTTGGTTTGTCGTTCCAACGCATCGTCGCTTTATAAGAGCCTCGGTCATTTATCCTTCTCATCGCATTGCCGAAGGGACACGACTAGCCGTGGGCATTGCAGGATTATCGCACTTGTACCATGGGATGAGCACTGCGGCCAATACCTCGACCCCAGGTGTGGATGTGGTGAGTTTCTCTCTTCATTATTTTACGTCATGGATTGAGATGCACATTTTAGGGGCATTCGCTGCGCACCAGAGATCTGGTTTTTATGATGCTTATACCTTCCCGCAGCTCATGAGGTTGGTGGACGCTTCTGCTCCTAATCCGACTCAGTCAGGGACTCTTCGTGTGCTGCTTAATCCTTATACCAACGAAGGAAGGATGGTATTCAATAATCGAGTCCTCTCTGATCCTTCGGGACCTATTCAGCAGCTGTTTGATTTATTGAAAGAGGGAGCACCATCCTTGAAGCCCAGGGAAGCCATGCACTTGTATTCGATCAGACCGGGTTATTTTTTGTTCCGTCGAAATGGTGCGGCTCTTTTTATGCGGTACAATCCACACCGCTTTGCCCGGCAATTGGGTTATAACCAGGATGTTCCCTTCGAGGCATTCATAGTGGAGCCCAGCCCGTGTTTGGAAGTTGTTCGTGACGCCACCCATCACTTCATGCGGCTGAACACCGGCTCTTGCTTCATGATCCCTGAGGCTGACTACATTCCAAGGTATGTGGGGGCTTTTATGGGTTGGTACCGCCACCGAGTTGGTCCCATCATTGCTGAGGAACTTTTTGGATATAGAGCTCCCTCTCCGATCCAGGCTATGGGAGTGCCATCGCGACCGCGGACAATGGTTCGCCCTCCCTTGAGGGATACTGGTGCCTTACTTTTTCCTGAGGCGGCGGATGCGGACCTGACTCCTACAGTTGGTATGTCGATGAGCACTAGAGCCCAGGCAAGAGCTTCTGATAAGGCGTTGGCAGCACTTCCATCAGTTGCGGCTTCAGCAACGGCAGTGTCATCATCGGTAGCACCGCCAGAAGAGGATATTGGAGGCGAGGTTGGGCAACGTCGCACCAAAGCGCCTAGGGGAAGGAAGCGATCTTCTACCGGCGCTAGCTCTGGTTCGAAGCGGAGGAAGAAGATAGTCACTGGTCTGCTTGACTATTTAGAGAAATACGAGCCTATCATTCAAGATGAACCAATATCAATGCAAGACCTGGATGATGGTCTTCTTTTTCCCGGTTCATCTACCGAGGAAGCCGCACAACCGGATGAGGCTATAAGGCGTTCTCAGGATGAGACCGAGAAAGTGCACGTCTCGAAGAGTTCCTATCCCACTCTAATATTCTATGAAGATCCTCCATCTACACGGTGAGTATTTATAGGTCCTCTGGAGCAGGGAAGCGAGATAGCCCTCAAAAAGCCTATCTCAGCCGCTTTTGAAGATGAATTGTCGTTATGGACCGGCGGCCATGAATCTACCCTAGAACCCCGGTGAGCATACCTTCTTAGGAAGGAACGTCGGCTTGAAAAATCTATACTCGAGGCCTCTTGGCGTATTGGTATGCACGTTTTCTGTATTTTTCCTTTGGCAAGTAGCTTGTTTTGCTATCTATGTCTTCACATCTTCGTAAAACTTTGCAGGGACTTCGGCCATGGCAAAGAATCTGAGATCGAGTAGCGCCTTAATCGTGGACTCTATAAATATCCCTGATAATACACCAGTAGGTGTGGAAGGGGTCGCTACAGTGGATATTCCTGCTGCAGAGCTTCCATTGGCGGTTTCTGTTCCCCTTGTGCCCGTTCACCCTGAAGAGGTGTCCCTTCCGGCCGTGGATTTAATGGACCTTTCTGGTAATGGACTAGAGATGGTGGAACAGGTAATTGAGATCACTGCCCCTGAAGTGGTGGCCGCTGCGCCTCAGCTGATAGCCACCACACCAGCAAATGTCTCCGATGATGTGCCTGAGGGTATGGAGGAGGCTGCCGAAGCTGTTATCCCTCCTGTTCAAAGTGGGAGGAGTATCGAATGTATTCTTCTATATTTTGTTTTAAACGATCTTTCCATTATCTGAACCTTCCTGTCTTTTCAGAGCTACGAGGATTGGCAGTGTCCATCGCGGACCTATCCCCCAGAAAATCTTTTCAGCGTCTATTAGAGATGGCCGCTCCGCAGGCAATATCCCCGCAATGCATCGTCCTCTCTTCCGAGAAAGGTTAGTGTTATTTTCTCCCCTCATGGCATTATTATAATTTCGTATAACGATGCTAATGTCTTCTGTAGTTCTGGAAGTTGACGACGAAGTTGAGATCCTTGACGGGCCTGGGGATCTTTTAAACCCTTCTTGCATGACTGTGGGTAAGTAAAGTCTTGACGATGTTCCATCTATTCTTTGTTTGCAAATTTTGCTGATTATTTATGAATCTTAACAGCTTTGCCCACTTTTACCCCATTGGAGTCTTGCATTCTTATGCCACCTGGCCCTTATGCCATACGTGTATCTGAACAAATGGTGAAGCAAAGCATTCACTCTTTATCGGCTCTCATCGAAGATCTTCGTGCTGGTAGCTCGATCACGGCCGAAGAATTTGCTGCTGAAGACAACATTTCTCTTTCCTTTCTTGCTGCTTACCATGGTGAAACATTGGTGCAAGTCTGGGTTGGGTTTTGTCTTCGGGAGGAGGCTTGCTTACACAGTCTTGAGTGCACGCGCCTTCCTTCAGAGGTTGTGACTGCAAATGCGAGCTTGCGGGGGCTGGTTGAGCGGTGCGCCGCAAATCTGCAGTCATGTGAGAAGAGGCTCAACCGAAAGTTTTCGGAGAGGGAGCTGGCTTCAAATGCGCTGGGGGAACTTCAAGCTGAACTCACGGCCAAGACCACTCGTGCGTATGAACTCTGGCGGGTGCTTCAAGAAGCTATCAAGAAGGTGGTAGCTGTTGATAAAGCCGTCATCTTTACTCGCGAGATGGTTGAAGCCCACAAAGTTACCGAACAGGAGCTTGAAAGTCGGCTCGCCTCGTACCAGGCCCAACAATCTCAAGCGGAGGTCCGTCTCATAGAAATAACAAATTATGAAGCCGAGACCCAGCGGAAAAAGGATGAACCGACGAATCTATTAAATCGCCCGCCGGCTTAAAAAAATGTATATGTTTCTTTTTACTTTCTTTGGTACTTACTCTTGAATGAGAGTATTTTTTTTATTCTTTTATAGATTGTACTTTGTATTCATTTTGATTTATGAATAAAAGACATATTTTGTTTCATGGTGATGTGTTCCTTCTAGCAAATGCATTTTGTAGATAATCTATCTCAATCTCTTTGCAAGGCAGTGATGGCTTAGGAATCAGGTTCAGATCTACCACCTAAGGCTTTCCAACTTTATGATCCGTGAGGGACTCATAAAGATTTTTCTCCCTACGAGTCGAGAGGATCTCGTAGGTGTATTTCTTCTTTAGGAGTCGTGAGGATTCCTAAGTGTGTTTTCTCTTGAGAGTCGTAAGGAACTCATGAGAGAATTTTCTTTTTATGAGTTAAGATGTTTGTGGGTTGATTTATTCCCAAGACGGAGCATTGCTCTATGACGGGGAGATTGTGGATTAATGTATTTTTAGGACGGAGCATTGCTCCAGTGGGGAGGTTATGAGTTGACATGTTTTCATGTCGGAGCTTTGCTCAACGACTGGGAGTGTCAGAGCGTCGCTCGACGACAGGGAGGTTATGAGTTGATATATATATCCAAGTCGAAGCTTTGCTTGACGACCAGGAGGTCAGGGGTTGACATGTATCCAAGTCAAAGCTTTGCTTGACGACAAGGAGGTCAGGGGTTGACATGTATCCAAGTCAAAGCTTTGCTTGACGACAAGGAGGTCAGGGGTTGACTTTAGCCATGCGGGGTCAGGATTGACTTTAGCCATACGGGGTTAGGATTGACTTTAGCCATACGAGGTCAGGATTGACTTTAGCCATATGGGGTCAGGTTGACGTTAGCCATACGGGGTCAGGATTGACTTTAGCCATATGGGGTCAGGTTGACGTTAGCCATACGGGGTCAGGATTGACTTTAGCCATATGGGGTCAGGATTGACGTTAGCCATACGGGGTCAAGATTAACTTTAGCCATATGGGGTCAAGATTGACTTTAGCCATACGGGGTCAGGATTGAATTTCGGTTGTCTGTGCACCGCCGAGTCTCGGAACTGGGAACTTTGCCGTGGCTCCGCATTGCTGACGTTGCGTCTGCTGTAACGAGACGAATGTCGAGGTGATCTCTAGGTTGTCTGTGAACCGTTGAGATATGGAACTAGGGACTTTGTCGTGGCTCCACTGGTTTTGACCCTAAGGTCGGTTGTTGACGTTGCATCTGCATCCTGCTGGAGTGAGAACGAACGCCGGGTTGACATCGCGTCTGCTATATCGAGACGAACGTCGAGGTGGTCTCTAAGTTGTCTGTGAACCATCGAGACTTGGATCTCCCTTTGACGGAGCCTGGTGAGGAAATGTAGTTCCCTTTTTGTTTGTGCTCATGGATTGTATACAAGGGTCCATATGATCTCACCTGCAGGGCAAAAGTTTCATTATATATATATTTTTTGTTTTCTTTCCGCGACGCTCTATCATTTCAGCTTTTGTATCGCGAAAGTCGCGATTGCCCAATCATTTCGACTATTTTTTCGCGGTGCCCAATCATTTCGGCTATTTTTTTCTTTTTACTCGTTTGTTATTGCGAGTTGCCCAATCATTTCGGCTATTTTGTATGCATATATTATACTTGCTAATTTCGTTGTAAGCTGCCCTATCATTTTGGCTATTTCATATGCATTTATGGCTCGCTGATTTTTTCCGCGAGTATGGAACTCGGGATCCGATACTAATCTAGGCTGAAGGGTCACGGCAGCGCCCCGGCCGTCAAAACGTGGCCAAAATGCGGAACGAAAATTTTCTAAACTGGCGCTACCGCTATTCGATTTACGGATCGACCTTAAACCATAAACTAGCAAACTAACTAAAAGTTAGAGAAGTTATACCGAGTTGATCTGTGTCCTTCGGTCTTCATTCCAAGCTCCTAACGGCTCCTTGATGTGGTTTGGTTGTCGGTCTTCCTTCGTCTCCGATGATCCACCCGAAGGAAACGGCGCAAGCTCCAACCTCGTCGAACGAGGTAACCGACGCTCCAAAGTCGCTAGCGATGGAGAGTGGGGGTGTAGTAGTGTGTCACTATGATTTTCTCTCAATCATGTGCTCCATGGAGCAACTCAAGAAGAAGATTAAAGAGGTGATGAAGCTTTGGCATGAAGAACAATGGTTAAGTGTTTTTGTGGTCAACTTGAGAGAGTGAGAGAGTGGACTTAATCAAAATCCATCCTCCAAATGAAATGAGAACCCCTCACCAAATATTGGCCGCCCCCCCTCTCTCTCTCTCATCAAAAAATTTCCACCACATTTCACTAAACAATTAAACAAAGTGCAACCCATACTTTGCTACATGCAAAAACCCATGCCCAAAGTCATGTTCATGCCACATCATCCCTTCCACCTCATTTATAAAAACAAATGATTTTCCAAAAAAGGAAAATCATATAAATGAGGCGGCATCTTCTTCTAGAAGCTATTCCGTACAAAATACGGAATACTTCCCGGTACATGTATCAAAATACATATACGCGTATTCGTACCAAAATACGAATAGCCGAGAGAGAAAACGAACAGTGAACAATAATAATAGAATACGTATACACAAATACATATATTAAATTATTAAATCAAAACCCGATTTAATAATCCGGCTTAATCCTAAGCCGCTAGTATTATCAACCGTCCGATTAAAGTCTGCGCAGCATGTGCATATATTTAATCGGACACCTGTATGTATCAACATATCTCATGTACACCATATCGCCTGAACCATGAAAACCTCTGTGTGGGACTCTAAAGACTCGTCAATACGCTGGCAGTGGGTTTAACCACAAGCACGTCAGCGGCACTAGCTGTACGTAACGGCTATCCAGGTATTGAGCGAAAGGGAGGCCGACGAGCAAACTCATCCTGAACCCCTAACGAGCCTGTCAGTGGCAATATCCGTACAGTCCGGTCTGTTCGTCTAAGAGTATCGCATATCGAGTCTAGGGGAGTGGATAAAGTCAAACCCCCAACAACGCGATATTTACTGTCGGTATGAAACCCATCACCATCTGAGAAACTATCGATCCTGGATCGGTAATTCTCGTCCACCGTGGCCATGGATTTATGGTGATGGCCATCCGTACACAACGCGACATCAACCCCCAATACCGGGAGAGACAAATCCCTGACGATCCGATCACTGCCTCCATGTGGCTCGGGACTGTACCTAACTAAAACCTGTTTGCATGATTCCTTTGGGCCGTGGTAGGGTAGTAATCAAAGCACAGTGGGAACTCACACGAGACAAATGACGATCTCAGGTCGACAGACTAACCTGTACATATGTCACCTGGGAACTGCTATCTGATAATAGGTATAATACCAACTAGCAGGTTCCCGGCGAGTCCGTCCAGTGTACTCATAACCCAATGAGCACCTGTATACTATCTTAGGTGAACAAACTAACACCAATGGCTTGTGAGACCTGGCCACCGCCCTTCGTCGGGGTCTCGATCAGTATACACTAGTCTACACTGGAGTATCGATGCCCGGTCTCGATACTCCTATGACTAGGGACATTTAAGGATGTGCTTATAGACCCCAGCTCCCACAAATATGATCGCCATCATACTGCTGGCAGTCAAGCAAGAATCCTAAGGGCTCTATCAACACGTACATGATGATAAAGACAAACCAGATAGCATACTATCATCTTGAGTAAGACTGTTTTATCAGTATAGGTCCTGCCTCAATCATCATAATCACAAGTCCACGACTATGATAATTGCCTTGAAGGCACTATAGCCAACAATCTCCCACTTGCACTTAAGGCCAATTATTGCGATGTCGCATACTCACAGCCCGTGTGATACCGAATACCTAACTTCTCCACTAATCAGTTTCGCAAAGCCCGTTTGCGAAAATGATTGCGTTCGAGAAATAGCCTCAGTGAGTGGATCCGCTCCAATGTTTCTTTCTGTTTCTCTCTTAATCTCAACTTCGCGGAGAAAACTATCTCCCGAAATGAGCAACACTTGTCTTAGAATGTGTCTGGATATCTGATAGGACCCAGTTCACAAATGAACTCCAAATCCAGCAAACTACTTAGACTGTATCGTCCATTGAATTTAATCAGTATCCTGCGCCTTACCTTTCCTCAGTATTCGCTTGAACCACCTGTCCAACATACTGTCCCTCAAAAGAGGGAAAACTATAACTCTGACAGTCACTCTGTCATCCAGGTCACCTTGAAAGCCTGAAATGATAACCGTCTCCCGAAGGAGGCTGCCGTAATCATTTCTAAAGAACATTCACTTATATTCAATAACTTCTTCCCAATGTTTCTCCAGGATTGGATTAATATATCTGCTTATTGTATCTAGTGAAAAGCAATATCTGGTGTGCTACTTGACATTTCATGACTAACTCAATTGGCCTAGCCAATGATATGTTAATCATGTAGATCCCTCTCCCCTTTAGTCTGTAAGACACCTTTAGAGAGGTTGACTCCATCACCTGCAGGTACACCACCATGCCAGGAGTCGTCCATTTAACGTCAAAGTATCCAGATTAGGATACTTCCCAAATCTTGATCTAAAACCATAGATCTAGTAACCAGAAACCCTGATATTACATCCATATCCTGTGTGGAGAAACAACTTTGTGACAACCATAGTACAACCGATCGTAGTATAGGAATATCTCTTCCTATTAAGTGCATGTCATCCCAATACCTGAACATCACTCTTTACTACCTTCTTACCAGATCCATTCCTATTCTGATGAGGTCAAGACCTATGACTGTCACATCAAAAATAGATGATCTATTTCCGCTATACCTGCTTTAGTCTGTAAATAGACATAAGCTACTTGCCTACTATGCTTCCGCTGCTCCCACTGACTACAACAACCCTCTGGCAGAGTCATATACACGTGAACTTCTATAGCTAGTTTAGAATGACGGTATACTCATCCTCCTGCCCGGTCTTATAGTCTAGAACAGCAGCAATGGCAAGTCTGGGTAAACAAGAACCTCCCTATCACCGTTACTGAGACGACCGAAGTACCTCTCGGGTGCCTGAGGTTACCCACCAAATCTGCGGAGTGGCTAATGGAATGTCGAAACTAATTGAATCCTCAGGTTGTATTAAATCTTCAGTAATCATTTGTGGTTCTGGAATAACTTCCAGTTCTACCATACTCCCACTTGTGTTTTCTGAAAAAAGTCCATTTTACTAAAACTGTGGCGAGTCAAGAACAATATAAATACTGATCTTCCTGATGGTAGAAAGTTAACCCTCGTCAAAGCCCGGGATAACCCACAAACTGCCATTACTGAAACGTGCCTTGAGTTTATCCGGATTCTGGTTTTAAGCATCAGCCGGACAACTCCCTATACCTTAACATCGTTAAGATATAAATTGATTCTATATATAAATCTAATATAGAAACAAAAGCACTAATCTAATTTGAACCAGATTCAAAATCATGCATCTGTCTCCAGCGCATATCAACCAAATGGAAAGAGGACAATCAGCATTACTCATCTAGGAGTGCTTTCATATATGAGTAACCTGAAAAAGAAGCAAGTTCTCAAAACCATTACTATTAACTGAATACCAAACACATGTATCTACATCTTCGACTTCCTCGAAGAATTCTGATAATTACAACAAATGGTCCTTTACTTTATTCTTATACCTATAACTTCTGAATATCTGGACCTTGCATTTCAACGAAATACATGTCCAGAACTGGAGAAGTCATAAGTAAACAGAATATAGTACGAGTATCAACCCCTTTGTCCTAATGGACACTGGACAACATACAACACTTTGTATAAGTCCCCTGAGTTCAATAACTCAAACCCTGTGCGTCGTAGCTTGAAAAACTGTAATATGGTTAAGAAGAATTACACCGCTGTTGAATGCAGCTTACCTAATCACCAACTGATATAGGTAAATGTCATAGACACAATATCAAAAAGTTATATCTCACTTTATAAAATAAATGTACAAATATATCAGTTTGAAATTGGTGCATAACAACGTATATTCAAAACCAAATATTTGCCATCCGGCAAAAACCAGATGATTTCCTCAAATGTCACCAATTGCAACGAATTCCGATATAATGAGGATTTAATCACCCAATTCCCAATATCTTACTCCCACTCACCATCCGTAATAACATACAGATGTGAGAAACTGATCTGGTAAATACATACCCTGGAGTTAGATTCCAATTGGGAAAACAGTTATCAATTAACATCGCACAGTAAAACTGAAACATGAAAATGTTCCAAAAGGGTTAACTGGTATTCCTAGTAACACCTCTTCCATTATCCTGAATCATGACAGTAACCATATACTTACCTACCCTCACTGCAATCCCTTTATTATGTCTTTACTTATTACCTTCTGTACACCTTCTTTAGGCTAACTGGTTTTCTTTTTTCCCTACCCTTCGGCACCAGCCTAGGGTTTGGAAGAAGACTATCCAATAAGCGTAATAGGTGTACTCTCCTAATCCTAGGAGCCCTCGCAACCTGAGAGAAGGTAAAGAGAAAAGACATCTGAATAATCCTATCCAATCTCTCCAGAACCAGAATCCATCCTCGAAAAAGTTCCTTCGAGTTCGTATATAACCATACGATGGATTTATCCAATGGAAGTGGATATCCGTAGTGATACGAAGTGTCCTAGAGAAAAGCAAAGTAAATGTAGGAGTGGCAGGGTTATACACGGTTTTTGTCGTGAATGATGGTGATCACAATTTCCATTGCCATTATTCTAATCCATTTATATATCTTTACTTATTACTTTCTTTACACCACAGTTAAGCTTGTTAGTTTTCTTTTTTCCCTACCGTTCGGCACCCGCCTATGGTCTGGAGGAAGACTATCCAATAAGCTCAATAGATGTACCCTCTCCTAATCCTAGAAGCCCTCACAAGCTGAGAGAAGGTAAAGAGAAAAGACAACCGAATAATCTTATTCAATCTCTCCAGAACCAGAATCCATCCTCGAAAAATTTCCTTCGAGTTCGTATATAACCATACGATGGATTTATCTAATGGAAGTGGATGTTCGTAATAATACAGGTTGTTCTGGAGAAAATCAAAGGCGATATAGAAGTGGCAATGATGTATGCGACACCGTGACATTCCAAAAGTCAAAGTGTTTTAAGAAGATTCTGTCAACTTGGTTTCATCAGTTTTAGTCAAAGGTCGGGTCATAGTCGCAGCCAGAGAGAGATAGAAAAGAAACACTCAGCGTGCACTCTAACCTAGATCAGAATGGTTAATCATTTTATCTAATCTGGATGGCTCCTACTGTTTCCTCGAATTCTCCTCCAAACCCAAAAGGAGAATTAGTCAGAATCACCCGAGGAGTAATCCTACTCATCAGTGGGAATCGGGATCCAACTATCATCGCATGATAAATTGATGGAAGCCACTCAAGTTATCACACTCCAGAAGGTATGCGCGTGCTTGGCAAGTTTCCTGTATGTTTGAAACTCCCGATGTGATTTTTACCCCTAGGACCCAAGTGACCTTGACTGAGCCAACATATCAAAGGATCCTAGTCAAGTTCAACCCGTCACTATCTTGATTGCATTAGACCCACCCGCACGAGTCCTTGACTGAGCCAAAATGACCGTACGACTGTCCTAACCAATCGCATATCCATGCAACAGAAAAGCACTACATAGCTACCGAACACTACGCCTCGGCTAAGCACGACATACGTAGCATGAATACTAAGCAATACAAATCTGAAGTGACGGAGGGCTACGGCTGGTTTCTGGCAAAAAACCTTTAACGTAATGAACTTGATAGCGTTGAAAGAATCCAAGTGGTTTTATAAATATATGGTGGCGAAAACTTTTGCTAAAGAGGTCACTTCCGGTGAAGGGATCTCGGCTCTTTCCCCGTCGAATGGGGTGCAGGATATCCCAAACTGAATACCACGATGCAAACCAAAAGTAATCGACTATAGTGAAGTTATTATATTGACGCAAACTTTTACTCAAGGGGTCACTCCCGATGAAGGGATCTCGGCCCTTGCCTCGTCGAATGAGATGCAGGATATTCCAAATGAATACCACGATGCAAAGCAAAAGAGAACGTCTGTAATGTCAGTTTTTTAAAAACGCGGCTCCAACAACATCATATATAGGTTTGTTTTATCCTTGCATTGATAAGAATCATTGCAGTCCCATCAATTAATCACACCAGAAAAGAACGAAAATAAAATGTACGTATATGCCATCAGCATTCACCACTGGATCCCGTCATCACCCGTTAGGTTACTTAACTAACGACAGAGTGGGGACTGGGCTAGCGCGGGTGCAAAATATATACAACATATACTAGTATATATATAAATATATAACAATCGTCCCAGGCATGATATAAAGCAACATCACAGAAACAACACAGAATGGTGGATAATCTGGAGCCCCGGGTTTCACCTGAGCCTCAAATGAGACCCGACGTTCCCTGACGTGTGGATAGCCTGTGCAATGAAACCTAGACCCCTACGAGCGTGGCAAGTTACCCGCAAAACCAGAAGCGAGGTAGCCCCCTTCAGCAACGTGAATGGACTACCGAGCACTTCACGGAATCCGGTAATTTGAGCACCCCTCCTGGGTCAACCTATACCCCCTACGAGTGGCGAATAGCCCGCCGATTCTAGAGTAAGGTCCCCTCCGTCTGAATGCCTTGAGATGCGGACCAGTTACCCTCTAGAACCCGGCTATTCGTGCACTCCACCTCGGGGTAATCCTAGTACATAAAATAAAATAATATACAAGGGTGATATCGACCTCAGTCCGGTCGTGCCCCAAAAGAATAATATACAAACTGGCAGTGACGGCAGTCCACATATCGGACGCTCGCCCCGCAATATCAAATGTACAAATAAAATGAAAACTGTACTAACATCGCATCATTGCTATCCACCATGACGATCCAACCAACATCACAGCACAACACAGAACATCAACGTGAATGTCACGTTCACAAACCCGTCTAAAAGAACATATAGCAGTTAGACGGGTTTACCGATCAAATGACATTCACGGTCGCAGATAGAAATGTATGTACTGTTAAACGCACACTTAAAATATCGATCGACTAAGTTCCAAATTGGCCCCAATAGCAAAACAACACTTCACTGAAACCTGGGCCAAAACAGAATATCACAAAAATCACAATTTCACATCAGAGAGCTACAGTAAAACTTTCGAAGCCCGTCGCCACTAAATGGCCGCGGATCCACCGCCAATGGGGGGTAAGTGCGGCGGTTCCGCGACGCCATGGAGGAATCAGAGGCCTAAATTTTTTCTGCTCCCATAGAATCGCCTGCACGGATTTTTAAGCTACTGCAAATAATTTTTTGAACAATTTTGAAAAACCACAGCAAACAGAAAAATGAAACCGTGATTTTGGAAACTTTGGTCGATCAATCTTTTAAGCACGTCTAAATAAGCTAGTGAGGGGTTTAAAGGGTTCTCTGATACCATAAAGGGTCACGGCAGCGCCCCGACCGTCAAAATGCGGCCAAAATGCGGAACGAAAATTTTCTAAACTGGCGCTACCGCTACCCGATTTACGGATCGACCTTAAACACTAAACTAGCAAACTAACTAAGAGTTAGAGAAGTTATACCGAGTTGATCCGTGTCCTTCGGTCTTCATTCCAAGCTCCTAGCGGCTCCTTGATGTGGTTTGGTTGCCGGTCTTCCTTCGTCTCCGATGATCCACCCGAGAGAAACGGCGCAAGCTCCAACCTCGTCGAACGAGCTAACCGACGCACCAAAGTCGCTAGCGATGGAGAGTGGGGATGTAGTAGTGTGTCACTATGATTTTCTCTCAACCATGTGCTCCATGGAGCAACTCAAGAAGAAGATTAAAGAGGTGATGAAGCTTTGGCATGAAGAACAATGGTTAAGTGTTTTTGTGGTCAACTTGAGAGAGTGAGAGAGTGGGCTTAATCAAAATCCATCCTCCAAATGAAATGAGAACCCCTCACTAAATATTGGCCGGCCCCCCTCTCTCTCTCATCAAAAAATTTCCATCACATTTCATTAAACAATTAAACAAAGTGCAACCCATACTTTGCTACATGCAAAAACCCATGCCCAAAGTCATGTTCATGCCACATCATCCCTTCCACCTCATTTATAAAAACAAATGATTTTCCAAAAAAGGAAAATCATATAAATGAGGCGGCATCTTCTTCTAGAAGCTATTCCGTACAAAATACGGAATACTTCCCGGTACATGTATCAAAATACATATACGCGTATTCGTACCAAAATACGAATAGCCGAGAGATAAAACGAATAGTGAACAATAATACTAGAATACGTATATACAAATACATATATTAAATTATTAAATCAAAACCCGATTTAATAAGCCGGCTTAATCCTAAGCCGCTAGTATTATCAATCGTCCGATTAAAGTCTGCGCAGCATGTGCACATATTTAATCGGACACCTGTATGTATCAACATACCTCATGTACACCATATCGCCTGAACCATAAAAACCCTCTGTGTGGGACTCTAAAGACTTGTCAATACACTGGCAGTGAGTTTAACCACAAGCACGTCAGCGGCACTAGCTGTACGTAACGGCTACCCAGGTATTGAGCGAAAGGGAGGCCGACGAGCAAACTCATCCTGAACCCCTAATGAGCCTGTCAGTGGCAATATCCGTACAGTCCGGTCTGTTCGTCTAAGAGTATCGCATATCGAGTCTAGGGGGTGGATAAAGTCAGACCCCCAACAACGCGATATTTAGTGTCGGTATGAAACCCATCACCACCTGAGAAACTATCGATCGTGGATCGGTAATTCTCGTCCACCATGGCCACGGATTTATGGTGATGGCCATCCGTACACAACGCGACATCAATCCTCGACGATCTGATCACTGCCTCCATGTGGCTCGGGTCTGTACCCAACTAAAACCTGTTTGCACGACTCCTTTGAGCCGTGGTAGGGTAGTAATCAAAGCACAGTGGGAACTCACACGAGACAAATGACGATCTCAGGTCGACAGACTAACCTGTACACATGTCACCTGGGAACTGCTATCTGACAATAGGTATAATACCAACTAGCAGGTTCCCGGCGAGTCCGTCCAGTGTACTCATAACCCAATGAGCACCTGCATACTATCTTAGATGAACAAACTAACACCAATGGCTTGTGAGACCTGGCCACCGCCCCTCGTCGGGGTCTCGATCAGTATACACTAGTCTACACTGGAGTATCGATGCCCGGTCTCGATACTCCTATGACTAGGGACATTTAAGGATGTGCTTATAGACCCCAGCTCCCACAAATATGATCGCCATCATACTGCTGGCAGTCAAGCAAGAATCCTAGGCTCTATCAACACGTACATGATGATAAAGACAAACCAGATAGCATACTATCATCTTGAGTAAGACTGTTTTATCGGTATAGGTCCTGCCTCAATCATCATAATCACAAGTCCGCGACTATGATAATTGCCTTGAGGGCACTATAGCCAACATAGGTATCGGCATTTCTACAACTGAGATATTTATCAGGAGCGAATCATCATTTGCCTTTGTCGGTTCGAATAAAGGTGGCTTAGCAATCAGGGTTAGGATCCTGTCGACTAAGGCTTTTAATTTCATGAGCCGTAAGGGTCTCATAAAGATGTTTCTCCCTATGAGTCGTGGGGATCTCGTAAGTGTGTTTTCTCCTTAAAAATCATGAGGATTCTTAAGTTTATGTTCTCTTATAAGTCGTAAGAATCTTACAAGAGCTTTTTCTCCTTATAAGTCAAGAGGACTTGCCAGGGTCGTTCACTGTGTGAGCATATCCCTAGTCGCTGGTGGGACTCTATTAGGGAAATGTTTATTCGTGCCCGTAGATTGTATATAAGGGTCAACATTGAACCGCTTGTAGAGCAAAAGTGGGGTGTATGACGGCTTAAGAACAGGTTTAGATCCCCGTAGCTTAAGGCTTTTGAATCCTATGAGCCGTGAGGGTCTCATAGGGGAATTCTCCTTACGAGTCATTAGGATCTCGTAAGTGTAACTTCTCCTTAGGAATCGTAGGGATCCCTAAGTGTGTTGCTCCCTTGTGAGTCGTAAGGATCTCATGCAGGTATTTTTTCCTTACAAGGTCGAGAGGATCTTGCAAGTGTCGCTCACCATATGGGGATATTCCTCGTCGTTGGTGGGACTTGGCGAGGGAGACGTTTATTCGTGACCATGGATAGTATACAAGGGTCAGTATTGAACCACTTGTAGGGCAAAATCGGGGTGTATGATGGCTTAAGAACAGGTTTAGATCCCTGTAGCTTAAGGCTTTTGAATTTTATGAGCCGTGAGGGTCTCATAAGGGAATTCTCCTTACGAGTCGTTAGGATCTCGTAAGTATAACTTCTGCTTAGGAATCGTGAGGATTCCTAAGTGTTTTGCTCCTTTGTGAGTCGTAAGGATCTCACGCAGGTATTTTCTCCTTACAAGGTCGAGAGGATTTTTCAAATGTCTTTTAACGAGATTGCGCCCTTTCGGGATTTCACAAACTCGCCGGTAGCCCTGCTGTTTTTACT
Source organism: Agapanthus africanus (assembly GCA_030015575.1). Lineage (NCBI taxonomy): Eukaryota > Viridiplantae > Streptophyta > Magnoliopsida > Asparagales > Amaryllidaceae > Agapanthus > Agapanthus africanus. Next base: position 746,850,857 of record CM057341.1, on the reverse strand, counting down.
CACGGAGCCCTTTCGGGTTTTCATCCGTGCCCATCTCGCTTATGGACGTACCGTTTTTTTATTTCTTTCTTTTTTTTATTATATTATTTTTTTTACGAGCCTGCGCCCTTTCAGGTTTTCACAAACTCGCCGGTAGCCCTGCTGTTTTTACTCACGGAGCCCTTTCGGGTTTTCATCCGTGCCCATTTCGCTTGTGGACGTACCGTCTTTTCTCTCTTTTTTTAATTTATTATTATTATTATTATTTTTTGCCATGCCAGCCTGAGGATGCTGTGGTTCGTAGTAGTTTTAGAGACGTTTCAGTCCGTCGCTAGTTTTAGGACATTGCGGTCCATCGTTAGTTTTAGGGACGTTCAGTCCGTCACTAGTTTTATGACATTTCGGTTCATCGTTAGTTTAGGGACGTTTCGGTCTGGTTGTTGCAACAGTTTCATTGGCTACAACTTATAGAGTTTGGGCTTGGGAAGAAAGCGAGCGGACACAGGCGTCGTCATCTATCATTAACCCAGGGCCGTAACTTATCAGGTGTAGTATTTCTTTAGGAACCGACCGTTTATTGGCCTGAAAGGTCTTTCGCCATGCATATCCATGAGCAAGTAAGCCCCACCCTGGTAGACTTTGTCTATGATGTACGAGCCCTCGTAATTTGGCTCGAACTTCCCCCGTTTGGCACGATTAGGGATCATAGGTCTCTTGACCACTAGCACGAGTTCGTCTTGGCGGAATGTTCTCGGCCTAGTCAATCTCTCGTATGAGCGCGTCATTTTTGCTTTGTAAGCTTCCAAGTTTTGCTGCTCCATGAGCCGGGTTTCATCAAGAGCATCAAGTTCCTCAAGCCGAAGATGAGCATTCTCTTCGTCCGTTAGCTCGTAATGAACTGCCACTCGCAGAGTGGGTAACTCTATCTCCAAGGGGAGTACTGCTTCAGCGCCGAATACCAATGCATACGGCGTTGTGTTTTTGGCCATTTTGAACGTGATCCGATACGCCCAGAGAGATTCATGCAGTCTCTCATGCCAGTCCTTCTTATTTTTGGACACCGTCTTCTTTACGATCTTCGTCAAGGTCTTGTTGAAAGCCTCAGCCAGACCATTAGCTCGGAGATTGTAGACTGAAGAGTATCTCCAGTCTATGTTATGTTGTTGTGCGAAGCAGTTGATTTTGTGGCTTTTGTAGGCCGGCCCGTTGTCGGAGATAATCCGTCGCGGAATGTCGAACCGATAGATAACATGTATCTTGAAGAAATGGAGGATATTCTCCGTCTTCGCTTCTCTTAGTGGCACTGCTTCTGCCCACTTAGAGAAGTAATCAGTCGTCGCCAATATGAACCGATGTCCTCTGGACGATGCTGGTTCAATGGGCCCGATTATGTCAGTTCCCCATATTTTGAATGGCCAGCTAGCCATCGTTGGGTGTAGCGGATTTGGATGCTGGTGGATAAAGTCCCCATGAATCTGGCACGAGTGGCACATCTTCACATATTCGAGGCAGTCTTGGATCATCGTGGGCCAATAATAGCCCATCCTTTTGATTTTCAGCTTCATCTTTGGCCCGGCTTGATAAGAACCGCAGAGTCCGTCGTGAGTTTCTTGGACGACTCTCTTTGCTTCTTTGGGTCCCAGGCATCTCAACCATAGAGAGTCGAACAATCTCTTATACAGCGTATCATTGACGAAGGCGAATGATAGAGCTCGTTTCATGAGCTGATATCTTGAGGACGCATCTTCAGGTGTTCGACGGGATTTGAAGTAGTCTATAAAGACTTCTCTCCAATTCTTAGCCTTTTCCTGATCTTTTATTTGTAAGGACGTTTTCTTAGTCGCTCCCTTTTCTTCGGATGACTCCGGAGATATTTCTGCCGGTGCGAGAACCCGACGGCTTTGTACAATGATCCTCACGTCATCGAGGTTTTCGTCAGCCAGTTCTTTAGCGAGTTTGGTTAATGCATCCGCCTTACTATTTTCCGCATGCGGTATGCTTTCCAGGGCGTAGGCGGGAATTTGAGTCAACAATTGCTGCACTCTTTCACCGTATTTTACCAACTCTGGCATGCACGTTTGATAGTCGCCGTTTACTTAACTAACGGCCAGCTAGGAGTCTCCGTATATAAGGAAGTTTTCGATTCCCATATCGACAGCGATCTCAAGACCTGCTATCAAATCTTCATATTCGGCTTCATTATTTGTCCTCGGCTCTGTTAAGGAAAAGGCAAAGTGCATTATCCCTCCCTGTGAAGTCACGAAGATGAGGCCTACCCCTGATTTGATTATGGGAGTGGTGTGCTTCCTTTTCTTCATAGAAGATGCCCCGTCGAAGTAGAGTTCCCATCGGGTATCACTCCCTTCTTTTTCCCTGTCGATCGTGTCAAACGCGTGCTCGTCTGGCAATTCACAGTTTAAAGGTGAATCGGTAGGTATCGGATGCTCAGCGAGGAAGTCGGCGATGGCCTGGCCTTTCACTGCCTTGAGAAGACGATAAGTTATCGAGAACTCCATCAAGAAGATGGCCCATTTAGCTAGTCGTCCCGTTAGTATGGCTCTTGACATCAAATACTTGAGAGGATCCACTTTTGATATGAGGTGAACCTCATGCGCTAATGCGTAGTGTCTGAGCTTCGTTATCGCGAAGATTAACGCCAGGTAGTGCTTTTCAATAGGTGAGTACTTGTTTTCTGCCCCCAGGAGAACTCGATTTAAATAGTAGAGGACTCTCTCCTTCCCTTGGTCGTTCTCCTGTGCCCATAGTACGCCTAAAGAACCTTCAAGGGCCGTTGTGTACAGAATGAGGGGTTTTCCCTTGACTGGAGGGGTCAGTACCGGCGGATTCTGCAAGTATTGCTTGATTTCATCTAGTGCGCTTTGTCATTTACGATCCCAGACGAACGGGGTCCCCTTCTTCATCAGGTGACTGTAGGAACGGCATTTGCCGGAGAGATTGGCTATGAACCGCCGAATATACGTGAGCTTCCCTTGGAGAGATCGTAGTTGCTTGAGAGTTCTTGGCGAAGGCATTTCCATGATCGCCTTGATCTTCAACGGGTCTATCTCGATGCCCCAGTGTCGTACAATGAATCCTAGGAATTTACCCGAGGAAACGCCGAACGCGCATTGACAAGGTTCATCTTCAGGTTGTATTTCCGAAGGCGCTGAAACACGATCTTCAGATGCTCCCAATTCTCCTCGTATGATTTACTTTTCACCACGAGATCGTCGATATAGCATTCGACGATTTCATGTATGAGGTCGTCAAAGATCTTCGTCATGGCCCTCTGATCGGTGGCGCCGGCGTTCTTCAAGCCGAAAGGCATCACTTTGTGGCAAAATATACCCAGAGGAGTCCGGAAAGCGGTATGCTTCTGGTCTTCGGGATGCATCTTTATTTGATTGTATCCTGATAAGCCATCCATGAAGGAGAAGACTTCGTGCGTGGACGTGTTGTCTATCATCATCTCGGTGACCGGTATGGGAAAGTCGTCCTTCGGACAGGCTTTGTTGAGGTCTCGGAATTCTACATAGATGCGCACCGTCCCATTTTTCTTCATCACTGGGACAATGTTGGCGATCCAGTCGGGGTATTGAACTTCTTGGATGAAGCCGGAGTCGATTAGCTTCTTGACCTCGGCGTTGATGCTCATCTCAAGTTCAAGGCGCATTCTTTTCGGTGCATGTTTGACTGACTTGACGTCCAGAGATATCGCCAGTTTATGCACAGCTATTTCTGGATCTAACCCCGGCATCTCGGAGTAGTTCCATACGAAGCAGTCTTTATACTGCATGAGCACGTCTTTGAGTGTACCCACCTTTTCTTCAGACAACAGCTCGCTGACGAACATCGGCCGAGGGTCATCTGCTGTCCCCAAGTCGATTTTTCTGAGGTTATCTACAGTAGTATGTATCCCATCTTCCAGCTCTTTTGGTGCCGATGGAAACTCTAAGATCACCTCGTCATCATCGTTTTTGAAGCACCTGGAGAGGTCATCCTTATCCTCGGGCACTCCTTCTTTTTTCAGCGTTATTACGTGACAAGTACAAAATCGTTTCCGAGACCGACGTCGATCTGGTTCTACTCTCGCTGCATACGTGGTTTTCGGTTCACGCTTCTGTGGCGGGATTACCTTCCAACTGCTGGATAAAGAGAACTTGCCTTGCTGATACTGGTCTTCTACCCAGTCTTTGAATAAGAAGCAGTCTTCAAGAGGATGTCCTATCGCTCGGTGATAGGAGCAATAGTCTGGGTGATGAACCTCACTTGCTTGTTCAGGGTGCTTATACCCCGGGAGTGTCATCATTTGATTTTTCATGACGAGGTCGAAGATTTTCCTTGTCTTTTCTTAGGGAAAAGAATATGCTCGACTCATCTTCTTTATAAGAGACGGATCCTGGCTGCTCGATTTTCGATCGCGTGACTTCTTGGATTCCCTTTGCTGCTGTCGAACGTTTTTTCCGTTCTTCAGTTTGTTTTTACTTTTGCGTCGGGTCTTCTGTATGATAGGCTGGCAATGAAGGGCATCGTCATTCTTCGTAGCTTGCTGAAGGAGGCGTTGCGTCCTGGCTTTCTCGTAGATGGCCATTTCGCGGCTATGATCATCCCGGACCTTTTGACCCACTTCTCTTATTAACTTGTCCATATGTTCTTCAAACGACGGACTTGGCACTCTCATGGCGGGACCTCGTTTTGGTTCAGGGTTAGCGTCTTCTAAAAGAGACTCTCTTTCTTCATCGAGGTCAATTACGACATTGCAGCTATAGGATCGCTCCCGTTTCTTGGATTGAACATATCCAAGCCCGCTCGTTTCCATCCCCCCGTTATGCAATTTGCGCTGAGTTCCGGGGACATTCCAGATCATGTTGTAGAACTGAGCTTGTCGCGTGGTTTGCTTGAAGGGTACGCCTTGGCGCCTCAACAGCCTTTTTAGTCCATCTGTATAGTATCTGGGCAGACGGATGGGTTGAAGCTTGTCAAGCGCAGAATCGGCACCGTGCCAAATTTCTTTCCCCACTTTAGTTTCCGTGGATTGATAAAAGAGGATCGCCTTTTCATCTTTTCGCCTGGGAAGGATGTAGAATGTTTGCAGCTCTTGCACGTCATATATCTCGAGCGCATCAAGCTCTCTGTAGTGCTGTCGTGGAGCCATGGCGATTTGCAAACTCTGATCATCTCCAGTGAGGGCTTGTATTGACGGACCGACCGAGAATACCACGGTGACCTCGTCTTTAGAGTCGCTGCCGAAGATCAACATGGGGGTGCACGGTCCCGGCTTGGTGTATTGGGGTAGCCCGGAATAGACTATCTCTTCGTCCTCCTCGGTATCGTTCCCGAAGACCGGAATGGTAGTGATAGATTTTTGCTCATTCTCTGGTGTATGGCATCTCTCCATGTCTTCGAAGTCTGGCAGGAAATACTTTGCATCCTCGTACTTTCGGACTTCATTTATGGAAAATGGGTTCAGTTCCCCTGTCACGGTATACTCGAGACCATCCTTGAAATACTTCATACACTGATGTTGTGTAGAAGGGATGATATTGTACTCATGCAACCAAGGCCTGCCGAGCAAAGCGTTGTAGCAAGTCTTCGCGTTAATGACGTGGAACTTGATGTCGGTGACCAGCAACCCAAAGAGTAACGTCAGAATCATAGACCTGAGCGTCCGTGATGACTGGGAGTCGAATCCGGAGATAGTGATTTTATCTCACGCGAGGTGTTGAACGCTCATGCAAATCTCTTTTAACACCCTCACATTCAGAAGGTTGACAGATGACCCGTTGTCGACGAGAATCTTTCCTATCTTAATGTCATGGCAGTACCTGGCGACATATAGGGGACGGTTGTGCTCGCACGTCCTGAGGAGGAGGTCTTCATCGCCGAAAGTTATGTTAGCAGTGTGCACTTCTTCCAGCTCGTCCTTCATCTTTTCTTCGGCGAGAAAAGCTTGAAACTGTCTGGGGTCCTGTAACGCTTTGATTAGGGAATCTCGCACCTCTTTAGATAGCAGAAGGGCGTCGAGAATGCTCAGCTGTGAGGGTATCTTTCTTAAGTGTGCCAGAACATTGTAGTACACCTTGTTTTTCTTAGGCGGGTCCTTGGCTGCGAGCTCTTTGACGACTCGGTCATCGAGGGCGATATCCTCAGGGATTTTCTCCTTCCCCTTGCCTTTTCTGCTCGAACCTTGGTTGACGAGTCCGAGATTCTTTTCAAGTAGCATGCGATTGCGCAGCTGAATGTTCTCACAGGTCTTCATCTCTTCTGCTTCAGAGATGGATTCCTTGAAGAGAGGGCCGAGGGCTATTTCTTCGTCAGAGTCGCTTCCGAAGGTGAGAACTTGCGATCCCCTGAAATCAGCCATGTGACAATTTCCGGCAGTTCTTTTATGCTTATCGGTCGTGCTTCTTTGCTCTCAACGAGTTTTGCGCTTTATCCGCTTGAAATGCTGCCGGTGGGCAACATATCTCTGCCACCAATTTTTAAAGGCCATGCATTCCTCGGTAGGGTGTGTGGTCCTCCGATGGTACAAGCAGTAGTTTGGATATGCATCCTCTTCGTCAAGGTGTATCCCATCAGGAGTGTTTCCTTCGGAGGGTGGCAGCTTCATTCCCATCGACATGGCTTTGGTGAACTGTTTCCTTGTCTTGAACCTGCTTTTGCTAGCGGCAGAAGTACTTCTATCCGGTTGGGGTATTTCAATCCTTTCGTCCAGTCGCCGACGTTTGGCTTTTTTGTATACGGCGATTTCACGCTCCCGGTCAGCTTTACTTTTCAGAAGAGCTTCGTTCAGGAACACGTCAATCATCTAGTCTGACGGTCCTAGGAGTTCCGATTCAGGATCTACCCCCAGTTTCTCTGTATCAGGAGTTTCTTCACCATCTATTGACGAGTGAGAGATCGTGTAGCAGCTTGCCACATAATCCTCAGATTCATCTGACGAGTCTTCTCCCTCATCTTTGTCGCCATCTCTATCTTCAAGGATATGGTTGAGAAACTCTTGGAGTGTGACCAAGGTTCGCGCCTTCTGGTTATATTCCTCCAACGCGTCAATATGTTTTTGCACGTCCGTGCGCTTGTCATCAGACTTCACGGGCTTTTTGGTCATCTTCTTCTTCTTCGAAGACTTTGACGGCTGGGCCTGAGCGTTTTGATTATCGCTACCCACTCTTGGCGTCGGGCGCGGTTTCAGCATTCCCTCGATGACCTCGGGTTCTAGCGGAATTTTCCACCTGATTGCCGGGCATGTTTAGAGATCCTTCAGCATTCTTTTCGTATTGGCTGAAAGAGCGACCTCCCATGGAGCTTCTTCTATAAAAGAGCATGATGCCCTCGGTGTGTCCCCCTTTTAAGAGCGTGTGGTTGAGGCGGGCTTACTTTCCAATTCTCAGACAGTGCGAATTTGCCCTGTTAGTATTGGTCCTCAATCCAGCCTTTGAAAACGAAATAATCTTTGATTGGATAGCCTACCACTTGGTGATAGGGGCAATAATTGGGATTATTGGCCTCACCGGGTTGCAATAGGCGTTTTGGATCCGGCAAGGTGATGAGCCTGTTGTGCACCGCCGACTCGAACAGTCTCTTCGTTTATCCCGGGAAAACGAATAAGAGCGCTTAAGTTTCTCATTAAAGAATCGCCGTCTCTCGTCTTGGCGATCAGTTGGTTTCGGACCACTGGGCTGCGGCTGAGCATTGGCGACGAAGGTCGCTTTCCCTTTCCCTTTTCCGTTTCGAGATTTCAACGTTGAAGAAGATGGTCTATGACCCATCTGATCCATTTGGGCCAGCTTGTCAATCAAGGCCTAGAAGGTAGTTGGCTTGAAGAACAACATGAACTGGGATATGGTCGCCTGTGGATCAAGAGTACCTACAAACATGCCTACCGCAGGCGCTTCTTCCATGCGCTGCTCGCACTTCGACCATAGATTCTGCCACCGTATCGTGTACTGCACCCATGTTTTGCCCGGCTTCACCCTTGCGTTAATTAATGCTGTGATTAGGGTGCGTTCGCTAGCGCTTGCGAACCTTTGTGTAAACAGTAACTCCATTTCTGCAAATCCCTTAACGGAGTCGTTCGGGAGCTCGAAGTGCCATTCAAACGCTGTCTCCGACAAGCTGCCAACAGACTGGTGAAGCAGCAGTTTGTCGTCACCGCAGTATTACCGCACAAGGCTCTGAATTGAGCAACGTGCCGGTGTGGATTCCCTGTCCCCTTATATATATGGAATTTAGGGATCGTATATCCCGGCGGGTATTTTATTTGATCATACCAACCCGGATAAGGTCGTCCAGTCTTAACGATTTGGCCGGCTGCTTCGCTCGCCTAAAAAGCTCGTATCTGTTGAGCGACATAGTCATCCAGGGCGGCTTTGGAAATGGTCTCTTCTTTGGCTGCCGAACAAGCCGGAAGAGGGTTCGATGTCTCTCCCCTATCGTCTTCAAGGATAATCGGAGGGTCTTCAGCTGGAGGATCCGGCTGTAACATCATCCCGACCATGTCTTGGAATAAAAACGCCATTCGTTTTATGTTGGTCTCTTGTTCCGTTTCCTCTTTATCCTTCTTCTCGAGGATTCTGCGGAGGAACTCAGCATCGGTTTCTTATTCATAACGCTGCTCTGACAATGTCTCCGGGCTTTCTTTTGGCCCAGTGAGCACGGCCATCTGTGTTAACATTTCCTGGAGCTTCTGTTGTTGCTCCTGGGCTTTTGTTACGGATCTGGTGAGTGATCGATGACCCATAGAGATACGGCTATCCTCTTTTCCGGATGCCATATAAACAGTGTGCACCACCATGCCCCCAAACTTGGGGCGTTTAGATTCAGTGCCCTTGCGGTTCGTCGCGGACACGGGGACTTTCTCCGGCTTCCTTCTTTTGTGGGCGGTCGAAGTTGAGGGAGCCGTTGCAGCGGGCACCCAAATAGATGACATTTCCTGTGGCATGACAGGGTGGTCCTTCTCCTGCCGAACTTTCATCTTCTTCGGTCGCGGGAGTAGTCTTGGTTGATCACCGAGTTTTGGACCTGTTGCCAAACTTTATGAATTTTAGAGAACAACCGTTGAGGGGGCTGCTCTGGCTTCACCTTTGTAACGCTCTCCATAGGTGGAGGAGACCTTTTCAGCACGGCCGTCGGAGAGTTCTTGCGCACCTTCCTGAGTGGTTCAAAACTGTTCCCAGTTGGGACAGCAACATCAATTTCCACCATTGGAGCTGGCGGAGTCAGTCCAGAAGAGGAACTGCTCCCAGCTTTCCTGACTCGGCGCCAGTGGCGACGTCGAGCATGCCTTGCAGACGGTATTGATTCAGCTATGGGGGTGTTTCCTTCATGCCCCCTGTCCTGGTGAAGGGTTGCCGTTGGTGCCAGCCTATTGAAAACTGATGTCCGTTGAGTGGGGATGGCCAACCTGTCGAAGGAAGACTTTCTGGCAGGGGTAGCAGCCTTGGTGACTTCGCCTAGAACGGGAGTTGGAGCGACCGGTATAGTGAAGACTGATCCTTTAGCAGGAGAAGCCTCTTTGGTGACTTCAGGAGCAGGAATATCTATCCGCTTTGGAATGGCCGCTTCAGGTATCGCAGGCTTCTTCACGGGCCCACTTGAGCTCTGGCCCAGTCTATTGAAAACTGAGGCACTGGATTTGGGCAACCCGTTGAGATGGGCTGCTGTAGTTGTAAACCGATCAAAGACCGACTACTTCGGAGCTTCTTGCGACGGCAATGGGGCGTTGAAGCTCATTGTTGGGAGAATGGTCCCAAAGAATAGCCCTGTGGTGGCTTGCGTCACCTTGTTCGCCGGCATCGTAAAAAGGGAGGCCGCTTGAGGCCCGTAGGTCACTCCTCTGGCGAGCACGGAATGGGAGTTGTTGCAATTAGTGCAGTTTGAAACCATTGATCTTCTGTCTTTTCTGCATGGAGCAAGATACAAAATCTTAGTACTTCAAATCCATGGGCAACCATGTCAAACAGCGATTCGCTCGCAAAACACGACACACGAAGTGTGGAGTGAAAAGAGGAAAAGGTCCCACCGGGCATACTAGAATCTGTTCTTCGCCGAATACGGAAGACGAAACCGCGTAGGTCCGTCTTCCCTGAATTTGGGGCAGATGCTATTTGGTTTTATCCGTCCACCTCTCTGAAGATACCAAGTTGATTTATGGCACCGTGTATCGGAGGTTTAGACGGATGCGGCCGTTGTAGCAGACTTCGTCAGATTCCCCCTCGTTTGAGGGGGTTTTGATTGTGGGGACGCTCTTCCCAGCAGGCGCAAGCCCCTGCAGTTAATTACACTATCGCATCGCGGTAACCACTTTCTCCTTCTCCAGATGGTCACTTTGTGTCGTGTGTGCTTGTTTTGTTTTTGGTTGCCCGTGGATTGTATACGGAGACTAATTTATGTTGTCGCACGTAGGGCGTGGATTATTCCAAATCCGTATTTTCTTAGATTTGGGTTTTGGTTTGGGTTTAAGGATCGTTAATCTCATTTGAGACTAAGATCAACTTAAACGTTTGTTAAGAATACGTTAGTCTAATTTTAGACTAAGATCAACTTAACCCTTTGTTAAGGATACGTTAGTCTAATTTTAGACTAAGATCTACTTAACAGGATCATTTAGATCCAACAAAAGAGCATTTGGGCTCTATTGTTTTAGTTTAGGGGCTTTGCGGTCCATAATTAGTTTAAGGACATTACGGTCCTTGAGTTTAAGGACCTCACAGTTCAGTTTAAAGACATCATAGTATGTAGGGTTTAGTTTAGGGACATCACGGTCCATAATGTTAAGGACATCATAGTCCATGAGTTTAAGGACCTCACGGTCCAGTTTAAAGACATCATAGTCTATAAGTTTAAGGACCTCACAGTCCAGTTTACAGACATCATAGTCTGTAAGGTTTGCAGGGTTTCGGGACCCGTCACCTCTCTGAAGACGTTGAAGAATTACAACGACACATATCACAGGAATGAAGAGATGTACCCTTGAACCGATGTTGGTTGGGAGATCTATAGTCCAATTTGGGACTAAGATCAATTAATTGGATTATGAGCACATGGGCTCAGTTAATCTGAATTGAGTACTTATGCCCAACTTGGGCTAAGTCCACTCAGGTTTGAAATGTTGAACATTTATTTTGGGCTGCTCAACATTTGTCTGGGCTCAGTCCCTCTTCATTTAGCAATGCTGAGCATTGATTTGGGTTCTGACAATGTTTTTGTCTTTTATTGAGTGCTGAGCAGTTATTATGGCTCTGGGGTTTTACTTTGAATGCCATATGAAATGCTCAATTTTGGAAGATAAGGGTGTAGTTGGGGTTCAGTTAAAGGGGGATCTTGCCTCTGGAAAACTTAGCTAATTTGGGCTAAGATTGGTTTGAATATAGTGTTAAACACTAGAGTATACTTGACGATCACGTGTTCCCACAAGATGCGCTTAAAGTAGTGTTAAACACTAAGAATGAAGAGCTCACGTGGGGTCACGTGAGGTGCCTGAAGATTGGGCCTTGCTTCTTTTATTTTGCTCCTAGAATTTATAAGTGTTAAATACTTGATCCTTATCACCATCACGTGTGGGAACGTGAGGGTATCCAAACGTTGGATATTAAAAGTATTTGTCAAGGGTCACGTGGGGACACGTGAGGCATTGCCTTTGGGTAAAATCCTCTTTTGGTTGATAATTGCTAGGGGTCACGTGGGAACACGCAAGATGCCCAAAATCTGTTCTGCCTTGACTTTACTCTCTTTTTAAGAAGTTTGTTTAAGGGTCACGTGGGAGCACGTGACCTAATTGCATTCATTCTCTTTTGATTATTGAGGAGGGGGAGTCACGTGGACACACGTGATCATGTTGGCTACTGATTTCCTTTACGTGCATGGAAAGTTAAATCCCTGGTTTTAAGAATTAAATTATTTTATAGGGTTAAACCCTAATTTTATTTAGAGGAATTAAATTCCCATGCATTTGAAAGAATTAAATTCTTTAAACCCAATTCTCCCTCTAAGTTTTGGATCTTCATGGCAGAATCTCCCCGATGAGAATTAAATTCTCAACTTATGGGGAGATCTACTTCTGCAGATCTATTACCATGAGGAAGAACTAAGTTCTTGTATTGAGGGTTAAACCCTATCTTTGTTGGAGGAATTAAATTCCTATATGCTTTTGTGGGAGAATAGAATTCTCTGAACTTAGGTCTTCCCTTAGATTTTAGATCTGCATGGCAGAATCTCCCAGATGAGAATTAAATTCTCAACTTATGGGGAGATCTACTTCTGCAGATCTTCAACCAAAGGAAGAACTAAGTTCTTATTCAAAAGAGTTAAACTCTTGGTTTTGAGAATTAAATTCTCTTTTGTTTTATAGAATGATCTTCTTCCTTTTCTTACCTAGAGTTTTCTTTCTTCTCTGAAGAGATCTTCTTCTCTCTGGAGAATTAAATTCTCTTTTTCTTTTGTTTTTAGCGAGAGGTTTTTTTTTCTCTTTTTCTCTATTCAACCTCCTTTTTTGTATTCTCTCTTGGCTCCAATTTATAGGAGAAAGAAAAAAATCAGTTTGTTCAGTCAATCTCTGATTGAGAGATTTTGATTAATTTTATAACCAACATGATCTTCTAGATCATTTGATGAATTTTATTCACTCTTAGATTTTTAATCCATAAGATATTTTATTTGTTGTTCTTGGCAAATTTTAGGAAAATATTTCCTTGTATAGAATCTTTCTATAAATTGGTGATTTTTAATCACCATTGGATTTTTAATCCAACGGTACTCCCTTTTACAGAGTGCAATCTTTTTTGTTTGGAAAGATCTAGGGAAATATTTTTCCCATTAGGGTTTTTGATTCCCTTTAATTAGAATTTAATTCTATTTGTTCAGAGGGTTCAGGGGCCCATTACGTGTTGGCATGTGACCCCACTGATTAATCATTTAAATAGAATTTAATTCTATTAGTTCAGAGGGCTCAAGAACCCATCACGTGTTGGCACGTGACCCCTGATCACGTGTGGGCACATGATGCCCCATTTGGGATTTTCCTTCTATTAGCTCAGAGGGTTTACGAGCCTATCATGTGTTGGCACTTGACCCCACTGATTAAGCATTTAATTAGAATATTTAATTATATTAGCTCAGAGGGCTTAAGAGCCTATCACGTGTTGGCATTAATCATTTAATTAGAATTTAATTCTATTATTTCAGAGAGCTCAGGAACCCATCACATATTGGCACGTGACCCCTAGTCTCGTGTAGGCACGTGATGCCCCATTTGGGGTTTTCCTTCTATTAGCTCAGAGGGTTTAAGAGCCTATCACGTGTTGGCACGTGACCCCACTGATTAAGCATTTAATTAGAATTTAATTCTATTATTTCAGAGAGCTCAGGAACCCATCACATGTTGGCACGTGACCCCCGGTCACGTATGGGCACGTGATGCCCCATTTGGGGTTTTCCTTGTATTTTATTCAGTTCCCATGAGGGAACACCCACGTGTTCGTGGGGAGGCGGACTTTGCAAAAAACGATTTTTAAGTGCTTTGTAACATCGACTAAACTCCTGGATCGATACTAAACCCTAACTAATATACATAATCGGAGGTTTAACGACTGTGTGAGAAAGTTATACCTTAAGTCACTGCTGTCCTTCTCCTCCTCGTTGTCCTTCTCTACGTCGTGATCTCCTCGAAGTGAGAACGGATCGCGCCTCCTCGTCGGCTTCTCCAAATCGTAGAAGATCCACCCGAGAGTTCCAACTTTGAGCTTAACCTCTAACTTAAGGTAACTAGGTCACCTGGTGTGCTAAACTAAGTAGCCTAGGATGTGTAAAGAGTGATTAGGAGTATAGTAATCTCACAAAACCCTAGGGTTCTCAACTCATGAGACAATTAGGTTTGAGAGTTTAGAAGAGAGCTTGAGGAAAAATGAGAATGTTTTCTTGAGTTGCCTTGAAAAAGAGTGGCTACCTATTTGAAACAATGAACCAAACTAATAATTCACACTAGAAAATATCTTGTAAAATATCTAGCATAGTTCAATAATTCAAGTGGTGATTCATCTCATGAGTCACCAAGTAGCCATCCTTGATTCAATGTATCCCTCCACCTCAAAAAGATTTAAACAAATAGAAAACCCCTAATATAAGGTGTCTCACTTCTAGAAGCAATCTTGATGAATTTAAAAGAATGCCCCTCTCATTCGTATATACACACCACATCCATATTCCGAGAAACACGAATACAATGAGATAAAACTAATCCAATAATCAAATATTAGGATCTGGCTTAAACCAAAGCCCACTAGTACTGTCCGTCCGAACATCATATGCGCACAAGTACACGTATGTGATCGAATCCTGTCACAAAACCATACGACCTCTCATCGTTTTGCCCAAAGCTGGGAAACCCTCTGTGTGGGACTTTAAAGACTCAACAGTACGCTGGCAGTGGGTTTAACCACAAGCGCGTCAGCGGTACTAGCTGTACGTAACGGCTATCCAGGTATCTGTCGAAAAGAAGGCCGATGAGCAAACTCATCCGTAACCCTACTGAGTCTGTCTGTGGCAATCTTCGTATAGTCCAGTCTATTCATCTAAGAGTATCGCATATCAGGCCTAGGGGCGGCAAGCGTCAGACCCCTAATAGCGCAATAAGTCGTGTCGAAGTGTAGCCAAAAACACCCTAAGAATCTACTGAAATCCCTACCAGCAAATCCCGCTTTCCCTAGCCAGGGACTTTGTGTAATGGCTTTCCGAATCACAGCGCGACATCAACCCCTAATACCGGGAGAGACGAATACTATCTAACCGCCATTACCTCTAAACGCTTCGGGACTGCACCCAACTAATACATGTTCGTACGACTCAATAGAGCCGTGGTAGGGTAGTAATCTAAGAACAATGGGAACACACTTGAGGCGAAGTAGCAGTGTCAAGTCAACGGACTATGTTGTACTCGTGTCACCTGGGAACTGCTACCTAACGATAGGTATGGTACCAACCAGCAGTTCTCTAGAGTCCGTCCAGTGTAACTTATAACCCAAAGAGCACCTGCATACTACCTCTAGTACGATGTACTGATGGCTGTGGGACAGACCATCTCCCCTCGTGGGATGAGAAGCGTATACACTAATCTACTCTGGAGTATCGATGATATGTCTCGATAATCCTATGACTAGGGACCATTATAAGGATATGCTTGTAGACTACCCAGCCCCCACTAATGTGACTGCCATTATAATACTGGTAGTCAAGTAAAGATCCTAAGGGCTCTACCAATATGTATTAGCGATACGTCAAAAGAAACATATTCACATATTAAGATAGATACAAACCAAGTAGCATACTACCATATCGAGCAACACGGTCATAAATCCGTGTATATATCCCAAGCTTCCAAAATGTAATATACAAACTAGTACTATACAATAATGGCCTCTAAGACATATTACACTAACAATCTCCCACTTGCACTAAGGCCAT
The DNA here is from genome assembly GCA_030015575.1 of Agapanthus africanus. Classification (NCBI taxonomy): domain Eukaryota; kingdom Viridiplantae; phylum Streptophyta; class Magnoliopsida; order Asparagales; family Amaryllidaceae; genus Agapanthus; species Agapanthus africanus. The sequence continues at coordinate 746,835,422 of CM057341.1, read as the reverse complement.
GTGCTGGCATATCGCGGACCTATTATCTTGAATATCCTCTCGAACTGCGTCTGAGAGATAGCCTTTGTGAATGGATCTGCAATATTTTCCTCAGTAGCAACTCTCCGTACCTCGATCTCCCGGCGATCCACGATCTCCCTAATCAGGTGATACCGCCTCAAGATGTGTCTGGACTTCTGATGGGACCTGGGCTCCTTTGCTAAATCTATAGCCCCATTGTTGTCACAATACGGAGGTATTGGATCAAGAATGGACGGAACCACCCGAAGTTCTGTTAATAACTTCCTTATCCAGACTGCTTCTTTTGCGGCATCAGAAGCAGAGATATACTCTGCTTGCATCGTCGAGTCAGCAACGGTGTCTTTCTTGGAACTCTTCCATCAGACCGTCCCTCCATTGAGGGTAAAGAGATAACCCGACATGGATTTGGAGTCATCCTTGTCACTCTGGAAGCTGGAGTCAGCAAAGGTCTCGATCTGGAGGTCTTTTCCGCCGTAAACCAAGAACATTTCCTTAGTCCTTCTCAGGTACTTGAGAATGTTCTTTACTGCTATCCAGTGCTTCTCCACAGGGTTTGACTGATACTGGCTTACCACGCTTAGTGCATAAGCTACATCTGGTCTGGTACACAACATTGCATACATTATAGATCCTACCGCAGAAGCGCAGGGTATAATAGACATGCGATCCCTTTCCAAATCTGTCTTGGGAGACATCTCTTTGGAGAGGGTGATTCCGTGACAAGCCCGTAAATTACCGCGCTTTGAATCTTCCATACTGAATCTTTTCAGTATGGTGTCGATGTATCTAGACTGTGAAAGTCCCAATAACCTCTTAGATCTATCACGATAGATCGGATCCCCAGAATGTAAGAGGCATCACCCAGGTTTTTCATGGAGAACCTTTGTGATAAGAACCCCTTCATAGACTGTAGCATAGGAATGTCATTTCCTATCAATAGAATGTCATCCACGTACACGACGAGGAATACTACAGTTCTTGCTACAATTTTACTATAAATGCATGGCTCATCTGGATTTTTGATAAAGTCAAATTGTTTGACCGTCTCATCAAAACAGATGTTCCAACTCCGTGATGCCTGCTTTAGTCTATAGATGGACTTAATTAACTTGCACACTTTCCCGCTTCTCCCACTCTGAATGAAACCCTTTGGCTGGTCCATATAGACTCACTCTTCCAAATTTCCATTTAGAAAAACGATCTTTATGTCTATCTGTCAAATCTCATAATCGTGGAAGGCAGCAATAGCAAGAAGGATCTGAATGGATTTGACCATAGCCACTGGAGAAAAGGTTTCATCATAGTCCAAACCAGGTCTTTGACGAAATCCTTTTGCAACAAGTCTAGCCTTATAGGTTTCAATCTTTCCATCTACACCAATCTTCTTTCTGAAGATCCATTTGCAGCCGACAGGTTTTACTCCTTCTGGAGCAATGTCCAAAGTCCATACTTTGTTGGTGTACATGGACTCCATCTCGGTCCGCATTGCATCCAGCCATTTTACCGAGTCTGTGCTCTGAATGGCTTGCTGGAAGTTAGTTGGCTCATCATTATCAATGATGCAATCCTCTCTATCCCCTTCTACGAGAAAACCGTAGTATCTCTAGGATGGATGAGATAGCCTACTACTCCTGCGGAGTGGCGCGGGAATGCCCTGTTCTTCTGAAACTTCTGGTTCTATCAAACTTTCAGTAATAGCTTGTGGTTCTGGAATTCTTCCAGTTCTATTGCGCTCCCACCAATTTCTTTTTCTAAAAATTGATGTTCCAAAAAGTGAGCATGACGAGAAACAAAAACCTTTTGTTCCTCTGCGTAATAGAAAAGATACCCCCTGGAGTTCTTTGGGTATCCCACAAACTTACACAGTACTGAGCGTGCCTCGAGCTTGTCCGCATGCTGCTTTTTAACAAAAGATGGACATCCCCATATCTTCAGATATTGAAGATAGGGTTTCTTTCCACTCCACATCTTATATGGTGTGGTAGGCACAGTCTTGGTAAGAACCTTGTTCAAAAAATATGCAGTTGATTCTAGTGCATGGCCCCAGAATGATCGCAGTAACTCAGCGTTACTCATCATGGAACGTACCATATCCAATAAGGTTCGGTTCCGTCTCTCCGATACACCGTTGTGTTGTGGCGTGTATGGAGGAGTAAGCTGAGAGAGAATTCCATTCTCTTTTAGGTAATCCAGGAAATCGGCACTCATGTATTCATCACCTCGATCAGATCTTAGTGTCTTGATACTTTTGCCGGTTTGTTTTTCCACTTCATTCTTATATTCTCGGAATTTCTCAAAGGCCTCGGATTTATGTTTCATCAAGAAAATATGTTCATACCTAGAGAACTCATCCGTAAAAGTAATGAAATAGGAATAACCACTTCTTGCATGTATAGACATTGGACCACACACATCGCTGTGTATGAGTCCCAAGAGTTCGCTCGCTCTTACTCCGTGTCCAGTGAACGGAGTCTTTGTCATCTTTCCTTTGAGACATGATTGACAAATTGCATAAGATTGATATTCAAACGGATCCAAATATCCTTCTTTATATAATTTGGTCAACCTTGTTTCGTTGATGTGACCCAGTCTACAATGCCATAAGAAAGCTTGATTTAATTCTGCAGTCTTTCTTTTATATGTGTTCTGGACATTGAAAACTTGCAATTGGTTTAATACGTATATACCGTTATTTAGAGTACCTGACCCAATCAGACCATGATTAAGGTGGATGTTTACGACATCGCTTACAAATGTAAAATGATAACCTTCTTTAGATAACAAAGATACAGAAATGATATTACAAGTCAAACTAGGTACACAAAAAAAGGTGCGCAAAACCAAAATATGTCCACTTGTCAACCCTAAGTGATATTCCCATACGGACACAGCATTGTTCATATCAGATTTTTGCATTTTCAAATCGCCCATTCTTGATCACATTGCATATAGGTAGGTACTTTTGATCCGTGTTTGCTAAATAATTGTAGGTTACAGGTTCTTAGCTCTTTACAGTGAAATTCATGAAAAGTCGCAACAAATGCAGGACTTCTGCCAACCATAGATAAATACGTGTCTCCGCTCACTATCCGTATGATGCCGCATATCAGTTCAAGGGACAAAATAGCAAATCATTTGTCATTTCATGAACAAAGTACAAGGGCAGCACAAGATCCAAGACTTCAACGCGGAGCTCAAGAAAATCAAGGCAAAAAAGTCCACATCAATTCACCTTTTACACTGCTGAAAATCTGGGAGAAAACTGAAGAGCTTCTGAGAAAACAAGTGTACCAAACAGAAGAGAATAGCAACATGAAGAACCCCAGAAAAGATGAGCCCCTAATTCCACCAAATGGCCGCGGAACCGCGGCCAATATGGCACTTAGGCCGCGAATTCACGGCCAAGTCAACTCAGTGTTGACTCGGGTTTTTAGGGTAGTTTTGTAATTGTATTTGAGGGCAGATTGTATCTCTAGGGTTTCAGTTTTCTGCCTATAAATAGCCCACTGCAAAGCCAAGTAAAGGGTGTCTTTTTCTTTGTATTAGATTTAGGATAAGTGTTTGTAGTTCTTCTTCCTCTTCATCTTTCTCCATTAATATTGTAGTGAGCTTCATGAGTGATGATGAATAAAAGAAGAATTCTTTTTATTAACATGCTTGTCTTGTAATTGTGTTCTATTATCTTTCTTGTAATTTTCTTTGTTAACTTAGTTGTTGTTATTTGTTTGTTTGATTGCTTTCTTTTTCTCTTTTTCTTTATCTTTACAACCATGATGCTTGAGTATGATCCTTGCCAAAGTGAGGTCTCAAATAACTAGTAGTGATTTTCTTAACCTCATTTCTTTTTACCTTCCTTCTTGTTTTGTTTTATTTTTATTTTTAATGGGTGAATCGTTTCTCACTTGTTAGGGTAGGATAAGGAAAGTTTGAGAGAAGGAAATCTCTCTTACTCTTTTCTTTGCCCAACATCTTGATTCAGACTCCCGTTAATTGAACCACAATCCGCTCCCTACGGCATCATATCCTATATGATAGCGGTGATTCCCTAGTTAGACCGGTTGTGGTTGAATTAACCGTAGGTTAAGGCTAAAAGCCAAGAACGAACGGACAAGGACCAAAAGGAAGGAACTAAGCGTTGGAAAGCCTAGCTTATACTCGTAAGTTCCTTCCTAGTCGTGCTAATCCCTGTTGTTGCCGATTTCCGTAACACCGATATTAAGAGTGGCAATGAAAGAAGTGAGCGATTCCTAACTCAAACTAACCTAATCCTAATCCTAACAAGCTCTCTTTATACATATTTCAGCACATAGTGAAACTAAACAAACCTAGAAAAATTGGACTTAACTCGTTAAAACAATAAGAAAAAGATTCTCATCTCCCTGCGGACGACCCGTACTCAACCGGCTAGCTACCAAGTGAAACCGTCTTGATTGCGGTATTTAAAACTAAGCACGCAAAAACACTAACAATCAAATGGCGCCGTTGCCGGGAAGACGGTAGTTTATTTTTTTGTGTAATTTCGGGTTAATTTGTGAATATATCTAAAACCAAAAAACAAAAAAAATATACTGTAAAAATCATCTTGTTATTTTTTTATTCCTTTTTGTGCAAGTGTGCAGGATAGAAAGAAGGTCAAGTTCAGTACCAAAGGCATGGGGAGTTAGACCCATATCTCGCGGCTACACCGCGGCGGATCAAGACGGAACCACGATTTGCTGTAAAATTCTGGAGCAAATTCAGTAACCAAATCAAGGTTCAGATGCTCTAACCAGAAAGAGGAGACCCAACTCTGCATAGAGAAGAAATTTGAAGCTCCCAACTCACTGTTCAGCCGCAGAACCGCGGCGCAATTGCCTGTTTGACCGCGGAACCGCGGTCAAATTGTGACGTCAGCACCCCAATTTCTCTATGAGTATTCCAATCCTCTTCTACCCTTCTCTGAACTCCACTGAACTATTTTTTCTGCAGTATTCTTTGCACAAACTCTCTTCCCCTCTCCAATAAAACTGTTTTTGTGCAGGATTCTTTGTGCCGCCGCCAAATAAATTTTTTGCAAGTGTTTTAGATTTTTGTTTGTTACTGTTTTGCATAAATAATACGGACTTTAAAGGGCTGTAACACCAATTCAGATTGGATGGGGATTTCATCACCCTTCCTAAGACCCCAAAAATCACTAAAAGCATACGCATTACCCTTGAGCTTAATAAAAAATATCTAGACTCAGCCAACTAAGGACTGTCGTGCTCAATAGGACAGAGGAAGGTTGTGGGCATTCGATTGTTTATCTAAACTTGACTTTGTGGTGCCTAGGCTAGACAAGTGAGAAAGGTAATTTTAAAAGGCTCGTCTCATGGTGATTCGTGAGATAAATCCACCTTTCCTCATTTGTGCTTACCTGGCCACAATTGGCAGTGAAGAGACGATTTGAGGGTTATCTCACAACTTGTCACTTTGGAACAGTTAGGAGCAGTCTAGTGGACTTTAAAGACCATAGCTCTAGGTATGATTGTGCATGTTTTGACTGTGATTGTTTGAAGTTGTGCCATAAGTCCGTACATATTTTTGCTAAAACTCTTTCTAAAAAAAACAAAAAAACTTTTATAAAAACTTGCCCTTTGTCGCCAGAATTCCATTTCACCCACCTTCTATCCGCATTTCTCCATTGACGTTTTCTTACCCTTACCTTCTACGCTTTGACTATACTAAACTCGTTTAGTGTATGTCCGGTTGGACTCGGGACACTAGTGCCCGCCTAGTCCGCGTTACGTTAGTTGCTATCGACTACGCGATCGACTCCGACGTCTAAACTCTCTCCACACTTCTTTCACCCTTACCTTTGCCGGCCAGCTCCAACGTTGACTAAGATTCTGTTCATACATCCTCACCTTCACCTTCTCTATCACCAAATTCTTCTTCTGAGATGTCAGGATTTCCTCCTAACATCCTTTTACCTCCCCCGGGACTGATTCCACCTCATCACGTCGAATAACCCACAACCACCTCCTGTTACAGCGCCACATCGAATCGCGCTCCAGGATCGTTTCTATCCTACCCGCTCTGCACTCCCTACCTGTCTTTCACTTCCGCCGGCCAATGGGGATAATTTCGAAATTAAGCCCCACTTCATCAACATGTTGCCCAAATTTCACGGGCTGGAATCCGAAGATGCCTACATCTTCATCAACAAATTCCAGAACGTCTGTGCAATGATGAATACAACACAACTGTCCGACGATGCTATACGGCTACGAGTCATTCCTTTCACTCTGTGTGACCTTACTGAGAAGTGGCTATATAGCACCGCATCGCATTCCATAACCAGTTGGGATGAGTTTGTAAAATCTTTTCTTAAAAAGTTCTACCCGAATCACAAGACCGCGAGAATCCGAAACGAAATCAACCAATTTTCCCAGCTTCCTACCGAACCTTTTTGGAAGTTCTTTGACCGATACAAAGACCTTCTTGTTCAGTGCCCTCATCACGGTATTGAGAGATGGCAACTTTGCCAGACCTTATACGAGGGCCTGAATCCAGCAACTAAGCAGTTGTTGGAAACCATTTGTCAAGGCCATTTCCTATCCAAATCTGACGAGGAAGCTTGGCAATTCTTCGACGATCTCACGGAACAAACGCTTCAGTGGGAAAGCACCAGACCGAACACTTCTTCTTCTACTACTTCTTTCGGTCTCTCTAGGGCAGGCGTTCATCAACTTGATATCTCAATTGCAATGAAGGCCGAGATGGAAGCAATTACGCGTAAACTGGAAGCAATTGAGAGCAAATTCTCATCTCCTTCTCCTGCCCCTGCTCTTACCCCTCGTACCATCTGCGCTTGTTGTTCTGATCCATCCCATTTGACCGAAGAGTGTCCTTACAACCCACCTTCTCAAAGACAGGATCAAGTCAATGCTGCCTTTCAACAAAGACCAAGATATGATCCATACTCTTCCACTTACAATCCTGGTTGGAGGAACCACCCTAATTTCGCTTGGAATCAGAACCAGCATCAATTCCAAGGCCCCAACAACTTCCAAAGGCCTCCTCCCCCCCAACAACAAGCTCAGCAACAAACTCAACATCAATATCAACAGCCCTTCCAACCCCAACCTTTTCAAAATCAGACGAACAACTTTGCACCCAATAATTCTTTTCCTCAAAACAACTTTGTTCCATCAAACAACGATAAGGTTTCCTCGCTAGAACGAAGTCCGGAGGCGTTTGTAAAGCAATCGACTCAATCCACCACCAACATCCAGTCTTCCATTCAGTCTTTGATGCAACACACTGTTGCACACGGGCAAAGCATCAAGACCATCGAAGCCCAGATTGCACAACTGAATGCGGCGTTGAGCGAGCGAGAGAAAGGGAAGCTTCCATCTCAACCACTCCCAAATCCTGGTCACCCACATAATGTACATGTTGCTCTTGAACAACAGAACCATAATATGAGTGTCGTGACTACATTGAGATCTGGAAGGATACTGCACAACAACGTTGGCACAAATGATGACACCCCAGCCGCTTCTTCTTCTTCTTCTTCGTCTTCTGAGCCTGTTCTCCATTCTTCAAAAGGCTCTTCTTCTTCCACTGCTCCGAACGGACCCACATCTCACTCCATGAAAATTCCAGCTCTGGGATCCGTTCCAACTCCACAATCTCCTCCACAAGTATTGAACTCAACCAATTTCAAAAACGTTCCATTTCCAAACCGGTTGAGCTCCAATAAACAAAATCCATAAATGGAGAAGATTCTGGAGTTGTTTAAGCAGGTTAACATCAACATTTCATCTTAGATGCAGTCCAACAAATCCCTTCCTACACAAAAATCTTGAAGGACTTGTGCACTAAGAAAAGGAAATCTCAGATACCCAAGAAGATTTTCTTAGCTAGTGTTGTGAGTGATGCTTTTACCCAAGCTTTACCTCAAAAACGGAAGGACCCTGGCTATCGTACGATTTCAATAACCATTGGGGATAAGAATATCAACCGTGCACTTCTGGATCTTGATGCCAGTGTTAACCTGCTTCCGTATTCTGTATATGAGCAACTAGGTGTAGGAGAGCTGAAACCCACACACTGTACTCTCCAAATGGCCGACCAATCTATCACCCATCCTAGGGGTGAGCTAGAGGATGTGTTAATAAAAGTAGGGGACTTCATATTCCCCGTTGATTTCATTGTTTTAGACACACAACATGTAGCTAACCCCCGGAATCAAATTCCGGTGATACTCGGTCGCCCATTCCTTGCAACCTCAAATGTTATGATCAATTGTCGAAATGGTTCAATAAACCTATCTTTTGGAAACATGACAATTGAACTCAACATTTTTAGGTTGGGGAATCAGCCCTCCGAACCTAATGCTCATATACTAGACGTTTGTTCGATCCAGGAGATCACCCCAGAGGACTGTGAATTCGAGGAGTTTTTGTTCGATTACAGTAATCTTGACGCCACTAGTGCGTTCCTCTTTGAACCTGCTGCTGTTTCCGCTCCCGATAATGATTATGAGTATTTCACTTTTTCGAACGATCTTGGCCTGTCGCCACCCGAGCTTGAATCTTTTGAATTTTCGGATGCGTTAGCTGAACCATCCAACTCGGTCGCTTACACTCGTTTTGAGCCTCTACTGGAATCCTTTGAGTTCGAGACATTTTCGCCGATCTTGCCTTCAATCGTTTCACCTCCAACGCTCGAACTCAAGCCGTTGTCGTCTCAGCTCAAGTATGCTTACTTAGGTGAGAATGAGACCCTCCCTGTCATCATCTCGGCTTCTCTAGCTTCAGAGCAGGAGAAAGCCCTTCTCATGGTCTTGCAAAGCAATCGGCAAGCTTTTGGCTGGACAATGGCGGACATCAAGGGGATTAGTCCCCTGATCATTGAACATCACATTCATATGATGGATGATGCCAAACTAGCCCGGGATCCACAAAGGCGACTTAATCCAGTCATGAAGGAGGCTGTGAAAAAAGAGATCGTCAAATGTCTAGATAGTGGTATCATTTACCCTATCTCTGATAGCCAGTGGGTCAGTCCTATACATGTTTTCCCCAAAAAGTCGGACATAACGGTCATCACCAATGAGGTGAACGAGTTAATCCCTACTCGCACCCAAACTGGGTGGTGAGTATGCATTGATTATAGAAAACTCAACGCCGCAACACGGAAAGACCACTTTCCACTACCATTTATTGACCAAATGCTCGAACGATTGGCTGGACATGAGTACTACTGCTATTTGGAAGGCTACTCTGGTTACAACCAAATTCCCATCGCCGAGAAAGATCAGGACAAAATCGCGTTCACCTGTCCTTTCGGCACGTTTGCATATCGCCGCATGCCCTTTGGGTTATGCAATGCTCCCGCTACCTTCCAGCGGTATATGATGGGGATATTCTCGGACATGGTAGAGAAATTCTTGGAGATATTCATGGATGATTTCTCTATCTTTGGCGATTCCTTTGACGAGTGCTTGCAACATCTCGACGCTGTCCTTACCCGGTGTAAGGATAAGAACCTCACTTTGAACTAGGAGAAGTGCCACTTCATGGTACGCGAAGGTATTGTCTTAGGACATATCAGTTCGCAAAATGGCATTGAGGTTGACAAAGTGCCACTTCATGGTACGCGAAGATTGAGGTCATTTCCAATCTCCCTCCTCCAAGATGCATCAGAGACATCCGAGCTTTCCTTGGCCACGCCGGTTTTTATAGATGGTTTATCAAGGATTTTAGCAAGATTTCTAGACCCTTGACTCTTCTGCTGGCCAAGGACACCACATTCGACTTCAACTCAAGTTGTGTGACTGCGTTTGAATCACTAAAAAGCTCACTCGCTTCTGCTCTCGTTCTTTCTTCTCCTAACTGGACATATCCCTTTGAGATTATGTGCGATGCATCCGACTTTGCTATCGGTGCGGTCCTAGGACAGCACATCGATAAGATGCCGCATGTAATCTACTATGCTAGCCGGACCCTGAATGATGCCCAACTAAATTACACGACAACCGAGAAGGAATTCTTGGCTGTTGTGTTTGCATTAGAAAAATTCAGGCCCTACTTGATCGGCTCTCCAGTCATTGTCTACACAGACCATTCAGCTTTGCGACATCTTTTTGCAAAGAAGGACGCAAAATCTCGGTTGATATGTTGGATCCTCTTACTTCAAGAGTTTGACCATGTCATTAAGGACAAAGAGAATGTGAAAACGTAGTGGCCGACCATCTTTCACGACTTCCTTCTTCGCCGGCACTTCCACTTCCCATTAACGACGTTTTTCCAGATGAACAATTCTTAACAGTATCGTGCGAACCCTGGTTCGTAGATATTGTGAACTATTTGGCAACAGGATTACTACCGAATGAATGGTCAAGTCAGGACAGACTTCGATTCTTATCCCAAGTAAAACACTTTTACTGGGACGAACCCTATCTGTTCAAGTACTGTCCCGACCAAATTATTCGTCGATGTGTTCCTGATAATGAGTTCAAGAGTGTGCTGTCGTTTTGCCACGATCAAGCATGTGGGGGGCATTTTGGCCCAAGAAAAACAGCCGAGAAAGTTTTGCAGTGTGGCTTCTACTGGCCACAACTATTCAAAGATGCTCATGATTACTGCAAGACTTGCTCCCGGTGCCAACACTTGGGCCGGATATCCAGGAGAAACGAGATGCCTCTCCAACCAATCTTGGTTGTCGAGATTTTCGATATTTGGGGAATTGATTTCATGGGTGCGTTTCCCAGCTCTTTTGGGAACCTGTATATTCTTCTAGCTGCTGATTATATCTCTAAGTGGGTCGAGGCTGTGCCAAATCGGACTAACAACAACAAGGTTGTCGTTAAATTCCTTAAGGAAAACATCTTTTCCCGGTTTGGGCACCCTGCGCGATCATTAACGATAATGGAACGCATTTCTGCAATAGGACTTTCGAGGCCTTGATGCGGAAATACTCCATTAATCATAAGCTATCCATGCTCTACCATCCCCAAACATGTGGGCAAGCCGAAGTGTCTAATCGGCAAATCAAACAAATTTTGGAGAAAACGGTTTCCAAGAACCATAAGGATTGGTCTTTGAAACTCACTGATGCCCTTTAGGCATTTCGAACGGCTTATAAGACTGATCTTGGCATGTCTCCTTATCGGCTTGTTTACGGAAAGGCTTGCCACCTTCCAGTGGAAATCGAGCATCACGCAGTTTGGCCGATCAAAGAGCTGAATCTAACCCTCGAAGATGCGGGTAGACATCGGAAGATGCAGCTCAAAGAACAGAACGAGCTTCGATTGAGGCTTACGAAAACGCGGTTGTCATTAAGAACCGAACGAAGGTGTTTCATGTTAAACACCTTATACGCAAAACTTTCACACCTGGTCAACAGGTACTTTTTTACGACACCCGACTACATTTCCATCCTGGTAAGCTCAGATCTTGCTGGAAAGGACCCTTTTTTGTGCGGACTGTATATCCGCACGGCACGGTGGATTTGGAAAATCCAGAGAATGGTTCACTATTCAAGGTGAACGGATACAGGGTAAAACCGTTCCTCACCGTAGACCCAATGGAGGAGCTCCTGATGTTACAGGAGCCGGTTTACATTGACTAATCTTCCTCCGCTTACCACCAAACTTCGGTTATCCAGCCATAAAACAGTGGAAATACTGTTTCAAATAAATTTGGGAGTATGTATATACCCTTTTGTTTTTTCTGTGAAATTTCCACTTGTAATAATTTGTAAAATAAAAAAAATAAAAAAAATAAAAAAATTTTTAGGAGGGGTTTTTTTGTAAATGTACAAAACCATAAATAAAATAAAATAAAACAAATATTTTTTTAATTCTTTTATTTAATTATTCTTTTGGGGGGTTTGTATAAATGTTTGACAGGCTCTATAAATACATCTCGACCCCCTCTCTGCATTTACAGAGCCTCATTCTAACCCTAACTCAAAACCCTAGCCGCCGCAGCGAAATACACCAGAGATCTCTCCTTCCCGCCGCGCTTCCGCCGCCCAACTCCCTTTCTGCCGCCGATCCGCCGCCGCTGAGTCTCCTCTCCCTCTGAAATTTTCAGAGGAGCTTTGCATTTCTCTTATCCTCTCTGTCAAATTTTTAACTTTCTGCATTTTATTTCCATGGCCCCTACTTTGCAATTTGAAAGGGATTTCTACCACTTATTCGCACATGATGTTTATGGTAGTTATTTCGGCGACAAGATCCGAAAGCGCGGATGGAATTTTCTGTTATTTAACCATCCAAACGCACTCGCGCTTCCGGATCACGTTGCACGCTTTTATGACAGTATGGAAGAAGGGTGTTTAGCGAATCACGGGTTCATACGGTTATTATGGGGGGATCGCGAAATTATTATCGATAGGGAATTCATTCATGAAGTCACCTTAATACCATGAATCCCCATACACGAAAAACCCCTCCGCTTTGAGGACTACCTACCATTAATGGAAGATGACTGTTCTAGGGAGCCTAGAAAGGGCATTCATGCTCGCACGCTTTATGCGAATGTTTTAACTGTGTGCCGTTAGGCACAAAACAATATTTTCGGAAGTTCGCACAACACAACATTTTTTACACCATCCCTACACATAGTGCACACATTGATGACCAGAAACCCTAACTATGACATATGCACTCTGTTGCTACACTCGCTTGGCGCCGGCAAGAGGGCTGCCAATTATCTATGCCCGATATTGGTGACACAACTGTGTCGCCATTTCCTTCCCGTTCAGAAATTTGAAATTTATATGCATGGTGAGGTTCTCATTCGACCCCTTCTTGAGGGTGTCTCCACATCCTACACACGACTTCATGCATTATGGTTGCACACCGAGCCGGCCGAAGATGTGATGGCCAAGACACCCAGCTCGAGCTCCACAGCGAGCGATGAAGAGCTCACCCCCGCTGTGCAAGCATGCTTGATACGACGTACCCATAGGGGGATAGAACGAGTGATAGGAATGCTGACAAACTTTGATCAGAGACTGACGAGTCTGGAACAGTGAATGCCCACCCTATTGGCCAGAGAAGAACGAGCACTATCGAGGGGACGGGCGACAGATAGAAGTGAGGATGGAACTAGTGAGGCCGCGTCTAGGAGAAGCCGCAAGGAGCAGTGAGGACACTGCTATCAGTAAGTTTGGGGGTGAGGTTTGGTTGTAAATAGTTATCTTTGCATTGCATCTACACATTTTTTTTATTTTTTGTAAATATTTGTTTTCCTTTGCATATTTAATTCCGTATCATATTTTTCTGCATTGCATCTTTATAAAAAAAATATATAAAAAATAAAAAAAATAAAAAAAAATAAAAATTAAAAAAATTTTAAAATATCAATATTGGCCATATTTGACTCGAGTTCGACAAGACGGTTGACTAGTTAGAAAAAAAACTAGATCCTAAACTTAGTAAATTAAAAACTCTAAAAACAACCTTTCTTGAAGTATAACTGTAGAAAATATACGTCCTTGCAGTTTATTTAGAAATAAGCAAATTTTGAGTTCAGTTCTGGGGCTAAGTCGAAATGAAGGAAGAGTATTGAAAGCTCTGTTTGAAATGTAAGTCTGAAAAATAATTCTGAACCTTAAGTCCAAATTCTGAAAATAGATACCCTGCAATTCGCACATACACGCATCTTGAAACTTGGGATAGTAGAGGATACCTAGAAATACTCTTGCCTGAAAGCCTAGTATGAAAGAAAAAACGGCATTTAAAGCTAACCATCAAAAGAGCATCACTGAAAAATATATCGGGTCTTGAAATAAATAAATAAAAGAATAAAATACAAGACCTGGAAACTGCTATTTACACTTTAAGCTCATGCATTCAGTAATCGGATGTTAGTGCCTCAAGAAGCATTAATAGTCGCATGAAAAATGTACGAGCAAAACCGTCCATCATTAATGAAAAGAAGTAGTACTAGGTATTAAGGTAAGGGTATTATAGCTTGAATTGAATTTCTAAGTATGGGGGTGATAAATACACACACGTAGGGGTTTATGATCGGAGTTTGGAGGAGAACTAGGAATGAAAAATAGGGCTTATATCTTCAGTAGAGATGATAAAAATTCCGGATTTGAGATGGTGTTTTAAAAAGAAAACTCAAGAGATGCTGAAAGCTTTATAAACTGGAAAAATGTATATGATCTTAAGTTAAATGAAAAGGAAGTGTGAAAAATACGGGTTGATGATTTCTAAGTTAAAGATGAGAGAGTTTCTTGCTAGAATGCTGAACTGTAGAATTAGAGTCGACGGCCAATTTGATCGGATTTTGTAGGTAGTATCCGCTGAAAACCCTCAGGAGACAACACTCCTCCTATTAGGGACACCTAGAGATTTAACGGCTTGTTGCACGAGCTCAGTGCAATCGCGTTCCCTGCGAAAGTGAGGTTAGAAGTTTTTGTGAATAAATTGGCTTTGCTCGGGATGAGCAAATGATATGTTTGGAGGTATTTGTTCATATCAAATTTTTGCATTTTCATATCGCCTATTCTTGATCACATTGCATATAGGTAGATACTTTTGATCCGTGTTTGCTAAATAATTGCAGGTTATCTCAGCTCTTTACAGTGAAATTCATGAAAAGTCGCAACAAATACAGGACTTCTGCCAACCACAGATAAATACAGGTCTCCGCTCACTATCCGTATGATGCCGCATATCAGTTCAAGGGAAAAAATGGCAAATCATTTGTCATTTCATGCACAAAGCACAAGGGCAGCACAAGATCCAAGACTTAAACGCGAAGCTCAAGAAAATCAAGGCAAAAAAGTCCACATCAATTCACCTTTTACACTGCTGAAAATCTGGGAGAAAACTGAAGAGCTTCTGAGAAAACAAGTGTACCAAACAGAAGAGATTAGCAACATGGAGAACCCCAGAAAAGATGAGCCCCCAATTCCACCAAATGGCCGCGGAACCGCGACCAATATGGCACTTAGGTTGCGGATCCGCGGCCGAGTCAACTCAGTGTTGACTCGGTTTTTTAGGGTAGTTTTGTAGTTGTATTTGGGGGCAGATTGTATCCCTAGGGTTTCAGTTTTCTGCCTATAAATAGCCCAGTACAAAACCAAGTGAAGGGTGTCTTTTTCTTTGTATTAGATTTAGGATAAGTGTTTGTAGTTCATCTTCCTCTTCATCTTTCTCCATTAATATTGTAGTGAAGTTCATGAGTGATAATGAATAAAACAAGAATTCTTTTTATTAACATGATTGTCTTGTAATTGTGTTCTATTATCCTGCTTGTAATTTTCTTTGTTAACTTAGTTGTTGTTATTTGTTTGTTTGCATGCTTGCTTTTTCTCTTTTTCTTTATCTTTACAACCATGATGCTTGAGTATAATCCTTGCCAAAGTGAGGTCTCAAATAGCTAGTTGTGATTTTCTTAACCTCATTTCTTTCTACCTTCCTCCTTGTTTTGTTTTCTTTTTCTTTTTAATGGGTGAGTAGTTTCTCACTTGTTAGGGTAGGATAAGGAAAGTTTGAGAGAAGGAAATCTCTCTCACTCTTTTCTTTGCCCAATATCTTGATTCGGACTCCCGTTAATTGAACCACAATCCGCTCCCTACGGCACCATATCCTACATGATAGCGGTGATTCCCTAGTTAGACCGGTTATGGTTGAATTAACCGGGGGTTAAGGCTAAGAGACAAGAACGGACGGATAAGGACCAAAAGGAAGGAACTAAGCGTTGGAAAGCCTAGCTTATACTCGTAAGTTCCTTCCTAGTCGTGCTAATCCCCGTTGTTGCCGATTACTGTAACACCAATATTAAGAGTGGCAATGAAAGAAGTGAGCGATTTCTAACTCAAACTAACATAATCCTAACCCTAACAAGCTCTCTTTATACATATTTCAGCACATAGTGAAACTAAACAAACCTGGACAAATTTGGACTTAACTCGTTAAAACACTAAGAAAAAGATTCCCATCTCTCTGCGAACGACCCGTACTCAACCGGATAACTACCAAGCGAAACTGTCTTGATTGCGGTAATTAAAACTAAGCACGCAAAAACACTAACAATCAAGCATCCACGCTTGCTCCGTTAGCAACTCTAAGGGTCATATCACCGGTCTTCAGAACCCTACGGCTTCACAGTGCCTGCAAAGAATTACAGATATGAGATCCTGATCTGGTATCCAATACCCAGGAAGTAAAGTTGATTGACAGACAGTTTTCAATTATAAACACACCTGAAGCCGAAGCCATAACTTGCTTTGGGTCCTGGTTCTTGGCATTCCAAGCCCTGCAATCTTTCTTCCAATGGCCATTCTTATGACAGTAAAAGCATTCTTCCTTTCCTACTGTCGGCCCCGCTACTCTTGCCTTGCCCTTTGCTTCCACCTTACTAACACCACATCTCGGCTTGGTGGGGACCTTCTTCTTCTTTCCTTTTGCTTTCGCCTTGGATCTAGAAGAGGAAGCTCCACCAACAAGTAGTGCGGGTGTTTTCATGGCTTTCTGCAGGGTGCCCTCAGCACTCCTCAACATGATGAGGAGTTCCGGAAGTTCAACTTCTTTACCTTGAATATTAAAATTCAAAATAAACTGGGCGTAGGTGGAAGGAAGAGACTGCAGAATTAAGTCTGTATACAGCTCATTCTCCAACGTGGTCCCGAGGTCCGCGAGCTCCTCAATGTAGCCGATCATCTTAAGGACGTGTTCCCCTACAGATGACCCGACGGCCAACCTCGCCTGAAATAGCTTCTTCGAGGTCTCATATCTTGCGATACAAAATTGCTCTCCATATAATTCCTTGGTATGGAGAAATATGGATTCAAGATCCATATTCTCGGGCCGCCTCTGGTGCTCATTGTCCATAGGGGCCAGCACGAGGCACTTGGCCTTCGCGCAGTCAATCTCCCAGGTTTTACGGATCTCAATATCCGCGGCACTGGAGTCTGGACCTGGAACGACGGGGGATTTAGTAGTAAGGACATAGCCCAATTTGTCATAGATGATTGCCATCTTGACATTCCTGAACTAATCTTTATAGTTTGGCCCTGTCAATATATTTTTATCTAATAGTAACTTAAGGCCCGTCATCTTTGGTTGCTGCAATTAGGAGAGAGAAAATAAACACTTTAGCATGATGCTCTTGCAAGTTTAGATTGGTTTTTAGTTTATCTAAACAGAATAGCTCCCACTGTTTCTCGAATCCTTCCTCAAACCATAAAAGAAGAATTGGTCAGGATTAATCTCACGGTACAATACTTGCTTAACCTTTCAGCCAGGCTAGTGTCGGTACTTCGAGGGAGGTTTTACGACGCTTTCATGAAGTTCCTTAATTAAATAACCTCTTTTCCCTGGAAGCGTAGCCCCGCTAACACTGTTCTAGATACCCACTTGGTTTATAGCATTGATCGTTAAGTAAAATAATCTCCCGAGGAGTAGCATATACTCACAGTAGGATCAGGATCCAAATATTATTGTGTGATAAAGTCGAAGGAATCCTACCAAAATTATCACACTTCAAATGGTATGCAACACTAGCAAGTTTCAGTTTCTTTAGAAACTTCCGATGTGGATTTTTTCCTCTTGCTCTTATGACCTTGACGAATGCCAACATATCATAAGTCACATGTCAAGTTCTACCCGTCATTCTCCAGGTTAATTTGAACCCACCCGCACTTACCCTTGACGAAGGCCAAAATAGTAGTACGACTGTCCCAAACCAACGCATCTATCTATGCTACGGATGAATATTCAGCAGCTACCAATCACTATGCCTTGGCGGAGGTCAAAATACATAGCCTGAATACAACTGAATATCCAACTGAAATGACGGAGGGCTACGAATGGTTTTGGCGAAACTGTGAACGTAGTGAACTTGATATAATCGAAGGAATCTGGTAGCTTTTAAAAGGAGTGGTTTAAGCTCCGCATTTTTAAAAGGTTTACTGTTTTTGAAAAAAACGAGTGGTTTTGAAATTGTTCCAACGATTCAACTTTGGTTTGTTTGCTTTGCATTAATGCAATGCAGTCCCATCAATTAACCTACCATTGCAGAAAAAGACGAAAATACAACGTACGCTTATATTATCCGCATTCGCTACGGGGCCCCGTCTTACACCGTTAGATTAGATAACTAACGCCACAGCTGGGGGCTGGACTAGCGTGGATGCAAAACATAAGCAATGTATATTATATAATATATATATATATATAATATCCATTCCTCAGACGCAATAATAGACATTCCAGATCACAGATGAATATATTGGATATATTAGGAATTCCACGTTTCATTTAAGCTTGTAACGAAAGACGAATTTCACGGTCGCGATGAATAGCCAAACCCCACCCCAGACCCCTACGGGTGCGGCAAACTACCCGCCAAATACCTGAAGTGAAGCAACCTCCCTCATCAACGTGAGTAGGCCACTCGGCACTTCAAAGTACTTGGTAGTTTGTGCACCCCTCCTTGGGTCTATCCTAGGAGCAATAAACAGTAAAAGAAGTAATACATCGGTGGCTACAACCTCAACCCGGATGTGCCCCGCAAAATAATATTACATCACTTTACAAATTTTATATCGAATGAAAGAATATAACACCTCACATCCCCGGCTATTCATTCACGACAATCCAACAATATTCATATACACAAACCACAAAAGCATCACAGATATGTGCAACCCCCAACTAACTGACATATAGAAATTAGCAGAAGTTTACGAACGCATATATCACAACTTGAAATATTAAACGACGTTAAAACTGCGACTTCGAAACACCCCGTATTTCCACAGTAAAGAATTGACAGTATATTCAAAATTGGCAAAAATAAATAACTCCTGAAACCCTAGATCCAAGTAACAAGACTACAGACCAAAACACGATGCTTTCCCTCTCTAGAAAACGGGTGAGGCCGGATTTTTGGCCAATGTGGCCGGCCAAAATCCGAGGGAATTGTCTCGTTTTTTGTGAGTGTACATTTTACAAGTGAAGGAGTACTCTGTAGTTGCTTAAAAAAATTTTATAGCCTCGTAAAAAATCAACAAAAACTAGGATCTACGTTTCGATGTTGTAGGGTTATTTCGGTTTCGTAGTTTTACATGTCGTTTAATTTGTTAGTTATGGTTTAGCCGGCTCTGATACCACTCTAAGTCGATACCACGCACCCCACGTGTTCGCGGGGAGGCGGAGTTTGCAAAAAATGATTTTTAAGTGCTTCGTAACATCGACTAAACTCCAGGATCGATACTAAACCCTAACTAACATACATAATCGGAGGTTTAACTACTGTGTAAGAAAGTTATACCTCAAGTCACCGCTGTCCTTCTCCTCCCCGCTGTCCTTCTCCATGTCGTGCTCCTCGAAGTGAGAACGGATCGCGCCTCCTCGTCGGCTTCTCCAAATCGTAGAAGATCCACTCGAGAGTTCCAACTTTGAGTTTAACCTCTAACTTGAAGTAACTAGGTCACTTGGTGTGCTAAACTAAGTAGCCTAGGATGTGTAGAGAGTGATTAGGAGTCTAGTAGTCTCACAAAACTGTAGGGTTTTCAACTCATGAGATAATTAGGGTTTGAGAGTTTAAACGAGAGCTTGAGGAAAAATGAGAATGTTTTCTTGATTTGCCTTGAAAAAGAGTGGCTGCCTATTTGAAACAATGAACCAAACTAATAATTCACACTAGAAAATATCTTGTAAAATATCTAGCATGGTTCTATAATTCAAGTGGTGATACATCTCATGAGTCACCAAGTAGCCAACCTTAATTCAATGTATCCCTCCACCTCATATCCTCCACCTCAAAAAGATTTAAACAAATAGAAAACCCCTAATATGAGGTGTCTCACTTCTAGAAGCAATATTGATGAATTTACAAGAATGCCCCCCTCATCCGTATATACATACCCGCATCCGTATTCCGAGAAACACGAATACAATAAGACGAAACTAATCCAATAATCAAATACTAGGATCCGACTTAAACCAAAGCCCACTAGTACTGTCCGCCCGAACATCATATGCGCACAAGTACATGTATGTGATCGAACCCTATCGCAAAACCATACGACCTCTACATCGTTTCGCCCAAAGCTGGGAAACCCTCTGTGTGGGACTCTAAAGACTCGACAGTACGCTGGCAATGGGTATAACCATAAGCGCGTCAGCGGTACTATCTGTACGTAACAGCTACCCAGGTATCTATCGAAAAGAAGGCCGACGAGCAAACTCATCCGTACCCCTACTGAGTCTATCTGTGGCAATCTTCGTACAGTCCGGTCTGTTCGTCTAAGAGTATCGCATATCGGGCCTAAGGGGCGGCAAGCGTCAGACCCCTAGTAGCACAATAAGTCGTGTCAGAGTGCAGCCAAAAACACCCTGAGAAACTACTGGAATCCCTACCAGCAAATCTCGCTTGCTCTGGCCAGGGACTTTATGTAATGGCTTTCCGAATCACAGCGCGACATCAACCCCCAATACTGGGAGAGACGAATCATATCTAACCGCCACTGCCTCCAAGCGCTTCGGGACTTTTCCCAACTACTACCTATTTACACGACTCAATAGAGCCGTGGTAGGGTAGTAATCTAAGAACAGTGGGAATACGCTTGAGGCGAAGTAGCAGTGTCAAGTCAACGGACTATGCTGTACTCATGTCACCTGAGAACTGCTACCTGACGATAGGTATAGTACCAACCAGCAGTTCCCTACGAATCCGTCCAGTGTAACTCATAACCCAATGAGCACCTACATACTATCTTCAGTACGACGTACTGATGGCTGTGGGAAAGACCATCTTCTATCGTGGGATGAGAAGCGTATACACTAGTCTACTCTGGAGTATCAATGCCCTGTCTCGATAATCATACGAATAGGGATCATTATAAGGATGTGCTTGTAGACTATCCAACCCCCACTAGTGTGACTGCCATCACAACGCTGGTAGTTAAGCAAAAATCCTAAGGGCTCTACCAATATGTATTAGCGATACGTCAAAAGAAACATATTAACATATTAGGATAGATACAAACCAAGTAGTATACTACCATATCGAGCAAGACTGTCATAAATCCGTGTATATATCCCAAACTTCCAAAATATAATATACAAACTAGTACTATACAATAATGGCCTCTAGGGCATATTGCACTAACAGAAATTTGCATGAATATTCAGCACCTTGCCCGAGATAAAATTACCATATCTAGGTTCGACTCACAGTCGTCACGGACACTTGGGTCCGTAATACTGACGCTACACTTTGGGCTGCTCGTCACTGACATCAAATTTCATATCATTGACGTCAAGACTTGCTATAACGCTTTACTTGGCAGGCCCTGATTACACAAGTACAATATCATCCCTTCTACACAGAAGTATTTCAAGGATGGCTCGGTGTACACTGTCACAGGAGAATTAAATCCGTTCTCGGTGAATGAAGTGCGAAAGTATGAAGATGCGAAGTATTTTTTGGCAGACTTTGAGGATACTGAAAGATGCCACAAGCCAGAGAATAAAAAAAAATCCACGGCCACCATCCGGATCTTTGGAAGTGATATCGAGGAAGATGAACAAATAGACTACTCGGGGCAACCTTAAAGGCAAAACAATAAGCCCGGATCATCTACTCCTATTTTGGTCTTTAGCAGCGACTCCGAGGACAAGACCAATATAGTGTTCTCCATCCGCCCGTCGATGCAGACTCTCGCCGAAGTAGATCAGTGTCTACAAATTATGATGGCTCCACCTCAACAATACAGGGAACGTGATGCGCTCGATACATACAACGTACAAGAACTGCAAACCTTCTACGTGCTTCTTAGGCAGAGAGGTGAAAAGGAGATCCTCTTCTATAAATCTATGGAGACCAAGGTGGAAAGGGAAGTCTGGCATGGTACCAATCCTACTCTCGACAAGCCCAACCCATCCGTATGCCAAGATATTACGCGGAGGGATTAAAAGAACTGTTAAAACACCAAGGCGTATCTTTCGAACAAACGGTTCGGCAGGCCCAATTCTACAAAAAGATTTGGGACATTCCCGAAACTCAGCGAAAGAAGCCCAACGGAAAGATGGAAACAATTAGGCAGGGATATGTTCGGTCCAAGAAACGGGAGAAAATTTACTGCTGCCACATCATAAACAGCTCAAGTGAAGAAAAAATCGCTCTTCTAGATAGCCATGACGTCAAATTGGAGCAAGATCTCTCTTTGAAAACGTTAAGTTCGTCGCTTGAAGAGCAAACTGACAAGCTAATAAAAGAAGCTTGTCAGGTGAGCCGAGACAACCACAGACGAGAAAATGCCATATACGAAAAAGCCAAGGCGCATCGTCTCAATCAGCAATCAGTGGAAGAAATAGACCGTAATTCTCTTCACCCACAGCCCGCTATTTGCTTTCGTGAAAGGGAAAAATCCCAAAGCGGAAACAAAATAAGGAAAGTATTGCTGACGACGTTCGAGGACGACAAAGCAAGTCCAAGAAGCCCTCTAAACAAGGAAAGTCCAGACTTATCCCGTCCTTTATAAAGAAGATGGGGCATGAATACTCCTTCCCGTAGGGAAAGACAACGAAAATATTCAACCTTTTCATTAAGCACCAAATGATGACGCTTCCAGAGTCCCATCACCCCGAATAAATAAACGAGGTCCATCATCCGGATTATTGCTCCTATCATCGAGCAGTAGGTCACCCCTTGAAGACTGCTTCATATTCAAGGACTGGGTAGAAGACCGGTATCAACAAGGTAGGTTTACTTTATCCAACAGCTGGAAGATAAGCCCGCCACAAAAGCACGAGCCAAAGAGGACCTATACCGTCAGCTTAGGACCAGCTCGACCACGAAAATGGAAGCGGACTTGTACCTGCCTTATGATAACACTCTCAAAAGAGGGAGGGCATGAGAATATGATTGATCTCTTCGGGTGCTTCATAAATGAAGACGAGGACGAGGAGATTTCAGAATTTCCACCGGCACCAAAAGAGCCGAGGATGGGATACACACCACGGAGGACAACCTAAGAAAAATTAACTTAGGGACGGAGAGTGATCCGAGGCCGACATTCGTCAGTGAGATACTATCTAAAAAACAAGTAGCCACACTCAAAAATGTGCTTATGCAGTACAAAGACTATTTCGCATGTTACTACT
The DNA here is from genome assembly GCA_030015575.1 of Agapanthus africanus. Lineage (NCBI taxonomy): Eukaryota > Viridiplantae > Streptophyta > Magnoliopsida > Asparagales > Amaryllidaceae > Agapanthus > Agapanthus africanus. The sequence continues at coordinate 746,812,288 of CM057341.1, read as the reverse complement.
CCGAAATGTGGTTTTAGATCCAGAAGTGGCAGTACACAAACTGGCCATATCGCCAGACATAAAGCCGGTCAAACAGACGCCACGAAGAATGCGACTCGAGCTTGAGATGAGTATCAACGCTGAAGTTAAGAAATTAATCTACTCTGGCTTCAACCAAGAGGTTTAATATCCCGACTGGATCGCTAACATCATCCCAGTAATGAAGAAAAATAGGACAGTTCACATCTGCGTGGACTTTCGGGATCTCAACAAAATATGCCCGAAAGATGATTTCCCGGTGCCCGTCACCGAGCTGATGATTGATAACACATCCACCCACGAAATTTTCTCCTTCATGGATGGATCTTGAGGATACAACTAAATAAAAATGGATCCAGAAGACCAGAAGCATACCGCCTTTCGGACCCCGTTAGGCGTATTCTTCTACAAGGTGATTCCCTTCGGCTTGAAGAATGCCGGTGCTATCTACCAAAGGGTCATGACAAAGATCTTCGATGACCTCATACAGGAGATCGTCGAATGCTATATCGACGAGCTTATGGTGAAGAGCAAATCTCATAAGGAACATTGGGAGCATCTAAAAATAGTGTTCCAACGCCTTCGGAAGTATAATCTGAAGATGAACCCTCTAAAGTGCACGTTTGGAGTCTTCTCAGGAAAATTCCTGGGATTCATCATTCGTCACCGAGGCATCGAAATCGATCCCTCAAAAATCAAGGCGATTATAGAAATAGCTTAGCCAAGAATCCTCAGACAATTGCGATCTCTCCAAGGAAAGCTCGCATATATCTGGTGGTTCATAGCAAACCACTCCGGAAAATATCGTCCCTATAGCCATCTGATAAAGAAGGGGACCCCGTTCGTCTAGAATCAGAAGTGCCAAATCACACTAGACGAAATCAAACAATACCTGCAAAAACCGCTGGTATTGGCCGCTCTGGTTAAGAGAAAACCCCTTATCCTATATACAACCGCCCTTGAGGATTCTCTGAGCGCATTGTGGGCACAGGAGAACAATCAAGGAAAGGAAAGGGCTCTCTACTATCTGAGTCGTGTTCTCCTGGGGGCAGAAAGCAACTACTTCCATATTGAAAAGTATTGCTTAGTGCTGATCTTCACAATAACGAAGCTCAGACACTACGCCTTGGCGCATGAGATCCATCTCATATCAAAAGTGGATCCTCTCAAATATCCGATTTCGAAGGCCATACTGACGGGAATGCTTGACAAATAGGCCCTCCTCCTGATGGAGTTCTCGATAATGTATCGACCCCTCAAAGCGGTGAAAGGACAAGCCATCGCCGACTTTCTTGTGGAACATTCGATACCAGTCAACTCTCTCCTAAATTGTGAGTTACCAGATGAACACGCATTCGACGCAATTAAAGAAGAGAAAGAAGAAATTGAGTCTCAGTGGGAACTCTACTTCGATGGAGTATCTTCCATGAAGCGCCGAAAGAAAAACACCCCCATAATCAAAGTCGGGGTGGGTCTTATCTTCGTAACCTTGCAATGAAGGATATTGCGTTACGCCCTCTCCTTAACGGAACCAAGAACTAACAACGAAGCTGGATATGAAGCTTTAATAGCCGGTCTTGAGATTGCTATCTATATGGGAATCAAAGACCTCCTCATATATGGAGACTCCCAGCTGATCGTTAGTCAAGTAAACGGTGACTATCAGACATGCAAGTCAGAACTGATAAAGTCTGGTGAAAGAGTTCAGCAACTGCTAACATAAATCCCTTCATATATCCTGGATAGCATACCGCGAGCAGAAAACAACAAAGCGGATGCGTTAGCCAAGTTAGCTAAAGAGTTAGCCGACGAAGACATCGATGATGTAAGGATCATTATTCAAGGCCGCAGAATTCTCACGCTAGTAGATATGCCTTCAGAACAACCCGAACAAAAAGAAAAGACCGAACAAAAAGCTCTCCAAATAGAGAATGGAAAGGAGATCGAGGTATGGATAGAATCTTCATAGACTACTTCAAGTCCCAACGAACGACCGAAAATGTGTAGTCTAGACATCAGCTCATGAAACAAGCTTTGGCATTCGGCTTCGTCAATGATACTTTATATAAGAGATCATTTGACTTCCTATGGCTAAGGTGACTAGGGCCGAAGGAAGCAAAGAAAGTCATCCAAAAAGTACACGATGGACTTTGCGGCTCTCATCAGGAGGGTCCAAAGATGAAGCTGAAGATAAAATGTATGGGCAATTATTGGCATACGATGATTCAGGACCGCCTCGAATACGTGAAGTAGTGTCACATGTGCTAAATACATAGGGACTTCATACATCAGCATCCAAATCCGCTGCATTCGACAGTCGCAATTTGGTCATTCGAGATGTGGAGAATGGATATAATCGGCCCCATCGAACCAATATCATCCAAAGGACATCGGTTTATACTGGCAACGACCGACTACTTCTCTAAGTGGGCGGAAGCCGTACCGCTAAGGGAGATGAAGATGGAGAATATCCTCTACTTCTTCAAAACCTATGTCATCTACCAGTTCTGGACTCCGCAGCGGATTATCTCGGATAATGGAGTAGCTTACAGAAGACATAAAATAAGCCGCTTCGCACAACAACACAAGATAGACCAGAGATACTCCTCGGTCTATAATTCTCGGGCAACGGTCAAGATGAAGCCTTCAACAAGATCTTGACCAAGATTATAAAAAAGACGGTGTCCAGAAACAAAAAGGACTGGCATGAAAGGCTGTATGAAGCTCTTTGGGCGTACCGAACAACCTTCAAGATGGCCACAAATACAACACCTTACGCATTGGTGTTTTGGCGCGGAAGCAGTGCTCCCACTGGAGATGGAAATTCCTTCTCTACGAGTAGCGGTTCAAGACGAGCTGACAGATGAAGAAAATGCTCATCTTAGGCTCGAAGAGCTCGACGCCCTCGACGAAACCCTCCTTATAGCTCAGCAAAATCAAGAAGCTTATAAGGAAAGGATGACACGGTCATATGAAAGACTAATCAGGTCGAGAACATTCCGCCAAGACAAACTCGTGCTGGTTGTCAAAAAACCGATGATTCCCAATCGTGCAAAACGAGGAAAGTTTGAGCAAAATTATGAAGGCTCATACATCATAGATAAAGTCTACCAAGGTGGAGCCTACCTGCTCATGGATATGCATGGCGAAAGACCATTCCGGCCAATAAACGGTCGATTCCTTAAAAAGTACTACGTTTGAAGAGTCATGACTTAGGTCAAAGATAGATGACGACGCTTGTATCCGCTCGCTATCTTCCTGAGTCAGAACTCTGAAAGTAGTACCAAAAAAAACCTCGTCCCCAAACATGGGATGTTGGACCAAAATATCCTTACACTAATAACGAACCGAAATGTTCTTAAACTAACATGTTTAGCCCTACGGTGGATCCCCATATTGATCGTCGTAAACAATCCACGGGCATAAACAATTCATACCTCTCCCGGGTCTTACATGATGCAGTCCTTCGAAAAAGATCGGGGCCTACATATAATGGTGTGTTACCTTACAAGCCGTCTAAAAAAACGGTACGTCCACAAGTGAAATGAGCAAGGATGAAAACCCAAAAGGACGCCGTGAGTAAAAACAGCAAGGAAGCCAGCGAGCTAGTTAAAACCCGAAAGGGCACGAACTCGTTAACAGAAAACAAAAAATGCACTTACAAAGTCCTCACGACCTTGTAAGGAGATAACACTTTCATGATATCCTTACAACTCACAAAGGGGCAACACGCTGAAAAATCCACACGATTTCTAAGGAGAAAATATGCTTACGAGATCCTCACGACCCGTAAGGAGAATATACCCTCTATAAGACCCTCGCAGCTTATAGAATTTAAAAACCTTAAGTTACAGAGATCTGAACCTATTCTTAAGCCACCAAAAACCCCACAAAACTTTTCTGCCCTATAAGAAGGTCAAGATTGACCCTTGTATACAATCCACGGGCGTAAATAAATATATTCACAACCAAATACCACCAATGGCGAGAAATATCCTCATATGGTGAACAATCACTTGTAAGTCCTTTCGACTTACAAAAAGAAAATACTCTTATAAGATCCTTACGACTCACAAGAGAAAACACACTTAGAAATCCCCACGATTCCTAAGGAGAAAACACACCTATGAGATTCTCTCGACTCATAGGGAGAAATACTTTTATAAGACCCTTGCGGCTCGTAAAGTCAAAAGCCTTAGTCGACAGGATCCTGACCCTATTTGTTAAACTACCTTTATCTAAATCAACAAAGGCAAATAATTTGCTCCCAGCAACATTCTAGTTGTAGCGATACCGATGCCAAAATTGGTATCAGATTCCAAATTCTCAACTCGTAATAATAAGTAGCTAGTAAAAAATGACATGACCGAAATAATTGGGCACCGCGAAAAATAGCTGAAATGATTGGGCGATCGTGATTTTCGCGATATAAAAACTGAAAAGATAGAACATCGCGGAAGTATATAAAAAATATAATAAAATAAAACTTTTTTGCCCTGCAAATAGATCCATACTGACTCTTGTACACAATCCATGGGCATAAATGAAACAAATAAAACTGTATTTTCCCACCATGCTTCGTCAAAATAGCTCCAGATTTCGATGGCAACATCTACAGCCTAGAGATCACTTCGATGTTCTTCTCATTCCAGCAAGATACAGACGCAACGTCATCAAAAAGTCCCAAGGGTCAAAGCAATGATGGAGTAATGGCAAAATTCTAGCTCCAAGTCTTGACAGTACATATACAACCTAGGGACTATCTCAACGTTTCCTCTCATTTCAACATGGTGCGGACGCAACAATCAAATAAAAGTGGAGTGACGGAAAAATCCTAGCTCCAGAATTTGATGGCAATATATACGGCTTAGAGATCATATGGATGTTTTCCCGACTTCAGCGAAGAATCGGTACGATATCATCAAAGCAAAAACGAAGTGACGATATATTCTTAGTTTCGGGTCTTGAAAGTAATACATACAAAGCCTAAAAACCATTGGAGATCATCCCACCCCAGAAGGGTGCGGTTATGACTCATCGAGACTTCAAATTAAGTCTAATCTCAAGTAAAAAGCGCCACGGCAATACCTAACGCTTGTTCTTCCGACGGTAAAATGGATATTCCAACCTAAGAAAATTACTTAAAGATGTCTTGTCCAGCCTCAAAAGGGATCAGAGACACGACAGACGCGGGGCTACTCGAACAGCAATTTAAGAGACTGCATATCGAGAAATACATAAGCCAACGCGACGGTACAATGGACTTAAACCTAGTACCACAAACCTAACGGACCCCTGTCATAAAAGAATGGGGGTTATCTACATCCAACGTTAGGGCGAGTTTTCCTGTAAAATTAAGGGAGGTAAACTAAAAAAAACTCCAAAATGAGTGAATAAACTAGAAACTCGGAAATGAGTGAATAAACTAGTCCCTGCCAGATTAAGACAATCAAGAAAAGAAAGGTGCAGATATGAAAGGGAAAGAAGCTTGTCATTCATACTTCAGAAAAGATTACACATTGAGAATGAGGACGACTACAAAGGAAATTAAAAAGAAACAAAATTAAAAATAAGAAAACGCTACTACATCATCTAGGGTCTACAGTGGCAAGACGCTAAATTCAGGACATGGATTCTCAAGCTTAAAGGCAAGTTTGAGTAAAGCGCCTCTAGCTTCATTGACCATCTTCTAATGCATCTTCTCCTGAATGCATGCTACAGGATCACTGCAGATATCTTCCATCCTCTGGTACCAGAATATTATCGCTTTCTGTTGAAAGATGCGATGCAAAATAGTGACGAGATCATCTCTTCATTTCTTCGAAATCAGGCCCATCAGATATACTGAATGCACCTTGTCTTCAGTGTCATCGAGTGCCTGGAGTGGTATAGCCTCATCAAGCTCAGGCACAGCATCCCAGATCGATCCAACGACGATCTTCAAAAGGGCAAAAGATCAGGGGAGCAATCGACCGTTGTAATCATTGAAGCGACACATCACCTCGTCGGATTGGGCTGCAATGTATTCTTGGCCTTGAAGGCGACCTTGAATACGAATATCTTCATAAGAGACAATCTTTTCGATGTCGTACAAATGACAAGCCATTGTACCTGAAAAAGGACAAAAGGACCATCAACAAAAGGATGTGAGTTTATTTGGTGGAACTACTAACTCCAAAGCTAGTGGAGCCCACGAAATCAAAGTGACAGCTCATCAATGATGAGACATGTGTCTATTGTGGGAATCAAAAAGGATTCTCATTAAATGAACAATGGAGTTAAAACTCCCAATATCCAAAAAAAGCGGGTTCTTTTAAAAAAATGACAAATTCAAATCTGAGAGATGGATATTAACGCTCTAAAAACCCTAAAAGGGGGAAAATATCCAATAACAATAAAAGGAAATTAATGGGAATAAAATTTCTAAGAATCAAAGCAGAGCTAAGCTCTGCAAAAAAACAATAATGGAATTAGCTTACCCCAATGATGGGATCAAATCCCAAGAATCCTCATATTGGGAAACTCATGGGTTAAATAATGGAATCAAATTCCAGAAAACCCCATATGTCAAGATTAACAATAGGATAAAACCCTAATGAGAGAATCAACGATTCTCAAGAATGTCCATTGACTCAAATCTTTGATATGGACATCAAGATCCACGGTCTACATAAAAAAAAGTTCTTTTTTAAGATCTCCAAGAGATCGATTCAAGAAAAGAGCCAAGCTCTATCAAATATGTTAATGGGTTTAAAATCCGAAAAAATACCCAAAAGATATTAAAAGCTAAGCTCTGTTCATAGTCCTTATCAAAAATTTTGGCAGAGTTAGACTCTGTTCAAAGGAATTTTTTAGGGCGAAGATTTAAGCTCCGAATGAGAATTAAATTCTCAAGGAAAAGAAAACTCAATGAAGAAAATGAAGAAACAATAGTCACTTCAGGGCCAAAAGCCATATTTATAGGACATGATGGGATCGGTTCAACTTCCCATCCCCTAGGTGATCCAACGGTAATAAGATTGACACTGTTGCACTCACGTGCAAACCATGTGAGAGCAACGCTTAGGGACATTTGTTCCCTTATAAAAAAGGGGGACAAAAGAAAGAAGAAAAGAATTCCCATAGTTTGGCCTCACGTGTTAAATATGTAAGCGGTTATATTCAAAACATATAAGCGCTAAAAATAAGTAACTAAAGACCAAACTGGCCTCACGTGTTAAATACATTTCGCATATAAGCGCTGAAAATAAATAACCAAAAGGGCAAACTAGCTTCACGTGTTAAACACGTGAGTGTTCATATGCAAAGTATATGAGCGCTAAATATAAACAGGTTAAAACCCACACTAGGGTCACATGTTAAACATATGAGAACACCTTTCTAAAGCACTAGCTTCGGATAGAATTGAAATCTATATAAAATTAAATTCTATTTTGGGAGAATATTTCCTATGATCTTTCTAAAAGAGAAAGATATTCTCTATTAAACAGAGAGCCGTTGGATCAAAAATCCAATGGTGATTAAAAAATCACCAAATGATAGAATTAAATTCTATTATGGGAAAAATATCTCCTTGGTCTTTCTAAATGAGAAAAATATTCTCTGTTAAATAGAGAGCTGTTGGATCAAGATTCAATAATAGAATTAAATTCTGGAGTAGGAGAATATTCTTTGTAAACAAAGAAAGATGTGCTCTGTTAAATAGAGAGCCTTTCGATTAAAAATCCAATGGTGATTAAAAATCACCGTTTAACAGAATTAAATTCTATATATGGGAGAATATTTTCCTAATCTTGTTAAAAACAAGAAAATATATTTTGTTCAACTGAAATTTACTGGATTAAGAATCCAACGGCGAATAAAATTCTCAGATAATCTTTGAGACCAATTAAAATCAATTGGTTTCTCTCAAATGAGATATTTTCTCAAACTGATTAACAGTTTGCTTATCCTATATAAAGGACCCGAGACTTCAAGTCTCAAAAGAAGAAGGAACCCCATAAAGTGATATAAAAAAAACTACAAATCGAGAATTCAATTCTTGCTAAAAGAAAAGCTTCTGCCTCTTTCAAACCCTAGGTAAAGAAAAAGCAGAAATAAAAATATATCTCCTTTGCCTAGTACCAGTAAAAAACAAGAGTTTAACCCTTCATAAAAGAACTTATTTTTTTCTCTAGATCTGAGATCCGTAAGACGAATCTCCCACAAGTTGAGAATTTAATTCTCATCGGGAAAATTCAGTTCTTCAGACTCAAAATTTAGGGGAAACTAGATAAAAAGGAAAAGAGAGAAAAGAAACATGTTCCAGAAATTTAATTCCTCTAAAAAAATAGGATTTAACCCTGCATAAAGAACTTACTTCTTATAGAAAGAACGGAAGAACTTAGTTTTCCAAGAAAACCGATCCCGGATCTTAAAAAATAGAGATCTTGATGGTCATTAATGGCCAAACGCCATTAACAGAGATTAAGTATCTAAAACATAAATTCACCGTCTAGCGTGCTTCCCACGTGAGCGCCTAAAAATATAAACCTACCGTCTCATGTGCTTCCCACGTGAGCGTCCAGAAATGAAGACTCAACGCCTCACGTGTTTCTCACGTGAGCGTTGTACAAACTGCTTAGCTAATATATATATAGTCAAAACGACTAAGTGCTTAGCACCGATTGGGCAACGCCAATGTCTGAGCACCTCACGTGATCCATATGTGAGCGTCAAAGCAACAATTAAATGCTTAGCACTTCTGAATAAATGGAAGAGTCCAAGACCGAGCCCAAATTGGCTAATTCTCTGAAGTTATCTTACAGCTGAGCCCAAATGCTCTATTGTTAAATCTTAATAAAATTTAATGATCCTGAAAATATTTCTAAATTGATCTTAGTCCCAAATATGGCTAACGTATTCTTAGTTAAAATAAATTGAGCCTAAATGCTCATATATTTAAGCCGATCTGAATCTAAAATCAGATTAATGGTCCTTAAATAAAATATCTTCTGAACTGACAGAACATACAACTTAGGTTCAAATCCTAAATCTAAAATATACATATTTGGACTAATCTGCGCCCTACGGGCGACGATATAAATTAGTCTCCGTATACAATCCACGGGAAACCATAATAAACAAAAAATATAATAAGACATGAAGTGACCTACCGAAGCAGGAGAAAATGGCTATCGCAACGCAATAACGTAATTAACTGCAAGGGCTTGCACCTGTAGAGAAAAACGTCCCCACAATCAAAAACCCGTCACAAATGATGAGGAATCTAATAAAGTCTGCTGCATCGGTCGTATCTATTCAAACCTCCGATATATTGTTCTATTAATCAACTTGGTATTTTCGGAGAGGTGGATGGATATATCCAAATAGCATTTGCCCCCAAATTCAGGCTAGACGTCCCAACGTCTCAGTCCAGTCTTCGGCGGTAAACAATCCTTAGGTGAGTTAGCGGACAACCACTTCCATTATACTTGAGAATTTCAGGATGTTTAAATTTATAAGTGAGTAGGGCTTCCGGAAACAAACGCGGTTTCTTGACTTTGAGATTCGGCATGATTTTTCCTTGCTGCTCTAGCTTCTGAATTCTCGCTTCGAATGCATCTATCGGATACGAAGGAACCGAGGGAGATGCTACTAGAATCATAGGTCGAATTGGATGTAGTTGTGGAAAAGAAAGTTATGCTGTTGGAATTGGGGGTGGAATCTGCAAGAGTTGTGCTACTTGTATAGGAGCTGCTGTAGATAAGTTAAGACAGGAAAGTAGAGCTCTTGCTAACAAATCAATAGGATCGGTTGACAGAGCTCGAACAGTTGGTGATGGAATTTGGGCTACCGATAAAGGAGCCTGCACGGTCGCATGAGTAGTTAGGTTGGAATTGATGTGAAGTTGAAGTTAGAATTTTGTGTTTGTGCAGGAGGATGAAACGAGACAGGAGCCGCCAGAAGTGGTGTAGGAACGGGGGTGGCTGACCACATGGCCACGTAGTGATCCATCATTGACGTGAAATGATAGAATTCTTCATCTAGGAGAGATGACCGAACTGGGGGTGGTGGAAAGCAGTTGAAATCGGTCAGTATTGTGTCAAGAGAAGTTGAAGTGGATGAAAGACCCGGAAGGTATAAAAAGAATGAAGCAGTAGTCGGGTTATTTGGAATATATGAAAACAGGAATGATGGAAAAGATGTGACATTGGGGACGGGTTGGAATACATGTGGATATGAAGAAAAATATGTGATGGTTGGATTGGGTGGAAATAAAGACGGGGGAAAGAAGCAGTATTAGGATTGGGTGGAAATGAAGATGAAGAGAAATTGGTAAAAACGTGAGGGATTTCCGTTGCGCTAAGAATGGTTGAGGTGTTGGAGACGGATGGAAAACCGGGAGGGGATCCTGACATTTTGTTCGACGACGATTGTGTACGGGAGAGATACAAGTGACTTTGACTGTTTTGGGAATGAGAGCCTTAGTCTTCTTTTGGAGACATATGATTTGGGTTCAAATTAGTTTGAAAACTTGGGTGCAAAGTGGCTCAGTTAGGAAGACAAAAAGAGTTAGTGAGAAGTTTATAAGTTTGATCGACTCTTTTGAAATTTTGGTAATGGGTTTGGACTTGGACAAAAGTTTTAGAACTCACACAAATGAATTTTGGCATAAACACAAAACTTTTGTCGAGCCGGACAAGAGAGCAAAACAATAATACAAGGTTCTTTTTTTGAAAATAAGTGCAATTTGTTATAGTGTTTACTATATTGGCAGCTCTTACGGCTTGGGTTCTACGCGAGTTTCGGTTTTAAGAAAACGGGTCCAACCCTCTTCCTAAGGAGAGTAAGGTTTGAGGATCAATCTCAACTCGATATACACCTGTACGTGGTGACTTCCTCAATATACCATTTGGTATACGAAACAAAGCACCGATATACTATGTGGGTGTATGAGAGAAAGTGAAGGGAGGTCCTATATCCCTGGATCTCCGACATACACCTGAGGTCGGATGAAATGAATCGCCTCAAGTCCTAATGGGATGTGTCATAATTTGTCATCATGTGTATGAGTGAGTGAGTAAAAATCTTACAAATTTCATTAGTTAGCAATCAAGTCTCAAGCAAATTAAAGCAAAGTGACTATGTTTTATTTTTTATTTTTTTTGTCTTTCTCATTTTTTGTTTTGCTTTTAATGAAGAGAGAACCTGCTCTTTCTAATTTTGTTTGTTTTTTATGCAAGAAAATAAGTGTGATATAGCGAGGAAGGTAAAACTAGATATATACAATACAAGTTTAAACTATCATGAACAAATAAGGACTAAATGCAATGCAAGATTAATCTAATTTTTTTCTTATTATGTTGGGTATGTTTATTTACTAAGGGTTATTGCAAAAAAGTAGAGACGGGACGATAAATACAAGGAAACTAAAATATGCATATGCACGATCCTATATGAAATATGCAATCTACTCTATTACAATTAATTCTCGTAAGCTCGCTACAAAGCAAACTGATTTTTTATGCATTATTCGAGACTATCCCCGATGGAGTCGCCAAATCTGCAGCCACCAACCTACTAAAAGGAAAGACAAAGAGGCCACAAATGAGGCGAAGTCCGAGTTAACTAACTGAGTCGCCACCCGCGTCTAAACGCGGGAAAGAGAGAGAAGAGGGGAGGAAAACAACAAAGTAGGGGTGAAAACCAGAGAAAGAGAGGGATAAGGAATCGCAATATCTCGATGGAAACTCGACGAGAGTCGGCTACCTAAGAAGATACCCCAATTGGGCACGATTCGGCTTCGCTTTGAGAAGTTTTTTGAAAGTTTGGCATCGAAATACACCCACACAACGCAAGTATACGTGTATGGAGGTATGGAAGGCACGAGAGCAGTGAAAAAGATCAAGAAGGGGCGAAGCCGACACAGGAGAACCCTTACAGATAGAGACTATGTTAGTTATATGTATACCCTAGAGGCTATTACTGTACATATGATGTATATTGTAATGGATGGTTGGATATATATAGGGAGGACTTTCTTGCTCGACATGATAGTATGCTATCTGGTTGTACTTTATCTTAACATGTACTCTGATTGTCTCTATGTTACATGTTGATAAAGCCCTTAGGATATGTACTCGACTACTGGGACTATGATGAGATCATATTAGTGGGGCCACGGTAGTCGATGAGTACATCCTATAACTGTTCCTAATCGAGGGTGTATCGAGACAGGGCATCGATACACCAGAGTAGACTAGCGTATACGCATCTTGACACATATGATGGGCGATGGATGATCCCATATCCATCGGTGTTTGACATCAAGGATGGTGTACGGGTGCTCAGTAGAGACTGGGTATACTGGACGGACTCGCCGAGAACTCCCAGATGGTATTATACCTCACGTCAGATGGCAGTTCTCCGGTGACACTGGTACAGGTTAGTCTGTAGACCCGAGATCGTCATAGAGTCTTGTGTGATTCCCACTGTGCTTTGATTTCCATCATACCACGTCCAAGAGGGCATGCAAAAAGGTGGCTTTTGGGTACAGTCCCGAATCACATGGAGGCAATAAGCGATAGTAGGGGATTCGTCTCTCCCGGTATAGGGAATTGATGTTGTGCTGTGTTCGATTGGCTATAACTGGAAATCCCTGGTCAGGATTGCTGAGATTTACTGGTAAGTGTTATCAGTAGTTTCTCGAACTGTTATAGACCTCAAATCAACACGACTTATCAAGCTACTGGGGTCTGACGTTTACCACCCCTAGGCGAGATATGCGACATATCAGACGACGAGACCGGACTGTACGGGAGTGTTACTGATTGGATTCGCAGGAGAATGTACAGGCTTGCTTGTTGATCTTCTGATCGCTCAATACCTGAGTGGCTATTACGTTTAGCGGACCGCTTGCAGCTTGTGGGTGTTCGATATCATCATCACCTACTGCTGGCGTATTGACGATTCTTTAGAGCCCTACACAGAGGTTTCTTAACTCAGGCAAAACGGAGTAGGAGAACATATGTGATATGTGCGGGAACGAGAACAATACGTGTATGTGATACCTTATTAGATTCTCGCGATATGAGATATCGGCCGGGTTTATGTGATATAGCCGGGTCATCGAATCAAGTGTTGATTCGATGAACTGATACAGATTATATTAGTCGGTTATTTATGAAATAGCCGGATTATCGGATCAAGTGTTGATTCGATAATTTAATGTATAATTATATATTTGAAATATTAAATTACATTAACTGATATAAGCTCACTAAAAGATTCTTTTTCTTACTCAGGTAATACATTGATATATATATATGTTAGTTGTATTATTTTATTTTGTAACAATAAATATTGTATATGTGATATATAATATTGTAACATGTTAGGGTTATTAATGCAACATGTTTAGTGGAGATTAAACATGGTTAGGGTTTGATTTGGGTTAATCTTTTCTAGAACCTTCTAGAAGGTTTTGTTTTGTTTTGTGCAAAGATATTTGTGTTGATATTTTGCATAGATATTTGTTTAACCCAACCAAACCTTTTAACCTTAGTTAAATCTCTACAAGGGTTACATATACCATGGTTGCATTTCTAACCTCATACTTGAGTTTCATTATTCATCACAAAAAGATTAGATCTTCTTCTTCTTTTTTCTTCTGTCATGAAAAAGCTTTCTAGCTTTTTATGTTGTGATAAAAATGAGTGAGATTATGAAAATAAATGAGAGCTAAAATCTTACTTCATCATCCTAATCTATCCTAGCCATTTAGATTAGGGTGTTCAATTCATTTAGTGAGTGAGAGCTTGTGTTAAAGAAACTTCAAGGTAGATCATCTTTGTTATCGAAGATCAGAAGCAAGCATGCATCTTTTTCTTCGGGGAGCCTCTCGAGAGTCCGGAACTTGATGATCGCAGTGAAGGGACCACAACACGGAGCTTATGAAGTGAAGGACCGGACTACAAAGGTTGTAATCCCAAACTCTTAGATGTTAAAGTTTTTAACATGCTTTGTTTCGCCTAATCTCTAGTTTAAAGATCTTGTTTAGGGTTGTTCGGCACGGCTAAATTTTAAATTGGGCATGGTTGATGCCTTGTAGAACCTTATTAGAGTGCCTAGTAACCCTACAGTGGTATCAGAGCCAAGTTAGAGTTTTAAGCGAAATCTAGACGAAGTTTACAGTCCGATCGAACTCCGAATACCCGTAAAACCCTAGTTTCTGGAAAAATTTTAAAATGTTGATTTTTTCTGGATTAAAAATGCTCAGAAAATTAAGCAGGGTATTTTAGGAATTACTGTGCAAAACGAGCCTCTAATACGATTAAAGCGCCGCGGAACCGCGGCCGTACTGTGCATTTAGCGGTGGTTCTGCGGCCATACTGTAGACTTAGGGTTTGAGTTTTGAACAGTAATATCCGTATGTACTTCTTCTTATTTCTGGGAATTTTTATTTCTACTCAAGTGTTGAGTTTTCTGGGTTGTATTGGGAGCTCGTTGATTCGATCGGAAAGTATAACTTCGTTTAGTTTGTCTGGGTAATTTTTAGAACGTTTTAAAAAGTTCGAACCGACATCAATAACTCACTTTTTCCCCTGCCGGAAAATTTCCAAGTGTTGGATTTTTCCGTAGTTTAAGAACGTTCTAAGTCGTGCAAGTAACGCGGTGGACCCTCTAGAAGACAACAAACCTTAACTCGATTATGTGACCGTCTGAACCGCCTCTAAACCTTAGGGTTTGGGGCAGTACGGCGTGCTACATGTGAGGCATTGGCTTGACCCTTCTACGGCTGGACCATTGGTACTGTGGCATGTGATGGATGTTTTTAAACTAATTTCAAGTGTTGAGAACTATTTGGGAAAACTTGGGTGTTTGATTATTCGATCGGAAAGTTTAACATTGTCTATTTATCTGGAATGTGATATAATATTTGGAATCCACAAGTAGTTATGAGATAACTAATTTGAATATTATAAATCTAGCAGTTCAGTCTCAGATGATCGGTTGCCACGGGATTTTGATGCGATCAAAAATCCGTCGCAATCACGTATCGTACGCGGATACTCGCCGGGTAAACTTAATAGACAGCCACGCCCCATAGCCCTGACCAAGTGACTGTAGGAGAACCCCGTCGCTAAAAGCATCCGTTCGGTTGCTCGCGGCAGCGGTGTTCCGCCTTAGTGCACTTCGTCGACGGCATCCGGGGGTGCGGCCGTCTACTAAAGTTTGCGACGAGCATTCGATCAGAATGTCGGGAATCTTGTTGAATTGCCCGACTTGATATTGAAAAGTGTTTTCGAGATTGAGACTAAAATGCGGGGTTTATAATTGTTAGGCATGCGATGTCTAAGGAATTCATTTGGTTAGGCATGCGATGTCTAAGGAGGTTGCGGATTCCAACTGTTGTAGTTTACACTTTCTTTTCTGTGACCGTAAGTGTAGCATGTAGTTGTATCGCCGGTTTTCGTTGCTATACATCAACGACAATCGATATATGCATACTTACTTACGTTGATGATATGAGATATTATGTGTTGCTGTGATATGTTGTATTGGATCGTCGTGTTCTGAATAGCCGGGGGTTTTATGTGAGATGAGAGTTTCCATTTTCATTTATGTAAAATTCATTTGTATGTAATATTCTTTTATTGGGGCACTTCCGGGCTGAGGATGATGTTACCATTGTATATTATTTACTTTCCGCATTAGGTAGACCCAAGGCGGGGAGCACAAGTAACCGAGTTCTAGGGTCCAGTGGGAGACCATCTCGAGGAGTTAAGACCGGGTCTCCTAACCCTGGAATTGGCAGAGTTGCTTGCCGCTCTCGTAGGGGTCTAGGGATGTGGGTTTGGCTATTCATTGCGACCGTAGAATCCGTATTTTATACAGGCTCGTATTAAAACACGGACGTCCTAGTATATCCAATATTTCATATATATTCTTCTGCTGCAATGTTCTGTGATGAGATCATATTACTGCCTGAGACGAATGTTTATATTATATATATGAGATATATATTATATATTGTTGATTTCGTTTCATATCTGATGCTTGTGAAGCATAATAAAATGGGACTTCATTAATGAGATTAATGAAAAAAAAGAAACCTAAGATGTTGTAGAAACTTGTTTTAGAACTGGTAGCTCTAGTTCTTGCTTTGTATAGCGGTGTTCCTTGAAGAACATCCAGCACCTTATTCGATAAGGAAAGAGCCGAGATCCCTTCACCGAGAGTGACCTATTTAGCGAAACTAGCAGATGCTGCATACTCGGTTTGTCTTTTGATTGCTTCTATAGTTTTTGCTTTGCACAGCGGTATTTGTGAAATATCCTGCACCTTATTCGATGAGAAAAGAGCCGATGATCCCTTCACCGGGAGTGACCTCTTTAGCGAAACTAGAAAAGACCTCAAAAACACTCCATTTAAAATCACTCGATTCTACAACGATATCAAGTTCATTACGCAAAGGGTTTTCTTAAAAACCTATCATAGCCCTCCGTCATTTCAGATAAGTATTTCATAGTATTCGTGCTACGTTTGTTGGCCTGCGTCAAGGCGTAGTGTTCGGTAGCTATTTATGCTTATCTGTAAAAGCATATGATGCGATTGAGTTAGGGTAGTCGTGCGACTTTGTTGGCCTGCGTCAAGCGTCGTGCGGGTGGGTTTAATTCAATCGGGAAATGACGGGTTGAACTTGACTAGCGGACTATGGTTTGTTGGCCTGCATCAAGGTCATAGGACGCTAGGGGTAAAATATTATTGGGAATTTCAAGTGTTGAAATTCCCAATGAAATTGCATACCTTTTATGAGATAGTTGGATCCCGATACCCGCTGCGAGTAAGAGTTACTCCTGGAAGAGTTTTACACATTACAATTAGCCGATCAAGTAGGTGTCTTGAAAGGTGTCAACGTGGTTACGCCCCTGGGAAAACGAGGTTTACTTTAATTAGGTCCGTGCGAAAGCACGGGGAACCACCCTCAAAGTATCGGCACTGGTCTGGCTGAAAGATTGGTGAATTTATAGGGTGTAATTAATCCCGGCTAGTCTTTCCTTTTAGGGTTTGAAGGAAGATTTGACTAAAACAGTGGGAGACATCCTGATTAGATATATTAGATAACCAATCTAATCTTGCAAGAGTATACGCTGAGTGTTTTCTTCTCTCTCTCTCCAGGTAGCGACCATATCACGTCTTAATCAAGATAATAGTACGGATGTATTGACCGAACCCGCTTGTTATACTGAACTAGGGAACGTTGGTCCCGCTCCAACTTATAAATGTTATAAGATAGAGCAGGAAATTGGGGATTACCAGAATTCCCGTGCCGCCCAAACGAAGAAAGTGCATGTTGATGCATCTTCTTCGGGTGTGTTCATTACAGAGAACTGTTTCTCAGTATTCTTTACGTCTTGGGTATGAGATACCGGATCAGGATCCCGCAAATGTAATTTGTTACATGGGCTACAGATAGGTAGAGAACTGAGAACGGGTGATAAGTTTCATGAGATAGAAACGGTGCAAGTGTTGCAGCTAAATCTGTTGGTAACTATCACCCTGTATTAGCAAATACATTGATTCTGAACGAATGTTATTAGATACCGAACCTGATATACAACATCATATCAGTCTCTTTATTAGTAAAGAAGGATATAATTTTGTATTGTTGGATAATGTTTTGAACATTTCCTATATCAAGAGTTGATCGGTTCAGGCACGTTATCTAAAAGTATTAACGTTCTAAATCAAACTACAGTTCTTAGTATACAGAACGCACACAAGAGGAAGAGTTCAGAAATAAACGAATCCTTCTTGAGGCATGGTAGACTAGGTCATATCAATGCGACCCGACTAGCTAAATTACATTTAGATACATATTTAAATTAGTTTGAATTTACATCTTGTGAAACTTGCCGGTCATGTCACAAAGATAAGATGACCACAACTCTGTTTATTGGAAACAGAGAAAGAGTTAGTGAACTCTTGGGATTGATACATGCTGATGTATGAAGGTCCCCTGTCTACAAATGTCAAGACCGGTTCTTTGTACTTCATTACATTCTCTGATGATCTCTCAAGATTCAGACATATGTTCCTGTTGAAACACAAGTCCGAAACTTTTGAGATATTCACAGAATATAAGTTAGAAGTAGAGAACCAAAAACGGGTATAAGTATTATGTCCTTTGATGAGATCAGGGAGGAGAATACTTGAGCACGAAATTTCTGGACTGTTCTAAAGGAGAATGAGATTCTCTCTCGGTATTACTCCTCTGTATACACCATAGCATGATGGTATATCGGGACGGAGCAATAGCACCATATGTGATATGGTGTGCTCTATGATGAGTACTACTAAGTTTCCTATTTCATTTTGAGAGTTATGCACTTGAGAAGTTGCATACCTATTGAATAGGGTTCAAATCAAATCAGTTGCCTACCACTTCATATGTGATATGGAATGGGTATAGCCCATATCTTAAGTAAGTTAAGATTTGGGGTTGTCCGGCCTATGTCTAAAAAGCAAAATCCGGAAAACCTCGAGGCAAAGTCAGATCTGTGGAAGTTTGTTGGATATCCCAAGCATTCGCAAGGAATATTTTCTACCTAACCGAGGAACAAAAGATGTTTTGTTTCTCAGCATGCCACCTTTGTGAAAGGGAATTTCTTGAGAAGAAATTAGTGGTCATGAGGTAGAACTGGAAAGAGTTCCAGCTATACAAACTGCAGCTGATGATTTGGTAGAACCAAAGGATTCAATAGTAACCAACGAACCTAAGCCTCTCCGCCGATCTAGTAGGGTTCTTCACCCACCTGAGAGATACTTCGGTTTCTCTATGACAGTGGGAGCGAGTATTGCATCATGAGATGATGTCCCAACTAGTTTCGAGCTGGCCATCAGGAGTGGGACTCTGTAAGAATGGCTGGATGCTTAGCGATCTGAGATGGAATCCTTATACACCAACAAAGTATGGACTTTGGTTGCTTTATCTGAAGGGTTAAATCCCCATCAGGAGCAAGTATATCTTGAGAAGATTACTTGGTGTACATGGAAAGGTTGAGACTTTCAAAGCTATGCTTAAGTCCATCCAGATCCTACTTGCCACTGCTACATACTATGACTATGATATCTGGCGGTTAGGTGTCATGACTGCTTTTCTAAATAATGTTTTGGAAGACAACGTCTATAAGTACACAGCCACATGGCTTCGTAGATAGTGGGAGCAGCGGAAACGTGTGCAAGATACTTTATAAGATAAAGCAGGCATCGCGGAGTTGGAACATCTGTTTTGATGTCGTAGTCACAGAGTTTGACTTCATCAAAATGGTAGATGAACCTTGTATATACAAAAGGTTAGTAGAGAGTATGGTGATGATCCTCGTAGAGTTCGTGGATGACATACTCTTGATAGGGAAGGAGTTTCCTATGCTACGCTCGGTCAATCTCCGCTTATCACAAGGATTCTCCATATAGAATCAAGGTGATACCTCTTAAATCCTGGATTATGGATCTATGAGATAGATCTATTTGGATGTTAGGATTCTCACTAGCTGTAGTGAGATGATATCAATCGATCCTGGGGAGAATCACTGGAAAGGTTCCAGGGTGATAAGGACGACTGAATGTCAGTTGCAGGCATTGTCTTTACCCTCGGTGGAGGGACGGTATGTTGGAAGAGTTCCAAGTTAGATACCGTGACATACTAGACGATTAAAGGCAAGATACGTCGTTACCAAGGATGCTACCAAAGAGACAGTCTGGATATATAAGTTCATGAGATGAACTTCGTTCCTACCATTGTGTGACAATGGAGTTGTTGCTTTAGCCAAGGAACTACCGTCCCATCAGAAATCCAGATATAATTCTTAGGTAGTATCACCTGATCATGGAGATGGTTGATCTCCAGGGAGATCGAGATTAGGAGAGTAGACACAGAGGACAACAGCGCGGATCCACTCACAAAGGCCTTTTTCCCAGTAGAGACTTTTATGGGATGGTTGAGTATGAGATACTTCAACCACAGCTAATTGTTGGGTATGTGATACCACAACAGATGGCCCTAGTGCAAGTGGGAGATTGTTACTTATATGTATGTCCTAGAGGCCATTACTGTACATATGATGTATATTGTAATGGATGCTTGGACATATATAGGGAGGACTTTCTTTCTCGACATGATAGTATGCTATCTGGTTGTACTTTATCTTAACATGTACTCTGATTGTCTCTATGTTACATGTTGATAAAGCCCTTAGGATATGTACTCGACTACTGGACTATGATGAGATAATACTAGTGGGGCCACGGTAGTCGACGAGTACATCCTATAACTGTTCCTAGTCGAGGGTGTATCCAGACAGGGCATCGATACACCAGAGTAGACTAGCGTATACGCATCTTGACCCATATGATGGGCGATTGATGATCCCATATCTGTCGGTGTTTGACATCAAGGATGGTGTACGGGTGCTCAGTAGAGACTGGGTACACTGGACGGACTCGCCGAGAACTCCTAGATAGTATTATACCTCCGTCAGATGGCAGTTCTCCGGTGACACTGGTATAGGCTAGTCTGTAGACCCGAGATCGTCATAGAGTCTTGTGTGATTCCCACTGTGCTTTGATTTCCATCATACCACGTCCAAGAGGGCGTGCAAAAAGGTGGCTTTTGGGTACAATCCCGAATCACATGGAGGCAATGAGCGATAGGAGGGGATTCGTCTCTCCCGGTATAGGGAGTTGATGTTGTGCTGTGTTCGATTGGCTATAACTGGAAATCTCTGTCCAGGGTTGCTGAGATTTACTGGTAAATGTTATCAATAGTTTCTCGAACTGTTATAGACCTCAAATCGACTCGACTTATCAAGCTACTGGGGTCTGACGTTTACCACCCCTATGAGAGATATGCGACATATCAGACGACGAGACCGGACTGTACGGGAGTGTTACTGATCGGACTCGCAGGAGAATGTACAGGCTTGCTTGTTGATCTTCTGATCGCTCAATACCTGGGTGGCTGTTACGTTTAGCTGACCGCTTGCAGCTTGTGGGTGTTCGATATCATCATCACCTACTGCCGGCGTATTGACGATTCTTTAGAGTCCTACACAGAGGTTTCTTAACTCAGGCAAAACGGAGTAGGAGCACATATGTGATATGTGCGGGACCGAGAACAATACGTGTATGTGATACCGTATTAGATTCTCGCGATATGAGATATCGGCCGGGTATATGTGATATAGCCGGGTCATCGGATCAAGTGTTGATTCGATGAACTGATACAGATTATATTAGTCGGTTATTTGTGAAATAGCCGGATTATCGGATCAAGTGTTGATTCGATAATTTAATGTATAATTATATATTTGATATATTAAATTACATTAACTGATATAAGCTCACTAAAAGATTCTTTTTCTCACTCGGGTAATACATTGATATATATGCGATATATGTTAATTGTATTATTTTATTTTGTTACAATAAATATTGTATATGTGATATATAATATTGTAACATGTTAGGGTTATTAATGCAACATGTTTAGTGGAGATTAAACATGATTAGGGTTTGATTTGGGTTAATCTTTTCTAGAACCTTCTAGAAGGTTTTGTTTTGTTTTGTGCAAAGATATTTGCGTCGATATTTTGCATAGATATTTGTTTAACCCAACCAAACATTTTAACCTTAGTTAAATCTCTACAAGGGTTACATATACCATGGTTGCATTTCTAACCTCATACTTGAGTTTCAGTATTCATCACATAAGGATTAGATCTTCTTCTTCCTTCTTCTTCTTTCATGAAAAAGCTTTCTAGCTTTTTATGTTGTGATGAAAATGAGTGAGATTATGAAAATAAATGAGAGCTAAAATCTTACTTCATCATCCTAATCTATCCTAACCATTTAGATTAGGGTGTTCAATTCATTTAGTGAGTGAGCTTGTGTTAAAGAAACTTCAAGGTAGATTATCTTTGTTATCGAAGATCGGAAGCAAGCATGCATCTTTCTCTTCGTGGAGCCTCTCGAGAGTCCGGAACTTGATGATCGCAGCGAAGGGACCACAACACGGAGCTTATGAAGTGAAGGACCGGACTACAAAGGTTGTAATCCCAAACTCTTAGATGTTAAAGTGTTTAACATGCTTTGTTTCGCCTAATCTCTAATTTAAAGATCTTGTTTAGGGTTGTTCGGCACGGCTAAATTTTAAATCGGGCATGGTTGATGCCTTGTAGAACCTTATTAGAGTGCCTAGTAACCCTACAGACTAGCTCTGTCTGCAAAGCAGAGTATGTGGGTATCTTATGAGAAAGCGTCCGGGTACCCTGAGAACCTGGACGTTTTCTGAGAAGGCACCTGGGTACCCTGAGGAACTAAACTTCGAATTTTTTTTGTTTTGTTTGGGTTTTGATCAAAAATAGGTTCACGATAGAGGGTCCTCGGATATAATCCTATGCTCTTTAACTTTCTTAGCCAATGTTCGCAAAAATAATCAAAATGAGAAATCAATCAAAGAACTAAATCATTTTTTCTTATCTTTTGAAATCCTTTTTATTTTGGATTTTAGAGAGATCTCGGGGTATGAAGAGAGTATTAGGATGACTCCATCTCTCTTTATTGAATAGACCTTAATCTCAAGTAAATAATAAAAAAAAAATTTTAAAATGCAAAGGGGAAAACCCTTCCACTTGTATAAATAAGGAAATGAGCTAGAAATCCGTGAAAAATGAAGAAAACATGAATACGGGATCTTGGATCCCATTTTTTTTTAAAAATTTGTTGTTTGAAGGATTGAAATTCAAGATAGACAATCTAGAACTAAAGAAATAGGTTCTCGACTCCTAAATCCTAATCCTAAATGAGAAAATTTGGGTTTTTCTTTCTCTAGCTCATTTTTTTTATTGAGGTTTTCTTGATTTTTTTGGGGTTTTTTTTGGGAATTTCTAAGTTAATCTAAGGATTATTTTTGTTGAGAAGTGGTAGAGACTTGAGTCTTGAAGTGCTCAAAAGAAAAATTGAAAGAGTCGAGAAAAAGAGAGGCCCATTTTCATAAGAATGAGAATATTTATTTATAAAAGATGGGTGGTTAGAATATAAAATGGAGAATTGTGATTGATTGTAGAGAATGAAATGGTTTAGATTTTTTAGAGATGAACTAATATCTATCATTATCTAAGCTTATTTCATACTCAAATGCTAGGACAATATGCAATTTCCTAATAAAACAAAAAGAGTGAAGTTAGGTATACTTTTAGGTAAAAAAATGCATATTGTGGTGTTTATGAGATGCAAATTAACTTAATGGTTTACTAGAGAGAGAATCTTACGCCATAGATTTGATAAGTCAAGTGGGGATTAATTATCACTATTTCGGTGTTTAATGACAATGATTAGCTTAATTAACCTATAATCTTTCATATTCAAATCAAATAGCAAACGATATTCAAATGACTTGAAATTTTGTGTGGAGGGTCATCTAAGCAAGTTATGAAGATCCGTTAAGAAAAATTGGCAATTTTACCCTCGTGGGCCCACCGTATTATTTTAATTATAAAATAATAAGAGAGCTTTGGCTAATCGGATAAACGTTATCGATTTTAATTGAAATTTTTAGGGCATGTCCTCATAAATATAGTAAGATGATCTTAAAAGTTTGATATCATTTGGTTCAAAAAATTACGAGATAAAAAAATCGGAACTGTTAATGGCGATTAATGTGTGATTAGAGGAATTAATGGGTTCCGGGTGAAATTATACATCGGAAATGGTCCAAATTGATATAATATGGTCAAATGTGACGATCACGTTATGAAAATACTCATCAATTGGTTGGAAGTGATTTTTGATCAGTTCTTAAAAGTTCGAGAGGATTTAATGCAAATCTCAAGGAATTTGACAAGTCTATTCGAATTTTATGTTTCGGTAATTCAAGATAAATCATTAAAAATCTCTAAAAAAATCTCTCGTGACGGTTCGTGCTAGAATTCATGAGTTATGGATTTTTGAGCGTCCCGAAAAGGATATTCTGGTCATTTGAACGAATCTTGAATCATGCACTTAAGTTGCTTCCATTTGTATCAAGATTTTATTTCTATGCAAAATATGAGATGAATAATATGTTACAAATGCAATGGAATGATGAGAATGCAAAAATTGATACAGGGTAAAATGATAAATTCGCAAATCGCTGCTTCTTTGGTGGTGTCTACAATCATCATCATCATCATCATAATAATAATAATAATAATCTTCTTCTTCACCGCCCTCCGCCCAAATCCTCTCCCAAAATTGCCACCGCACCACCATCATCATCTTCTTCTTCTTTTTCTACTTCCTCCTCCTCTCTGTTCTATGCTCTCACCCATCGCTGAACTCTCCACGGGCCCTCCTTCCTACACAGACCTCTGTCTCCGACCCCCTCCCCCCCCCCCCCCCCTCCTCTTTTTGTTAGATTTTTTTTCTATTTGCCTGAATTTTTATTTTTTTCAAGGTTAGGGGTAAAAGGGTAGAATTACCTTTTTACCCTAAGTTAGCGGTTTTGACTTAGATCCATTAGATAGAGTAGATTTTTGACAAAAAAAAATATAGAGTAGTTATCTGCAACGGGCTGAAAACGTATGGAAGTTTGTTGCATTTAAACAATATAGAAATAGATAGATGGCACAAAATATCCAATTTGATGCTATATAACAATTTTGTAGGCTTAATTTCTCCAAACCTCCAACAACGAGCCATAATTATGACAACTTTCAACATAAAGAAAAATTTATTTGAAGACATTAATCAAGAACAATTTCATGCATAGGCATTAGGATTAGCAATGAGGTAGGCTTCTGCAGTCTTCAGATGACCCGTAACAACCTCTTTAGACTTGATCTCGTCATCGGCGGTGATCGTTATTCCTGAAAGAGTCTTGTAAGTCGCCGTAATCTTTACAGTGCAGCTGCCATTGCTCGTTGGCTCGAACTTAAAATGAGTTGATGATGACTCGAACTTTTTACCTAATGGACCGCCTTCGACAAGTGTACTTGTGCACTCGAACTTTTCATGGTCTATGAAATCCAAGCGTTCCTTTAAGTAGCTATATGGCAATGCTGCAAAATCGAAAACAGGGTTATAAATATAATATGAATGCAAATTCATTAGGTGATGCTCTGAACCTTCTCCAACAATAACTTGCGAAAAGACTAGGGTATGACCAGAAACCGTCACGATTTTAGATTCAACTTGATGAACATAGTCCATAAAAAAGAGTCTCGTAACTCTTGTTATACATTCGAGTTTGATTGTGATGGCAGGAAAACAAAGATCGGATATTAGCAATCGTGTGTCAATATCTCAAACATGGAAAACCGACACATGGAACAATCCTGGCTAATTAAAAATAAATAAAGAAAAAACATAAATTCTCGATCGTTACTCATAAGAGAGCTAGGTCTAAAGTGCCATATTTTCATGTACCGGCTAGAGGAAATCATGAGATGGGCTGCTTCTCAGACCTGTTTTGCCTCAAAGAGAGAGAGGGGTCTAAATTGCATGTGTATGGTACGTGGCCGTATTCTAGTTTCCCTTCATCTATATAATTGTTACTATGTGTGTGTGTATAGTCTCAAAATTTGAGTCCTATCACTAACCTGGGGTGAAATTGAGTTCCCTAATGCTTCCGACACCGCCATCTCCAGACACGGCGGCGGCACGAAGAATGACCTCTGGCGCGATCTTAGGGCCGAGGTTGTGCCAGTCGAGGATCGCGGCCTTGAACAGCCTCGAACCCGCAACCGGGGACTCGACCTCGTGGCTCCAATTGCCAGAACTCATGTTTTCTTTCTCCTTTCCTTTTCCTTTTGCGTGGAGTTTTATGAATACGATGCAAAATGAGGAAATGTGTGTGTGCTTCTATAAAGAGGCTTGGGGCAAATAGTGGGTAGGTGTGCATCAAAGAGGCGTGGGTGAGCTAACATTCAAAGATGCACAGCTCCAGCTATGACTAAAGTAATCAAATTTTGAGAGAGGACGAAGAGCGTTTTTGGGCTTCCACCATATCAATGTAGAATACTTTTTTGGTCTACAAATCTAAGTCACAAGAAAATGAGACAACATGTTGTTTAGAGATATTCTTTGTAAAAAAATCCACCATGCAGCAGGACTTGCACTTTAGCACGAATACCTGAGTTTAGAGTATGAATGAATAGGGTTTTGCCCGGGTTTTTTGCACGCGCAATATATATGTATATATTATGCAGAGAAAATAAAAATATTGTTTAATATGTAAACCTGTAGATTTTGTTCTTTTCTTGAAAGGAAGAGGGAGGGAGAAAGAGAGGGGAGCTGCAGGGAGTAGAAAAGACAAAACTTTTGACCATAGTCACATAATTCGTGAATTATTCGCAGAATTCGTGAATTATTCGCAGAATTCGCGAATAATTCGCGAATTTTTGACCAGCCGACTTATTGCCGAATTAATCGGCGGGCCGAATAATTCGCGAATTATGTAATAAAACATCGAATAATTCAAAAAAAACAGCAAATAATTCACAAAATCAAAATCTAGCGTGTCATATATTAATTTCTTGCTCGAAATCCTTCCCGAACATTTCCCGAACACTTACCGAATCTTTCCCGAATACCTGCCGATTTTTTCCGAATAGTTCGTCGTATCCGAATTTTTGACCTCGCCGAATTATTCCCGAACGACGAATTTATGACTATGCTTTTGACTACATGGACGATCTAAAAAGGTTATGAAATTTTCTCAATATTTTTGTATTTTGTTGCAAAGAGTGAAAAACTGACTAATGCATATTTTAGGTTACGGTTGTAACAGTATAGATGTATCTTGCGATATTATCTAGAATTTTGTTATTTTGGACAAGCTCGTGAACTATTATTAAAGTAATTAATTCAGATTTTAGAAATGTAGCCTGAGGAGCTTTAATCAAATTTATTTATTTAAATATCTAAACAGATATCTGGAAAATCTAACCAATAAGCAGAAGCCTAGATTATTCTAGACAGTTGCACATAATATCTAAACAGTTGTCTGTAATATCTAAACAGTATGAGAGATGTACGAACCTAAATAAAATCGAACTCAAAGAATTTTTACAAAGATTTTCAACAATAAGCCCTTCCAACCAATTTCGTGGTTTTTAGACAACCCCCGAATGGGCTAGGGGCTTTTTGACAATTTACCCAAAATAGTAATAAAGTACCCATGACTAACTTTCATGACGCCTATAAAATATGTGCTACAATGTTCATTTTCTTTCACCATCATTTCATCCCAGCTTCTTTCTTTTCATTTAACATCTTACTCACTTATGTTTCTCTTTTCCTGCAAGCATTCATCTTTTTCTTCTCTTCACATTTTCCTATTGGTTTTATGATCATTGTAGCAGTAGATTGCGTGGTATAATTATAATTGATCAATATCGTCTAAGACTAATGCGTCAAGAACTTAAAGGACAAAATGGAGCACAAAACCCTTCAAATGTTGTCCTTAGTCTCGAACACTTATAAGAATGGATGGTGCCGTCAGGATTTAATGCATAAGAACTATAATCAAATCAATGTTCTTCACATTATAATGTTTAATTAACGGGTCAGCCCATTATTTCGTCAACGAAAACAAATCCGTCCCATATTGCGATCGCATGCTCATTCTCTTACATGCAATTTGATATGATCAATGCGATCAAATAACTTTCAGTACACACATACTTGAATCCAAGTTATTGTCTTGTCTGATTCATGTGGTGAATTAATTATAAGGTTGATTCCGCTTTAATATTTATATTCATACTTTTCTATAATTAAATCTTGCCGGATACACAACCGATTTTGAACAACTAAATTAAATTCATTTTTTCGGATTTTTCGTTAGGGGTATTTAATCTGGTAGAACTTTTGATCGATTTGTAAAACTATTTTAAAGAGAACAAGTCGTCATGAAGATTTAACAGTCGTTTCCTTCATAAATTTTAACAGACAATGTTGCTATAATATATTACCAATAAATCAAATATCTCTACAATCTTAACTTAAAGAAGATTACAAAATGATTGCAACCTAAACTTTCATTTAACCGACAATCTAACACATTGCATAGTACCATTATATTTGACAAATGCCCGGATAAAATCCATAAAATTGCACTTTCTGTAAATTAAAAGGAAATAGAAACATGAAAGTAGTGCATTTGCATCTGAAAAGATTTAGTTAATAATTAAGGAAGGAAAAAGAAAGTCAAAGAGAGCTCGCCGTTTATAAGGCTAGAGTGAACAATAAACTCCTTGTACACGATCGGGTTTGGACCAACAATGTAAACAAGTTCATGACTGAATATTCACTCTTTTTTTTTTAAGCAATGCAAACCTAAAAGCTTGATTGCAATTATATCACAGGTTGAAGAAAGAATATAATGCACATTTTGGGTTTTTGTAGATTTTCTTTTTATCCCTTTATTTTCTTGTTGATGCCAAAAATATTGTGAAGGTCTATAAATCGAAAGTAGAAGCAAAATGAGATAACACAGAGCAAGTAATTTGGATGTTAGGGAAACGTAAGATTGATAGAGGATGAACAAAGTGCAAGCTTGATTCAAAGTTAATGAATATACACTGCTACAAATATGCCCAGTCGTAATGGACATTTCTTCACGGTTACGACCGTGACCAATTTATG
This sequence comes from Agapanthus africanus, assembly GCA_030015575.1. NCBI lineage: Eukaryota > Viridiplantae > Streptophyta > Magnoliopsida > Asparagales > Amaryllidaceae > Agapanthus > Agapanthus africanus. Next base: position 746,783,599 of record CM057341.1, on the reverse strand, counting down.
GCCACGGTTATAAAAGATTTGGTCACGGTTCTAACCGCTACTAATAAAAAAAATGGTGGGCCCCACAACGCATCTAAGATAAAATCCCGAAACCCATCCCATGTTACCCCCGATCATTTTCCTCCCAAATTTTTCATCCAGCGCCAAAAATCACTTCTCGCCGCCGCTGCCTCTCCCGCCGCCAAAGCTACTTACTGTAGCCGCCGTGGCCATTCCCTTCGAAGCCCTCGCCTCCTTGGTCGAGCTCGTCGTCAAGGGTCCAGACCTGATCGAGCTCGTCATCGTTGTCGTCGAAGCCAGCTAGGCCGTCGTCGAAGCTCGCCATTGTCGCATAAAGGTAAGTAAAATTGATTAGGATTAGAATAATTTTAAATTTTAAATTTTAAATTTTGTCCTAGGTCGTCGTCGAATCTGATCGAAATCCTAGATCGTCGCCGTCGTCGTCGTTGAAGATCGTCTTCGTCGTCAAGAGGTAAATTTTAAATTTTTTTTTTAATTTTTAATTTTTGCAGAATACCCAAAAAAAAATTGTTTTCATTGCTGCTGCTGCTGATGTTGGTGTTGCTGTCATAGTTGATGATGTTATTGTTGGTATTGTTGTTGTAGTTGTTGATGTTGGTGATGTTCGGATAGAGTTAGGGTTTGGGTTGGTTAGGAATTAAGGATAGGGATAAGGTTAGGATTATGATTGGGTTAGGGATTAGGGATAGGGATAAGATTGGGGTTGAGGTTGGAGTTAGGATTAAGGATAGGTTAGGGTTAATGGTTAGGGTAATTTAGCGAATTTTTTTAGGTAATTTAGTGAAAAGCAATAATAGTTAAGGGTATTTCCGTTGAAAAACAACAATAGTTAAGGTTATTTTAGTGTAAATAAGTAACATTGAGCAGATGGGGATTTTTTTATTAAAAAATTTAATGATAGTTCAGTGAAAACAACAAACGTTAAGGTTATTTTAGTGAAATTTATTGTAATTTAGTTAATTTACTAAGATGAATTGTTTCGTTAATTTTTAAGATTGTTTAGTGCAAAACAATAGTTAATTCTTAGTAATTTAGTTAATTTAAGGTAGTTTAATGAAAAACCAAGAATAGTTAAGCGTATTTTAGTGTAATTTAATAAATTGGAAGAAATAGGTTGTTTAGGGATGTACGCGTATGTGTGTGTATGTGTGCATACACACACACATACACATACACACAAACATACACACACAAATGCGCGTAAGCACGCGCGCACACACACCCTAACCCCAAACCTAAGTCCAAAATCTTAAACTCAATTAAGAAACCCCTTAACTTTAAAAAAACTGTACCCTAAACCAAAAACTTCGAAACCTTGAAATTGATACGTAAACGTAAAATTAATTCAAATTAAATCTTAAACTAAGTGTATGAAACTCGACGATGATATGAAATTTTCATATTCTCATTGATAATCATATATGAAAATAAAAACACGACTTAGTTCCCGTCTATCGGTTAACTTACGTTCAATGTTCATTGTGATATAAAACTATACGAAGGTTATTAAATATCGGATGGTATCGTTCGGTTCTAACAACTGTCGTGCAGTCTATGTGACGAGAATATTCAATCGTATGATAACCGATAGATATGTCTCATGTGGACAAGTTAGAAATGTATAAAGCAAACACATGCATTCACTTGTGTATTTCATTCGTTTCGAGATATTTCGTTGGTACCTTTCCTCTGGTTCTCCATGTACAATGATAGATGTTCATTTCAATATTGTTTGACAGCATTAAAATGATCTTCTTTTCTATTACAGTGTAATCGGAGAATATCGGGGAGGTGCTGCCGAAATTTTCTCAAAACGGATGAAAGCACAAGTGAATGGGTGTATACTTTATACATTCTTAATGTGATATGTGCCTTACCCTGACAGCTGCTATCCTCGACATCCAATATAGAACATTTAATATCATCTTTCTTGGAAAAAAAACTCCACCTCCCTAGCGATAAGCATTTGCTCTCGGTCCTTGATAACTTTATAGCTAAATTGTCAGTTGAAACTTAAATTAACCAAGTCGTCAATTAAACCTAGCACTAACACTTCTCAGTATCCTGTCTATCGCGTATCTGTCAAGAAATCTTAATCTGATACGTCTTGTCTATAGAAACCTTGTTTCATCCGGACTGTTCCAATATGGCATTCCCATACCTCCATGACAAGAGTTGGATGTACATCGATGATCTCTCAAGAGTCAATAACCTTTTCATTGACGGTGTTAGCATTTTCACTGATTTTGCCTACGCACGTCTTGGATTACCGAAAGAGCACGAAATTTATTATCCTTACTCTAAATGTATGAACAAGAGATTTCTCAAAAAGTCGGAAGTTGAGTTACACATCGTGAGATACGGTTTTGTCAGAGATTACACTATGTGGGGACTTCACGAAGAAAAAGTCATTGTAACGGGAGACGAAGCATGGATGCAAGATACGGAAAATGAATTCATCGAAACGAAAACCGTAGAATGGTAAGGGATAGTAAAATAAGAGGAGGAAGAGGAATGGAAGTTTGAAGAAGACGAAACTATCGAAAAAGATGATATTGTATTCACGCCAATCGATGACATGGATGAGCATATAAATGCCGCTGGACTTCCTTATGATATGGAAAGCAATGGACCCTCGTTATTAGAGAAGTACAATGCTGACTCTAGAACTCCGCTATATCCAAATTGTAAAGGGTTTTCAAAACTATTCTTTTTCATACATCTCTTCCAAATCAAGTGCAAGAATAAATAGAGTGACCAGTCTTTCACCAATCTCCTATAATTGCTGAAGGAAGATTTTTCCGACGGAAATGAAGTGCCACCGAGCTGGTACGATACGCAAAAGATAATCATAAATATCGGCCTGAAATATCATAAGATGCATGCATGTGAGAATGATTGTGTTTTGTTCCGGAATGAAAATGCCACATTTAGAAACTGTCCTGTGTGCGGGACCAGCAGATTCAAACCTAAGAAAGACCCTCAGTCGAGTGATGTGCCCGTGAAGATTCTTCATCATTTTCCATTAATACCGATACTACAATGGTTATTTATGTGTAAGAAGACGGCGTTTGAAATGCAGTGGCACCATAAACCACCTCGTGAAAAGGGAAAAATGAGTCATTCCAGAGATTCGATATCATGGAAAGTTTTAGATGAAAAACATCCTTCATTCAACATAGACCCCCATAACATGAGGCTGAAAATTGCGAGTGACGGTTTCATTCTATTTGGGATGGTTTGCGGCGGGCGTAAATATCAAACGGACGGCCTACGAATACAATAACTTTATTTTTCCCTCAATGGAAACACAAATATATTTTTCTCGGGACTTTAAGAAGGTTGACTGGAGTGTTGTTTGTCGTTGGAAACCAAGAGATTATTATAATGTACCGACGTTGAGTGACTCTAAAGATGAGAGTGACGAGGAACAGGCGATAACACATCTCAGGCCTTCAATTAAACGTACCAACATGCTAAACTATTCTGCGCCGTCCATCAATAAGTTACTAGTACGTGACATCGGCCAAATGATCATCATAGATCAAGATTTCGATAATCCACCCAACGAATTTTCGGCTAATACACTGGACAAACATGCTAAGCAATGAAATTGAACTAAATGTTTTAAATTGTATAATAATTTATAAGTAAATTTTTAATATTTGAATAAATATGTAGAGTCTGATGAAAAGCTGTGGATCAGGCTCTAAACGTCATAAGAAACGACATCTAGACGAGATTGGCGGGATGTTAGTAGCTATGGCAGCATCGCCTATCCCTATCCGCGCCCTTCATACTAACGCCCCACCTACCAGCGACCCTCCTATCGCCCCTCCTACCATGGCCCCTCCTACTGCCCCTCCTACCGGCGACCCTCCTATAGGACCCTTACCACCCCCAGCAATCGCAGCGCCACAGGACCTGCTGCCTACCCCTATTAGCGAGATAACAGATCCTCCTACCCCAGTCACTCCTCCTACACATGGTATATAGTTATCTATTCATTTTTTAGTTTTCTATTAAAATAATTCTATCGAATCATCTAACAGTTTTGTAACATTTTGAAAATTTAGAAAATAAATAAATTTAATTAATTAAATAATAAAATGTTAATTTAAAAAGTTATTAAAACCAAATAGGACATTTTCATAAGTAGTGTGTGAAAATAATTAAATTGAAATTTTAGTGTGTAACATTAGTAAATTACAAGGGTTTTAGTGTGAAATTTAGCTTCATTATAATAAAAATGGTGTTATATAATAGCATATGTAACGAAGGGTTTTTATGTAAAGTTTAGGTAATTGTGAAAACTTGGAAATGTTGAGGGGTTATGTGTAAAAGGGTTAGATAATGGTTAAGATTCATAAATTCCTCAAGACACCATAACATATGAGTGATAATACATAGACACATCCTTCTTGCATGCACACCTCATGCACATCACCTCACCCTTGCATGAAACTACCACAACCCACTTGGTGACACCTCCTCCTACACACTCACTCATTCCCTTTACCCTATATCAAGTGTTCAGATCAATTTAACAAAAATTAAGATCAGAAAATTTCAAAGAAAAGAAAGAAAACATAAAACACACAAAAGAAAATAAGAAAAAGAGAGAAGAGAAGAAGAAGTAGGTCCTAAGGGTTTTCACTATCAAGTTAGGAGCTAAGGACTTTGGTATCTTGGAGGAAGCATTCTTAGTAATTTTCAGTAGGTATAATTCTTAAACTCAGTAGGATTTTAGTTTTGTAAACGTTAAATTGTAGAAATCGGATATCGGAAATTTGGTATTTTAGGAAAATATAAGCTCTGTGAAGATCTGCTATAACTTAGATAATAACCAACCTAACCAAACAGTGCCTTAATATTATATGTTGGACCTAGAATAAACCCTAGGAGTACGAACCCTTTTACTCGGAAATTGGCCGGCGATTCATAGAGAAATTCCGGCATCGCCGGATTTCTTGGGGATTTGGGTATTGTGGGTTTTAGGGTAGGTCTATGTATAGATATTAGGATATTTGATATTGTTTGTTTAAATTAAATTTTCAGTATGGGAAATCTGGGGGTTAATATCTGAAATGGGGTTAAAACGTTTAAAACACGACACGAACGTTTCGTAACACGATTCTGTTTTCTATTGCGAACAGCGATCGGATTAACTTCAGTTAGTATAAGTGTTAAATAGTTTAAAATAGTCTTACGCAATATAGTTAGTACGTAACACTTGTATTTCTATGTTTTCGCCGTATCGGAGTTTGGCCGTTTCTTATACATATTAATTTCGATATTAGATTCGAGTACGGAAACTTCGGAGGCCACAGGGAAAGAAAAGAATTGATGATCTGAATAAATTCGACGTATTTCGGTGAGTAGACTAAACATCTACCGGGGGATTTTGTATGGATGGCGTGATACACCCGTGGTTTAAGTTTAAATTACAATCGTTCCTTCGTTTATAGAGTTTGATCGTACGCATTCCTATATATAAATATTATCATGTTAATAATTGTTAGAACACTGCACAAATTATCGATGAGTCATGCTGCACATGCACATATCTATATGTTACACTACACCTCGTCGATATTAACATGTCACATATACACTTAGTACTTATTATACTAAATATGATTCCCATCATACCTTAAACATCAAGAATGGTAGTTATTTTCCATAAATGTTATCATATTTTATCTCCAACTATTTGTAGTTCTGATATAAGATGCATTGGATTACTACTGATTTTGGTGTTTTATACACTATTGAAAGGATTCAATGATTTTCATGATTGATATGACATGTCCACCATGAAATATCGTTTTTTTGATTTGGTTTTGTTCCGAACCGGATGGGGTAGCTATACGGTTGCGGAATTTCTTACGTATATCCAGGCTAGATGGGGTAGCTATACAGCCGGATTCATGGCGGACCCGGTCGAGGCCGAGGGGCAGGAGCCGCACTTTAGGCGGGGACCCTAACGAGGATACTCGATACCGGAATCAGTGGTAAACACGGCGGATATCTGGGTGATACCGACCGGTGTTATTTGATTGACAGGATCGTTCGGGGAACGATGCCTGAAGAAATACCGAAGATTTGTGTCGATGTTGAACACGGGAAGAAAATAAATCTTATTTGGAAAATAATTGATGAGATTTCAGTTTTGATTTATACATTGAATAGTACATATTCATGCTTCCACCTGTTATTATGCATCACATTCATCATTGTTGATATTAGTTCTAGTTCGGCATACTTACATTATCAGCTGATATATGTTAGTTTTATTCACTGAGTTGGCAACTCACCCCGTTGTGCCACAATTTCTTGCAGGAGTCGAGTGGACGGTTAGCAGCAGTGCAAATCCACTTATCAGCTTTTATCTCTCTTTTTGCTAGGTGGGTTACCTATGTAGTAAGCTCCTTTTTTGGTATTTTATATTGAATCTAGAGTTTCTCCATCAGACCCTGTATAATAACTTAGAACGATATATGGTTATATGTATATTATTTCGACAGATGAGATCGTTTAGTTGTATTAAATGATATTTCTTTTACTTATGTCTGAGATTTTTCTTTGATATCGTATTATAATTGTGTATTGATTTCCGCTGTTGGCATTATTGCTCCCAATTAGGGATGCAACCTAATTAACCACTGTATAACTGTTGTTATTATTAATTAAATAGGGAGTTACTGTTAAGATCTTAAATACTTAAAAATTTAAATTTTTTATTTAAAAACTAAATTTTTCTTAAAGTTCCGCAAAGAGGGTTTTTGATATTGGTTTTTGGCTTACTCGGATTGTGTCGATATCTTTAGATATTTTACAATCCAAGTGCCGGTCACATCCAAACTTTGGGTCATGACAAAGTTGGTATTAGAGCTTAGGATTAAACTTACGGAACCGAGTAGTGAATTGAATATAGTAGGCTTTAATTTCGTTACGTAGGTTGACCCTTGGTTGATGGAATGGGTGATTTAGGATGAGTAGGGTATCATACATATGTTCCGCGGCATATTTACGCTACGATACTCAGCCTGAGTGACTTTAGGACATATTTTATTCGTACTTCCGCGGCATATTTACGCTACGATACTCAGCCTGAGTGACTTTTGGACATATTTTATTCGTACTTCCTTTCTTGATTCCATGTATCCTGTGATTCAATTACAATGTCCTTATCAATCATGTTTCTTACTCTAGACACTAAGTCATCAATGACTACGAGGACTCGGGGGGCCGCTGTTAGAGACGAGATTGGAGCGGGCTCGTCTGAGACGAGGACAGACCAAGGCAGTGCGCCCATATTTCAGGAACAGATTGATCCACGCTCTATTGATCGTATAGCTAGGATATAGACAAGTGTTCAGGAGATGCGCCAAGGGATCGGGTCCTTGATAAAGATTAGTCAAGCACGGAGATCGGCAGTTACTCCACGTAGGGTTGTTCAGAGACCAAGGCGAATTCATACTAGTACATTAGCTCCTAGACATGTTCGTAGAGGTCGTGGTGGATTCTTTAGGGACCAATTATATTACTTATACCCATATGTTCAGCAGCCCATGCAAAGATGTTTCAGGTGTGGGTGTCCGTATCACTTTATTCGGAATTGTCCCGTGATGCGACAGAGTGAGGCATCGGTATCACATGTGACTTCACCATCTTCACCACCTCCTCCGAGCACATTACCTCCTACACCTGTTGTTGTTCCACGCCAGATCAACGCCCATAGAGGCCGTGGTCGTGACGGTCGTAATTTGAGAGGACGAGAAGGTCGAGACAGATATATTCCAGGCCACAGTTTTGGTCGAGGTCGGACTCAGGGCCAGATGTTCAGTTCGTACCCTGATGAGCAGAGGCCCCATCTACCTGTTTTAGTTGTGGAAGTCCAGGGCATTTCGCTAGGAATTGTAGATTCTACAGAAGGACGTCAGGATGCTGGTATGGGCCAGGCTCGGGGCTTTACTTTGACTCCACGGGATGCCCAGGCATCCAATGCAGTCATGACAGGTACTCCTTCCGAATGTTTCTTAAATTCACATATTTTATTTAATCCTGGTTCTACGCATTCTTACATATCTGCACACTTTGCACTTTCTCTGGGGAGAGAGTCGTCGTTGTTAGGATTACTGCTAGTTGTGATTACTCCTGCAGGAGATTCTTTGTAGCTCGACAAGTATTCAAGGCTTGTTCAGTAAATATTGGTGATAGAGATTCATTAGTGGATTTGATTCTCCTTGATATGTTAGATTTTGATATGCTTCTTAGTACGGATTGGTTGGCCGCTTGTCATGCTTATATAGATTGTCGGGGGAAAGCGGTCAGATTTTGTTTTCCGGATGAACCGATCTTTGTTGTGCAAGGAGACTGTAATATAACTCCTGCCAACATGATTTCTGCTCTTTGTGCAGGGCGACTCTTGAAGAAGGGTTGTCGTGGATTCTTAGCTTTTGTTTAGGATGTTGGAGCCGTTGAAGTCCCGTTGGACCAGGTTTCGATCGCGCGAGAATTTCCGGATGTATTTCCTGCTGAATTACCAGGATTACCGTCCGATCGCGATATTGAATTTTGCATTGACTTGATTCCGGGTGCGGGGCCTATTTCTATACCACCTTATTGGATGGCCCCGACGAAGTTGAAGGAACTCAAAATCCAGTTGCAAGAGTTGTTAGATAGAGGGTTTGTTCGTCCAAGTGTATCGCCGTGGGGAGCTCCTGTCTTGTTTTTTAAGAAAAATGACGGTAGCATGAGACTGTGCATAGACTACAGGTAGCTGAATCGAGTTACTATGCGAAATAGGTATCCACTATCTCGTATCGATGACTTGTTCGATTAGCTGCAGGGAGCTGGCTACTTTTCTAAGATTGATTTGAGGTCAGGGTATCACCAGTTGAGAGTTCAGAAGGATGACATTCTTAAGACTGCTTTTCGCACACGATATAGGCATTACGAGTTTCGGGTGATGTCATTCGGGCTCACCAATGCCCCAGCAGCTTTTATGGATATGATGAACCGCATTTTCAGGCCATTCCTTGATCAGTTTATTAGGCCATTCCTTGATCAGTTTATTATTGTATTCATAGATGATATTCTTTTTTAATCCCGGAGCCGGGAGGAGCACAAGCAGCATTTGCGTATCATATTGTAGACCTTGAAATAGCGTCAGTTGTTCGCTAAATTTTCCAAGTGTGCTTTTCTGGCTGGACAGTGTGGATTTCTTGGGTCATGTAGTGACGAGAGATGGTATACTTATGGACCCAAAGAAGATCGAAGTGGTACAGCACTGGCCCAGACCTGTGTCAGTTACGGAGATTCAAAGTTTCTTGGGTCTGGCCGGTTATTATCGACGCTTTGTGCAGGATTTTTCTCGGATCGCTGCACCGTTGACCAGGTTGACTAAAAAGGAAGTTCCATTTCTTTGGATAGATGCATATGAGCAGAGTTTCCAGCAGTTGAAGACTCGCTTGACGACTACACCAGTCTTATCTTTACCTTCTGGGTCAGGTGGATTTGTAGTGTATTGTGACGCCTTTCGAGTGGGTTTAAGCTGTGTGTTGATGCAGCACGGCAGGGTTGTAGTTTATGCTTCTCAATTGCTGAAGAGGCACGAGCAGAACTATCCCACTCATGATTTAGATATGGCTGCAGTGGTTTTCGCACTGAAGATATGGAGGCATTACTTGTATGGTGAGTCGTGTCAGATATTTACAAATCACAAGAGCTTGAAGTATATTTTTCAGCAGCGGGATCTGAATCTAAGGCAGCGGCGATGGGTGGAACTGGTGAAGGATTACGATTGCGAGATTTGTTAGCATCCGGGCAAAGCGAATGTAGTAGAAGATGCTTTAAGTCGGAGGCCCGGAGGTAGCTTATCTTATTTGAGCATAATGCAGAGACAGTCATCCGCAGACTGGCAGATTCTATGCAATAGCCGTGTACAGTTTGAGTTCATATCGGCAGGAGGACAGTAAGCTCATATTTTCACCCATCCTCGGTTATTGGATCGTATTCGAGATACATTGCCCACAGATGCTCGCTTGTCGGAGATCATAGATCAGGTTAAATAGGGTAGGGATTTTGAGTTCATGATAGATGACCGTGGAATATTACAATTTGAGACTCGTCTTTTTGTGCCGGATTCAGAGGAACTGAGACTTAAAATCTTAAAGGAGGCCCATCAGTCAGCATATAGTGTTCATCCTGGTTCCACTAAGATGTATTTTGACTTGAGAGATGTCTATTAGTAGGAAGGAATGAAGAGAGATGTTGCAGAGTTTGTTTCAAGATACTTGACTTGTCAGCAAGTCAAGGCCGAGCACCAGAGGCCGGCAGGAGAGTTGCAGCCCTTGCCTATTCCGGAGTGGAAATGGAAGCAGATCTCCATGGATTTCATTGTGGATCTAACCAGGACTAGTATAGGGTATGATTCCATCTGGGTGATTATAGATAGATTGACAAAGACGGCTCACTTTCTTCCGGTGAAAACAACGTTTGGATGTGCGAAGTATGCTCGGATCTCTATTGATGAGATTGTGCGATTACATGGAGTGCTGAAGTGCTTAGTGTCCGATAGGGGTACACAGTTTACCTGCTGGCTATGGCAGAAACTTCAAGAGGATCTAGGTACATGATTGAGTTTTAGTACAGCTTTTCACCCGCAGACAGATGGTCAGTCAGAGCGGACTATACAGACTCTAGAGGATATGCTTCGAGCCTGCAGTCTTGATTTCGGTGGTAGCTGGGATCGTCACCTACCTTTGATAGAATTCTCTTACAACAGCAGTTTTCAGGAGGCGATCCAGATGGCACCCTCTGAAGTTTTTTATGTGGGGAAATGTCGATCACCGTTTGCTGGACAAAACTCAGCGAGATTAGCATTTTGGGACCGCAGATAGTATAGGAAACTACAGAAATGATCCAGTTGATACAGAAGAGAATGAGAGCGGCCCAGTGCAGACAGAAATCATATGTCGATCAACGCCGTCGTAGACTCGAGTTTGATGTGGGAGGTCATGTGTTCCTTCGTGTATCTCCGATGAAGGGTGTGATGCGTTTCGGGAAAAAGGGGAAGCCCAGCCCCAGTTATGTCGGACCCTGCGAGATTCTGGCAAGAGTGGGTGTTGTAGCTTATCGTTTAGCACTTCCACCAAGTTTTCCCGATGTGCATCCAGTGTTTCACGTGTCTATGTTTCGCAAGTATCTTCATGATCTCTCTCACACGATCCAGTATCAGACCTTACAGCTTGAGCCGAATTTATCCTACACAGTGCAGCCAGTAGTTATTCTAGACCGGCATGCAAAGAAACTGAGATCAAGGGTACTTCCATCTGTAAAGGTTCTTTGGCGAGGAACAAATCTCGAGGAGATCACTTGGGAGACCAAGGATAAGATGTGGAAGAAATTTCCACATCTTTTTGAAGGTACGTATAGTTAGGTTTTAAATTCGGGGACCGAATTTTCTTAAGGGGGGAATATTTTAACATTTTGAAAATTTTAGAAAATAAATAAATTTAATTAATTAAATAATAAAATATTAATTTAAAAAGTTATTAAAACCAAATAGGATATTTTCATAAGTAGTGTGTGAGAATAATTAAATTGAAATTTTAGTGTGTAACATTAGTAAATTATAAGGGTTTTAGTGTGAAATTTAGCTTCATTATAATAAAAATGGTGTTATATAATAACATATGTAATGAAGGGTTTTTGTGTAAATTTTAGGTGATTGTGAAAACTTGGAAATGTTGAAGGGTTAATGTGTAAAAGGGTTAGATAATGGTTAAGATTCATAAATTCCTCAAGACAGCACAACATATGAATGATAATATATAGAAACCTCCTTCTTGCATGCACACCTCATGCACACCACCTCACCCTTGCATGAAACTACCACAACCCTCTTGGTGACATCTCCTCCTACACACTCACTCATTCCCTTTACCCTATATCAAGTGTTCAGATCAATTTAACAAAAATTAAGATCAGAAAATTTCAAAGGAAAGAAAGAAAACATAAAACACACAAAAGAAAATAAGGAAAAGAGAGAAGAGAAGAAGAAGTAGGTGCTAAGGGTTTTCACTATCAAGCTAGGAGCTAAGGACTTTGGTATCTTGGAGGAAGCATTCTTAGCAATCTTCAGTAGGTATAATTCTTAAACTCGGTAGGATTTTAGTTCAGTAAACGTTAAATTGTAGAAATCGGATATCGGAAATTTGGTATTTTAGGAAAATATAGGCTCTGTGAAGATCTGCTATAACTTAGATAATAACTAACTTAACTAAACAGTGCCTTAATATTATATGTTGAACCTAGAATAAACCTTAGAAGTACGAACCCTTTTACTCGGAAATTGGCCGGCGAGTCATAGGGAAATTCCGGCGTCGCCGGATTTCTTGGGGATTTGGGTGTTGTGGGTTTTAGGGTAGGTCTATGTATAGATGTTAGGATATTTGGTATTGTTTGTTTAAGTTAAATTTTCAGTATGGGAAATCTGGGGGTTAATATCTGAAATGGGGTTAAAACGTTTAAAACACGACACAGACGTTTCGTAACACGATTCTGTTTTCTGTTGCGAACAGCAATCGGATTAACTTCAGTTAGTATAAGTGTTAGATAGTTTAAAATAGTCTTACGTGATATAGTTAGTACTTAACACATGTATTTCTATGTTTTCGCCGTATCGGAGTTTAGCCGTTTCTTATACAAGTTAATTTCGATATTAGATTTGAGTACGGAAACTTCGGAGGCCGCAAGGAAAGGAAAGGAATTGATGATCTTAATAAATTCGGCGTATTCCGGTGAGTAGACTAAACATCTACCGAGAGATTTTGTATGGATGGAGTGATACGCCCGTGGTTTAAGTTTAAATTACAATCGTTTCTTCGTTTATAGAGTTTGATCGTACGCATTCCTATATATAAATATTATCATGTTAATAATTGTTAGAACACTCCACAAATTATCGATGAGTCATGCTGCACATGCACATATCTACATGTTACACTACACCTCGTCGATATTAACATGTCACATATACACTTAGTACTTATTATACTAAATATGATTCCCATCATACCTTAAACATCAAAAATGGTAGTTATTTTCCATAAATGTTATCATGTTTTATCTCCAACTATTTGTAGTTCTGATATAAGATGCATTGGATTACTACTGATTTTGGTTTGGAGTTTTATACACTATTGAAAGGATTCAATGATTTTCATGATTGATGTGACATGTCCACCATGAAATATCTTTTTTTTTTATTTGGTTTTGTTCCGAACCGGGTGGGGTAGCTATACGGTTGCGGAATTTCTTACGTATATCCAGGCTGGATAGGGTAGCTATACAGCCGGATTCATGGTGGACCCGGTCAGGGCAGGAGCCGCACTTTAGGCGGGGACCCTAACGAGGATACTCGATACCGGAGTCAGTGGTAAACACGGCGGATATCTGGGTGATATCGACCGGTGTTATTTGATTGACAGGATCGCTCGGGGAACGATGCCTGAAGAAATACCGAAGATTTGTGTCGATATTGGACACGGGAAGAAAATGAATCTTATTTGGAAAATAATTGATGAGATTTCAGTTTTGATTTATACATTGAGTAGTGCATATTCATGTTTCCACCTGTTATTATGCATCACATTCATCATTGTTGATATTAGTTCTAGTTCGGCATACTTACATTATCAGCTGATATATGTTAGTTTTATTCACTGAGTTGGCAACTCACCCCGTTATGCCACAGTTCCTTGCAGGAGTCGAGTGGACGGTTAGCAGCAGTGCAAATCCACTTATCAGATTTTATCTCTTTTTTTGCTTAGTGGGTTACCTATGTAGTAAGCTCATCTTTTGGTATTTTATATTAAATCTAGAGTTTCTCCATCAGACCCTGTATAATGACTTAGAACGATATATGGTTATATGTATATTATTTCGACAGATGAGATCGTTTAGTTGTATTAAATGATATTTCTTTTACTTATGTCTGAGATTTTTCTTTGATATCGTATTATAATTGTGTATTGATTTCCGCTGTTGGTATTGTTGCTCCCAATTAGGGATGCAACCTAATTAACCACTGTATAACTATTGTTATTATTAATTAAATAGGGAGTTACTGTTAAGATCTTAAATACTTAAAAAATTAAATTTTTTATTTAAAAACTAAATTTTTCCTAAAGTTCCGCAAAGAGGGTTTTTGATCATGGATTTTGGTTTGCTCGGATTGTATCGATATCTTTAGATATTTTACAATCCAAGTGTCGGTCACATCCAAACTTTGGGTCGTGACAAGTTTACTATTTGCAGTTCCGCATAGTACTTAAGGGAGGGGTCTAGCGTCGGTTCTAGCGCCACGTCAAGGACGGCAGGTATAATCGTTATTGCTTAAAACTTTTAAATAATGATTGTAATTTAAAATTTTCAAATTCTATATACATATTCTGAATATTATAATATTGTGTCTGTATATCTTTCTTTTTACAGACTCCACTAGTGTTAGGATGAGGAGTCCTACTGGGCCTTCCTCCTCCAGGCTAGTCCCAGACGCTGCTCTATGGACGCTAGAGCAGACCATGTCAGGTGTGCCTATTGATGATTACTCAACCAACTAAGTGGATTACATGAGAGTGGAGATCCGTACTTACTATAAGTACCCGCTCCATATTAAGTGGCACCCACGCCAGACCGACAATGTAAGGTAGTTTTTTGCAGAGGCCACGGTATCACATACCCTTTTATACATTTAAATTTAATTGTCGTTATATATATTTTTTTATTTATATATTTAAATTTTTGTAATTTCAAACCCAAAGACACAACAGATTCATCGGCGTCATCGGCGAGTATGGCGTGTCTATGTCGTTCGATGCACATCACCCATAGAACTGGTCATATCTGAGTGCCAGGCTATCAAGAGGAGACGCCGATATGAAGTAAAGAAGGATCATTGCATTCCGTGGGCCACGGCGACTGAAGAGGAGCGGGGGATGATGATAGACGCTATTTTTCGGGATGTCCCGAGAAAGGATTGGCCGCTGCTGGTCGCGTATTACGAGCGCGATAATATTCGGGTATAAATTTAATTTTTAAGATTATAATAATATAACATAAAATCATATTTTGTGATATATGATATTATTTTCTTTATATTTTCAAGGCATCGTCGGTTCGCAACAGGGAGAATCGGAAAAACAACATCAGAGACCATGTAAGTGTCTTTCGTCACCCCGTTAAGATAGGAATACGTGCGCGCTTTTCAGGCATACTACAGATTCCCCCTGCCTAGAATAGGTGGGGTTTATTGATTGTGGGGATCCGAATCTCCGGCAGCCGCGGACTAAGCTGTCATTAATTACCCCTCGTCTTTGAAGCGAGGGAATCTCCAATTGACAGGTTAAACTGGTCATGCGAACTCAATGTGCAGTGTTGTGTTTTGAGGGGTTTTGGATATGTCGGAGGCCCCGCAATGTTTTACGGGGTCCCACTACCCAGATAGAGGGCTAAGGGTCAAGGGGGCTAGCAGCCCCCTTATAGGGTACGGGGCAGCGCCCCGTTAGAAAAAAAATTCCCAACGAAGGACGTGTTTTGGTGTGGAGTGCATGAAAAATGAGGGGTGAGGAGCATCTTAAAGATGGGTGCATGGCACGTGGGCGCTAGACGCCCACGTGTCACGTGTCCGGCGTATGGGTGCTTGGCGTCCGCTGGTCACGTGCCTGGCACGTGGGCGCTGGGCGTCTGTGGGTCACGTGCGCAGCATGCGACCGTTGGGCGCCAGCGGGTCACGTGCGCAGAACGCAACCGTTGGGCGCCAGCAGATCATGTGAGCTGCACGCGACCGCTGGGCATTAAGCGGGTCACATGCACAGCACGCAACCGTTGGGCGCCAGCGGGTCACGTGAGCTGCATGCGACCACTGGGTGCTGAGCACCTGCGGGTCACGTGAAGCGCACATGGGGGCTTAGCGCCCGCGGGTCACATGCTCTGCACGTGACCGTTGGGTACCAGCGGGTCACATGAGCTACATGCGACCGCTGGGCGCTTAGTACCTATGGGTCGCCTGAGGAGCACGTAGGTGCTTAGAGGCCGCGGGTTGCGTGCCCTGTACGTGACCGTTAGGTGTCAGTGGGTCACGTGAGCTACAAGCGACCGCTGGGCGCTGAGCGCCTGCGGGTCGCGTGAGACGCACATAGACGTTGAGCGCCCGCGGGTCGCGTGCCCTGTATGTGACCGTTGGGCGCCCGCGAATCACGTGCACGGCACGCAATCGCTAGGCGCCCGTTGATCACGTGCGTGGCATGCGACCATTAGAAAACCAACGGAAAAGGGGCTTAGCCCCTGGGTTAGGAGTTGAACTCCCAAAGGGCTTTGGAGTTGAAATTCTAACAGGGATTATGTATATATTTGGAGTTAAACTCTTAAAAAGGGGTTTGATTTATGGAGTTAAACTCCAACAAATCTTGAATAGAGTTAAACTCTTAGAAATCTTTGGATCTTCTTTTGAGCCTCGGATCCTCCCAGAATGGGATTTTTGGAGATGGGTATCCTTCTTCTTCCTCTCTGTTGGCTGGATCTTGGGGGAAAAGGGGGAGGTGAGACTTAAAATCTCCCCCTTTTAAGGATTTGATGGCAGATCTGAGCTCCCCTTCAAAGGTTTTATGGTGAAAAACTATTTATTTTTGGAAAAGGATGAGTTAAACTCTTAATTTAATTCAAAAGGAGAAGAAGTTTTTAGAATCTTGAGTAAGGAGAAGGAGGCACATACCCTAATTTTTGGGGAGAATAAATTGTTGTTTCATTTCATCATCATGTTGCCTTTTATAAGCTTACAAATTTACATATAACCCCTTAGGCTTTACAAAATGGCATTTTTGCCCATCCCATGCCGCATGTGCTCATTTCTTTTGCACATGAGCCATGGGCTTTACAAAAATTTGGCTTTATGCCTATTTTTCTTACATCCATATATGAAAATTACATCAAAATTATTTACTACATAATTTTCATTTTGGCATGGGAGAGGCTGGCCGCGGGGCTCGACTGGGGCATGGTCCCACTTGGCCTGGGCTTGGGCCCACCTGGCTTGGGGTTAACTTTGACTTTGACTTAGTCAACCGGGTGTAATTTTTGACCCTAACAAAGTGCCCCCATCAATAAACGCATACCGCGTATATGGGTCGTGTGCATGAAATTGATGAATCTTCTTTCACGTGGAGGTGACTTGATCCGGTTCCCACTTTTGGGGAGGCTGGCACTGCCCTTTTTATGATATGGATGGTCGATGCTTGACATGTCTCCGATACGAAGTGTCAGTGTATGACGTATCCGCAAGACGAAGTGTCGATGTTGGACGTTTCTCCGAGAAGGAATGTCTGTATATGACGTTTCCCCGGCATGGAGTGTCGCTGGTTGACGTGTCCCCAGCACGGAGTGTCGCTGGTTGACGTGTCCCCGGCACGGAGTGTCTGTGTTGGATGTTTCCACGAGACGGAGTGTCTGTATGTGACGTTTCCCAGGCATGGAGTGTCGCTGGTTGACGTGACCCCGGCACGGAGTGTCTGTTTGTGACGTTTTCTCGGCACGGAGTGTCACTGGTCGACTTGTCCCCCAGGTGGAGTGTCTGTTTGTGAAGTTTCCCCGATATGGAGTGTCTGTATGTGACGTTTCCCCGGCATAGAGTGTCTATGGTCGACTTGTCCCTGAGGCGGAGTGCCGTTGGTCGACGTTTTCCCGGCATAGAGTGTCGCCGGTTGACTTGTCCCCGGCATGGGGTGTTTCTGTTGGACGTTTTCCTGACACAGAGTGTCTCTTTGACGTTTCCCGGTACGGAGTGTCTCTTTGTTTGACACAGAGGTCGATGTTGGAATTGATCGGTTTGATTTGTTTGATTTTTGCCTTATTCGGCGGTACTTTTGAATTTGAGAGGAATTTGGAATTTGTTTAGCATCAGTATTGCTGCACTGGAATAATGCCAGGAGAAACTCATCATTTGCCATGGGAGGACTTGGGATTTTGTTTTTGGTTTGGCATCAGCATCGCTACACTGGAATGTGGTACCAGGAGCGAATCATCATTTGCCGTGAGGGGATTTCCCACGTTCCCAGTTTAACGACTTAGGGGCCATCTGTTCCCAGTTTAACGACTTAAGGGTCTTTTGGATCGATTTAGAATTTCGGGGTTAGGTTTGGCATCAGCGTTGCTAACACTGAAGCACAGGTGCCAGGAGCAATTCATCATTTTCCGTTCCCTGTTGGGAGCGATGGCTTAGGAGACAGGTTTAGGTCCCTATCATCTAAGACTTTTCAATTTTATGAGCCATAAAGGTCCTATAAAAGCATTTCCTCCCTACGAGTCGAAAGGATCTCGTAGGTGTACTTTCTCCTTAGGAGTCGTGGGGACTCCTAAGTGTGTTTTTCCTTCGTGAGTCGTAAGGATCCCACGAAGGTGTTTTCTTACGAGTCGAGAGGATCTTGTAAGTTTGTTCTCCTCATGTATAGTGAGGACACATGAGTGGGTTTTCCCAAATGGAGCATAATTCCAAGGGCGGAGACCATCCGCTGGACTGGTGATTGCGGTGGGGTATGGATATGATGAGAATTATTTGAGCCCGCGGATTGTATACGGTAGTCAGTTCGAGGACCAACCGTAGGGCTGGAAGAATTTTGGGATTTTGTTAGCGTCTGTATCGCTGCACTGGAATATGGTACCAGGAGCGACTCATCATTCGCCGTTGGGACATCCAGGAATTTGAAATTTTGTTTAGCGTCTGCATCGCTGTACTGGAATATTGTACCAGGAGCGACTCATCATTCACCATTTGGGGATTTGGATTTTGGTTGGCATCTACATCGCTGCACTGGAATATGGTACCATGAGTGACTCATCATTCGCCGTTGGGATATGGATTTTGGTCGGCGTCTACATCGCTGTACTGGAATATGGTACCAGGAGCGACTCATCATTCGCCGTTGGGATATGGATTTTGGTCGGTGTCTGTATCGCTGCACTGGAATATGGTACCAGGAGCGACTTATCATTCGCCACTTGGGGATTTGGATTTTGGTTGGCGTCTGTATCGCTGTACTGGAATATGGTACCGGGAGCGAATCATCATTCGCCATTGGGAGTTTTTTTTGTTTTTTTTACCGCGATTGCTCTATCATTTTATTTTTTCATATCGCGAAGGTCGTGATTGACCTATCATTTCAGTTATTCATTCGTGGTTGCCCCATCATTTCGGCTTTTTATTATTACTTTATTTACACACGTTTTTTTATTTACACACTTTTTTTTACATTCCCAGTTTAACGACTTAGAGCTCGATTGTTCCTATTTTAACGACGTGGTGGTCGTATGTTCCCAGTTTAATGACGTGGCGATCAATTGTTTGCTTATCCCAACTTCTCGAACATTGATCTTGGCGGAGCTGTATTGATGACCGTAACTCTGTGGCTTGTCGGTACATCTGACGACTGTGGGGTTTTCCCAAGTTTGTATTGGTTCTCCACCTAATCATTAAAAACATAGCAGTCTTCAATGGTATGACTCACCATTCTATGATATAGGCAGTATATGGGATTGCCGGTCATGTTCATTTCATGTGGCCTCTTTGGAATAGACAGTTGCAAACCGTTGTTCAAGACGTCCAGAATATTTCGCAGACTTTATCCCTCCTGAAGGAGAACACCTTCTTCTTTCTCTCCATTAGAAATGGTGCCCTTACTGATGCTGGACCCTGAGGGCGATCAGTCTTTGGTTTGCCTAATATCCACTTACCACGTTCAGTGTACATATCAGAGGGACTGGAGGCTGATCGTGGCCGTTTTTCGCAAAGGTGTTCCGCTTTTGGGCTGGAGGGGGTATCAGTTGGTTGTTTCTGGATATCAATCCCAAGCTCATGAACCAAAATTTGATTCTGTTGTAATTGCAATCTGTAATACCCAGTTCTTTTTGTACGTTTATACCCGTATTTTCTTTTTACCTATAAAATTTTATTTATAACTATTCATTATTTTAAAAAAATTTCAATCTATTTTAGTTCTCCACCCCCTATTTTATTTTCCCAGCCTATTCCATTTTTCATATTAAAATCTTAATTCTGGCCGAGCCTAAATCTTTTGGAAATGGAAATCCTTTTATTTTGCGAGCCTAGCAGCCGGCCCCCTTCCAATATTCATAATCCCTTCTTGTGATGAACCCAAACCATATTCTTTTATACCTTATATTTTCTTTATCCTAAGCCTACCTATTTATCTAATTAATTCATTCAAATTTTCTCAGCCATTTCCTTATTTTTGTATGAAGCGCTAACCTTATTTATTCCCACAACCCAGACTTTAATTTCCTCACCCCGTTTTAATTCTCAGCCCACACATTTTTTCCCTAAATAAAATTCCTTTCTTTTTCCTTTTTCCCTTAAATTTTCCCGGCCCCTTTCTCTTCACTTTTTCTATTTATTTCTGGCCCAGCACTCCCCGAGCCCACCTCCTAAAATTCTTTGTTGAAGGAATTTCCTACGCGGCCCGGCCCATCACTCCCTTTCTCTTTAAATTCTCTATATTTTCTCATTATCTTTTCTAGCCCAGCCCACCAAGCCCGCGACCCCTCCTTCAGCCCACGCCCTTCCTTCCCCTACCCGACCCGCTCCACTGTGCATCTTCTCTAATCCCCAACGGCTCTTTCCCGTTCGCGCGCGCTCCTCGCGCCGCCTCCTCCGCCTGCGCCCACGTCGACGCGCACGTTTTCCCCCACGACCCTCTCTCCTCGTCTCCCCATCTCTTCCCCCTGACTTCCAGCACTCCCTCATTCCACCCCTCTCTCGAACCCGCACTCCCATTCTATTCCCTGCAATTTTTCCCTCGCGACGACGACGACGAACAATTCCCAATTATTCCATCACCTCCTCCACGTCGTCGTCATCATCATCGCTGCAGGCACCCACCTCTGGCCTCCTCCTTCTTCCTCAACCCCTCCTCGACTCAAACCTCCCCTCTCTCTCCCGAGGAAATCTCCGGCCACCACCTCCACCACCGTCGCTCACCCGCTCGTTCTCCCTTCTCGCTCTTCCCCCTCAGCCCCGCCGAGTCTCTCCCTCTGCTCCCTCTCTCTCTCCCCTGTTCCTCCCTCCTCCTCTGCATCTCACTCTCCCTCTCTCTGTATCATCTCTCTCTCTCTCTGTCTCAGCACTCCCCTCTGTCTCTCTCTAATACTCTCTCTCCCTCTCGTTTTCCCTCTCTTTCTCTCTCTCTCAGCCTGCTCTCTCTCAGTCTCCCACTCTCTCTCTCACTCTCTCAGTCTCTTCTCTCTGTGCATCTCTCCCTCTTCCCCCTTCTCGCACTGTCTCTCTCTCTCTCTCCTTCATTGCTTTTCCCTAACTCTCTCACAAAAAACCCACATAAAACACATTCCTTTACAAACACCCTCCGTACACGCTGCCGGAGCGACGCCGTCGGCCGTCGGCAACCCCAACACTCTTCAGGCGAACCAGAGAGCACCCCCTAAGCTTCCAGTGCGCGCAAAACGACTCCGGGAAAACTCCGACGGGAAATTCGTGTTTCGAACTAAGCTCGCGGGAATCCGGTACGTGGCGTATATCGCGCGATCGTGACGACGTTGCTGCCCTGCGACCCCGAGACTTCTTCCAGGCAAGTTTTTACTTGCTTACATGCTATTTTATTTAAGTTATAATTGTTAAATGCCTAGATTATAAAGTTACGAGTCTAAAACTATTATGTGCTGTATCTGTTCGATGCTTGGTCCCTTAGGAAAACATTATCAAAATTGACGGAACTAAATAGTGTAAGTTGGCCTGTAGGGCTGTGAACATGGTGTGTGAATTTTGTTGGATGATGTAATCGATAACGACTAAAACAACTACCCCCAAGTTTGATCGTAAAACTGTAATTCTGTTGCACCTGAAAATAGTTAAATTCATCATAAATCATATACATATTAGAATGGTGCGTTCGAGGGCTTAAATCGAAGCTAACTCGACGAACTTTAACCCTATGCTAGTTTCCAGACATTCCTGTACCTAAATCGTGATGATAATTGTATCGGAGTGCGACTCTGGACTGCAGTCCAGAGCGACTCAAATTGTGCTTGCTGTCCCGTAATGGATACCATAGGATTTCCTTAACTCGTAGGTTGCGGAACTCTGCTGCTTATTGTAGGTAACTCTGATAGCTAGACAATACGATTGGTCTCATTCTGTTTCGTTACCGTTTGATATTTAAACTGTAATTTAGAAGATCGGGACGCATAACAGTCCCAACAAAATCAGAACTGACATATTAGTGTTAAATAGATTGTAACTCCTAACGTACAGACGCGATTGAAGATCCGTTTGTTGCGTTGAAAATTTTACTGAAAACCCTAGAATTCATCCAACTGTAGCGTCGCTAAATTATGATCCCAACAGGGGTTAAAATGCGTTGCGAAATGGATTCCTGATTCTGAAACCGGATTTCCAGCCGCGTGCGCTTAAAATGAAACAGTTATAACTAATGATCCTGAAACCCGATTGGCTCGAAACCAAATTAGATGGATAGATAACTGAACATATTAATTACTACCTGTTTGTCATTTCGCCAAATTATATACATATGTTTCATGATAAATCGTGCAAGTGAAAGAATGCGGTTTCATAACATCCTCATCATGTTTATATACTTGTTCACGCATCATATCATACCCATATCATTGTATTGATAACCTAGTGACATCGTGCATTTACCCAGTGTTAGATTTTAGTGTTGATTGTGGCAAGTACGTCAGTGTTCGTGTATTCGTGATTAAGTGAAAGTGATATGTACTTGTGCACAATCAGTGTCCCTTTTATTCTATTGCATTGTCGACGTCTGTGGGATGCGTGTACGTGTGACTATAAGTGGTATGGGACACTTATGGAAGCGCTTGCACGGATGTCACAGATAAGGCATCCGACACTGCCATTTATCTTAGGTATTAGTCGGGACGTGCTTGATGGAGGTCCTGCCTCCAGTTCTCGCGCAGACTTGTCACGGATCGATTAGTATTTAGGGTTATGGTTAGCGTTTGATGTAGACCACGGGGTGTGGGGTAGTTTAAGTGTGAGTTCAACAGAATCTCGGGAGTCCCATGCCGGCTTATATTTAGGGAGTTATATGGAGATTTACAGGGTACGTGATATATACACCGTGATACATTCGTTACATGTTGGGCCCGTGGTCCCTTGCCCTTGGGTTCTACCCTTGGGTGGAGGACACTCGCGAGTGGTTGACTCTCACACTTGGACTGACGATAGGCTTATTGACCTGTGCAGTGAGACTTAGAGACTGATAGGGTTACTGTCGTTTACATTCCTTATATACTGTGTTGACATACATGACATATCGTTATACTGCTTTACTGCTCCGCTGCATTTATCTCTGCTCATTTATATTCATGTTGTTATCGATTTACTGTTGTTCATATCCTTCACCACTGTTAGAACTGTTACTTGATTATTTATATTATATTGCTATTGTGTCGCTCTGACGACCTGAGTATGCATGCTCAGTGTGAGGAGAAGATTTAGCCTGGATCAGAACTAGACGTGCATCACAGATTTCTTGACTTACTACTCCGAGTTACTTTCGTTTGTTCCACTTCAGGTCAGTTTTTATTATTGAATTTTTCAGTTACTGCATTTCTCATTACCTGCGCATCGTTTACTGTTTACCATGATAAACTAGAAGCCGAAGTGTGACTACGGCAGGACATTTTCTTGACCGTAGGAGCATGGCTGGCCTTGTCTACCCCTCGTATTCCGTATTTTGGGAAGCGGGGCGTGACATGGTTTAGTTGGTATCAGAGCCCAGGTTTTGCATCGATTGGGATTGCAGTTTTCCGTGTACGGTTTAGCAATCTAAGACATCCTTCGGTTTAGGTTGTAAACTATCATTCTTGATTCATATTCACATCGTGCGTTCAGATATCCATTCACTATGGTTTCGGGTGACTTGACAAGGTTACGTGGTTGCAATTGCACTACCGTACTCTAATCAAGTAACTTAAAATCATATAGTTGATTCTCCACTTGTAATAAATTCAGCATCTCTGATATTTTTGAATCTTTGTCCTATCCATTTTGATTCGTAATCTTGTGACTTATATCATCCTCCAAATTGTTATTTCAGGATCATGTCTTCCAACGACTCTTCGTCTTTATCCGCTCCCCAGAATCAGACCGTTGAGATCCTGAGTGTACTGCAAGATTTGAAGAAAGCCCAGGAGCGAACGAACGACCTATTGACTGAAGGACTGAGAAGACCGGTGAGTCAGACCCCAGCGGGAGCATCCTATCATAAAGGGACCCCTATTAGACGAGGAAAAGAGAAGAAGATGAAGCGTCAACAGAAGCATCAGAAGAACCCTTGCTGTGGATATTGTAAGAGGCCAGGACACCTTCAGAGGGATTGTCGCCGTGCTCAAGGGAAATGTCTGATATGCGGTTCCAACAAACACCTCATCAACGGCTGCCCAGAAAGGAAAGAACTGCAAGGAAGAAACTCGTCCACACTCCCCACTTCTGCCAAGTGAGAATTGCCGCGTAGTTCGGACTTCGACGATAAGGCGGATCAAACGCAGGATTCAACCCACGCGACGAGAATACAATGTTACAGTAGTCGAAGAATGACTTTTCATGTTATCTACTTTCAGTAATGAAATTATCGTTTTTATGAATATTTCTTTCCATTTGAAATCCTGTATCCGCTGAACGTTTGATTGAATGCAATAAAACTTGAATCATAATATATGCATCATTCTCTTGTTTTCTCCTTATTCATACTCTTCGTTATCACAGCGTTTCTATCCTGATGTTCAGTTCCTGCAACCGCATATATACCTATACTTCATACCCTGAGCTTTATCTCTTGATATATCCCACTATCTAATCATGACTTTCTCTTCAGACCATGGCCCACCCTGGAGCAGCGCCGCATCTAGATGAGGATGCACAGTCATGCGTTTCTGTAGATCGCATACTGATGAGTCCTGATGACGAGATCAACGGTCCCCATGCCAACTTCGGAAACAACGACTCAGAGGACGAAGGAGTAGTCGCCCCAGAGTTTAACGCGTTAGCTGATTCCGACGAAGAAGAAGGAGATCCTGAAGAGAACCCTATAGAGGAAGACCCGATAGAAGAAGATCCCGAGGAAGAGCCGATAGAAGAAAATCCAGTGGAGGAAAACCCCATGGAAGAGAATCCAGAAGAAGAGAATCACATGGAATCGAAGCTCGATGAAGAAGCTCCATCAGAGGAAGAAGGACCAGATAATCAAGACCCTGTGGTGGAAGGACTTCCAATAGAGATGCCCGCGAGGCGATATGGAAATGGACGCCCCTACTTGAGTGCGCGAGCCTACCGCAACCTGCTGAATCTCCACAACCGCGACTAACGAAATTTCTTTTGTTGCTGTCTTCCTTGGCCAAATAAAAACTGTATATAGTTTAGGGCCATCCTTTCTTCTTGAGAATGCTTGGTTTGGAATCTTTTGGAAATTAATTGAATTGTTGAGTTCGTTAATCCATCGATCTTTTGTCCCTTGATGTTTGATATTTCTTCTGTACGATTATTCCCTCTAATCAGATCTGTCCGCCTCTACTCCTTACTTTGACTTAACCCTCACTCAGTTCAACCAGTATCACACCCGATCTTTTAGAGGTCCACCCTTCATCTCTCGTCTGTGCCCCGTTTGAGATTCTTTTGGGAGGAGAAAATTTTGGAGAAATTTCCGAGTTCGCTAACCCTTCACATCTTGATTCATATGTTACACCGACCGCTATCCTACCCATACTTCTTCCCTTGTAGTCATTTGTTGTTCGCCCTTACCTTCTGTGCTGATCCGATCCTAATCCCCTTGGTCCTCAGCCTAAAGCCGCCACACTCCGACTTTTGATTGAGCCACACTTTCTGGTAATCACTACCCTAGCTAGCCCTGGTCATATTGGTGATTTCTCTATTACCCCAGATATATTTAGAGACATTATTATTCAAGGTTTAGTTTTCATTATTTTAAATTTATCGAAGAGTGTGTGTGTTTGATTACTCGGTTTTAAGTATTTTAAGTACACTATTAGTACTCTCTTTTTCAGTAGCGCAACCTTACACCGCGCATATTTTGTTCCATGTTCCTTATTTTCACGATACGAGTTTTCTAAGTTATTTTAAAACTATCTGATCGATATATCGTCCTAAAAATGTTTTGACCTACAGACAAAATTTTTCATCATCTTATTGTCGTTTTATTTTCGAGTGATGTGCCCATACTTACTATTATGAATGGTTGAGCTTTATATTTATTATCTCTGTTTGCTATTTTGATATACTTAGATGTGCACACATTTTGCTTTCGATTTTATTGAACATGCATTGCTTATTTCCATTCGTTATTGTTATCTATATTCTCGTGTACTTATAGTTTGTCCTTATAGTTGTTCCTGCCGTATACTCATTTAAATTCTTTCTGTTGTATATTGTTCTTGCATGTATATATATATGTCTTCACAAATTTCATTCACCCGTTTTAAGTAAACCATTATGAAGTAGTTTATGATATGGTAGCTTTCGTTTTTGATTTTACAACTGGTCGTTTAATCTTAAATTTCGAGGACGAAATTTTTGTAAGGGTGGTATGATGTAATACCCAGTTCTTTTTGTACGTTTATACCCGTATTTTCTTTTTACCTATAAAATTTTATTTATAACTATTCATTATTTTAAAAAATTTTCAATCTATTTTAGTTCTCCACCCCCTATTTTATTTTCCCAGCCTATTCCATTTTTCATATTAAAATCTTAATTCTGGCCGAGCCTAAATCTTTTGGAAATGGAAATCCTTTTATTTTGCGAGCCTAGCAGCCGGCCCCCTTCCAATATTCATAATCCCTTCTTGTGATGAACCCAAACCATATTCTTTTATACCTTATATTTTCTTTATCCTAAGCCTACCTATTTATCTAATTAATTCATTCAAATTTTCTCAGCCATTTCCTTATTTTTGTATGAAGCGCTAACCTTATTTATTCCCACAACCCAGACTTTAATTTCCTCACCCCGTTTTAATTCTCAGCCCACACATTTTTTCCCTAAATAAAATTCCTTTCTTTTTCCCTTTTCCCTTAAATTTTCCCGGCCCCTTTCTCTTCACTTTTTCTATTTATTTCTGGCCCAGCACTCCCCGAGCCCACCTCCTAAAATTCTTTGTTGAAGGAATTTCCTACGCGGCCCGGCCCATCACTCCCTTTCTCTTTAAATTCTCTATATTTTCTCATTATCTTTTCTAGCCCAGCCCACCAAGCCCGTGACCCCTCCTTCAGCCCACGCCCTTCCTTCCCGTACCCAACCCGCTCCACTGTGCATCTTCTCTAATCCCCAACGGCTCTTTCCCGTTCGCGCGCGCTCCTCGCGCCGCCTCCTCCGCCTGCGCCCATGTCGACGCGCACGTTTTCCCCCACGACCCTCTCTCCTCGTCTCCCCATCTCTTCCCCCTGACTTCCAGCACTCCCTCATTCCACCCCTCTCTCGAACCCGCACTCCCATTCTAGTCCCTGCAATTTTTCCCTCACGACGACGACGACGAACAATTCCCAATTATTCCATCACCTCCTCCACGTCGTCGTCATCATCATCGCTGCAGGCACCCACCTCTGGCCTCCTCCTTCTTCCTCAACCCCTCCTCGACTCAAACCTCCCCTCTCTCTCCCGTGGAAATCTCCGGCCACCTCCTCCACCACCGTCGCTCACCCGCTCGTTCTCCCTTCTCGCTCTTCCCCCTCAGCCCCGCCGAGTCTCTCCCTCTGCTCCCTCTCTCTCTCCCCTGTTCCTCCCTCCTCCTCTGCATCTCACTCTCCCTCTCTCTGTATCATCTCTCTCTCTCTCTCTGTCTCAGCACTCCCCTCTGTCTCTCTCTAATACTCTCTCTCCCTCTCGTTTTCCCTCTCTTTCTCTCTCTCTCAGCCTGCTCTCTCTCAGTCTCCCACTCTCTCTCTCACTCTCTCAGTCTCTTCTCTCTGTGCATCTCTCCCTCTTCCCCCTTCTCGCACTGTCTCTCTCTCTCTCTCCCCTTCATTGCTTTTCCCTAACTCTCTCACAAAAAACCCACATAAAACACATTCCTTTACAAACACCCTCCGTACACGCTGCCGGAGCGACGCCGTCGGCCGTCGGCAACCCCAACACTCCTCAGGCGAACCAGAGAGCACCCCCTAAGCTTCCAGTGCACGCAAAACGACTCCGGGAAAACTCCGATGGGAAATTCGTGTTTCGAACTAAGCTCGCGGGAATCCGGTACGTGGCGTATATCGCGCGATCGTGACGAAGTTGCTGCCCTGCGACCCCGAGACTTCTTCCAGGCAAGTTTTTACTTGCTTACATGCTATTTTATTTAAGTTATAATTGTTAAATGCCTAGATTATAAAGTTACGAGTCTAAAACTATTATGTGCTGTATCTGTTCGATGCTTGGTCCCTTAGGAAAACATTATCAAAATTGACGGAACTAAATAGTGTAAGTTGGCCTTTAGGGCTGTGAACATGGTGTGTGAATTTTGTTGGATGATGTAATCGATAACGACTAAAACAACTACCCCCAAGTTTGATCGTAAAACTGTAATTTTGTTGCACCTGAAAATAGTTAAATTCATCATAAATCATATACATATTAGAATGGTGCGTTCGAGGGCTTAAATCGAAGCTAACTCGACGAACTTTAACCCTATGCTAGTTTCCAGACATTCCTGTACCTAAATCGTGATGATAATTGTATCGGAGTGCGACTCTGGACTGCAGTCCAGAGCGACTCAAATTGTGCTTGCTGTCCCGTAATGGATACCATAGGATTTCCTTAACTCGTAGGTTGCGGAACTCTGCTGCTTATTGTAGGTAACTCTGATAGCTAGACAATACAATTGGTCTCATTCTGTTTCGTTACCGTTTGATATTTAAACTGTAATTTAGAAGATCGGGACGCATAACAGTCCCAACAAAATCAGAACTGACATATTAGTGTTAAATAGATTGTAACTCCTAACGTACAGACGCGATTGAAGATCCGTTTGTTGCGTTGAAAACTTTACTGAAAACCCTAGAATTCATCCAACTGTAGCGTCGCTAAATTATGATCCCAACAGGGGTTAAAATGCGTTGCGAAATGGATTCCTGATTCTGAAACCGGATTTCCAGCCGCGTGCGCTTAAAATGAAACAGTTATAACTAATGATCCTGAAACCCGATTGGCTCGAAACCAAATTAGATGGATAGATAACTGAACATATTAATTACTACCTGTTTTTCATTTCGCCAAATTATATACATATGTTTCATGATAAATCGTGCAAGTGAAAGAATGCGGTTTCATAACATCCTCATCATGTTTATATACTTGTTCACGCATCATATCATACCTATATCATTGTATTGATAACCTAGTGACATCGTGCATTTACCCAGTGTTAGATTTTAGTGTTGATTGTGGCAAGTACGTCAGTGTTCATGTATTCGTGATTAAGTGAAAGTGATACGTACTTGTGCACAATCAGTGTCCCTTTTATTCTATTGCATTGTCGACGTCTGTGGGATGCGTGTACGTGTGACTATAAGTGGTATGGGACACTTATGGAAGCGCTTGCACGGATGTCACAGATAAGGCATCCGACACTGCCATTTATCTTAGGTATTAGTCGGGACGTGCTTGATGGAGGTCCTGCCTCCAGTTCTCGCGCAGACTTGTCACGGATCGATTAGTATTTAGGGTTATGGTTAGCGTTTGATGTAGACCACGGGGTGTGGGGTAGTTTAAGTGTGAGTTCAACAGAATCTCGGGAGTCCCATGCCGGCTTATATTTAGGGAGTTATATGGAGATTTACAGGGTACGTGATATATACACCGTGATACATTCGTTACATGTTGGGCCCGTGGTCCCTTGCCCTTGGGTTCTACCCTTGGGTGGAGGACACTCGCGAGTGGTTGACTCTCACACTTGGACTGACGATAGGCTTATTGACCTGTGCAGTGAGACTTAGAGACTGATAGGGTTACTGTCGTTTACATTCCTTATATACTGTGTTGTCATACATGACATATCGTTATACTGCTTTACTGCTCCGCTGCATTTATCTCTGCTCATTTATATTCATGCTGTTATTGATTTACTGTTGTTCATATCCTTCACCACTTTTAGAACTGTTACTTGATTATTTATATTATATTGCTATTGTGTCGCTCTGACGACCTGAGTATGCATGCTCAGTGTGAGGAGAAGATTTAGCCTGGATCAGAACTAGACGTGCATCACAGATTTCTTGACTTACTACTCTGAGTTACTTTCGTTTGTTCCACTTCAGGTCAGTTTTTATTATTGAATCTTTCAGTTACTGCATTTCTCATTACCTGCGCATCGTTTACTGTTTACCATGATAAACTAGAAGCCGAAGTGTGACTACGGCAGGACATTTCCTTGACCGTAGGAGCATGGCTGGCCTTGTCTACCCCTCGTATTCCGTATTTTGGGAAGCGGGGCGTGACACAATCAGGAGACTTGGGTCGGGAGATTTGCTACGACATTTGCCAGCTCGTCGACTTTGAAATGGACCTTAGCCATCTTTTCATCCCTGTCCTGAAGTTGACTTTGAAGCTATTGGAATAATACTTGTTCTATAGTTCCGGGTATGACAACGGTGTCATCCTTACCGCCTGAGCTTGATTCAGCATGAACCACAGGTTCCTTTGGCTTAATGGACTAAGCGAGCTCTTCATCATTTGGATCGAGCCGATGTTGGATGGCAACAACTGCGTCATTGTCATGGTTATAAGGCATAGGAGGACTTGTTCTTCTGAGCTCCATCATATAGACCGTATGGGTTGTGTACCCGTCTATTGCTTCTTCATTGGCAATGTTGCACGCTTGGCTTTTATCTTGTTGCCTTGGTCCGCTTTTTTCAGAGAAAGGCAGATGTCTGATAGAATCAGGTTCCCGAAAGACTTCGCTTTCCGTTTGTATGAAATTGGCGGTCGCAGCTTGATTGTTTGTTATCACGCCAGGGGACAATGATATTTTTTCCGCCTTATATTGTTTCTTGACCCAATCCTTGAAGATGCAACAGTCTTCAATAGTGTGCCCTAGAACTTGGTGGTATGGGCAAAAATTGGGATGATCAGTCCTGCTCGCTTCACTTAGCCTTTTTGGTTCTGGTAGCCGCAGGCCATTCTTCAGAGCATCTTTGAAAATTTTGTGGAGCTTGTCCTTTCTGAAAGAGTAGACCTTATTTCTTCTTTCCTCCAAAGTTAGCTCTCGAGATTTGTTAGTCTTTGCTCCACCCGCTCTCTTCTTATTTAGAGAATCCGTGCTGTTGGAACTTTCACTTTTCCGGTTGTCGTCCCTCCGATATTTCGGTCTGTTTGTGAATTGGAGATTTTGAGTGGACTCGGGCTTTGAGCGTTCCAACATTGAACTTTCTTGGTCAGCTATTGGAATGTTTTGAGGCCTGCGGTGCAAAGGAAAGGTTCCATCCAGTCTTTCAGATTTTCTATGAGAAAACTAACGGACTGGTCTTGCTCTATCGGCGGTTCACATTTGACGGAGAGATTGTTCCACCGGGTTATAAAATCCATGCTGCTTTCGTTGTTTTTTGGCTTGGTCCTTACGAGGTCGGCGATAGTGATCTTATCGCTGACACTCATGAACCTCTGTCGAAACAAAGATTCCATTTGGATGAAAGTTGTAATGGAGCCATCCGATATGCTAGCGTACCAGTCGAAAGCGAAATCGGTTAAGCTATT
The DNA here is from genome assembly GCA_030015575.1 of Agapanthus africanus. NCBI lineage: Eukaryota > Viridiplantae > Streptophyta > Magnoliopsida > Asparagales > Amaryllidaceae > Agapanthus > Agapanthus africanus. Next base: position 746,751,756 of record CM057341.1, on the reverse strand, counting down.
AATGAACTGGCGGAGGAGAAGCGCATCATTGCCCCTAATATTCCCGCATGAGGCTTTAAAGTGGGCGATGTGCTGATTCGCATTTTCCGTCCCGTCAAATCTTCCGAATTTGGGGATGACATAGACGCCAGGAAACTCTACCAGATCATACTGAGCAGGATACGGTCTCCCACTACTGCTTATATCTTTTTGCGTTTCGGCTACCAATGTTTTAACTTTGTTGGAACCCAAATCAATGATTTGATCTTGAGTTAGCGGACTACTATCATCGATAGCCAAGACATTTTCCGAGATAGGATGCGACTGACTTTCATGCGGTCCGCCCACCTTTGGATTTAAGGGAATAAGCGTCGGCTATCTTGAGACACTATTTCCCGGTTCATGAGCAGAACCCTGCGCTTGATTGGACGGCTGAGAGGCAACTTGGGTCGTGAGCTGCATCACGACATTCGTCAAGTCGTCAATTGTGGAGTATAGTTTGTCCATCTCCTTGTCTTTGTTTCTGAGCTGCTTCTGGAGCTCTTGGAGAAGTTGCTGCTCCGCAGTCTTAGGATGAAAGATTATCTCATCTTCACTTTCCGAGCCTGACTCCTCATGAATCGAGGGATCTCTCTGCTTATCAACCTCACTGGGAGGGTTTTCATTACCTTCCAGATGAGGCTGGTCATGGGAAGTGGAAGCCATATTCGCCCCAGACGGGTTTGAGATGTGGTGGTTCCATCTTTGCTCTTGCTGCGTGTGCCCACCATATAGACAGTGTAGACCACATGTACATCCATCTCTTTATCTTTGGTGGGGTAACCCTATTCTTGGAACCTCATGAAGTTCAGCCTAGCATGAGCCCTAGCCCTTTTGTTGGCTCTGTATCTGAGACTTTTCTGTCTTCGCTTCTCGATTTTGAGGGCTTGACGGGCATCCGTCATCCAGAAAGCCATCGTGAGTCGATTGACATGAAGCTTAGAGAAGATACCTGATTGAGCAGTCATCAAGGGCACCGCCAGAGCTTGCTCAAAATGCCTTGTTGGTGTTGATGGCCTTTCCCCCGGCTGGGGCTAAGGAAAGTCGTTCAAACACCGACTTGTGTTTGGGTTGGGGCGCCTTCGAGACCACCACATTTGGCCTCTTACCTTTCGAGGGCGGTCTGTCTGTTACTGGAGCTTGAGGAGCTGGGATGGCGCTAACTGGCACGAACAGAATAGAGCCAAATGGTAGCAGCAGCTCCTCCCACTGTTGCCCGAGACTGGCCAGGAGGACCGTCCTGGCGTCCATCTTCATCGTGTAGGAGATGTGAGCTGTGTTGAGAGCTGAGCTTGCCCTTAAAGACATTTTGTTACATTCGAAGATTGCAGTTGAAAGTCGTTAACCTGCAAATAGAAGCATGATTTCAGTACAAACAATCAATGTATATGTTGATTGAGCTCGCACGGATGTTTAACCCGAAATATGGGAGGAGAGATCAGTCCCACCGGGCGTGCCAGAATCTGTAGGGTGTCTTTCGTCACCCTATTGAGATGGGAATACGTGCGCGCTTGTCAGGCGTACTACAGATTCCCCCTGCCTAGGGTAGACGGGGGTTTATTGATTGTGGGGATCTAAATCTCCGGCAGCCGCGGACTAACTGCCGTTAATTACCCCTCACCTTTGAAGTGAGGGAACCTCCGATTGACGGGTCAAACTGGTCAAACGAACTCAATGTACAGTGTTGTGTTTTGAGGGATTTTGGATATGTCAGGGGCCCCGTAGAGTTTTACGGGGGTTTGGTGTGGAGTGCATGAAAAATGAAGGGTGAGGAGCGTCTTAAAGACGCGTGCATGGCACGTGGGCACTGGAAGCCCACATGTCACGTGTCCAGCGTGTGAGTGCTTGGCGCCCACGGGTCACATGCCTGACACATGGGCGCTGGGCGTCCGTGGGTCACGCCAGCGCCCACGGGTCCCGTGCGCAGCACGCGACCGCTGAACGCCAGCGGGTCACGTGCGCAGCACGCGACCGCTAGGCGCCAGCGGATCATGTGAGCTGCGCGCGACCGCTGGGCGCTGGCAGGTCACGTGAGCTTACGCGACCACTGGGCGTAAGGCACATGTGGGAGCTTAGCGCCCATGGATCGTGTGCCCTGCATGTGACCGTTGGGTGCTAGCGGGTTACGTGAGCTGCACGCGACCGCTAGGCGCAGAGCGCTTGCAGGTCGCGTAAGGTGCACGTGGACGCTTAGCGCCCGCAGGTCGCGTACCCTACACGTGAACGTTGGGTGCCAGCGGGTCACGTGAGCTGCACGTTACCGCTGGGCGCTGAGCGCCTGCCAGTCGCGTGAGGCGCACGTGAGCGCTTAGCGCCCGCGGGTCGCGTACCCTGCACATGACTGTTGGGTGCCCGCGAATCACGTGCGCGGCACGCAATCGCTAAACGCCCGTGAGTCGCGTGAACGAAAAAGAGGCTTAGCCCCTGAATTAGGAGTTGAACTCCCAAGGGGTTTTGGAGTTGAAATTCTAACGGGGATTATGTATAGATTTGGAGTTAAACTCCTAAAAAGGGGTTTGATTTATGGAGTTAAACTCCAACAAATCTTGAATAGAGTTAAACTCCTAAAAATCTTTGGATCTTCTTTTGAGCCTCGGATCCTCCCGGAATGGGATTTTTGGAGATGGGTATCTTTTTTCTTCCTCTCCGTTGGTTGGATCTTGGAGGAAAAGAGGATGTGAGATTTAAAATCTTTCATTTTTAAGGATTTGATGGCAGATCTGAGCTCCCCTTCAAAGGTTTTATGGTGAAAAACTATTTATTTTTGAAAAAAGAAAAATTAAACTCTTAATTTAATTCAAAAGGAGAAGAAGGTTTTAGAACCTTGAGCAAGGAGAAGGAGGCACAGACACTAAATTTTGGAAAGAATGAATTGTTGTTTCATTTCATCATCATGTTGCCTTTTATTGACTTACAAATTTACATATAGCCCCTTGGGCTTTACAAAATGGCATTTTTGCCCATCCCATAGCTCATGTGCTCATTTCTTTTGCACATGAGCCATGGGCTTTACAAAAATTTGGCTTTATGCCCATTTTTCTTACATCCTTGTATGAAAATTACATCAAAATGATTTATTACACAATTTTCATTTTGACATGGGGGAGGCTGGCCGCGGGGCTCGACTGGGGCATGGGCCCACTTGGCCTGGGCTTGGGCCCACCTGGCTTGGGATTGACTTTGACTTTGACTTGGTCAACCGGGATATAATTTTTTACCCCAACAGACCACACTACCCCGATTCAAAGAAAGCGGTCGCAGGCTAGCGCTCTACACCATCTCGTGAGTATTTTTCGTTTAAGAATATACATTTTCTTTGTCGTAAAGTACTTATTAAAATAAATTCTAATTTTATCGTAGAAATAAAAAAAAACCGCCAACTGCACTACTGCCAACGAACGGTCCGCGTTACACAGGGGTACAGACAAGCACATGATAAGTTTCATATAATCAAGTTGATTCTGTATTTAAGTTAACACGTTTATATATATATATAATGGATGAATGAGGCCCTAGGAGGCTTTTTGCGTTAGGTGGCGGCAAAAAATACGCCCTCCGCCATTTTATTCGACAATCGGTATCTTCCAACTTGATATTCATTCTTTAATTTGTCGATACACCAAATTTTATATGATCACAACACCATTTCACCGTTGATTTAGCAATGTAAAAAGTTCTATTGTTGGCAAACCGTTAATTTTGCACCCTGTAAATCAACGGTGAAATGGTGTTTTAATCATATGAAATTTGGTGTATCAACAAATTAGAGTATGGATATCAAGTTGCAAGGTGCCGACCGTCAAATAAAATGGTGGAAGGCGTACTTTTTGCCGCTGCCTAACGCAAATATATATATATATATATATATATATATATATATTCTTCACAGACCCAATTTCACGGGAGGACGGACGCCTTAGGACTTATTCCCGACAACTCGATTACCGTCATTATCCCTATTTTGGATTCGATCTCCCGCGGACATCATGGTGGCCATGAGCGTGGGGTTGGTCCCGGGGCCCACCGATACTTTGCTAGACATTCGTCCGTCCACGAGTACATTGTGGTCCAGACGCGGACAATTGCTCCAGCTGCGTTGCAGGAGGAGATTCATCGGCTCCTAGATTGGGTAGAGCGGTAAAAAGAGCGGGTGGATACGCTTGAGGCACGGATCGAGAAGTTTAGACGGTCGAACGCGGATTCCATCAGGCAGGCCATACGAGACGAGTTTAGGAGTATGTTCAGGTTACGGGAAGATGGAGGTGGATCGTCCCAACGACCATAGATGTCATGCCTCGCTTCCCAATATACGATGACGGAGACGTGGCAGGCACGCGACGTATTTACTCAGAAATAAATACGTTAAGATGCACAAGAAATAACAAGAGATATAAAATGAACAACAACTTTTATTAACATTCATTTTTACAATACACTGCTTTGAAAAGGAAAGTACAAAGATATAAAGCAATGCCTAAACAGTGGCATATGAAATGAAAAGTAAGTACAAAGAAGCTAGAAGTCCTGCTACTTGGTGAACCGGTCCATGTCCTCCTGGTTTGGCTTGATCTCAACAGAGTCCGGTCCTCCTGACGAACAGTCCAAAGAAAGAAAAGACAGAAATATCGTCAACGAATTAGCGCTCGGTAAGTCCCAAAAGAAAGAGAGCAATATGGTAAGTATTGAGAATTGAACTGTTAAGGTGTACAGGTATAAGATTGCTATTCTAACGTAGTTTTTTGTAGCTTGGTACAGAAGGTATTAGTGTATACGAGAGAAGTCCATCTTACCCCATGGACTATAGTAACATGTAGTACAAAGCCCCGTCAAAACCCACGGGACAACGGCACGAGAGTTCATGTATAGTGATCATCTCATGCCACTTTTAATACATTCCGTACCAATCTACCCCTTTAACCCCGCATAATATTTTGTATAGATTATAAGGCTTGTCAAGACCATGGATACAAGTTGTTCAAGTAGTCAAGTTCAGGATGTAAGCTTGTAGTCATTTCAAGTTATAGCCATGGTTCGGTCAAGTCAGGTCTTGTATTCAAGTATACATGTTAGAGTTTGGATTCATATTTGAATTAGATTCTGGTTTGAGTTTGAATTCAAGTTTGACTTAGACTCAGACTTGAGTCAGACACTTAGAACTGATTTGGATCCTGAATTAGATTCGGGAGTTCCGGTAACTGTTGCATATGAACGGCAGGATTTGTGCTTTTTTTCAAGACAATTACCATTGATAACACCGTTAAGTTTTTCTACCTTAAATAGGCAAGCACTCACTTTCTCCGGCTCCTTGAGCTTCAAGAGAATTGATCCCGCTTAAACCCATATTTACTAAAGTTCTTAATAGTGTTTTATATAGCTCGAGAGGGTTTATGAAAAATATTTTTAATATATAGTTTCAAAATAATCTCGAGAAGTTATTTATATTATTTAGGGTTTTCATGGATATGAATTTTAAGGGTCTAAGGTATTTTAGTGATAATTACCTTAACTTCATGGTATTTTGCTGTAAAACTTGACTTTTGTTGGTATCTTGATAGTATTTTTATGAAACTTGTAATTCTTTCCTTTGAAAAAAAATAAGGTTATTTTATTTTGAAAATATATGGATTTTATAATATTTATATAATTATTAAAAATTAATTTTATTATTAAGTAGAAAATCGTGTTTTTCTTAAAAATCGTATTAAAAACCTTTCGAGACCGAATGCTCCGTGAGGAGATCTGCATCTCGCTCTATTAGCCCAAGGATGTGTGATAATCTGCACCATCTAATAGTGGGTCCCCTAAAAAGGGTTGTAGAGGTTTATTTGCAAAGGAATTTTAAAATACAATTCCAAAGAAAACCGTTTTTATAGTATATGGTATTTTAAGAAAATATTGTGTTCGTAACTAAAATACGCTCAAAAAGTATCGTACTGTAGAAACCATGTGTGTATGTGAGGGTAGGTCATTACCCCGTGAAGTTTTCTAAAGGTATAATTAAGTAAAACACTTAAATATGGTAGATACAAAGTTCATAGTATTTTAATATAAAAGTTGATTTAAAGATATGTTTCATGATATTTTTGAGTGAAAGTTTGTTCTAAACATTAGTTTTATATTAACAAGTAAGGTGTAGAAATATAAATAAGCAATGCATAAGAAAAAGTATAATTTCTAGGGTTTAAAATAAAATGTCGGTATTAACTCCACTTACCGACATGTTTTGAAAAAAGAGATTTTTAAAGAGAAAGAAGAGAGATTGGGTGGGACTTACTAGCTAGTTATCCTAAGAAAAGATAGAAGTAGGGAGTGTTGAACTTCGTGGCGTCGCAGGGTCGCCGGAATTTGCTTCGATACTCGCCGGAAGTTGATCTCTTGCTAACTCCAGTTGTACTCTTCCTGTACTTAGAAAACTTTGAGAATTTTGGCTATAATTTTCAGAATGAGAAAGGATTAGGACATGAAGTAGTATTTATAGTGTGGAATTAGAGTTTTGGAATTAAAAAGATGAATTAAAATGCATTAAAAAGATAATAAATGGGAAATTGAGAGATCTCTATTTGATTGCAGAGTAATCAAACAGTGCAGGGAAGTTAAGGGTGGGCCAAGAGACTTGTGTGCAAAGCCCGAGGCTCATTGCCCACGGTTGGACCGTCGGTGCCGGCTCAAAGATGATTTCCGCCGGTCGATATGTGGAGGGGATACGTCGGATTTTGGATACGTGTACATATCTGTATTTAAACCATTTTCCACACTTATTTTTTCAGACTTTTTATATTTATGTGCATTGCACGTATAAATTTTTGGACTTCCAAAAAATTTAAAAGAAAAATCAGAAAAATATAATGTATCTGATGGGATTCGAACACAAGAGTTATGTCACAGCAGTGCAAGACTTTACCAGTAAGCTACAAGTTATTTCTTGCTATTTTTAAATAAAAATTAACTTATAAATTGTACTCAAACTTGTAAACTCCTTTCTGTATATTAAATTGAAAATTTTCGTATAGTAAATTCAGAGTCGTTACAATAGATTATTGATTTGTTGATACAAACATTTGTTTTATTGGTTTATTAATTATATTGTTAGGTGTATATATTTTGTTTATAATTGTGTGTGATTCTAATCATATTACTTCTTGATTATTATAATTGCGTGAGATTTGATCATGTTATTATTATTTATTGCTGGTTGTAAATAAAAGTAGCAAGCGTGGGACGCGTAGATTTCTGATTTTAAAAAAATTGATAATATATTTGGTCACGGTTTTAACCGTGACCAAAAGTTATATGGTCACGGTTATAACCATGATCATAGGTTATAGTTACGGTTATCTGCTAGTAGCAGGTATCCTTCATTATAGTTTCATCTTACGGTCATGGTATGAACCGTGACCATAGGATCTATATAGTCGTGGTCACCTGCTAGCAGCAGGTATTTTTCATTACAGTTTCACCTTATGGTCACCGCTTAAACCATGACCACGGTTTAAACCGTGACCAGATAAATGGTCACCGTGACTACATATGTGGACCCCACACAGATCTGATTTAGTTGTTTGGAACTTTTTTGGTAACACCAAGTGTCTGGTCACAGTTTTAACCGTGACAATAAAAAACTATGGTCACAGTTTTAGACGTTACTAGGTTTTTCGTGACGGGATTTTAGGCAACGGATGTGTCACGGTTTTAACCGTGACCAAAACCTTAAGCTATAGTAGTGATAGTCCAAACATCCTTTAATCAAATTAGTTTCGTTCCATTAATAACACAAACTTTTTAGCATTTGCCCGATGCACATCAAATTAATAAAATAGAAATATAAAATATAAAAAGATATTTTAATATTGTTATTAATATATATCTACGTTAATTACTTTAGATTGAGAATTATTTATTAACCCAAATTTTTGGACAAAGTATGGGGAATTGGGATTCGCCGGAGTAGAATCGGGCTTGCGGCCGCCGGCGTGGATTCAAGGTCGCCAAAGTGGGGTCATTCTCGCCGCGAAGGGTCGGACTCGACGGTAGCAGTGGCAATAGAGAAGAGTTTTTTTACTTCTTCTTTCTTTATTATTTTGCAAGGGCATTTTGGTCAAGTAATACAACTTTTGGAGGAAAAACTTAATGGAAGTTAAGTGAGAAGGTGTAGATTTTAAACAATAGGAAGGTACCTGCTTTTGGGTTAATGATTCGGATTTCCTGTATTTAAGCCTCTGGTTTTTTTTTTCATATTTTTAACTATTTTAGTGCAAGCCTTACAAAAAAAGGCAAGCCAAGAATCTTTCACATGTGAGACTGAAAAAGTAGTACCCGTGGCTAATAATTTCTGTGTTATTTTTTTTTTAGGAAATAAAAATTAAAACCACCTCCGACTAACTTTATTGATGCTTATAAAATATGTGCCACAATGTTCATTTTCTTACGCCTTCTTCTCCTCTTCAATGATCTATGTAACATGTGTTGATATCGTGGAGTTCTCTCATGTTGAAACGGCTCATAATTATGTTGAACCGGCTTAGAACATGTTTGGAATTATCAATTCTTCTCTGTTCGTATGACACGGCTCATTAAAATGTTGAGCCGGCTCAAAGTCATCATACGCGGGTTTTTTGTGCGAACCGTATGTTTTGGTAATACCGTTTAATCCTAATTTAAATAGAATTAGGGTTTGGTTATAAATAGGATTTCTTATTAGAGAAAATTATGATTCTATTGAGAGGGGCTTTAAATCGTATGGAGAGAGCGTGGCGGCTAAGAGAAATTAGAGAGATTTGAAAGAAATCTCCTAGGGCTTTCTCTTGGAGTATTCTTGACTAAAGATCTTATAGAAGTTTTGCAGATTCCGCTCTGCCGGGAACCAGTCATACGGTGGGTGAATCTCGTAAACAAATACCGTGTCTCTCTCTGATTTGATTCTCTTATTCTTGTGTTATTTTATCTTTCGTTGTATATTGCATATTGCGTGGTTGGTCGTTTAGCATAGTTCTTGCTTCTCCCGTTTTATTCCCCCCAATGAGCGGTATCAGAGTATAAGAAACCGAAGGGTTTTCGATTCTACGGTCTAAATTTACGGTGAATGACGACACTTGTGTCCTCTCCCCATCTTCATAAATTGTAATTTCAAAGGTGTTGGTTCAAAGATCCGAGGCAGAAGGTTAAGTTTGCTGTGGTGGTAAACGAAAAATTGCCAAGGATAAGATCAGAATCGAGAAGTTTAATGGTCATAATTATGGTTGGTGACGTATGCAGATGGAAGACTACCTATATCGGAAAAATTTGTATCTTCCGTTATTGGGTGACAAGACCGAAAAAATGTCTGATGAAGTATGGAATCTGCTGGATAGGAAAGCCCTGACGACGATTAGGCTATCGTTGACTCCGCAAGTAAGCTTTAATATTTCGAAGGAGAAAACAACCATAGGCTAATGACGACATTAGAAAAATTGTATGAGAAACCTTCAACGTCAAATAAGATAATTCCGATGAAGAAGTTTTTCAACATGAAGATGGCAGAAAACGGTTCGGTGATAGAGCATATGAACGAGTTCAACAGTGTGAAAAGCCAACTCGAATCAGTCTCAATCACGTTTGAAGATGAGATTAGAGCCTTATTGTTTCTATGTTCGTTACCGGAGAGTTGGAAAAACCTGGTTATGGCAGTCAGCAACTCAATCTCAGGGTCTCTCACGTTTAATGATGCGATGAGTTGCATATTAAATGATGAGATGAGAAGAAAAACTGTGAATGGAAGTTCGGGAACTTCTGCACTCTAAGTAGAGAACCGTGCCAGGATAATAGAAAAGGGAAGGAAGAAGGGTAAGTTAAAGAGCCGAGAAAATTCAAAAGGAAAGATCCAAGGTGACTGTTGGAACTGCGGAAAGAAAGGTCATAAGAAGAAGTACTACAGACTCTTGAAGAAAGAAAAAGACTTAGATGAAAGGTCATATGATAAAGAAGCCAATGTAGTGTTTACACATGAACAAGGAGAACATGGATTTTTTTCTTTCGGTGAGTGAGAGTACAAAGGGAGATATCTGGTTTCTAGATTCAGGGGCATCCATTCACCGCACTTCAGGTCAGCATCACTTTAGTGATTATGTTCAAGAGGATCTTCGGCATGTGACAATGGAAAACGTTCAGCCGTGCAAAATCTTTAGAAAATGGACGATTATATTGCATCCATCAGGAGGAGGTCAGATAAAACTGAAAAACGCTAGACACATACCAGATCTAAAGAAGAGTCTAATATCTACAAGTCAGCTGGACAACGAAAGGTACGTTACGGTATTTGGGAATTCTCCGTGGAAGCTTTCCAAAGGATCATTAATAGTCGCAAGAGGTAAATTGTTCGGTTTATTGTATTCCTTCAGTGAAAGCAGTGGCGTTTCGATTGCATTGACGACAGGTTCAGATGCGGATTCTCATACTTCGTTGTGGCACAAAAGTTTCGGGTGCCTTAGAGAGAAGAATATAAAGATTCCTCAGGGTAAGGGGCTTTTATCTGGGCTGAAGAAGGTAGAGTTAGGACTTTGTGAGAGTTGTGTTTGTGGAAAGCAAAGTGCACTTAGGTTTCAGATTGGCGATGTAGAAAAAAATACTAAGAAGCTAAAGTTGGTGAATACGGATGTATGAGGACTGACATCTATAGAGTCTTATGGTGGAAATCGGTAGTTCGTTATGTTCATCGATGATGCAAGCAGGAAGACCTGGGTTTATGCAATGAAGAAGAAGTCTGATGTGTTTGGTCACTTCAAACACTGGATTACAGAGGTGGACAACCAAACAAGGATGAAGGTTAAGTGTAGTCTGACAATGGCTAGGAGTATTGCACACAAGAGTTCGAGGGGTTTTGCTCATAGAAGGGTATACGTTGGTTAAAAACGGTACCAGGAACACCGTAACAGAATGGAATTACTGAAAGGATGAACATGAAGATTCTAGAGCAGGTAAGGAGTATGACCTTGTATGCAGATGTGCCCAAGGCAGCCGCTGTCGATGCTGCTCTGTATCTGATCAATCGAAAACCGGCAAGTGCACTCGATGGAGAAATTCCGGAAGAAATTTGGTCAGGTAAACCAGTAAGTTACTCGCACCTTAAAGTTTTTGGTTACATTGATTATCCGTTGATAGATAAGGCGGAAAGGAGTAATCTTGACTCCAAGTCAAGAAAGTGTGCATTCATTAGTTATAGAGGAGATGAGTTCGAATATCGGCTGTGGGATTGCTCAAGTAAGAAGATAATACGGATCCGGAACGTCGTATTTGATGAGAAACACTTGTACAAGAAAGCAAAGCAAACCAATGTTAAGAATAGTGCAATATCTAAGTTCGTTGAGTTAGATGAAACTCAGGAGAATGGTCAGGTGCCTACAGGTGCAGATCAGAATATGGAGGAGACAAGCACTGTGGTGCAAGATCGGGTTCAAGAACCGGTTGAAGACCAAGTTCAAAAACCAAATGTCTTAATTATGAGGAGATTTACACGTGAGAAGAGACAACCTGAAAGATTAGTTACCGACTTTATATTGTACACTGATTCGGGAGAACCCGAATCCCTCACAGAAACGATGCGGGACAGTGCTAGCAAGTAGTGGGAGCAAGCCATGGTCGAAGAGATGGATTCTTTGAAAAAGAATCATATATGGGATCTAGTGAAGCTACCCAAGGGTCGAAAGGCGTTGCTGAATAGGTGTATGTACAGAATCAAGGGTTAGGGTTAGGGTTGGCCTTGATGGTATGAAGCGCTATAAAACTCTTTTGGTAATCAAGAGATATGCGCAACAGTATGGAATAGACTATCAAAAATATTTTCCTACGGGATGAAGATGACTTCAATTTGGGTTATACTTAGTATGGTGGCAGTGGAAAATTTGCATTCAGAACAGCTAGATGTGAAAACAGCATTTCTTCATGGAGATTTGGAAGAGGAAATCTATATGATGCAGGTATCAAGATATGAGGTTAAGGGGAAGGAAATTTTGGTTTGTAAACTGCGAAAAAGTTTGTACGGCCTTAAACAAACACTAAGGCAGTAATGTTTCAAGTTTGATTGATTCATGTTGGAGTCAGGATTTGTGAGATGTGATTCAGATCATTGTGTTTACATTTTGACATTTAAAGATGATGACTACATTATTTTATCACTTTATGTGGATGATATGTTGGTGGCATGTCCGAATTTCAAGAAAATTCAAATTCTGAAGAAGCTGATGGTTGAACAATTCTCCATGAAGGATTTGGAAGCAGCCAAGCAAATTCTGGTCATGAAGATCATTAGAGATAGACAGCAACGAAAGCTGTGGTTGGTACAACAGGACTACATGGAGAAGGTTTTGAAACGGTTCAATATGGACAAAGCAAAACCAGTAACTACGCCTTTAGCGAAGTATTTCAAACTCGGCAAAGAGTTGTGCCCAACAACTCAAGAGCAAAGAATGATATGGTATGAGTGTCAGATGCATCGGCGGTTGGGAGTTTGATATATGCAATGGTGAGTACACGACCAGATATTGCAAAAGCAGTGGGAGTTGTAAGCGGGTACATGCAAATCCCAAGGAAGGAACATTGGAATGCAGTGAAGTGGATATTGAGATATCTCAGGAGAACATCCACACATTTCTTATGTTTCGAGGTTGACACTCTCAATGTGAGATTATGTTGATACAGACTACTTAAGTGATCAAGATGGTGGGAGAAGCACAACGGGGTATGTATTTACGGTTGGGAGAACAGCAGTTAATTGGATTTTCCAGTTGCAAAAAATTGTTGCGTTATCAACGACAGAGGCCGAATATGTGTCCATCATGGAAGCCAGTAAAGAGATGATATGGTGATAAGGATTACTCAAAGAGTTGAGTAAGAAACAAGAGTTCAATACCTTATGGAGTGATAGTCAAAGTGCAATAAATTTGGCCAAGAATGTTGCATATCACTTTAGGACAAAGCACATCAAGGTGCGGTATCATTTTATATGTATAGCGTTAGAAAATGGTGAATTGATGTAACCCCCGGTATCCAAAAATCCTAATAAAATAATCATTTGAATGTATTTCTTGATCCTATGTTCATGTAACAAATCAGTTATCATATCAGATAGCATATCAGATATCTTATCAGCTTGAAAAACCAACTTGAGTCGGCTTAACATGTGTTTGAGGCGACTCAGAAGTCATTCAGAATAACAAATTTCGCTTTAGTTGTATGATACGGCTCACAGATGTATGATCCGGCTCATGAGTCCTCTAGAATAGTTAATTCTTCTCTGTTCGCTTGAGATGTCTCACAATTAATTTGAGCCAACCCAACTTAAAATTATGACGTCCTTAAGATTTCGTGAGATCTTTTCCCTCATATAACTGACCGAGCTTCATAATCCCCATGTTTTCCTCTTTTCCTCCCTAAAAATCTCAACGGAAAAATCCCCATAATCACTCCCGTAACCAATCCTTTAATCCCCATCAATTCCAAATCCTCTCCCCTCTTTTTCTTCCCCATTCCTCTTCAGTTTTCTTTTCAAAACCGAACCACAACCCTCTCCCTTCTCCTTGTCTTCATCTATCTCTCTATCTCGTTCTCTCTTTCCCTCCCTCCTCCTACAACCGCAAGGACCAAAGCATCACCAACTCCAAGAACTCAACAGTCGCCTCCTCTCGACCATGCTCCATCATCTGTAAGTGGACATGAGTTAGGGTCGTGACGATCATGGCCATGGCGGAATATGAAAAACAATAATTTTACACAGCATAACCCCAATCCAATCCACAAGATCATAAAATACATTACAAAAGCTAAACTAGAATAAGAGTAGAGAGTAAGTGAAGGGGCTAAAACCTTTGTAGCGTATCTGCTCACCATTGGAAGACCCTAGCTAGACTTGCTCGCTCCCGAATACCTACCCAAGCCAATTACCTCACCGTAGATGATCCGCGATGAAAGTGGCATGCCCGATAGCTCCATCCTCATCAACAAGTGAGGACACTCCCAATAGATACTTGCTAAGTATAGAGGAAGGTGAGATGAATAATGGGTACTCTCTAGAATCTTATTTCCCTCACTCATGCTCACATTGTCATTAGAGTAGAGAGATCAATCTTGAGCTAGAGAGGAAGAAGAAGAAGAATGATAAAGTTGATGGCTACAAAAAAAGAATCCCTTCCTATTTTTATTTCCTTATCATAATAATATATGACACATACTATTTTCTTTTCTCTCTTTCATGTATTGTCACACAAAGAGAGGGAGGGAGGGTCCCACCACTTAAGTTATCATAATATGTTATACATATATTAATATACATAAAGATATATATTAAATACATGTAAATATATTTTTATAACTTAAAAGAGTGGGATTATATATATATATATATATATTTAAAGAGCACTTGTATATGTATCACATACACATACACATCATGTATCACAAACACGATACGCCATCATTATCATCTCCGTATCATATACTGTAGAGAGTGCGTGTATCATATACACTATACTAGAAACCACATCAAAATATGGTTATCAAGTCAACACTTGACTTGATATTCTAGCTTTTAAACTGGTTAGTATTTCCGGATGTTTGATTAAATTAATTATTTAATCGAACTCCCGCACGTATCCAATACGCACACCATATCACATTGTGCCCGGATAGGCATTTTTGTTGCGGGACACTAAAAACCTATCGATATGCTGGTAATAGGATATGTAGGATCATATCTGATTGAATCCGAAACACTTTCAGATTCAAACCCCTCACGGGTTAACCCACAAGCTCGTCAGTGGAACTAGTTGTACGTAACGGCTACCCAGGTACGATCAAGATAAAGACAGGTCGACGAGAGAACTCATCCGGACTTTACAAAGTCTATCAGCGACGAATACCATACAATCCGGTCTCTTCGCAAAGAGTATCGCATACAGGTCTGGGGGTGGAACGGTCAGACTCCCAATAACTCGATAAGTCATGTGGCAGAGAAATCATAACCAACCGGAGATATAACTGATAACACTTATCAGTTTATCTCCACTGCGGTAGCTGCCGACTTCTAGTTATAGTCGTGTCCTACACAGTACGATATTAACTCCCTATATCGAGAGTGACGAATCCCCTCGACCGCTCACTACCTCCATGTGCATCAGGACTATACCCAACTAAAATCTGCTCTCACGACTTAGTAGAGTCGTGATAGGGTAGTAATCAAAGTATAGTGGGAACACACACAAGACACTATGGCAATCTCAGGTCAAAGGACTACTATGTACTATCGTCACCAAAGAACTGCTATCTGACATTGGTATAATACCAAATAGAGTTTTCGGTGTGTCCGTCCAGTGTAACTCATCTAATGAGCACATGTATACAATCATCGGTGTCAAACACCAATGTCTATGGGATCAACCATCGCCCCATACAGGGTCATAAAATGTATACACCAATCTAAACTGGAGTACCGATGCCCAATCTAGATACTCCACTATTATGGACTTTTATGGATGTGCTTATGGACTGCCAGGCCCTATTAGTATGATCCCTATCATAATCCTGGTAGTTAAGAAAAGATTTTATGGGCTTTACCTCATGTATTAGCAATATATGATAACGAGTAAAATGTATATACATGACAGATAAAGACAAACCAAATAGCATACTATCATCTCGAGTAAGACTGTTCTCTGTATTGGTCCTCTTGAATTCAGTAATTGTATTCCTACAATCATGATAATTGCCTTAAGGGCACGTATATCCAACATCATCAACCCCAATGACTATTGCGCCTTCGTCCTTGCTAAGTCCAAGCCGCACCACTTCGTCGTCACCATCAACGTCGTCGTCTCGCCAACCTTGTGCCCCCACGTTCCTAAGTTCAAGTGTTATCCAAGCAAGTGATTTTCCTACTTGTTTATAATGCTACAAATTTATAATTATATATAATCAAAAAGAAAAGTAGATAGTTATATATACATATCGTTTTATATCGACAAGTTTTGGACTACAACCCGTAGTTGTTATTGGATTGTGCTTGATTGAATGAAATCGGATCAAAAACCCTATAATGAATTTTATGGAGACATGTAGGAATCATAGGAATCAAATCCCATTCGAATCGATTAGACGAAACCCTAAATCCCAATAGTTTCGGTTATGCGCGCTAAGTATTGATCGAATTTCCTGAACCGAAACCTATATTTAAGACCATCGTTTTTGTTTATTAGTTTCATTTTACTATCGAAAATCTTATAAAGAAAATAGAGGTGGAAATATTATGATTTTACATATAAAATGGCATCCCCAAAATGAGACGGCTCGGGATCTGTTGAGCCGGCTCACAAGTCGTTCCTTTTAATCAGTTCTTCTCTGGATACAAGAGACAGCTCATGACAATACTGAGCCGGCTCGACCCTATCCTGAGATGGCACATGACAATCTTGAGACGGCTCAAACCCCTTTTGGTACAGACGACCAGGATATGGTTAACTGAATATCATTACATCGTAACGAATTGACTCATGTGTAGATCTTACATGTTAGAACGTTCCATTGTTTGCTTTGCATTTTCGGAGTGGGATATATTGATGAATCAAATTGTGACAAGCACGCGAAAGTGTAAATGAATGAAAGTTAGGCTAATTCCAATGAATTTTAATGAATAAATAAATGAAACGACACGTACTTGTACACAATCGATATGTTTCATGAATGTACTCTTCCACCCAGGGAAAAATGAGAATCGAAAATGGAATCGAACTCGTATTAAACGAGACTAATGTTTTAGAGAATAATCATTCGATATTAGTGATAGTGATATACTGATTAGGTCATGGGCCTAGCTGTTAGATATGTATACCCTAGAGGTCTGTATTGTATAAGATACTAGGGATATGTATGTATATGACAATCTTGCTCAGTTGTATATAATATATTATTTGAGTTGTCTTTGTCTTAATATGTGTATTTCTTTCTCTTGTTGTTTTATATTGCTTACACATATTGATAAAGACTCGATATAGTAGTATACTATTATGATTTGACTTTATCATAACATATGCATATGTTATAATCGATATCAAATATGGCAGATACATGTTGATAAAGCCCATAGGATTTTGCTTGACTACCAGTGTTATGATGGCAATCATACTAGTGGGAGCTGGGTAGTCCATAGGCACATCCTTAAAGGTTCCAGGTCGTAGGAATATCGAGACCGGGTATCAATATTCCAGAGTAGACTTGTCTATATGTTTCTAGACCCTGACGAGGGACGGTGGTTGGTCCTACGGCCATTGGTGTGATCACCTAAGATTGTATACAGGTGCTTATTGGGGGTGAGTACACTGGACGGACTTGCCAAGAACCTCGGGATGGTATTATACATATCGTCAGATAGCGGTTCTTAAGTGACATGAGTACAGGTTAGTCTTAGGACCTGAGATCATCATTTATCTCGTGTGAGTTCCCACTGTGCTTTGATCACTACCCTACCATGGCTCTACTGAGTCGTGCAAACAGGTTTTGGTTGGGTACAGCCCCGGGCCATATGGAGGCAGTGAGTAATTGTCAGGGATTCGTCTTTCCCGGTATTGGGAGTCAATATCACACTGTGTCTGGTTGGCTAGAACCATAAGACCTTGGCCAAGACAGTTGAGATTTACTGATGGTTAGATCAATAGTTTCTCGGATTGGTCCTAAGCCAAATCGACACGACTTATCGAGTCAGAAGGGGTCTGACGTTTACCATCTCCTAGACCCGGTATACGATACTCTTAGACGAATAGACCAGACTATATGAAAATTGTCACGGATAGGTTCAGTAGGGGTCCGAATGAGCTTGCTCGTCGACCTTCCTTTTCGACAGGTATCTAGGTAGCCGTTACATACAGCTAGTGCCGCTGACATGCTTGTGGTTAAATCCACTGCCAGCATACTGTCGAGTTTTTAAAGTCCCACACAGAGGTTTTTTTTATTCAGGTGAAACAATGTGGTGGCCGTATGTTTATACGTACAGGGTTTCGATCGAATGATAATACTAACCAGCTTAGGATTAAGCCGGATTATTAGATCAGGTATTAATTTAATAATTTACATATACATATTTCGATATGTATATTCTAGTGTTATCCAGCTTTTCGATCGGACGGTTGATAATACTAACGGGCTTAGAACTAGTATTAAGCCGGTTTGTTAAATCAGATATTGATTTAATGCTAGTATTATATTAGTGGTATTATTCTATCTCTTGGGTAATCGTATTTTGGTACAAATACAGTATGTATATATGGTAGAATGTATTCCGTATTTATACGGAAAACATTCTAAAAGGTGGACACTTCATTTTTTATTTATCCATTTATTATTTTAAAAGGAATTGAGGTGTAAAGGTAGTAAAGAGAGAATGGTGAGAACCATGCTTGAATAGTCTTGATAAATGAATTTATAATTCATTTGTGCAAACTATTCAAGTATGGTTGATATATTTATATAGCAAAATACGTTTTATATAACCATGTTTGCATTATTGTTTTGAGTAATGATTTTTTCATTCTCACCATGAGCTTCTTTCTCCTCTCTGGCCTTTCTTGAGTTCCTCCACTTTCTTCTTCATCTTCCTTCCTACCATCTCATTAGTTGAGAATCAAGGGAGGAAGAGAGATAGAAATACACAGGAAAACTCACTACATCATCTTAACAACCTAGATTAGCAAACTAGGTTGTTAAGTTGCTTCATTAGTGAAGCTAAGTTTGGATTACAAACTCTCGGGTGGATCATCTAGGACCGAGGAGGCCGGCCATCAAGGTTGAATTAGGAGATCCCTAGAAGCTTAAGAAGAGGAGTGAAGACCCAAAGGACACGGAGCTTCTGGTATAATCTTCTCTCATAAGTAGATAAAACTCTTAATAGTTGCTAGTTTAAGGTTATAGTTTGATCACTTGGGTTAAGTTGGCTGTGCTTGCTTAAAAATTTAATTTTTGTGCATTCCGCCTCTTTACTTTGATGCAGAGTGAGCACAACTCACCAACACTAGCGGCACGGCCGATAGGGTTATGTCTCAGGCATAAGGAACCGTAGTCTCGGGCATGCATGAAAGCCTTGTTAAACACGAGGACTTTTTTCCACCGTTCGATTTCAAATGACATAAACTTTATTAGGTTTAGCGACATGAATATTATGTTCACTTTTTCTATGACTCACATGCTATAATGCTCACATGTTCACGATGTTTCATGTTCTTTTGTTACTGCTTTATCGATCATAGTTCATACTTTTATCCCCACAATCATGTTATATATTGTTTATATCATATTCTGTGTCGCTCTGACGACTCGAGTATGCATGCTCAGAAGATGAAGTGGACCTAGCCCCGGAACAGGACCAGACTTACTTCGAGTAGCTCGCGGAGATTTAGATCAGCGCCATCTGCCTCCTTTTATTGTTTAGTTTTTGCTTTCATTGTTATAACTCTGTGTTATCCTTTCGTTAGTTTATTTTTCCTTTTAGTTGTTGAAAACCTTATATCTGTTGTGAACTCTGGTTTTGCTAAATGTAATAATTAGTGACTGCTGTTTCTCTGCATCTATGCTTGATATACCGCTTGCCATGTAACGCTAGAACCCAAAATGTGACTACAGAGATATTTTTCCTTGACTGTAGGAGCATGGCTGGCCTAGTCGCTCCCCGTATTTCCGTATTTCAGAAAGCGGGACGTGATATGCTTTTGTTGGTATCAGAGCGCGGTTCATATTGAGATTACAGTTTTCGACTAGGTCTTGACAATTTAAGTCACCAATTTGGTCTAAGTTGTAAACTTGTTATTCTGTCTAGGGTTCCCATGCACATCTTGTTGCATTGCCGTTCAATTTCGTATAATTCATACCTTATTCCGACGGTTTACCTAATTCTCTTCTTTACCTATCTTTCAGCGATATGGCCTTTCCAAGAAACTGCTCGGATGCCGGTTCCTAAGAGCGCACCAACAAGATCCTCAGTACACTAACTGTTGGATATAGTGACCTCAACGCAATTATTGTAATTGCAGGAAAGCAATTATGGTAATTGATGAAAGAACTGTACAGGTAGAATAATCTTGCTCAAGATGATAGTATGTTATCTGGTTTGTCTTTACCATTCATATGTAAACGTTTTACATGTTATTATGTGTCGCTAATACATAATGATAAAGCCCGCAGTATCCTTACTTGACTACCAGCATTATGATAGTGATCATACTTATGGGAGCTGGATAGTCCATAAGCACATCCTTAAATATTCCTAGTCATGGGAGTATCGAGACTGGGTATCGATATTCCAGAGTACACTGGTGTATAGGTTTCTTGATCCCGACGAGGGGCGATGACCGGTCTCACAGCTATTGGTGTTTGACATCAAAAATTGTATACAGGTGCTCATTACAGAATGATCACACCGAAAGATGCTCATTAGAGAATGAGTAAACTGAATGGACTCGCCGAGAACTCCTAAATGGTATTATACCTATCGTCGGATAGCAGTTCTCTGATGACATAAGTGTAGACATGAGATTGTAATTTGTCTCGTGTGAGTTCCCACTGTACTTTGATTACTACTCTACCACAGCTTTAAAGAGTCATGCAAACAGGTTTTGGTTGGGTACAATCTCGAGCTACATAGAGACAATGAGCAATCAAAAGGGATTCGTCTCTCCTGGTATACGGAATTGATGTCGCTCTGTGTTCGGTTGGCATCACCATAAGTCCCTGATCAGGGCGGATGAGCTTTACTGATAGGGGATCAGTAGTTTCTCGGTTGGTCAAAATCCTGACATCGGCATGACTTATCGAGTTAGTAGGGGTCAGACGGCTTCCACCCCCTAGACCCGGTATGCAACACTCTTAGACGAAGAGACCAGACTGTATGAAGATTTTCACTTATAGGCTCTGATCAGGCACATTTATTGCATAATTTTATTATCTTTTCCCTGTCTTCTATTAATTAATAAATATCATTATTTATAATTTAAGAACATATGTGGAGTTATCTGTTAAAAATACATTTATATGCATCTTAATTAATAAATGAAATATTTGAACGTTAATTGATTTAAATATTTTCCTAAATAAAACATGATGCTGCTAATGATTTATTTTGAGATATTTTGCAGGTTTAAATGCAGCCAAATCAATTCAAGAGATCAAATCAAATCAAGATCAGTAAATCATATCTGCCTAATTTAGTAACAATATGAGAATCCACGCAACTACAGATAGACGGCAAGATATTCAAGATATTGTTAACTAAAAGGCCTTCTAAAATAGCGAAGAGATAGAAGAAAACAATTGGCAACCCAAATCCCCAAACTCGCGGCCGATTGGCAGTGAAATTCACGCCGCACGATCTAGAGTTTCGAGGGCAGAATCATCTTTTCATATACGTCGATATCAAAGCTAGGGTTTTAGATTTCAAAGCTTATAAATACAACCGAGCAGCAACCAAGAGAGGGCATCTAAGGTTTAGCTTCTGAATCAATTTAGATTCTTGTATTTTCTTTTCATTTAGCCATTAAAATTTATGTAAAAGTTTTAAAGTTTAATAAAAGGTATGAAATTTAATTCTTATCACTTTAATTTTATCTTTCAATTTAATTCTATGTCTCCTTTATTTCTGCACTTTAAAATTTCTGCAACTTATTTATCTCGTAATTTAACTTTCTGCAATTTAAATTTATGCACTTTATTTTCTTGCAATTTAATTCTTGAGATAGACCGTAGATTTTATTTTTGTTTTTATGGATTTCCTTCTTCCCTTTCTTTTTTCTAATTGTTTTAAAGCGATGATACTTGATGGTTGATTCTTGTTTTCGTGAGAACCTTAAAATTAGATTTTTTATTATTTCTTTATACTCTTTTCAATTAGTTTTTTATTTTATTTTATTTAACTCATTGAGCGTGTAATTTCTCGCTTGTTAGAGTTTGTAGGAAAAAGTAGTATAAGAGATGAAAAAATCCCTTCTACGCTTCTATTTAGCTTTTTAATTTTTTATAAAATTTGGCAAAGTGAGTATTAACCCTTTTATTTGGACACTCTATCCTTTCATGATAGTTGCGACCCAGATTTGAGTCAAGTTATGCGTGCTTCATTGAAGGTGTGAGATAATAAGGATCAATGATAGGATAAGGGTCAATAAAGGTAATCCCTAATACCCTTCTAAATACCCTAATCCACATTCATCGCTATTCCTCTAGCATCGATTAATTAAAAGGCTAAAAGGAACGTTATTTTAAAATACCATCTCTTGACTGCCCAATCCGAAAACCCTAATAAGTTCTTTTATAATTGAATTCTTAAAACCAACTTAGATTAAAACAACAAATCCAAATCTTTTTTATTAACTCGTCTAAAACATTATTTCTAATGTTACTATCTCTTTGTGGACGACCCGTACTTACCGCGGTTAGCTATTGTGACACCGTGTTGATTACGGTAATTAGAAAATACTAAAAGATAAATATTTAACATCAATCAAATGGCGTCGTTGCCGGAGAGACGGTAACGTTATTTTTCTTGTTATTCGGGTTAATTTTTTTAAAATAAAATATAAAATAAAGAAACATAAAAACATTTTAAAAATAAAAACCTCATCTTGTTATTTTTAACGATTCTTATGCGAATTTTGCATGAAATCTGGAGCTACTGGAGAGAGCAACACTGAGAGATAGGGCATTCAAACAAAAGAACGGGAGAGAAGTTCAGTGCTAAAGTCGTGGATAGTTTGACCCATTTATTGTGGTGGATCCGCGGCCATATCCATGGTGGTTCGGCGGTGGAAAATTGGTTTCAGACCCCCAGTTTTCTATGGTGAGTTACTTTCGTCTTAATCTCCTCTCTGCAGTTCCAATAAACTGTTTTTCTCTGCAGTATTCTTTACAAACTGTGCAGCTAAAAATAATAATTTTGCGTGTTTTAGATTTTTGGGATTGTTTAATTACTTTGCATAAATTAATACGAATATTAAGGGATAAGAAACCCAAATTCATATTAGGTGGGGAGTTTATTACCCTTCCTAAACCCAAAAATCACTAAAAATATAAGCATTACCTTGAATTAATTAAAAAAGATCTAGACCAAGTCTTTGAAGACTCACATAGCTCACTAGGAAAATTTGACTTTTAGGCTAACTAATATTTCGAGTTGTCTAGTCAATTGGTATTTAGGCAAATGTGACTAAGGTAAGTGGTTTATTTAATTAGGCCCGCTATTTTGGTGATTCGTATAGAAAATACCTCCCACTTAACTGGTATTTACCTGGCTGACTGGTTAGTCTTCTTTGGGTTTAGCCAGCCTAGCGGTTAACTTAAAAAGGTCTAGTGTTGGACTTTGAAGACCCTAGTTCTAGGTATTATTTATGCAATTTTGTGATTGGTTGAGTCGAGTCGAGTCCTTCTTTCCGTCTTTTTGACTAAGCAAAAACAAAATCCAAAAATCTTATTAAAATTTTTTTTTTAACTTGCCATTTCCACCCTCTTTTCTTTTCATCTCAATCATGAGTAACCCAAAACAACCAACTCTTAGCGAGCTTTACTACACACAACCAGATATCTCTCTATATCGTTATTGCTTTAGTAGAACTTTCGACCCTACCATTTCTTTGAAAAATAGGATAGAGATTTCTAGAAATAACAGTTGGACGGCACACTCAAATCCCTATCAACCTTATCAAATGTTCACACCTTCTTATGTTGATACTCTTTATAAGGCTAATGAGGAAACTCTTAAACCCATATTCATTGCTAAACATATTGAACAAGCCCGTAGACGATCTTTCACACTTTTCACTACTCCAAATTCCTTAGGACAACAATTTCGATCATTTCCATATGAAAATGTTGATACTCTTTTTGAGACCAATATGGCAACTTTTAAAGCCATGACCATTGCTGAGCAAATTGAAAAATCCAGTCGCCAACAATTCAACCAATTTCAATCATCTTCATTTCAAAGTGTTGATCCTAATACTATCTATGAAAATTGGACACCACCATTCAATTCTCATCAACATCACCAAATTTTCACACACTCTCATGTTGATATTTCTCTTGAAGCTAATATAGCAATTCATAAGACCATGTCCATTGCAGAAAATGTTGAAAAGCCCGAAGCCAACAATTCAACCAATTCCAACCCTACCCAACTTTTTCACCTTATCTAGATATTACTTCTGAATATCAATTAGGAAGTTCTACAGTTCAAAGAGAATCCTCCATTAAAACTTCATTACAAACCATGTCTGTTCTTGAAGTGGAGTTGGAATTAAGTGGTGAGAAAGATCCAGGGATCTCTCCAAGTCAAACCAAAACCAATTCTTTTGATCTCAACACCTTTCATCATAAAATCCAACTAAATGTATTTGATGATCAACCACTTGATAATATAATTGATGAGGTGTCTGAGAATAACATGTTTGACATGCCCAATCATGAGTGTGAAAAAGACCCATACACCATTCCAAATCAAACTGATCCTTATCCAACTAATCTTGAAATTTCCAGTTTTTCAATCCCATTGAGTGAACCTAGTGATCCATTGATTGAGAATAATATAATTGATGAAATTTTAAAGAACTGTTCATTTGATTTGACTGACGGTGCTAGTGAGATCAGTGTTGAGAATATCTTTGAAGATAAACTCGCTATGTTGGATGAGATGGATTCCCCGACTCATCATGTCCCTTCCTTTGAACGTGAACATCTTCTTGTACTTTTAACCGATATTATTCTTACCAACAATTTATCTGATATGAAAAACGATATCCAGCCTTCATCTCCCACATCTGGATCACCAATACTCGTCACCCAAGTTCTTTTACCCATTTCATTACACTTCCATTTGTTCTTTTTCTCATATTCTTTCAATTCCACCGAGCTTTGATGAACCACACTCCGATATTTTGAGTTCTATGATTCTTGAAAGACCACTTGATTTAGAATCTTTTGAGAATGAGGTATATGAGATTTCCGAGTCTTCTAACTCCACAATTCCTGACAAATCGAGTAATTTGAATCCGGGTGCGCAACACATTGATTTTGAAACTTTTAACTTTTCTAGTGAATCTAACTATTCCACTAATAGGGATATCGATTCCTTTCTTTCCGATGAGGTGATCAACATTAGGGACATCGATGATAGTTTCGAAGATATTTTTGCCGAAGAACTCGTGTTTCTTGAAGAATGGAAACTGGGCTGAATCAATACCCACCAGAAATTCATGCGCCTCCATTGGCATCCGAAGAAGTTGAACCACCACCATTTCTTCTTATCGCATACGAGAATGTGACTACTCCACACACTCTTTATCTTTTACATTCACGTTTCCTTTTACACTCACTTTTTCGTCTCCACCGACCGAGACGTAAAAAGCTTCGTTCATCCACTTCATTTCTTTCTTTCTTTCATTCTTCTTCTCATTTCCATTCATAGAGACTTCATACCACTTCCATCCATATACAGTCTCGTGTGTTTTTTATTTCCTTCCTCTACGCGTTCTTTCACCAACCAGTGTATCGTCATGATAAAAATTTTGAATGGTTGGTTTTAATTTTTGGTCTTAGTAAAGCCTTGTGTAGACCAATGATGTTCTCTCCTCTCTTACTTTGAACTTCAAATACTTAAATAGTGGAAACATTGTTTTAAATAAGTTTGGGGGACATTTTTTTAGTGTATATATTTTGTCTTCTTGTTACAAAAATTCTCTCCGAAAATTTTGACAACTTAAAACTTTTGTGACCTCTTTGTGTGGTATGACAGCGAGGACACTGTCAAGTTTAAGTTTGGGGGTATACTTGGTGAGCTTTCATCATTGCATTCATGTTTACTTTCCGCATGCATTTGCACGTTTATTTCCTTTTTTTCTTTTCTTTTGTATGTTTAAGTTTCATATTGCATCATATTTAAATTCTGCATTGCATATTTATTAAAAAAACACATGAAAATTTTAAAATTTCCAAAATATAAAAACTTTGTCATCAACTTAGCTAGTGGGGAAGATTAGATTCAGAGTTCGACAGTTTATATTGATAGGTTAGAAATAACTAAATTCTAGAATTAGAAGTTGAAAACTCGAAAAATAACCCTCCTTGAGTCTAACTATAGTGAATATATATCTTTGCACCATATTGCACATGTCGTGAGTTTTGAGAATTAGATAACAAGTTTGAAATATCTAATAAAAAAAATTTGTGAATTTTCCTAAGATCAAATAAGTTTGTTTAGAAATAAGTAATATTGAGAATGATTCATGAGTGAAGCTAATATGAAAAGAAAGTATTGAATCTTTAATGGAGGCTAAGTCTAGAAAATAACACATCTTAAACATGATTGGAGTAATTACACATTTTATCCACACTTACACGTTTTTTATTTTGGGATGAAAAGTATAATTTGAAATATCTCCATTGGTTTTCTTTCTAAGAATTTTCATGTATAAAAATAAGTCTTTGTTTTGTGGCCTTGGTGACTTGGACAATTAAGTCCTTGGGATATCTCCACACCTAATGCCCTAAAACCATCTGGTTTGAAAGTCATTGACCCAAAACTTATTAAGAAACCTAGAAAACCTAATAAAACAAGCGAAGCAAGTGTTCATTCCGAATTAAATGTCTTCGCTGTTCATTGTGGGAGAATAATCTTAGTTAAGGACGAGTTTCGAGTACAAGATATAAAATTTTGAAAGGGAATTTAATAGAGACATGAAAGTTTAAATTGAAGTTACAACACTAAAAGACTATTGCACGTACACGAAGGTGTGTATGAACGAAAACATGTGAGAGATGGAGTGAAAAATAAGACTAAGTTTTTTGTTAAAGATAATAAAAATTCTAGATTTGAGACTAAGCTATAGAATGAAAACTCAAGAAAAGCTTAGGACTTTACAAACTCGCAAGATTCTTTTTTGAAGTTATTCCTGGTCTTTATTGAAAACGTGAAAACTTTTAATTGAAATTTTTGATACAAAATGACGCTATTAGCATGAGCACGTAAAGACATATAGGAGCTTAAGTTTAATGAAGAGTGGGGTGTAAAAATAAGGGTTGGATGTTTCTAATTTAGGGTGATAGAGTTTCTAACTTAGATACTGAACTTTAGGATTAGAATCGACCGTTAACTTACGAAACTAACTTAACGGGATTTTCTGGGTGTAATCCGCTGAAAACCCTCAGCAGACAACACTCCTCCCAATAGGGACATCTAGAGATTTAAAAGCTTGTTGCATGAGCTAAGCGCAATCGTGACGCCTACGAAAGTGAGCTAGGTTTTCTTTCTCTTTGTAGGTTTTTTATTTTTAGTTTTACTCGAGGGCAAGTAAAAGATAGGTGTGGGGGTATTTGATCAAGCACATTTATTGCATGTTTTTATTATCTTTTCCCTATCTTTTATTAATTAATAAATATCATTATTTATAATTTAAGAACATATGTGGAGTTATCTGTTAAAAATACATTTATATGCATCTTAATTAATAAATGAAATATTTGTAAGTTAATTGATTTAAATATTTTCCTAAATAAAATATGATGCTGCTAATGATTTGTTTTAAGATATTTTGCAGATTTAAATGCAGCCAAATCAATTTAAGATATCAAATCAAATCAAGATCAGCAAATCATATCTGCCTAATTTAGTAACAATCTGAGGATCCACGCAATTACAGAGAGACGGAAAGATATCAAGATATTGTTAGCTAAAAGTCCTTATAAAATAGCGAAGAGATAGCAAAAAAAATTAGAGACCCAAAGCCCTAAACCTGCGGCTGAATAGCGGTGGATACAAGGCGAATAGTGATAAAATTTGTGCCGCACGATTTAGGATTTAGGGGGAAGAATCGTCTTTTCATGTATGTCGAAATCAAAGATAGGGTTTCAGATTTCAAAACCTATAAATACAACCGAGCAGCAACCAAGAGAGGGCATCTAGGGTTTAGCTTCTAGATCAATTTAGATTCTTGTAATTTTTCTTTTAGCCATTAAAATTTATGTAGAATTTTTAAAGTTTAATAAAAGGTATGCAATTTAATTCTTGTCTCTTTAATTTTATCTTGCAATTTAATTCCTTGTCACCTTTATTTCTGCACTTTAAAATTTCTGCAACTTATTTATCTCGCACTTTTACTTTCTGCAATTTAAATTTAAGCACTTTATTTTCTTGTAATTTATTTCCTGTGATAGATCGTAGATTTTATTTTTGTTTTTATAGATTTCCCTCTACCATTTCTTCTTTCTAATTGTTTTAAAGCGATGATACGTGATGGTCGATTCCTGATTTTGTGAGAACCCTAAAGTTAGCTTTTTTATTATTTCTTTGATCTCTTTTCAATTAGTTTTTTATTTTAATTTATTTAACTCAATGAGCAAGTAATTTCTCGCTTGTTATGGTTTATAGAAAATGATAGTATAAAAGATGGAAAAATCGCTTATACACTTATATTTATCTTTTTAATTTTTTATAAACGTTGGTAAAGTGAGTATTAACCCTCTTAGTTGGGTGCTCTATCCATTCATGATAGCTGCGATTCAGATTTGAGTCAAGTTATGCATTCTTTGTTGAAGGCGTGAGATAATAGGGATCAATGGAAGTACAATGGTCAATAGAGATAATCCTTAGTACCCCTCTGAGTATCCTAATCCATATTCATCACTGTTCCTCTAGCATCGATTAATTAAAAGCCGAAAAGGAACATTATTTTAAAATACTATCTCTTGACTACCCAATCTGAAAACCCTAATAAGTTCTTTTATAATTGAATTTTTAAAACTAACTTAGATTAAAACAACAAATCCAAATCTTTTCTATTAACTCTCTAAAACATGATTTCTAATGTTACTATTTCCCTGTAGACGACCCGTACTTACCGCGGCTAGCCATTACGACGCCATGTTGATTGCGGTAATTAGGAAACACTAAAATATAAATTTTTAACATCAATCAGGCTCATTAGGGTATGAACGGACTTAATTGTCGACCTTCCTTTCGACATATCCTGGATTGCCGTTACGTACAGCTGGTGCCACTGACGTGTGTTTACACCGGTTTACAGATATATGTGAAAGCAGGCTCATTCATATACGCATATGGAGGGTTAGTGCATGACACGAGCACATCAGTGGCGTTTGCGCTTAGCAAAAATCCATAAGGGTAAAGTGCACGTGTGCACATATATGTTGCACGTATATTTCAACAATACGATCAAGTTCCACCTTGGAATCAAGTCAACCAACGACCTCCCCGTCGGAATTATGCTTCGACTCGGAATCAAGTCAACCAACGACCTCCCCGTCGGAATCATTCTTCGACTCGGAATCAAGTCAACCATCACCTCCACGTCGAAATTATGCTTCGACTCGAAATCAAGTCAACCAACAACTTCCCTGTCGAATTATTCTTCGATGCGGAATCAAGTCAACCAACGACCTCCCCGTCGGAATTATGTTTCGACTCGGAATCAAGTCAACGACGACCTCCCCGTCGGAATCATGCTCTGACTCGGAATCAAGTCAACCAACGACCTTCCCGTCGACCGTCGGAATCATGCTCCGTCTCAGAATCAAGTCAACCAACGCCCCCTATCGAAATCATGCTCCGTCTCGGAATCAAGTCAACCAACGACCTCCCTTTCGGAATTATACTCCGTCTCAGAATCAAGTCAATCTTCAATTTCTGCGTCGGAATCACGTTTCGTCTCAGAATGTATCCCGTGCGAAATCATACTTCGCCTCAGAGTGTCTGCCTTCCCTGTCGGAATTATGCTCCGTCTCGGAATCAAGTCAACCAGCAATCTCTGTGCCGGAATTAAGCTTCGTCTAAGGATAAACATGTCCCGTGTCAAAATTATGCTTCGCCTTCAGAACCCTGCGTCGAAACTATGCTTCATCTCATAATATATCCTCCGACTGTGGAATTAGTCTCCACACCTCAGAATGATGCTCCGACCCCCGGAATTTTACTCCGCTCTTCGGAATGATGTTCCGACCCTGGAATTATACTCCAAAAATCGGAATGATGCTCCGACCCCGGGAATCATGCCCCCAGAAGGATGCTCCATCCCCGGAAAGATGCTCCGCCCTCAGAATGATACTCCACCACAAAGTAAAACTTCTGCAGAACAAGATCCATAGATTTCATGTACACAACTCATATACGCAATATGCATTTATTGATGGGGGCATTTGTTGGGGTCAAAAATTACACCCCGGTTGACCAAGTCAAAATCAAAGTCAACTCCAAGTAAGCGGACCCAAGCCCAGGTCAAGTGGGACAAGCCCAAGTCGAGGCCCACGGCCGGTCTCTCCCGTACCAAAATGAAAATCATGTAATAAATAATTTTGATGTAATTTTTATGAATAAATGTAAGAAAAATGGGCATAAAACCAAATTTTTGTGAAACCCATGGCTCATGTGCAAAAGAAATGAACACATGAGGCATGAGATGGGCAAAAATGCCATTTTGTAAATCCCAATAGCCTATATGTAAATTTGTAAGCCTATATAAGGCAACATGATGATGAAATGAAAGAATAATTGATTCCCCTAAAAAATTAGGGTTTCTGTGCCTCCTTTTTTCTCAAGGTTCTAAACCTTCTTCCCCTTTTTCGAATTAAATCAAGAGTTTAACTCTTCTTTTTCTAAAATGAAATAGTTTTTCACCATAAAACCCTTGAAGGGGAACTCAAATCTCCCATCAAATCTCTAAAAGGGGAGATTTTTAAGTCTCATCCCCCTTTTCTCCAAAGATCCAGCCAATAGAGAGGAAGAAGAAGAAGTCTCATATCCAAAAATCCCACTTTGAAAAGATCCAAGGCTCAAGAGAAGATCTAGAGCTCAAGGGAGAAGAAAGGGGTCCCCTTTCATCATCTCCGAAAATCTCTTGGGAGTTTAACTCCACAACATATATATATATATATATATATAATCTTTTTTTTTAGAAGTTCAACTCCAAAAGTCAATCGGGAGTACAACTCCCGGTGCAGGGGCTAAGCCCTTTTGTCCTTTTTTTAGGAGTTTAACTCCAAAAGTCAATTGGGAGTACAGCTCCCAGTATAGGAGTTAAGCCCATTTTTCCCGCTGGCACCAAGCGCTCACGTGCTAAGCACGTGAGGCGCTAGCACCCGGCACCCATATGCCAAACACGTGAGACGCTGGCGCCCAGCACCCGGGTACTGGACACATGAGATGCTGGCACCAACGCGTCCTTTAGACGCTATTTCCCTTTTTTATATATACACACTCCACAACACTTTCCCCCGTTAGAAAAAATTTCTAACGGGGCGCTGCCCCGCACCCCGTAAGGCGGCTGCTAGCCCTCTTAACCCCTAGTCCGCTATCCGGGTAGTGGGAACCCCGTAAACTCTGTGAGGCCCCCGATATATCCAAAACCCTTCAAAACACGACACATATACACTGCACATTGAGTTTGCATGACCAGTTTGACCCATCAATCGGAGGTTCACTCGCTCTAAAGACGAGGGGTAATTAACGGCAGCTTAGTCCGTGGCTGCCGGAGATTCGGATCCCCACAATCAATAAACCCCGGCCTATCCTGGGCAGGGGGGTCTGTAATGCGCCTGATAAGCGACGCGTATTCCCATCTCAATGGGGTGACAAAAAACACCCTACACTTAGCACTGATTGGGCAGCGCCCACCGCCTCACGTGCACCTTACGTGGACGCCATAAAAAGTGCTTAGCACTTCACATTTAATCAAAATGACTAAAAGTGCTTAACATTTATTGGGCAGCGCCCATGACTGACTGCTTCACATGACATACATGTGGACGTCAGAGCTCAAATAAGTGCTTAGAACTTTTATATGAAAAGAAAAGGGCTGAACAAACAGAGCCCAAATAAGTGCTTAGCACTTTTGGATAAAACAAAAGGCTGAGTAGACTTAGCCTAAATTGGCTAAGTCTCTGAAATTTCTTGCAGCTGAGCCCAAATGCTTTTTTGCTGGATCTTAAATAAAAATGATCCTTGAAAATTTTGCTAAGTTGATCTTAGTCTCAAATTAGACTAACGCATCCTTAACAAGAACATATTGAGCCCAAAGGCTCATACATTTAAGTTGATCTTAATCTCAAACCGGATTAACAGTCCTTAAATAAACCTAAGCCCAAATCTAAAATATACGGATTTGGACTAATCCGCGCCCTACAGGCGATGACATAAACTAGTCTCCATATACAATCCATGGGCAACCAAAACAAACAAAAAAACACACGACACAAAGTGAACATCTGGAGCAGGAGGAAGTGGTTATCGCAATGCGGTAACGTAATTAACTGTAGGGTCTTGCTCCTGCAAGGAAGTATTAGTTATATGTATGCCCTAGAGGCTATTATTGTACATATGATGTATATTATAGTGGATGCTTGGACATACATAGGGAGGAATTTCTTGATCGACATGATAGTATGCTGTCTGGTTACTCTTTATCTTAACATGTACATTGATTGTCTCTTTATTACATGTTGGTAAAGCCCTTACGATGTTTACTTGACTACCTAGATTATGATGCAGATCATACTAGAAGGACAAAGGTAGTCTGTGAGTACATCCTTTAAAGTCCTTAGTCATGGGTGTATCAAGACGGGGCATCGATATACCAGAGTAGACTAGCGTATAGCTTCTCGACCCATGTAGATGGGCGATGGATGATCCCATATCCATTGGTGTTTGACATCAGAGATGATATACGGGTGCTCAGTGGAGACTGGGTACACTGGACGGACTCGCCGAGAACTCCTAGATGGTATTATACCTCACGTCAGATGGCAGTTCTCTGGTGACACTGGTACAGGTTAGTCTGTCAACCCGAGATCGTCATAGAGCCTTGTGTGATTCCCACTGTGCTTTGATTTCCACCTTACCACGTTCAAGAGAACGTGCAAAACGGTGGTTTTTGGGTACAGTCCCGAGTCATATGGAGGCAATGAGCGATAGGAAGGGATTTCGTCTCTCCCGGTATTGGGGGTTGATATTGCGCTGTGCTCGATTGGCCATAACAGGAAGTCCCTAGCCAGGGCTGTTTATGAGATTTACTAGTAAGTGTTATCAGTGGTTTCTCGACCCGTTATGAGCCTCATATCGGCATGACATATCAAGCTATTGGGGTCTGACGTTTACCACTCCCAGGCGAGATATGCGACATATCCGACGAAGAGACCGGACTGTACGGTAGTGTTACTAATTGGATTCGCAGAAGTATGAGCAGGCTTGCTTGTTGATCTTATGATCGCTTAATACCCGGGTGGCCGTTACGTTTAGCAGACCGCTTGCGGTTTGTGGGTGTTTGATATGATCATCACCTACTTCCGGCGTATTGACGAGTCTTTAGAGTCCTACACAGAGGTTTCCTGGTTCATGCGAAACGAAGTAGGAGCACATATGTGATATGTGCAGGACCGAGATTAATGTGTGTATGTGATACCGCATTCTATTCTCGCGATATGTGATATCGGTCGGTTATATGCCGGGTTATCGGATCAAGTGTTGATTCGATAAGTTGTTGCATTTGAAATTAGTCGGTTGTATGTGATATAGTCGGAATATTAAATCAAGTATTGATTTAATAATTTATATAATTATATATGTGATATATTAATTTACATTAACTAATATTAGCTCACTTAAGAATACTTTTTCTCACTTGTGTACATTTAGTATATATGTGATATATATTAATGTACATTATTTATGTGTCATGCTTAATGCCACATGCAACAGGGGTATATGAGACTCACATCAAGCTTATGATAATGTATGGTTTTATTTATTTAAAGTTAATCAAAATTAGTAGGAAATTAGTCACATGCTTGGAAGTTTGGAGAAGCTTGTAGCATCTTTGACTTAGTCCACTAGTTTTTGTTTTACTTATAGATATTTATTAACCTAACCATTATTGTAACCCATGGTTTATTCTCTACATGAGTTAGTCTATGGCACAAACTCACTCATGGTTTCTATTCTCACCTCATGAGTTCATTCTCTCATTCTTCACTTGATCTTCTTCTTCCTCATGAGAAAAGCTCACTAGCTTTTCTCAAGGTGAGAAAATATTGTGAGAAAAATAAAACTAAAGTGAGCCCATTTCCTACTTCATCATCCTCTACTATATTAGCCATTTAGTTTAGGGTGTCTGCTTTACTAATCTACCATTAGTGAAGAGGTAGCATGAGCTTGAGTCTCCTCAATGTAGATCATCTTCGTCCTCGAAGACTTCGAGCAAGCTTATTCATTTCTCCGGGAGAACCCTTTCTAGAGTTCGGGTGTTCATGACTTGCAGCGAAGGGACTACTACACGGAGCATTAGAAGTGAAGGACCGGTCTATAAAAGTTATATTCCTCATTCACTTAGATGTAAAGTTGTTTGCATGTTGTTTCGTCGCATTTTCTAGTAAATATTCTATGGTTAGGGTTAACTAGAACGGCAAATTTTTGAAATTGGCATGGACGATGCCTCCCGAAACCTTGCTAGCGTGCTGGGGAACCCAACAGGAAGAGCATCCCCACACCCCTCATAAAATGAGGGGGAATCTGATAATGTTTGCTACAACGGTCGTTGGTTGCTCCACTATATATCTTGTAGTGGAGCTGGAGCTTGGATCGGGTTCCCTCACATGGATCATCTTCGGCAAGGATGATCGACTCTCAAGCTCGTTCCAGACGGCCTAGGAGCTTAGAAGGGGTCTTCCACGATTAGGTAAACACGCTACAAAGGTTGTATGCTCTTAACCTAGTAGCTAGCTCTCTGGTTTGTGTTGCTAGTTTAGTGCTTGGACAATTTCTAGGGTTTATAGTTGTTAGTGCTTGCTTAAAAAATTTCATTTTCGTTTCCTCCTTGGCCGCGAGTATAGCGGCGCGAGCACTAGAAACTTACACTAACGACCTTCACCGAGGCTCAAGAGAGGAAGGCCGATCTCCAAGCCGAAGGCGTAAAGGCGGTGCAGGAGTTCGTGATCACCGCCCTAAAGAGATCTACTGCTGTTCTTGCCACCCCTGAGGGTTCTTTCGTACTGGTTATTCACACTAAGGCCGATACCATTTCGAATTTCCAGAGGCTTCATCCGGCCGTGTTTACGGGATTAGAGGACCCGCTTAAGGATGAGCGGTGGCTGATCAATGTGGAGAACATCTTGGCGGCTGTTCGAATCCCAGAGATGGATAAAGTTGATGTTATGAAGATCCAGTTGGAGGATGAGGCCCGCACTTGGTGGACTGTTGTGAAGAGTTAGCTCGAGAAGCCCATCAAGTGGCGCACCTTCATGGAGTGTTTCCTAGAGCACTTCTTCCCATCTACTGCCAAGGCAGAGATGAAGGAAAAATTCATCGCTCTGAAGCAGAATGGCCGCCCCATCGATGTCTATGCAGCGGAATTCAACAGGTTGAGCTGATTTGCCGCATATATGATAACCAACAAGGAAGACAGGGCCAGGCACTTCCAGCAGGGGCTAAACATCGAGTTTTAGCAACTCATAGCCTCTCTCGACCTGAAGACTTTCTCACAACTATTGCACGCTGCCAGAGTATAGGAAAAATTGGCGGAAAATTCTAGAGGTCTGAGAACCGTGGATAAGAGGCCCCAGTGGTTCAAGTACAAGTAGCAACTCCCTCTCGCGGGGTGATTCCGGTTCAAAAGCAAGGGATAGTGCAGATGAAGCGCCCATATGTTCCTCGGCAGCAAAGAACCCTAGTTTGTACTTACTGCTAGAAGCTGGGGCGTGTTCATATCAGAATTTTGCATTTATATATCGCCCACTCTTAATCACATTACACATAAATAGGTGCTTTTGATCTATGTCTGCTAAATAGTTGCAGCTTACAGGTTCTCAGATCGTTACAGTGAAATTTATGAAAAATCGCTACAAATGTGAGAATACGACTAACAATAGATGAATCCGTATGATGCCACCTACCAGTTCAAGGAACAAATGAAAATCATTAGACAGTTCAATGCACAAAGCACAAGGGCAGCACAAGATTCAAGATTTCAAAGCGAAGCTCAAGGCAAAAGTCCACATCATTTTGCACTGTTGGAAATCTGGAAGGAAATAGAAGAAATTCTGAGAAACCAAGTAAAGAAAACAGAAGATAAAAGCAACACAGAGAAACCCTAAAGAGATGGGCCCAAGAACCCACCAAATGGCCGCGGAACCGCGGCCAAACAGGCCTTTCTGCCGCGGTTCCACGGCCATAATATGCATGTGTCAATGGGGTGTCGGTGCTTTGACTCGGTCTTTAGGGTTGTTTTGTAATTTCATGTATGGATCAAAATGTAAACCTAGGGTTTTTCCCATCTATAAATAGGAGGGCTCAAAGCCAAATAAAGGATGCCTCTTCTAGGGTGCCTTTCTTAGGATGCCTCTCTTTGATTTTTTTTCTAGATCTAAATTCAATTGTAATGCGTTCTTGAGGTCATCAACAAAGTAAGAGTTTTTATTTTTATCTCGCATTCTTTTATTATCTGAATTTAATTCTTGCAATTTTTATCTGTTCTTTTAATATCTGCAATTTAGTTTTCTAATATAAAAATTAATACAAAATGAATTTCATTGATCATAACTTTCCTAATGAGTGAATAATCCCTCACTTGTTAAGGTTAAGATAGGGAAGGTTTGAGAGATGGAAATCTCTCTCACTCCTTTCTTTGCCCATATAATTTTATTAAAAGGACTCTTTTTAAATCAACAACACACCGCTCACTACGGCACCCTATCCTACGTGATAGCGGTGATTCCCTAGTTAGACCGGGTGTGATTGAATTAACTGGAGGTTAGGGCTAAGAGCCAAGAATGGACGGACAAGGACCAAAAGGAAGAAACTTAGTTTCTTCCCAGTCGTGCTAATCCCCATTGTTGCCGATTACCCTAACACCTTTATTCATAACTAAGGCATTGATAGAAGCGAGAAGATCCTATCTCGAACTAACCTAATCCTAACCTTAGCAAGCTTTTTATCAACTTTTATCTCATTCTTAGATCTTAAAACAAAACCACCAATTTTTTTGGACTTAACTCGTTAAAACATAAAGAAAAGGAATCCTTCTCCCTGTGGATCGACCCGTACTCAACCGGCTAACTACCAAGCGACACCGTTATTGATTGTGGTATATTCTTAATTTTGATTTTAAAACACACGCAAAAACATCGAACAATCAGGGCGCCTTAAGAAGGATTGTCGTAGGGCCAACGGGCAGTGTTTGGTTTGTGGATTCGGTGAACATTGGGTCAACGGTTGCCCTTAGAGGTCAGAGCTATAAGGAGGATCCGGGCAATAGCAGAAGACACTCATGTTAGTTATATGTATGCCCTAGAGGCCATTACTATACATACGATGTATATTGTAGTGGATGCTTGGACATATATATGGAGGACTTTCTTGCTCGACATGATAGTATGCTATCTGGTTGCTCTTTATCTTAACATGTACGCTGATTGCCTCTATGTTACATGTTGATAAAGCCCTTAGGATGAGTACTTGACTACCAGGATTATGATGCAGATCATACTAGTGGGGACAGGGTAGTCGCTAAGTACACCCTTCAAACATTCCTGGTCATGGGTGTATCGAGACATGGCATCGATATACCAGAGTAGACCGGCGTATAGCTTCTCGACCCATGTAGATGGGCGATGGATGGTCCCATATCCATTGGTGTTTGACATCAGAGACAGTTTACGGGTGCTTAGTGGAGAATGGGTACACTGGACGGACTCGCCAAGAACTCCCAGATGGTATTATACCTCACGTCAGATGGCAGTTCACTGGTGACACTGGTACAGGTTAGTCTGTAGACCCGAGATCGTCATAAAGTCTTGTGTGACTCCCACTGTGCTTTGATTTCCACCTTACCACGTTTAAGAGAACGTGCAAAACGGTGGCTATTGGGTACAGTCCCGAATCACATGGAGGCAATGAGCGATAGGAGGGGTTTCGTCTCTCCCGGTATTGGGAGTTGATGTTGCGTTGTGCTCGATTGGCTATAACAGGAAGTCCCTGGCCAAGGCTGCTTCAGAGATATACTGGTAAGTGTTATCAGTAGTTTTTCGACCCGTTATGAGCCTCACATCGGCACGACTTATCGAGTTACTATGGTCTGACGTTTACCACCCCTAGACGAGATATGTGACATATCAGACGAAGAGACCGGACTGTACGGTAGTGTTACTGATTGGATTCGCAGGAGAATGAGCAGGCTTGCTTGTTGATCTTCTGATCGCTCAATACCCGGGTGGCTGTTACATTTAGCAGACCGCTTGCGGCTTGTGGGTGTTTGATATGATCATCATCAACTGCCAGCGTATTGACGAGTCTTTAGAGTCCTACACAGGGGTTTCCTGGCTCAGGCGAAACGGAGTAGGAGCACATATGTGATATGTGCGGGACCGAGATTAATGCGATATGTGATACCGCATTCTATTCTCGCGATATGTGACATGATCGGTTATATGCGATATATGTAGGGTTAGCATAGCACCTTAGCAAGGTTTTGGCAAGCATCAAACATGCTACTTTAAAATTTTTGGGGTGTTAAACAAACCCTAACCAATATATTAACTAAAGTATTTGGATTAACATAGCATGTAAATAACTTTACATCTAAGAGAGAGGGGTTACAACCTTTGTAGTCCGTTCCTTCGCTTCATAAGCTCCGAGTAGTAGTCCCTTCGCCGAGATCCATGAACTTCCGGACTTTAGAGAGGCTCCACGAGCCGAATGATCCATGCTTGTTTGAAGTCTTCTTTTTCGAAGATGATCTACCTTGAAGAATCTTTAACCCAAGCTTACACTTCACTAAACAACTTATTAGAGAAGTGAACACCCTAATCTAAGTGGCTAGAATAGATAAGGATGATGAAGTAGGAATTTAGCTCTCTTTTATTTTCAATTTCTCACCATTTATCATCACAAACCCAAAAGCTAGTAAGCTTTTTTCAAGAGGAAGAAGAAGAAGAAATCTATTTGTGATGAATAATGAAAATCCTTGTGTGGTTACAAATCCAACCATGGGTTAAGAATGAAGGCTTAACCCTTAGAGAATTAACTAAGGTAAAGGGTTTGGGTTGGGTTAAGAAATATCTATACAAAATATCTAAGCTTAAAACAAAATAAAGCTTTTAGAAGCTTCATGAAAAAGCTAACCCAAATCAAACCCTAACATGTTTAATCTCCACAAATCATGTTGTATTTGTAACCCTAACATGTTACAATATTATATATCACATATATAATATATTTTTGTAACAAAAGAAAATAATACAATTAACATAAATCGCATATATATCAATGTATTAACCGGTGAGAAAATAAATCAATAAAGCGAGCTTATATTAGTTAATGTAATGTAATATATCTCATATATTATTATACATTAAATTATCGAATCAACACTTGATCCGACAATCCGGCTATATCGCATATAACATACTTAATATAACATGTACCGATTCATCGAATCAACACTTGATCCGATGACCCGGCTATATCACATATACCCGGCCAATATATATCGCGAGAATAGAATACGGTATCTCATATCGTATTATTCTCGGTCCCGCACATATCACATATGTGCTTCTACTCCGTTTTGCCTGAGCCAAGAAACCTCTGTGTAGGACTCTAAAGAATCGCCAATACGCCGGCAATAGGTGATGATCATATCAAACACCCACAAGCTGCAAGCGGTCAGCTAAACGTAACAGCCACCCAGGTATTGAGCAATCAGAAGATCAACAAGCAAGCATGTACATTCTCCTATGAATCCAACCAGTACCACTCCCGTACAGTCCGGTCTCTTCGTCTGATATGTCGCATATCTAGTTAAGGGGTGGTAAACGTCAGACCCCAATAACCGATAAGTCGTGTCGATATGAGGTCCATAACAGTTCGAGAAACTACTGATAACTCTTACAGTAAATCTCAGCAATCCTGGCCAGGGATTTCCAGTTATAGCCAATCGAACACAGCGCAACATCAACTCCCTACACCGGAAGAGACGAAACCCCTCCTATCGCTCATTGCCTCCATGTGACTCGGGACTGTACCCAAAAGCCACCGTTTTGCACGCCCTCTTGGACATGGTATGATGGAAATCAAAGCACAGTGGGAATCACACAAGAATATATGACGATCTCGGGTCTACAGACTAACATGTACCAGTGTCATCAGAGAACTGCCATCTGATGTGAAGTATAATACCATCTGGGAGTTCTCGGCGAGTCCGTCCAATGTACCCAGTCTCCACTGAGCACCCATATACCTTCTCTGATGTCAAACACCAATGGATATGGGATCATCCATCGCCCATCATATGGGTCAAGAAGTGCATACGCTAGTCTACTCTGGAGTATCGATGCCCTGTCTCGGTACTCCCACGACTAGGAATATTTGAAAGTTGTACTTGGCGACTACACTGTCCCCACTAGTATGATCTGCATCATAGTCCTGGTAGTCAAGTACTCATCCTAAGGGCTTTATCAACATGTAACATAGAGACAATCAGAGTACATGCTAAGATAAAGTGCAACCAGATAGCATACTGTCATGTCGAGCAAGAAAGTCCTCCCTATATATGTCCAAGCATCCACAACAATATACATCGTATGTACAATAATGGCCTCTAGGGCATACATATCACTAACAATCTCCCACTTGCACTAGGGCCATCTATTGTGGTATCGCATACCCAACAATCAGCTGTGGTTGAAGTATCTCATACTCAACCATCCCATAAAAGTCTCTACTGGGAAATAGGCCTCGGTGAGTGGATCCGCGTTATTGTCCTCTGTGTCTACCCTCCTAACCTCGATCTCCCTGGAGATCAACCATCTCCATGATCAGGTGATACTGCCTAAGAATATGTCTGGATCACAGATGGGACGGGGGTTCCTAAGTCTAAGCCACAACTCCATTGTCACACAATGGTAGGAATGAAGTTCATCTCATGAACTTATATATATGTCCAGACTGTCTCTTAGGTAGCATCCTTGGTAACGATGTATCTTGCCTTTAATCGTCTAGTATGTCACGGTATCTAACTTGGAACTCTTCCAACATACCGTCCCTCCACTAAAGGTAAAAACAATGCCTGTGACTGACATTCAGTTGACCTTATCACCCTGGAACCATTCCGGTGATTCTCCCCAGGATCGATTGATACCATCTCACTACAACTAGTGAGAATCCTAACATCCAATTAGATCTATCTCATAGATCCATAACCCAAGATTTAGGAGGTATCACTTTGATCCTATATGGAGAATCCTTGTGATAAGAGGAGA
The DNA here is from genome assembly GCA_030015575.1 of Agapanthus africanus. Taxonomy (NCBI): domain Eukaryota; kingdom Viridiplantae; phylum Streptophyta; class Magnoliopsida; order Asparagales; family Amaryllidaceae; genus Agapanthus; species Agapanthus africanus. The sequence goes on along the minus strand of CM057341.1, from coordinate 746,710,440 downwards.
TTGACCGAGCGTAGCATAGGAAAGTCCTTTCCTATCAAGAGTATGTCATCCACGTACAATATGAGGATCACCACCATACTCCCTACTACCTTTTTGTATATACTAGGTTCATCTACCATTTTGATGAAGTCAAACTCTTAGACTACTACATCAAAACAGATGTTCCAACTCCGCGATGCCTGATTTATCACATAAAACATCTTGCACACGTTTCCGCTGCTCCCACTGTCTACGAAACCCTCTGGCTATGTACTTATAGACTCTCTCTTTCAAATCACTATTTAGAAAAGCAGGCATGACACCCAACCGCCAGATATCGTAGTCATGGTATATAGCAGTGGCAAGTAGGATCTGGATGGACTTAAGCATAGCTTTGAAAGTCTCAACTTTTCTATGTACACCAAGTAATCTTCTCAAGATATACTTGCTCCTAAAGGGGATTTAACCCTTCAGATAAAGCAACCAAAGTTCATACTTTGTTGGTGTATAAGGATTCCATCTCAAATCGCTAAGCATCCAGCCATTCTCACAGAGTCCCCACTCCTGATGGCCTGCTCGAAACTAGTTGGGTCATCATCTCATGATGCAATCCTCGCTCCCACTATCATAGAGAAACCGAAGTATCTCTCAGGCGGATGAGGAACCCTACCAGATCGGCGGAGAGGCTGAGATTCATTGGAAACTATTGAATCCTCCGGTTCTACCAAATCATCAGCTGCAGTTTGTTTTAGCTGGAACTACTTCCAGTTCTACCTTATGACCACTAATTTCTTCACAAGAAATTCCCTTTCCCAAAGGTGGCATGCTGAGAAAACATCTTTTATTCCTCAGTTTGGTAGAAGATATTCCCTTGCGAATGCTTGGGATATCCAACAAACTTCCACAGAACTGACATTGCCTCGAGTTTGTCCGGATTTTGCTTTTGACATAGGCCGGACAACCCCAAATCTTAACTTCCTTAAGATATGGGCTCTTCCCATACCATATCACATATGGAGTGGTAGGCATCTGATTTGGTTAGAACCCTATTCAGTAGGTATGCAACTTCTCAAGTGCATAACCCTAAAAGAAAATAGGCAACTCAGTAGTACTCATCATAGAGCACACCATATAACATAGGGTGCGATTGTTCCGCCCCGATACACCGACGTGCTGTGGTGTATACGGAGTAGTAATGCTGAGAGAGAATGTCACGACCCAAAATTTGGCCCGTAACCGGCACTTAAACTACGTAACGTCTACAGGCGTACGCAACTCAAGTAAGTCGAAACCCAGAAATCTAAACCACCCAAAAACTGGATCAACGGAGAAAACATAGTTTTAAACATCCGAAAATTTTCAAGTAAAAAAATCTTTAAGTTAAATTTTCGATCTTAAAAATTTCGGCAGCACCTGCTTTGTAAAAACTAACCCCGAAAACGGGTACAACATAGATAATAATAAAAGCATCCCAAACGGGAGAAAATCACGCCCAACGGCGGAGACAACCACCACAACAAATATACGACGCCGAAGCGAAGGAATATAAAAGAAAACTGCATAAAGAAGTAAAACTTTTCAACAAAACCGGCTCCCACGAGCACGTCACCCAAAGTCACCAAAAAAAATATAACACTGAATCCTCACAAGTCGTCTCTAAGTCATATACAACATAGTGGTAGATGGAGAATACTAGATCCAACAAAAAGATACACAATGTACAAACAGATAACCGCAACCCACCTAAAAGCAAGGCCTCACAGCCAACCGTAGCGGTATCCGCAAAAGTAGAGATGATAAGACGCCCTGCCGCGACTACTCAGAGGGTAAGTCATGCAAAACACTGTGGCACAACGGGGGTAAGTTGCCAACTCATGAATAGTAAATAACATCATATAGTAATCGCAAGTATGCACGAATAGCGATCTATCTATCACAAGTAATCTGATAGCATAAGTATGATAAATGAATGTGCAACAATCATGTAAAGGTACATCATCAGGGTACGACAACTACATGAAGCAATGCATATCAACATAATCCTGAGTGTGGGATGATATATAATATAAAATCTCATGCAAAATCATCAGCATGGAAAAACACCAGTGTCCCTCACTGACACATCAAATCCCAAATCCTCAGGCACCGCATCCTCAGATCGGCCCTCACATTCTGTAAGCCTCACGAAAACCTGAGTGTCAAACACCGACACTCGAAACATCATGAAAACCCGTGTCTAGCATCGACACGTAAATCCTCATAACTCAGGTGCTGTCACCACGACTAGCCCTGATGATATGTCGTACATCACTCCGGTCGGTATCCCCACGATAACCGCCGAGTCCAAATACAATCACCGGTAGGTAGTGGTCCCACCGCCAGGCTTATCGTCTACACCACGAAATCACCACTCGCCCCGGGGTACCATACCGGGTCCACCATGTACCCGCAGATGGTGCGTCCCGCTCCTCGAATCGGGTATCACAAGCCAAATCTCAGAACCGAGAAATCACATGGTGGACGCATCAAATATCATATCAAGAGAAACCGGGTTTTCAAATAATACATGGTTCCTTGAAAATACCCCCACGGTTCATAAATCCATAAATCATATTAAATCCATATCTCAATGCGTAAAATCCATATAAAACTGATATATGCAACATAAAATATCAATATGAGCATATAAAGGGAAAACCGCTCTTTAAATTGAATATAGCTTTAAAACACATCATGCGGTTCCCAATTCCTTCGAAAACAAATGCAGTATCATATGAGGTGTACATGTAAGTGTAGCAAGGTTTAAGTATCTACATGTAATCAAGTATGTGGGTGTACATGTCAATATGAATGCATGATGTATAAGTAGCTATAGCAAGATATACGCGAAGTGGAATAAGGGTCACTATCTCAACTATTACTGCCCAATGCAATATCACGTATGTATGTGTCCACAGTATTTCATATGCACAACAGAATAAGAGTTATTACTCCAATCATTCCTATCCACTACCATATCACATATGTAAGTGTTTGTGCGTGTCATGGCAATTACAGACGGTGTGGGTGTAGCATACAATTTAGTGCTCGTGCAACATGAACCATCAGTAATGTGTTATATCTAAAGGTACGAGTCAAGTACAACAGATAATGCTATGCAATGATATTCATATGAAAATAACTAATATGCAAATACATGCAGCTATCATATCATATTCGCCCTGACGCATAACGCCATACGGGCGATTTCCCTGTAGATGTTAAATCTACTCACCGATGGTCTCGAGCTATGAAAATCCGACCACCTGCTTCCCCTTGTCCGCAGCACCCGAAATCCCTGCTTGCGAACCTAAAATTTCATAAATACAACACATAAGCTAAATATCCTAAAATGACGAAAAGACAACGAAACGCGATGAAAACGCCCGGAAAATTATTTTGCGCGCTTAGCGCATCTATCGCACACGATACCGGCCAAAACCCTAATTGGGGTCGCTAAACTACAAAACACCAAGTCTGGACCCCGATCGTCCCGATCGCGCACACAACACAAAAATTACGAGGAATACACCAGATATAACCTCGCTACGACCAAACGAACACTCCGTCGGAAAAACCCCGAAATCTAGTAAGCAACCTATCGCAGTATTTCGCACTAGATTCAAGATAACGCATATCTAACGATTACAAATACCTTAAAATAGCTTAACTAAGCTATCTAAACCATTCCTATATTTTTAACACTCACTAATCATGTTTTAGCAAAAATCTAGTAAGCAACTTTGCTTAATTAAACAAAATGCTTATTAGCAAATTTTAACATTTTCTACTAGATTAATCTTTTTCAAAACACAATTTAACACTTCAAATAAACACTAATCACATAATCAAAATTTAACCCTAACATGAATTTCTTAAACCAAATATAATGAATTAATCATGATTTAAAAACTAAACTAAACACATAAATAGCTAACTAAATTAGCTAGATTAAGATTAAAGCAAAAGTATAAAGATTAAGGTAAGAATTATACCTTCCCAAGAACACAAAATGAAACTTAATCCAACATCTTAGCATCAAAAACCAAGCTTTGTTGAAGATCCATGAAGGATTAGTGAAGGAAAATTGGTTTAATTTTTATATAGGAATTTTTGGATTTATTTTTGGAATTCTTTTTGTGTTTTTTATTGAAAAAGAGTGAGAAATGAGCTTGGAATTTTTTGAGGACAGAAATGGAGGGATGAGGCTCGGCCAAGGGGGTGGGAGGGATGAGGCTCGGCCAAGGGGGTGGGAGGGGGGGTTTTGTGTAAATAAAATGAAGAAAATTCTAGTCTTAAGCAATAAATGCAACATTAAATGAAAAATGCCACCTTTACACCCTTTTCTTTTCTTTTAAAAAAAGAAACCCTTAGTCACCAAAAATATCTAGATATTTAAAAAGAACCTTCTAAAATAATTCTAGTGACAAAAGTTAATTTATTCACAAGAGGAAAATTTTCCCGATTTACGTGCACAAAATACCGCTTAAAATAATATTTTATTTGGGAAAAATTCTATCTGAACCAAAACCTCCCAAATACACCCAAAGTTCGTGCACAAGCTTTATTTTAGCTAAACTAGGTGCCGGTAAGGTTATACAGACGTTTGATCGAAATCGGGTTAAAACGGGAAAAACCGACAATTTTGCCCTAAAACGGGAAAATTCACAAAACGATTTCTAAAACGTTACAGAGAATCTCATTCTCCTTTAGAATAGTCCAGGAATTCCGTGCTCAAGTATTCTCCTCCTTGATCTCATCAAAGGACATAATACTTATACCAGTTTTTGTTTCTCTACTTCTAACTTATATTCTGTGAATATCTCAAAAACATCGGACTTGTGTTTCAACAGGAACATATGTCTGAATCTTGAGAGATTATCAGTGAATGTAATGAAGTACAAAGAACCGGTCCTGGCATATATAGACAGGGGACTTTCATACATCAGCATGTATCAATCCCAAGAGTTCAATAACTCTTTCTCTGTTTCCAATAAACAGAGCTATGGTCATCTTATCTTTATGACATGACCGGCAAGTTTCACAAGATATAAATTCAAACTGATTTAAATATGCATTTTTATGTAACTTTAGCTAGTCGGGTCGTATCGATATGACCTAGTCTATAATGCCTCAAGAAGGATTCGTTCATTTCTGAACTCTTCCTCTTGTATGTGTTCTGTACGTTAAGAACCGTGGTTTGATTTAGAACGTCTATGCTTTTAGATAACGTGCCTGAACCGATCAACTCTTGATATAGGAAATGTTCAAAACATTATCCAACAATACAAAATTATATCCTTCTTTACTAATAAAGAGACTGATATGATGTTGTATATTAGGTTCGGTATTTAATAACATTCGTTCAGAATCAATGTATTCTGGTAATACAGAATGATAACTGCCAACAGACTTGGCTGCAACACTTGCATCATTTTCAACTCTTGAAACTTATCACCGGTCCTCAGTTCTCTACTTATCTGTAGCCCATGTAACAAATTACATTTACGGGATCCTGATCCGGTATCTCATACCCAAGACGTAAAGGATACTGAGAAACAGTTCTCGGTAATGAACACACCCGAAGAAGATGCATCAGCATGCACTTTCTTCGTTTGGGCGGCACGGAAATTCTGGTAATCCCCTATTTCCTGCTCTGTCTTATAACAATTATAAGTTTGAGCGGGACCAACGTTCCCCAGCTCAGTATAACAAGCGGGTTCGGTCAATACATCCGTATTATTATCTTGATTAAGGCATGACATGGTCGCTATCTGGAGAGAGAGAGAAGAAAACACTCAGCGTATATTCTTGCAAGATTAGATTGGTTATTAATATATCTAATCAGGATGTCTCCCACTGTTTTAGTCAAATCTTCCTTCAAACCCTAAAAGGAAAGACTAGCCGGGATTAATTACACCATACAAGTTCACCAATCTTTCAGCCAGGCCAGTGCCGGTACTTTGAGGGAGGTTCTCCGTGCTTTCGCACGGACCTAATTAAAATAAAGCTCGTTTTCCCAGAGGCATAACCCCGTTGACACCTTTCTAGACACCTACTTGATCGGCTAATTGTAATGTGTAAAACTCTCCCAGGAGTAACTCTTACTCGCAGCGGGTATCGGGATCCAACTATCTCATAGAAGGTATGCAATCTCATTGCAAATTTCAATACTTGAAATTCCTGATAATATTTTACCCCTAGCAGGCTATGACCTTGACAAAGGCCAACAAACCATAGGATGCTAGTCAAGTTCAACCCGTCATTTCTTGATTGAATTAAACTCACCCGTACGGCCCTTGACAAAGGCCAACAAGGTCGCACAACTACCCTAACCCAATCTGCATCATATGCATAAGCAGATAAGCACTAGTCATCTACCGCACACTACGCCTTGACAAAAGCCAATAAACGCAGCACGAATACTAACTACTACTTATCTGAAATGACGGAGGGCTACGACAGGTTTTTCTGAAAACCTATTGCGTAATGAACTTGATATCGTTGTAGAATCAAATGATTTAAATGGAGTGTTTTTTAGGCCTTTGCTAGTTTTCCTAAAGAGGTCACTCCCGGTGAAGGGATCTCGGCTCTTTCCTTATCGAATAAGGTGCAGGATATTTCACAAATACCACTATGCAAAGCAAAAACTAAAAAAGCAATCGAAAGACAAAATGGAGGGTTGTAGCATCTGCCAGTTATTGCTAAAGAGGTGACTCCCGGTGAAGGGATCTCGGCTCTTTCCTTATCGAATAAGGTGCTGGATGTTCTACAAGGAACACCGCTATGCAAAGCAAGAACTAGAGCTACCTGTTTTTGAAAATTCGATTCCACAACATCTTTAGGTTTCTTTTATTTTCATTAATCTCATTAATGAAGTCCCATTTTATTATGCTTCACAAGCATCTGATATGAAACGAAAACAACAATATATAATATATATCACATATATATAATATAAGCATTCGTCCCAAGCAGTAATATGATCTCATCACAGAACATTGCAGCAGAAGAACATATATGAAATATTGGATATACTAGGAGGTCCGTGTTTTAATGCGAGCCTGTATAAAACGTGGATTCCACGGTCGCGATGAATAGCCAATCCCACACCCCTAGACCCCTATGAGAGCGGCAAGCAACCCTACCAATTCTAGAGTTAGGACACCCAGTCTCGACTCCTCGAGATGGTCTCCCACTGGACCCTAGAACCCGGTTACTTGTGCTCCCCGTCTTGGGTCTATCCTAATGCGAAAAAGTAAATAATATACAATGGTGACATCATCCTCAACCCGGAAATGTCCCAATAAAAGAATATTACATACAATGAATTTTACATGAATGAAAATAAAAACCCTCATCTCACATAAAACCCCGGCTATTCAAAACACAACGATCCAATATAACATATCACAGCAACACATAATATCTCATATCATCAACGTAAGCAAGTATGCGTATCCTGATTGTCGTTGATGTATAGCAACGAAGCCGGCGATACACCACATACTACGCTTACGGTCACAGAAAAGAAAGTGTAAAACTATAACATTTGGAATCCACAATCACTTTAGACATCGCAAATCCGAAATATCACATACTTCGCATTTCATGCCTAACTATATGAATTCCACATATTGTATCACATTCCAGATAAATAGACAATGTTAAACTTTCCGATCGAATAATCAAATACCCAAGTTTTCCCAAATAGCTCAACACTTGAGCGGAGTTCAAAAATCCTAGAACATGTCACAGCCCCAATGAACCAGCCGTAGAAGGGTTAAACCAACGCCTCACATGTGGCAACGCTAAACTACCACAAACCCTAGGGTTCAGTGGCAGTTTTGACGGTCACATAATCGAGTTAAGGTTACGTTCTTCTAGAGGGTCCACAGATACGCTAGCATGATTTCCCGAAAGTTTTAAACAGAGGAAAAATCCAACACTTGAAAGTTTTCCTTCGTGGGAAAATGAGTTATTGATATCCGTTCGAACCTTTTAACACATTCTAAATTACCCGAAAAACTAAACGATGTTAAACTTTCCGATCGAATCAACGAATTCTAAAGATCTCCAGAAAACTCAACACTTGAGTAATATTAAAAATTCCCAGAAGTATGTAGTAATACCTACGGATGTTAGCTAGAAATATCTATCCCCAATACCCAAGTACGGCCGCGAAACCACCGCGAAAAGCCTGGTATTGCCGCGGTTCCGCGGCGAATTGAAGGAATTAGGGGTTCGTATTTCACAGTTATCCATAGAATCACCTGCTTATTTTTCTGAGTATTTTTAATACGGAAAAAACCATCTTTTTAAAAAAATTCCAGAGAGGGGGTCATTTACGATGATTCGGGGTTCGATCGGACTTTTAACTTCGTCTACACGTCGCTTAAAGCTCTAGCTAGGTTCTGATACCACTGTAGGGTTAACATAGCACCTTAGAAAGGTTTTGGCAAGCATCAAACATGCTACTTTAAAATTTTTGGGGTGCTAAACAAACCATAACCAAAATCTTAACTAGAGTATTAGGATTAACATAGCTTGTAAACAACTTTACATCTAAGAGAGAGAGATTATAACCTTTGTAGTCCGTTCCTTTGCTTCATAAGCTCCGAGTAGTAGTCCCTTCGCTGCGATCCATGAACTTCCGGACTCTAGAGAGGCTCCACGCGCCGAATGATCCATGCTTGCTTGAAGTCTTCCTTTTCGAAGATGATCTACCTTGAAGAATCTTTAACCCAAGCTTACACTTCACTAAACAACTTATTAGAGAAGTGAACACCCTAATCTAAGTGGCTAGAATAGATGAGGATGATGAAGTAGGAATTTATCTGTCTTTTATTTTCAATTTCTCACCATTTATCATCACAAACCCAAAAGCTATTAAGCTTTTTTCAAGAGAAAAAAGAAGAAGAAATCTATTTGAGATGAATGATGAAAATCCTTGTGTGGTTACAAATCCAACCATGGGTTAAGAATGAAGGTTTAACCCTTGTAGAGAATTAATTAGGGTAAAGGGTTTAGGTTGGGTTAAGAAATATCTATACAAAATATCTAAGCTTAAAACAAAATAAAGCTTCTAGAAGCTTCATAAAAAAGCTAACCCAAATCAAACCCTAACATGTTTAATCTCCACAAATCATATTGTATTTGTAACCCTAACATGTTACAATATTATATATCACATATATAATATATTTTTGTAACAAAAGAAAATAATACAATTAACATATATCTCATATATATCAATGTATTAACCGGTGAGAAAATGAATCAATAAAGCGAGCTTATGTTAGTTAATGTAATGTAATATATCTCATATATAATTATACATTAAATTATCGAATCAACACTTGATCCGACAATCCGGCTATATCGCATATAACCCACTAATATAACATGTACCAATTCATAGAATCAACACTTGATCCGATGACCCGGCTATATCACATATACCCGGCTGATATATATCGCGAGAATAGAATACGGTATCTCATATCGTATTACTCTCGATCCCGCACATATCACATATGTGCTCCTACTCCGTTTTGCCTGAGCCAAGAAACCTCTGTGTAGGACTCTAAAGAATCGTCAATACGCCGGCAGCTGGTGATGATCATATCAAACACCCACAAGCTGCAAGCGGTCAGCTAAACGTAACAGCCATCCAGGTATTGAGCAATCAGAAGATCACAAAGCAAGCCTGTACATTCTCCTGTGAATCCAACCAGTAACACTCCCGTACAGTCCGGTCTCTTCGTCTGATATGTCGTATATCTAGTTTAGGGGTGGTAAACGTCAGACCCCAATAACCGATAAGTCGTGTCGATATGAGGTCAATAACAGTTCGAGAAACTACTGATAACTCTTACCAGTAAATCTCAGCAACCCTGGCCAGGGATTTCCAGTTATAGCCAATCGAACACAGCGCAACATCAACTCCCTATACCGGGAAAGACGAAACCTCTCCTATCGCTCATTGGCTCTATGTGATTCGGGACTATACCTACAAGCCACCGTTTTGCACGCCCTCTTGGACGTGGTATGATGATAATCAAAGCACGGTGGGAATTGTTAGTTATATGTATGCCCTAGAGGCCATTACTGTACATACGATGTATATTGTAGTGGATGCTTGGACATATATAGGGAGGACTTTCTTGCTCGACATGATAGTATGCTATCTGGTTGTACTTTATCTTAACATGTACTCCGATTGTCTCTATATTACTTGTTGATAAAACCCTTAGGATATGTACTCGACTACTCGGACTATTATGAGATCATACTAGTGGGGCCACGGTAGTCGACGAGTACATCATATAACAGTTCCAAGTCGAGGGTGTATCGAGACAGGGCATCGATACACCAGAGTAGACTAGCGTATACGCATCTTGACCCATATGATGGGCGATGGATGATCCCATATCCATCGGTGTTTGACATCAAGGATGGTGTACGGGTGCTCAGTAGAGACTGGGTACACTGGACGGACTCGCCGAGAACTCCCAGATGGTATTATACCTCACGTCAGATGGCAGTTCTCCGGTGACACTGGTACAGAGTAGTCTGTTGACCCGAGATCGTCATAGAGTCTTGTGTGATTCCCACTGTGCTTTGATTTCCATCATACCACGTCCAAGAGGGCGTGCAAAAAGGTGGCTTTTGGGTACAGTCCCGAATCACATGGAGGCAATGAGCGATAGGAGGGGATTCGTCTCTCCCGGTATAGGGAGTTGATGTTGTGCTGTGTTCGATTGGCTATAAACGGAAATCCCTGGCCATGGTTGCTGAGATTTACTGGTAAGTGTTATCAGTAGTTTCTCGAACTGTTATAGACCTCAAATCGACACGACTTATCGAGCTACTGGGGTCTGACGTTTACCACCCCTAGGCGAGATATGCGACATATCAGACGACGAGACCGGACTGTACGGGAATGCTACTGATTGGATTCACAGGAGAATGTACAGGCTTGCTTGTTGATCTTCTGAGCGCTTAATACCTGGGTAGCTGTTACGTTTAGCCGACCGCTTGCAGCTTGTGGGTGTTTGATATGATCATCACCTACTGCACGCGTATTGACGATTCTTTAGAGTCCTACACAGAGGTTTCTTGGCTCAGGCAAAACGAAGTAGGAGCACATATGTGATATGTGCGGGACCGAGGATAATGCGGTATGTGATACCATATTGGATTCTCGCGATATGAGATATCGGCCAGGTATATGTGATATAGCCGGGTCATCGTATTAGTCGGTTATATACGATATAGCCGGATTGTCGGATCAAGTGTTAATTCGATAATTTAATGTATGATAATATATATGGTATATTAAATTACATTAACTAATATTAGCTCACTAAAAGATTCTTTTTCTCGCTCGGGTAATACATTGATATATATGCGATATATGTTAATTGTATTATTTTATTTTGTTACAATAAATATTATATATGTGATATATAATATTGTAACATGATATGGTTATTAATGCAACATGTTTAGTGGAGATTAAACATGATTAGGGTTTGATTAGGGTTAAGCATTTCTAGAAGTTTCTAGAAGGTTATGTTTTGTTTTGTGTAAAATATTTTGTGAAGATATTTGCTTAACCAAACCCAAACCCTTGACCATGGTTGTTTCTCTACAATGGTTAAGGATTCATTCTTAACTATGGTTGCATTTCTAACCTCACATATGAGTTATTCATTATTCATCACAAAATGATTCCTTCTTCTTCTTCCTTCTCTTTTCATGGATGAGTTTTTTCTTGTTTTGCTTTTGTGATGAAAGTGAGTGAGAAAAAGATTATAAATGAGAGCAAAAATCCTACTTCATCATCCTCATCTACCCTTGCCATTTAGATGAGGGTGTTCACTTCATTTAGTGAGTGTTAGCTTGTGTTAATGAAACTTCAAGGTAGATCATCTTTGTTATCGAAGATCGGAAGCAAGACTGCATCTTTCTCTTCACAGAGCCTCTCGAGAGACCAGAACACGATGATCGCAGCGAAGGGACTTCAACACGGAGCTTAAGAAGTGAAGGACCGGATCTCCAAAGGTTGTAATCCCTCTCACTTAGTGTTAAACAGTTTAACATGCTTGTTTTCGCCTAAACCCTAGTTTAAAGATCCGGCTTCGGGTTGTTCGGCACAGCTAAAATTTTAATCGGGCATGGTTGATGCCTTGTAGACCTTTGTGCGCGTGCCTAGCAACCCTACAGTGGTATCAGAGCCAAGCTAGAGCTTTGGGCGAAGTCTAGGCGAAATTTAAAGTCCGATCGAACCCGGAAAACCCGATATTACCTAGTTTCTGGAAATTTTTCAAAACTGTTGATTTTTCACATTAAAAATACTCAAAAGAATCAGCAGGGTATTTTAGGAATTACTGTGAAACCCGACCCCCAAAATCACCCAAAGCGCCGCGGAACCGCGGCCAAACCAGGGTATTAGCGACGGTTCCGCGGCAATAAATGATGATTGATGGATAGGGTTTGCACAGTAATAACCGTTGGTACTTCCTGATTCTTCTGGGAATTTTTAATTCTACTCAAGTGTTGAGTTTTCTAGGGTTGTATTGGGGATTTGTTGATTCGATCGGATAATAAAACTTCGTTTAAGTTTTTTCCGGATAATTTTAGAAACTGTTAAAAAGTTCGAACGGATATCAATAACTCACTTTTTCCCCTGTCGGAAAATTTTTCAAAAGTTGGATTTTTCCGTTGTTTAAGAACGTTCTAAGTCGTGCAAGTAACGCGGTGGACCCTCTAGAAGACAACAAAGCTTAACTCGATTATGTGACCGTCTTGAACTGCCTCTAAACCTTAGGGTTTATGGCAGTACGGCGTGCCACATGTGAGGTGTTGGCTTGACCCTTCTACGGCTGGACCATTGGTACTGTGGCACGTGATGAATGTTTTTGAACTTATTTCAAGTGTTGAGAACTTAAAGGGAAATCTTAGGGGTTTGCTTATTCGACCGGAATGTTTAACACCGTCTATTTATCTGGAATGTGATACAATATTTGGAATCCACATGTAGTTATGAGATAACTGATTTGAATGTTATAAATCTAGCAGTTTAGTCTCAGATGATCGGTTGCCACGGAATTTTGATGTGATCAAAAGTCCATCGCAATCACGTAGCGTATGCGGATACTCGCCGGGTAAACTTAATAGACAGCCACGCCCCAAAGCCCCGACCAAATGACTGTAGGAGAACCCCGTCGCCAAAAGCATCCGTTCGGGTCCTCGCGGCAGTGGTGTTCCGCCTTAGTGCACTTCTCGACGGCATCCGGGGGTACGGCCGTCTACTAAAGTTTGCGACGAGCATTCGATCAGGATGTCTGGAATCTTGTTGAATTGCCCGACTTGATATTGAAAAGAGTTTTCGATAATGAGACTAAAATGCGGGGTTTATAATTGTTAGGCATGCGATGTCTAAAGAATTCATTTGGTTAGGCATGCGATGTCTAAAGAGGTTGCGGATTCCAACTGTTGTAGTTTTACACTTTCTTTTCTGTGACCGTAAGCATAGTATGTGGTGTATCGCCGGCTTTGTTGCTATACATCAACGACAATCGGGATACGCAAACTTGCTTACGTTGATGATATGAGATATTATGTGTTGCTGTGATATGTTATATTGGATCGTCGTGTTTTGAATAGCCGGGGGTTTTATGTGAAATGAGAGTTTTTCTTTTTCATTCATGTAAAATTCATTTGTATGTAATATTCTTTTATTGGGGCACTTCCGGGCTGAGGATGATGTCACCATTGTATATTTTTTACTTTTCCGCATTAGGTAGACCCAAGGCGGGGAGCACAAGTAACCGGGTTCTAGGGTCCAGTGGGAGACCATCTCGAGGAGTCGAGACCGGGTCTCCTAACCCTAAAATTGGCAGTGTTGCTTGCCGCTCTCGTAGGGGTCTAGGGATGTGGGTTTGGCTATTCATCTCGACCGTGGAATCCGTATTTTATACAGGCTCGTATTGAAAACACGGACATCCTAGTATATCAAATATTTCATATATGTTCTTCTGCTGCAATGTTCTGTGATGAGATCATATTACTGCCTGAGACGAATGTTTATATTATATATACGAGATATATGTTATATTGCAGATTTCGTTTCAAAAGTGATGCTTATGAAGCATAATAAAATGGGACTTCATTAATGAGATTAATGAAACTAAAAGAAACCTAAAGATGTTGTAGAAACTTGTCTCAAAAACAGGTAGCTCTAGTTCTTGCTTTGCATAGCGGTGTTCCTTGTAGAATATCCAGCACCTTATTCGATAAGGAAAGAGCCGAGATCCCTTCACCGGGAGTGACCTCTTTAGTGAAACTAGCAGATGCTACAAACTCCGTTTGTCTTTTGATTGCTTCTATAGTTCTTGCTTTGCACAGCGATATTTATGAAATATCCTGCACCTTATTCGATGAGGAAAGGGCTGACGATCCCTTCACCGGGAGTGACCCCTTTAGCAAAACTAGAAAGGCCTCAAAAACACTCCATTTAAAATCACTCGATTCTACAACGTTATCAAGTTCATTACGCAAAGGGTTTTCTTAAAAACCTGTCGTAGCCCTCCGTCATTTCAGATAAGTAATAGTTAGTATTCGTGCCGCGTTTGTTGACCTCTGTCAAGGCGTAGTGTGTAGTAGCTGATTAGTGCTTATCTATATAAACATATGATGAGATTGATTTAGGGTAGTCGTGCGACCTTGTTGACCTCTGTCAAGGGTCGTGCGGGTGGGTTTACTTCAATCAGGAAATGACGGGTTGAACTTGACTAGCAGCCTATGGTTTGTTGAACTCTGTCAAGGTCATAGGACGCTTGGGGCAAAATATTATTGGGAATTTCAAGTGTTGAAATTTGCAATGAGATTGCATACCTTCTATGAGATAGTTGGATCCCGATACCCGCTGCGAGTAAGAGTTACTCCTGGGAGAGTTTTACACATTACAATTAGCCGATCAAGTAGGTGTCTAGAAAGGTGTTAACGGGGTTATGCCCCTGGGAAAACGAGGTTTACATTAATTAGGTTCGTGCGAAAGCACGGGGGACCTCCCTCAAAGTACCGGCACTAGCCTGGATGAAAGATTGGCGAACTTATAGCGTGTAATTAATCCCGGCTAGTCTTTCCTTTTAGGGTTTGAAGGAAGATTTGACTAAAACAGTGGGAGACATCCTGATTAGATATATTAGATAACCAATCTAATTTTGCAAGAGCATACGCTGAGTGTTTTCTTCTCTCTCTCTCTCCTGGTAGCGACCATGTCACGCCTTAATCAAGATAATAATACGGATGTATTGACCGAACCCGCTTGTTATACTGCGCTAGGAAACGTTGGTCCCGCTCCAACTTATAATTTTTATAAGACAGAACAGGAAATTGGGGAATACCAGATTTCCCGTGCCGCCCAAACGAAGAAAGTGCATGCTGATGCATCATCTTCGGGTGTGTTCATTATATAGAACTGTTTCTCAGTATCCTTTACGTCCTGGGTATGAGATACCGGATCAGGATCCCGCATATGTAATCTGTTACATGGGCTACAGGTAGGTAGAGAACTGAGAACGAGTGATAAGTTTCATGAGATAGAAACGGTGCAAGTGTTGCAGCCAAGTCTGTTGGTCACTATCACCCTGTATTACCAGAATACATTGATTCTGAACGAATGTTATTAGATACCGAACCTGATATACAACATCATATCTTTTTCTTTATTAGTAAAGAAGGATAAAATTTTGTATTGTTGGATAATGTTTTGAACATTTCCTATATCAAGAGTTGATCGGTTCAGGCACGTTATCTAAAAGCATTGACGTTCTAAATCAAACTACAGTTCTTAGTATACAGAACACACACAAGAGGAAGAGTTCAGAAATGAACAAATCCTTCTTGAGGCATTGTAGACTAGGTCATATCAATGCGACCCGACTAGCTGAAGTTACATATAGATGCATATTTAAATTAGTTTGAATTTACATCTTGTGAAACTTGCCGGTCATGTCACAGAGATAAGATGACCAGAGCTCTGTTTATTGGAAACAGAGAAAGAGTTAGTGAACTCTTGGGATTGATACATGCTGATGTATGAAGGTCCCCTGTCTACACATGCCAAGACCGGTTCTTTGTATTTCATTACATTCTCTGATGATCTCTTATGATTCAGACATATGTTCCAGTTGAAACACAAATACGAAGCTTTTGAGATATTCACAGAATATAAGTTAGAAGTAGAGAACCAAAAACGGGTATAAGTATTATGTCCTTTGATGAGATCAAAGAGAAGAATACTTGAGCACGAAATTCCTGGACTATTCTAAAGGAGAATGAGATTCTCTCTCAGCATTACTCCTCCGTATACACCATAGCACGATGGTATATTAGGGCGGAGCAATAGCACCCTATATGATATGGTGTGCTCTATGATAAGTACTGCTGAGTTTCCTATTTCCTTTTGGGAGTTATGCACTTGAGAAGCTGCATACCTATTGAATAGGGTTCAAATCAAATCAGTTGCCTACCACTTCATATGTGATATGGAAAGGGAAGAGCCCATATCTTAAGTTTGTTAAGATTTGGGTTGTCCGGCCTATGTCTAAAGCAAAATCCGGACAAGCTCGAGACAAGGTCTGTTATGTAGAACTGGAAAGAGTTCCAGCTATACAAACTGCAGCTGATGATTTGGCAGAACCAAAGGATTCAATAGTTTCCAACGAACCACAGCCTCTCCGCCGATCTAGTAGGGTTCCTCACCCACCTGAGAGATACTTCGGTTTCTCTATGACAGTGGGAGCGAGGATTGTATCATGAGATGATGACCCACTAGTTTCGAGCTGGCCATCAGGAGTGGGACTCTATAAGAATGGCCGGATGCTTAGTGATCTGAGATGGAATCCTTATACACCAACAAAGTATGGACTTTGTTTGCTTTATATAAAGGGTTAAATCCCCATCAGGAGCAAGTATATCTTGAGAAGATTACTTGATGTACATGGAAAAGTTGAGACTTTCAAAGCTATACTCAAGTCCATCCAGATCCTACTTGCCACGGCTACATACCATGACTACGATATCTGGTGGTTGGGTGTCATGACTGCTTTTCTAAATGTTGATTTGGAAGAGAGCGTCTATAAGTACACAGCCAGAGGGATTCGTAGACAGTGGGAGCAGCGGAAACGTGTGCAAGATATTTTATGTGATAAAGCAGGAATCGCTGAGTTGGAACGTCTGTTTTGATGTGGTAGTCAAAGAGTTTGACTTCATCAAAATGGTAGATGAACCTTGTATATAAAAAAGGTAGTAGAGAGTATGGTGGTGATCCTCGTAGAGTACGTGGATGACATACTCTTGATAGGGAAGGAGTTTCCTAAATTACGCTCGGTCAATCTCCGCTTATCACAAGGATTCTCCATATAGGATCAAAGTGATACCTCTTAAATCCTGGGTTTTTGATCTATGAGATAGATCTAATTGGATGTTAGGATTCTCACTAGTTGTAGTGAGATGATATCAATCGATCCTGGGGAGAATCACTGGAAAGGTTCCAGGGTGATAAGAACGACTGAATGTCAGTCGCAGGCATTGTCTTTACCCTCAGTGGAGGGACGGTATGTTGGAAGAGTTCCAAGCTAGACACCGTGACTTACTAGACGATCAAAGGCAAGATACATCATTACCAAGGATGCTACCAAAGAGGCAGTCTGGATATATAAGTTCATAAGATGAACTTCGTTCCTACCATTGTGTGACAATGGAGTTGTGGCTTATGCCAAGGAACCCCCATCCCATCAGAAATCCAGATATAATTCTTAGGCAGTATCACCTGATCATGGAGATGGTTGATCTCCAGGGAGATCGAGATTAAGAGAGTAGATACAGAGGATAACAGCGCGGATCCACACACAAAGGCCTTTTTTCCAGTAGAGACTTTTATGGGATGGTTGAGTATGAGATACTTCAACCACAGCTAATTGTTGGGTATGTGATACCACAACAGATGGCCCTAGTGCAAGTGGGAGATTGTTAGTTATATGTATGCCCTAGAGGCCATTACTGTACATATGATGTATATTGTAGTGGATGCTTGGACATATATAGGGAGGACTTTCTTGCTCGACATGATAATATGATGTCTGGTTGTACTTTATTTTAACATGTACTCTGATTGTCTCTATATTACATGTTGATAAAACCCTTAGGATATGTACTCGACTACTGGGACTATGATGAGATCATACTAGTGGGGCCATGGTAGTCGACGAGTACATCCTATAACAGTTCCTAGTCGAGGGAGTATCGAGACAGGGCATCGATACACCAGAGTAGACTAGCGTATACGCATCTTGACCCATATGATGGGCGATAGATGATCCCATATCCATCGATGTTTGACATCAAGGATGGTGTACAGGTGCTCAGTAGAGACTGGGTACACTGGACGGACTCGCCGAGAACTCCGAGATGGTATTATACCTCACGTCAGATGGCAGTTCTCCGGTGACACTGGTACAGAGTAGTCTGTTGACCCGAGATCGTAATAGAGTCTTGTGTGATTCCCACTGTGCTTTGATTTTCATCATACCACGTCCAAGAGGGCGTGCAAAAAGGTGGCTTTTTGGTACAGTCCCGAATCACATGGAGGCAATGAGCGATAGGAGGGGATTCGTCTCTCCCGGTATAGGGAGTTGATGTTGTGCTGTGTTCGATTGGCTATAACCGGAAATCCCTGGCCAGGGTTGCTGAGATTTACTAGTAAGTGTTATCAGTAGTTTTTCGAACTGTTATAGACCTCAAATCGACACGACTTATCGAGCTACTGGGGTCTGACATTTACCACCCCTAGGCGAGATATGCGACATATCAGACAATGAGATCGGACTGTACGGGAGTGTTACTAATTGGATTCACAGGAGAATGTACAGGCTTGCTTGTTGATCTTCTGAGCGCTCAATACCTGGGTAGCTGTTACGTTTAGCCGACCGCTTGCAGCTTGTGGGTGTTTGATATGATCATCACCTACTGCCGGCGTATTGACGATTCTTTAGAGTCCTACACAGAGGTTTCTTGGCTCAGGCAAAACGAAGTAGGAGCACATATGTGATATGTGCGGGACCGAGGATAATGCAGTATGTGATACCGTATTGGATTCTCGCGATATGAGATATCGGCCGGGTATATGCGATATAGCCGGGTCATCGTATTAGTCGGTTATATGCGATATAGCCGGATTGTCGAATCAAGTGTTGATTCGATAATTTAATGTATAATAATATATATGATATATTAAATTACATTAACTAATATTAGCTCACTAAAAGATTCTTTTTCTCACTCGGGTAATACATTGATATATATGCGATATATGTTAATTGTATTATTTTATTTTGTTACAATAAATAATATATATGTGATATATAATATTGTAAAATGATATGGTTATTAATACAACATGTTTAGTGGAGATTAAATATGGTTAGGGTTTGATTAGGGTTAAGCATTTCTAGAAGTTTCTAGAAGGTTATGTTTTGTTTTGTGTAAGATATTTTGTGAAGATATTTGCTTAACCAAACCCAAACCCTTGACCATGGTTGTTTCTCTACAATGGTTAAGGATTCATTCTTAACTATGGTTGAATTTCTAACCTCACATATGAGTTATTCCTTATTCATCACAAAAGGATTCCTTCTTCTTCTTCTTTCTCTTTTCATGGATGAGTTTTTTCTTGTTTTGCTTTTGTGATGAAAGTGAGTGAGAAAAAGATTATAAATGAGAGCAAAAATCCTACTTCATCATCCTCATCTACCCTTGCCATTTAGATGAGAGTGTTCAGTTCATTTAGTGAGTGTTAGCTTGTGTTAATGAAACTTCATGGTAGATCATCTTTGTTATCGAAGATCAGAAGCAAGACTGCATCTTTCTCTTCGCGGAGCCTCTCGAGAGTCCGGAACACGATGATCGCAGCGAAGGGACTTCAACACGGAGCTCAAGAAGTGAAGGACCGGATCTACAAAGGTTGTAATCCCTCTCACTTAGTATTAAACAGTTTAACATGCTTGTTTTCGCCTAAACCCTAGTTTAAAGATCCGGCTTCGGGTTGTTCGGCACGGCTAAAATTTTAATCGGGCATGGTTGATGCCTCGTAGACCCTTGTGCGCGTGCCTAGCAACCCTACAAATCACACAAAATATATGACGATCTCGGGTCTACAGACTAATCTGTACCAGTGTCACCAGAGAACTGCCATGTGACGTGAGGTATAATACCATCTGGGAGTTCTCGACGAGTCCGTCCAGTGTACTCAGTCTCCACTGAGCACCCGTATACCTTCTCTGATGTTAAACACCAATGGATATGGGATCATCCATCGCATATCATATGGGTCAAGAAGCGCATACGCTAGTCTACTCTGGAGTATCGATGCCATGTCTCGGTACTCCCACAACTAGGAACATTTGAAGGATGTACTTGGCGACTACACTGTCCCCACTAGTATGATCTGCATCATAGTCCTGGTAGTCAAGTACTCATATCAACATGTAACATAGAGACAATCAGAGTACATGTTAAGATAAAGTGGAACCAGATAGCATACTGTCATGTCGAGCAAGAAAGTCCTCCCTATATATGTCCAAGCATCCACTACAATATATATCGTATGTACAGTAATGGCCTCTAGGGCATACATATCACTAACAATATAGCCGGGTTATCGGATCAAGTGTTGATTCGATAAGTTGTTACATTTGATATTAGTCGGTTATATGTAATATAGCCGGATTATTAAATCAAGAGTTGATTTAATAATTTAATGTATAATTATATATTTGATATATTATATTACATTAACTAATATTAAGCTCACTTATGATTTCTTTTTCTCACTTTGTGCACATTGTATATATGTGATATGTATATTTGTGTACATGTTTGTATCATGCTAGATTACAAATGCAACTAGGGTTTATAGAGATTAAACCATGCTAGGGTTAAGGTTAGGGTTTTTATTTTATCTTTAAGTAATTCAAAAATTGTGGAATTAGTCATGGTTGATATTTGTTGAAAGCTTGTAGAAGCCCGTAAGCATCTTTGACTTTATCCACTCCTTTTGTCTAGCTTAAGATATTATTTGACCTAACTTTTAACCCTAGCTCATGGTTAACTCTCTACAAGGGTTAAGCATGACATGCTTAACCCTTGGTTGCATTTCTAACCACAACATGAATTCATTCATCACTTGACTTCATCTTCTTCTTCCTCAAAGCTTTCTAGCTTCAATGGAGTTGATGGAAAATGAGTGAGAAAATCATTTCTAATGGGAGCAAACTTCCTACTTCATCATCCTCTACTACTTGCCATTTAGTATAGGGTGTTTGCTTCACTAATTCCGTAATTAGTGAAGAGATAGCGTGGGTTAGTGTCTCCTCGACGTAGATCATCTTCGGCCTCGAAGTCTTCAAATCAAAGCAAGCATGTTCATTTCTTGAAGGGAGCCTCTCTAGAGTCCGGAGTTCATAATCACAGCGAAAGGGACTACTACCCCATGATCTCGGCCAAATCCGAGCCCCCCTGAAATTTTTTGTGTGTTCCAGTGACTTGGATTTGATGTTTCAGGTGTTTTTTTTTTTTTTTTTTTTGCTAATTTTGCATGTGATGTGATCTTACACTATAAGCAATTCGGAGTGTTTCGTATTCGTAGTTTTAACAATGTTTCGGGTTATTCACATATTGTCTAGGAGAAGTTAAAAAGTTCGATTGAATGTCAAAAACCCATTTTTCCAAGTTTAACGTATTCGGAAAAACATGCAAGTGATTCTATGAACCCTCTAGAAGAATGAAACCCTAACTCGACTTTTTTGGATCGCGGAACCGCGGCCATACCCTAGGGTTTGCCGTAGTTCCGTGGCGACTTGAGTGAGGCTTGGGTTTATCCTTCTACGACTGGTGCATAGTATTGTGGCATATTCTGGGTATTATTAAAATTGTGCTCAAGTGTTGAGCTGTCGGGAAATTGTGGGACTTTGATGAATCGATCGAAGAGTTTAACGTCGTCCGGATATTATGTGATGGGATACAATATTTGGAATCCACAAGTAGTTATGAGATAACTAATTTGAATGTTATAAATCTAGCAATGTAGTCTCATTTGATCGGCTGCCACGGGATTTTGATGTGATCAAAAGTCCGTCGCAATCACGTAGCGTACGCAGATACTCGCCGGGTAAACTTAATAGATAGCCACGCCCCATAGCCTCGACCAAGTGACTGTAGGAGAACCCCGTCGCCAAAAGCATCCGTTCGGGTGCTTGCGGCAGCGGTGTTCCGCCTTAGTGCACTTTGGCGACGGTATCGGGGGTGCGGCCATCTACTAAAGTTTCCGACGAGCATTCGATCAGTATGTCGGGAATCTTGTTGAATTGCCCGACTTGATATTGAAAAGTGTTTTCAAGATCGAGACTAAAATGCTTGGTTTATAATTGTTAGGCATGCGATTGTTTCCTGATTTAAAATCAGGAAAGCTTCTGGGAAAAGCTTCAAAAAGGGGGTCACGTGTTGGCACGTGACACCTAAAAGGGATCATCAAGTCAAGTTCAGTTTCCTGACTACGCTGAAGAAAATGGGCTTCAGAAAGAGTCACGTGCTCCCACGTGACCAGGGTCACGTGGCGACACGTGACATTTAAATGCAAGCGTCAAAGGCACACAAGTTCTCTGATCAAGTCAAGAAAAGGCTTCAGAAGAGGTCACGTGTTCCCACGTGACCAGGGTCACGTGTTGGCACGTGACGTTCAAGACAGCAGACTCGTTCTCCAAACGAACCAAGGAAAAAGAGTTCAAACAAGGGTCACGTGCTCACACGTGACCAGGAGTCACGTGGTGGCACGTAACGCTTAAGCAACGATCAGAAGACAGAGCGCAAAAGAAAGGAAAAGGCTCATGCCAAAGGGGGTCACGTGCTCACACGTGACCATGGGTCACGTGGTCACACGTGACCGGCTTTCAAAGCCCATTGTGCTAACAGAATTAAATTCTGAAGGAAATTCAAATCTTTCCGAAAGAAAGCAACTATCTTGAACCAATCAAATTAAAGATTCAGAGGTGATGAAATATCATCTATCTATGGGAAAATCTCGGGTTTGGAAAGATTTCCCCTTTAAATCTAATCAAAATAACAAGGGAGAATCTCTGGATTTAAAATCCAATGGTGAATAAAATTCACCTAATAATCCAAAGGTCCAAAATGAATGATGAATGCAAATCAAATCTCAATAAAGATTCGTCAAAAACTGATTGATTCGGCTGCTTCTCCTATAAATAGGAGCCAAGAGACATACATACAGATAGATGCGCAGAGAAGAAAAAAAAAAGGAGAAGAGCTTTGATACTTTGAAAAGACTCGGATCTTCTGCGAAAAACCCTAGGTAAGAAAGGGAAGGCCTTTTGAAAGAAAGAGAATTTAATTCTCAGCAGAGTTTAACTCTGATAATGTAAAAACAGAAGAACATATTTCTTCTCTCTTTGATGGAGGATCTGCAAAGTGCACATCTCCCCTTAAGGTTGAGAATTTAATTCTCAATGGGTTGAGATCCTGCCATGCAGATCCAAAACACGGAGAAGGAATGCAAGCACGAGAATTTAATTCTCACAGAACTATAGGAATTTAATTCCTTTAAAATAAAAGGAGGGCTTGACCCTATATTATGGGAATTTAATTCCTCCAGAACAAAAAAGAAACAGGGTTTAACCCTAATTAAGAACCTAGTTCTGTTGAAACAGCAGGAATTTAATTCCCTTAATCATACAGAGGATGGAAGTTTAAACTCCTTAAAAACTTTTATTAGGGTTTAACCCTATTCAGCCCTTCACGTATATGAGGAATTTAATTCCTACAGAAAATTCAGAGTTAAACTCTATTCCAGAAAACAAAGTCTTCGAAAGGAAGTAGGAATTTAATTCCTCTGAAATTTATAGTTCGAGGAATTTAATTCCTAAAAGAAGATTAACAAAGCCTCTAAAAAAATACCTAGAGGCAGGGTCACGTGTCATCACGTGACCCCCCCAAGAGAGCTACAGAAAGCCCCTTTGAGGCAGCACCCCACGTGACCCACGTGACCCTCAGCAGAAGCTCTAATCCATAGGCATTTGAATGCCCATCACGTGATGGCACGTGATGCTCTGGAAGACGCGATAATCTCAGCAGAACAAAGGAAGGGAGGGCGCTCTCACGTGCTGCCACGTGACCCCTCTTACCTTAGTGTTTAAACATTAAACTAAAACTCTCGAACCCAGTGTTAAAACACTGTTGGGCCTTAGTGTTCAACACTAATTAAAAAGCTTTATTTGCAGTGTTCAACACTGATTACCTTAGTGTTTAAACACTAATCTGAGATCTTCATTTGCAGTGTTCAACACTGATTACCTTAGTGTTTAACACTAACCTGAAAAAACATTGTTGCTGGTGTTCAACACCAAATATTCTCTTAGTGTTAAACACTAACTTGTCAACCCCATTCCCAGTGTTCAACACTGACTGCTCTGTAGTGTTTAACACTAGACTTTGGCCCAATTGGCTTAAATGGATGGAGGCAAAGCCTCTCCTGATTGGACTTAGCCCAAGATGGCCATAAGTCCTCAATTTGTGATTAACTGGTCCAATGGACTCATAACATAATTAATTCGTCTTGACCCCAAATTGGGCCAAGGGCTATTTAATCCACTCCGGTTCTAGGGTACATCTCTTCACTCCTTTGATACTTGGCATTGTAATCCCTCAATGCCGTCAAAGAGGTGACGGGTCCCGACGACCACACATTGATATGGACTGTGGGGTCCTTAAACTCATGTCTAATGCAAATTCCTGGTTACGTGGAACGCGGATAATGTCACTCTTTGACCCCGTGGAAAACGTCCAGAGCGGAGCCTGGTCCTCGCCAAGCGCGGCAGTGAACCCGTGTGAAGCATCCAGAGCACATACCGGACTGTGGGGTCCTTAAACCCATGGACTACGACGTCCTTAACCTTGACCGAGATGTCTTAAAACTAACAATGGACTGTGGGGTCCTTAAACCCATGGACTACGACGTCCTTAACCTTGACCGAGATGTCTTAAAACTAACAATGGACTGTGGGGTCCTTAAACCCATGGACTACGACGTCCTTAACCTTGACCGAGATGTCTTAAAACTAACAATGGACCGCAATGTCCTTAAACTACCCATGGACCGCAATGTCCTTAAACTACCCATGGACCGTAATGTCCTTAAACTAGAACAATAGAGCCCCGCATGCTCTTTTGTCGGATCTAAACGGTCCCGTTTAAGTTGATCTTAGCCTCAAAGATGGCTAACGTATCCTTAAACCTTCAAACAGAGTGGACTATAAATCCCCCCAATTGACTCCGGCTTGAGGGTACATCCTTGAACTCCTCTGACATCCGTCGTTGTAATCCTTCAACGTCGTCAGAGAGGTGACGGGTCCCGACGGCCACACATTCATGTACCCTTATGTCCCTAAACTCGAACATTAGAGTCCAAACGCTCTTTTGTCGGATCTAAACGATCCCGTTAAGTTGATCTTAGTCACAAAGTTAGACTAACGTATCCTTAACAAACGTTTGAGTTGATCTTAGCCTCGAGTAGGGCTGACGTATCCTCAAACCAAAACCCCCCCAAACCCAAATCTAAGATAATACGGATTTGGACTAGTCCACGCCCTACGGGCGACGACATAACTCAGTCTCCGTAAACAATCCACGGGCAACAAAATACAAAACAGACACCCACGACACGAAGTGACCATCTGGAGAAGGAGAAAGTTGTTACCGCAATGCGGTAGCGTAATTAACTGCAGGGGCTTGCGCCTGCAGGGAAGAGCGTCCCCACAATCAAAAACCCCTCAAACGAGGGGGAATCTGACGAAGTCTGCTACATCGGACGCATCCGTCTAAACCTTCGATACGTGGTGCCATAAATCAACTTGGCATCTTCGAAGAGGTGGACGGATAGCACCTATTAGCATCTGCCCCGAATCTCAGGCAAGACGCGGTGTCGTGCCGTCTTTCGGAGGGGAACAGATTCTGGCACGCCCGGTGGGACCTTTTCCTCTTTCCACTCCACACTTCGTGTGTCGTGACTCGCGAACCAATCGCGGTTCGCTAATGGTTGCCCTCGGGTTTCAAGATACTAAGAATTGGCGTCTGGCTTATTGCAGAAAGCAAAGGATCGATGGCTTCTACTTCCGTGAAAGTGTTCAACTGCTCAGACTGCAATTGCAACCAACGCTCTTCCTCGTCAGGAGGTATAGCCTACGGACCCCAAGCTGCCTCGCTATTCACAATGCCCGTGGAACAGGTCACTCGCGCCACCACAGGATTGTTCTTTGGGACCATGGTCCCGCCGACAAACTTTGCCGCTCCAGTGCTGACAACGGAGGCTCCCAAGAAGTCGGTCTTTGATCGTCTTACCCCTGCCACGGCTCCTCTCAACGAGTCGCCCAACGTCAACGCCTCGGTCTTCTCTAGACTGGGCCAGAAATCCTGCAGACCCATCGTGGGACCTACAATCTCAGAGAAGGTTGCTTCTAAGAAAGTGGCCGCTCCTGTCCCAGAAGTCGTCAAGGCAGCCTCTCCGGCCAAAAGGTCGGTCTTTACAAGATTAACGGCTTCAGCTCCCGCTCCTACTACCCAAAGGACATCGGTCTTTGACAGGCTAATACCAACTGCGACCCCACGCCCAGACAGAGGGCAAAACGAAACCGTTCTTACCGCTGACCCTACACCGTCCGCTCGACACGCTCGACGTCGCCATTGGCGCCGAGTGAGGAAGGCTGGGGGCAACTCCCCATCTGGGTTGACTCCATCAGTCCCGGTGGCAGAAGTTAATGCTGCTGTTCCAACTGGGAACAGCTTCGAAATGCTAAATAAAGTGCGAAGAAATTCTCCTACTGCAGTACTGAAGAGGTCTCCTCCCCCGTTAAAGAAGATTGTGGAAATGGAGTCAGAACGGCCCCAATCTCCTCAACGGCTATCTTCCAAAATCTATAAGGTTTGGCGGCAGGCACGGGACTCGATCATCGATCCGAACTTCTCCCGCCGACACAAGAAGCTGAAAACCCGACCGGAAGCTGGTCACCAGGCCAAACCCCAAAAGGCTGTGGAACAACTGACTCATAAAAGAAGAAGGCCGGAGAAGACCCCACAGCATGCAGCGACGGCTAAAAGCACTGAGCCCAGACGCCCTAAGTCTGGGGGCATGGTGGTGCACACTGTTTACATGGCCTCTGGAAAAGAGGAAAGCCGCACTTCTACGGGCCACCGACCGTTAACCCGATCCGTGACGAAAGCCCAAGAACAGCAACAGAAGCTGCAAGAAATGATGAATGCTATGGCCACACTCACCGGGCCAAAAGAAAACCCAGAAACGTCCTCAGACGCACGCCGAGAGGAAGAAACCGATGCTGAATTCCTTCGCCGGACACTGGAGAAAAGGGACAAAGAGGCTGCTGAACAAGCGGCCAACATACAACGGATGGGCCTTCTCTTCCAAGATGTGATAGGAATGATGATCCAGCAGGACTTACCCGCCGAGGATCCCCCGATCGTTCTTGAAGACGACCGAGGAGAAACGTCAAATCCACCACCAGCCCTCTCAACGGCCAAGGAGGATGCAATCTCTAAGGCTGACTTGGCTGACTACATAGCCCAGCAAATCCGGGTTCACCACGCGACTGAGGCAGCTGGTCAAGTCGTGAAAACGGGGCGGCCGTATCCGAGCTGGTACGACCAAATCAAATACCCGCAAGGCTATACGATACCAAAATTCCACGTGTATAAGGGGACCGGCAATCCCCATCAACATGTCGCCCAGTTTCGGGCCCTCTGCGGTAACACCGGCGGTGATGATAAGTTGTTGCTCCGCCAGTTTGTGGGCAGCTTATCAGAAACAGCGTTCGAATGGTACTCGGAACTCCCGAACGATTCCATCAAAACGTTCGCTGAAATGGAGTTGTTGTTCACTCAGCGATTTGCAAGTGCCAGCGAACGCACTCCAATAACTGCACTTATTAACGCCAGGGTAAAACCGGGCGAAACCTGGGTCCAGTACGCTATACGCTGGCGGAACTTGTGGTCGAGATGTGAGCAACGCATTGAGGAAGCACCTGCGGTGGGCATGTTCGTGGGAACTCTAGACCCCCACGCAACTATTTCCCAGTTTATGATGTTCTTTAAGCCAACCACATTCCAGGCCCTGATCGACAAGTTGGCTCAGATGGACCAGATGGGTCATAGACCGCCTACACCGAAGTCGGAACCTCGGAATGACAAGGGTAAAGGAAGAGCAACATTTGTTGCAAATGCCCAAGAGCAACCTAACGCCCCAAAACCGACAGATCAACTGGAGGAAAGACGTCGGTATTATAATGAGAAGATGAAGCGTCCCTACTCGTTCCCACGGGACAAGACGAAACGGCTATTCGAGCTGGCAATACGCAACAGACTTATAAACCTGCCAAATCCAAGGCGACCGCCGCAACCCACCGAAGTGAATAACCCTAACTATTGCCCTTACCATCAAACGGTAGGCCATCCGATTGAAGATTGCTTCGTCTTCAAAGGATGGATTGAAGACCAATACCTACAGGGGAAGTTTGTACTGTCCGAAAAGTGGAAGGTGAACCCACCACAGCCGCATGCTCCAAGGAAAGCGGATACACCGGGGGCAACATGTTCTTTTATTGAAGAAGCTCCATGGGAGGTCGTGCTATCAACTAAAACCAAAAGAATGCTGAGAGACCTTCATGCGTGCCCTGCGATCGAATGGAAGGACCCTCTTGAACCTCAAATTATCAAAGGAATGTTGAAGCCCCGCCCAACTACGAGGACTCGCGATAATGGCCCAAATACTCACGCCCAATCGTCAAAATCTTCGAAGAAAAAGAAGAAGAAATCCAAGAAGTCCGTGAAGCCTGGAAAAGAGCACACGAACTTGCAGAAGCAAATCGACGCCCTGGAAGAGTACAATCAAAAGGCGCGAACTCCTGTCACACTGCAAGAGTTCCTCAACCACATCTTTCAAGAGGAAGATGATGGAGAAAGCTCGTTGGACGAATCCGAAGGATATGTGGCGAGTTGTAACGTAATCTCCCACTCGTTTACCGATGATGGGAAAACTCCTGGCATTGAAAAGCTGGAGACAGAGCCTGTACCAGAGCGTGCATGGCCAACAGATGAAATGATCGACGCTTTTCTAGACGAGATTCGTCTAAAATGTAAAGCGGACCAGGAGCGTGAGATGGCCACATCGGAAGGAGCCAAATGCGGGCAGCCGAACGAAAGAGTTGAACTACCCCTGCCGGAGCATAAGGCATCCGAAGCAGACAAGAAGATACTCAAGATGAGGAAAAGGTTTGCCAAAGCCATATCAATGGGAATGAAGCTACCACCCTCGGAAGGAAACACACACGATGGGGTAGAGACGCACCCTGACTATTGCGCATATCATCGAAAAATATCACATCCCATGGAGGAGTGCGACGCCTTTAAGATATGGTGGCAAGGATATGTTGCTCATCGGCAACATTTTAAGCGCATGAAACGCAAGATCCGTCGGGAGCGAAGAAGTACTGTCGATGGGCACAACAGAACGACTGGCAACTGTTGCATGGTTAACGCCAGGGGGTCACAAGTTCTCACCTTTGGGAGCGACTCTGATGAAGAAATGGCTCTGGGCCCTCTCTTTAAAGAATCTGTCTCGGGGAAAGAGGAGGAATCGGAGATCTGCGAGAACATTCAGCTGCGCAATCGCACACTCCCAGAAAAGAATCTCGGGCCCGGGAATAGAAAGGATAAGGGAAAGGAAAAGGTCACTGAAGATATCACTTTAGATGACCAAGTCATGAGAGAGCTGGTTGCCAAAGACCCTCCTAGGAAGAGTAAAGTGGACTATAACATCCTCGCGCACCTAAGGAAGCTACCTTCTCAGCTTAGCATTCTCGATGCCCTCCTATTATCGAAAGAAGCGCGAGACTCGCTAATTAAGGCGTTACAAGAACCCGAGCAATTCCAAGCCTTCCTCGCCACTGAAAGGATGAAGGATGAACTGGAGGAAGTGCATACGGCCGACGTCACTTTCGGTGATGAAGACCTCCTTCTCGGGACGTGCGACCATAACCGTCCCCTATATGTCTCCGGATACTGCCATGATATCAAGATAGGCAAGATCCTGGTGGATAATGGATCCTCCGTCAACCTCCTTAATGTTCGGGTGTTGAAGGAAATCTGCATGAGTGTGCAACACCTTGCTCGTGACAAAATTACTATCTCCGGTTTCGATTCACAATCGTCACGGACTCTCGAATCCGTGATACTAACATTACGCTTCGGACTTCTCGTCACAGACATTAAATTCCATGTCATTGACGCCAAGACCTGTTACAACGCCTTGCTCGGCCGCCCTTGGCTACACGAGTACAATATCATCCCTTCTACACAACATCAGTGTATGAAGTATTTCAAGGATGGTTTCGAGTATACCGTAACAGGTGAGTTAAACCCATTTTCCGTGAACGAAGTCCGCAAATACGAAGATGCGAAATACTTTTTGCCAGATTTCGAGGATACAGAAAAGTGTCGCAATCCGGAAAACAAAACCGCCGCCACCATCCCTATTTTCGGGAGCGATACCGAAGAAGAGGAAGAGATAGTTTATGCAGGGCCATCTCAACGCAACAACCTGAGGACACCCGCCCCCGTATTAGTCTTCGGAAGTGATTCAGAAGATGAAGTTAATGCTGTGTTCTCCAATCGGCTGCTGACACAAGCACCCCTTGGCGATGACCATAGTTTGCAAATCACCATGGTACCGCGAGAACACTACAAGGATCTCGACGCGCTTCAGGCTCACGATGTGCAGGACCTGCAAACATTTTACGTCCCTCCCAGGCGAAGGGGCGAGAAGGTGATCCTATTTTACCGATCCTCAGAGTCGAAAATAGAGAAAGAGATCTGGCACGGCGCAGATACTACGCTCGACAGGCTCCAACCCATCCGTCTGCCCAGATACTATACAAATGGATTAAAGAAGCTATTGAAGCGCCAAGGAGTACCTTTAGAACAGACCGTTCGGCAGGCGCGGTTCTACAACAAGATTTGGGATGTCCCCGGGACTCAACGCAAATTGCCCAACGGGAAGATGGAAACACTCGGGCTCGGATACGCAAGAGCTGGAAAACGGGAACGGACTCACAGCAGCTACCCTATATATACCTTTGATGAAGAGGAGGACGCCCTGTCAGGAGATGCCAACCCTTCATTAAAACTAGACCCCGCGATTGAAGCACCGAGTCCGTCATTTGAAGAACGAACGAACAAGCCTATCAGGAAAACGGGTCAGAGAGCTCAGGAAGACCGCAACCGCGAGATGGCCATCTATAAGAAGGCCAGGACGCAACGTCTATCTCAACATACCGAAAAAGACAAAGATGCTTATCCTCGTCAATCCGTTGTACGAAAGGCCCGACGCAGAGACGGAAATAAATCAAGAAGCGGCTCGGGTTTGCCCCTCGTGAAGAAGATGAGTCGAGCGTATTCCTTCCCCCGAGACAAGACGGAGAGGTTACTCAACCTCGCTATAAAACATCAAATGATCACGCTTCCAGAGTCTAGACGTCCTGAGCAAGCTAGCCAGGTCTCTCATCCGAGTTATTGCTCTTATCACCAAGCCATAGGACATCCTACCGAGAACTGCTTCACCTTCAAGAACTGGGTCGAGGACCAGTACCGACGGGGCAGATTCGCTTTTATCCGACGGCTGGAAGGTAACACCGCCGCGAAAGCATGAGCCCAAGGCCACAAGAGCAGAACCGGGTCCACCTCAGTCCGGGGAGCGGGTTCGCACTTGTTATACAATTACGATATTAGGAGAAGAGCCCGAGAACGTAGACGACCTTTACCGGTGCTTTGAGAACAGCGATGATGAGGTGATCTCAGAATTTCCGCCCGCTCCAAAAGAACTGGAAGATGGTATACATACTACCGCAGATAACCTCAAGAAGATTGAGTTGGGATCGGAAGACGACCCGCGACCGACATTTGTCAGCGAGCTATTATCCGAAGAAAAGGTGGCTGCGTTAAAGAACGTGCTTCTACGGCATAAAGACTGCTTCGCGTGGAACTACTCCGAGATGCCAGGATTGGACCCGGAGATTGCTGTGCATAGATTAGCAATATCCCCAGATATCAAGCCAGTCAAGCAGGCGCCAAGGAGGATGCGACTCGAGCTTGAGATGAGCATCAACGCCGAAGTCAAGAAGTTGATCGATTCAGGATTTATCCAAGAAGTCCAATATCCCGACTGGATTGCCAATATCGTCCCGGTAATGAAGAAGAATGGGACGGTACGCATATGCGTGGATTTCAGGGATCTCAATAAAGCCTGTCCAAAGGACGATTTCCCGGTGCCGGTAACCGAGCTAATGATAGATAACACGTCCACTCACGTGGTTTTCTCCTTTATGGACGGTTCATCAGGATACAATCAGATAAAGATGCATCCCGAAGACCAGAAGCATACCGCTTTCCGCACCCCTTTGGGTATATTTTGCTACAGGGTTATGCCCTTTGGCCTAAAGAACGCTGGCGCTACCTATCAAAGGGCCATGACAAAGATCTTCGACGATCTCATACATGACATCGTCGAGTGCTATATCGACGACCTCGTAGTAAAGAGCATGTCGTACGAGGAGCATTTAAAGCATCTGGAGACTGTATTTCAACGCCTTCGGCAATATAATTTGAAAATGAATCCCCTCAAGTGCGCGTTTGGAGTCTCCTCGGGCAAATTTCTGGGATTCATCATTCGACACCGAGGTATTGAAATAGATCCGGCAAAGATTAAAGCGATCATGGAAATGCCTCCGCCGAGAACGCTCAAGCAGCTGCGGTCTCTCCAAGGGAAGCTCGTATACATCCGGCGGTTTATCGCCAATCTTTCAGGCAAATGCCGTCCTTACAGCCACCTGATGAAAAAGGGAACCCCATTCATTTGGGATCACAAATGTCAAGGTGCACTAGAAGAGATCAAGCAGTACCTGCAGAACCCTCTAGTGTTGGCTGCTCCAGTGAAGGGAAAGCCTCTCATTCTTTACACGGCCGCCCTTGAAGGTTCTTTGGGCGCATTATGGGCACAAGAGAACGATCAGGGGAAAGAAAGAGCACTTTACTACTTAAGTCGAGTGCTGCTGGGGGCAGAAAGCAACTATTCCCCCATTGAAAAGCACTGCCTGGCGTTGATCTTCGCAATAACAAAGCTTAGACATTACGCATTAGCACATGAAGTCCGTCTTATTTCGAAGGTGGACCCTCTCAAATAACTGATGTCGAAAGCCATATTGACGGGACGACTCGCTAAGTGGGCCCTGCTCTTGATGGAGTTCTCGATAACGTATCAACCTCTCAAGGCAGTGAAAGGCCAGGCCATTGCCGACTTCCTCGCCGAGCACCCGATACCGGCCGATTCTCCTCTGAATTGTGATTTGCCGGACGAGCATGCATTTGATGCGATTAGCAGCGGAACCACCCGATGGGAACTCTATTTCGATGGAGCGTCCTCCATATAGAAACAGAAACAAGGTATCCCAATGATCAAATCAGGGATAGGCCTCATCTTTGCAACTCCACAAGGAGGGATAATGCGCTTCGCCTTCTCCTTAACAGAGCCGAGGACAAACAATGAAGCCGAATACGAAGCCCTGATAGCAGGCCTCGAGATCGCCATCGACATAGGAATTGAGGACCTCCTCATATACGGGGATTCCCAGCTGGTCGTTAGTCAAGTAAATGGTGACTACCAAACGTGCAAGCCGGAGTTGGTAAAGTACGGCGAAAGGGTGCAACAACTATTGACCCAAATTCCCTCCTATACTTTGGAGAACATACCGCGCGCGGAAAACAGCAAAGCAGACGCGTTGGCTAAACTTGCTAAAGAACTGGCTGACGAGAACCTCGATGACGTCAGAATCGTGGTACAAAGCCGTCGAGTGCTCGCCCCGGCAGAAATATCTCCGGAATCATGCGAAGAAAAGGGAACGACTGAGCAGACGACCTTACAAATAAAAGACCATGAGAGGGCCGAAGACTGGAAGGAAGTCTTCATAGACTACTTTAAGTCCCACCGAATGCCTGAAGAAGCGTCCTCAAGACATCAGCTCATGAAACGAGCTCTATCCTTCGCTTTCGTCAACAACATTCTATACAAGAGATCGTTTGATTCTCTATGGCTCAGATGCTTAGGACCTGACGAAGCAGAAAGAGTCGTTCAGGAAGTTCATGACGGACTTTGCGGTTCTCACCAAGCAGGCTCAAAGATGAAGTTAAAAATTAAACGGATGGGTTATTACTGGCCCACGATGATCCAGGACTGCCTCGAGTATACGAAGCAATGCCACTCATGCCAGATCCATGGAGACTTCATCCACCAACATCCGAATCCACTGCACCCGACGTTGGCTAGTTGGCCATTCGAAATGTGGGGGACTGACATAGTCGGACCCATTGAGCCAGCATCATCCCGGGGACACCGCTTTATCCTGGCGACAACCGATTACTTCTCCAAATGGGAAGAAGCAGTACCGCTGAAGGAAGTGAAGACAGAGAATATTCTCCACTTCTTCAAGACGCACGTCATCTATCGGTTTGGAACTCCACGGCGGATTATCTCCGATAACGGGCCGGCCTACCGAAGCCATAAGATTAGCCGCTTCGCACAGCGGCACAATATAGACTGGAGATATTCTTCAGTTTACAATCCACGAGCTAACGGTCTGGCCGAGGCTTTCAATAAGACCTTGACGAAGATCATAAAAAAGACCGTTTCCAGGAATAAGAGAGACTGGCACGAAAGGCTGCAAGAAGCCCTTTGGGCTTATCGAACTATGTTCAAGACAGCCACAAACACAACGCCGTACGCGTTGGTGTTTGGGACGGAAGCAGTGCTCCCCCTCGAGATAGAGTTACCCTCTCTACGAGTAGCAGTCCACCACGAGCTGACGAACGAAGAAAATGCTCACCTTCGGCTTGAGGAGCTTGATGCCTTCGACGAAACCCGGCTCATAGCGCAACAACATCTAGAAGCCTACAAAGCAAAGATGACGCGCTCGTACGAACGATTGACCAGGCCGAGGACATTCCGCCAAGGCGAACTCGTACTAGTGGTCAAAAGACCTATGATCCCCAATCGTGCCAAGCGGGGAAAATTTGAGCCAAACTATGAAGGCCCGTACATCATAGACAAGGTCTACCAGGGTGGAGCCTATCTACTCATGGACATGCACGGTGAAAGGCCTTTCAGGCCAATAAACGGTCGCTTCTTAAAGAAGTACTATGCTTAATGATCCACAGC
Source organism: Agapanthus africanus (assembly GCA_030015575.1). Lineage (NCBI taxonomy): Eukaryota > Viridiplantae > Streptophyta > Magnoliopsida > Asparagales > Amaryllidaceae > Agapanthus > Agapanthus africanus. Next base: position 746,675,009 of record CM057341.1, on the reverse strand, counting down.
CGGGGTCAATGATAAATGACGACGACTATGTCCGCTCACTGTCTTCCTAGGCTCAGACTTTACAAGCAGCAGCTGTCCTTCCCATAACGACGGACCGAAACGTCCTTAAACTAACGGCGGACCGAAACGTCTTTAAACTAACGGCGGACCAAAACGTCCTTAAACTAACGGCGGACCGAAACGTCCTTAAACTATCGACGGACCGAAACGTCCTTAAACTAACGACGGACCGAAACGTCCCTAAAACTACTACCGCAGCGTCTTTAGGCTGACGAGATAAATAAAAAAAAATTAAAAAAAATAAAAAAATAAAAAAAAACGGTATGTCCATAAGCAAAATGGGCACGGATGAAAACCCGAAAGGGCTCCGTGAGTAAAAACAGCAGGGCTGCCGGCAAGTGTTCGTGAAAACCTGAGAGGGCGCGACCTTGTAAAAAAATAAAAAATAAAAAATAAAAAAAAATAAAAAAACGGTATGTCTATAAGCAAAACGGGCACGGATGAAAACCCGAAAGGGCTCCGTGAGTAAAAACAGCAGGACTACCGGCGAGTGTTTGTGAAAACCCGAAAGGGCGCAACCTCGTTAAAGGACACTTACAGAGTCCTCTCGACCTTGTAAGGAGAAACCACCTGCGTGAGATCCTTACGACTCACGAAGGAGCAACACACTTAGGGATCCTCACGATTCCTAAGGAGAAAATACACTTACGAGATCCTCACGACTCATAAGGAGAATCCTCTTATGGGACCCTCACGGCTCATGAGATTTGAAAGTCTTAAGTTACAGAAACCTGAACCTGTTATTAAGCAAATCCTCCACAACCTCCGATATTGCCCTACAAGAGGCTCAATACTGACCCTTGTATACAATCCACGGGCACAAATAAACATTTCCCCAGCAAAGTCCAACCCTTGTGGGTCCTCTCGACCCATAAGGTGAAAACCCTCTTGTAGGATCCTTACGACTTACAGAGGAACATACACTTAGGAATCCTCACGATCCCTAAGGAGAAAATACACCTGCAAGATCCTCACGACTTGTAGGGAGAAATACCTTTGTGAGACCCTTACGGCTCATGAAGTCAAAAGCCTTAGTCGACAGGACCTTAACCCTGTTTGCTAAGCCACCTTTGTTCAACATCGACAGAGGCAAATGATGATTCGCTCCTGGAAATATTCCAGTTGCAGCGATGCTGATGCCTAAACCGGTATCAAATCCTAAGTCCTTTCATGGCAAATGATGATTCGCTCCTGGCAACATCCCAGTCGCAGCGATGCTGATGCCGAAATCGGTGTCCGAAATCCGAGCTTGCGGCGAAAAAGCTAGCAGGCCACACATGCCTACAAAATAGCCGAAATGATGGGGCAATTTGCAATAAAAAGCAGCAAGTAAAAAAGTATGCATGAAAAATAGCCGAAATGATGGGGCAACTCGCAATAAAAAGCAGCGAGTAAAAATAAAATAAATAGCCGAAATGGTTGGGCACCGCGAAAAAATAGCCGAAATGATTGGGCAATCGCGACCTTCGCGATATAAAAAGCTGAAATGATAGAGCATCGCGGAAAGAATAAAAGAAATGATGGAAAAATGAAACCTTTTTGCCCTACAGGTGATGCTACATCAATCCCTGTATACAATCCAGGGGCGCAAACAAAGAAGGGATCATACTCCTCCCCCCAGGTTTCATCATGAGAGGAAGCCAAATCTCGACGGTTCACAAATAACCTGGAGATCGTCTCGTAACAACAGACACAACATCAAGCGAAATGGAACAGCGGCAACCCCCAGTTCCATGGATCAGTGATATACGCATCACCAAGAGTCAAACCTCCATTCCGTGAAATGCGGATACAATCGATAAAATTCCTGGTTACGTGGAACGCGGATAATGTCACTCTTTGACCCCGTGGAAAGCGTCCAGAGCGGATCCTGGTCCTCGCAGAGCATGGCAGTGAACCCGTGCGAAGCATCCAGAGCGGAGCCTAGTCCTCGCCTAACGCGGCAGTGAACCCGTGTGAAGCATCTAGTGCAAAATTCCTGGTCACGTGGAACGCGGATAATGTCACTCTTTGACCCCGTGGAAAGCGTCCAGAGCGGATCCTGGTCCTCGCAGAGCATGGCAGTGAACCCGTGCGAAGCATCCAGAGCGGAGCCTAGTCCTCGCCTAACGCGGCAGTGAACCCGTGTGAAGCATCTAGTGCAAAATTCCTGGTCACGTGGAACACGGATAATGTCACTCTTTGACCCCGTGGAAAACGTCCAGAGCGGATCCTGGTCCTCGCAGAGCATGGCAGTGAACCCGTGCGAAGCATCCAGAGCGGAGCCTAGTCCTCGCCTAACGCGGCAGTGAACCCGTGTGAAGCATCTAGTGCAAAATTCCTGGTTACGTGAAACGCGGATAATGTCACTCTTTGACCCCGTGGAAAGCGTCCAGAGCGGATCCTGGTCCTCGCAGAGCATGGCAGTGAACCCGTGCGAAGCATCCAGAGCGGAGCCTAGTCCTCGCCTAACGCGGCAGTGAACCCGTGTGAAGCATCTAGTGCAAAATTCCTGGTCACGTGGAACGCGGATAATGTCACTCTTTGACCCCGTGGAAAGCGTCCAGAGCGGATCCTGGTCCTCGCAGAGCATGGCAGTGAACCCATGTGAAGCATCCAGAGCGGAGCCTAGTCCTCGCCTAACGCGGCAGTGAACCCGTGTGAAGCATCTAGTGCAAAATTCCTGGTCACGCGGAACGCGGATAATGTCACTCTTTGACCCCGTGGAAAGCGTCCAGAGCGGATCCTGGTCCTCGCAGAGCATGGCAGTGAACCCGTGCGAAGCATCCAGAGCGGAGCCTAGTCCTCGCCTAACGCGGCAGTGAACCCGTGTGAAGCATCTAGGGCAAAATTCCTGGTTACGTGGAACGCGGATAATGTCACTCTTTGACCCCGTGGAAAACGTCCAGAGCAGAGCCTGGTCCTCGCCAAGCACGGCAGTGAACCCGTGTGAAGCATCCAGAGCAAATACCGGACTGTGGAGTCCTTAAAATCCACGGACTATGACGTCCTTAACCTCGACCGTGATGTCTTAAAACTAACGATCAACCATCCCGATTCCCTACAGACTTTGCCTTGGTTTAAGGGTACATCTCTTCACTCCTTTGATGCCCGGCGTTGTAATTCCTCAACGTCTTCAAAGAGGTGACGGGTCCCTGCAACCAAACACCGGACTGTGGAGTCCTTAAATCCACGGACTATGAGGTCCTTAACCTTGACCGTGATGTCTTAAAACTAACAGCGGACTGTGGAGTCCTTAAATCCACGGACTATGTGGTCCTTAACCTTGACCGTGACGTCTTTAAACTACGATACCTTGAGAGACCCCTGACTCCGTGAAACACGGATAAGGGTGATCACATCCGGCACTTGCAGGCCCTCACGACCTGTAAGGAAGAAAAACTCTCTTGTGAGATCCTTACGACTCTCAAGGGAAAACCCGCTTAAGGATCCTCACGATCTTTAAGAAGAACTCACACCTATGGGATCCTCTCGACCTGTAGGGAGAAAAAACTCTTTATGAGACCCTCGCGGCTCATAAGATGCAAAAGCCTTAGGAAGCAGATCTTAACCCTGAGTCCTGAGCCATTGCTGTCCTGCAAGGAAATCAAGATAGAATACCCGCAGAATACATTCAATGAAAAGGAGACATATCATTGACAAAAAAATGTATCTTTTATTCATAAACCAAAATGGGTACAAAATACAATTCATGAAAGAAACAAAAAGAAAATACTTTCATCCATGAGTATGTACAAAAGGGAAGAAAAAGATACAAATGTTTTAGGCCGGCGGGCGATTCAGCAGCTTAGTCAGCTCATCCTGCTTTTGCTGAGCCACGGCTTCATGACGCAAGATCTCCAGAAGACGAGCCTCCGCTTGAGCTTGCTGAACCTGATACGAAGCAAGCCGGGCTTCAAGCTCTTTCTCAGTGGCCTTATGAGCCTCGACCCTCTCACGAGTGAACATGGCAGCTTTATCGAGAGCCACCACCTCTTTGATGGACTCCTGAAGCACCCGCCAGAGTTCATACGCTTTGTTGGCCTTGGCTGTAAGATTGGCTTGAAGCTCGCTCAGCGCCTTGGAGGCTAGCTCCCTTTCCGAGAACTTGCGACCGAGCCTCTTCTCACATGACGTCATGTTGGCCGCGCACCGTACTATCAGCCCTCGCAATTCCGCCTTTGCAGCCACGGCCTCCGAGGAAAGGCGAGAACACTCGAGAGTGTGCAGGCAAGCCTCCACTCGCCGGCAGAACTCCACCCAGACTCGCACCACCTCTTCGCTGTGGTAGGTGGCATGAAAAGGAAGAGAGCCGTTAGCCTCGGCAGCGAATGCTTCAGCCGTGGTCGTGCTGCCAGCACGAAGCTCCTCGATCAGAGACGACAAGGAGACGAGGCTTAATTGGGCCAAGCATTCTGAAGCCCGCAAGGCATAAGGGCCGGGTGGCATCACGATGCGTGACTCCAACGCCGTGGAGACTGGCAGAGCTGTTTAAATTTAAAAGACGTCAACAAAACTCTTAAGCAAGGAACAGGTGAGAGTGCAATGAAATGTCACTCACCGACAGTCGTACAAGCAGGAGCTGAAGGCTCCCCTGGCCCTTCGAGAATCTCGACCTCGTCATCGGCTTCCAGAACTGCAGGAAACGTCAATGTCAGTACGCAAAAATAACAACGATGCTATGAGAAGGGATGGACGACACCAACCTTGCCCAGACGAAAGGACAATGCGCTGAGGGGAGATCGCCTGCGGAGCTGCCATCTCCAATAAACGCTGAAATGACTGTCGAGGCGACAGATCCGCGATCGTGGCCGCCAAACCGCGCAATTCTGGGAAAGATAAAAGAGTTCAGACTATGAAGGGGTTGCTAAATCAAAACGCGGAGGGATACCTTCAACACTCCTCCCATTCTGAGCCGGGGGGATAGCAGCTTCAACGGTCTCCGCCGTAACCTCAGGCTCCAACAAAGGGAGAATAGTCCCGACTACCTCACTCCCAGCCTTTGGGTCACCCTCAGTAAGAGTCATTGGGGCGTCGGCCTCCAAAGGAGCCTCCTCCAAAGGGGCAAGCACGCCCTGGCCAAGAACCGCCGCTGGAAGTTCCATCATGAGAGGAACAGCCTCGTCAGCCCTTTCCACATCCAGCAAGGCTTCATCGGGAGTTTCGGCGGGCTTTAGCTTTAATAAGCCCGTAGGAAGCTCCCCCAGCGTCGAAGATTCTGCATGATCCAAGTAAGAATAATGATGTATATGCATGGGCATAAATAATCGGAGAGACTACAAAGGAAGCACAACGTACCTATACGCAAAGAAGCCCTCAATATGGCTTCTTCAAGCCGCTGCTCCTTCTCAAGGAGGTGGGCTCGCCGGGGTTCGAGCGTAGACTCATGACCGCCAATCCACAAAGAAAGTGCATCAGCTGCGTCTTCTGAAGCGGCCTGCTTCAGAGCCCTTTCCCCCCATTCCTCCAAAGGGCCGATAAATCGCCGCCGAATCCACGAAGGGTCTTCGTAGAAAATTACAGCGGGGTAAGACTTCTTCGGAACCTTGGCGTTGTGAGACGCGTCTTTTGAGCGCCGTATGGCCTCGGCCAACTGCGCAGCCTCCTCATCCACTGTACTCGGGAAGAGAAGTCCAGCGTCCGACCCTTGCACGGCCAATGGTTCGTCTTCAAGGATAGGCTCAGACTCCATCACAGAATCAAGCGGGGCAGTAGCCGCTTTCTTCCGCCGTCTAGACCCGGAGCCGGTCGCCGAGGATGATCGCTTCCTCCCTCGCGAAGCCTTAGGGCGGCGCTGGCCCACATCGCCCTCAGCGCCCTCATCCTTGTTTCTATCGCTCGGCGCCACAACCGAGGACGATACCGCCATCGTCGACACCACGGGGGGTGGCGCCGCCACCGGCGGGGGTACTACTACCGGAGCCCGCTTACCCCGTGAGCGAGAACCCAAAGGCATACCAGCTATCGGAGTAAGGTCTACCCCGGACTCCCCCGGAATGAGCGCGGTGCCGATCTCCCTCAAAGGAAAGCGGACTGGAACCCTCGGTCGTAACTCAACCCCAGGAGCCAGAGGAGGGGCATCGTGGCCAAGAAGCACCCTCCTTTCCTCGAGAATGATTGGGTTGACCCGATGAAGATACCAACCCGTAAACGCGCCCACGCATCGAGGCATGTACTCAGATTCAGGGACCATGAAATAAGAGCCGGTGTTCAGCCTCATAAAATGATGAGCAGCATCGCAAACAGCATCAAGCGAAGGGATCGGGGCGACCATAAAAGCCTCGAAAGGAACACCCTGGTCGTATCCGAGCTGCCGGGCAAATCGATGCGGATTGTACCGCATGAAAAGAGCCGCATTGTCCTGGCGAAACACCAAGTAACCCGGTCTGATTGCATACAAATGCGTGGCCTCCCGGGGCTTCAGAGAAGGTGCGTTGTCTTTCGACTGGTCCCAGAGTTGTTGGACGGGACCCGAAGGAGTAGACAAGACCCGATCAGTAAAAACCAACCCGCCAGCGGTGGCATGAGGAGAAATTAGCACCCGAATGGCCCCGAATTGAGTCGGGTCGGCGGCAGAAGCATCCACTAGCCGCATAAGTCGTAGAAAGGGGTAGGCATCGTAAAATGAGGGCCTCTGATGCATGGCGAACGCCCCCAATACATGCATTTCGATCCAGGACGTGAAATAATGAAGCGAAAAGTTCACCACATCCACGCCAGGCGTGGAGGTATTAGCCGCGGTGCCCAATCCATTATAGAGGTGTGCCAAGGCCGGGATGCCGATGGCCAACCGCGTCCCCTCAGCAATACGTTGAGCCGGGTAGATGACCGAGGCTCTCATGAAGCGGCGATGCATGGGGATAACGAACCAGCTAAGCCAAACACTGACAAACCCCACAAAGAATGTTTCCTCATCCATACCAGGTGCTGCAATGGACTCAAAAGACATCGGCGACACGATGGGAATATAATACTGTGGCAGGTCCGATTCAGCAGTCGGTAGCTTCTTCGGACCAAACCCAAAGGGGTCTCTGATGTTAGCAAATTTCGGAGCAGTCTTTGATATGATATCCTCACGAAGGAAGCAGGAAATGAAGCTTTTAAAAGTAACACCCTGCTCCTCAGACTCAGTGAACAATTGATCAAAAATACCCAGCGCCTTGATCAAGCTGGGGCGCTTATGGCGAACAGCATTCTCAGCGGACAGGCCGTCAATCGGTGCAGACTCGGGCTCGAAGACATACTCGTCAGAAGGCAACAACTCCTCATACAGTGCGCCCCTGATTGGCAATCCTGAGATTTCATAAAATTCTGCAAGAGAGATCGAGACCTCGCGATCCCCCAGAAGAAAAGTATTAGTGGGAAGATTCCACTGGTTCAAAAACGCCTTGACCCACCAGGCATGCGGGGACTTGTAATGGAACAGTGACGCATATATGGCCTGATAAAGCCCAACTTTCTGCAACCGCGCCCGATGGGCGGAAAGGATGTAGCGAGCCCAGAGAAGGTAGCCCGTAGGATGCCTGGGAGTGAGCCCTATCTTATAAATTTGCCCCCATGGGTGGGCCTCACCCTGGCAGATACGCCGCCCCAGTATGTCTATGGCCGGAATCGGATGGTTCGGAATACCGGTCGTCGAAGGCTCAAGCCTCCCCGTTGGAGTCCAGTTGGGCATTTCCACAGCAAAAGCTGTTCTTGGAGGATCCATCGGTAAAAAGGGGAAAGTAGGCTCCGTTGGCACCGCGCAGAGAAAACTCCGACGACCCTGAATAATCTGACTATACCAAGACCACCACTGAAGGAGGTTGGTGCAGTTCGGGTCATGAGCCCGAATCATCGCCATCGCTTCCTCATCAGACGGTGACTGAGGAAAAGCCGCCTCCGAGCGAGAAAAGGGAAAGCGTGGAGCAGAAGCCATCGCACCTGAAATCCAACGAAAGAAGACCGTTAATAGGAAAGTCAACGATGTTTACTCATGCATGAACATGAAGACTAGTGGGAGAAAGCAACAGCAAAGTTTCCTGGGACCATTGGCTATAAAACACATGGGCCCCACAGAATCCGGATGACGGCTCATTAATAATGAGACCAAACAGTTACAATAAAACAAAAGGGAATATCCCCATTTAATAAAAATGATGGCCACGCACATCCCCCCAACAGGATCTGTCTCGGGCTCTACAGTGGATCCAATAAAATCAAAGGAATTGAATTCACACAAAAAGACATCATTACAAAGCCCCCATTGCATTAATTGCAGGAAGAACAACCTCGGGCCAAGAGACCCCAGGAAGCCTCTGTGTGAAGAAATCGAGTTCTTCGTTGGAATTAAATTCCTTGTTAAGAAAAGAGAATTAAATTCCCAAAAACATTTTTGGATGGAATTAAATTCCATGGATTTGAACCGCCATCATCATCTCTCCAAAGATCATCTAAACCCTAAGAGATCTACAGTTGAAAGATTAAACAGTTTCATGTTCTTATGGAAAATATGAAGAAAGAAGGGTAAAAACCCTTGTTTTGGATTTAAAATCCAGGAAAATGTGAAGGTCCATCGTTGTCCAAGAACATTACCTGAGGAAAAAGGATTCCTTTTGAGCAGAGTTAAACTCTGAAAATATTTTAAAACAGAGAACTAAGCTCTGGAAGAAGAGAATTAAATTCTCAGAAAAAGTTCTCAGAAGAAGAAAATGGGCAAAGTGAAGGCTCCTATGAAGAGACAGAGGTATTTATAGAAGGCAATGGAAACGTTTCGTCTCCCCAGATCCCTAGAGGAATCCAACGGTCACAAGAGGTGACAGCGTTGCACTCACGTGTAGACACGTGAGAACAACGCTGTGGGGGCATTTGTTTCCTGATTTAAAATCAGGAAAGCTTCTGGGAAAAGCTTCAAAAAGGGGGGTCACGTGTTGGCACGTGACACCTAAAAGGGATCATCAAGTCAAGTTCAGTTTCCTGACTACGCTGAAGAAAATGGGCTTCAGAAAGAGTCACGTGCTCCCACGTGACCAGGGTCACGTGGCGACACGTGACATTTAAATGCAAGCGTCAAAGGCACACAAGTTCTCTGATCAAGTCAAGAAAAGGCTTCAGAAGAGGTCACGTGTTCCCACGTGACCAGGGTCACGTGTTGGCACGTGACGTTCAAGACAGCAGACTCGTTCTCCAAACGAACCAAGGAAAAAGAGTTCAAACAAGGGTCACGTGCTCACACGTGACCAGGAGTCACGTGGTGGCACGTGACGCTTAAGCAACGATCAGAAGACAGAGCGCAAAAGAAAGGAAAAGGCTCATGCCAAAGGGGGTCACGTGCTCACACGTGACCATGGGTCACGTGGTCACACGTGACCGGCTTTCAAAGCCCATTGTGCTAACAGAATTAAATTCTGAAGGAAATTCAAATCTTTCCGAAAGAAAGCAACTATCTTGAACCAATCAAATTAAAGATTTAGAGGTGATGAAATATCATCTATCTATGGGAAAATCTCGGGTTTGGAAAGATTTCCCCTTTAAATCTAATCAAAATAACAAGGGAGAATCTCTGGATTTAAAATCCAATGGTGAATAAAATTCACCTAATAATCCAAAGGTCCAAAATGAATGATGAATGCAAATCAAATCTCAATAAAGATTCGTCAAAAACTGATTGATTCGGCTGCTTCTCCTATAAATAGGAGCCAAGAGACATACATACAGATAGATGCGCAGAGAAGAAAAAAAAAAGGAGAAGAGCTTTGATACTTTGAAAAGACTCGGATCTTCTGCGAAAAACCCTAGGTAAGAAAGGGAAGGCCTTTTGAAAGAAAGAGAATTTAATTCTCAGCAGAGTTTAACTCTGATAATGTAAAAACAGAAGAACATATTTCTTCTCTCTTTGATGGAGGATCTGCAAAGTGCACATCTCCCCTTAAGGTTGAGAATTTAATTCTCAATGGGTTGAGATCCTGCCATGCAGATCCAAAACACGGAGAAGGAATGCAAGCACGAGAATTTAATTCTCACAGAACTATAGGAATTTAATTCCTTTAAAATAAAAGGAGGGCTTGACCCTATATTATGGGAATTTAATTCCTCCAGAACAAAAAAGAAACAGGGTTTAACCCTAATTAAGAACCTAGTTCTGTTGAAACAGCAGGAATTTAATTCCCTTAATCATACAGAGGATGGAAGTTTAAACTCCTTAAAAATTTTTATTAGGGTTTAACCCTATTCAGCCCTTCACGTATATGAGGAATTTAATTCCTACAGAAAATTCAGAGTTAAACTCTATTCCAGAAAACAAAGTCTTCGAAAGGAAGTAGGAATTTAATTCCTCTGAAATTTATAGTTCGAGGAATTTAATTCCTAAAAGAAGATTAACAAAGCCTCTAAAAAAATACCTAGAGGCAGGGTCACGTGTCATCACGTGACCCCCCCAAGAGAGCTACAGAAAGCCCCTTTGAGGCAGCACCCCACGTGACCCACGTGACCCTCAGCAGAAGCTCTAATCCATAGGCATTTGAATGCCCATCACGTGATGGCACGTGATGCTCTGGAAGACGCGATAATCTCAGCAGAACAAAGGAAGGGAGGGCGCTCTCACGTGCTGCCACGTGACCCCTCTTACCTTAGTGTTTAAACATTAAACTAAAACTCTCGAACCCAGTGTTAAAACACTGTTGGGCCTTAGTGTTCAACACTAATTAAAAAGCTTTATTTGCAGTGTTCAACACTGATTACCTTAGTGTTTAAACACTAATCTGAGATCTTCATTTGCAGTGTTCAACACTGATTACCTTAGTGTTTAACACTAACCTGAAAAAACATTGTTGCTGGTGTTCAACACCAAATATTCTCTTAGTGTTAAACACTAACTTGTCAACCCCATTCCCAGTGTTCAACACTGACTGCTCTGTAGTGTTTAACACTAGACTTTGGCCCAATTGGCTTAAATGGATGGAGGCAAAGCCTCTCCTGATTGGACTTAGCCCAAGATGGCCATAAGTCCTCAATTTGTGATTAACTGGTCCAATGGACTCATAACATAATTAATTCGTCTTGACCCCAAATTGGGCCAAGGGCTATTTAATCCACTCCGGTTCTAGGGTACATCTCTTCACTCCTTTGATACTTGGCATTGTAATCCCTCAATGCCGTCAAAGAGGTGACGGGTCCCGACGACCACACATTGATATGGACTGTGGGGTCCTTAAACTCATGTCTAATGCAAATTCCTGGTTACGTGGAACGCGGATAATGTCACTCTTTGACCCCGTGGAAAACGTCCAGAGCGGAGCCTGGTCCTCGCCAAGCGCGGCAGTGAACCCGTGTGAAGCATCCAGAGCACATACCGGACTGTGGGGTCCTTAAACCCATGGACTACGACGTCCTTAACCTTGACCGAGATGTCTTAAAACTAACAATGGACTGTGGGGTCCTTAAACCCATGGACTACGACGTCCTTAACCTTGACCGAGATGTCTTAAAACTAATAATGGACCGCAATGTCCTTAAACTATCCATGGACCGCAATGTCCTTAAACTACCCATGGACCGTAATGTCCTTAAACTAGAACAATAGAGCCCCGCATGCTCTTTTGTCGGATCTAAACGGTCCCGTTTAAGTTGATCTTAGCCTCAAAGATGGCTAACGTATCCTTAAACCTTCAAACAGAGTGGACTATAAATCCCCCCAATTGACTCCGACTTGAGGGTACATCCTTGAACTCCTCTGACATCCGTCGTTGTAATCCTTCAACGTCGTCAGAGAGGTGACGGGTCCCGACGGCCACACATTCATGGACCCTTATGTCCCTAAACTCGAACATTAGAGTCCAAACGCTCTTTTGTCGGATCTAAACGATCCCGTTAAGTTGATCTTAGTCACAAAGTTAGACTAACGTATCCTTAACAAACGTTTGAGTTGATCTTAGCCTCGAGTAAGGCTGACGTATCCTCAAACCAAAACCCCCCCAAACCCAAATCTAAGATAATACGGATTTGGACTAGTCCACGCCCTACGGGCGACGACATAACTCAGTCTCCGTAAACAATCCACGGGCAACAAAATACAAAACAGACACCCACGACACGAAGTGACCATCTGGAGAAGGAGAAAGTTGTTACCGCAATGCGGTAGCGTAATTAACTGCAGGGGCTTGCGCCTGCAGGGAAGAGCGTCCCCACAATCAAAAACCCCTCAAACGAGGGGGAATCTGACGAAGTCTGCTACATCGGACGCATCCGTCTAAACCTTCGATACGTGGTGCCATAAATCAACTTGGCATCTTCGAAGATGTGGACGGATAGCACCTATTAGCATCTGCCCCGAATCTCAGGCAAGACACGGTGTCGCACCGTCTTTCGGAGGGGAACAGCGATGTCTAAGGAATTCATTTGGTTAGGCATGAAATCCAAAGTATGTGATACGTTGGGTTTATGATGTCTAAGGTGGTTGCGGATTCCAACTGTTGTAGTTTTTCACTTTCTTTTCTGCGACCGTAAGTATAATATATGGTGTATCGCCGGTTTCGATGCTATATGTCAACGACAATTAGGATACGCATATTTACTTACGTTGATGACATGTGATGTTATGTGTTGCTGGGATATGTTGTATTGGATCGTCGTGATTGAATAGCCGGGGGTTTTATGTGAGATGAGAGTTTTTCATTTTCATTCATGTAAAATTCATTGTATGTAATATCTTTTATTGGGGCACTTCCGGATTGAGGATGATGTCACCATTGTATATTATTTACTTTTCCGCATTAAGATAGACCCAAGGTGGGAAGTACAAGTAACCGGGTTTTAGGGTCCAGTGGGAGACCATCTTGAGGAGTCGAGACCGGGTCTCCTAACTCTAGAATTGGTAGGGTTGCTTGCCGCTCTCGTAGGGGTATAAGGATGTGGGTTTGGCTATTCATCACGACTGTGGAATCCGTGTTTTATACAGGCTTAATATAGAACCCGGAAATCCTAGTATATCCAATATTTCATATGTTGTATTCTGCTACGGTAATCTATGATGTGATCATTGATTATATTCTGAGACGAATGCCTATATATTATATATATGATATATAATTAATATTACTGTTTTCGTTTCATATCTGATGCTTGGGAAGCATATTATAATAGGACTTCATTAATGAGATTAATGAAATAAAAGAAACCTAAAGATGTTGTAGAAACTTATCTCGAAAACTGGTAGCTCTAGTTCTTGATTTGCATAGCGGTATTCCTTGTAGAATATCCAGCACCTTATTTGATAACGAAAGAGTCGGGATCCTTTCACCGGGAGTGACCTCTTTACCGAAACTAGCAGATGCTACAAACTCGGTTTGTTTATTGATTGCTTTTATAGTTTTTTCTTTGCATAGTGGTATTTGTGAAATATCCTGCATCTTATTCGATAAGGAAAGAGCCGATATCCCTTCATCGGGAGTGACCTCTTTAGCAAAACTAGTAAAAGCCTCAAAAACACTCCTTTTCAAAATCACTCGATTCTACAACGATATCAAGTTCATTACGCTCATGGTTTTCTTAAAAATCTGTGTAACCTTCCGTCATTTCAGATAAGTATTTCATAGTATTCGTGCTACATTTGTTGGCCTGCGTCAAGGCGTAGTGTGCAGTAGCTATTTATGCTTATCTGCTAAAGATATGATGCGATTGAGTTAGGGTAGTCGTGCGAATTTGTTGGCCTGCGTCAAGGGTCATGCGGGTAGGTTTAATTCAATCGGGAAATGTATGGGTTGAACTTGACTAGTGGACTATGGTTTGTTGGCCTGCGTCAAGGTCATAGCCTGCTAGGGGTAAAATATTATCAGAAATTTCAAGTGTTGAAATTTACAATGAGATTGCATACCTTCTATGAGATAGTTGGATCCCGATACCCACTCCGAGTAAAAGTTACTCCTGGGAGAGTTTTACACATTACAATTAGCCGATCAAGTAGGTGTCTAGAAAGGTGTTAACGGGGTTACGCCACTGGGAAAACGAGATTTATTTTAATTAGGTCCGTACGAAAGCACGGGGAACCTCCCTCAAAGTACCGACACTGGCCTGGCCAAAAGATTGGCGAACTTGTAGGGTGTAATTAATCCCGGCTAGTCTTTCCTTTTAGGGTTTGAAGGAAAATTTGACTAAAACAGTAGGAGCCATCCTGATTAGATATATTAATAACCGATCTAATTTTGCAAGAGCATACGCTGGGCGTTTTATTCTCTCTCTCCAGGTAGCGACCATGTCACGCCTTAATCAAGATAATAATATGGATGTATTGACCGAACCCGCTTGTTATACTGAGCTGGGGAACGGTGGTCCCGCTCCAACTTATAATTGTTATAAGACCGAGCAGGAAATAGGGGATTACCAGGATTCCCGTGTTGCCCAAACGAAGAAAGTACATACTGATGCATCTTCTTCGGGTATGTTCATCACAGAGAACTGTTTCTCAGTATCCTTTACGTCCTGGGTATGAGATACCGGATCAGGATCCCATATATATAAACTGTTACATGGGCTACAGAGAGGTAGAGAACTGAGAAAGGGTAATAAGTTTTAAGAGTTGGAAATTGTGAAAGTGTTGTAGCCAAAGGAGTTGGCAGTTATCACCATGTATTACCAAATACGTTGATTCTGAACGAATGTTATTAGATACCGAACCTGATATACAACATCATATCAGTCTCTTTATTTAGTAAAAAAGGATATAATATTGTATTGTTGGATAATGTTTTGAACATTTTCCTATATCAAGAGTTGATCGGTTCAGGTACGTCATCTAAAAGCATATATGTTCTAAATCAAACTACAGTTCTTAATGTACAAAACACACACAAGAGGAAGAGTTCAGAAATGAATGAATCCTTCTTGAGGTATTGTAGACTAGGTTATATCAATGCAACCCGACTAGCTAAGTTACATAAAGATGCATATTTAAATCAGTTTGAATTTACATCTTGTGAAACTTGCCAGTCATGTCACAAAGATAAGATGGTCATAGCTCCGTTTATTGGAAACAGAGAAAGAGTTAGATGAACTTTTGGGATTGATACATAATGATGTATGTAGATCCCCTGTCTACACATGTGTCACGACCCGAAAGTACGGAACATGACCGGCACTTAAATTACGGGCGTCTCGAGGCGTATGTAATCTAAGTAAGCCAAACCCAGAAATCAAAACCAAAGAAGCGGTAGAGTGAAGGAAAAACCAACTTAAAGCAAGTAGTTTTAATAGTATAAGCCGAATTATGCGATTTTAAAAACATCAAATATTTCCTGAAAATTTCGGCAGAGTCTCCTTTGTAAATACTGGCCCCCAAACGGGATACAACATGAATAGTATACGAAATGAATAAAAAGGCATCCCTAAGCGGGAGCTAGCTCTTCGTCAATCGACGGTCACAACCACGCAAGCAATATAATATACAACGCCAAGGACGAGGATCAAAACTCAAAAGGAAACTCAAAACAGCAAGAAATCCATAGAAATACAACGCGCGACTCTAAGGTCGAAAGAATAAACATCACCGGTCTCTATCTCTGAAATAAATACATGTTTGGTTGATGGAATTTCTAGATACAACAGAATAATAATATACAAGGTATAATGATGGGTGTGATACAAATAAACCCACCTACTAGCAAGTCACCCGAAAAGAAGCGGTTCCAGCAAAGCCGTAATGAAACCTGTACGGCAAAACCTGTAAGAACTGTGGCACAACGGGGGTGAGTTGCCAACTCATGAATAGAATACATCTACGAACAGGAATCGCATGTATGACGCAATCCTAGGTCATGCGATCATAATATATAATCCTCAAATATAAAACCTGCAGCCTATAACAATGGCTTGGGTAAATTTTTAACCCAAGTGTAATCCTATGTGCCCGTGTCAGTGCCTCAGGTAGCAATATATCATATGGATGCGGTATGAATGCATGAAAACAGAATACATGAAACTGAAGAAACTGCTTTCATAACTTAGTGAGATTTTTGTATATTTAAAATGAGGTATCATAATGAAATCGGCATAAACAGTGTCTAGCATCGACACAAAACAAGTATCCAAATATCTCGATATCTCTGTGTCGCAATCTCTGTACCTCAATATCTCAAATATCTCTGTATGTCTCAATCTCACTATCTAGGGCGCCGTTAGTCCAGACCGGCCCCTAATATCCATCTCAAGGCCACGACGGTATCCTCCGGATATTCGACGCGTCGGGTAAAATCACCGGTAGGTAGTGCTCCCCTGCCAGGCTCACATCATCATCACCACGCGCTTCTTGCCCCGGGGTACCTTACCGGGTCCACCATGTACCCGAAACGGTTCATCCGTCTTCTCGAATCGGGTCTCGAAATCCATCAGCAAACTCATGGTGGACGACTCATACATCATGGGGAAACCGCGCTTTTCATTTAAAAAGAGAGAGGAGAAGTTTGTATAAGTTTCGTGGTTTTCCCCCAAATCCAGAAAATCTCATGGAAATCCGAATCCAAAACCTCAATAGCACGTAAAATAGTGAATATATGCATGAGAATCCATGAATGTGGCATAACAATGAATAACAGTATGCATGAAGTGACAAGTAATAACTATAATGTCTAAACTGGCATATAAGGCAAGTACACTAATATCATGTCAAAACTACTATCTAACAAGCTAAGTCAAGCAATAATATTCTCTAAGTGTACGTGACATGGCAATTACTGATGAAGATGTGTGTGAGCCGGTAAGTAAGTGTACGTGGTACATACGCATCATCAGTAATGGTGCTGGTGTCCTAACAGCATGATATTAATAATGGAATATGAATCACAATAAGTATGCGATGCGGAGCAACAGCAATAATGAGCGGGAGCTAAATACTAGACACAAAGATAACAAATCTATATTTAATATAAATCTAGTCTAACAACTACACTAAACTAAAGGGCTAAGCTAACTGGCTACTGAAGGTAAGGAAACCGCCTAACCTCTGAGTCGATACATATACCTACATGTATGTGTTAGTCGGTGATCCTGCCTCAATAATATCACATCCGATACCATATCTATAATCAGACATTCCCAAGTTAAGAGTGCAGATCAAACATCAATATATAGCTCGTACGTAAATCCGTCGTACGGCATCCCCAAATCTGGGTACAGGTCAGTATCACATTCATCAAATTAATCATTGGTATCCTCTTTATCAAAGATCATAATCCGAGGTACTGATCTACGTCTAGTACAATACTAATATCATCAACCTAATCATGATCTGACTGCTGATCTACAGCCTCATACAAACCGATATCATCATCATATATCGTCATAAAGAGGTATACATCACCTAATGCGACCTATTATGAATATCTTAACATATCTTATCTCATATTACGATCACATGTCAACCATTCATTGTATAACACTATTCACATGTATCGTCGTCCCAAGATCCGCTATAACATCAGGACGTATCTCAAGTACGAATCCTGCCATATCACCGTTCTCGCGGTCTCAATCAAATCTTATCGACTCGTCTCAAATACCAAATACTATCCTCAAATCCAGTATGTGAACACATAGTCCCATACCCATGTGAACACATAACAATATAACCCCATATAAGCACATATGAAAGAAGAATGTATGCAAGTATGGGTGTGTGTGTAAATGTGGTGCAACCTCTACTCTAGGGTCTCGCAACACTAAACCTATCCAATCACACCTAAAATCTATCTTTATCATCAATAAACTCAACAATATATAATCAATATATATGTGTGTATACGTATTCGTATACATCACCACGAACTGCGGGGGTGCTATACGCCATCCATCCGACTTCTCCCCGTAGATATAAATCTACTCACCTGGTCCTCGCTCGCCGGTGCCGACGTCGCCACGCGCTTGCTTGTCGTCTTGAAGTCCACATGGGGTACCTACATATCATAACGCACCGTATCGCATTAAAATCCGACTCATGACCAAAACGACACACGAATCCCACATAGGTCAAAACCTATGGTTGCTTTCACAAATCAACCCAAAAACTCTCGATGTCGGCGTACAAACGCCAAACCATCGAGAAAAACCCAAACACACTCATTTGCACATTCACAAGCACTAATTATAATATAAAATAGGTTAAAATTCACAAAAACCTCAAACTCACTTTAAAAGCTATTTTTCCGAAAATCTAACAAGCAAAATTAACCGTTTTAATACAAATCTTGATGTTTAAACAAAACTAATGGCCATAATATTTACTAAATAACTTAAATAAGCCATACAAACCATTTCTACAATTTAATTTCACCAAACTATATACGTTCAAAAAAACTAGTTTGCAATTTTACCCAAATTTCAACCATTTTAGCAAAAATGCATAAACAACAATTTAGCTTGGATTTGCATGGTCTAAAATATTAAAATACAATTTAAAATGTTGATAATACCATGAATACCCTAATTATATTTTTATCCCAATTGATTAATTAAATTCCCAAAACCTAGTTAGCAAAATTAACACAATTAGCAAAATTTTACACTAACAAATAGCAACTAGTAACTAGCTTTTCCTTACATGACTTAAGATCTCAAATTTCAACACACAAATCATGATCCAAATACCTAAAACTCTAATTTGATCACAACCCCTTCTCTTGAATTTTCAATCATGCAATTTGAACCCATATAAAACCTAATTAACACTTAATTAAGCTAACATAAGCATTAATCAACAATTTAACAAAAAGGTCAAGATTTTTATACCTCACAACCCATTGATCCAACTTGAAATCTAGCCTCTAAAATTGCCATCTTGTTCCCTAGATCCATACTAGAATGGTCAAGTAAAAATGGGTAGAGATTAGATTTTGATTTTGTGGGATTTTTGAAGCATTTTGGATGATTTTTTTGATGAAATTTTGTGATGAAATGAGAGGGGATTTTTTGTGAGGGGCTGCTGTTGGAGAGAAAGGGGAGGCTCGGCTGGAAATGGGGAGGGGAAGAGAGAGAGAGAGTGGTGTGGGTATAAGGAATGGTCAAAATCAACAAAGTCAAGCTTCTTTCTTTATTAAACCCCTTTTTCTTTACTCTTCTCTTGATTTTTCTTTAAACAATTCAAGTGGGGAAAATGAGGGGGCACTTGGGATGCTAATTTGGAGAGGGGAGAGAGGGTGTGGGTGAGTGTGGGTAAGGGAAAAATGATAAATGTTATACCCCAATATCTATTTGCGCTAATTTCACTATTTAAGCATTTTTCTTCGATATTTTCTAAAACCGTTTTGACAATTTTTTTTCATTTCAAAAACAACATGTTAAAATTTTGTTTAATGTGTTATGATGCACAAAATTTGTTTCAACTCATTCCAATTTGTAATTTTCCCTAATTAAATGTATTAGTGACGGCTTAAAATAATATTAAAATAATTAATTTCGGAAAAATTTTCAGAAAATTAGAATTTTTACCAGTGGCTCAATAAACACCAAATACTAGCAATTACATAGCTAGAATATGTATATTTAATTTTATAATAAAGATATTTGTATTTTGACTTTTTACAGAAAACCCCCTTAGTTTACCGATTTTCCGAAATTTCACCGAAACGATTTTCAAAACATTACAACATGCCAGGACCGGTTATTTGTACTTCATTACATTCACTGATGATCTCTCAAAATTCAGACATATGTTTCTGTTGAAACACAAGTCTGAACCTTTTGAGAAATTCAAAGAATATAATTTAGAAGTAGAGAACCAAAACGGGTATAAGTATTATGTCCTTTGATGTGATCAGGGAGGAGAATACTTGAGCATGGAATTCCTGGACTATTCTAAAGAAAAATGAAATTCTCTCTCAGCATTACTCCTCCATATACACCACAACACGTCGGTGTATCGGGGCAGAGCAATCGCACCCTATGTGATAAGGTGTGCTCTATGATGAGTACTACTGAGTTGCATATTTCCTTTTGGGGGTTATGCACTTGAGAAGTTGCATACCTATTGAATTGGGTTCCAATCAAATCAGGTACCTACCACTCCATATGAGTTATGGTATGGGAAGAGCCCATCTCTTAAAGATGTTAAGATTTGGGGTTGTCCGGCCTATGTCTAAAAGCAAAATCCGAACAAGCTCGAGGCAAGATCAGTTCTATGGAAATTTGTTGGATATCCCAAGCATTTGCAGGGGAATATCTTCTACCATACCGAGGAACAAAAGGTGTTTTATTTCTCGGCATGCCACCTTTTTAGAAAAGGATTTTCTTGTGAAGAAATTAGTGGTCATGAGGTAGAAATAGAAGGAGTTCCAGCTATACAAACTGCAGCTGATGATTTGGTAGAACCGGAGGATTCAATAGCTCCTGACGAACCTCAGCCTCTCCACCGATCTGGTAGGATTCCTCATCCACCTGAGAAATACGTCGGTTTTCTCTATGACAGTGGGAGCGAGGATGCCATCATTGTTAGTTATATGTATGCCCTAGAGGCCATTACTGTACATAGGATGTATATTGTAGTGGATGCTGGGACATATATAGGGAGGACTTTCTTGCTCGACATGATAGTATGCTATCTGGTTGATCTTTACCTTAACGTGTATACTGATTGTCTCTCTGTTACATGTTGGTAAAGCCCTTAGGATGTGTACTTGACTACCTGGACTGTGATACGGATCATACTAGTGGGGACATGGTAGTCCATAAGTACATCCTTCAAAGTCCCTAGTCGTGGGTATATCGAGACGGGGCATCGATATACCAGAGTAGACTAGCGTATACCTTCTCGACCCATACAGATGGGCGATGGATGATCCCATATCCATTGGTGTTTGCAATCAGAGATGATATACGTGTGCTCAGTGGAGACTGGATACACTGGACGGACTCGCCGAGAACTCCCAGATGGTATTATACCTTACGTCAGATGGCAGTTCTCTGGTGACACTGGTACAGAGTAGTCTGTTGACCCAAGATCGTCATAGAGTCTTGTGTGGTTCCCACTGTGCTTTGATTTCCATCTTACCACGTCCAAGAGGGCGTGCAAAACGGTGGTTTTTGGGTACAGTCCCGAGTCACATGGAGGCAATGAGCGATAGGAGGGGATTCGTGTCTCCCGGTATAGGGAGTTGATGTTGCGCTGTGTTCGATTGGCTATAACCGGAAATCCCTGGCCAGGGTTGCTGAGATTTACTGGTAAGTGTTACCTGTAGTTTCTCGAAATGTTATAGACCTCATATCGACACGACTTATCGAGCTATTAGGGTCTGACGTTTACACCCCTAGGCAAGATATACGACATATCATATGATCAGACCGGACTGTACGGTAAGTGTTACTGGTTGGATTCACAGGAGTGTGAGCGGGCTTGCTCGTCGATCTTCTGATCGCTCAATACCCGGGTGGCCGTTACGTTTAGCAGACTGCTTGCGACTTGTGGGTGTTTGATATGATCATCATCTGCTGCCGGCGTATTGACGAGTCTTTAGAGTCCTATACAGAGGTTTCCTGGCTCAAGCAAAACGAAATAGGAGCGCATATGAGATATGTGCGGGACCGAGAATGATACCAGTATGAGATACTGTATTCGATTCTCGCGATATGTGACATTGATCGGTTATATGCGATATAGCCGGGATATCGGATCAAGAGTTGATTCGATAAATTGTTACTGTTGATATTAGTCGGTTATATATACGATATGACCGGATCATTGAATAAAGTGTTGATTTAATGATTTAATGTATAATTATATATTTGATATATTACTTTGCATTAACTAGTATCGGTTCACTTTAAAAGGATTTTCTCACTTGATTGTATCATGTTTGATGATACATGATTGCTAGGGTTTGTGTAAAGAGTTAAGCCTTGGTTAAGTAAATGGTTAGGGTTTTTACTTATTTATTCATTCATTTATCTTTATAATTTGGATTAAAAGAAATGAGAAATGAAAACATAATGGTTGCTTTCATTCATGATGCTTCTTGAAGCTTCATGCAACTTTGACCAAAGTGACCATTTTGTCTTCATCTCCAAAACCCTAACCATTCTTCTAACCTTAGTTAATTCTCTACATCTAACCATGGTTTAAATTATGATAAGAATGAATTTTATTATTCTTTGGAAAAACTTATCATAATTCTTTTCTTCTTCTTCTTCATCTTCAACATGAAGAAGCTTGCTACCAACAATGGCAACTCTTGAAAATGAGTGAGAAATCCAATTCTAAAGTGAACCCACCTCCTATTTCTTCATCCTCTATCTCTTGCCAAGTAGTATAGGGTGTTTTCTTCACAAGTTTCATGACTTGGTGAAGTGGGAGCTTGATCTTGTGATGCCTCGACGTAGATCATCTTCGGCATCGTTGTCGATGACCTAGCCCGCCCATTTCTCCGATGAAGCCGACTCTAGAGCCCGGGATCCGTTTTGGACAGCGAGGAGACATCATTGCGGAGCTATGGAGGTGGAGGACCGGATCTACAAAGGTTGTATTTCCGTTCTTGTAGTTAAGTTGTTAACTAGTTTCATTTGTCGCCTTTATATCTAGTTAACGATCCGTATTAGGGTTTCTCGGCACCCGTAAAATTTGAAATTGGCATGGTTGATACCTTGTGAGACCTTCTTAGTGTGCCTAGAAACCCTACAGTGGTATCAGAGCCTAGATAGAGCCTTAGGCGATGCCTAGACGACGTTTGAAACCCGATCGAACCGAAACCCTAATTCAAAACATGCTCTCTGGACTTTTTCCAAAAACTGGGATTTTTCCAAATTAAAAATTCTTTAAAAATTCAGCAGGGAATTCTAAGAATTACGATGCAAAAATTATCTCATGATCCCTCTAATGCGCGGCGGAACCGCGGCAGAAGCCTGGCTTCTGCGGCGGTTCCGCGGCCACTTGATAGAATTTGCCTACAAACTTTGCACAGTAATTCATGTTTTCAGGTGCTGTATTTTCTGGGAATTTTTAATATTTATTCAAGAGTTGAATTTTCTGGGTTGCTTTGGGGCTTCGATGATTCGATCGGATTTTTCTAATTTCGTCTATGTGTTTTTCCGGATATTTTAGAATATGTTAGAAAGTTCGACCGGATATAAATACCCAACTTTTCCCCTGTCGGGAAATTTCCAAGTGTTAGATTTTTCCGTGGTTTAAAGACGTTCTAAGTAGTGCAAATAACGCGATGGACCCTCTAGAAGACAACAAACCTTAACTCGATTATGTGACCGTCTCGAACTGCCCTTTGAACCTTAGGGTTTGGGACAGTACGGCGTGCCACATGTGAGGCGTTGGCTTGACCCTTCTACGGCTGGACCGTTGGTACTGAGGCATGAACTGAATGTTTTTAAACTTGTTTCATGTGTTGAGCTGTTTCGGGAAAACTTGGGTGTTTGAATGTTCGATCATAAAGTTTAACATTTTCTATTTTATCTGGAATGGGATACAATAATTGGAATTCACAATAAGTTATGAGATAACTGAATGAATGTTATAAACATAGCAGTTTAGTCTCACTTGATCGGTTGCCACGGAATTTTGATGTGATCAAAAGTCCATCGCAATCACGTAGCGTACGCGGATACTCGCCGGATAAACTTAATAGACAGCCTCACTCCATAGCCCCGACCAAGTGACTGTAGGAGAACCCCGTCGCCGAAAGCATCCGTCCGGGTGCTCGCGGCAGCGGTGTTCCGCCTTGGTGCACTTCGTCGACGGCGTCGGGGGTACGGCCGCCTACTAAAGTTTGCGACGAGCATTCGATCAGAACATCGGGAATCCTGTTGAATTCCCCGACTTAATATTGAAAAGTGTTTTCGATTTTGAGACTAAAATGCGGGGTTTATAATTGTTAGGCATGTGATGTCTAAGTATTTCGTTTGATTAGGCATGCGATGTCTAAAGAGATTGCGGATTCCAACTGTTGTAGTTTTACACTTTCTTTTCTGTGACCGTAAGTGTAATATGAGATATCGCCGGTTTCGTTGCTATATGTCAACGACAATTGGGATGCGCATATTTACTTACGTTGATGACATGTGATGTTATGTGTTGCTGGATATGTTATATTGGATCGTCGTGTTTGAATAGCCGGGGGTTTTTATGTGAGATGAGTGTTTTTCATTTTCATTCATATAAAAACTTGTATGTAATATTCTTTTATTGGGGCACTTCCAGGTTGCGGATGATGTCACCATTTGTATATTATTTACTTTTCCGCACTAGGATAGACCCAAGGAGGAGAGCACAAGTAACCGGGTTCTGGAGTCCAGTGGGAGACCAACTCGAGGAGTCGAGTCTGAGTCTCCTAACTCTAGAATTGGTAGGGTTGCTTGCCGCTCTCGTAGGGGTCTAGGGGTGTGGGTGTGGCTATTCATCACGACCGTGGAATCCGTGTTTTATACTGGCTCGTATTGAAAACACGGACGTCCTAGTATATCCAATATTTCATATGATTCTTCTGCTGCGATATCTGTGATGTGATCATGTGATATGTTCTGTGATGGATACTTTACATAGTATATATGATATATTATATAGACGTTACTTATGTTTTACACCCGTGCTAGCCCTGCCCCGCTCTATCGTTAGTTACCTAACCTAACGGTGCACGAGGGGACATCGAGGCGAATGCGGATGGCATAAGTGTACGTCGTATTTATCTGTGATGTTTAGGTACTTAAATGATGGGACTTCATTAATATGATTAATGAACTAAAAGAAACCTAAGATGTTGTAGAATCGAATTTCAAAATTAAAACAGGTAGCTACAGTTCTTGCTTTGCACAGAGGTATATGTGATATATCCTGCACCTTATTCGATGAGGAAAGGACCGAGATCCCTTCACCGGGAGTGACTCCTTTAGCAATAACTGGCAGATGCTACACACTCGGATTGTCTTCTGATTGCTTTTAAGAGTTTTTGCTTTGCACAGTGATATATATGATATATCCCGCACCTCATTCGACGAGGAAAGGGCCGACGATCCCTTCACCGGGAGTGACCCCTTTAGCAAAACTAGAAAAGCCTCAAAAACACTCCATTTTAAAAACATTTGATTCTACAACGATATCAAGTTCATTACGCAATAGGTTTTCAGAAAAACCTGTCGTAGCCCTCCGTCATTTCAGATAAGTAGTAGTTAGTATTCGTGCTGCGTTTGTTGGCCTTTGTCAAGACGCAGTGTGCGGTAGCTAACTGGTGCTTATCTGCTTTTGCATATGATGCAGATTGGGTTAGGGTAGTCGTGCGACCTTGTTGGCCTTTGTCAAGGGTCGTGCGGGTGGGTTTAATTCAATCAGGAAATGACGGGTTGAACTTGACTAGCATCCTATAGTTTGTTGGCCTTTGTCAAGGTCATAGGAGGTTAGGGGCAATATTATCGGGAATTTCAAGTGTTGAAATTTGCAATGAGATTGCATACCTTCTATGAGATAGTTGGATCCCGATACCCGCTGCGAGTAAGAGTTACTCCTGGGAGAGTTTTACACATTACAATTAGCCGATCAAGTAGGTGTCTAGAAAGGTGTTAACGAGGTTACGTCTCTGGGAAAACGAGGTTTACATTAATTAGGTTCGTGCGAAAGCACGGGGGACCTCCCTCAAAGTACCGACACTGGCCTGGCTGAAAGATTGGCGAACTTGTAGTTTGTAATTAATCCCGGCCAGTCTTTCCTTTTAGGGTTTGAAGGAAGATTTGATAAAAAGCAGTGGGAGCCATCCTGATTAGATAAAATAATAACCAATCTATTCTTGACAGAGCGCACGCAGAGTGTTTTCTTCTCTCTCTATCCAGGTAGCGACCATATCACGCCTTAATCAAGATAATAATACGGATATTTGACCGAACTCGCTTGTTATACTGAGCTGGGGAACGTTGGTCCCGCTCCAACTTATAATTGTTATAAGACAGAGCAGGAAATTGGGGAATACCAGATTTCCCGTGACGCCCAAACGAAGAGAGTGCATGCTGATGCATCATCTTTGGGTGTGTTCATTATACAGAATTGTTTCTCAGTATTCTTTACGTCCTGGGTATGTGATACCAGATCAGGATCCCGCATATGTAATTTGTTACATGGGCTACAGATAAGTAAAGAACTGAGAACGGGTGATAAGTTTCATGAGGCAGAAAACGGGGCAAGTGTTGCAGCCAAGTCTGTTGGTCACTGTCATCCTGTATTACCAATACATTGATTCTGAACGAATGTTATTAGATACCGAACCTGATATACAAAATCATATCAGTCTCTTTATAAGTAAAGAAAGGATATAATTTTGTATTGATGGATAATGTTTTGAACATTTCCTATATCAAAAGTTGATAGGTTCAGGCACGTTATCTAAAAATATTAATGTTCTAAATCAAACTACAGTTCTTAGTATACGGAACACACACAAGAGGAAGAGTTCAGATATGAACGGATCCTTCTTGAGGCATTGTAGACTAGGTCATATCGATGCGACCCGACTAGCTAAGTTGCACATAGATGCATATTCAAATTAGTTTGAATTTGCATCTTATGAAACTTGCCAGTCATGTCACAAAGATATAATGACACCAGCTCTGTTTATTGGAAACAGAGAAAGAGTTAGTGAACTCTTGGGATGATACATGTTGATGTATGTAGGTCCCCTGTCTACATTAGCCAAGACCGGTTCTTTGTACTTCATTACATTCTCTGATAACCTCTCAAGATTCAGACCTATGTTCCTGTTGAAACACAAGTCCGAACCTTTTAAGATATTCACAGAATATAAGTTAGAAGTAGAGAACCAATACGGGTATAAGTATTATGTCCTTTGATGAGATCAAAGAGGAGAATACTTGAGCACGAAATTCTTGGACTATTCTAAAGGAGAATGAGATTCTCTCTCAGCATTACTCCTCCGTATACACCATGGCACGATGGTATATCGGGACGGAGCAATCACACCCTATATGATAAGGTGTGCTCTATGATGAGTACTACTGAGTTACCTATTTCCTTTCTGGGAGTTATGCACTTGAGAAGCTGCATACCTATTGAATAGGGTTCAAATCAAATCAGTTGCCTACCATTTCATATGTGATATGATAAGGGAAGAGCCCATATCTTAAGTTGGTTAAGATTTGGGGTTGTCCGGCCTATGTCTAAAAGAAAAATCCGGACAAGCTCGAGGCAAGGTCTGTAATGTAGAACTGGAAAGGTTCCAGCCATACAAACAACAGCAGATGATTTGGTAGAACCAAAGGATTCAGTAGAATCCAACGAACCTCAGCCTCTCCGCCGATCTAGTAGGGTTCCTTACCCACCTGAGAGATATTTCGGTTTCTCTATGATAGTGGGAGCGAGGATTGCATCATGAGATGATGACCCAACTAGTTTCGAGCTGGCCATCAGGAGTGGGACTCTGTAAGAATGGCTGGATGCTTAGCGATCTGAGATGGAATCCATGTACACCAACAAAGTATGGACTTTGGTTGCTATATCTGAAGGGTTAAATCCCCATCAGGAGCAAGTATATTTTGAAAAGATTACTTGGTGTAGATGGAAAAGTTGAGTCTTTCAAAGCTAAACTTGTTAAAGCTTTTCATCATTAACCAGGTATGAATCATGATGAAACTTTTTCTAAGGAGCTATGCTTAAGTCCATCCAGATCCTACTTACCATGGCTACATACCATGACTACGATATCTGGTGGTTGGGTGTCATGACAGCTTTTCTAAATGATGTTTTAGAATAGAGCGTCTATAAGTACACAGCCAGAGTGCCTCGTAGACAGTGGGAGCAGCGGAAACGTGTGCAAGATGTTTTATGTGATAAAGCAGGCATCGCGGAGTTGGAACATCTGTTTTGATGGATAAGTCAAAGAGTTTGACATCATCAAAATGGTAGATGAACCTTGTATAAACAAAAAGGTAGTAGGGAGTATGGTGGTGATCCTCGTAGAGTACGTGGATGTCATGCTCTTGATAGGGAAGGAGTTTCCTATGCTACGCTCGGTCAATCTCCGCTTATCACAATGATTCTCCATATAGGATCAAAGTGATACCTCCTAAATCCTGGGTTTTGGATCTATGAGATAGATCTAATTGGATGTTAGGATTCTCACTAGTTGTAGTGAGATGGTATCAACCGATCCTGAGGAGAATCACTGGAAGGGTCCAGGGTGATAATGACGACTGAATGTCAGTCACAGGCATTGTCTTTACCCTCAGTAAAGGGACGGTATGTTGGAAGAGTTCCAAGCTAGATACCGTGGCATACTAGACGATAAAGGCTGGATACATCGCTACTCAGATGCTACCAAAGAGGAAGTCTGGGTGTATATTAGTTCATGAGATGAATCTTGTTCCTCCCATTGTGTGACAATGGAGTTGTGGCTTATGCCAAGGAACGTCCGTCCCATCAGTGATCCAGACATATTCTAAGGCAGTATCACCTGATCATGGAGATGGTTGATCTTCAGGGTGATCGAGGTTAGGAGAGTAGACTCAGAGGACAACACGGCGGATCCACTCACAAAGGCCTTTTCCCAGAGAGAGACTTTTATGGGATGGTTGAGTATGAGATACTACAACCACTGCTATCAGATGGCCCTAGTGCAAGTGGGAGATTGTTAGTTATATGTATGCCCTAGAGGCCATTACTGTACATATGATGTATATTGTAGTGGATGCTGGGACATATATAGGGAGGACTTTCTTGCTCGACATGATAGTATGCTATCTGGTTGATATTTACCTTAACGTGTATACTGATTGTCTCTCTGTTACTGTTAGTTATATGTATGCCCTAGAGGCCATTACTGTACATAGGATGTATATTGTAGTGGATGCTGGGACATATATAGGGATGACTTTCTTGCTCGACATGATAGTATGCTATCTGGTTGACCTTTACCTTAACGTGTATGATGATTGCCTCTCTGTTACATGTTGGTAAAGCCCTTAGGATCTGTACTTGACTACCTGGATTATGATGCGGATCATACTAGTAGGGACATGGTAGTCCATAAGTACATCCTTCAAAGTCCCTAGTCGTGGGTGTATCGAGATGGGGCATCGATATACCAGAGTAGACTAGCGTATACCTTCTCGACCCATACAGATGGGCGATGGATGATCCCATATCCATCGGTGTTTGACATCAGAGGAGATATACGGGTGCTCAGTAGAGACTGGGTACACTGGACGGACTCGCCGAGAACTCCCAGATGGTATTATACCTCACGTCAGATGGCAGTTCTCTGGTGACACTGGTACAGAGTAGTCTGTTGACCCGAGATCGTCATAGAGTCTTGTGTGGTTCCCACTGTGCTTTGATTTCCATCTTACCACGTCCAAGAGGGCGTGCAAAACGGTGGTTTTTGGGTACAGTCCCGAGTCACATGGAGGCAATGAGCGATAGGAGGGGATTCGTCTCTCCCGGTATAGGGGGTTGATGTTGCGCTGTGTTCGATTGGCTATAACAGGAAATCCCTGGCCAGGGTTGCTGAGATTTACTGGTAAGTGTTACCAGTAGTTTCTCGAATAGTTATAGACCTCATATCGACACGACTTATCAAGCTATTGGGGTCTGACGTTTACCACCCCTAGGCGAGATATGCGACATATCAGACGATCAGGCCGGACTATACGATAGTGTTACTGGTTGGATTCACTGGAGTGTGAGCGGGCTTGCTCGTCGATCTTCAGATCGCTCAATACCCGGGTGGCCGTTACGTTTAGCAGACCGCTTGCGGCTTGTGGATGTTTGATATGATCATCATCCGCTGCCGGCGTATTGACGAGTCTTTAGAGTCCTACACAGAGGTTTCCTGGCTCAAGCGAAACGAAATAGGAGCGCATATGAGATATGTGCGGGACCGAGAATAATGCGTGTATGTGATACCGTATTCCATTCTCGCGATGAATGTATCGATTAGGTTATATGAGATATACCCTAGTTATCGAATCAAGGATTGATTCGATAAGCCGATACATTAGACACTAGCCGGTTATATACGATATGACCGGATCGTTAGATCAAGAGTTGATTTAATGATTTAATGCATAATTATATATTTGATATATTACTTTGCATTAACTAGTATCGGTTCACTTTAAATGGATTTTCTCGCTCGGATGTGCACATTGTATATTTGATATAGTTTTGTGCACATGATTGTATCATGTTTGATGATACATGTTAACTTGGATTTGTGTGAAGATTAAACCATGGTTGTGAGAGTGATTAGGGTTTTGTTTATTCTCCCATTATTTATTTATTCATTTATTTGTTTATTCTTTTGGAAAATAAATGGAAAGGAGAAAAGAATGGTGGCTTAATTTGGAGTTTAGTTGAAGCTTCATGAAACTTTGATAAAGTCAACCATTCTTATCTCATTCTTAACCCTAACCATTCCCACTAACCATGATTCATTCTCTACACTTGACTAGACTTAATATTATGATAAGTATTGTTTTTCTATTCATTTTTTAATTAACTTATCATATCATTTCTTCTTCTTCTTCCTTGAACTCAAGAAGAAAACCTTGAGGTCATCAATGGTGATTGATGATAAAGGGTGAGAAATCCAATTCTAAATTGAACCCACTTCCTATTGCTTCATCCTATACCTCTTGCCAAGTAGTAGAGTGTGTTTCCTTCACAAGTTTTCAAGACTTGGTGAAGGTGGAGCTCGATCTAGTGATGCTTCGACGTAGATCATCTTCGGCACGTCGTCGACGACCTAGCCCGTCCATTCTCCGATGAAGCCGACGCTAGAGCCCGGATTTGATTTGGACAGCGGAGAGGACCTCATCTCGGAGCCGTGGAGGTGGAGGACCGGATCTACAAAGGTTGTATTTCCGTTTCCCATTAGTTAATTGTTAACTAGTTTACTTTTCGCCTAGACATCTAGCTAACGATCCGTAGTCTAGGGTTTCTCGGCACCGTATTTTTGAAATTGGCATGGTTGATGCCTTGTGAGACCTCTTGAGAGTGCCTAGGAACCCTACAGTGGTATCAGAGCCTAGCTAGAGCCTTAGGCGAAGTCCAGACGAAGTTTGAAACCCGAACGAACCCGAAACCCCAACTCAAATGTGCTCTCTGTACTTTTTCTAAAAACAGGGATTTTTCAGTATTAAAAATATGTAGAAATATCAGCAGGAAAATATAAGAGTAACTGTGCAATTCGTAACCCTAATTCCATTAAAGCGCCGCGTTTCCGCGGCACGAGCATGGCTCGTGCGGCGGAACCGCGGCCTGTTTGTCGTTTTGTGAGGTGATGTTTGCACAGTAACTTCTATTTAACAGTGCTGGAGTTTCTGGGTATTTTTAAAATTTATTCAAGAGTTGAATTTTCTGGAGTTGTTTTGGGGATTCGGTGTTTCGATCGGGGTATCAAATTTTGTCTATGTGGCTTTCCGGATAAATTTTTAGAATATGTTAAAAAGTTCGACCGGATATAAATACCCAATTTTTCCCCTGTCGGGAAATTTCCAAGTGTTGGATTTTTCCATAGTTTAACGACGTTCTAAGTAGTGCAAGTAACGCGATGGACCCTCTAGAAGACAACAAACCTTAACTCGATTATGTGACCGTCTTGAACTGCCCTTTGAACCTTCGGGTTTGGGGCAGTACGGCGTGCCACATGTGAGGCGTTGGCTTGACCCTTCTGCGGCTGGACCGTTGGTACTGAGGCACGAACTGAATGTTGTTAGACTTATTTCATATGTTGAGCTGTATCGGGAAAACTTGGGTGTTCGATCGTTCGATCGGAAAGTTTAACATTTTTTATTTATCTAGAATGTGATACAATACTTGGAATTCGCAAATAGTTATGAGATAACTAAATGAATGTTATAAACATAGCACTTTAGTCTCACTTGATCGGTTGCCACGGAATTTTGATGCGATCAAAAGTCCGTCGCAATCACGTAGCGTACGCGGATATTCGCCGGGTAAACTTAATAGACAGCCTCACTCCATGGCCCCGACCAAGTGACCGTAGGAGAACCCCGTCGCCGAAAGCATCCGTTCGGGTGCTCGCGGCTGCGGTGTTCCGCCTTGGTGCACTTCGTCGACGGTATCGGGGGTGCAGCCGTCTACTGAAGTTTGCGACGAGCATTCGATCAGTATGTCGGGAATCTTGTTGAATTGCCCGACTTGATATTGAAAAGTGTTTTCGATTTTGAGACTAAAATGCGGGGTTTATAATTGTTAGGCATGTGATGTCTAAGGTATTCATTTGGTCAGGCATGTGATGTCTAAAGAGATTGCGGATTCCAACTGTTGTAGTTTTACACTTTCTTTTCTGTGACCGTAAGTGTAATATGTGATATCGCCGGTTTCGTTGCTATATGTCAACGACAATTGGGATGCGCATATTTACTTACGTTGATGACATGTGATATTATGTGTTGCTGGATATGTTATATTGGATCGTCGTGTTTGAATAGCCGGGGGTTTTTATGTGAGATGAGTGTTTTTCATTTTCATTCATGTAAAAACTTGTATGTAATATTCTTTTATTGGGGCGCTTCCAGGTTGCGGAAGTTGTCACCGTTTGTATATTATTTACTTTTCCGCACTAGGATAGACCCAAGGAGGGGAGCACAAGTAACCGGGTTCTGGGGTCCAGTGGGAGACCAACTCGAGGAGTCGAGTCCGGGTCTCCTAACTCCAGAATTGGTAGGGTTGCTTGCCGCTCTCGTAGGGGTCTAGGGGTGTGGGTTTGTCTATTCATCACGACCGTGGAATCCGTGTTTTATACTGGCTCGTATTGAAAACACGGACGTCCTAGTATATCCAATATTTCATATGATTCTTCTGCTGCGATATCTGTGATGTGATCATGTGATGTTCTTTGATAGATACTGTATATAGTATATATGATATATTATATAGGCGTTACTTATGTTTTACACCCGCGCTAGCCCTGCCCCGCTCTGTCGTTAGTTACCTAACCTAACGGTGCACGAGGGGACATCGAGGCGAATGCGGATGGCATAAGTGTACGTCGTATTTATCTGTGATGTTTAGGTACTTAAATGATGGGACTTCATTAATGTGATTAATGAAAATAAAAGAAACCTAAGATGTTGTAGAATCGAATTTAAAAATAAAACAGGTAGCTACAGTTCTTGCTTTGCACAGCGGTATATGTGATATATCCTGCACCTTATTCGATGAGGAAAGGACCGAGATCCCTTCACCGGGAGTGACTCCTTTAGCAATAACTGGCAGATGCTACACACTCGGTTTGTCTTTTGATTGCTTTTAAGTGTTTTTGCTTTGCACAGTGATATATATGATATATCCCGCACCTCATTCGATGAGGAAAGGACCGACGATCCCTTCACCGGGAGTGACTCCTTTAGCAAAACTAGAAAAGCCTCAAAAGCACTCCATTTTTTAAAATCATTTGATTCTACAACGATATCAAGTTCATTACGCAATAGGTTTTCAGAAAAACCTGTCGTAGCCCTCCGTCATTTCAGATAAGTCCTATTTAGTATTCGTGCTACGTTTGTTGACCTCCGTCAAGGCGTAGTGTGCGGTAGCTAACTAGTATTTATCTGTCTATGCATATGATGCAGATTGAGTTAGGGTAGTCGTGCGGCCTTGTTGACCTCCGTCAAGGGTCGTGCGGGTGGGTTTAATTCGATCAAGAAATGACGGGTTGAACTTGACTAGTAGCCTATGGTTTGTTGACCTCCGTCAAGGTCATAGGACGCTAGGGGCAAAATATTATCGGGAATTTCAAGTGTTGAAATTTGCAATGAGATTGCATACCTTCTATGAGATAGTTGGATCCCGATACCCGCTGCGAGTAAGTGTTACTCCTGGGAGAGTTTTACACATTACAATTAGCCGATCAAGTAGGTGTCTAGAAAGGTGTTAACGAGGTTACGCCTCTGGGAAAACGAGGTTTACATTAATTAGGTTCGTGCGAAAGCACGGGGGACCTCCCTCAAAGTACCGACACTGGCCTGGCTGAAAAATTGGCGAACTTGTAGTGTGTAATTAATCCCGGCTAGTCTTTCCTTTTAGGGTTTGAAGGAAGATTTGATAAAAAGCAGTGGGAGCCATCCTGATTAGATAAAATAATAACCAATCTATTCTTGCAAGAGCGCACGCTGAGTGTTTTCTTCTCTCTCTCTCCAGGTAGCGACCATATCACGCCTTAATCAAAATAATAATACGGAATATTGACCGAACCCGCTTGTTATACAAAGCTGGGGAACGTTGGTCCCGCTCCAACTTATAATTGTTATAAGATAGAGTAGGAAATTGGGGAATACCAGATTTCCCGTGCCGCCCAAACGAAGAGAGTGCATGCTGATGCATCATCTTCGGGTGTGTTCGTTACAAAGAACTATTTCTCTGTATCCTCTACATCCTGGGTATATGATACCGGATCAGGATCCCAGATATGTAATCTGTTACATAGGGCTACAGATAGGTAGAGAACTGAGAACGGGTGATAAGTTTCATGAGGCAGAAAACGGGGCAAGAGTTGCAGCCAAGTCTGTTGGTCACTGTCACCCTGTATTATAATACATTGATTCTGAACGAATGTTATTAGATACCAAACCTGATATACAAAATCATATCAGTCTCTTTATTAGTAAAGAAATGATAAAATTTTGTATTGTTGGATAATGTTTTGAACATTTCCTATATCAAAAGTTGATCGGTTCAGGCACGTTATCTAAAAGCATTGATGTTCTAAATCAAACTACAGTTCTTAGTATACAGAACACACACAAGAGGAAGAGTTCAGAACTGAACGAATCCTTCTTGAGGTATTGTAGACTAGGTCATATCCATGCGACCCGACTAGCTGAAGTTATATGTAGATGCATATTTAAATCAGTTTGAATCTACATCTTGTGAAACTCGCCAGTCATGTCACAAAGATAAGATGACCACAGCTCTGTTTATTGGAAACAGAGAAAGAGTTAGTAAACTCTTGGGATGATACATGTTGATGTATGTTAGGTCCCCTGTCTACATATGCCAGGACTGGTTCTTTGTACTTCGTTACATTCTCTGATAATCTCTCAAGATTCAGACATATGTTCCTGTTGAAACACAAGTCTGAACCTTTTGAGATATTCACAGAATATAAGTTAGAAGTAGAGAACCAATGAGGGTACAAGTATTATGTCCTTTGATGAGATCAAGGAGGAGAATACTTGAGCACGGAATTCCTGGATTATTCTAAAGGAGAATGAGATTCTCTCTCAGCATTACTCCTCCGTATACACTATTGCACGATGGTATGTCGGGGCGGAGCAGATACACCCTATCTGATATGGTGTGCTCTATGATGAGTACTACTGAGTTACCTATTTCCTTTTTGGGAGTTATGCACTTAAGAAGCTGCATACCTATTGAATAGGGTTCCAATCAAATCAGTTGCCTACCGCTTCATATGTGATATGGAATGGGAAGAACCCATGTCTTAAGTTAGTTAAGATTTGGGGTTGTCCGGGCTATGTCTAAAAAGCAAAATCCGGACAAGCTCGAGGTAAGGTCTGTTATGTAGAACTGGAAGGGTTCCAGCTATACAAAACTGCAGCTGATGATTTGACAGAACCAAAGGATTCAATAGTTACCAATGAACCTCAGCCTCTCCGCCGATCTAGTAGGGTTCCTCACCCACCTGAGAGATACTTCGTTTTCTCTATGACAGTGGGAGCGAGGATTGCATCATGAGATGATGACCCAACTAGCTTCGAGCAGGCCATCGAGAGTAAGACTCTGTAAGAATGGCTGGATGTTTGGCGATCTGAGATGGAATCCATGTACACCAACAAAGTATGGACTTTGGTTGCAATATCTGAAGGGTTAAATCCCCATCAGGAGCAAGTATATCTTGAGAAGATTACTTGGTGTAGATGGAAAAGTTGAGACTTTCAAAGCTAGACTTGTTAAAGCTTTTCGTCATCGACCAGGCGTAGATTATGATGAAACATTTTCAAGTGACTATGCTTAAGTCCATCCAGACCCTACTTGCCACGGCTACATACCATGACTACGATCTCTGGTGGTTGGGTGTCTTGACTGCTTTTCTAAATGATGATTTGGAAGAGTGTGTCTATAAGTACACAGCCAGAGGGCTTCGTAGACAGTGGGAGCAGCGGAAACGTGTGCAAGATGCTTTATAGGATAAAGCAGGCATCGCGGAGTTGGAACATCTGTTTTGATGAAGTAGTCAAAGAGTTTGACATCATCAAAATGGTAGATGAACCTTGTATATACAAAAAGGTAGTAGGGAGTATGGTGATGATCCTCGTAGAGTACGTGGATGACATACTCTTGATAGGGAAGGAGTTTCCTATGCTGCGCTCGATCAATCTCCGCTTATCACAATGGTTCTCCATATAGGATCAAAGTGATACCTCCTAAATCCTGGGTTTTGGATCTATGAGATAGATCTAATTGGATGTTAGGATTCTCACTAGTTGTAGTGAGATGGTATCAATCGACCCTGGGGAGAATCACTGGAATAGTTCCAGGGTGATAAAGACGACTGAATGTCAGTCACAGGCATTGTCTTTACCCTCAGAAAAGGGACGGTATGTTGGAAGAGTTCCAAACTAGATACCGTGACATACTAGACGATAAAGGCAGGATACATCGCTACATAAGATGCTACCAAAGAGGCCGTTTGGGTGTGTATTGGTTCATGAGATGAACTTAGTTCCTGCCATTGTGTGACAATGGAGTTGTGGCTTATGCCAAGGAACGTCTGTCCCATCAGTGATCCAAACATATTCTAAGGCAGTATCACCTGATCATGGAGATGGTTGATCTCCAGGGGATCGAGGTCAGGAGAGTAGACACAGAGGACAACACAGCGGATCCACTCACGAAAAGCCTTTTCCCAGAGAGAGACTTTTATGGGATGGTTGAGTATGAGATACTGCAACCACTGCTACAGATGGCCCTAGTGCAAGTGGGAGATTGTTAGTTATATGTATGCCCTAGAGGCCATTACTGTACATAGGATGTATATTGTAGTGGATGCTGGGACATATATAGGGATGACTTTCTTGCTCGACATGATAGTATGCTATCTGGTTGACCTTTATCTTAACGTGTATGCTGATTGTCTCTCTGTTACATGTTGGTAAAGCCCTTAGGATCTGTACTTGACTACCTGGATTATGATGCGGATCACACTAGTGGGGACATGGTAGTCCATAAGTACATCCTTCAAAGTCCCTAGTCGTGGGTGTATCGAGATGGGGCATCGATATACCAGAGTAGACTAGCGTATACCTTCTCGACCCATACAGATGGGCGATGGATGATCCCATATCCATCGGTGTTTGACATCAGAGGAGATATACGGGTGCTCAGTAGAGACTGGGTATACTGGACGGACTCGCCGAGAACTCCCAGATGGTATTATACCTCACGTCAGATGGCAGTTCTCTGGTGACACTGGTACAGAGTAGTCTGTTGACCCGAGATCGTCATAGAGTCTTGTGTGGTTCCCACTGTGCTTTGATTTCAATCTTACCACGTCCAAGAGGGCGTGCAAAACGGTGGTTTTTGGGTACAGTCCCGAGTCACATGGAGGCAATGAGCGATAGGAGGGGATTCGTCTCTCCCGGTATAGAGGGTTGATGTTGCGCTGTGTTCGATTGGCTATAACAGGAAATCCCTGGCCAGGGTTGCTGAGATTTACTGGTAAGTGTTACCAGTAGTTTCTCGAATAGTTATAGACCTCATATCGACACGACTTATCAAGCTATTGGGGTCTGACGTTTACCACCCCTAGGCGAGATATGCGACATATCAGACGATCAGACCGGACTGTACGGTAGTGTTACTGGTTGGATTCACTGGAGTGTGAGCGGGCTTGCTCGTCGATCTTCAGATCGCTCAATACCCGGGTGGCCGTTACGTTTAGCAGACCGCTTGCGGCTTGTAGATGTTTGATATGATCATCATCCGCTGCCGGCGTATTGACGAGTCTTTAGAGTCCTACACAGAGGTTTCCTGGCTCAAGCGAAACGAAATAGGAGCGCATATGAGATATGTGCGGGACCGAGAATAATGCGTGTATGTGATACCGTATTCCATTCTCGCGATGAATGTATCGATTAGGTTATATGAGATATACCCTAGTTATCGAATCAAGGATTGATTCGATAAGCCGATACATTAGACACTAGCCGGTTATATGCGATATGACCGGATCGTTAGATCAAGAGTTGATTTAATGATTTAATGCATAATTATATATTTGATATATTACTTTGCATTAACTAGTATCGGTTCACTTTAAATGGATTTTCTCGCTCGGATGTGCACATTGTATATTTGATATAGTTTTGTGCACATGATTGTATCATGTTTGATGATACATGTTAACTTGGATTTGTGTGAAGATTAAACCATGGTTGTGAGAGTGATTAGGGTTTTGTTTATTCTCCCATTATTTATTTATTCATTTATTTGTTTATTCTTTTGGAAAATAAATGGAAAGGAGAAAAGAATGGTGGCTTAATTTGGAGTCTAGTTGAAGCTTCATGAAACTTTGATAAAGTCAACCATTCTTATCTCATTCTTAACCCTAACCATTCCCACTAACCATGATTCATTCTCTACACTTGACTAGAGTTAATATTATGATAAGTATTGTTTTTCTATTCATTTTTTAATTAACTTATCATATCATTTCTTCTTCTTCTTCCTTGAACTCAAGAAGAAAACCTTGAGGTCATCAATGGTGATTGATGATAAAGAGTGAGAAATACAATTCTAAATTGAACCCACTTCCTATTTCTTCATCCTCTACCTCTTGCCAAGTAGTAGAGTGTGTTTCCTTCACAAGTTTTCAAGACTTGGTGAAGGTGGAGCTCGATCTAGTGATACTTCGACGTAGATCATCTTCGGCACGTCGTCGACGACCTAGCCCGTCCATTCTCCGATGAAGCCGACGCTAGAACCCGGATTTGATTTGGACAGCGGAGAGGACCTCATCTCGGAGACGTGGAGGTGGAGGACCGGATCTACAAAGGTTGTATTTCCGTTTCCCATTAGTTAATTGTTAACTAGTTTACTTTTCGCCTAGACATCTAGCTAACGATCCGTAGTCTAGGGTTTCTCGGCACCGTATTTTTGAAATTGGCATGGTTGATGCCTTGTGAGACCTCTTGAGAGTGCCTAGGAACCCTACAGTTACATGTTGGTAAAGCTTTTAGGATGTGTACTTGACTACCTGGACTGTGATACGGATCATACTAGTGGGGACATGGTAGTCCATAAGTACATCCTTCAAAGTCCCTAGTCGTGGGTATATCGAGACGGGGCATCGATATACCAGAGTAGACTAGCGTATACCTTCTCGACCCATACAGATGGGCGATGGATGATCCCATATCCATTGGTGTTTGACATCAGAGATGATATACGGGTGCTCAGTGGAGACTGGGTACACTGGACGGACTCGCCGAGAACTCCCAGATGGTATTATACCTTACGTCAGATGGCAGTTCTCTGGTGACACTGGTACAGAGTAGTCTGTTGACCCGAGATCGTCATAGAGTCTTGTGTGGTTCCCACTGTGCTTTGATTTCCATCTTACCACGTCCAAGAGGGCGTGCAAAACGGTGGTTTTTGGGTACAGTCCCGAATCACATGGAGGCAATGAGCGATAGGAGGGGATTCGTCTCTCCCGGTATAGGGAGTTGATGTTGCGCTGTGTTCGATTGGCTATAACCGGAAATCCCTGGCCAGGGTTGCTGAGATTTACTGGTAAGTGTTACCTGTAGTTTCTCGATATGTTATAGACCTCATATCGACACGACTTATCGAGCTATTGGGGTCTGACGTTTACCACCCCTAGGCAAGATATGCGACATATCAGATGATCAGACTGGACTGTACGGTAAGTGTTACTGGTTGGATTCACAGGAGTGTGAGCGGGCTTGCTCGTCGATCTTCTGATCGCTCAATACCCGGGTGGCCGTTACGTTTAGCAGACCGATTGCGGCTTGTGGGTGTTTGATATGATCATCATCTGCTGCCGGCGTATTGACGAGTCTTTAGAGTCCTACACAGAGGTTTCCTGGCTCAAGCAAAACGAAATAGGAGCGCATATGAGATATGTGCGGGACCGAGAATGATACCAGTATGAGATACTGTATTCGATTCTCGCGATATGTGACATTGATCGGTTATATGCGATATAGCCGGGATATCGGATCAAGAGTTGATTCGATAAATTGTTACTGTTGATATTAGTCGGTTATATATACGATATGACCGGATCATTGAATCAAGTGTTGATTTAATGATTTAATGCATAATTATATATTTGATATATTACTTTGCATTAACTAGTATCGGTTCACTTTAAAAGGATTTTCTCACTTGATTGTATCATGTTTGATGATACATGATTGCTAGGGTTTGTGTAAAGAGTTAAGCCTTGGTTAAGTAAATGGTTAGGGTTTTTACTTATTTATTCATTCATTTATCTTTATAATTTGGATTAAAAGAAATGAGAAATGAAAACATAATGGTTGCTTTCATTCATGATGCTTCTTGAAGCTTCATGCAACTTTGACCAAAGTGACCATTTTGTCTTCATCTCCAAAACCCTAACCATTCTTCTAACCTTAGTTAATTCTCTACATCTAACCATGGTTTAAATTATGATAAGAATGATTTTTATTATTCTTTGGAAAAACTTATCATAATTCTTTTCTTCTTCTTCTTCATCTTCAACATGAAGAAGCTTGCTACCAACAATGGCAACTCTTGAAAATGAGTGAGAAATCCAATTCTAAAGTGAACCCACCTCCTATTTCTTCATCCTCTATCTCTTGCCAAGTAGTATAGGGTGTTTTCTTCACAAGTTTCATGACTTGGTGAAGTGGGAGCTTGATCTTGTGATGCCTCGACGTAGATCATCTTCGGCATCGTTGTCGATGACCTAGCCCACCCATTTCTCCGATGAAGCCGACTCTAGAGCCCGGGATCTGTTTTGGACAGCGAGAAGACATCATTGCGAAGCTATGGAGGTGGAGGATCGGATCTACAAAGGTTGTATTTCCGTTCTTGTAGTTAAGTTGTTAACTAGTTTCATTTGTCGCCTTTATATCTAGTTAACGATCCGTATTAGGGTTTCTCGGCACCCGTAAAATTTGAAATTGGCATGGTTGATACCTTGTGAGACCTCCTTAGTGTGCCTAGGAACCCTACAATCATAAGATGATGACCCAACTAGTTTCGAGCAGGCCATCAAGAATAGGGACTCTGTGAGAATGGCTGGATGCTAAGCGATCTGAGATGGAATCCATATACACCAACAAAGTATGGACTTTGGTTGCTTTATCTGAAGGGTTAAATCCCCATCAGGAGCAAGTATATCTTGAGAAGATTGCTTGGTGTAGATGGAAAAGTTGAGACTTTCAAAGCTAGGAGCAACTGCAGCGTCCAGAGATGATCCTATCTACTCGGCAATTCATCCGGTGACTTCACGGTCGCCAAAGAAGCCCTAAGAAGCATCAAACTATTGGAAAAGGTTCTCGTCATCGACCAGGTGTGGATAATGATGAAACCTTTTCTAGTGCCTATGCTTAAGTCCATCCAGATCCTACTTGCCAGTGCTACATACTATGACTACGATATCTGGCGGTTGGGTGTCATGACTGCTTTTCTATATAGTGATTTAGAAGAGAGCGTCTATAAGTACACAGCCAGAGGGCTTCGTAGACAGTGGGAGCAGCGGAAACGTGTGCAAGTTGCTTTATGGGTTAAAGCAGGCATCGCGGAGTTGGAAAATCTGTTTTGGTTTGGTAGTCAAAGCGTTTGACTTCATCAAAATGAGATGAACCTTGTATATACAAAAAGGTAGTAGGGAGTATGGTGGTGATCCTCGTATTGTACGTGGATGACATACTCTTGATAAGAAAGGAGTTTCCTATACTACACTCGGTCAATCTCCTCTTATCACAAGGATTCTCCATATAGGATCAAGGTGATACCTCCTAAATCCTGGGTTTTGGATCTATGTGATAGATCTAAATGGATGTTAGGATTCTCACTAGGTATAGTGAGATGGTATCAATCGATCCTGGAGAGAATCACTGGATAGCTTCCAGGGTGGTAAGTATGACTGAATGTCAGTCACAGGCATTGTCTTTACCCTCACTTGAGGGACGGTATGTTGAAAAAGTTCCAAGCTAGATACCATGACAAACTAGACGATAAAGGATCGATACATTGCTACCAAGGATACTACCAAAGAGATAGTCTGGATGTATAAAAGTTCATGAGATGAACTTCGTTCCTACCATTGTGTGACAATAGAGTTGTGTCTTAGGCCTAGGAACCCCCGTCCTATCTATGATCCAGACATATTCTTAGGCAGTGTCACCTGATCATGGAGATGGATGATCTCCAGGGAGATCGAGGTTAGGAGAATAGACACAGAGGACAACATGGTGGATCCACTCAAAAGGCCTATACCTAGAAGTGACTTTTATGGGATGGTTGTGTATGAGATACTACAACCACTGCTGATTGTTGGGTATAAGATACTACAACAGATGGCCCTAGTGCAAGTGGGAGATTATTAGTTATATGTATGCCCTAGAGGCCATTACTGTACATACGATGTATATTGTAGTGGATGCTTGGACATATATATGGAGGACTTTCTTGCTAGATACCATGACAAGCAGACCGCTTGCGGCTTGTGGGTGTTTGATATGATCATCACCTACTGCCGACGTATTGACGAGTCTTTAGAGTCCTACACAGGGGTTTCCTGGCTCAGGCGAAACGGAGTAGGAGCACATATGTGATATGTGCGGGACCGAGATTAATGCGATATGTGATACCGCATTCTATTCTCGCGGTGTGTGACATGATCGGTTATATGCGATATAGCCGGGTTATCGGATCAAGTGTTGATTCGATAAGTTGTTACAATTGATATTAGTCGGTTATATGTAATATAGCCGGATTATTAAATCAATAGTTGATTTAATAATTTAATATATAATTATATATTTGATATATTATATTACATTAACTAATATTAAGCTCACTTATGATTTCTTTTTCTCACTTTGTGCACATTGTATATATGTGATATGTATATTTGTGTACATGTTTGTATCATGCTCGATTACAA
The DNA here is from genome assembly GCA_030015575.1 of Agapanthus africanus. Lineage (NCBI taxonomy): Eukaryota > Viridiplantae > Streptophyta > Magnoliopsida > Asparagales > Amaryllidaceae > Agapanthus > Agapanthus africanus. The sequence goes on along the minus strand of CM057341.1, from coordinate 746,631,849 downwards.
ATGCAACTAGAGTTTATAGAGATTAAACCATGCTAGGGTTAAGATTAGGGTTTTTATTTTATCTTTAAGTAATTCAAAAATTGTGGAATTAGTCATGGTTGATATTTGTTGAAAGCTTGTAGAAGCTTGTAAGCATCTTTGACTTTGTCCACTCCTTTTGTCTAGCTTAAGATATTATTTGACCTAACTTTTAACCCTAGCTCATGGTTAACTCTCTACAAGGGTTAAGCATGACATGCTTAACCCTTGGTTGCATTTCTAACCACAACATGAATTCATTCATCACTTGATCACTTGACTTCATCTTCTTCTTCCTCAAAGCTTTCTAGCTTCAATGGAGTTGATGGAAAATGAATGAGAAAATCATTTCTAATGTGAGCAAACTTCCTACTTCATCATCCTCTACTACTTACCATTTTGTATAGGGTGTTTGCTTCACTAATTCCGTAATTAGTAAAGAGATAGCTTGGGTTAGTGTCTCCTCGACGTAGATCATCTTCGGCCTCGAAGTCTTCGAAGCAAGTATGTTCGTTTCTTCAAGGGAGCCTCTCTAGAGTCCGGAGTTCATGATCGCAATGAAAGGGACTACTACACGGAACTATTGAAGTGAAGGACCGGTCTATAAAGGTTGTATTCCTTGCTCACTTAGGATGTAAAGTGTTTATATATGTTATTCCGTCGACTTCTAGTATACGATTCTAGAGTTAGGGTTAGCTAAAACGGCAAATTTTTGAATTCGGCATGGACGATGCCTCCCAAAACCTTGCTGCCGTGCTAGGCAACTGTTCATATCAGATTTTTGCATTATTATATTCCCCATTCTTAATCATATTGCAAATAAATAGGTGCTTTTGATCCATGTCTGCTAAATAGTTGCAGGTAACAGGTTCTCGGAACAATACAGTGAAAATGGTGAAAAAACGCTACAAAAGTGAGACTACAACCAACAAATAGATGAATCTGTAAGATGCCGCCTACCAGTTTGAGGACTAAACGAAGATCGGCAAGCAGTTCGATTACACAAAGTACAAAGGCAGCACAAGATTCAGGACTTCAATACGAAGCGAACGGTAAAAGTCCACAACATTCTGCACTGTAGAAATCTGGAAGAAACTAGAAAAGATTCTGAAGAACCAATTGAAGAAAACAGAAGCAAATAGCAACATGAAGCAACCCAGAGAAAAAGAGCCCAAGAGCCTATCAAACGGCCGCGGAACCGCGGCCAAACCAGGCTTATAGCCGTAGATCCGCGGTCGTGCATCGGACGTGTTGGTGCGTGTCGGTGGAGTCGGTGCATTGACCCGGTTTTCTTAGGGTAGTTTTTTAATTTTAGATATGGATCAGATGTAAACCCTAGGGTTTTTCCTATCTATAAATAGGAAGCCTACAGCTCTTTTTGGAGCATGCCTCTTTTAATTTCTAGATTTTTAAATTTTCATTCCATTGTAATCGTCAAAGAGTGCATCAATAAAGTAAGTTTTTTTTATCTTGAATTTCTTATCTGCAATTTTATTTCTCTGCAATTTTTATCTGCCGTAGTTATTTTCCGCAAGTTAATTAGGCTATTAAAAGAAAATCACAAAAAAAATGAATTCCATTGTTAATTCCCTAATGAGTGAGTAGTTCCTCACTTGTTAGGGTTAGGTTTGGGGAAGGTTTGAGAGATGAAAATCTCTCACTCCTTTCTTGCCCGTTCAATATTTTAAAATAAGGACTCTATGCAAAACAACCACATACCGCTCACTACGGCACCCTATCCACGAGATAGCGGTGATTCCCTAGTTAGACCGGTTGTGGTTGATTTCCATAGAGATTAGGGCTAAGAGTTAAGAAAGGACGGACAAGGACCAAAGGGAAGAAACTACGTTTCTTCCTAGTCGTGCTAATCCCCTTTGTTAACTATTACTTAACACCTAAAGTTCTTAATTAGGGCAAAGAAAGCGGTGAGAAGAATTGACTTTCCAAACTAAGCTAATCCTAACCCTAGCAAGGTTTTAATCCAAATCAAATTCAACCTCAGTTTTTATAGAAAATCAAAACCTACCACAAATAGGAATTGACTTGTTAGAACAACTAGAAAATACACGTTTTCCCTATGGACCGACCCGTACTCAACCGGCTAGCTACCAAGCGACACCGTCTTGATTGCGGTATTCTATTCTTTGATTTCAAAAGCACATAAGCAAAATCTTTACAATCAAATGGCGTCGTTGCTGGGGATAACAGTAGTTATTTTCTTTTTGTAATTTCGGGTTAGTTAAAAAATTGAAAAAAATCATAAAAACTGAAGAAGAAAAAATCATCTTGTTATTTTTTGAAGGGTTTTTGTGTGAATTGTGCAGGAACGGAAAGACGGACTGATTCAGATCTGGAGCAAGCTCGGTGAACAAATCCAGAAACAGAAGATCTGAACAGACATAGGAGAATAAAAACAGCAAACAGAAAGATTTTGGAGATCTGAAGCAACCATCACACCGCGGAACAGCGGTCTTAGGCAGCATTCGGCGGCAGATCCGCGGCCTTTTGCTGACGTCAGCAATCCATTTTTTCTGTAAGTATTCCTTACCTCCTCTGTAACCCCCTGTGCTTCTCTGAAAATTTTTCCTGCAGGGTTCTTTACGCAAAACTTCTCCCCCTTCTCCAATAACTTGATTCTTGTGCAGGATTCTTTGCGCCGCAAATAAAAGAAAATTTTTTTTTGGCAAGTGTTTTGGATTTTTGAGTGTTTACTGCTTTGCATTTTTAAAACGGACTTTTAAGGGGCTATAATACTAATCCAGATTGGGTGGGGATTTTATTACCCTTCCTAGGACCCCAAAAATTATAAAAAGCATTTGCATCAACCCTCGAGTTAATTAAAAAATATTAGACTCGGCCAATAAGGATTGTCGTGCTCATTACGACAAAGGAAAGGTTGTAGGCATCGGTCGTTTATCTAAACCTGACTTTGTGGTGCCTAGGCTAGACAAGTGGGAAAGGTAATTTTAAAAGGCTCGTCTCACGGTGATTCGTGAGCGGATCCCTCCTTTCTTTACTTGTGCTTACCTGGCCATAATTGGCGGTGAAGAGGCGATTCGAGGATCTCACAACTTGCCCTTTGGAACAGTTAGGAGCAGTCTAGTTGACTTAGGAGACCCTAGCTCTAGGCTTGATTGTGCATATTGTGATTGCTTAAAAGTGTGTCTAAGCTCCTTATAAAAAATCTTTTGCAAAAACTCCTTATAAAAAAACACAAAACAAAATTTTTACAAAAACTTGCCATTTTGTCGCTAGAAATCCATTGCACCCCACATTCTCTCATTGACGTTTTCTTACCCCCCGCCTTCTGTTTTTACTTTTTGACTACACTACACCTCATTAGTGTATGTCCAGTTGGACTAGAGATACTAGCGCCCGTTTAGTCCGTGTCTCGTTAGTGCCTACTGACGACGCGTTCGACTCCGAAGTCGAAATTCCCTCCACTTCTTTACCTTCATCTTCAAATTCATCATCTTCTAAGGAGATGTCAGGATTCAATCCTAACAACCCCTTACCTACGGGACTGATTCCACCTCAACTGGGTGCGAATAACCCACCACACCCTCCTGTCGAAGCGCCCCAACTAATCGCGCTCCAGGATCTTTTCTATCCCATCCGCACCGCACTTCCCACTTGTCTTTCACTTCCACCAGCTAATGGGGATAACTTCGAAATAAAACCCCACTTCATCAATATGTTGCCCAAATTTCACGGGCTGGAATCCGAAGATGCCTACATCTTCATTAACAAATTCCAGAATGTTTGTGCAATGATGAAGACCACACAACTTTCTGATGATACTATAAGGCTACGTGTCATTCCATTCACTTTATGTGTCCTAGCTGAAAAATGGTTATATAGCACAGCATCACACTCCATAAAAAATTGGGAAGAGTTTGTTAAGGTTTTCTAAAAAAGTTTACCCACACCACAAGACCGCGAGAATTCGCAATGAAATTATTCAATTTTCCCAGCTTCCTTCCGAACCTTTTTGGAACTGTTTCGAAAGATTTAAGGACCTTCTTGTTCAGTGCCCTCACCACAGTATCGAGAATTGGTAACTTTGCCAAACTTTATACGAAAGACTGAACCCAGCAACTAAGCAGTTGTTGGAATCTATTTGTCAAGGTCACTTTCTTACAAAATCAAGCGAGGAAGCTTGGCAATTTCTCGACGATCTTGCTGAACAAATACTTCAGTGGGAAAGCACTAAGACCACTCCATCTACTTCATCAGGTCAGTCTAGGGCAGGCATACATCAACTTGATATGTCGATTGCAATGAAGGCCAAAATGGCTGCACTCACAAAAAAACTAGAAGCAATTGAGAGCAAATTCTCATCGCCTTCTCCTGCCCCAGCTTTACCCCTACGCACTGTTTGCGCTTGTTGTTCGGATCCGTCCCATCTAACCGAAGAGTGTCCTTACAACCCACATGTTCAAGGACAAGATCAAGTCAATGCTGCCTTTCAGCAAAGACAAAGAAATGATCCATACTCTTCAACTTACAATCCTGGTTGGAGGAGCCACCCAAATTTTGCTTGGAATCAAAATTAACAGCAATTCCAAGGCAATAACAACTTTCAAAGGCCTCCTCCACAACAACAAGCCCCTCAACAAACTCAATATCGGCAACCTTTCCAACCTCAACCTTACCAAAACATAATGAACAATTTTGCACCAAACAATTCTTATTCTCAAAACAATTTTGTTCAGCCGAATAACGATAAGGTTTCCTCGCTAGAACGAAGTCTGGATGCATTTTTAAAACAATCTACGCAATTCTCAGCCAGCATCCAATCGTCCATTCAGTCTTTGGTTGAACACACTGCTTCACATGATCAGAGCATCAAAACAATTGAAGCCCAAATTGCACAACTGAATGCTGCGTTAAGCGAGCGAGAGAAGGGGAAACTTCCATCTCAACCACTGTCAAATCCTGGTCAGACACAAAATACATATGTTGCTCATGAACAACAAAATCATAATGTGAGTGTCGTGACTACATTGAGATCTGGAAAGGTATTGCACAACAATGTTGGCAATAATGATGAAAACCCGGCTACCGCTTCTTCTTCTTCTTCATCTTCATCTTCTTCGTCTCCTTCAGAGCCTATTCTTCATTCTTCACAAGGCTCTACTTCTTCTAATTCGAACGGACCCACATCTCATTCCACGAAAACACCAACACTGGGATCCGTTCCAACTCCGCAATCTACTCCACAAACATTGGACTTAACAAATTTTCAAAATATTCCATTTCCAAACAGATTGAGATCCAATAAACCTACTCCACAAATAGAGAAGATTGTGGAGTTATTCAAATAGGTTAGCATTAACATACCTCTCTTGGATGCAATCCAACAAGTCCCTTCTTACGCTAAAATCTTAAAGGACTTATGCACCAAGAAGAGAAAATCACAGGTACCCAAGAAAGTTTTCTTGGCCAGTGCGGTAAATCACAGGTACCCAAGAAAGTTTTCTTGGCCAGTGCGGTAAGGACCCTGGCTGTCCTACAATTTCAATAACAATTGGGGATAAGAACATCAATCGTGCACTTTTAGATCTTGGTGCCAGTGTTAATTTGCTTCCCTATTCAGTATATGAACAATTAGGCGTTGGAGAGCTAAAACCCACACATTGTACTCTCCAAATGGCCAACCGATCCATCATCCATCCTAGGGGTGAGTTAGAGGATGTGATGATCAGAGTAGGGGACTTCAATTTCCCCGTTGATTTCATTGTTATGGACACAGAGCCTTTAGCTAACCCCCGGAGTCAAATTCCGGCGATACTCGGTCGACCATTCCTTGCGGCTTCTAATGCGGTGATCAATTGTCGAAATGGTTCAATGAACCTATCTTTTGGAAACATGACAATTGAACTCAACATTTTTAAGTTGGGGAATCAGCCCTCCGAACCTAATGCTGATATACTTGATGTTTGCTCGATCCAAGAGATCACTCAGGAGGACTGTGAGCTTGAAAAATTTCTGTTCGATCACAGCAGTTTTGACGCCACTAGTGCGTTCCTCCTTTAATCTGACACAGTTTTCACACCCGATAACGATTACAAGTGTTTCACTTTTTCGGACGATTTTGAAGACTCACCATCCGAGTTTGAGTCCTTTGAATTTTTGGATGAGTTAGCTGAACCATCCGACTCGGTTGCTTACACTCGCTTTGAACCATTGTTGAAATCCTTCGAGTTCGAGATAGTTTCACCAATTTTACCTTCAATCGTTTCACCTCCAAAACTCGAACTCAAGTTGTTGCCGTCTCACCTTAAATACGCTTACTTAGGTAAGAATGAGACCCTTCCTGTTATCATCTCGGACTCTCTAGCCATTGAGCAAGAGAAAGCCCTTTTAATGGTCTTACAAAATAATCGGCAACCTTTTGGCTGGACTATGGCGGACATCAAGGGGATTAGTCCCCTCATAGTTGAACATCATATATATATGATGGATGATGCCAAGCCAGTAAGGGATCCACAGAGACGCCTCAACCCCATAATGAAGGAGGCTGTTAAAAAGGAGATTGTAAAATGTCTTAATAGTGGTATCATTTACCCTATCTCCGATAGCCAATGGGTTAGCCCCATTCGCGGTGTCCCAAAGAAATCGGGCATAACGGTCATAACTAATGAGGTGAATGAGTTAATACCTACTCGCACCCAAACTGGGTGGCGAGTTTGCATTGATTATAGAAAACTCAACGCCGCGACACAGAAAGACAACTTTTCGTTATCTTTTATTGACCAAATACTAGAATGATTGGCTGGGCATGAATTTTACTGCATTTTGGATGGCTACTCCGGCTATAATCAAGTTCCCATCGCCGAAAAGGACCAAGACAAGACCACATTTACTTGTCCTTTCGGTACATTCGCTTACCGTCGCATGCCCTTTGGGTTATGCAATGCACCCGCTACTTTCCGGCGGTGTATGATGGGTATCTTTTCAGACATGGTGGAAAAATTCTTGGAGATTTTTATGGATGATTTCTCCATTTTCAGCGACTCCTTTGATGAGTGTTTGCTACATTTAGACGCAGTACTTACCCGTTGTAGGGATAAGAACCTCACTTTAAATTGGGAGAAATGCCACTTTATGGTACGGGAAGGTATTGTCTTAGGACATATCATCTCATAAAACGGCATTGAGGTTGATAAAGCTAAGATTGAAGTCATTTCCAATTTTCCTCCTCCCAAGTGCGTCAAAAACATCCGAGCCTTCCTTGGCCATGCCGGTTTCTATAGACGATTCATCAAGGATTTTAGCAAGATGGCTAGACCCTTGACTCTTTTGTTGGCCAAGGACACAACTTTTGATTTTGACTCAAACTGCATGAAGGCGTTCGAGTCATTGAAACACTCACTCATTTCCGCTCCCATTCTTTCATCTCCTGACTGGACGCGTCCATTTGAAATTATGTGCGATGCATCTGATTTCGCCATTGGTGTTGTCCTTGGATAGCACATAAATAAGATGCCGCATGTAATTTATTACGCTAGCCGAACATTAAACGAGGCCCAATTGAATTACACAACAACTGAAAAAGAATTCTTAGCCGTTGTGTTTGCACTAGAAAAATTCAGGTCCTATTTAATCGGCTCTCCAGTCATCGCTTACACGGACCACTCAGCTCTTCGCCATCTTTTTGCGAAGAAGGATGCTAAATCTCGGCTGATACGTTGGATCCTCTTGCTATAAGAGTTTGACCTTGTCATAAGAGACAAGAGAGGATGCGAAAACGTAGTCACTGACCACCTTTCACGACTCCCTTCTTCGCCTACACTTCAAATTCCTATTAAAGACGTTTTTCCAGATGAGCAGCTCTTAACCGTGTCAAGCGAACCTTGGTTCGCTGATATCATAAATTATTTGGCCACCGGACTGATACCAAACGATTGGTCGAATCAGGACAGACTCCGATTCCTGTCCTAAGTAAAACATTTTTACTGGGATGAACCGTATCTCTTCAAATACTGTTCCGACTAAATCATTCGTCATTGTGTCCCCAACAACGAGTTTAAGAGCATGCTGTCATTCTGCCACGATCAAGCGTGTGGCGGGCATTTTGGCCCCAAGAAGACAGCAGAAAAAATCTTGCCGTGTGGCTTCTACTGACCACGACTTTTTAAAGACGCATACGAATACTGCAAGACATTCTCCCGGTGCCAACACTTGGGCCGGATATCTCGAAAAAGTGAAATGCCGCTCCAACCAATTTTGGTTGTTGAAATTTTTGATGTTTGGGGGATAGACTTTATGGGACCATTTCCCAACTCTTTTGGGAACATGTACATTCTACTTGCTATTGACTATATTTCAAAATGGGTCGAGGCTATGCCCAGCCGAACTAATGACAACAAGGTTGTCGTTAGATTTCTCAAAGAAAACATTTTTTTCTCGGTTTGGGCATCCTCGCGCGATTATCAGTGATAATGGATCTCACTTTTGTAATAGGACTTTCGAGTCCTTAATGCGAAAATACTCCATTACTCACAAGCCGTCAACGCCATATCATCCCCAAACTTGTGGGCAAGCCGAGATTTCTAATCGGCAGATTAAACAGATATTGGAGAAAACGGTTTCCAAAAACCGTAAAGATTGGTCATCAAAACTGATTGATGCAATTTGGGCATTTCGTACTGCCTATAAGACCGATCTTGGCATGTCTCCATACAGGCTTGTTTATGGAAAGGCTTGCCACCTTCCTGTTGAAATAGAGCATAAGGCATTTTGGGCAATTAAAGAATTGAACCTATTTTTAGGAGATGCGGGCAGCAATAGAAAGCTGCAGATGAACGAATTAGACGAGCTGCGGGATGAAGCCTATGAGAACGCAGTAGTTGTTAAAAACCGAACGAAGGTGTTCCACGATAAACACCTTATGCGCAAAACTTTCAAACCTGATCAACAGATTTTACTTTACGACACTCCGTTACATTTCCATCCCGGCAAGCTCAAATCTCAATGGAAAGGGCCATTTATGATACACACCGTATATCCGCACGGTGCGGTCGATCTAGAAAACCCGGAGGACGGTTCACTGTTTAAAATGAACGGATATCGACTTAAACCGTTCCTCACTGCGGACCCATCGGAGGAGCTCCAGTTTTTGCAGGAGCCATTCTACATTAACTGATCTGCCTTCATCTACCCCTAAATTTTCGATTATGTAGCCAAAACACTGTTTCAAACAAGTTTGGGAGTATTTATCATTTGTAATTGTATAAAAACAAAATAACATAAAAAATAAAAATTTGAAAATAAAAAAAAATTTGAGAAGAGCCATTAGAACATGCACGTTTAATGAGAAGAGCCATAAGGGGGATTGACGATTTGAGAGGGATGATGAGGCAGCATGATCAGCGTCTGATAGAAATAGAGCGGGGGGTCAGAACCCTACTAGTTAGGGAGGAGCGTTCCCGTTCACGCTCAAGGGGACGGCGAAGGCCCGAGCAGTGAGGGCACTGCTTTTGGTAAGTTTGGGGGAGGAGGTGGTTGTAAATACTTTTCATTGCATTGCATATTTTTATTTTTGTACATTTTTTTTCTTTTTCTTTTGCATGTTTAATTCTACATTGCATCTTTATAAAAAATTATAAAAATTGAAAAAATGAAAATAAAAAAAATATAAAAGAAAAAATAATCAAATAAAAAATTTTAAAATTTTAAAAATTTTAAAAATTGAAAATTTCAATTTTGGCCATAATTGACTTGAGTTTGAAAAGACGGTTAACTAGCCAGGAAAAACTAGATCCTAAACTTAGTAAATTAAAAACCCTAAAAATAACCTTCCTTAAAATTTAACGGTAGAAAATATATGTCCTTGTAGTTTACTTAGAAATAGGCAGATTTTGAGTTCAGTTCTTGGGCTAAGTCAAAATAAAGGAAGAGTATTGAAATTTTTATTAAAGTGTAAGTCTGAAAAATAATTCCGAACCTTAAGTCCAAATTCTGAAAATATATACCCTACAACTTGCACAAACACACACCTTGGAACTTGGAATAGTAAAGAATACCTTGAAATGCTCTTGTCTAAAATCCTTAGTATGAAGGAAAATAAAATTATAAGTGTGAATAAAGAGATATAAAAAAATGAACACTGGTTTTGTAATTACTTAAGGCTGCGTAAAATAAAATAAAAAATATAGCGAGGGTGCTTTATCACCTAGTGCCTTAAACCAACTGCTTTGGGGGTCACTGCTAAAACCTTAGGTATTACAAGACGAGGAATTACGTCTTAATGCGCAAACACATTTTGTAATCTGTCGTTAGTATCTCAAGAAGTATTAACGGTCGCATGAAGGATGTGTGAGCAATTTCATCTAAAATTCATCAACTAAAAGTACTTTGGACGATGGACAAGAGTATAATAGCTTGAATTGAATTTCCAAGTATAGGGGTGATACATACACACACGTAGGGATATATGATTGGGGTTTGGATAAGAGATAGGAATGAAAAATAGGACTTATATCTTCAGTAAAGATGATAAAAATTCCTAAATTGAGATAGAACCTTAGAAAGAAAATTCAAAAGATGCTAAAAGCTAAATAAATTTACAGAACATATACAATCTTAAGTTAAATGATAAGGAAGCGTGAAAAATACGGGTTAATAATTTTTGAGTTGAAGATAATAGAATTTCTTGCTAGAACAACGAATTGAAGAATGAAAGTCAATAGGCCAAATTGATCGGATTTTGTAAATAGTATCCGCTGAAAACCCTCAGGAGACAACACTTCTCCTACTAAGGACACATAGGGGTTTAACGGCTTGTTGCACGAGCTCAGTGCAATTTCGATTCTCTGCGAAAGTGAGGTTAGGATTTTTCGAGAATAAATTGGTTTTGCTCGGAACGAGCAAAAGATAAGTTTGGGGGTATTTGTTCATATCAGATTTTTGCATTATTATATTCCCCATTCTTAATCATATTGCAAATAAATAGGTGTTTTTGATCCATGTCTGCTAAATAGTTGCAGGTTACAGGTTCTCGGAACAATACAGTGAAAATGGTGAAAAAACGCTACAAAAGTGAGACTACGACCAACAAATAGATGAATATGCAAGATGCCGCCTACCAGTTTGAGGAACAAACGAAGATCAATAAACGGTTCGATTACACAATGTACAAAGGTAGCACAAGATTCAAGACTTCAACACGAAGCGAACGGTAAAAGTCCACAACATTCTGCACTGTGGAAATCTGGAAGAAGCTAGAAAAGATTCTGAAGAACCATGTGAAGAAAACAGAAGCAAATAGAAACATGAAGCAACCCAGAGAAAAAGAGCCCAAGAGCCCATCAAACGGCCGCGGAACCGCGGCGGCCGTGCATCGCACGTGTCGGTGCGTGTCGGTGGAGTCGGTGCATTGACCCGGTTTTCTTAGGGTAGTTTTTTAATTTTAGATATGGATCAGATGTAAACCCTAGGGTTTTTTCTATCTATAAATAGGAAGCCTACAGCTCTTTTTGGAGCATGCCTCTTTTAATTTCTAGATTTTTAAATTTCATTCCATTGTAATCGTCAAAAAGTGCATCAATAAAGTAAGTTTTTTTTATCTTGAATTTCTTATCTGCAATTTTATTTCTCTGCAATTTTTATCTGCCGTGGTTATTTTCCGCAAGTTAATTAGGCTATTAAAAGAAAATCATAAAAAAATGAATTCCATTGTTAATTCCCTAATGAGTGAGTAGTTCCTCACTTGTTAGGGTTAGGTTTGGGGAAGGTTTGAGAGATGAAAATCTCTCACTCCTTTCTTGCCCTTCAATATTTTAAAATAATGGCTCTATGCAAACTAACCACACACCGCTCACTACGGCACCCTATCCATGAGATAGCGGTGATTCTCTAGTTAGACCGGTTGTGGTTGATTTACATAGTGCTTAGGGCTAAGAGTTAAGAAAGGACGGACAAGGACCAAAGGGAAGAAACTACGTTTCTTCCTAGTCGTGTTAATCCCCTTTGTTAACTATTACCTTAACACCTAAAGTTCTTAATTAGGGCAAAGAAAGCGGTGAGAAGAATTGACTTTCCAAACTAAGCTAATCCTAACCCTAGCAAGGTTTTAATCCAAATCAAATTCAACCTCAGTTTTTATAGAAAATCAAAACCTACCACAAATAAGAATTGACTCGTTAGAACAACTAAAAAATACACGTTTTCCCTGTGGACCGACCCGTACTCAACCGGCTAGCTACCAAGCGACACCGTCTTGATTGCGGTATTCTATTCTTTGATTTCAAAAGCGCATAAGCAAAATCTCTACAATCAGCAACCCTGCAACTCATGGCTCCAACTCGGAGGGGTCCCCATCTGATACCTCATCCGTGGCTTTTCGAACAGAGTTAGGCAAATTAAGGACAGAATCAAAGGCAGTCTTTGACCCTGATAGCCGTGCTGGATGAGGCTTCTGGCGAGGTGGTTACAGTTACTATTTTAGTTTATTCCGTTCCAGCCAAAGTATTATTTGATTTGGGTGCTTCACATTGGTACATATCCGTATGATTTGTCGACACACTCTATACCTTACGAACTATTAACTAGAAGCTGGGAAATACACACCGGCAATAGATTGATTGTATCCAGCCGAGAGTTTAGGTTGTGCCCTGTAGTAATCTGCGGTAGGGAATTTTATGCAAATTCTGATCGGGACCGGTTGTTGGGGTCGAAAATCGCATCCCGGTTGACCAAGTCAAAGTCAAGGTCAACCCCAAGCCAAGTAGGCCCAAGCCCATATCAAGTGGGCCCATGCCCAAGTCAAGTCCGAACATGAAGCGGCCGGCCCTCCTCCATGCCAAAATAAAAATCATGTAATAAATAATTTTGATGTTATTTTTTATGCATGAATGTAAGCAGAATGGGCATAAAGCCAAATTTTTGTAAACCCCATGGCTTATGTGCAAAAGAAATGAGCACATGAGGCATGAGATGGGAAAAATGCCATTTTGTAAAGCCCAAGGGTCTATATGTAAATGTGTAAGCCTATATAAGGCAACATGATGATGAATAAAGCATACACTCCTCATTCTCTCAAACTCTAGGCTTTGTGCCTCCACTCTCTCTTTTTCAAGTTCTTCCTCTTTCTTTTCATTTTCCATTTTCCAAATAAATCAAGAGCTTAGCTCTTTTTTTTAAAACTAAACAAAGTTTTACCATAAACCCACCTCCCAAGACTCCATCAAGAGAAGAAAAATGGTCTCTTTTTTTATCATCCAAGATCTAGATCTTGGAGTTTCAAGAGAACCCAAAATGGGTTCTTATCAAAAGGGAAAGGAGAAAATCTTTTGGAGTTTAACTCCACAAATAAAATTCTTTTGGAGTTTAACTTTATAATAAAAACCTTTCTTTTGGAGTTTAACTCCGAAAAAAATTGTTTTGGGAGTTTAACTCTAAGTAAATTTTTCTTTGGAGTTTAACTCCATCACAAAAAAAAAGATTTTTTGGGAACCCCTGCTCCCTCTCACGTGGGGAAGAGGGAACTCCCACCAAGTAGGAGCTTCCTCCCTCTCACGTGAGGAAGAGGCTCCCCATTTAGTGAAGTTTAACCCCACACCACATAAAAATATTTTTGGAGTTGAACTCCATTTAAAATTCTTTTGGACTTTAACTCCACAATAAAATTCTTTTTGGGGAGTTTAACTCCACATTAAATATTTTTGGGAGTTCAACTCAATTTAAAATTCTTTTAGACTTTAACTCCGCAATAAAAATCTTTTTAGAGTTGAACTCCATTTAAAATTCCTTTGGAGCTTAACTCCACATTTAAAAATTCTTTCGGAGTTTAACTCCATTTAAATTCTTTTGGAGTTTAACTCCACAAATAAAATTCTTTTGGAGTTTAACTCCACAATAAAAATCTTTTTGGAGTCATACTCCATTTAAAATTCTTTAGGAGCTTTACTCCATTTTAAAAAAAAATTTGGAGTTGAACTCCATTTAAAACTCTTTTTGGAGTTTAACTCCACAATAAAAATCTTTTTGGAGTTGCACTCCATTTAAAACTCTTTTTGGAGTTTAAATCCATAATAAAAAAATGTTGGAGTTAAACTCCATTTAAAATCTTTTTGGAGTTGAACTACATATTTAAAATTCTTTTGGAGTTTAACTCCATAAAAAATTCTGTTAGAGTTGAGCTCCAAGTAAAAAAAAAACCATTTTTTTGGAGCCCTTTGGCCCTCTCACGCACGTGAGGGGGAGAGCTCCCATTAAGTGGGAGCCCTTTTTGCCCCCATCACATGCTAGCACGTGAGGGGGAGGGCTCCCATTTAATGGGAGCCTTTTTAGCCCCCTCATACGCATGTGAGGGGGTCACATGCCAGCATGTGGTCCTCACATGCCAGGGGTCACATGCTAACATGTGAGGGGGGACTCCCATTTAATGGGAGCCCAGGTCCCTCCTTATTTTTTTATTTTAATTTTTCTTTTCATCTTTCTTCCTTCTTTTCTTTATTTTAATCCTTTTATTTAAAAAAATAAATAAACTATAAATAATATTTTAAAATTAAAAATAAAAAAAATATTTCTCTAAATATTTATCTACTTATTTATTTTTGTTTTTATATATATATAGAAAAATACATATATCCCTTTTTTAACAAATGGAACAAAACGAAAAAAAAGCATACGTACACTGCACATTGAGTTCGAATGACCTGTTTGACCCGTCAATCGGAGGTTCTCTCGCCCCAAAGGCGAGGGGTAATTAACGGCAGCTTAGTCCGCGGCTGCCAGAGATTCGGATCCCCACAATCAATAAACCCCAGCCTACCCTAGGCAGGGGGAATCTGTAGTGCACCTGACAAGCGCGCGCGCATTCCCATCTCAATAGGGTGACGAAAAACACCCTATAGATTCTGGCATGCCCGGTGGGACCAATCTCTCCTCCCATATTTCGGTTTAAACATTCATGCGAACTCAATCAATATATATATCTATATTTATACTAAAATAATGCTCTTTCATACTGTTTTCCAAGCAATCAATTTTCAACAATGTCTCCAAAGATGAACTCAGCTCCCATCTCCTACACGATGAAGATAGACTCCAGGACGGTCCTCCCGGCCAGTCTTGGGCGACAGTGGGAGGAGCCGCGGCTATAGTTCGGCTCTATTCTGTTCGTGCCAGCTAACGCCATTCCAGCTCCTCAAGCTCCGGTAACAGACAAACCGGCCTCGAAAGGCAATAGGCCAAATGTGGTGATCTCGAGGGCACCACTACCCAAACGCAAGTCGGTGTCTGAACGACTCTCCTTGGCCCCAGCTGGGGCAAGGCCATCAACACCCACAAAGCAACAAAGCATCTCGGGCAAGCTCCAGCGGCGCCCCTGACAACTGCTCAATTGGGTATCTTCTCTAAGCTCCACGTTAATCGGCTCACGATGGCTTCCTGGATGACGGATGCCCGCCAAGCCCTCAAAATTGAGAAGCTAAGACAGAAAAGGCTCAGGTACAGAGCCAACAAAAGGGCTAGTGCTCCTGCTAGGTTGAACTTCATGAGGTTCGAGCAACAAGGTTATCCCGCCAAAGATAAAGAGATGGCTGGATATTTAGTCCACACTGTCTATATGGTGGGCACGCGCAGCAAGAGCAAGGACGGGGCCACAACATCTCAAATCCAACCTAGTGTGAATATAGCTGTCACTTCTCAAGACCAGCATCCTACGGAGGGTGACGAAAATCCTCCCAGTGAGGCTGATAGGCAGAGAGAGCCCTCAGTTCACGAGGAGTCGGGCTCGGAAAGCGAAGATGAGCCAACTTTCCGTCCTAAGACCGCAGAGCAGCAACTTCTCCAGGAGCTCCAAAAGCAGCTTAGAAACAAAGATAAGAAAATGGCCAAGCGCTACTCAAAAATTGATGACTTGACAAACGTCGTCTTACAGCTCATGGCCCAGCTTGCTTCTCAGCCGCCCAATCAAGCGCAGGGCTCTGCTCATGAATCGGGAAACGGTGTCCCGAGACAGCCGGCGCCTATTCCCCCAAATCCAAAGGTGGCCGGACCGCACGAAAGCCAGTCGCATCCTATCTCAGGAAATGTCTTGGCTACCGATGACAGTGGCCCGCTAACTCAAGATCAAATCATGGATTTGGTTACCAACAAAGTCAAAACATTGGTAGCCGAAGCCGAAGCGCAAAAAGATATCAGC
Source organism: Agapanthus africanus (assembly GCA_030015575.1). Lineage (NCBI taxonomy): Eukaryota > Viridiplantae > Streptophyta > Magnoliopsida > Asparagales > Amaryllidaceae > Agapanthus > Agapanthus africanus. The sequence continues at coordinate 746,615,675 of CM057341.1, read as the reverse complement.
AGCAGTGGGAGACCATATCCTGCTCGGTATGGTCTGGTAGAATTTCCTAGCGGCTATGTCATCCCCAAATTCGGAAGATTTGATGGGATGGGAAATGCGAATCAGCACATCGCCCACTTCAAAGCCTAATGCGGGAATACTGGGGGCAACGATGTGCTTCTCTTCCGCCAGTTCGTTAATAGCATGACCGATATTGCTTTCGACTGGTACGCGAGCATACCGGATGGCTCCGTCATAACTTTCGTCTACATGGAGTCTCTGTTTCGGCAGAGGTTCATGAGCGTCAGCGATAAGATCACCATTGCCGATCTCGTAAGGACCAAGCCAAAGAACAACGAAAGCAGCATGGATTTTATAACCCGATGGCGCAATCTCTCCGTCAAATATGAACCGCCAATAGAGCAGGACCAATCTGTCAGTCTCCTTGTCAGAAATCTCAACAATTGGATGGCCCCGTTTCTCTGTACCACGGGTCTCAAAACATTCCAAGAGCTGACCAGGAAAGTTCAGATGCTGGAGCATTCAAAGCAGGAGTCCTCCTCAGATTTCCAAAATAACAATAGGTCCTAGAGAAACCGAAAGGACGATAATCGCAAAGGCGGAAATTCCGACGATTCTGAATCTTTCAACACCTCAGCTGATCGAAATAAGCAAGGGATGAGCGGTTCTAATGCCAACCGGCCTCGGAAGCCAGTGTACGGAGAGGAGGGAGAAGCTCCACTGAAAGAGAAGCTGGATAAGGCATATTCCTTCAGAAGGGACAAAGTCCGTAAAATATTCAAGGATGCCCTAAGAAACGGACTCCAATTGCCAGAATTAAAAAGACCGCAAGAAGTGAATATGACTGACGACCCCAAATACTGCCCTTATCACAGAGTGATAAGTCATACTATTGAGGACTGCTTCGTCTTCAAAGATTGGGTCAAAAAACAATACAAGGCAGGAGTGATAGAACTGTCTAAAGGCGTGTTGGTAAACAGTCAAGCTGCGACCGCTAATTTCATACAAACAGAGACTGAAGTCCTTCGTGAAACCGATTCTCTCAGCCATCTGCCTTTCTCTGAAAAAGTCGACCACCGCGTCATTAAACTGGGAACAGTCGACCTCTAAGTCGTTAAACTGGGAATGTAAGAATATGTAAATAAAAAAAATGTGTAAATAAAAGGAAAAAAAGCCGAAATAATGGGGCAACTCGCAATAAAAATCAGCGAGTAAAATAAATATGAAAAATAAAGCCGAAATGATAGGGCAACCGCGAATAAAAAACCGAAATGATAGGGCAATCGCAACCTTCGCGATAAGAAAAGCTGAAATGATAGAGCAGTCGCGGTAAAAAAAACGGCGAATGATGAGTCGCTCCTGGTACCATATTCCAGTGTAGCGATGCAGATGCCAGCCAAATCCTAAGTCCCTAGATTTCCAACGGCGAATGATGAGTCGCTTCTGGTACCATATTCCAGTACAGCGATGCAGACACAGACCAAAATTTAAATTCCCAAAATTCTCCCAGCCCTACAGGTGGTCCCTAAATTGACTACTGTATACAATCCACGGGCTCAAATAATTCTCATCATACCCATGCCCCACCGCAATCACCAGTTACGCGGCCGGTCTCCGCCCTTGTAATTATGCTCCATTTAGGAAGACTCACTCGTGTGTTCTCACGATACATGAGGAGAAAAAACTTACGAGATCCTCATGACTCGTAAGAAAACACCTTCGTAGGATCCTTATGACTCACAAAGGAAAAACACACTTGGGGGTCCCCACAACTCCTAAGGAGAAAGTACACATACGAGATCCTTTCGACTCATAGGGAGAAAATGCTTTTATGGGACCCTTACGGCTCATAAAATTGAAAAGTCTTAGGTGATAGGGACCTAAACCTGTCTCCTAAGTCATCGCTCCCCAACAGGGAAAGGCAAATGATGAATTGCTCCTGGCATCTGTGCTTCAGTGTTAGCAACGCTGATGCCGACCCCTACCCCAAAATTCCAAGCTTCCGATCCAATAGACCCCTAAGTCTTTAAACTGGGAACAGATGACTTCTAAGTCGTTAAACTGGAAACAAATGACCTCTAAGTTGTTAAACCGGGCATAATAGACCCCTAAGTCTTTAAACTGGGAACAGATGACCCCTAAGTCGTTAAACTGGAAACAGATGACCCCTAAGTCATTAAACTAGGAACGAGGGAAATCCACTCATGTATCCTCACGATGCATGAGGAGAACAAAACTTGCGAGATCCTTACAACTCGTAAGAAAACGCCTTCGTGGAATCCTTACGACTCACAAAGGAAAAACACACTTGAGAGTCCCCACGACACCTAAGGAGAAAATACACCTACGGGATCCTTACGACTCGTAGGGAGAAAATGCTTTTATGGGACCCTTACGGCTCATAAAATTGAAAAGTCTTAGGTGATAGGGACTTAAAACCTGTCTCCTAAGCCATCGCTTCCTAATAAGCAAATGCAGATGATGACTCGCTCCTGGTACCATATTCCAGTGTAGCGATGCTAATGCCAAACCAAAACCAAAATCCCTAAATCCTCTCAAAGGCAAATGATGATTCGCTCTTGGTACCATATTCCAGTGTAGTGATGCTGATGTCAACCCAAATTAAAATGACAACCTCTGCGGCGGAATTATACTTCATCCAAGAATTTACCCCGTGTCAAAATCATGCTTCACCTCGGGATATCTACCTTCCCATTCGGAATTATGCCTCGACTCGGAACCAACACAGACACTCCGTAACGGGGAAACGTCAAGCAGACACTCCGTAACGGGGACACGTCAATAAACAGACACTCCATAACGGGGACACGTCAACAAACAGACACTCCACCTCGGGATCAAGTCGATCAACGACACTCAGCGCTGGGGATCAAGTCGAACAAACAGCGACACTCAATGCCGAGAATCAAGTCGAACAAACAACGACACTCCGTGTCGGGGACAAGTCGATCAGCGACACTCCGTGCCGGGGATCAATTCGATCAGCAACACTCCGTGCCAGGGATCAAGTCGAACAAACAGCGACACTCCGTGCCGGGGATCAAGTCGAACAAACAACGACACTCCGTGCCGGGGACAAGTCGAACAGCAACACTCTGAGCCGGGGATCAAGTCGATCAGCGACACTCCGTGTCGGGGATCAAGTCGAACAAACAGCGACACTCCATGCTGGGGACAAGTCGACCAGCGACACTCCATGCCAGGGATCAAGTCGAATATCAGCGATACTCCGTGCCGGGGACAAGTCAATCAGCGACACTCCGTGCCGAGGATCAAGTCGATCAGCGACACTCTACGCCGGGGACCAAGTCGAACAACTAGAGACACTCCGTGCCGGGGATCAAGTCTGTAACAACTCCAATTTTGTATACCAAAAATTTGCTTTAAATATAGTGTATACTTGGAGTATTGATATTGCTGGAAACAATTTAAGTATCTAATTCCTTACAATAATTACAAGAAGAAGCTTGTAGCTCATTGGTAATACCTTGCACTGCTGAACCAAGCCACCAGAGTTCGATTCCCATGCCCCACATAATTTTTATATCATTTTGTTTTAATTTTTTTTAGAAGTCAAACGGTCAAACAGCCATAACTCACAATTTATTACAATTTATAAAAAAAATAAACTATACCAAAATCTCCCCCAGACCAAGACCCACCCATCGAGACCCGACTCGGCCCTAACTCGGCCGAATCGGCAGGCGACTCGGCCGAATCGGCCGATGCCGCCGGCAGGACTCGGCCGGTCGGCCGAGTCGTCAACACGAAAAATTTTCGTGTTGACTTGGTCAACCCTCCTGTATAGTCTAAATTTTCAGTACTGTTACACAATTTCCATTAATCCTCTTTTAAGACCAAAATTAATGAATTTTTAATGATTTTTACATTTTTTTAAAATATTTTTTAATCCAAACCCTAACCCTAGCTTAGCCCTATATAAAGACCCCTACCCTCTACCTTTTCACCTCACAACTCTAAGTCCACTCTCTCAAATTCTCGAGAACTCGGTACGAAGAGCGAGAAGTGAAGCGCTGCCGAAATCGACGACGGATTCCGGCGACCGGATCAGAACCTTCGCGACATTTTCGACGAATCGACAACCACCACATCCCTTAGCTTCCTTAGCTTGTCCAAACCGTAAGTCCCATCCCTTCTATCTCTCTTTTCTATAAATATAAAAATACGACTTTTTGGAACCCGACGGAAATCGGATAAACCAATTTCCGATTCGGTTTTTCTATAAATTTCCACTTGTCACCTAATACATAATATCTACCCATATTCATGTTGACTATTAATCACCCATAAACCAATTTAAATAAACTTTTTCACATGAAATGATAGCTTCTTTGAAATACAGTATTCTTTTCATAAAAATACCATGAAGTTCATTTTTCTTAGTTTAATCAATTACCTCACTCCTAAATATATTTATCTTGATCACAAAACTTGTAGAACTCAATTTGAATGAATTTTCACACATGAAATGATAACGTTTTCAAATACCGTATTCTTGCTCTTTAGTACCTTTAAGTTTAATATGTCATGTTTTACCTTTAAACTTCACCAAAACTTAAAATAAGTCACGAGGTAATGACCTACCTCTACACATACACAAATATAACCCTAATTGATATATGTCAAAATATAGAATACGAAATTACAGGACTTTTCAGTAAAATACTCTAATCTTTATAACCTTTATGGAAAGCTTTAAGTTGTAAACATTTCTAAATAAAATCTTTTAATAAAATGAAAGCACGATTGGTCATGGACATCGATCGTTTATCTAAACTGTCTTGTGGTGCCTAGGCAAGTGTGTCTAAGGCTAGTAGTTTTTAATTAGGCCCACGACTGTGGTTCCTTCCCACTTACCTGGCACTTACCTGGCCGCAATTGACGGTGAAGAGGCGATTTGAGGCTTCTAATGACTCATCCTTTACACCTTAGAAATAGGCTAGTTGGCTTAGGAAACCCTAACAACTAAAATACGGAAAACTATACTCTTTTGCAAATAAATAGCTTATATTTATAAAACCGTTTTCCTAAATGAGAAGTGTTTATAAAACCTAAGCAAAGTGCCGCTACAACCCACTTTTGGGGAACCTGTTAGGGATAGTACGGTTCATCGTGCACCCGCAGGCTAGTAGTGCGAGATTCAGACCTCCGCAAGGAGCATTCGGTCTCGAAAGGTTTAAAATACGATATTTAAGAAAAATGAGACTTTCTCTAAATAAAATATTTATATAAAATTATTCATGTGTTAATATATATATAATTAACATTTAAACACCTATTTTATCATAATCTAAAGTTTCCACTTTTTCCTAAAATTAAAAGATTAAAAGTTACGTTAAAATACCATGAATTTCAAATAAAACAATTAATACTTTTATTAGGATATATTCACTAGAATAACACAAATAAAATTCACATTCATTATAACAATAAAGACGATTATTAAATACTTGAGGTGTATTTTGAAAACTATACAAAAGTACTTTTTACAGAAAACCCCTCAAGTTTTACAAATTACAAAAAGGCCCCTAACTAATATTGAACTTCAAATTATCTTTCTTTTAGTCCGACTCGGGTTAGAGTCTGACTATTCCTGACTCGAATATGATTCAAGTCAATCTATATTCTTTTATATTCCAATACAATTTGAATACATGAAACCCTGAATCCAGTTAACAATATATTCTTTTGACTGAATCAAACCATGGATATTCATCCATTATCCTGATATTCCATTTACCTGATTATACAGTTACAACATGTTTACTGATATCATGGTTTTGATCAGTCACCCAAATTACATATTCCAACACTACAATACTGTTAAAATACTACGGGGTTTAAGGGGTAGATTGGTATGGAAGGTGTTAAAGGTGGCACGAGGTGGTCAGATTAAGACACCTAACCTGAATCCTATTGCTGTTGTACCGTGGCATAATGGTTCCTTGTACTTTCCTTTTGCCCTGATCTCTAGCATATAGAGATCCCCCTCGTATACACTGGCATTCTTCTGTACCAAGCTACAAACAACAGCGTTATACAATGTTCCATAATATTCAACAATATAATACTTTAGAAAATATTGTTACTCTGTCATTCTCATTCTTCTTATTCTTTAGGACTTACCGAGCGACCTGTTCGCTGACGACATTCTATTTCTTTCTTCTTTGAATGTCGTCAGGTGCGTTGGACCAAGCTGAGATCGAGCCCACCGGTGAAGATTTGGAGCAGTTCCAGGAAGATCCAGAGCTCTAGATACTGTACCTTGTTCTTTCCAGTTTATTTCATTTTCTGTTATGCCACTGTTTAGGCATTGCTTTTCATTCCAGTTGTATTTTCTTTTCATGCATTGTACAAAGAATGTTATTAATAAAAGTTGTTGTTATTTCTATAGTATTCGCCTCTTGTGATTTACTTTATATTGCTTAGTTACGCTTAGCGTATGTACTTCTGAATATATACGTAGCGGACCTCGTCGCGTCCACTTCGCCGTACACTGGGAAGCGGGGCGTGACAGGTTTTGTTGGTGGCCCATGCAGGTCAGAGCTGTATGAATCCCTGTCATGGAGTTCTGGTCTGCGTGAACAACCTAAGCAATATAACAGAAAAACCAGCAACTAAAACATTCTTTACAATTCATGTTCTTTGAATCTTGCAAATCTCTATTCCTTGAATCTTATCATTTCATGTATTTGAATCTGTCCTAATCCAAATTTTTCTTCAGGGTTATGGATTCCCCGAACAACACCAGCACCAACGTTAACAACACCCCACCAGCACTACCTCTCACACCAGTTGTTCCGGCACCACCCACTGAGCAAACAATGCTATTTGATGCGATCCGCAGTCTTCTCGAGGGACAGCAACAACTTCTGAGCCATCCTGATAACGATGCACCGGGAGTAAAGCAATTCAGGGCTTTGCACCCAAAGCAGTTCTCTGGTAAAGGAAGCCCTCTTGAAGCGGAAGAATGGGCACAAAGCATCGAAGACGGTCTGGCAGCAGCTCAAGTGCCAGACCATGCTTGGGTCCGTGTAGCGAAACTACAGCTCACGGATAATGCTCGCAATTGGTGGAAGGCGGAAGAAACCCGTCTAGCACAGCCGATTGAATGGAAGACATTTCGCGAGAAGTTTGACGCGAAATATTTCCCTGTGACTGCCAGGTTCGCTATGGAGCAGCAGTTTATTCATCTACAGCAAGGATCAATGTGGGAGAAATCGGTAGATGAATACGATGCTGAGTTCACTAGGTTGAGTCGGTAAGATATGTCACAATAGTTCAATTTTTAAAATATCGCATATCACACAGCTAACACAATTTTTAAACAGATTCGCGGCACACCTGATACCGACGGACGAGATCAGAGCCCGTCGTTTTCAGCAAGGTTTGGACACAGACATCAAAGCTGCTCTAGCCACAGAAAAGTTTTTGACTCATGAGGAAGCCCTAGAAGCTGCCCGCAGTTATGTGGCAGTGATAAAAGAGAAGGGCAGACCTCAGTCTGCAGGAGTCAAGCGCCCTGCCAACCAGATGGCAGGTGGAGCCACGTCCAGACCATCTTTCGTACCGAGGCGACCCGGAGTACCAACTCATCGTCCTAGCCCAGCCTTTTGCACTTACTGCAAGAGAACTGGACATATGATGAAGGACTGCCGTCGAGCCAACCGCCTCTGCTTAGTTTGCGGTTCAGCCACTCATGATATTGGATCTTGTCCACAAAGGCAGAACCCAGTTACTGCACCAAGGCCAGCAAATACTTATCAGCAACGACCAGCTCTTCAGGCACCTGCTACCAGACTTGCACTGCCTGCACCACCTAGGGGACCACAAGCTGCACCACCTCCTCGACAGTTCCATCAAGCTCAAAGGAACGTTCAGAGGAATGCTCCTCAGGCCAGGAGGAATGTGCCGAAGCGCCAGGCTTTCATGATGTCTGTGGAAGAAGCTGAGGCCACTGGCCAAGTCATTACTGGTAAACTTTCTTTCTCAAACTTATCTTTTAGATTTGTTTACCTACACACTTTCTCTATACCTAAAACCTATCCCTAATACCTTAGGTACAATCCTAGTAGCTTCACTACCTGCACTTGCACTGTTTGATACTGGAGCATCCCACTGCTTTATGTCGCAACGGTTTGTCCGAACCCATGCGATTCCAGTCTCACCGCTTGTATCCAGCTGGAACGTCAGTTCTGGAAATGGTGTTCTAAAGGCAACTATGGGATACAGCATGTGTCCAGTCGTCGTCTGCAGTCGAGAATTTTATGCTGATTTCAAGGTACTGGATATACCAAATTTCGATGTGGTTCTAGGAATGGACTGGCTTGGAGCCTTTTATGCTACCATCGACTGTCGTCAAAGGAGGGTAGTATTTGAGATTCCCGATCATCCGGTCTTCTATTTCAAGAGTGGAGATCGTACACTGGAGCCAAGTACTTACAAAGCAAAGCCAAGGGAAGCAGTAGTTGCAACAGCTCAAGCAGAGGAAGAATCAAGACCAGAGGTAGTTCGAGAGTTCGGCGATGTATTCCCTGATGATATATCAGGTTTGCCTCCCAATCGAGCTCTTGAATTCAGTATTGACTTAATACCAGGAGCACAACCAGTGATCAAAGCACCGTATAGACTAAGTCCGGAAGGATTGAAGGAAGTTCGAACACAGTTGGACGAATTACTAGCGAAAGGATGGATTCGTCCCAGCACTTCAAGTTGGGGAGCACCTGTACTATTGGTGAAGAAGAAGGAAGGTTCATACAGAATGTGCATCGATTATAGGGCCTTGAACGAAGTTACTATAAAGAACAAGTATCCACTCCCGCGCATCGACGATTTATTCGAACAGCTAAGTGGATCTTGTGTCTTCTCTAAACTAGATCTTCGTTCAGGTTATCATCAAGTGAAGGTCAAGGAAGCTGATATTCACAAAACAGCTTTCAGAACTCGCTATGGACATTACGAATTTCTAGTAATGCCATTTGGAGTGACCAATGCACCAGAAATCTTCATGAATCTTATGAACCAAGTTTTCCGGGAGTATTTAGACAGGTTCGTTGTCATCTTCATCGACGACATCCTGGTATATTCAAAGAACCGGAAAGAGCATACGGAGCACTTACGAATTATTCTGGAAACTCTTCGACAACATAAGCTTTATATCAAATACAGCAAATGCGAGTTTTGGCTAAAACAGGTTGGTTTTCTTGGACACATCGTATCAGGAGAAGGGATTTCTGTGGATCCAGCAAAAGTTTCGGCAGTTAGCGAATGGCCTACACCAAAATCAGTAAAGGACATTCGGAGCTTCTTGGGATTAGCTGGATATTACAGAAGATTCATTGAAGGCTTTTCGAAAATAGCAACACCCCTAACCAAGCTCACATGAAAAGATGAAGAATTTGTGTGGTCAGAAGCATGCGAGCAAGCATTCGTAGAACTCAAGTCAAGACTGACATCTGCACCTATTCTCGTCATACCGGATCAATCTAGAGGATTCGAAGTGCATTGCGATGCATCCGGTAAGGGATTAGGATGTGTTCTACATCAGCACGGTAAAGTTGTGGCTTATGCTTCAAGACAACTGAAGACTCATGAGCGCAATTATCCGACGCATGATCTAGAGTTGGCAGTCGTCATTTTTGCCCTCAAGATTTGGCGCCACTACTTACTTGGTGAACGAGTGAACATCTACACAGATCATAAAAGTCTGAAGTACGTGTTTAATCAGAAGGAGTTGAATATGCGGCAGAGAAGATGGTTAGAACTTATGGCGGACTTTGACATCAACTTGCAATATCATCCAGGGAAGGTGAACGTAGTACCTGATGCTCTTAGTCGACAACCATTAGCAATGAATCTCACCGCCCAGTGGAAGCTTCAGCAAGACCTACATCAGATGGAGATTGAACTAGTCATGCCAGGTGATGCTTCAAGTTTGATGAATCTACAAGTCCAATCAACTATTGTCAACCAGATCAAGGCAGCTCAAGCCAGCGATGCTAAGTTGCAAAAGATCAGAGAACAAGTGGAGAATGGACTCAGAATAGATTTCATCATCCATGAAGACGGATCTTTGAGATACGGCAGCAGATTGTGTGTACCAAAGGGTCCTGTTCGGGAAGAGTTAATGAAAGAAGCTCACAGCTCTCCCTATTCGGTACATCCTGGAGGTACCAAAATGTACAAGGATCTCCGCCAGAATTATTGGTGGCATAGAATGAAGCGTGAAGTAGCCAGAAGTGTCGCAAAATGTTTGGTGTGTCAGCAAGTAAAGGCTGAACATCACAGGACAGCTGGACTACTTCAACCGTTACCAATCCCAGAATGGAAGTGGCAGCACATCACGATGGACTTTGTAACTGCTCTTCCTCGCAGCACAAAGGGTAACGATGCGATTTGGGTCATTGTGGATCGACTCACAAAGTCGGCTCACTTCATCCCATTTCGAGTTGGCCAATCAACTGAGACATTAGCGAAGAAGTACATGGAGGTAATAATCTAATTTAGATTTAAAAACTCTTCATAATGTACTATTCCTGATACCCATGAACTCATCCAGGAAATTGTGAGACTTCATGGAGTACCGGTCTGCATTGTCTCCGATCGTGACACCAGGTTCCGGTCGCAATTTTGGCAAAGTCTGCAAGCAAGTTTGGGAACAAGTTTGAACTTCAGCACGGCTTATCATCCACAAACAGATGGCCAGTCGGAACGAACTATTCAGATCTTGGAAGATATGCTCAGAGCATGTATGCTCGACTTCAAAGGATCGTGGGAAGATCACCTGCATCTTGTGGAGTTTGCGTACAACAGCAGCTACCAAGCAAGTATATGAATGGCACCTTTTGCAGCATTATATGGAAGGAAGTGTCGATCGCCATTAAATTGGGACGACATCGGAGATAGAGAACTGCTTGGACCAGAGATGATAGTAGCGACCGTTGATGTGGTTCGTACCATCAGGGAAAGAATGCGCATATCCCAAGATAGACAGAAACACTGGGCTGATGCGAGGAGACGACACTTGGAGTTCCATCCAGGAGATCATGTATTCCTGAAAATCTCTCCGAACCGCGAAGTGATCAGATTTGGAAGACGGGGAAAGTTGAGTCCAAGATACATTGGACCGTTCGATATACTCGAACGAGTCGGTGAAGTGGCATATCGTTTAGCGCTTCCACCCTTATTGGAAGGAGTGCATAACGTATTCCATATATCCCAACTCAGAAGGTATGTGAGTGACCCCAGCCATGTACTTGATCATTCCAAGCTCACGATACAGCCCGATTTGTCTTGTGAGCAACAACCTGTGGAGATCCTGGACAGGAAAGTGAAGACACTTCGGAACAAAGAAGTTAATTTGGTCCGAGTAATGTGGAGGAAAGACACTTCCGGAGAATCCACGTGGGAAAGGGAGGTTGAGATGCGTGCAAGATATCCGCACCTTTTTGTAAACTAGTCCTTAAATAAAAGTTGTAAATTTCGAGGACGAAATTTTTGTAAGGAGGGTAGATTGTAACAACTCCAATTTTGTATACCAAAAATTTGCTTTAAATATAGTGTATACTTGGAGTATTGATGTTGCTGGAAACAATTTAAGTATCTAATTCCTTACAATAATTACAAGAAGGAGCTTGTAGCTCATTGGTAATACCTTACACTGCTGAGCCAAGCCACCAGAGTTCGAATCCCATGCCCCACATAATTTTTATATCATTTTGTTATAATTTTTTTTAGAAGTCAAACGGTCAAACAGCTATAACTCACAATTTATTACAATTTATAAAAAAAAATAAACTATACCAAAATCTCCCCCAGACCAAGACCCACCCATCGAGACCCGACTCGGCCCTGACTCGGCCGAATCGGCCGGCGACTCGGCCGGACTCAGCCGGCGCCGCCGGCCGGACTCGGCCGGTCGGTCGAGTCGTCAACACGAAAAAATTTCGTGTTGACTTGGTCAACCCCCTGTATAGTCTAAATTTTCAGTACTGTTACACAATTTCCATTAATCCTCTTTTATGACCAAAATTAATGAATTTTTAATGATTTTTACATTTTTTTAAAATATTTTTTAATCCAAACCCTAACCCTAGCCTAGCCCTATATAAAGACCCCTACCCTCTACCTTTTCACCTCACAACTCTAAGTCCACTCTCTCAAATCCTCGAGAACTCGGTACGAAGAGCGAGAAGTGAAGCGCTGCCGAAATCGACGACGGATTCCGGCGACCGGATCAGAACCTTCGCGACGTTTTCGACGAATCGACAACCACCACATCCCTTAGCTTCCTTAGCTTGTCCAAACCGTAAGTCCCATCCCTTCTATCTCTCTTTTCTATAAATATAAAAATACGACTTTTTGGAACCCGACGGAAATCGGATAAACCAATTTCCGATTCGGTTTTTCTATAAATTTCCATTTGTCACCTAATACATAATATCTACCCATATTCATGTTGACTATTAATCACCCATAAACCAATTTAAATAAACTTTTTCACATGAAATGATAGCTTCTTTGAAATACCGTATTCTTTTCATAAAAATACCATGAAGTTCATTTTTCTTAGTTTAATCAATTACCTCACTCCTAAATATATTTATCTTGATCACAAAACTTGTAGAACTCAATTTGAATGAATTTTCACACATGAAATGATAACATTTTCAAATACCGTATTCTTGCTCTTTAGTACCTTTAAGTTTAATATGTCATGTTTTACCTTTAAACTTCACCAAAACTTAAAATAAGTCACGAGGTAATGACCTACCTCTACACATACACAAATATAACCCTAATTGATATATGTCAAAATATAGAATACGAAATTACAGGATTTTTCAGTAAAATACCCTAATCTTTATAACCTTTAAGGAAAGCTTTAAGTTGTAAACATTTCTAAATAAAATCTTTTAATAAAATAAAAGCACGATTGGTCATGGACATCGATCGTTTATCTAAACTGTCTTATGGTGCCTAGGCAAGTGTGTCTAAGGCTAGTGGTTTTTAATTAGGCCCACGACTGTGGTTCCTTCCCACTTACCTGGCACTTACCTGGCCGCAATTGACGGTGAAGAGGCGATTTGAGGCTTCTAATGACTCATCGTTTACACCTTAGAAATAGGCTAGTTGGCTTAGGAAACCCTAACAACTAAAATACGGAAAACTATACTCTTTTGCAAATAAATAGCTTATATTTATAAAACCGTTTTCCTAAATGAGAAGTGTTTATAAAACCTAAGCAAAGTGCCGCTACAACCCACTTTTGGGGAACCTGTTAGGGATAGTACGGTTCATCGTGCACCCGCAGGCTAGTAGTGCGAGATTCAGACCTCCGCAAGGAGCATTCGGTCTCGAAAGGTTTAAAATACGATATTTAAGAAAAATGAGACTTTCTCTAAATAAAATATTTATATAAAATTATTCATGTGTTAATATATATATAATTAACATTTAAACACCTATTTTATCATAATCTAAAGTTTCCACTTTTTCCTAAAATTAAAAGATTAAAAGTTACGTTAAAATACCATGAATTTCAAATAAAACAATTAATACTTTTATTAGGATATATTCACTAGAATAACACAAATAAAATTCACATTCATTATAACAATAAAGACGATTATTAAATACTTGAGGTGTATTTTGAAAACTATACAAAAGTACTTTTTACAGAAAACCCCTCAAGTTTTACAAATTACAAAAAGGCCCCTAACTAATATTGAACTTCAAATTATCTTTCTTTTAGTCCGACTCGGGTTAGAGTCTGACTATTCCTGACTCGAATATGATTCAAGTCAATCTATATTCTTTTATATTCCAATACAATTTGAATACATGAAACCCTGAATCCAGTTAACAATATATTCTTTTGACTGAATCAAACCATGGATATTCATCCATTATCCTGATATTCCATTTACCTGATTATACAGTTACAACATGTTTACTGATATCATGGTTTTGATCAGTCACCCAAATTACATATTCCAACACTACAATACTGTTAAAACACTACGGAGTTTAAGGGGTAGATTGGTACGGAAGGTGTTAAAGGTGGCACGAGGTGGTCAGATTAAGATACCTAACCTGAATCCTATTGCTGTTGTACCGTGGCAAAATGGTTCCTTGTATTTTCCTTTTGCCCTGATCTCTAGCATATAGAGATCCCCCTCGTATACACTGGTATCCTTCTGTACCAAACTACAAACAACAGCGTTACACAATGTTCCATAATATTCAACAATATAATACTTTAGAAAATATTGTTACTCTGTCATTCTCATTCTTCTTATTCTTTGGGACTTACCGAGCGACCTGTTCGCTGACGACATTCTATTTCTTTCTTCTTTGAATGTCGTCAGGTGCGTTGGACCAAGCTGAGATCGAGCCCACCGGTGAAGATTTGGAGCAGTTCTAGGAAGATCCAGAGCTCTAGATACTGTACCTTGTTCTTTCCAGTTTATTTCATTTTCTGTTATGCCACTGTTTAGGCATTGCTTTTCATTCCAGTTGTATTTTCTTTTCATGCATTGTACAAAGAATGTTATTAATAAAAGTTGCTGTTATTTCTATATTATTCGCCTCTTGTGATTTACTTTATATTGCTTAGTTACGCTTAGCGTATGTACTTCTGAGTATATACGTAGCGGGCCTCGTCGCGTCCACTTCGCCGTACACTGGGAAGCGGGGCGTGACAAAATCGAACAAACAGCGCCACTCCGTGCCAGGTATCAAGTTGAACAAACAGCGACACTCCATGCCGAGGACAAGTCGACCAGCGACACTCCGTGCCGGGGATCAAGTCGAACTAACAGCGACACTCCGTGCCGGGGACAAGTCGACCAGCGACACTCCGTGCCGGGGATCAATTCGAACAAACAGCGACACTCCGTGCCAAGGACAAGTCGACCAACGACACTTCGTGCCGAGGATCAAGTCGAACATCAGCGACACTCCGTGCTGGGAACAAGTCGATCGGCGACACTCCGTGCCGGGAAAAAGTCAATCAGCGACACTCCGTGCCGGGGATCAAGTCGATCAGCGACACTCCGCGCCGGGGATCAAGTCGAACAACCAGTGACACTCTGTGCTGGGGATCAAGTCGAACAAACAGCGACACCCCATGCCAGGGACAAGTCGAACAGCGACACTCAGTGCCGCCGACCGTCCAAGTCGCAAAAAGGGCAGAGTCGACCGTCCATATCGTAAAAAGGGCAGTGCAGGATTCCCACAAACCGGGGACCAAATCACTCCGGGCCAGGGAAAAGTCTACCACAGACACTCCGTCTCGGAAACGCGTCAAGCGCCATGTCGTAAAAAGGGCAGTGCCGGCTTCCCAAAAATCGGAAACCAAATCAAGTCGCCTCCACACGAAAGAAGATCCATCAATTTCATGCACACGACTCACATATGTGGTGTGCATTTATTGATGGGGGCACTTTGTTAGGGTCAAAAATTGCACCCCGGTTGACCAAGTCAAAGTCAAGGTCAACCCCAAGCCAAGTGGGCCAAGCCCAAATCAAGTGGGCCCATGCCTAGGTCGAGTCCGAACATAAAGCGGCCGGCCCTCCTCCATGCAAAAATAAAAATCATGTAATAAATAATTTTGATGTAATTTTTTATGCATGAATGTAAACAGAATGGGTATAAAGCCAAATTTTTGTAAAGCTCATGGCTTATGTGCAAATGAAATAAGCACATGAGGCATGGGATGGGCAAAATGCCATTTTGTAAAGCCCAAGGGGCTATATGTAAATGTGTAAGCCTATATAAGGCAACATGATGATGAATAAAGCATACACTCCTCATTCTCTCAAACTCTAGGGTTTGTGCCTTCACTCTCTCTTTTTCAAGTTCTTCATCTTCCTTTCCATTTTCCATTTTCCAAATAAATCAAGAGCTTAGCTCTTTTTTTTAAAACTAAACAAAGTTTTACCATAAACTCACATCCTAAGACTCCACCAAGAGAAAAAAAAAGGGTCTCTTTTTTATTATCCAAGATCTAGATCTTAGAGTTTCAAGAGAACCCATTTTGGGTTTCTTCTCAAAAGAGAAAGAAGAAAATCTTTTGGAGTTTAACTCCACAAATAAAATTCTTTTGGAGTTTAACTTTATAATAAAAACCTTTTTTTTGGAGTTTAACTCCGAAAAAAATTGTTATTTTTTTTTAGAGTTTAACTCCATCACAAAAAAAAAGATTTTTTGGGAGCCCCTGCTCCCTCTCACATGAGGAAGAGAGAACTCCCACCAAGTGGAAGCTTCCTCTCTGTCACGTGATGGGGAGGCTCCACATTTAGTTGAGTTTAACCCCACACCACATAAAAATAGTTTTGGAGTTGAACTCCATTTAAAATTCTTTTGGAGTTTAACTCCACCATTAAAATTCTTTTGGAGTTTAACTCCCCAATAAAAATTTTTTGGAGAATTTAACTCCTCATTAAATATTTTTAGGAGTTTAACTCAATTTAAAATTCTTTTGGAGTTTAACTCCGCAATAAAAATCTTTTTGGTGTTAAACTCCATTTAAAATTCCTTTGGAGTTTAACTCCACATTTAAAAATTCTTTCGGAGTTTAACTCCATTTAAATTCTTTTGGAGTTTAACTCCACAAATAAAATTCTTTTGGAGTTTAACTCCACAATAAAAATCTTTTTGGAGTTATACTCCATTTAAAATTCTTTAGGAGATTTACTCCATTTAAAATTCTTTTTTGGAGTTGAACTTCATTTAAAACTCTTTTTGGAGTTTAACTCCACAATAAAAAAAATTTGGAGTTGCACTCCATTTAAAACTCTTTTTGGAGTTTAACTCCACAATAAAAAAATTTGGAGTTAAACTCCATTTAAAATATTTTTGGAGTTGAACTCCATATTTAAAATTCTTTTGGAATTTAACTCCACAAAAAAAATTCTGTTGGAGTTGAGCTCCATGTAAAAAAAATCATTTTTTTGGAGCCCTTTGGCCCCCTCACGTGCTAGCATGTGAGGGGGAGGGCTCCCATTAAATGGGAGCCATTTTTGCCCCCATCACATGCTAGCACGTGATGGGGAGGGCTCCCATTTAATGGGAGCCTTTTTGCCCCCTTACATGTAGCCTGTGACATGCTAGCATGTGAGGGTAGGGGTCACATGCTAGCATGTGAGGGAAGTCTCCCATTTAATGGGAGCCCAGGTTCTTCCCCCGCCCCTATTTTTTTATTTTAATTTTTCTTTTCTTTTCTTTTCTTCTTTCTTCCTTCTTTTCCTTATTTTAATCTTTTTTATTTAAAAATAAATAAATATTAAATAAATAAAAATAAATTATAAATAATGTTTTTAAATTATAAATAAAAAAACGTTTCTCTAAATATTTATTTACTTATTTATTTTTGTTTATATATATAAATATATAGAAAAATACATATATCCCTTTTTTACAAATGGAACAAAACGAAAAAAAGCATACGTACACTGCACATTGAGTTTGCACGACCCGTCAATCGGAGGTTCGCTCGCCCCAAAGGCTGGAGGTAATTAACGGCAGCTTAGTCCGCTGCTGCCGAAGATTCGGATCCCCACAATCAATAAACCCCAGCCTATCCTAGGCAGGGGGAATCTGTAATGCACCTGACAAGTGCGCGCGCATTCCCATCTCAATAGGATGACGAAAAACACCCTACACCAGTAGCTATGACGTCATTCTGGGGCTGGATTGGTTAAGCATGTTCCATGCTATTATCAACTACCGAGCTAAGGGCGTAATTTCCCGCATTCCCAACCATCCCGGATTCGTATTCCTGGGTGGTAGAGAATCTTTGGGACTAGCACAGTTCCGTGCAAAGCCGATGAGTGGCACTTTGACCGCCATGGAGGTAGATGAAAAACCGGTGCCCGATGCTGTTCGAAAATTTCTAGATGCATTCTCCAAGTATCTACCAGGGTTGCCCACTCGGCATGAGTTAGGATTCTCCATCGATTTAGTTCCGGGCATGGCTCCAATTTCAAAGGCCCCGTACAGAATGGCGCTAGTCGAGTTGGCCGAGTTGAAGAGCCAGTTGGAGGAGGTGTAGGGCAAGGGATTTATCCGCCCTAGTGCATCTCCTTAGGGCGCTCTGGTGCTACTGGTGAAGAAGAAGGATAGGTCGTAGCATATATGCATCGACTACTGTGAGCTGAACAGATTCACCATCAAGAAAAAGTATCATATTTCCCACATTGATGACTTATTTGATCAGCTCACTGGCGCGCAGGTGTTCTCAAAGCTTGATCTCAGGTCTGGATATCACCACGTCCGAGTAAGGGCTAAAGACATCTGCATGACAGCTTTTCGGACATGGTATGGCCATTATGAATTCCTGGTGATGCCGTTCGACGTTACCAACGCTCCGACCATATTCATGGATTTGATGAACCGGGTCTTCTCTGAGTATTTATATCAGTTCATTATAGTATTCATCGATGACATATTAGTCTACTCCAGGAGTCGAGAGGAATATGCCGATCACCTACGATAATGTTGCAGATTTTGAGGAAAGAACAACTTTACGCTAAGCTGAACAAGTGCGAGTTATGGTTCGACAAGGTGTGGTTTTTGGGACATTTCACTTCAGGTGATGGCATTTCAGTGGACCCGACAAAGATAGAGGTTATCAAGGACTGACCGGCTCCGAAGTCAGTAGCCAAGATCATGAGTTTTCTGGGACTCGCCATCTATTACCGGCGATTTGTTCAGGATTTTGCCAGAGTGCCAGAGCCTTTGACGAGGCTTACTCGGAAGGAAGTACCCTACGTCTGGTCAGAAAAGTGCACCTAGGCATTCGAAATATTGAAGCAGAAGCTGACCACAACCCCAATCCTGAACGTGCCAGATGGATCCGGAGGGTTGGTGATTCACAGTGATGCTTCTAGAAAGGGGTTGGGCTATGTTCTAATGCAGCACGGTCAGGTAGTGGTATATGCCTCACGCCAGCAGAAGACACATGAGAAGGACTACCTGACGCATGACTTAGAGTTGGCTGCGGTTGTTTTTGCACTGAAGATCTGGAGACACTACTTGTTGGGAGAGAATGTGGAAGTATACACGGACCACAAAAGTCTGAAGCACGTGTTCACTCAAAAGGAGCTTAACATGAGACAGAGCAAGTAGTTAGAATTGATGGCGGATTATGCTCTGGATCTGCAGTATTACTCAGGGAAAGTGAACGTTATGCCCGATGCCCTCAATCGTAAGCCAGCAGCTATTATGTTGACCTGCCAGAGGGAGATTCATGAAGATTTTCAAATACTCGAACTGGAGGTGGTTATGCCAGGTACACCCAGACAGCTCTGGCAGTTGCAGGTGCAATCTTCCTTTGTGGGTCGTATTAAGGCTGCACGGGCCGGGGATAGTCAGCTTCAAAAGCTTCAAGGATAGGTTGAGGCTAGATTAAGAACAGATTTGGTGATTCATGAGGATGGTTCTTTGAGGTTCGGCAGTCGGCTGTGTGCGCCGAAGGGTGATGTTCGACAGGAAGTTCTAGCAGAAGCACACAACTCGACTTATTCGCTGCACCTGGAGGGCACCAAGATATACGGGGATCTGAGGCAGCACTTCTGATGGAACGGGATGAAGAAGGAGATCACCCGTTTTGTCTCCAAATGTCTAGTGTGCCTCTGTTAGATGTAGGTGGCCTTAGAGAAAATTAGTTATAATTATGATCTACATGTATAAAACTTTCTCGTTTGTAATAATAGTATGCTATTTGGTTTTTTCTTTACTGGTATATTTTTTATTTATACTACTCTGTTTATTATTGATTACTAATAAAGTCCGTAGAACTAGAGTACAGGATTGTGATGTAGATCATAATAGTGAGACATGACTAGTCGATAAATATATTCTTAAATGTATCTGGTCGTAGGTGTATCGAGACAAGACGTCGATACACCGAAAGACTAGTATATACTATACTTACTCGTTAGAAAGTAATGAATGTTCTCGTAATCATCTGATGTAGTGACATCAGGGTATCGTATGCAGGTGCTTATATATGATAAGTACACCGAACGACTCACTTTGAATTTTCAGTTGGTAATTATACATAATTGTCAGATGAAATTTCATAAAGTGACAACTGGTACGACTTAATGTCCAGACCAGAGACTCGCCATAGTATCTTGCGTGTGCTAGAGATTACTTTAGTTACTACCCAATTACAGATCCATTGATACTGTGTAAAATGGTAGTAGTTGGGTATGATCGAATACATGTGAAGGCTGTGAGGAGTTAACATGGAATTCGTCTCTCCGGTATATGGAGAACAATGTTCTGCAGTATACGATATATCAGTGACCTAAAATCTCTAGCCGGAGTACTAGAGATCAAATGATAAGTGGTTATTAGTTTGATCTCAGGGTTACGTGATAATATCAACACAATATTTATTTGAGTTGTTACCAAGCCCTAAACCAAATAAGGAGCATAAGTAGATGAAGAGACCGGACCGTACGGTAGTTGCCACTGATAGGTATTGATTTTCTTAGATAGCATTTTTATATTCTAATCTTGTCGATCAATTTACCCAGGTAGTCTAAATACGTAGCTATTGTCTCTATAAACTTGTGGATTTTACCGCTCACAGAATTAGTTCGAATTGTTCGAATTAATTATCTACTGCTTAGTAAACGTCGAATCTCCAGAGTCACACATAAGTAAACTCCTACTTGCCAAACATGGAAGTATAAACTAAAGAAAAGATAGTATATATTTGATATACAAAAGGATTTAACTAAATAAGTATATTTGATATACTATTGATATTTAATTAAGTAAGGGTAAAATCGTCAAATGTGATTTAACGTACAACTCAAGATAATATATGATATTAGATGAGTAAATAATACATGCCTATATATATGTATTAATTATATTATGAATATAATAAATATATATAAGTAATTTAACGATTATATATATATATATATATATATATAAATTGATATATATAAGTATTTATAAAATAATATTAATGCGCATTCAATGTGCATGAAATATTATATATGACAAGTACAGATATATGGGCCGAAAATTACATGGGCCCAACATGTATTAAAATGTAATTAATTTGTTTGTTTAAAGAGTTAAATAAATTAATTAATTATGAGGGTTTAAATTAAGAAACTATATCCTTATATATAGGCTTCTAACTTGAAAAACCTTAACCCTAAGATTTTCTTCTCCCTCTCTCTCTCTCAAAGTTTTAGCCTCCCCCTTGCTCTCTTTGGCCAAAAGTTTTAGAAAGAAATAAATTAAAATCATTTTAGTTTATCTTTATTATTAGTACTTCTTTTTAATTAATTAGAGTTCATAAATCTTAGAGCATTGTGTGAAGGCAAGTAAGGAGATCATTAAGGAGTAATCAAGTCGCTTTGATTGGAGTAGGAATCGCTAGCACAGCGAATGAAATGCAAATCTGATTTTGCGCAAAGGTATAATTCTCCTCAAATCAATTAAGTGTTAATTGATTTCATTTATAATTAACGTAATTTATAAACCCTATTGGTATTGATGTAAAAATTTCAATTTTACATTCCGCTGCGTTTACAACAATTTCACCAACACCAACAAGTAAAGGTGAAACATCATATAGTAGCTGGATTGTTGCAACTGCTTTCAATCCCTGAGTGGAAATGGAAGCACATCATTATTGATTTTGTGACGGTACTACCACAGAGTCCAAAGAGCAATAATGCCATCTGGATCATAGCGATCGTCTTACAAAGACAGTCCATTTCATACCATTCCGAGTGGGGAAATTGACTAAGTCCCTTGCAGAGAGGTACATGCAGGAGATTGTAAGGATGCATGGAGTACCCATCAGTATCGTGTTAGATCGAGAAACCAGGTTTCTTTCACACTTTTGGAAGATCCTGCAGGAGAGTCTGGGCACTCGCCTCAAGTTCCGCACTGTGTACCATCCTCAGACGGATGGGCAATCTGAGCATACCATCCTAACGGTTGAGAATATGTTGAGGGTGTGCATGTTGGATTTTCAGGGATCTTGGGAGGATCGCCTTCACTTGGTGGAGTTCTCCTACAACAACAGCTATCAGGCTAGCATTCAAATGACCCCGTTCGAGGCTCTTTATGTGCGGAAGCCCTCTTTGTTGGGAAGATGTAGGTGAACGAAGATTACCGGGGCCTAATCTTATAGTCCAGACAGTAGACAAGATCCAGATGATCAGGCAGCGCATCAAGGCTACTCAAAACCGACAGAAGAGCTAGGCAGATGCCAATAGAAGACCATTAGAGTTTAAAGTCGGCAATCACATGTTCTTGAAGATTTCACCGACTCGAGGAGTAATTAGGTGGTCGTGGGAAGCTCAGTCCCCGATTCATCAAATCTTTTGAGGTGCTAGAGCAGGTCGGAGAGGTGGCATATCGTCTGGCCTTGCCTCCATCTTTAACTGGTGTACACAATACCTTTCCTGTGTGTAACATTTCAGAATTTTTAAAGGTTATTTTAGAACTTAAATAATGATATTATGAGTTTTATTAAATGATAACAACTATGGAATTAGGCTATCATAATTTGGTATATATAAATGTATCTATACTATTGGTAATAATAAAACCAATATTTACTACTCTTGATAATTGTTATGTCATGTCAAGCATGTTTAATGTTAAAATTTTCTTTTCTCTAAATGGAAATAAAATTGGGGATTTATATTTTCATGCATGGTTGATATAATATAAATCCATGCTTGGTTGATATAATATTGGGAGTGGATTAATATTTGTGTGGGCATGACTAAATTTATTGCTAGGATAATAGAAGAGAGAGAGAAAGAAGCATGGGCTCACCATTCCTTATGCCCATGCCTCCTCAATTCCTTCCCATTTTCCTCCTTCAAGAAAGTTCTCTCTCATTCTCTGTCAGACTCTCCCTCGCTCTCTTTCAAGCTCTCTCTTACTCTCAAAGAAAACCGTAGCTCGCTCTCTCTCTCTCTCTCTCTCACAACACCAAGCCCAACTTCTCCACGTAGAAGCCATCAAGTCTTCAAGTTTACAAGTCCTCCAAGTAGCTCCATACAAGCCTTGAATCTCTTTTTATGCTCAAACCTTCTAAGGGAAACCATTTGGTCTCTAATCTCTAGAGTTTTACATGAAAAACTATTCGTTTGAATAAAAATCATGTTTTTATGGTTCCAAATCTTACAAAAGATAGGTTTTGGATGGTTGGATGTAGTTGTAGTGTGTTATGAAGTTTTCTTGGTGATCACAACTTGTTTTGGATAGTTGAGGATATTTTAAAGCAAAAGGTTTTGTGTTTCAAGTTTCGCAAAATTTCATATTTTCAAACTTGAAGTTTTGATTTTCAGACGTTTGATCTTAAAGCATCAGACGTCTATGAGCTTTCTGTGTTACTTGATTTTCTACTTCAGACGTCTGGGCTTAAAGCATCAGACGTCTGCCGGTAGTCTGTAACTGCTGAATGTTATTCTTTGAACGTCTGGAAGTTATTCTTCAGACATCTGCCTATTTTCTTTCTCTTTGAGATGTCTTCACCAGACGTCTGAGAGTTGTTCTTCAGACGTCTGATATTCTTTTTGGCTGATTTACTTGATATTTTTCGTCATATTACGTTTTCTTGGCTTTATATCGATATTGATGGGATTTCCTTGCTTGTTTATGATTACCATAAGATATAGGATCAAGTGTGGTTGATCCCGGGAGGACGAAGAAAGGTGCGGCAGTCGTGGGATTCGACTAGCTAGTGCCACAGTCGGTGAGTACATTTGTATCTACAAGTGAGGAATAGGGTGGATGGCATATAGCTCCCCCGTAAAACATATTTAATTGATTATTTATGTTATTGATACGTTACGATTCATGCTACGTATATTGACTTGTCGTTAATTAGTAGAATTCATTAGTTTCACTTTAGTAGACTTATCGTAAACACGTTCGTTAGAACACTTGCACATTTACTAGTAATTGCCATGTGGTACAATCACAAACTCACATGCTAACACATACACATTACTAGTAATTGTCATGCCACTTAGAACTTGCCATGCTTTAAATGTTATATTACGATTAGTGTTATAGGATGATTAATATTATGTGCGTGTACGCGACTAGATGTCCGTACTGATTGTTGGGCAGGTACGCAACTAGAGGTCCGTACCAATCGATGTGCATGTACGTGACTTGATATTCGTACCGATCGTTAAGCAAGTGCATTGACGAGATGTTCGCATCATTCTTTGTGTGTGTACATGACTAGATGTCCGTACTAATTGCTATGTATGTGCATAGACTTGATATCCGTACTAGTTAAACTATGTATTTGGGTACTTAGACTAGATTGTCCATGTCGATTATTATGATTTGATTAAATGGATTATTTGGTTGTCATCATACAATATAAGATTCCGTACTGGATGAGATGATGATGGTTATCCGAATACGTCCTTTTATATTATTGACTCACGGAGTCTTGTTATTTACCCCGATTAGGAAATTATGAAATTATAATTGTTTTACTCATTTCTAAATAACGATTCGTTTAATGTTTTAAAAGCTATAATGCAAGGGATGTGCTGCTTGGATTTCAAAATGATATATATATATATATATATATATATTAAAACATCGCAGCCTCCTTATTTTCAAACAACGTTTATTTCTACTTTAAATATATATATATAGGATTATTCAAAGGTATTTATCTATTTACAATTCTTGTTCACACTACCCCTGCTTTGTATGTTATCCGTTCGTGCTTTATTTATCTTATTAGTTTGCGCTACAATTACTTCATACATTATCAGTTTATGGCAAGCTTTATGATTCCGTTCGCACTATGATTATGATACTAGTTTTTGCTTGTGTTATAATACCCGCCTGCGCTATGCTTAGTTCAAGCAGACTAAAAGGGTACGATTTAATCGAGATTTACCTTATTAAGGAATACTATATATGATCAATCCAATGAGATTGCGGATAAAATCTGAAAAAGAATTAAAGTGTGATCAATTCATGAGTGGTTGAGGCCAGGAGGCATAAGATGTCTTATTGTGGATATATTGTAATCAATACATGAGTGATTGAGACTAGAAAGCACAAGATGTCTTCTATGGATATATGAGGGATCATTATGCTATAAAGTAGCCGAACAGGACTGGTCCAAGAGACAGTACCTGAAATATTGTTTTCGTATATCGATGTATAATAAAGAGGTTTTCAAAAGAGCTATAGTCGTACTATTTTTCACGTGTTTATGATCGACACAAGAATCTTTCAAAAGAAAACCCTTTTAAATCATTTTCAAAAGACGTGACGTATACTTTAAACGAAATGCTTATATTGCTTCATAAATTAATGTCTGCTACTTATGTTGTGATATACAAACCATACGGCTATTTTAAATGGATTTTACATACGTACACATTTCGGCTACCTTTAATTGATTATATATGGATGTGTGTTATATATGTATTATAGCCTTGATTGTGTTTATACTTGGTCGTGTGCTATACATATTGCACTATGGCTACAGTGATAGTGATTTGATACTGTTGTATATATATGCAGTTGAGTTATTGATGAATGATGATTGTTATCGTGTCATTGCGTATGCATATTACGTTCGTGACTCACATGTTTCCATATGCTTGTGGTTATGCTATGCCTATATAGGGTGAGATATAGATTATTTGATGATGACATGATAACCACACATATTATTATTGTACATGCTAGGATAGCGGTACACGAGTTGTACATGAGGGGTTATTATTATTGTTGTCGTTCATTGCTCAAACTCTAGTTTCGATACTTGCTTATTTACCCTCCTTGATATACATGTTTATCATGCTTTAGTTGTTTCACCACTTATCTATGTAACTTCTATCTTGTTATGCGAATTCTACTCATGAGTTGGCAACTCACCCCCGTTGTGTCATAGTTCTTGCAGGTTTGACCACTTGGATCAGTAGCGGTTTTGTTGGCATATTTCCTTTATTGTAGGTGTGATTGCATATCTTTTTGAGCTAGGTGAGTTATAGGTCATTTCGGCATTTGCCTTGTATCTAGAAGCACTCCATCAACCAAGTATAGTGTATTGGACCGAAACATTAGATGTTGTACTGTTGTTGTGGTCGAACTCGTGTGGAGTTGGCTTGACTTTATGTATATATAGTGTTATTTGCTTTCCGCTTGTTGATCTACGCCTTTTTGCATCGTATATTATTGTGTGGTTTGGTCTCCTCCGTGTGGGCATCGAGCTAGCTCCCATGTGGGGATGCTTTTATATATTTATCATTGTACAAGGTTTTATTCAAAATTTACAAAGGAGGTGCTGTCCATTTTTCAAACATCTTTGCAAAACAAGCTTTACTTCTTTTTATAAAACATTTCTTCAAACATCAGCTCCATTTTATTATATTATATTATCTAGTTCTCTTATATATAGTTTAGATTCCTGGTTTTGTCTTACTTGGGTTACAATGGGGTCCACCGGATTTCACGTGATACTTATGCCGGTCACGTGCCTTTTTAGGTCGTGACAATGTGTCTCAGTTGTGTAGCTACGTTCAAAACGATAGCCACATCCTTGATCATTCAAAGTTGACTTTAGGTACCGATCTTTCTTACGAGGAGCAGCCTGCGATTATTCTCGATCACAAGGAGAAGGTACTTAAGAACAAGGTCATTCCCTTGGTACGAGTATTTTGGGATGGGCGTTCTCTAGGAGAGTCTATCTTTGAACACGAGGAGAATATCCGTCGCTATTTTCCCCATCTTTTTGAGTAGGTTGTTGTCATTTTTTTCGTTCTTTAAATTTCAAGAACGAAATTTTCTTGTTAGATGGGTATGATATAATACCCGGTATCCGTTGTACCGTAAAAAAGTTGGGTTTAAATAAAATTGCATAATTTAGTTATCTATTTAAATGTTTTATTTTAGTTTATTTGAATTCCAAAATTTCTCTATTTTTCCTTCTTCTTTATTTTTATTTTTCTTTTTTTTTAGCCCAAAGAATGTCGGCCGAACTCTCCTTTCACTTTTCCCATCCTTTATTTTTCTTTATTTGTTCCTAAGGCCTATACCCTAATTAATTTAAACCCTTTCTAAATTTTTTGTACCTAAATCCAAGCCCAACAACCTCAAGCCCAAGAAAATTTTGCTCTATCTCTTTTCCTTTTAAATTTTCCAAAACCTACTGCCTTCGAACCCGTACCCAAGAACCCGACCCATTAGGAAATTTATTGTTCCTCTTATTCTTCACGCAATGCACGAATGTTTGCAAACATTTGAGCTCGCGTCTTCCTCTCTTCTTAACTCTTCCTCTCTTCTTAACTCTCTCTCTCATTTAACCCTTTGCTTTTCTCTCTCCCTCACAACTATCTCTCTCAACACTTTTTCTCCCTCTCTATTCTTTTCAACCGAACCTAACACCCTTGTGTTTCAACCAACCAACCCCCCAAACAATCACCCCGTCATCATCGTTATCACCAAGCCCCCTCCTTGCAAAGCCGGGTACTCCAAGCTCTATGCCGAGACCGATCCAAATCGCCGCCTACGCTGTCGTCACCAAATCTTCGTCATCACAGTCATCGTCATCTTCTCGCCACCCTCGTCGTCCCGATTCAGCGTCAAAGGCAAGTGATTTCTCACTTGCTTATCATGATATATATAAGTGCACGGCAGCGCCCCGGCCGTCATTCCGAGGCCAAAATGCGGAAACGAAACTTTTCTTTAAACTTTTAAACCGACGCTACCGCTTACTAAAATCCGGATCAGGCCATTTACCTAATGCTAGCTAACAAGAGAAGGGATAGAATGCTATACCGAGCGATCCGTGTCCTTCGGTCTTCGACCTCCGTCCCGATCACCTCGTGAAATCTCCGGTCTTCACCTCCTCGTTGAAAAGGGCACCACATCGCCGGGTTCTTTTACGGGCTCCCACCTCTGGACCGAGGCAACTCGGACACGAAGTTGGCGAGTCGACGTGTCCAAGAATGCTGTAGGCAAAGTGTAGAATCCATTTGTCTCAAGGGGGTATGAAGTTGCCATTGAAGGAGGGAAGAAGAAAAATGAACTTTGGAGATGGCTATGGAATTTTGTTGCAAACCAATGAGAATGAAATTCTCACACATCAAGAATCCTCTCTTCTCACCCACTAGAAGCGGCCGGCCCTTTCTCAATGGTGGAGGGAAAAAATGTATCAATAATGCAAGAGAAGAAATGTATGATAATGAGGTAAAAGAGTCACTCCAAAGCCATATCAAATCCCATCACAATACCATCTCATTTAATGCTAAAGAAATGATCACAAGAAAAAGCAAAGATGCTTAAACCATCATAATCATCCATTTACAAGAAACCCCCTCCACAATGCTAATTTGCAAATATGCAAATTAGCCCCTCCCATCACAAAAGTCCGGCCGTGAAGGAACAAAGAAAATCCGGCCGAAACGGAATGCAAACTGGCAACTTCAGAAAACTGATCTCGTAATAAATTACAGGAAAACCCCGCGACTGTATATACATACCCGCATTTGTATTCCCACTGAATACAAATGCAACGAGACAAAATCTACACTGTATAATACTAGGATCCGGCTTAAACCAAAGCCCGCTAGTATTATCCGTCCGATCATGATCCGTGCAATACCGCACGTATAAGATCGAACCCTGCAATATCTCCATACGGCCTCTACAGCGTTTCGCCCGAAACTTGAGAAACTGTCTATGGAGGACTCTAAAAACTCGTCAATACTTTGGCTGTGGATTTAACCACTAGAACGTCAGAGGTATTAGCCATACGTAACGGGCTACCAGGTATTGACCAAAAGGGACGTCGATGAGCGAACTCATCCTGACACCCTACTGAGCCTGTCAGTGACAATATCCGTACAGTCCGGTCTGTTCGTCTATGAGCATCACATGGCGGGCCTAGGGGGTTGGTAAAAGTCAGACCCCCAAAAGCGGTACAAGTCGTGTCGGAGTGTAGCCCAGAACACCCTGAGATACTACTGGAATACCTACCAGTAAATCTCCTGCCTTGGCCAAGGACTTCGTGTAATGGCTCTCCTAGACACAGCGCGACCTCACCCCCAATACCGGGAGAGACGAACCCCTGCAGATCTGCTCACTGCCTCCATGTAGCTCGGGACTGTACCCAACTAAAACCTGTTTGCACGACTCCTTTGAATTGTGGTAGGGTAGTAATCAAAGTACAGTAGGGACTCACACGAGACAAATGACGATCTCAGGTCGATGAACTAACCTGTACACATGTCACCAGGGAACTGCTATCTGACGTCAGGTATAAGACCAACTAGTATGTTCCCGGCGAGTCCTGTCCGGTGTACTCATAACCTAATGAGCACCTGTATACATCTTAGGTGAACCAACTGACACCAGTGGCTTGTGAGACCGGCCACCGCCCCTCGTCAGGGTCTCGACTGTATACACTAGTCTACTCTGTAGTATCGATGCCCTGTCTCGAAAACTCCCACAACTAGGGACCTTTTAAGGATGTGCTTATAGACCCCAGCTCTCATGTATATGATCTCCATCATACTGCTGACCGTCAAGCAAGAATCCTAAGGGCTCTATCAACGTGCAATAGTGACCTGTAAGGTCACCTGAAACAGTACATGATGATAAAGATAAACCAGATAGTATACTATCATCTTGAGTAAGACTGTTCTAACGGTATAGGTCCTCTCTCAATCATTGCAATCACGTGCCTGTGTTCCAATAATTGACTCTGAGGGCACTATCTCCAACAATCTCCTACTTGCACTCAAGGCTAATTATTGCGATGTCGCATACTCACAGCCCGTGTGATACCGAACACCCAACTCCTCTACTAATCAGTCTCACAAAACCCGCTTGCGAAACTAATGCGTTCGAGGAATAGCCTCAGTGAGTGGATCCGCTCTAATGTTTCTTTCTATGTCTCTCTTTATCTCAAGTTCACGGAGAAAGCCATCTCCCGAAATGAGCAATACCTGTCTTAGAATATGTCTGGATATCTGATGGGACCTAGTTCATAAATGAACTCCAAATCCAAACCTTTTAGATTGTATCGTCAACTGAAACCAATCAGTATCCTGCGCCATGCCTCCCTCAGTATCCACCAGGACAACCTGTCCAAATACTGCCCCTCGTCAGAGGGAAAACTATAACTCTGACAGTCACTCTGTCATCCAGGTCACCTTGGAAGCCTGGAATGATAACTGTCTCCCGAATGAGGCTGACGTTATCATATCCATAGAACATCCACTTATGTTCTAAAATTGCTTCCGAACGTTTCTCCAGGATAGGATTAATATCAACTTATTGCATCTAGTGCAAAAACAACATCTGGTGTGGTACTTGACATCTCATGATTGACACAATTGCCTAAGCAAGTGATCTGCCAATCATGCACATCCCTATCCCCTTTAGTCTGTAAGACACCTTTAGAGAGGGTGACTCCATCACCTGCAGGTATACTACCGTGCCAGGAGTCGTCCATTATAAAACACCTTTAGAATGTTGTCTAAGTACCCTGATTGGGAAACTACCCAAATCTAGATCTAAAACTATAGATCCAGTAACCAGAATGTCTAATATGAAATCCAAGTCCTATGTGGAGAAACTACTGTATGACAACCAAAGTATAACCGATCGTAGTATAGGAATTTCACTTCCTACTCTGTGTATGTCATACATGTACCAGGATATCACACCCTACTACCTTCTTAACAGATCCATCCCCTATTCTGATGAAGTCAAACCTATGACTGTCACATCAGAAATAGATGATCTATCTCCGCTATATCTGCTTTAGTCCATAAATAGACATAAGCTACCTGTCCACTATACTTCCGCTGCTCCCACTGACTACGACAACCCTCTGGCAGAGTCATATAGACGTGCACTTCTAAAGCTAGTTCAGAACGACAATACTCATCCTCCTGCCGGGTCTCATAGTCTGGAACAACAGCAATGGCAAGTCTGGATAAACAAGAACCTCCCTGCCACCGTCTTTGAGTCTACCGGAGTACCTCTCGGGTGCCTGAGGTTACCCACCATATCTGTGGAGTGGCCAATGGAATGTCAAACCAGATTGAATCTTTAGGTTCTTATCAAATTTTCAGTAATCGTTTGCGGTTCTGGAATCACTTCCAGTTCTACCATACTCCCACTACTGTTTTCTGGAAAAAAATCAATTTTTATTAAAACTGTGGCAAGTCAAGAACAATATCACTATTGATCTTCCAAATGGTAGAAAGTCAACCCTCGTCATAGCCCGGATCAACCCACAAACAGCCATTACAGAAACGTGCCTTGAGTTGTCCAGAGTCTAGTTTTAAGCATAAGCTGGACAACTCCCCGTACCTTAACAATGTCAAGATATGAACTGTTCTATATCCAATACAGAAACAAAGGCACTGATTTAATTGAACCAGATTCAAATCATGCAGCTGTCTCCAGTGCATGTCAACTAAATGGAAAGAGGCTGATCAGCATTACTCAACTTAGGAGTGCTTCCAATTATGAGTAACCTGAAAAAGAAGCAAGTTCTCTCAATCATTACTATCAACTGAACACCATACACAAGTATCTACATCTTCGATCACCTTGAAGAATCCCGATACTTGCAACACCTGGTTCTCTACTCTATTCTTATACCTATAACTTCTCAAAACTTGGACCTTGTGTTTCTACGAAACACATGTCTAAGACCCAAAGAAGTCACAAGTAAACAGAATCTAGTACAAGTACCAACCCCTCTGTCCTAATGGACACTGGACAACATACAATACTCTGTATAAGTCCCTTGAGTCTAATGACTCATTCCCTGTGTGTCGTAGGTTGAAAACTGTACTTATGGTTAAGAAGAATTATACCGTTGTTTAATGCTCCTTACCTAACCATCCACTGATATAGGTAAATGTCATAAACATAATTTCAAAGAGGTATATCTCACTCTATATAAAAATAGACATACAGATATATCAATTTGAAATTGGTGCATAACAGCGGATATTCAAAACCAAATATTTGCCGTCCGGCAAACTACCCAGGTGATTTCCTCAAATATCACCAATTACAACGAATTCCGATATAATGAGGATGATCACCTAATTCCCAATACCTTACTCCCACTCATCATCTGTAAAACCATACAGATGTGAGAATCATACCTGGTAAATACATACCCTGCAGCAAGGGCTAATTGGGAAATCAGTTTTCTTTTAACAATACACAGTGAAACTGAAACATTGAAATGTTTCGAAGGGGTATCCGGGTATTCCTAGTAATGCCTCTTCCATTATCCAGATTCATAATTGTAACCGTATATTTCTTTGCCATCTCTCCAAATCCCTTCATATGTCTTTAGTCATTACCTTCTGTACACCCCTTTAGGCCAAATGGTTTTCTTCCTTCCCTACCGCTCGGTACCAGCCTATGGTTTGGAAGAAGACTATCCAATAAGCATAATGGGTGTACTGTCCTAATCCTAGGAGCACTCGCAATGCGAGAGAAGGTGAAGATAAAAGACAACCGAATAAACCTTATTCCTATTTCTCCCGAACCAGAATCCATCCCCGAACTGGAACAAGTTCCTTTCGAGTTCGTATATAACCATACGATGGAGTATCCAAATAACTGTGGATCTTCGTAGTGATACGGAGTATTCTGGAGAAATAGAAAGGTGAAATGGGAGTGGTAATGAAATACTTGGTTTGGTTGTGAATAGCAGTCGCAATTTACTTTGCCCTCTTACTAATCCCTTTATTTGTCTTTACTTAATACCTTCTGTACACCATCGTTAGGCTAATTGGTTTTCTTCATTCCCTACCGGTCGGCACCTGCCTATGGTTTGGAAGAAGACTATCCAATTTGCGTAATGGGTGTACTTCCCTAATCCAAGGAGCACTCGCAACCTAAGAGAAGGTAAAAGGAAAAGACAACTGAATAGTCCTATTCGTTTTCTCCAGAACCAGAAACCATCCTCGAATAAATTCCTTCGAGTTCGTATATAACCATACGATGGTTTTATCCAATAGAAGTGGACGTTCTAAGTAATACGGGGTGTCCTGGAAAAAAGGGTAAAAGTAGGAGTGGTAATGAGGTTTGCAACTCTGACAATCCAAAAGCCAATCTTATAAGAAGGTTCGGTTAATTTTGGTCACTGAGTCATAGTCATAGGGTTGGGCCATGGCCGCTGCCAAAGAGAGAGAGAGAGAGAAAAGAAACACTCAACGTGCACTCTAACCTAGATCAGAATGGTTATCACTTTATCTAATCAGGAAACCTCCCACTGTACCGTCAAATTCTCCTCCAAACCTGAAAGAAGAATTAGTCGGGATCACCCGAGGAGTAAACCAACTCATCAGTGGGAATCGGGATCCAACTATCATCGCATGATAATGTGATGGAATCCACTCACGTTATCACACTCCAGAAGGTATACGCATATCTGGCAAGTTTCAGTTTCTTTAGAAACTCCCGATATGATTTTTGCCCCATGCTCTTATGACCTTGACGTAGGCCAAAATATCATAAGTCACATGTCAAGTTCTACCCGTCATTGTCCAGGTTAATTTGAACCTACCCGTACATACTCTTGACGTAGGCCAAAATAGTAGTACGACTGTCCCAAACTAACGCATCTATTTATGCAACAGATAAATATCCGGTAGCTACCAATCACTATGCCTTGGCGTAGGTCAAAATACAAAGCTTGAATACTACCGAACATTTAACTAAAACGACGGAGGGCTACGAATGGTTTTTGGCGAAAAACCTTTAACGTAATGAACTTGATATCGTTGAAGGAACCGGATAGCTTTTAAAAATATAGTGGCGAAAACCTTTACTAAAGAGGTCACTCCCGGTGAAGGGATCTCGGCTCTTTCCCCGTAGAATGAGGTGCAGGATATTCCAACTGAATACCACGATGCAAAGCAAAAGTAATCGACTATAGTGAAGTTATCGCCCTGACGCAAACTTCTGTCCAAGGGGTCACTCCCGGTGAATGGATCTCGGCCCTTGCCTCGTCGACTGAGGTGCTGGATATTCATAACCGAATACCACTGTGCAAAACAAAAGAGAACGTCCTTGCAATAACAGCTTTTTGAAAAATGTTCCAACAACATCAGAATAGGTTTGTTTAGCTTGCATTGATCCGAATCAACGCAGTCCCATCAATTGATCACACCACAAAAGAACGAAAATAATGATTTACGTATATGCCATCCACATTCGCCACTGGGTCCCGTCATCACCCGTTAGGTTACTTAACTAACGACAGAGCGGGGACTGGACTAGCGCGGATGCAAAACATATACAACATCTACTAGCACATATATCAATATATAATATTCGCTCAAGGCGTGATAAAATGAAACATCATAGAAATGTAACCAGCATCACAGAACAATACAGATATCTGGGATCCCCAGGTTTCATAGAGCCGCTACTGAAACCCGACGTTCCCCTGGTCGTGTGGATAGCCTGTGCAATGAAATCCTAGACCCCTACGGGCGCGGCAAGTTACCCGCCAAAACCTGAAGCGAGGCAGCCCCCTTCAACAACGTGAATGGACCACCCAGCACTTCAAGAAATCCGGTAACTTGGGCACCCCTCCTTGGGTCAACCTGTACCCCCTACGAGTGCGGCGAATAGCTCGCCAATTCTAGAGTGAAGCCCCCTCCGTCTCAACGCCATGAGATGCGGCTCGTTGCCCTTTAGAACCCGGCTATCCGTGCACCCCTCCGCGGGGTAATCCTAGTACAGAAAGTAAAATATACATACAACGGGTACATCGACCTCAGCCCGGTCGTGCCCCAAAAGAATAATATACAAACAAGCAGTAACGGCAGTCCACATGTCAGACGCTCGCCCCGCAATATCAAATGTACATAATAAACCAAACTGTACTACCATTGCATCCAGGCTATCCCCACGAAAAATCCGCAATATCACAGCACAACACAGAACATCAACGTGAATGTCACGTTCGCAAATCCGTCTAAAAAGGCTATAGCAGTTAGACAGGATTTACCGATCAAATGACATTCACGGTCGCAGATATAATGTAAATACTGTGAACTAACATGTTTAAAATTTTCGATCGAGTAAATTTTTCGAATTGGGCCCCAAGCACAACTGTAGCACTCAAAGAAAATCTGGGCCCAAACAGAATATACCAAAAAACCCATTTCCAAGTCAGAAGCCCACTGTAAAAATTTGGTGCATTGAATAGTCAAAGTGGCGGCGGAACCGTGGCCAAAGCATGGGTTTGGCCGCGGTTCCGCGGCTGAACAGTAATACCATACGACCAAATTTTTACAGAACTCTTAAAAAACCCTGCACGTATTTTTACAATGCACCAAATAATTTTTGGACCACTGCAAAAATTCGACAGAAACTATGACATGAAAACGCAGTTTTTGGAAAATCCGTTCGATCGAACTTGTAAACATGTTAGAGCAAGCTAGACTAGCTTAATGGCGTGGCTCTGATACCAGTGTAAGTGCACGGCAGCGCCCCGGCCGTCATTCCGAGGCCAAAATGCGGAAACGAAACTTTTCTTTAAACTTTTAAACTGACGCTACCGCGTACTAAAATCCGTATCGGGCCATTTACCTAATGCTAGCTAACAAGAGAAGGGATAGAATGCTATACCGAGCGATCCGTGTCCTTCGGTCTTCGGCCTCCGTCCCGATCTCCTCGCGGAATCTCCGGTCTTCACCTCCTCGTCGAAAAGGGCACCACATCGCCGGGTTCTTTTACGGGCTCCCACCTCTGGACCGAGGCAACTCGGGCATGAAGTTGGCGAGTCGACGTATCCAAGAATGCTGTAGGCAAAGTGTAGAATCCATTTGTCTCAAGGGGGTATGAAGTTGCCATTGAAGGAGGGAAGAAGAAAAATGAACTTTGGAGATGGCTATGGAATTTTGTTGCAAACCAATGAGAATGAAATTCTCACACATCAAGAATCCTCTCTTCTCACCCACTAGAAGTGGCCGGCCCTTTCTCAATGGTGGAGGGAAAAAATGTATCAATAATGCAAGAGAAGAAATGTATGATAATGAGGAAAAAGAGTCACTCCAAAGCCATATCAAATCCCATCACAATACCATCTCATTTAATGCTAAAGAAATGATCACAAGAAAAAGCAAAGATGCTTAAACCATCATAATCATCCATTTACAAGAAACCCCCTCCACAATGCTAATTTGCAAATATGCAAATTAGCCCCTCCCATCACAAAAGTCCGGCCGTGAAGGAACAAAGAAAATCCGGCCGAAACGGAATGCAAACTGGCAACTTCAGAAAACTGATCCCGTAATAAATTACAGGAAAACCCCGCGACTGTATACACATACCCGCATTTGTATTCCCACTGAATACAAATGCAAAGAGACAAAATCTACACTGTATAATACTAGGATCCGGCTTAAATCAAAGCCCGCTAGTATTATCCGTCCGATCATGATCCGTGCAATACCGCACGTATAAGATCGAACCCTGCCATATCTCCATACGGCCTCTACAGCGTTTCGCCCGAAACTTGAGAAACTGTCTATGGGGGACTCTAAAGACTCGTCAATACTTTGGCTGTGGATTTAACCACTAGCACGTCAGAGGTATTAGCCATACGTAACGGGCTACCAGGTATTGACCAAAAGGGACGTCGATGAGCGAACTCATCCTGACACCCTACTGAGCCTGTCAGTGACAATATCCGTACAGTCCGGTTTATTCGTCTATGAGCATCGCATGGCGGGCCTAGGGGGTTGGTAAAAGTCAGACCCCCAAAAGCGGTACAAGTCGTGTCGGAGTGTAGCCCAGAACACCCTGAGATACTACTGGAATACCTACCAGTAAATCTCCTGCCTTGGCCAAGGACTTCGTGTAATGGCTCTCCTAGACACAGCGCGATCTCACCCCCAATACCGGGAGAGACGAATCCCTGCAGATCTGCTCACTGCCTCCATGTAGCTCGGGACTGTACCCAACTAAAACCTGTTTGCACGACTCCTTTGAGCCGTGGTAGGGTAGTAATAAAAGTACAGTGGGAACTCATACGAGACAAATGACGATCTCAGGTCGATGAACTAACCTGTACACATGTCACCAGGGAACTGCTATCTGACGTCAGGTATAAGACCAAC
Source organism: Agapanthus africanus (assembly GCA_030015575.1). Classification (NCBI taxonomy): domain Eukaryota; kingdom Viridiplantae; phylum Streptophyta; class Magnoliopsida; order Asparagales; family Amaryllidaceae; genus Agapanthus; species Agapanthus africanus. Next base: position 746,578,470 of record CM057341.1, on the reverse strand, counting down.
TAGCATGTTCCCGGCGAGTCCTGTCCGGTGTACTCATAACCCAATGAGCACCTGTATACATCTTAGGTGAACCAACTGACACCAGTGGCTTGTGAGACCGGCCACCGCCCCTCGTTGGGGTCTCGACTGTATACACTAGTCTACTCTGGAGTATCGATGCCCTGTCTCGAAAACTCCCACGACTAGGGACCTTTTAAGGATGTGCTTATAGACCCCGGCTCTTACGTATATGATCGCCATCATACTGCTGGCTGTCAAGCAAGAATCCTAAGGGCTCTATCAACGTGCAATAGTGACCTGTAAGGTCACCTGAAACAGTACACAATGATAAAGATAAACCAGATAGCATACTATCATCTTGAGTAAGACTGTTCTAACGGTATAGGTCCTCTCTCAATCATTGCAATCACGTTCCTGTGATCCAATAATTGACTCTGAGGGCACTATCTCCAACAATATATACGTATAATTATATATATAATTGAAAGGAAAAGTAGTTATATACATATATAGTGTTTTATCGACGAGTTTTAAACTACGACCCATAGTTATTTAGTTTCTGCTAGATTGAAGGTAATTGGGTCTAAAACCCCATGTTAGGACGTGTAGAAATTGTAGGGATCAAATCTTGTTCGAATCGATTAGATGAAACCCAAAACCCCGATAGCTTCGGTCATGCACGCTAAGTGTTTGATCGTATTTCCCTAAACTAACACCTTGATTTAAAATCCCCATTTTTTTCATTAGTTTCTTTTCCTTCCAATAAATCTCTTGTTAAATAGGTAATGGAAAATGTTGTAGTTTTACGCATGATGTGGCATCCTCTAGAGAAGACGGCAGATCTGAAATTTGCTGCCCTTACTGTCTCATAAAAATCGTTATAAATAGTAGAACAATCGTTTGGTTGTGTTCATGGATTACTTTTGAAGCTAACTTAAATTAATCAATATCTGTAAGAAGTTTTCCAGAAAAATATATTTTTTAATTTTCGTAAATCATAGAGGAACGCAGCTCTGGACTGTAATCCTGAGACGTGTCCTTCGCTGTCTTTCAACTTTAATTGGATATAAAATCCTGTAAGAATGATCTGCTACAGTGAGACCAATTTCATAGCACAGATAAACGAGTTAGCTTTAATTTTGTGTCTGTTTCACTGGATTTCGTTACATTTTACTATTTTTAAGGTATTTTATATTGCTAAAAGGCACTAAAAATCCAGAGATGTTAATTTCTGTCAATCAACCTTGTAACGGCCACAACACCCTGTAGGGTCATGATATTAGGGTTACGTTTGATTCGTAGGATAACAGACTGAAAACCCTAGTTTTCATTGAACTATATTGACTTCAAATTCAGAACGTAACCTATAGAAAACTGTACTCGAAGTTGGATTTACAGTTCTAAAACTAGAATTTCCAGCACCGTTTACCTGATTTAAAACGAGGATATCTCACAATCTAAAATGGATATCAGGGTGAATCCAATTTTTTTAGACAAATGAATAAGTCTATTTTCTACGCTTTTTATAATTCTATGCATGATTCCGATCATAACTATTTTTAACGATTTTCAAAAAAAGAATGGTACTTACTGTCCAGTAGAAGTTAAAGTTTATAGTTGATGGATTTTCTTCATGCTATATGATTGTTTTGCCCTCATACTTAGTATTAATACTATATAATATGGTTAACTGAATATCATTGCATGGTAATGGATTGACTCGCGTCTCACATCTATTGACGTCCCATTGTTTACATTGCATTGTCGATTTAGAATATATTGATAAATTGTGTTGTGGCAAGTACGTGAGTGCATGTGTGGCTGGAAACTATACTAAATGCCAATGAATGAATGAAACGATACGTACTTGTACACAATTGATATGGTTCATGAATGTACTCTTCTAACCCGGGGAAAATGGGGAAATCGAAGGTGGAATCGAACTCGTATTTAACGAGATTAGTGTTTTAGACAAAGGCCATTCGATATTAGTGATAGTGATATATTGTTTAGAACGTTTGTCTAGCGGCACGGCTGACAGGGTTATATCCCGGGCACAGCGGACCGTAGTCTTGGGTATGCATGAGACACTTGTTAAACACGAGGACACTTTTTCACCATTCGATTTCAAATGACGTAAACTCTATTAGGTTTAGCGACATGAATATTATATTCACTTTTTTCATAACTCACATGCTATACTGCTCCCATGTTCACGTTATTTTGTTCATTTACTACTGCTTTATCGATCATAGTTCATACATTTGTCTATGCAATCATGTTATATATTGTTTTTATTATTATTATGTGTCGTTTTGACGATCTGAGTATGCATGCTCAGAGGAAAAAGTGGACTCATCCCCAGAACAGGACCACCTTATTTCGAAGAGCTCGCGGAGATTTAGATCAGCGCCAACTGTCCCCTTTTAATGTTTAGCTTTTACTTTCAGCATTAAAACTCTGTGTTGTCCTTTTGTTAGTTATTGTTGACCTTTTCTGTTGTTAAATACTTATCATCCGTTACAAACACTTGTTTTATTTAAATGTAATAATTAGTGACTGCTATTTCTCTTTATCTGTACTATATATCGCTTACCATGCAATACTAGAAACCGCAGTATGACTACTATTGGGGTCAAAAATTACACCCCGGTTGACCAAGACAAAGTCAAAGTCAACCCCAAGTAAACAGGGCCAAGCCCAGGTCAAGTGGACCCATGCCCAAGTCGAGCCCCACAACCAGCCTCTCCCATGCTAAAATGAAAATCATATAATAAATAATTTTGATGTAATTTTTATGAATAAATGTAAGAAAAATGGACATAAAGCCAAGTTTTTGTAAAGCCCATGGCTCATGTGCAAAAGAAATGAGCACGGGGTATGGGATGGGAAAAATGCCATTTTGTAAAGCCCAAGGGGATATATGTAAATGTGTAAGCCTATATAAGACAACATGATGATGAAATAAAAAAGAATAATTCATTCCCCTCAAAAGTTAGGGTTTTTGTGCGTCCTTTTCTTTTGTCAAGATTCTAAACCTTCTCCTTTTTTTTTGAATTAAATCAATAGTTTCACTTTTCCTTTTCCAAAAAGAAATAGTTTTTCACTACAAAACCCTTGAAGCGAACGCGGATCTTCCATCAAATCTCCAAAAGGGGAGATTTTTAAATCTCACCATCCTTTCTCCAAGATCCAGCCAACAGGGAGGGGGAAGAAGAAGACTCATCCCCAAAAATCCCACTTTGGGAAGATTCAAGGCTCAAGAGAAAACCCATGGCTCAAAGGAGAAGGAAGGGGTCCCCTTTCATCATCTTCGAAAATATCTTGGGAGTTTAACTCCACAAAATATATATATATATATATATATATATATATATATATATATATATATCATTCTTTTTAGGAGTACAACTCCCAGTGCAGGGGTTAAACCCCTTTGTCCTCTTTTCCAGGAGTTTAACTCCAAAAGTCAATTAGGAGTAAAACTCCCAGTATAGGGGCTAAGCCCCTTTTTCCCGCTGTCGCCCAGCGCCCGCGTGCCAAGCACGTGAGGTGCTGGCGCCCGCATGCTAAGAACGTGAGGCGCTGGCGCCCGGCGCCCGCGTGCTGGGCATATGAGGCACTGGCACCCACGCGTCCTTTGGACGCTATTTTTCCTCTTTTTTATGTATATACACACTCCACAACACTTTTCCCGTTAGAAAATTTTTCTAACGGGACGGTGCCCCGCACCCCGTAAGGGGGCTGCTAGCCCCCTTGACCCCCAGCACACTAACCGGGTAGCAGGACCCCCGTAAACTATGCGAGGCCCCCGATATACCCAAAACCCCTCAAGACACATATATGCACACTGCACATTAAGTTCGCATGACCAGTTTGACCCGTCAATCGGAAGTTCCCTCGCTCCAAATGCAAAGGGTAATTAACGGCAGCTTAGTCCGTGGCTGCCGGAGATTCAGATTCCCACAATCAATAAACCCCTGCCTACCCTAGGCAGGGAGAATCTATAGTACGCCTGACAAGTGACGCGTATTCCCATCTCAATAGGGTGACGAAAAACACCCTACAGATTTGGCACGCCCGATGGGATCTTTTCTCTCCTCCCATATTTTGGGTTAAACGTTCATGCGAACGCAATCAACATACGTATCCATATTAATACTGAAATAATGCTCTTTCATGCAGGATTTCAAGCGATCAAGCCTCAACAATGTCTCCAAGGACAAGCCCAGCTTTCGACACAGCTCCCATCTCCTACACGATGAAGATGGACGTCAGGACGGTCCTCCCGGCCAGTCTCGGGCGACAGTGGGAGGAGTCGTTGCTAACATTTGGCTCTATTTTGTTCATGCCATCTAACACTGTCCCTGCTCTTCAAGCCCCGGTGGATAAACCATCCTCAAAAGGGAAAAGGCTGAATGTCATGGTCGCGAAGGCACCTCAGCCCAAGCATAAATCTGTTTCCGAACGACTCAATGTTGCTCCAGCTAGGGGCAAGACCATCAACATCAACAAAGCAACAAGGCATCTCGGGCAAGCTCCAGCGATGTCCCTGACAACTGCTCAATCGGGTATCTTCTCTAAGCTCCCCCTCAATCAACTCACGATGGCTTCCTGGATGACGGATGCCCGTCAAGCCCTCAAAATCGAGAAGTTAAGACATAAAAGGCTCAGATACTGAGCCAACAAAAAGGCTAGGCTCCTGCTAGGTTGAACTTCATAAGGTTCCAAGAACAGGGTTACCCCGCAACAAGAGCTGAACCAGCTGTGAAGCTCGCTAACTCTTTTGAACCGCTGAAATTGGTCCGGAAGAATGCCATGACTGTGAGAGTCAAGAAAGCTGCGATCCGGAAAGCGCCACCCAAGGACCCAATCAGACCAACCGTCTTCAGTCGCATGTCCTTTCTAGAAGACGAAGGGCCACGACGATGGTCCGAAAAATCAGCCGCCAAAGATAAAAAGATGGCTGGATATGTGGTCCACACTGTCTACATGGTGGACACACGCAGCAAGAGCAAGGACGGGGCCATCACATCTCAAATCCAATCTTGTGTGAAAGTGGCTGTCGCTTCCCAAGACCAGCCTCCTCTGGAAGGTAATGAAAACCCTTCCAGTAAGGCTGATAAGCAGAGAGAGATCTCGGTTCTTGAAGAGTCGAGCTCGGAAAGAAAAGAGGAGCCAATCTTCCGTCCTAAGACCACAGAGCAGCAACTTCTCTAAGAGCTCCAAAAGCAGCTCAAAAACAAAAACAAGGAGATGGCCAAGCTCTATTCAATGATTGACGACTTGACAAACGTCGTCTTACAGCTCACGGTCCAAGTTGCCTCTCAGTTGTCCAATCAAGCGTAGGGTTCTGCTCATGAACCGGGAAACGGTGTCCCAAGACAGCCAACGCCTATTCCCTCAAATCCAAAGGTGGTCGAGCCGCATGAAAGTTGGTCGCATCCTATCTCGGGAAATGTCTTGGCTACCGATGACAGTAGACCGCTAACTCAAGATCAAATCATGGATTTGGTTGCCAACAAAGTCAAAACATTAGTAGCCGAAACCGAAGCATAAAAAGATGTTAGCAATAGCGGGAGACCAAATCCTGCTCAGTATAATCTGGTAGAGTTTCGTAGCAGCTATGCCATCCTCAAGTTCGGAATATTCAATGGGACAGGAAATGCAAATCAGCATATCGCCCACTTTAAAGTCTCATGCGGGAATACTGGGGGCAATGATGTGCTTCTCCTCCGCCAGTTCGTTAATAGCTTAACCGATATCGCTTTTGACCGGTACGTGAGCATACCGGATGGCTCCGTTACCACTTTCGTATAAATGAAATCTCTGTTTCGACAAAGGTTCATGAGTGTCAGCGATAAGATCACCATCGCCAACCTCGTAAGGACCAAGCCAAAGAACAACGAAAGCAGTATGGATTTTATAGCCGATGGCGCAATCTCTCCGTCAAATGTGAACCGTCGATAGAGCAGGACCAATCTGTCAGCCTCCACGTCGGAAATCTCAACAATTGGATGGCCCTGTTTCTATGCACCGCGGATTTCAAAACATTCCAAGAGCTGACCAGGAAAGTTCAGATGTTGGAGCGCTCAAAGTAGGAGTTCTCCTCTGATTCCCTAAATAACAATAGGTCCTGGAGAAACCGAAAGGACGATAATCGCAAAGGCGGAAATTCCGACGATACTGAATCTTTTTTAACACTTCGGCTAACCGAAATAAGCGAGGGATGAGCGGGATTAATGCCAACCAGCCTCGAAAGCCAGTGTTCGGAGAGGGAGGAGAATTTCTACTGAAAGAGAAGCTAGATAAGGTCTATTCCTTCAGAAGAGACAAAGTCCATAAAATATTCAAAGATGGCCTAAGAAACGGTCTACAATTGCCAGAATCAAAAAGCCCGCAGAAAGTGAATATGACTGGCGACCCCAAATATTGCTCATATCATAGAGTGATAGGTCATGCTATTGAAGACTGCTTTGTCTTCAAAAATTAGGTCGAAAAGCAATACAAGGCATGAGAGATAGAACTGTCTAAAGGCGTGTTTACAAATAATCAAGTTGCGACCGCCAATTTCATACAAACGGAGACTGAAGCCTTTCGGAAACCTGATTCTCTCAGACACCTTCCTTTTCTCTGAAAGGAGCGGACCAAGGCGACAAGCTAAGAGCCAAACGAGCAATATTACCAATGAAGAAGCGGTAGATGGGTGCACAACCCATACGGTCTACATGATGGAACCTAGAGGAACAAGTCCTCATACGCCTTATAACCATGACGATGACGTGGTTGTTGCTATCCAACACTGGCTCGGTCTAGATGACGAAAATCCCGCTTTTGCAATTAAGCCAAAGGAGCTCATGGTTCCAGCAGAATCGAACCTAGGCTCCAACAGAGGACCACCACGTCGTTAAACTAGGAACATTCGACCCCCTAAGTCGTTAAACCGGGGATGTAAAAAATGTGTAAATTGTTGGGTTACCCTTGCACCTAGTCTAGGGTTTGGTAGCATCATTCATGCCATTTTAAAATTTAGAGAGGTGCAAACCTAACTAACCATGAATCTTGCTAGAATTTCTAGGGTAACAAATATTGTATCACATACAAAGAAGTAAAGAGATAGGGATTACAACCTTTGTAGTCCGTTCCTTCACTTCATAAACTCCGTGTTGAGGTCTCTTCACTACGATCATCATGAACTCCAACTCTCGAGTGGCTCCATGAGATAAATGAGACACCTTACTTGGAGTCTTCATGATCTAAGATGATCTACCTTGAAGAATCTCTAACCCAAGCTTACACTTCACTAAACAACTTATTAGAGAAGTGAACACCCTAATCTAAATGGCTAGAATAGATGAGGATGATGAAGTAGGAATTTTGCTCTCTTTTGTTTTCAAATTCTTACACTTATTCATCACAAATGAAAAGCTAGTGAAGGTTTTCTTTCAAGAGAATGAAGAATAAGAAGATGCTAATCCTTTTGTGATGAATAATGAATTATTGTTGTGGTTACAATTGCAACCCTTGATTAAGAATGAAAGGCTTAACCCATATAGAGAATAAACCATAGGTAAAGGGTTTGGGTTTGGTTAACAAATATCTTCACAAAATATCAAAACAAAAGACAAAAGAAAGCTACATGAAAAAGCTAACCTAAAAGCTAACCCAAATCCAAACCCTAACTTGTTTAAACTCCACAAAACATGTAGCATTTGTAACCCTAACTTGTTACAACATTATATATCACATATATAATATATTTTTGTAACAAAAGAAAATAATACAATTAACATATATCGCATATATATCAATATATTATCCGGTGAGAAAATGAATCAATAAAGCTAGCTTATATTAGTTAACGTAATGTAATATATCACATATATAATTATACATTAAATTATCGAATCAACACTTGATCCGACAATCCGGCTATATAGCATATAACCGACTAATATAACATGTACCGATTCATCGAACCAACACTTGATCCGATGACCCGGCTATATCACATATACCCAGCCGATATCATATATCGCGAGAATAGAATACGGTATCTCATATCGTAATATTCTCGGTCCCGCACATATCACATATGTGCTCCTACTCCGTTTTGTCTGAGCTAGGAAACCTCTGTGTAGGACTCTCAAGAATCGTCAATACGCCGGCAGTAGGTGATGATCATATCAAACACCCACAAGCTGCAAGCGGTCAACTAAACGTAACAGCCACCCATGTATTGAGCGATCAGAAGATCAAAAAGCAAGCCTGTACATTCTCCTGTGAATCCAATCAGTAACACTACCGTACAGTCCGGTCTCTTCGTCTGATATGTCGCATATCCAGTCTAGGGATGGTAAACGCCAGACCCCAGTAACCGATAAGTCGTATTGATGTGAGGTTCATAACAGGTCGAGAAACTGCTGATAACTCTTATCAGCAACACTTCATATCAGCCCTAGCCAGGGACTTCCAGTTATAGCCAATCGAACACAGCACAGCATCAACTCCCTATACCGGGAGAGACGAAACCCCTCCTATCGCTCATTGCCTCCATGTGATTCGGGACTGTACCCAAAAGCCACCGTTTTGCACACCCTCTTGGACATGGTAAGGTGGAAATCAAAGCACGGTGGGAATCACACAAGACTCTATGACGATCTCGGGTCTACAGACTAACCTGTACCAGTGTCACCGGAGAACTACTATCTGACGATAGGTATAATACCATCTAGGATTTCTCGGAGAGTCCGTTCAGTGTACCCGGTCTCCACTGAGCACCCGTACACCATCTTTGATGTCAAACACCGATGGAAATGGGATCATCCATCGCTCATCATATGGGTCAAGATGCGTATACGCTAGTCTACTCTGGTGTATCGATGCCCTGTCTCGATACACCCTTGACTAGGAACAGTTATAGGATGTACTCGTTGACTAACCTGGCCCCACTAGTATGATCTCATCATAGTCCCAGTAGTCGAGTATATATCATAAGGGCTTTATCAACATATGAGAGCAAGACAGTAAACTAATACAAGTCAACATATTAAGACAAAGTGAAACCAAATAGCATACTATCATGTCGAGCAAGAAAGTCCTCTCTATATATATCCAAGCATCCACTATAATATACATCATATGTACAACAATGGACTCTAGAGCATATATATAACTAACAATCTCCCACTTGCACTAAGGCCGGCTGTTGTAGTATCTCATACCCAACATCCCGAAGTGTCTCTCAAATTGTATCTGGGGAATGGCTTTCGTGAGTGGATCCGCAGTGATGTCCTTCGTGTCAACTCTCCTGACCTCGATCTCGCTGCGATCAACTATCTCCCGGATCAAGTGATACCGCCTCAGAATATGTTTGGACTTCTGATGGGACCTGGGTTCCTTTGCCAAAGCCACAGCTCCATTGTTATCACAATACAAAGGTATTGGATGCTCAATGGACGGAACCACACCAAGTTCAGTGATGAACTTCTTCATCCAGACAGCCTCTTTGGCAGCATCGTTGGCAGCGATGTATTCGGCCTCCATTGTCGAGTCTGCCACTGTTTCTTGCTTGGAACTTGATCAGTTGAAAATATTGCATTTTTAACACATCAATTTCCCTACTATTTGCAATCATCTAAAGGTGTTCGGTATGAATATAGCACATATTAGCAAATTGTCTGTAAAATACCAAATAACATGGGTTATATATTATAACCGGCATTTTGAGGGAAATTGAGGTTTATCATTGCACGCATGATCTTTTGTATAACGCAACACTTGTCTCGAGAATCTGTACAGGAAATTCCAGGAAAAGAGCCGAAACTGCTAAAAGTGCTGATAAAAATACGCCAAGTCCAAGACTTGTAATCTGGCAGTGACCAAGAAAGTGTAAAAATATTCCAGACATAAAATAAAGGCCATAGATCAGCACCAACACACAGTGGAAGTTTCAGGCACCAACGCACCTAAAGGGCCGCGAATCCACGGCCGTAGGGCCCTATTGGCGGCGGATCCTCGGCCACATCAGTATGACGTCAGCAGTTCTTCATTTCAGGCTTCTCCTTCCAAGTTCCAAACTCATTCAAGCCAATGTAAATTCCATAGATCTCCAGAAGCTTCTGTCCGAATAGCCAAGCTTCTTGTACAAGCTAAAAACCTTCAAGCTTCTCAAATAAGCTAGCTCAACCTAGAAGCTTCTTCCTAACAACCAAGCTTATCAAGGAAGATAGCTAACTAACTAACTCTAGAAGCTTCTACTCAACTATCAAGCTTGCAAGTGAAGCTAAACTAAACCTAGCTTCTAAAGGAAGCTAATCCTAATCAAGCTTCTAGGGGAAGCTAAAGAAAGCTATAAAAGGGGACCCAAGGGCTTCATTCTAGGTTGTTGAATTTGGAGGGAAAAATTGTAGATCCAAATCAAATCTAAATCAAATTGAGTGACACAATTTGATCCAAATCAAGATCTATCGAGTGCCGAGACAAAGCAAGCATCCATCGAGCCTTTTTGAAGCAACGCCGATTTTCATCCGAGCAAGTGATCCACGGCGATCCGCGACTCACGAAGACGATGCGAAACTAGTTCGACGATCGAGTTCTCTCCTCAATTCTTGTAGTCTTTGAGTGAATTGTAACGAAACGTTGAATAATAAAAGGTGAAAATTCTTGATCTTGCTTTTCTTTACATTTGAGCATTATGATAGGTTTTTAATTCTTGATTGTTTTCTTTTTCATGATGTTTGAGTGAAAACTTCGCTTGTGGAGGAATCGAGAAAATAGGTAGATGATGATGACTAAATTCTTGAACGATTCTTAAGTCTTATGAGTTTTGTAAACTTTAGAAAATTGAATCATCGACAACCTAGTTTCGAGCGAGTTGCTTTCTTGAATGTTTTCGCTCTAAATTAGAGATCAACGCTTGATGATTGAATTTCCTAAAGGCTAGAATTTGAATGCTAATCAACGAAAGGACAAGAGATAGAAGGAGAAACCATATTTTCTTCAATAGATCCCTAATTCTCGTTGATCGTCATCGATCTAGCAACAAATCATCAATAGATAAGAATTTGTAATCATAATTCTTCATCATCACTATCAATTGGATCGATTCCTACAAGCCTCTTTATAAATCTTGATAATTCATTCGATTTGGACATCTTCTTGAACTTTATTGATTCTTGATTTTAGATCTAGTTTTTTACGATTCGTGAAACTAAATTTCAAAATTCTTGAATCAATTTTCTTGCAATTTTTCTTTTATCTTTTCATTTCGATTCATCTAAAACAAAATCGATCAAAACATACATCTCAGTGGACGATCCATATTCATTAACACGCTACATCGACACCGTTAACTGATTGTGGTATAAATTTCTTTGGTTGTGATTAAAACTTTTCCATACACACGAAGAACGATCAATCAAATGGCGCCGTTGCCGAGGATGTATGCTATTTTGTTCGTTTTTGTTATTTGAGTTGAAAAATTATTATTCCATCAGAATTTTTAGATCAAAATTCGCACAAGCGCTTAACGATTTGTTGTGAATTGTTGCGAGGAAACCTGGAATTTATGGAGCAAGAGGAAAATTTTCCAGGACATTCCAGAGAGTTCGGTAAGTGAACAGGAGCATCTGCACAACTTTTGTGTAGGGATCTCATCATACCACCGCGTTTCCGCGACGGGTCAGAAGCTTCAGTGCACCAAACTTCTCTGGTATATTTCTAACTTTCTTATCTCCTTCCTTCTCTGCTCCATTAACCAATTTCTGCAGGATTCTTTGCAAAAATTCGCAGCGCCGCAAAAAGAAAAATTGTTGCGTGTTTTGATCTTGGTTGTTTACATTTTTAATACGGAAATTAATGGGCAAAGACCAAATTCAGATTAGGTAGGGAGTTCATTACCCTTCCTAAGCCCCAAAAATCACAAAACTGCATCCGTATTAACCTCATTAATTAAAAAATATTTAGACAAGACTCTAAGGACCGTCGCGCTCAATTAGGACAGAAGGAGGTCGTGGGTAATCTATTGCTTATCCGCGTTTCTTTTTTGGTGTCTAAGGCAAGTGTGTCTAAGACAAGTGGTTACTTAATTAGGCCCACTACTTACGTAGTGGAGAACCTCCCACTTACCTGGCACTTATCTGGCCACAGAAGGGGCAAAGAGGCAGTTGATTGTCAGGATACGTGCGTGTTCAAGTTTAGTTTAAAATACCGCAATCAAGACGGTTTCGCTTGTAGCTAGCCGGTTGAGTACGGGTCGTCCGCAGGGAGATGGGAATCTTTTTCTATGTGTTTTTCGACGAGTTAAGTCCGGTTGTTCAGATTTTGTTGTGGTTATCTAAGTGTTAAGTTGATATTTAAAGAGAGCTTGTTAGGGTTAGGATTAGGTTAGTTTGAGTTAGGAGTCTCCACATCTTTCGTTGCCCCACTTAATATCGGTGTTACGGTAATCGGCAACAACGGGGATTAGCACGACTAGGAAGGACTTTGCGAGTATAAGCTAGGCTTTCCAACGCATAAGTCTTCTTTTTGGTGCTTGTCCGTCCGTTCTTGGCTCTTATCCATAACCTCCGGTTAATTCAACCACAACCAGTCTCACTACGGAATCACCGCTATCATGTAGGATAGGGTGCCGTAAGGAGCGGATTGTGGTTCAATTAACGGGAGTCGATTCAAGTTGTTGGGCAAGGAAAGAGTGAGAGAGATTTCCTTCTCTCAAACTTCCCTTATCCTACCCTAACAAGTAAAGAACTACTCACACTTCATGATAGGAAAAACAAAACAACACAAAAGAGGAAGATAGAAAGAAGGAGATTAGAAGAATACGACTAACTGTTTGCGATCTCACCTTGGCGAGAATCGAGCGTAAGTATCATTGTCGTATGTAAGGATAAAGAAAAAAGAGAAGAAAGAAACGACAAAGAAATAACAACAACTACTTAACGAATTTAAAGTTGCAACAATTATAACAAGTAAAGAGAGAGACAAGCATGATAATAATAAAAATGGTCTTCTTTATTCATCACTCTTCACTCAAAAGCTCACTACAAATTTAATGGAGAAGAGGTGAGAAGAGGAAGAAGAACAACACTAAAACTAGGCAAAATGAGAATACAAAATTAGACCCTTTCCTTCACAAAGTTCTGGGCTATTTATAGGCCAGAGAATGAAACCCTAGGGCAACCAACAGAACCCTGATGCAATGACCAAACTGCCCCTGAAAAGTCTCTGCCTGAACTGCCAGTACGGCCGCGGATCCGCCGCCTATAGCCCCCTATGGCCGCGGATCCGCGCCCCTATGGTGGTGTTAGGGTGTGGGCTTCTGGTGTTTTTCCTGGTCTCCTGTCCCCTCTTGTCTGGTGTGGGTATTTTCTGATAATTCATTCCTATTTCTTCCAGAATTTCTATTGAGCAAAGGTGGACTTTTTTGTGGAGATTTTGTCATGATTTGCCTCGAGCTCCGCGTAGATCTCTTGGATCTTGTGCTACCATTGAGCCTTGTGCATGAGAATGACATTGATTTGACCTTTTGTCTTCTTATTGATATCTGGCAGCATACGGATGAAGAGCGGAGACCGTGTTTTGTCTGTGGTTGGCAAGAACCCGGATTATGTCGTGTTTTCCATGAATTTCACCGTTTTGGAACCGAGAACCTGTATCCTGCAATTGACTAGCAAACACGGCTCAAGAGTATCTACGGATATGCAATGTGATAAAAATTGGGCGGTATGAAAATGCAAAAATCTGATATGAACAAATACCCCCAAACTTATCATTTGCTCGTCCCGAGCAAAGTCCATTTATTCACAAAAAATTTCCTAACCTCACTTTCGCAGGGAACGCGATTGCACTGAGCATGTGCAACAAGCCGTTAAACCTCTAGGTGTCCCTAGTAGGAGGAGTGTTGTCTCCTGAGGGTTTTCAGCGGATACTACCCACAAAATCCAGTCAAGTTGGTTTGTAAAAATGACTAAGTTTCAAACCCTAAAGTTTTGTTTTAGAAAATAACAATTCTATAATCCTAAGTCTAGACTATCGAACCTTTATTTTTCACACCTCGCTTCTTATTTAAATACAGGTTTTATATGTCTTTACGTGCAGTGCAAATAGTGTCGTTAAGTTCCCGAAAGGTCGAATAAAGTCATCATGTCTCACAATAAAGCCCAGATAACAATTTAAAAAGGATCACATAAGTTTTATAAAGAGTTAAGCATTTTTCAAGTTTCGTTTTCCAGTAAGGTTTCAACTTCAGAATTTCTATCTTCCTTAACAGGAAGCTAAGTCGTATTTTTCACTCCACCTTTTTCTTGTTTTCATTTCATACACACCTCTGTGAACGTGCAATAGTCTTTATCATAGAATAAAACCTTCATATCTCCGCTAAAATTTTTATAAAAGCCTGTCTTTTACCAAGATTATTCTCACACAAAGAACCGTTAGGAATTTTAACTTGGAGAAAACACTTGCTTGACTTTGTTTTAAACTGGACTTTCTAGGCTTCTTAGCGAGCTTTGGGCCAATGCACCCAAACCAGTTGGTTTTAGGGCATTAGGTGTAGAAACACCCCAGCGGACTTAATTACTCAAGTTACCTAGGTCCAAAAACAAAAGACAGTTTGTCGTGAAAATCAGATGATTTAATACGAACGGAGATATAACCGGTAGCTCAAATATTTTTTGGATAAAAGACGTGTTTTGGTGGGTTTGGTGTGTAATCATTCCAATCAAGTTTTAGATGGGTTATTTTTCCGACTTAGCTCCAATTACGGCATCAATAACATTCCTTCATATTCGCTTTACTTCATAAACTATTCTTGACATTATTTATTTCAGAACAAACCTATTTGATCCTCAGAAAATTATTTATCTGTTTAAAAGTTTAAACATGAAAGACTTGTCATCTAATTCCCAAAATCTTACGACACGTGTAGTGTGATGTAAAGACGTATATCAGCTATAGTTAACTTCAAAGGAGAGTTATCTTTCAGGTTTTCAAAATCCAAACATAAGATCTAGTTATTCCTATTTTTTCAAACGAAAACCGTCGAATGTTGAATCAGAGTTCTTCCACAAGCTAACTTGACAAAAAAGTTTTTATATTTTTTTGGAAAAATTTCAAATTTTTATGGATTTTATGGATTTTAATATGCAGATGCAAAATATACATATGAATGCGAAGGTAAGAAATGCGTACCGAGCGTACCCCCAAACTTAAACTGGACAGTGTCCTCACTGTCATTGCATGAAGAGATCATTTGAAGGGTCAAAATTGTCGGTTAGCGATACACAAATTTTTATTTGTTTTTGTTTTTAAAGAAAAGAAAAAGAATATGCACAAATATATACAAAATGGTTTGTACATACCCCCAAACTTATTTGGAACAGTGTCCACTGTTCTTGGCTGGATAACCGAAGTTTGGAGGTAGGCAGAGGAAGATCATGCAAGGTAAACCGGCTCCTGTAAGAACAGGAGCTCCTCTGTTGGTTCGGCGTTAAGGTACGGTTTGCATCGGTGTCCATTCACCTTGAAGAGTGAACCGTCCTTTGGATTTTCCAAATCCACAGCACCCTGCGGATACACATTCCGCACAAAATACGGCCCTTTCCAGCGAGATCTCAGCTTTCCAGGATGGAAGTGAAGTCGGGTGTCGTAAAGCAGTACCTGCTGACCAGGTACGAAGGTTTTGCGCAAAAGGTGTTTATCGTGAAACACCTTCGTTCGATTCTTAACAACAACCGCGTTATCGTAAGCCTCATCCCTAAGCTCGTTCAGTTCGTTCAGCTGCAGCTTCCGATGGCTGCCCGCGTCCTCAAGAGACAGATTCAGCTCCTTTATCGCCCAAAAAGCGCGATGCTCGATTTCGACAGGAAGGTGGCAGGCTTTTCCATACACAAGCCGATAGGGAGACATGCCAAGGTCGGTCTTATAAGCGGTTCTAAATGCCCAAAGGGCATCAGTGAGTTTCAGAGACCAATCCTTACGGTTCTTGGAAACCGTCTTCTCCAATATCTGCTTGATTTGCCGATTTGAAAGTTCGGCCTGCCCGCAGGTTTGGGGGTGGTAGGGCGTAGAGAGCTTATGATTTATGGAGTATTTCCGCATCAAGGCTTCGAAAGTTTTATTGCAGAAATGACTTCCATTGTCGCTAATGATCGCTCGGGGGTGCCCAAACCGTGAGAAAATGTTTTCTTTAAGGAACCTAACGACAACCTTGTTGTCGTTAGTCCGGCTGGGCACAGCCTCGACCCATTTAGAGACGTAATCAACAGCTAGAAGAATGTACAAGTTCCCAAAAGAGTTGGGAAACGGCCCCATGAAGTCTATCCCCCAAACATCGAAAATCTCCACAACCAAGATCGGTTGGAGCGGCATCTCGTTCCTCCGGGATATCCGGCCCATGTGTTGGCACCGGGAGCAAGTCTTGCAATAGTCGTGAGCGTCTTTGAAAAGTTGTGGCCAGTAGAAACCACATTGCAAGATCTTCTCAGCTGTCTTTCTGGGCCCAAAATGCCCGCCACACGCTTGATCGTGGCAAAATGACAGCACACTCTTGAATTCCTCATCAGGGACACACCGACGAATAATCTGGTCGGGACAGTACTTGAACAAGTATGGTTCGTCCCAGTAAAAGTGTTTTACTTGGGATAAGAAGCGAAGTCTGTCCTGACGTGACCATTCGGTCGGTAGCAATCCCGTGGCCAAATAGTTCACAATATCTGCGAACCAGGGTTCGCAAGATACTGTCAAGAGTTGTTCATCCGGGAAAACGTCATTGATCGGAATTGGAAGCGAAGGCGAAGAAGGAAGTCGTGAGAGATGGTCGGCAACTACGTTTTCACATCCTCGTTTGTCCTTAATGACAAGGTCAAACTCTTGAAGCAAGAGGATCCAACGTATTAACCGAGATTTGACATCTTTCTTCGCAAAAAGATGGCGCAGAGCAGAATGGTCAGTGTAGACAATGACTGGAGAGCCGATGAGGTAGGGCCTGAACTTTTCTAAAGCAAATACAACAGCTAAGAATTCCTTCTCAGTTGTTGTATAGTTAAGTTGGGCGTCGTTCAGGGTCCGGCTCGCGTAATAGATTACATGCGGCATCTTGTTGATGTGCTGTCCAAGGACAGCACCGATGGCAAAGTCGGATGCATCGCACATAATCTCGAATGGGTGCGTCCAGTCAGGAGAAGAAAGAACGGGAGCAGAAGTGAGTGAGCGTTTTAGTGACTCGAAGGCAGTCACACAGCTCGAGTTGAAGTCAAATGGTGTATCCTTGGCCAGCAAAAGAGTCAAGGGCCTAGCAATCTTGCTAAAGTCCTTGATAAACCGTCTATAGAAACCGGCATGGCCAAGGAAGGCTCGGATATCTCTGACGCAACGGGGAGGAGGCAGATTGGAAATGACCTCAATCTTTGCTTTGTCGACCTCTATGCCATTTTGCGAGATGATATGTCCTAAGACAATACCTTCGCGCACCATGAAGTGGCATTCTCCCAGTTCAAAGTGAGATTCTTGTCCTTACATCGGGTAAGGACAGCGTCAAGATGCAGCAAACACTCGTCAAAGGAGTCGCCGAAGATGGAGAAGTCATCCATGAAAATCTCCAGAAATTTTTCCACCATGTCAGAAAAAATTCCCATCATACACCGCTGGAAGGTAGCGGGCGCATTGCACAACCCAAAGGGCATGCGGCGATATGCAAACGTGCCGAAAGGACAAGTGAAAGTGGTCTTGTCCTGATCTTTTTCGGCGATGGGAATTTGATTGTAGCCAGAGTAGCCATCAAGAAAACAATAGTACTCATGTCCGGCCAATCGTTCCAGCATCTGGTCAATGAAAGGTAGCGGAAAGTGGTCTTTCCGCGTTGCGGCGTTGAGTTTTCTGTAATCAATGCAAACTCGCCACCCAGTTTGGGTGCGAGTAGGGATTAACTCATTCGCCTCGTTGGTTATGACCGTGATGCCCGACTTCTTGGGGACAACATGAATGGGGCTAACTCATTGGCTATCAGAGATAGGGTAAATGATACCACTATCTAGACATTTGACGATCTCCTTCTTCACAGCCTCCTTCATGACTGGATTAAGACGTCTTTGTGGATCCCGGGCTGGTTTGGCATCATCCATCAGATGAATGTGATGCTCAACGATCAGGGGACTAATCCCCTTGATGTCCGCCATGGACCAGCCAAAAGCTTGCCTGTTGCTGTGCAAGACCGTGAGAAGGGCTTTCTCTTGCTCGGGAGCTAGAGAAGCCGAAATGATGACAGGGAGGGTCTCGTTCTCACCTAAGTAAGCATACTTAAGGTGAGACGGCAACGGCTTGAGTTCGAGCGTTGGAGGTGAAATGATGGAAGGCAAGACTGGTGCAAGGGTCTCGAACTCAAAGGACTCCAGCAAAGGTTCAAAACGAGTGTAGGCAACTGAGTCGGATGGTTCAGGTAACTCATCCGAAAAGTCGAAAGATTCAAACTCGGGTTGTGTGCGGCTAAGATTGTTCAAGAATGTGAAACACTCGTATTCGTTGTCGGGCGCAGAAGCAGCAGCAGGTTCGAAGAGAAACACACTAGTGGCGTCAAGATTATCGTGTTCAAACAGAAACTCCTCGAATTCACACTCTTCTGGTGTGATCTCCTGGATCGAGCAAACATCCAGTATATGAGCATTAGGTTCGGCGGGCTGATTCCCCAACCTAAAAATGTTGAGTTCAATCGTCATATTTCCAAAAGAGAGGTTCATTGAACCATTACGACAATTGATCACAGCATTTGAGGTTGCGAGAAATGGGCGACCGAGTATCACCGGAATTTGATTCCGGGGGTTAGCTACAGGCTGTGTATCTAAGACAATGAAGTCGATGGGGAATATGAAGTCCCCGACTTTTATTAACACATCCTCTAGCTCACCCCTAGGATGGGTGATCGATCGGTCGGCCATCTGAAGAGTGCAGTGGGTGGGTTTCAGCTCTCCGACGCCTAATTGCTCGTATACTGAATACGGAAGCAAGTTAACACTGGCACCAAGATCTAATAGTGCGCGGTTGATGTTCTTATCCCCAATAGTAATTGAAATCGTAGGACAGCCAGGGTCCTTCCGTTTTTGTGGTAAAGATTGGGTAAGGGCATCACTCACACCACTAGCCAAGAAAACTTTCTTGGGTACCTGAGACTTCCTCTTTTTCGTGCACAAGTCCTTTAAGATTTTCGCGTAAGATGGGACTTGTTGGACAGCATCTAAAAGAGGAATGTTAATGTTAACTTGCTTGAATAACTCCAAAATCTTCTCCATTTGTGGATTTTGTTTGTTAGACCTCAACCGGTTTGGAAATGGAACATTTTGAAAATTGGTTGAGTCTAATGCTGGAGGAGGAGATTTTGGAGTTGGAACGGATCCCAGAATAGGTGTTTTCGTGGAGTGAGAAGTGGGTCCGTTCAGAGCAGAAGAAGAAGAGGGAGAGCCTTGTGAAGAACGGAGAATAGGCTCGGAAGACGAAGAAGAAGAAGGAGAAGAAGAAGAAGAAGCGGCCGGGGCATCATCGTTGATCCGTTTGCCAATGTTGTTTGGCAGCATCCTCCCTGATCTCAGTGTGGTCACGGCACTCACATTATGGTTTTGTTGTTCAAGAGCAACATGTGCATTATGTGGGTGACCGGGATTTGGAAGTGGCTGGGACGGGAGCTTCCCCTTCTCTCGCTCGCTCAAGGCCGCGTTCAGTTGTGCAATCTGAGCCTCGATGGTCTTGATGCTTTGCCCGTGTGCGGCAGTGTGTTGCACTAAAGATTGAATCGAAGACTGGATGTTGGCGGTGGATTGAGTCGATTGTTTAACAAACGCCTCCAGACTTCGCTCGAGCGAGGAAACCTTATCGGTGTTCGACGGAACAAAATTGTTTGGTGGAAAAGAGTTGTTTGGTGCAAAGTTGTTCGTCTGGTTTTGGAAAGGTTGGGGTTGGAAGGGCTGCTGATACTGAGTTTGTTGCTGCGCTTGTTGTTGCGGCGGAGGGGCCCTTTGGAAATTGTTGCCCTGGAATTGATTCTGATTCTGATTCCAGGCGAAATTGGGGTGGTTCGTCCAACCGGGATTATAGGTGGAAGAGTATGGATCATTCCTCGGTCTTTGCTGGAAGGCAGCATTAACCTGATCCTGTCCTTGCGAGGGTGGATTGTAAGGACACTCTTCGGTCAAGTGGGAAGGATCGGAACAACAAGCGCAGATGGTACGAAGGGGGAGAACAGGTGTGGGGGCAGGAGTAGAAAATTTGCTCTCTATCGCTTCAAGCTTCCGTGTTATTGCAGCCATTTCAGCTTTCATCGCAATAGAGACATCGAGTTGGTGGATTCCTACCCTAGACTGACCGGTAGAAGTGGAGGTAGAAGAAGAAGAAGAAGTCGGTCTAGTGCTCTCCCACTGTAGCGTTTGCTCCGCAAGATCGTCAAAGAACTGCCACGCTTCCTCGTCAGATTTGGATAGGAAGTGGCCCTGACAGATGGTTTCCAGCAACTGCTTCGTTGCTGGGTTCAGTCCCTCGTATAAGGTTTGGCAAAGTTGCCATTTCTCTATACCGTGGTGAGGACACTGAACAAGAAGGTCTTTGTACCGGTCAAAGCACTTTCAGAAGGGTTCAGAAGGAAGCTGGGAGAATTGGTTGATTTCATTTCGAATTCTTGCGGTCTTATGATTTGGGTAGAATTTTTTCAGAAACGCTTTAACAAACTCGTCCCAGCTGGTGATTGAGTGGGAAGCGGTGCTATACAGCCATTTTTCAGCGAGATTGCATAGAGTGAACGGAATGACCCGTAGACGTATAGCATCGTCCGACAGCTGGGTGGTTTTCATCATGGCACAGACGTTTTGAAATTTGTTTATGAAGATATAGGCATCTTCAGATTCAAGCCCATGAAAACGTGGAAGCATGTTGATAAAATGGGGCTTAATTTCAAAGTTGTCCCCATTGGCCGGAGGAAGAGAAAGGCAGGTGGGAAGTGCAGAACGGGTAGGATAGAAACGATCCTGGAGCGCAATTCGCTGCGGCGCTACAACAGGCGGAGGTGGTGGAAGATTGGTCTCCGTAGGAGGTGGAGCCAATCCAGGGGTGGTCAACGAGATGTTCGGATTAAATCCCGACATCGCAGAAGAAGAGGTTGGTGAAGGTGAAGGTGAAGGTGAAGATGTATGAACAGAATTCCGGTCAACGTCGGAGTTGGCCGGCAAAGGAAGGGGAGAAAGAGGAGTGGACGGAGTATCGACTTCGGAGTCGATCGCGTAGTCGGTCGCGACTAACGTAACGCGGACTAGACGGGCGCTAGTGTCCCGAGTCCAAGCGGACATACACTAAACGAGTTTAGTATAGTCAAAGCGGAGAAGGTGAGGGTAAGAAAACGTAAATGGAGAAAGGTGGTGGGTGGTGGGTGAAAATGGATTTGGCGACAAAAGGGCAAGTTTTTATAAAAGTTTTTGATTTTTTTCTTTTTTTTCTTTTTTTTTTGTTTTTAGAAAAAGATTTACAGAAGTATGTACGGAAATACGGCTTAAGCAATCACAAACAAGATATGCACAATCACACCTAGATCTAGGGTAACCTAGGTCTACTAGACCTGCTCCTGAACTTGATTGTCGAAGTTAAACAATGTCGAGAAACGGGCTTAAAAATACACTGATCACGAGGCCAGGTAAGTGCAGAGATAAGGGGAGGTTGTCCAACGCTTTCGCGAAGTTCCTTAATTAAATAACCCTTTCTCTTTCGGCGGTTGCGCCTTTAACACTTTCCTAGACACCCCGTAAACA
This sequence comes from Agapanthus africanus, assembly GCA_030015575.1. Taxonomy (NCBI): domain Eukaryota; kingdom Viridiplantae; phylum Streptophyta; class Magnoliopsida; order Asparagales; family Amaryllidaceae; genus Agapanthus; species Agapanthus africanus. Next base: position 746,556,691 of record CM057341.1, on the reverse strand, counting down.
ATGTACGGTTAAGCGAGGTTCTAAACAAGGTTTATCTTCTCCTAATGAGCGCGAAGTCCTTAGGGCTGAAGTCTAGTATTTTTTAAATTTACAATGGACAATGCATATGTTTTAGTGATTTTTGGGGTCCTGGGAAGGGTGATGAAATCCCCACCCAATCTGGATTGGTTTCAAGCCCCTTAAGTCCGTATTAAAGAATGCAAAACAGTAACAAATCAACTGCAAACAATTTTTATTTGCGGCGCAAAGAATCCTGCACAAGAACAGTTTATTGGAAGGGGGAGAAGAGTTTGCGCAAAGAAGGCAGCAGAAACACAGTTCAGTGGAGTTCAGAGGAGTGGAGAGAGGCAGAGGGACTTACAGAGAAATTTTGGGGCTCTGAAGCCACCAAGTGGCCGCGGATCCGCCGCCTATTCCCCTCTATTGCCGCGGATCCGCGGCAGGAAGTGGGTATTGGGCCATCAATTTTCTGGTGTGGGCTCTGTTTGGTGTCCTCTGTTTTTCTGGATGTGTGGAATGCTGAGTTGCTCACTGTATCTACTCCAGATTTTTACCGTAGACCGGATGCTTCGTTTTTTTGTCCGTCGCGGTGTAGCCGCGAAAATGTGGGTCTATCTTCCCACGTCTTTGGCACTGTACTTGAACTCCGTATTTCCAACGTCTTTGGCGTCGATCTTGAGCTTCGTATTTCCTGCACACTTGCACAAAAACTAATCAAGAATAACAAGATGGTTTCTTTTACAAAGTATATTTTTTTTTCGTTTTTTTTTTATACTTACAAATTAACCCGAAATTACACAAGGAAATAAACTACCGTCTCCCCGGCAACGGCGCCGTTTGATTGTTAGGATACGTGCGTGTTCAAGTTTAGTTTAAAATACCGCAATCAAGACGGTTTCGCTTGTAGCTAGCCGGTTGAGTACGGGTCGTCCGCAGGGAGATGGGAATCTTTTTCTATGTGTTTTTCGACGAGTTAAGTCCGGTTGTTCAGATTTTGTTGTGGTTATCTAAGTGTTAAGTTGATATTTAAAGAGAGCTTGTTAGGGTTAGGATTAGGTTAGTTTGAGTTAGGAGTCTCCACATCTTTCGTTGCCCCACTTAATATCGGTGTTACGGTAATCGGCAACAACGGGGATTAGCACGACTAGGAAGGACTTTGCGAGTATAAGCTAGGCTTTCCAACGCATAAGTCTTCCTTTTGGTGCTTGTCCGTCCGTTCTTGGCTCTTATCCATAACCTCCGGTTAATTCAACCACAACCGGTCTCACTACGGAATCACCGCTATCATGTAGGATAGGGTGCCGTAAGGAGCGGATTGTGGTTCAATTAACGGGAGTCGATTCAAGTTGTTGGGCAAGGAAAGAGTGAGAGAGATTTCCTTCTCTCAAACTTCCCTTATCCTACCCTAACAAGTAAAGAACTACTCACACTTCATGATAGGAAAAACAAAACAACACAAAAGAGGAAGATAGAAAGAAGGAGATTAGAAGAATACGACTAACTGTTTGCGACCTCACCTTGGCGAGAATCGAGCGTAAGTATCATTGTCGTATGTAAGGATAAAGAAAAAAGAGAAGAAAGAAACGACAAAGAAATAACAACAACTACTTAACGAATTTAAAGTTGCAACAATTATAACAAGTAAAGAGAGAGACAAGCATGATAATAATAAAAATGGTCTTCTTTATTCATCACTCTTCACTCAAAAGCTCACTACAAGTTTAATGGAGAAGAGGTGAGAAGAGGAAGAAGAACAACACTAAAACTAGGCAAAATGAGAATACAAAATTAGACCCTTTCCTTCACAAAGTTCTGGGCTATTTATAGGCCAGAGAATGAAACCCTAGGGCAACCAACAGAACCCTGATGCAATGACCAAACTGCCCCTGAAAAGTCTCTGCCTGAACTGCCAGTACGGCCGCGGATCCGCCGCCTATAGCCCCCTATGGCCGCGGATCCGCGCCCCTATGGTGGTGTTAGGGTGTGGGCTTCTGGTGTTTTTCCTGGTCTCCTGTCCCCTCTTGTCTGGTGTGGGTATTTTCTGATAATTCATTCCTATTTCTTCCAGAATTTCTATTGAGCAAAGGTGGACTTTTTTGTGGAGATTTTGTCATGATTTGCCTCGAGCTCCGCGTAGATCTCTTGGATCTTGTGCTACCATTGAGCCTTGTGCATGAGAATGACATTGATTTGACCTTTTGTCTTCTTATTGATATCTGGCAGCATACGGACGAAGAGCGGAGACCGTGTTTTATCTGTGGTTGGCAAGAACCCGGATTATGTCGTGTTTTCCATGAATTTCACCGTTTTGGAACCGAGAACCTGTATTCTGCAATTGACTAGCAAACACGGCTCAAGAGTATCTACGGATATGCAATGTGATAAAAATTGGGCGGTATGAAAATGCAAAAATCTGATATGAACAGCAGTAGAGGATCTATCTTGCAACTTGTCTTCTGGAAGTTTAGGAGCGGTCTAGAGACTTGACCTAGGTGACCACTAGAATTAGGGTGGTGTGTGTATTTTTTGTGATTTGATTTTTCAAAAAATCGTATTTTTCAAAACAAACACCGACCAACTTTTCCCCTAATTATCACAACGCTGCCACTTGTGCTAAACCATTAGTGCAAGCTCGGCTGGACACGGGATTCTAGTGCCCGTCTTGTCCGCGTTTCCCCCATCGACCCCAAAGTCGGTATTTCTACATTTTCTTTTTCCCACCACCACCGCGATGGACGGATATCCATCACACTTTAACACCACTCTGCCACCGCCCGCAGGTGCGCAGAACCTTCCTCGTATTTCTCTCCAAGAGAGATGCTATCCTTCATGTGTTCCCCTTCCCACCTGTCTTTCTATACCACCTGCCAACGGGGAAAATTTTGAAATCAACCCCCAATTTATCAAACTGTTACCCAAATTTCACGGGCTCGAGTCTGAAGACGCATACGTTTTTATCTCCAAATTTGAAAACGTATGCGCAATGATTGGAATGTCACAACTGTCTTTGGATGCTCTGCGTTTACGTCTTCTCCCATTCACTTTGTGCGATTTAGCCGAGAAGTGGCTTTATAATACAACCGCACATTCTATTTCAAAATGGGATGAATTTGTTGCAGCATTCCTTAAGAAATTCTATCCCAATCACAAGACCAGCCGTGTTCGGAGCGAAATCTTCAAATTTACCCAACTTCCCAATGAACCATTTTGGAAATGCTTAGAACGGTTCAAGGATCTTCTTTTACAATGCCCTCATCACGGAATGCCCAGATGGGATTTGTGTCGAGTTATCTATGAGGGTATTAATTTCACAACTAAACAGATGCTTGAAACCATGTGTCATTGCCAATTCCTATCTAAAGATGATGGTGAAGCTTGGAAATATCTAGAAGATTTAGCTCAAAACACATTACAATGGGAAAGTGTTAGACCACCATCTAGGGATGATATCAATCAGCTCGATATTTCCGTCACAATGAGAGCCGAAATGGCCGCAATCCAAAAGAAACTCGATGCTCTAGAAAACATGTTCTCCTCAGCCTCCCTAAACCAATACACACTTCCCAAAACCGTGTGTGGTTGCTGTTCAAACCCATCATATTTGACGGAAGAATGTCCTTTGAATGTACCGTTTCAAGGTCACACTAATGCTGCATTTCAGCAAAGACCTGGAAACGATCCTTCTTCTTCCTCATATAATCAAGATTGGAGGAATCACCCTGATCTTTCTTGGATCCAACACCAAACTCAATACACGAATCCAAACCAGAATAACTTTCAATAGGTCCCTCTACAGCAACAGCAACCACCACAAATAAGTCAGCACCCCTTCCAACCACAAAATTTTCAAAACCTGGCCAACAACTTTGATCCTTTTTCTGCCGGAACCAATAACATCTCTGCACTTGAACAAACCATGAATTTGTTTCTGACAAGTTTCAAGCAATTTACGGTAAATTTTCAGTCTTCCATCGATAAAATCCAGAAAAACTCTGACTCCCAAAGTGAGAGTATTAAATTGATGGAAGCACAAATTGACCGTATAAATGCCGAAATGAGTGCTAGAGAGAAAGGGAATCTTCCATCCCAACCCCTACCTGATCCTGGACCTTCACATTACACTAATGTGAATGCACTTACCATGTTGAGATCTGAAAGAGTGCTAGACAATTATGTGGGTTAACAGATTGATGTTGAGGAATCAATTGAACCCCAGACTTCCACTTCCACTTCCACTCCTACTTCTACTTCTTACCCTATTTTGTCTAATTTACCTTCTTCTTCCGAGCCTATTCTCCGTTTTCCCAAAGGCTCGAAACCTCCACCCACTTCATCCTTTCCACCCCCACAACCTTCTCCACAAATATGGGACCCAACACTTATTGATAAAGCTCCATTTCCAGAAAGGTTGAGGCCCAGCAAACCGAATCACAAATGGAGAAGTTTATGGAAATGTTTAAGGAAGTTAACATCAACATCCCTCTCCTAGATGCTATCCAACAAGTTCTGTCCTATGCGAAAATTCTTAAGAACTTGTGCACTAGGAAGAGGAAGACTCAAGTGCCGAAAAAATTGTTCATGTCGAGTACTGTAAACACTGCTTTTCCCCAATAATTACCAAGGAAACGTAAAGACCCTGGCTGTCCTACTATTTCTATTTCTATTGGGGATAAACACATTAACCGTGCTCTACTTGACCTTGGCGCTAGTGTTAACTTGCTTTCATATTCAGTCTATGAGCAACTAGGTATCGGAGTGTTAAAGCCCTCGAAAATAACTCTACAGATGGCCGACCGATCAATCACCAAAGCTAGGGGTGAACTTGAGGATGTGTTGATAAAAATCAGGGAATTTGTATTCCCTGTGGACTTTATTGTACTTGATACACAGCCTGTAACAAATCCACGGAACCAAATTCCGGTGATTCTAGGTCGTCCCTTTTTGGCTAATTCCAACGCTGTAATCAACTGTAGAAACGGCTCTATGAACCTATCTTTTGGGAATAGGTCAATTGAGCTCAACATTTACAAGTTAGGAAGTCAACCCTCTGATCCTCATGCTCGAGTATATTCTATTGAATTAATGGATGTCGACAGCAACGAATTTAACGAGCCTCATGATACTGATCTAGACTCTTTTCATATGTTGTTGTTTGACCCAACTATGTATCATACACATACGGACTCTTCCACCGAGTTGTCCGGGTCAACAACTAACACTGATTATGAACTGTTTTTGGAGTCTGAAGATCACCCCGCGCTTTGTGATGACATTATTCTTCGGGGTATCGATGAGAGTTTTGAGGAAATCTTCGCTGATGAACTCGCATTTTTGAAAGACACGGGTGTTGAGAAGAATCATCTCCCAAACAAAGAAATTGAACCTCCATCCCTTCTTCTAGACTATAAAGAGAATACGAGTAATCTATCACAATCACTATGTCGTCTCTCCAAAACGAGACGCAAACACATTCCTTCACACCACTTAACTCTTCCCCACTTCTTCTTGGCTCTTTTCAACTTGTTCTTCCACCAACCGATGTACTACACTGATAAAATCTTTGAATGGTTGGTGTTGACCTTCGGTCTTTGCAAAGCTTGGTATCGACCACTTCTTATGATTTTCAAAAGATAAACATTGTTTAACTCAAGTTTAGGGGGGTGAATTTTTGGCTCTTGAAAATAACTGATGTTCTCAATATTGTGAGCCAAAAAAAAGTTTGGGGGAGGATTTTCATGATCATATTTATTGCCCCCGCTAATAAATTTTCCTCCCAAGCTTACAGGTTTTTTGAGGTTTAGCAGAAGACAACAGTGAGGACACTGTTGAAAACAAGTTTGGGGGAGGTTTGTGCTTATTTGCGCATCATTTGCATCATACTTTGCATAAGCACAAAACATATAAAAAAAATGAAAATATAAAAAAACAATTGTACATAAATAAGATAATAAAAGATTAGATAGTGAAAAATTACATCCAAAAGATCGGAAAAATTTAAGAAAACCAAAAAAATTAGAAGTTTTCTTAAACGAACTAGTAATAAGTAGTTATGAGCCGTTGTCCCAAGGGTTAGTAAGATGAAGGAAGTCCCTAATCTGAGGATAAAAATAAGTCTGAAAAATAGTTCCTATTCTGGAAGCCAAACATTTGAACGTTGACACTCTACTATTCGCACTTACACACGTCTTGAAACTCGGGATAGTAGTGGATACCTTGAAATGCTCTTGTCTAAAAGCCAAAGTATAAAAGAAGAAAATGAATAAAAAATGAAAAATGGTGAAGAAAAATGAACACTGGTTTTGTTATCGCCAAGGCAGCAATAAAAAAATATACCGAGAGTACTTCATCACCTAGTGCCTTAGACCAACTGGTCTGGGAGTCACTGCTAAGCCTTAGGGGGTGCAAGACGAAGAAAATATACCTAATAAGTAAGCACGTGAGTAATCGGTCGGTTAGTATCTCAAGAAGTATTAACGTTCGCATGAAAATGTGTGAGCAAATCTATATATTCATCAAATTAAAAAGTACTGGGGTAGATGGACAAGAGTATGATAGCTTGAATTGAATTCTCCGGGTGTAGGGATGTCTTTTACACACACGTAAGGTTATATGATCGATGTTTAGAAGAAAAGTAGGAATGAAGAATAAAGACGATATTTTATTGAGAGATGGGGTGATTTCTAACATTTTTTCATGACTATTAAGATAGGGCTCATGACAACCGAAAAGCTAGTGTAGTTGGAAACTCTAATTTTCAAAGTCTTTCTTTTACAATTCTTATCTTTATATGTAACTTTCACGGTCTTCATTTTATTATTGGATTTTGTGGGTGCAATCCGCTGAAAACCCTCAGGAGACAACACTCCTCCTACTAGGGACACCTAGAGGTTTAAAGGCTTGTTGCACGTGCTCAGTGCAATCATGTTGCCTACGAAAGTGTGCTAGTTAGTTTTTCTTTTTCTTATATTTTCTCCTTCTCTTTCTAATAAAACAGTTTGCTCGAGACGACCAAAAATAAGTTTGGGGGAATTTGATCATTCGAAAATATTGCATTTTTAACACATCAATTTACCTACTATTTGCAATCATCTAAAGGTGTTCGGTATGAATATAGCACATATTAGCAAATTGTCTGTAAAATACCAAATAACATGCGTTATATATTATAACCGGCATTTTGAGTGAAATTGAGTGTTTATCATTGCACGCATGATTTTTTGTATAGCGCAACACTTGTCTCGAGAATCTGTACAGGAAATTCCAGGAAAAGAGCCGAAACTGCTAAAAGTGCTGATAAAAATACGCCAAGTCCAAGACTTGTAATCTGGCAGTGACCAAGAAAGTGTAAAAATATTCCAGACATAAAATAAAGGCCCATAGGTCCTATTCTGGAAGCCAAACATTGGCGGCGGATCCGCGGCCACATCAGTATGACGTCAGCAGTTCTTCATTTCAGGCTTCTCCTTCCAAGTTCCAAACTCATTCAAGCCAATGTAAATTCCATAGATCTCCAGAAGCTTCTGTCCGAATAGCCAAGCTTCTTGTACAAGCTAAAAACCTTCAAGCTTCTCAAATAAGCTAGCTCAACCTAGAAGCTTCTTCCTAACAACCAAGCTTATCAAGGAAGATAGCTAACTAACTAACTCTAGAAGCTTCTACTCAACTACCAAGCTTGCAAGTGAAGCTAAACTAAACCTAGCTTATAAAGGAAGCTAATCCTAATCAAGCTTCTAGGGGAAGCTAAAGAAAGCTATAGAAGGGGACCCAAGGGCTTCATTCTAGGTTGTTGAATTTGGAGGGAAAAATTGTAGATCCAAATCAAATCTAAATCAAATTGAGTGACACAATTTGATCCAAATCAAGATCTATCGAGTGCCGAGACAAAGCAAGCATCCATCGAGCCTTTTTGAAGCAACGCTGATCTTCATCCGAGCAAGTGATCCACGGCGATCCGCGAATCACGAAGACGATGCGAAGCTAGTTCGACGATCGAGTTCTCTCCTCAATTCTTGTAGTCTTTGAGTGAATTGTAACGAAACGTTGAATAATAAAAGGTGAAAATTCTTGATCTTGCTTTTCTTTACATTTGAGCATTATGATGAGTTTTCAATTCTTGATTGTTTTCTTTTTCATGATGTTTGAGTGAAAACTCCGTTTGTGGAGGAATCGAGAAAATAGGTAGAAGATGATGACTAAATTCTTGAACGATTCTTAAGTCTTATGAGTTTTGTAAACTTTAGGAAATTGAATGATCGACAACCTACTTTCGAGCGAGAAGCTTTCTTGAATGTTTTCTCTTTAAATTAAAGATCAACGCTTGATGATTGAATTTCCTAGAGGCTAGAATTTGAATGCTAATCAACGAAAGGACAAGGGATAGAAGGAGAAACCCTAGTTTCTTCAATAGATCCCTAATCCTCGTTGATCGTCATCGATCTAGCAACAAATCATCAATAGATAAGAATTTGTAATCATAATTCTTCATCATCACTATCAATTGGATCGATTCCTACAAGCCTCTTTATAAATCTTGATAATTCATTCCATTTGGACATCTTCTTGAACTTTATTGATTCTTGATTTTAGATCTAGTTTTTTACGATTCTTGAAACTAAATTTCAAAATTCTTGAATCAATTTTCTTGCAATTTTTATTTTATCTTTTCATTTCGATTCATCTAAAACAAAATCGATCAAAACACACATCTCTGTGGACGATCCGTATTCATTAACGCGCTACATCGACACCGTTAATTAATTGCGGTATAAATTTTTTTGTTGTGATTAAAAATTTTCCATACACACGAAGAACGATCAATCAGAACTTTTCCAACAAACCGCCCCTCCATTTAGGGTAAAGACAAATCCCGAGTGCGACTTAGAGTCGTCCTTATCACTTTGGAAGCTTGAATCGGTAAAGGAATCCACCTGGAGTTTTCCGTTACCATACACCAAGAACATCTCCTTAGTCCTTCGCAAGTACTTGAGAATGTTCTTCACAGCTGTCCAGTGACTCTCTCCAGGATCTGCTTGATACCTACTCACTACACTTAGTGAGTATGCTACATCGGGTCTGGTACATAGCATCGCATACATGATAGAGCCTACTGCCGAAGCATAGGGTATCTCTTGCATGCGAGCTCTCTCCAAATCAGTCTTGGGAGACATCTCTTTGGAGAGAGTGAGTCCAGAGATCGTGGGTTGGTTACCACGCTTGGATTCTTCCATACTAAACCTCTTTAGTATGGTGTCAATGTACCTGGATTGGGACAATCCCAGTATCCGTTTAGATCTATCTCTATAGATCTTGATTCCCAAAATACAGGAGGCATCGCCTAGATCTTTCATTGAGAATCTATGTGATAAGAAGAGCTTGACCGAGTGCAGCATAGGAACATCATTTCTTATCAAGAGTATGTCATCCCCGTACAATACAAGGAAGACGACCTTACTCTCTGCAGCCTTCTTGTATATACAAGGTTCATCTACGTTTTTGATGAAGTCAAACTCTTTGACTACAACATCAAAACAGATGTTCCAACTCCGCGATGCCTGCTTTAACCCGTAGATGGATTTAAGTAGCTTGCATACCTTTCCGCTGCTCCCACTATCTACGAAGCCCTCTGGCTGAGTCATGTACTCGCACTCTTCTAAATCACCATTTAGAAAGGCGGTCTTAACATCCATCTGCCAGATTTCGTAGTCATGGTATGCGGCAATGGCAAGTAGGATCCGGATGGACTTAAGCATAGCCACTGGAAAAAAGGTTTCGTCATAATCCACACCTGGTCGTTAACGAAAACCCTTTGCAACAAGTCTAGCTTTGAAAGTCTCCACTTTTCCATCTACACCAAGTTTCTTCTTAAAGATCCACTTGCTCCCAATAGGTTTTACCCCTTCAGGAGCAACTTCCAAAGTCCATACTTTGTTGGTGTACATGGATTCCATCTCAGATCGCATTGCATCCAGCCATTTCACAGAGTCTCCACTCGTGATGGCCTACTCGAAGCTAGTCGGGTCATCATCTTCTATGATGCAATCCTCGCTCCCACCATCTACGAGAAAACCGTAGTATCTCTCAGGTGAATAAGAAACCCTAATAGATCGGCGGAGAGGCTGGGGTTCGTTGGGAACTACTGAATCATCTGGTTCCACTAAATCTTCAGTTGTAGTTTGTGGTGCTGGAACTTCTTCCAGCTCTACCTCATTGCCACTAATTTCTTTTGCAAGAAATTTCTTTTCTGAAAAGGTGGCATGTTGAGCAACAAACACCTTTTGCTCCTCACTGTGGTAGAAAAAGTATCCATAAGAGTTCTTTGGATATCCCACAAACTTGCAGAGAACTGATCGTGCCTCGAGTTTGTCTGGATTTTGCCTTTTGACATAGGCCGTACAACCCCATATCTTAACTCATTTAAGATATGGTCTCTTTCCACTCCATATCTCATATGGTGTGGTAGGTACAGATTTAGACGGAACTTGATTCAATAGGTATGCCGCTGTCTCAAGAGCATAACACCAGAAGGAAATAGGTAACTCAGCAGTGCTCATCATAGAGCGCACCATATCTAATAGGGTGCGATTCCTCCGCTCCGATACACCGTTGTGCAGTGGTGTATAAGGAAGAGTAAGCTGAGAGAATCCCATTCTCTTTTAGATAGTCTAGGAACTCAGTGCTCAAGTATTCTCCTCCTCGATCAGATCGAAGGATCTTAATACTTTTGCCCGTTTGGTTCTCTACTTCGTTCTTATATTCTCTGAATTTCTCAAAAGCTTCAAACTTGTGTTTCAACAGGAATACATGTCCGTATCTTGAGAAATTGTCAGTGAATGTAATGAAGTACGAGAAACCATTCCTGGCATGTGTAGACATAAGACCACATACATCACTATGTATCAGCCCTAAGAGTTCCGTAACTCTTTCTCCGTGTCCACTAAACGGAGTTTTGGTCATCTAGCCTTTGAGACATGACTGGCAAGTATCATAAGATGAAAATTCGAACGGATTCAAATATCCATCCTTATGTAACTTGGCTAGCCGTGTCGCATTGATATGACCTAGTCTATAATGCCACTCTTCCTCTTGTGTGTGTTTTGTACATTAAATACTGTAGTTTGGTTGAAAACGTATATGCCATTATTTAACGATCCTGATCCAATCAACTTTTGATTTAAGAATATGTTCATAACATTATCCTGTACTACAAAATTATATCCTTCTTTACTCAATAAAGAAACCGATATAAGATTGCATATCAGGGTCGGAATGTAATAGCATTCGTTCAGAACCAATATATTACCATTTGGTAATACAAGGTGATATTCGCCAACTGCTTTGGCTGTAACATTTACACCATTCCCTACTCTTACGGAATGATCACCCTCTCCCAGTTCCCTACCTTTTCATAGCCCATGTAACATATTACATATGTGGGATTCTGATCCGGTATCTAATACCCAGGACGTAGAGTGAACTGAGAAACAGTTCTCGATAACTAACACACCTGAAGAAGATGCATCTACATGCTTATTCTTCGTTTGGGTGGCGTGAGAATCCAGATATTCTCCTATTCCCTGCTCAGTCTTATAACACTTATAAGAAAGAACGGGACCAACATTCCTCTGCTCAGTATAATAAGCGGGTTCAGTCAATACATCCATATTATTATCTTTATTAAGGCCTGACAGGGTCGCTACCTGGAGAGAGAGAGAAGAAAACACTTTAGCGTATGCTCTTGCAAGATTAGATTGGTTATTATCTTATCTAATCAGGATGGCTCCCACTGTTTTCATCAAATCTTCCTTCAAACCCTAACAGGAAAGATTAGCCGGGATTAATTACACCTTACAAGTTCGCCAATCTTTCAGCCAGGCCAGTGTTGGTACTTTGAGGGAGGTTCCCCGTGCTTTCGTACGGACCTAATTAAAATAAACCTCGTTTTTCCAGAGGCATAACCCCGTTAACACCTTTCTAGTCACCTACTTGATCGGCTAATTGTCCTGTGTAAAATTCTCTCAGGAGTAACTCTTACTCGTGGGGTATCAGGATCCATCTATCTCATAAAAGGTATGCAATCTCATTGCAAATTTTAACACTTGAAATTCCCGATAATATTTTGCCCCCAGCGATCTATGACCTTGACAAGGTCAACAAACCATAAATCGCAAGTCAAGTTCAACCCGTCATTTCCCGATTAAATTAAACCCACCCGCATAACCCTTGACAAAGTCAACAAGGCCGTACAAATACCCTAATCCAATCACATCTAATGTTTTAGCGGATAAATACTAATTAGCTACCGTACACTGCGCCTTGACATGGTCAACAAACGCAGCACAAATACTAAGTAGGATTTATCTGAAATTACGGAGGGCTACGCAGGTTTTTCAGAAAACCTTTTGCGTAAAGACTTGATATCGTTGTAGAAACAGGTGATTTTGAAAAGGAGTGTTTTTGAGGCTTTTCTAGTTTCGCTAAAGAGGTCACTCCCGGTGAAGGGATCACGGCTCTTTCCTTATCGAATAAGGTGCAGGATATTTCACAAATACCGCGGTGCAAAGCAAGAACTATAGAAGCAATCAAAAACTAAACCGTGAGTTTGTAGCATCTGCCAGTTTTGCTAAAGAGGTCACTCCCGATGAAGGGATCTCGGCTCTTTCCTCATCGAATAAGGTGCAGGGTATATCATATATACCGCTGTGCAATGCAAAAACTGTAGCTACCCTTTTTAGAAAATTTGATTCTACAACATCTTTTAGGTTTCTTTTCTTTTATTTTATTAATCTCATTAATAAATCCCATCATTTATGCTTCCTAAGCATCACAGAAGAAACGAAAATACAACATATATGCCATCCGCATTCGCCACAATGTTCCGTTATGCACCGTTAGGTTACTTAACTAATAGCATACCGGGACGGGACTAGCGCGGGTGCTAAACATAAGCAACGTTTATTATATATCATATATACAATAATAAAGCATCCGTCTCACGCATATAATATAATCACATCACAGTATATCTGCAGCAGAAGAAAACATATGAAATATTGGATATATTAGGAGGTCCGTGTTTTATTTTGAGCCTGTATAAAACACGGATTCCACGGTCGTGATGAATAGCCAAACCTACATCCCTAGACCCCTATGAGAGCGGCAAGTAGCACTGTCAATTCTAGGGTTAGGAGACCCGGTCTCGACTCCTCGAGATGGCCTCCCACTGGACCCTAGAACCCGGTTACTTATGCTCCCCTCCTTGGGTCTATCCTAATGCGGAAAAGTAAATAATATATGTATGCCCTAGAGGCCATTGCTATACATAGGATGTATATTGTAGTGGATGCTGGGACATATATAGGGAGGACTTTCTTGCTCGACATGCTAGTATGCTATCTGGTTACTCTTTACCTTAACGTGTATACTGATTGTCTCTCTGTTACATGTTGGTAAAGCCCTTAGGATGTGTACTTGATTACCTGGACTATGATGCGGATCATACTAGTGGGGACATGGTAGTCCATAAGTATATCCTTCAAAGTCCCTAGTCGTGGGTATATCGAGATGGGGCATCGATATACCAGAGTAGACTAGCGTATACCTTCTCGACCCATACAGATGGGCGATGGATGATCCCATATCCATTGGTGTTTGACATCGGAGATGATATACGGGTGCTCAGTGGAGACTGGGTACACTGGACGGACTCGCCGAGAACTCCCAGATGGTATTATACCTTATGTCAGATGGCAGTTCTCTGGTGACACTGGTACAGAGTAGTCTGTTGACCCGAGATCGTCATAGAGTCTTGTGTGGTTCCCACTGTGCTTTGATTTCCACCTTACCACGTCCAAGAGGGCGTGCAAAATGGTGGTTTTTAGGTACAGTCCCGAATCACATGGAGGCAATGAGCGATAGGAGGGGATTCGTCTCTCCCGGTATAGGGAGTTGATGTTACGCTGTGTTCGATTGGCTATAACCGGAAATCCCTGGCCAGGGTTGCTGAGATTTACTGGTAAGAGTTACCAGTAGTTTCTCGAACTGTTATAGACCTCATATCGACACGACTTATCGAGCTATTGGGGTCTGACGTTTACCACCCCTAGGCGAGATATGCGACATATCAGACGACGAGACCGGACTGTACGGTAAGTGTTACTGGTTAGATTCACAGGAGTATGAGCGGGCTTGCTCGTCGATCTTCTGATTGCTCAATACCCGGGTGGCCGTTACGTTTAGCAGACCGCTTGCGGCTTGTGGGTGTTTGATATGATCATCATCTGCTGCCGGCGTATTGACGAGTCTTTAGAGTCCTACACAGAGGTTTCCTGGCTCAAGCGAAACGAAATAGGAGCGCATATGAGATATGTGCGGGACCGAGAATAATACCAGTATGTGATACTGTATTTGATTCTCGCGATTTGTAACATTGATCGGTTATATGCGATATAGCCAGGTTATCGGATCAAGTGTTGATTTGATAAGTTGTTACTATTGATATTAGTCGGTTATATGCGATATGACCTGATCGTTAAATCAAGTGTTGATTTAATGATTTAATGTATAATTATATATTTGATATATTACTTTGCATTAACTAATATTGGTTCACTTTAAATGGATTTTCTCACTTGATTTACACAAGTTGTATATGTGATATACTTTTGTGCACTTGTTTGTATCATGTTTGATGATACATGATAGTTTGTGTGTATGATTAAACCATGGTTGTGTTAATGGTTAGGGTTTTGTTTATTTACTTATTCATTTATTTATTTATTCATTTTGAAAGATAAATAAAATGGTGGCTTATTTTGTTTCTTTCATGAAACTTCATGAAGTGTTGAAAGCTTGACCATTTTGTTTGTTTCCATTAACCTAACCATTAAACCTAACCATGGTTTATTCTCTACACCTAACTATGGTTGCCATTATGATAAGTATCATATTATTTCTTATTTTAGAAATACTCATCATATTCTTTTCTTCTTCTTCTTCTTCATCAACAAGAAGAAAAACTTTCAACCTTTAATGGCAACTTGAGAAAAAGAGTGAGAAATCCAATTCTAAAGTGAACCCACTTCCTATTTCTTCATCCTCTACCACTTGCCAAGTAGTATAGGGTGTTTTCTTCACAAGTTTCATGACTTGGTGAAGTTGGAGCTTGATCTTGTGTTGCCTCGACGTAGATCATCTTCGGCATCGAAGTCGACGACCTAGCCCGCCCATTTCTCCGATGAAGCCGACGCTAGAGCCCGGGATCCGATGATCACAGCGAGGGGACTTCATCACGGAGCTATGGAGGTGGAGGACCGGATCTACAAAGGTTGTATTTCCGTTCACTTAGTTAAGTTGTTAACTAGTTGCATGTTTCGCCTAAAATCTAGTTAACGATCCGTATTAGGGTTTCTCGGCACTTATAAAATTTGAAATTGGCATGGTTGATGCCTTATGAGACCTCATTAGTGTGCCTAGGAACCCTACAGAAGCCGGTAATACACCACATACTACGCTTACGGTCACAGAAAAGAAAATGAAAAACTACAACGTTTGGAATCCATAATCTCCTTAGACATCGTAAACCCGAAATATCATATATTACAGATCTCATACCTAACTATATGAATTCCACATATTGTATCACATTACAGAATATCATGACGATGTTTAACGTTTCGATCGAATCAACATACACTCACAAATTACCCCCGTGAGCTCAACACTTGAGCAAAGTTGAAATACTCTAAAACCGTGCCACAGTGTCCATGGACCAGCCGTAGAAAGAGTTAACCAACGTCTCACCTATGACACCACGGAACTACGGCAAACCCGAAGGTTCGTTCGCGGTTCCGTGGGCATAGAATCGAATTAAGGTCATTATGTCTTCTAGGGGGTCTATAGGGGTACTTGCACGATTTAACGAATATAATCAACTTCGGAAAATTACAACACTTGGAAATTTCAGCGGGGTACAAAATGCGGTGTGCGAAGTTCGATCGAACTGCTAAAAATAGTCAAGGTTACCATTACAGTGTTAAAATATACGACTACGAAGCACTACGAATTAGCCCCAAGTCAAACAGATCATCACATGAAAATTAGGCTAAATAAACTGTTAGTGTATATGCCCTAGAGGCCATTACTGTATCATACTAGCTTGTATATTACTTAATGGAAGCTTGGGATATTCACAGTTGTATTGACAGTCTTGCTCAAAATGGTAGTATGCTACTTGGTTTGTCTCTACTTCAATATGTGCATGTGTTTCTTTTAGCATATCGCTTATATACATATTAGTAGAGCCCTTAGGATCTTTGCTTGATTACCAGCGTTGTGATGGCAGTCATACTCGTGGGGGCTGGGTAATCCATAAGCACATCCTTATACAGATCCCTAGTCGTAGGACTATCGAGACAGGGCATCGATACTCCGGAATAGACTAGCGTATGCGCTTCTCATCCCAGCGGGGGAGACGGTCTGTCCCACAGCCGTCAGTACGTCGTACTTGAGATAGTATGCGGGTGCTCGTTAGGTTACGAGTACACTGGACAGGACTTGTCGGGAACTGTTGGTTGGTATTATACCTATCGTCAGTTATCAGTTCTCAGGTGACATGAGTACAGCTTAGTCCGCCGACTTGACACTGTCACTTCGCCTCGAGTGTGTTCCCACTGTACTTAGATTACTACCCTACCATGGCTCAAAGGAGTCATGCAAACAGGTAGTAGTTGGGTGCAGTCCCGAAGCACTTGGAGGCAGTGACGGTTAGACAGGATTCGTCTCTCCCGGTATTGGGGGTTGACATCGCGCTGTGTCTAGGAGAGCCATTACACGAGTAGTCCCTGGTCAGGGCAAGCGAGATATACTGGTAGGTTTCCAGTGTTATCTCAGGGTGTTCTGGGCTTCACTCCGACACGACTTGTACCGCTATTAGGGGACTGACGTTTACCGCCCCCTTAGGCCCGCCATGCGATGTATCAGACGAACGGACCGGACTGTACGGAGATTGTCACATACAGGCTCAGTAGGAGTTCGGATGGGTTTACCTCACCGGCCTTCTTATCGACATCTACCTGGGGACCGTTACGTACAGCTAGTGCCGCTTGCGGTCTGTGGTTAAACCCACTGCCAGCGTAGTGTCGAGTCTTTAGAGTCCCACACAGAGAGTTTCCCTGCACTGAGCGAAACGTATAGAGGCCGTATGGTTTTACGGCAGGGCTATGATCACTTACGCGCACTTGTGTGCGTATGCTGTTCGGGCAGGCAATACCAGTGGGCTTTGGTTTAAGCCAGATCCTAATATTGCACGGATGGATTTGATTTGTCTTCTGTGCATCCGCATTCTACGGAAAGCGGATGCGGGTGTGTATGTTGGAGATAGTGCCCTCAGAGTCAATTATTAGGTCACAGGTACGTGATTGCAATGATTGATGGAGGACCAATCCCGGTAGGACAGTCTTACTCGAGATGATAGTATGCTATCTGGTTTACCTTTATCATCGTGTACTGTTTTAGGTGACCTGACAAGTTGCTATTACACGTTGATAGAGCCCCTAGGATTCTTGCTTGACCACCAGCAGTATGAGGGCGATCATATAAGTGGGAGCTGGGGGTCTATAAGCATATCCTTAAAAGGTCCCTAGTCGTGAGAGTTTCGAGACAGGGCATCGATTCTCCATAGTAGACTAGTGTATACAGTCGAGACCCCGACGAGGGGCGGTGGCCGGTCTCGCAAGCCATTGGTGTCAGTTGGATCACCTAAGATGTATACAGGTGCTCATTGGGTTATGAGTACACCGGACAGGACTCGCCGGGAACATGCTAGTTGGTCATATACCAGACGTCAGATGGAAGTTCCCTGGTGACATGTGTGCAGGTTAGTTCATCGACCTGGGGATCGTCATTTGTCTCGTGTGAGTTCCCACTGTACTTTGATTACTACCCTACCACGGCTCAAAGGAGTCGTGCAAACAGGTTTTAGTTGGGTACAGTCCCGAGCCACATGGAGGCAGTGAGCGTATCTTCAGGGGTTCGTCTCTCCCGGTATTGGGGGTGAGGTCGTGCTGTGTCTAGGAGAGCCATTACACGAAGCCCTCGGCCGAGGCAAGGAGATTTACTGGTAGGTATTCCAGTAGTATCTCAGGGTGTTCTGGGCTACACTCCGACACGACTTGTACCGCTTTTGGGGGTCTGACTTTTACCAACCCCCTAGGCCCGCCATGCGATGCTCATAGACGAACGGACCGGACTGTACGGATATTGTCACTGACAGGCTCAGTAGGGTTGTCAGGCTGAGTTCGCTCACAGACGTCCCTTTTAGTCAATACCTGGTAGCCCGTTACGTATTGGCTTATACCTCTGACGTGCTAGTGGTTAAATCCACAACCAAGGTGTTGACGAGTCTTTAGAGTCCCCCACATTCTGTTACTCAGCTTTCGGGCGAAAGGTTGTAGAGGCCGTATGGAGATATGGCAAGGTCCGATCAGATACGTGCGGTATTGCACGGATCCGGATCGGACAGTTTGTACTATAGGCCGTATGGTTATATGGCAGGGTTCGATCAGATACGTGCGGTATTGCACGGATCAGGATCGAACGGATATTACTAGCCGGCTTTGGTATAAGCCGGATCCTAGTATAGTACAGTGTAGACTTTGTCTCATTGCATTTGTATTTCGGTCGAAATACAAATGCGGGTGTGTATGCACAGTATCGGGGTTTTTCTGTAATTTATTACGGGACCAGTTTTCTGGAGTTGCCAGTTTGCTTTTCGTTTCGGCCGATTTCCTTTGTATCGTTCATTGGCCGAAGGTTGGTGGAGGAGGGTTTATTTGCATTGTTGCAAATAGGCATTAGTGGAGGGGGTTCTTTGCATCTTGTTGCATCATGATGGCTTTCATGATGTGCACCATCCTTTGACTTGATTTCTTCATGATGGCATGACTTTTTGAGTCATCATGGTTCATGATGGTTGGACTTTGTGAGGTGATGATGGTGGTGTTGAGTGTTGAGTTTACCTTGTGATCATTCCCTTTTGCATGATAGACTTTCCTCTCTCTCTCTCTTGTTTTTGATATGAGAATGACTCTCTCATTTTTGGCAACCATCTCATTCTTCCCCTCCCCTCTCTAGCATGGCCGGCCACTTCACAAGTGGGCTGTCCAAAAAAAAATGGGTGGGTTATTTTTGGTTCATATCATGCTCCAAAATACCCCAAGCTCCTTCACACTTGTTCTTGCTTCATTCCTCCACCAAATGGCAATTCCACAACCCCAAAGTGAGACTTGAGGACTACACATTCTACAGCGAATCTTGGGCACGTCGAGTAGCCGGCTTCGTGCCCGAGTTGCCTCGGCATTGAGGTGGGAGCCCGTAAAAGAAGTAGGCGATGTGGTGCACTTCCGGCGACGAGGAGGAGACGGGACATTCCGCAGGAGATCGGGACGACGACGAGAAGACCGGAGGACTCGGATCTGTCGGTATATCTCTCTTCCCTTTCTTGTAGTTAGCTAGGACTAGTTAGTGGTTCGATCCGGGTATTAGTGCGCGGCGGTTTGCCAGTTCAAGAAAAATTAAAGTTTATCACCGCTTCCGCATTTGGCCGTCGGATTGACGGCCGGGGCGCCGCCGTGCACTTACAGTGTATGCACAGTTTTGAGGAGCGATGAAGGAGGAGGTGCCCCATTAGGGTTTTGGCAGTTGGTTCGGCCAAAACCGTAATGTGGCACACTCATTAGGGTTTTGACAATTCGTTTGGTCAGAACCATTATGAGCCGGAGACATTGTTTACTAATCCTTTTAGTGATAGTTTAGTGATGGCTAATTGCATTGACCATTTGACCACTTAGACCTCTTTTGACTTTGTTGACCCGTTGACCGTGTTGACCATTGACCTTCAAGAGAGATCTACACTCTTCTTTCATTTTCTTTTTAATTCTTGAGTTATGATAATGGTCAATTCAATGTGCCATCAACTTTATCATGATAGGATTAGTAATGATGATTTTAGTGTATTATTGCAACCATGGTTCATTTCATTAGGGTTAATCTTTTCATTATTCTCTTCTCATTCTCTCTCTTGAAGTGAGAAGAAAAAGAAAAGCTCCATGGTTGCTAAGTTTCTCCTTCTCCTTCCTCCTCTTGATCTCATCTTTTGATCTCATGTGTTGAGAGAAAAAGATCCCACAAAGACAAACACATCCATGCATCTCCTCTACACATCCTAGGGCTTCTTGATTAGCAATCTCTTTGCCCTAGTTGCCTCGGCTCGAGGTAGAGCTCGGTGTACATCTCTCGGGTGGATCGTCTTCGACTCAAGAAGGCCGCGGAGGTGCCCAAGGTCCGGATCGACGCTTGGAGCTTGGATGGACGAGCGGGACAGCGGAATGAAGACCCGAAGGACCGATTCCGTGAGGTATACTTTCTACAGCATAGTAGTTAAAACCTCTAGTAGTTTACTAGTTTCTAGTTTAGCCAAGATCCTTGCTTTTGAGTCCATGTTGCCTTGAGCCAAAATTATTGTTTTTCGCCGTTTCCGCCTCCCCGTAAGAACCGGGATGAGCAACGTGGACTTACATAAACAATACTAGGAAACCCAAAATGGAGTCAAATGAGCACAGGAGCAATACGGAAGCCAGAGGAGGTGGTGGGGCCGGCCTGGCCGGAATTTCCTCTAGGGTGGCCGGTCCAAAACCGAGGACCCCCCTACCCCGTATTTCACCTGTGTTCATATTTTTCTCCGGAGACCATTCTACACTCGTTTGAAAAAAATTTATGGGACTTTTTACAAAATTTCCAGAGATCAAGAATAGGGTTTCTAAATACTGTATTTCGGAGTGGATTTCGTTTTCGTAATTGTTATAACACCGTATCTAGAATTCTAATTTGTCTCTGATACCACTGTTGGGTTACCCTTGCACCTAGTCTAGGGTTTGGTAGCATCACTCATGCCATTTTAAAATTTAGAGAGGTGCAAAGCTAACTAACCATGAATCTTGCTAGAATTTCTAGGGTAACAAATATTGTATCACATACAAAGAAGTAAAGAGATAGAGATTACAACTTTTGTAGTCCGTTCCTTCGCTTCATAAGCTCCGTGTTGAGGTCCCTTCGCTGCGATCATCATGAACTCCAACTCTCGAGTGGCTCCATGAGGTAAATGAGACACCTTGCTTGTAGTCTTCATGATTTAAGATGATCTACCTTGAAGAATCTCTAACCCAAGCTTATACATCACTAAACAACTTCTTAGAGAAGTGAACACCCTAATCTAAATGGCTAGAATAGATAAGGATGATGAAGTAGGAATTTTGCTCTCTTTTGTTTTCAAATTCTCACACTTATTCATTACAAATGAAAAGCTAGTGAAGGTTTTCTTTCAAGAGAATGAAGAAGAAGAAAATGCTAATCCTTTTGTGATGAATAATGAATTATTATTGTGGTTACAATTGCAACCCTTGGTTAAGAATGAAAGGCTTAACCCATATAGAGAATAAATCATAGATAAAGGGTTTGGGTTTGGTTAATAAATATCTTCACAAAATATCAAAGCAAAAGGCAAAAAAAAGCTTCATGAAGCTTCATGAAAAAGCTAACCCAAATCCAAACCCTAACTTATTTAAACTCCACAAAACATGTTGCATTTGTAACCCTAACTTGTTACAATATTATATATCACATATATAATATATTTTTGTAACAAAAGAAAATAATACAATTAACATATATCGCATATATATCAATGTATTATCCGGTGAGAAAATGAATCAATAAAGCTAGCTTATATTAGTTAACGTAATGTAATATATCACATATATAATTATACATCGAATCAACACTTGATCCGACAATCCAGCTAACATGTACCGATTCATCGAATCAACACTTGATCCGATGACCCGGCTATATCACATATACCCGGCCGATATCATATATCGCGAGAATAGAATACGGTATCTCATATCGTAATATTCTCGGTCCCGCACATATCACATATGTGCTCTTACTCCGCTTTGCCTAAGCTAGAAAACTTCTGTGTAGGACTCTCAAGAATCGTCAATACGCCGGCAGTAGGTGATGATCATATCAAACACCCACAAGCTGCAAGCGGTCAGCTAAACGTAACAGCCACCCAGGTATTGAACGATCAGCAGATCAAAAAGCAAGCCTGTACATTCTCCTGTAAATCCAATCAGTAACACTACCGTACAGTCCGGTCTCTTCGTCTTATATGTCGCGTATCCAGTCTAGGGGTGGTAAATGTCAGACCCCGGTAACCGATAAGTCGTGTCGATGTGAGGCTCATAACAGGTCGAGAAACTACTGATAACTCTTACCAGCAGCACTCCATATCAGCCCTAGCCAGGGACTTCCAGTTATAGCCAATCGAACACAGCACAACATCAACTCCCTATACTGGGAGAGACGAAACCGCTCCTATCGCTCATTGCCTCCATGTGATTCGGGACTGTACCCAAAAGCCACCATTTTGCACGCCCTCTTGGACGTGGTAAGGTGGAAATCAAAGCACAGTAGGAATCACATAAGACTCTATGACGATCTCGGGTCTACAGACTAACCTGTACCAGTGTCACCGGAGAACTGCCATCTGACGTGTGGTATATCACCATCAGGGAGTTCTCGGCGAGTCCGTCCAGTGTACCTAGTCTCCACTGAGCACCCGTACACCATCCTTGATGCCAAACACCGATGGATATGGGATCATCCATCGCCCATCATATGGGACAAGATGCGTATACGCTAGTCTACTCTGGTGTATCGATGCCCTGTCTCGATATACCCTCGACTAGGAACAGTTATAGGATGTACTCATCGACTACCATGGCCCCACTAGTATGATCTCATCATAGTCCCAGCAGTCGAGTACAGATCCTAAGGGCTTTATCAACATGTGAGAGCAAGACGGTAAACCAATACAAGTCAACATGTTAAGACAAAGTGAAACCAAATAGCATACTATCATGTCGAGCAAGAAAGTCCTCTCTATATATTTCCAAGCATCCACTATAATATACATCATTTGTACAACAATGGCCTCTAGGGCATATATATAACTAACATAAATAAATAAATAAAAAGCCGAAATGATGGGGCGACTCGCAATAAAAAATCAACGGTTAAAATAAAGATGAAAATAAAACCGAAATGATCGGGCAACCGCGAATAAATAGCCGAAATGATAGGGCAATCGCGACCTTCACGATAAGAAAAACTGAAATAAGAGAGCAATCGCGGTAAAAAAAAACCTCCAAATGGCGAATGATGAGTCACTCCTAGTACTATATTCCAGTGCAGCGATGCAAACGCAAACCAAAATCCATATCCCAATGGCGAATGATGAGTCGCTCCTGGTACCAAATTCCAGTGCAGCGATGCAGACGCCAACCAAAATCCAATTTCCCAAAATTCTACCAGCCCTACGGTTGGTCCCCGAACTGACTACTGTATACAATCCACGGGCTTAAATAATTCTCATCACACCCATGACTCACCACAGTCACCAGCCACGTGGCCGGTCTCCGCCCTTGGAATTATGTTCCATTTGGGAAAACCCACTCATGTGTCATCACGATACATGAGAAGAACAAGCCTTGCGAGATCCTCTTGACTCATAAGAAAACACCTTCGTGGGATCCTTACGACTCACAAAGGAAAAACACACTTAGGGTCCCCACGACTCCTAAGGAGAAAATACACCTATAAGATCCTTTCAACTCATAGGGAGAAAACGCTTTTATGGGACCCTTACGGCTCATAAAATTGAAAAGCCTTAAGTGATAGGGATCTAAACTTGTCTCCTAAGCCATCGCTCCCCAACATGCAAAGGCAAATGATGAATTGCTCCTGGCACCTGTGCTCCAGTGTTAGCAACGCTGATGCTGACCCCAACCCCAAAATTCTAAACTTCCGATCCAATAGACCCCTAAGTCTTTAAACTGGGAACAGATGACCTCTAAGTCTTTCAACTGGGAATGGTTGACCCCTAAGTCGTTAAACTGGGAATGAGGGAAATCCCCTTACGGCAAATGATGATTCACTCCCGGTACCATATTTCATTGTAGCGGTGCTGATGCCAAACCAAAACAAAAATCCCTAAATCCTCTCATGGCAGATGATGATTCACTCCTGGTACCATGTTCCAGTGTAGCGATACTGATGTCAACCCAAATCACAATTAGCAAGACAACCAACAACTTCCCTGGCGGAATCAAGCTCCGCCTCGAAAACAAGTCGAATCCAGACACCGCGGAAA
Source organism: Agapanthus africanus (assembly GCA_030015575.1). Classification (NCBI taxonomy): domain Eukaryota; kingdom Viridiplantae; phylum Streptophyta; class Magnoliopsida; order Asparagales; family Amaryllidaceae; genus Agapanthus; species Agapanthus africanus. Next base: position 746,532,423 of record CM057341.1, on the reverse strand, counting down.
GCGGAGCAAGTCAACTTCAACCCTGACACCGCAGAAAGCGGAGCAAGTCAACATCAGCCCTGACACCGCAGAAAGCGGAGCAAGTCAACTTCAACCCTGACACCGCAGAAAGCGGAGCAAGTCAAATCCAATCTCGACGCCGCAGAAAGCGGAGCAAGTCAACTTCAACCCCGACACCACAGAAAGCGGAGCAAGTCAAATCCAATCTTGACACCGCAAGAAGCGGAGCAAGTCAAGTTCATCCCTGACACCGCAAGAAGTGGAGCAAGTCAAATCAAGCACCGACCGTCCATGTCGCTAAAATGGCAGCACCGACCGTCCAAGTCGCAAAAAGTGCAGCACCGACTATCCACGTCGCTAAAAAGTCAGCACCGACCGTCCACGTCGCTAAAATAGCAGCACTGACCGTCCACGTCGTAAAAAGGGCAGCACCGACCGTCCAAGTCGCAAAAAAGGTAGCACCGACCGTCCAATTCACAAAAAGGGCAGCAATGACCGCCCCGTCGGAATTATGCTCCGACTCGGAATCAAGTAAACCAATGACCTCCCCGTCGGAATTATGCTCCGACTTGGAATCAAGCCAACCAATGACCTCCCCGTCGAAATTATACTCCGTCTCGGAATCAAGTCAACCAATGACCTCCCAGTCAGAATTATACTCCGTCTCGGAATCAATTCAATAAATGACCTCCCCGTCGGAATTATGCCCCGTCTCAGAATCAAGTCAACCAATGACTTCCCCGTCGGAATTATGCTCCGACTCGAAATCAAGTCAACCAATAACCTCTGCGGCGGAATCATGATTCGTCTTAGAGTGTACCCCGTGTCGAAATCATGCTTCGCCTCGGAGTACCTGCTTTCCCGTCAAAATTATGCTTCGCCTGAGAGTTGACCTCTGTGTCGGAATCATGCTTCGTCTCATAGTGTACCACGTATTGAAATCATGCTTCACCTCGGATTATCTGTATTCCTTTTCGGAATTATGCTTCGACCCGGAATCAACCTCTGCATCGGAGCTATACTTCATTCAGAATGTCTGCCCTGTGCCGGAGCTAAGCTTCGTCTCAGGATACACCTGTCCCGTGTCGGAATTATGCTTCGATCCCCGGAATTATGCTTCACTCTTCGGAATTAAGTTCTGATCCCTGAAATCATGCTCCACTCTTCGGAATTATGCTCCGATCCCTAGAATCATAATCTGCTCTTCAGAATGATGCTCCAATCCCGGAATTATGCTCTGATCCTCGGAATTATGCTCTGATCCCTGAAATGATGTTCCACCTAGAAGTCCAACTCCAAGATCCATCAATTGCATGCACACAACTCATATATGCGGTGTGCATTTATTGATGGGGGCACTTTGTTGGAGTCAAAAATTACACCCCGGTTGACCAAGTCAAAGTCAAAGTCAACCCCAAGTAAACGGGCCCAAGCCAAGGTCAAGTGGGCCCATGCCCAAGTCGAGCCCCGCGACCAGCCTCTCCCATGCCAAAATGAAAATCATGTAATAAATAATTTTGATGTAATTTTTATGAATAAATGTAAGAAAAATGGGCATAAAGCAAAATTTTTGTAAAGTCCATGAGTCATGTGCAAAAGAAATGAGTACATGAGGCATGAGATGGGCAAAATGTCATTTTGTAAAGCCCAAAGGGCTATATGTAAATTTGTAAGTATATATAAGGCAACATGATGATGAAATAAAAAAGAATAATTCATTCCCCACAAAAGTTAGGGTTTTTGTGCCTCCTTCTCCTTTCTCAAGATTCTAAACTGTAACATTTCAGAAATATAAAATATTATTTTTGGAAATTTAATATTAAAATAATATATTTCGCGAAAACTATTCAATTTGCGAATAGGGATTTTTCGTAAAATGGTATAAGTATATACCAATATTTGGAAATTAATCGGAGATTAAAATGATTTATTTATTTTAATGATATTTATCGGATTTTGGTCAAATCCATGTTTTTACATTTTTTCCTGGGCTAGTTCACCATGTCATGTGCATGTTGTGTTTGTGTTTGTGAGTTTGTGTGTGACTTGTGAGATTTAAAAGAGAAAAGAACAGAGAAAGGAAAAGAAATGAAATGAAATGAAAAGAAAAGCAAAGAGAGAAAAAGAGTTTGAGTGTGAAAAGAATGAATTAGATGCCATGGTTAAAAGAGAAAAGAAACAAAAAATATATTTGTGAGAGAGTGAGTGTAGGGGAAGATATTTTGTGAGAGAGAGTGAGCTTAAGAGAGAGATGGCTGCCATCCTCCTTTCCCCATGGCCTTCTTCATCTCCATTCCTTCATTCTCACTACCTCTATGTATCACCTCCAATCCCTTCTCAAAACCTCATGCCCCCTTCACATAAAACATGCACAAGCCTATCCTAAACCCTTAGAACCATTCAATTTTGGATTTTGAAGACTTTGGGCAACTCAAAAATTTTCCTAAGTTGCTAAATAAGGTAATCTCGTCACTTTAGATTAGTGTTTATGTTAAATATCCTAGTTTAGTTTAGAATTTGATATAATTAGGATATGTGATCTTAGAAAATTTCAAGTTGCTGTTAAGTGGTTAATTGAGGTGTAGTGAGTGTTTACAAGACCTTAGATATTGATTTACTGGCCTGGAAATGAGTTTAGAACCCGATACACGAAGTTAGAATTTTTCCGTGTCAGTTTTGTGAAACCTAAAGGCCTACAGGGTATCTGGAGCTATCTGGGGTATTTCTAAGAAAATCAAACAAGTCCATTAACCTAGATAGACCACTAGAAGACCACCACCAAAATACGAACCCATAAAGCCTCAACATGGCCGGCGACACCGGATATTTGGGCACTCTTGCCGGACTTCCTATGGGCATTGGTGTTGTGGTTTTTCTTATAGCTCACTTACCCTATAACCTATCCCCTATACTTGCTTGTTTAGTTCCCATTTACCTGAGCCAAAATCTGGGAAGTACTTGAGAGTGTTTTGGCTATGTTTTCCAATATGTGAATTCTTGGTTTTTATATTTGAGATTTGAATTGGTCGTTGGATATTTGTACGTCAACGACAAGGGTTGTTTGGTTGATCTTCCATGCGTAAACTATAGGTTCTAACTTATAAGCAATCAGTGTGTCGTATCGGTTTTCGGATATTGATTTTAATTGCATTATGATTGTGTATTGATTGTAGGTACCTTCGCGTGGACTTCCGAGACGACGAAGCACATCGACTTCGGCTAAGCGAGGAGTTGAGCAGGTGAGTAGATTTATATCTACTGGGAAAGTCGGGTGGATGGCATATAGCACCCCCGTAACCATTGATATGGAAGATTGTGTTATAACTTATAATCAAATAAAGGATATGCTACGCTTATGTACATGGTTATAGGATTTAGTAAAAAGATGATATGCTAAAAGTTGACACTAATGAATATATTGATATATGAGAATATGAAATAAGAAAGTGAATCATGATAAGTATGAGTTGTTAATGGTATGGTATGAGATCGAGATCGATAAACACGACACGAGATTGAGATAGAGGTGTTGTGAATTTAATAAGATATAACGTATATGCAAGATATCATTGTATGAGATTGATACAAATGTGAATTTGAGATAGAGGTATATATATATATATATATATATATATATATATATTTATGAGAATAATGAGTAATATGCCGTACGAGACTTTAGATCCGTATCCTCATTATTGTATAGGTCCATAGATTCCCTATTCTGTTGATGAACCCGTACGATGCATTACCGTACGCGATGAGATGTACCGGATGATTGATCCGCGCTAGTGATTTGAGGATGATGATCGAGGATTTTTGTCATATCGGATGTTATGAGCCGGCATCGCCGATATAAAGATTGCCACCTGAACCATACCTATTTTCAAAATGACGATGTGTATCATTTAAAAAGTGACTGTATGGTTCATGTGTACATAGATATACTCATTGATTGTTCATGTTGTGTAGGATATTACCCCTCGTGATGTACATACCACATGCCGGTATTTAATACTATATGATATCATTTGCTAGTACACCTGCACAATTACCGTTGATGTGCATGCTACACATACACAGATTTGCCGGCTCACACACATTCTTCATCGGTAATTTCCATATCACTTACCCAGTAGAACTGCCATATTATGAGATTAATCTTAAAAATAAAAGTACATTCATTATTCAGTACTATCACTTAACATACTTCCATGATATACCCGATATGCTCATATTACTACTCTATGTTGCATACATCGTACTTTATGGTTAAATGCATTGAGATGTTGTTTTTATGAGATCTCTGGATTTGAGAACCGCAATTTAATTTCAAAGGAAATTGTCTATTGTTTTAAAGATACGGTTTCTCTTGATATGATATTTCGAGGTGTCCACCATGAGTTTTCTCGGTTCTGAGCAGTGAGTATACCCTATTCGAGGAGCGGTAGGCACGTCTGCGGGTATATGGTGGACCCGGTGAGGTACCCCGGGGCAAGAAGACTCGTATTGTTAGGCGGTGAGCCTAGCAGGGGAGCACTACCTACCGGTGATTGTATAGAACTCGGCGGATATTCGGAGGATACCATTTTGGAGTTATGATATGAGATGGATATGAGGACCGATCTGAGGATACGGCGCCTAAGATGAGATAGATATGAGGTCCGATCTGAGTATGCGGCGCCTGAGATATGAGGATTTACGTGTCGATGCTGGACACGGGTTTCATGATGTTTCGAGTGTCGGTGTTGGACACTCAGGTTCCATGATTTTGATGTGTCATTGATGGACACACGGGGTTGATATTCTCATATATACAGGCATATATTTTCATGATGTTTTGAGTGTCAGTGTTGGACACTCAGGTTCCATGATTTTGATGTGTCGTTGATGGACACACGTGGTAGATACTCTCATATATATATATATATATATATATATATATATATATATATATATATATATATATATATATATATGCTTATGTTTTCATGATGTTCGAGTGTCGGTATGGGACACTCAGGTTCCATGATATTGTTTGTGTCGTTGATGGACATGTGGATGATATCCACATGCATACAGGCATATGATATCAGATGTTTATTTATATATGTCATTGCATTGACTCGTTTGTTGACATATATGCGTTCTTGGTCACCCTAGATATCATAGTACCTTCAGGATATAGTAACCTATGAAATCTTTGTTTTATTCGATTTCTACTTGCTGATGTTTTCTACTCACGAGTTGGCAACTCAGCCCATTGTGCCACAGTTCTTGCAGGTTTGACCGCTTGGGATCAGTTACGGTATTGCTGGCACACAGCTTCATCCAGAATGTTTTGCTTTGGTAGGTGGGACACATGTTGGATCGTGCCCACTCTCGTACTGTTATATTCTATTGTATCTAGATAAACTCCATCACATCAGATCAGATCAAATCAGAGACTAGAATTGTATATTGGTAGACCTAGTCAGACTTGGGTTTTGTGTGAGACTTAGAGCGATGGGTTTTTGATCGCTTTCTTAAGTTTTGATGTCTTACTTATTTATTTGTTCTTTCTGGGTTGATCTTCGTCGTTGGGCGTCGTATATATGTTATTGCGTGGTTGTGATTCCGCCAGTTGGCGAAGAGCTAGCTCTCGCTTGGGGATGCCTATATATTGTTATGTATATGTTTGTGGATCAAAATATACAATGGAGGTGTTGCCTAAATCTTTAAAGACAAAACATAATTTATTATACCTTTATTTCAAAACTGCACCCCCACTATTTTCCGCAAAATAGTTTAGATTTTCTGGGCTTCGGCTTACTTGATTTACGTCACACTTTTAGACGTTGCGTAATTTAAATACCAGTCACGTGCTAAATTACGGGTCGTGACATAAACCTTCTCCTTTTTTTTGAATTAAATCAAGAGTTTCACTATTCCTTTTCCAAAAAAATAGGTTTTCACCACAAAACCCTTGAAGAGGAATGCGGATCTTCCATGAAATCTCCAAAAGGGGAGATTTTTAAATCTCACTCTCTTTTCTCCAAGATCCAGCCAATAGAGAGGAGAAATAAAGAGACCCGTCCCCAAAAATCCCACTTTGGGAAGATCCAGGGCTCAAGAGAAAACCCAGGGCTCAAGGGAGAAGAAAGGGGTCCCCTTTCATCATCTTCGAAAATATCTTAGGAGCTTAACTCCACAATATATATATATATATAATAATAATAATAATAATAAATCTTTCTTTTGGGGAGTACAACTCCCAGTGCAGGGGTTAAGCCTCTTTTTCCTCTTTTTCAGGAGTTCTAACTCCAAAAGTCAATTGGGAGTACAACTCCCAGTATAGAAGCTAAAATCCTTTTTTCCTGCTGGCGCCCAGCGCCCGCGTGCCAAGCACGTGAGGCGCTGGTGCCAAGCGCCTGGCGCCCGCGTGCCAAGCACGCGAGGTGCTGGCACCCGGCACCCGCGTGCCAAACACGCGAGGTGCTGGCGCCCGGCGCCCGCGTGCCAAACACGTGAGGCGCTGGCGTCCGGCGCCCAGCGCCCGTGTGCTAGGCACGTGAGGCGCTGGCACCCACGCGTTCTTTGGACGCTATTTTCCCTCTTTTTTATATATATATACACACTCCACAACACTTTCCCCGTTAGAAAAAATTTCTAACGGGGCGCTACCCCACACCCCATAAGGGGGCTACTCGCCCCCTTGACCCCCAACCCGCTAACCAAGTGGCGGGACTCCCGTAAACTCTGTGAGGCCCCCGATATACCCAAAACCCCTTAAGACACATATATGCACACTGCACATTGAGTTCACATGACCAGTTTGACCCGTCAATCGGAGGTTCTCTCGCTCCAAACGAAGGGGTTAATTAACGGCAGCTTAGTCCGCGGCTGCCAGAGATTCAGATTCCCACAATCAATAAACCCCTGCCTACCCTAGGCAGTGGGTATCTATAGTATGTCTGACAAGCGACGCGTATTCCCATCTCAATGGGATGACGAAAAACACCCTACAACTACTATAAGCATGCTATGTATCCCAAGAGATAATTTAAAACGCAGCGGAATCAATAATTTTAAAATTCTAAAGAGCAAAAACATGCAAAACAAGAATCATGACCAACCACTACAACAAGAAAGCAAGCAAAGGGAGATAAACTAAAAGTTTAGTGATTACAATGTTTGTAGCACGTTGGCCACCTCTCCTTGGACTCTGGCTAAGCTCGTTGAAATCGAGCTTGAATGGAGATCTTATTGTCAAAGATGCTCCGCCTTGAGGAATGACCAACCCAAGCTCCCCTTCACAAATGAGATGTCTGTGAAGTAACTAGTAAACACTAACTTGCTAGATTAGCGTAAGAAAATGATGTAGAATAATTTCCCACTAATTTTTCCTCTCTTTTTCTTTTTCTCACCCCCCGCTATATTTTCAAGAGGGAGAAGATGAAGGTGAGAATCAAGCATGAGAACAAAAAAAAGATAGACATTTTAATCTAAATGATAAAACAAGAATTTTCCACAAAAATCCACAAGCTTCTCATTTTCATGACTCATTTATGCAATTAAACAAATAATAAAATAATTTTTTTCTCATGTCATTCTCTATGTGAGTCTCATACACACAACTAATATGTATTATATACATATTAAATAATATTTGTATCATATACAAATATATTTAAAGAGAGGAAAAATAAAGTAAGCTTGATATTAATAAACACACACACACACACACGCACACATATATATATATATATAATTACTAAATCAATATTTGATTTAATAATCCGGTTATATCAATATATATACCGGCTAATATCATAAACCGCCCGATAAAAATGCGTGTGTCAAATATAAGTGCTTAATCGAACTCCTGAACATATCTCCATACGCACTCTATATCGTTTCACCTGAGCAGAAAAATCTCTGTGTGGGACCCTGATTGGTTCGAAAAAGTGTGTCTATGATGTGTTGTAAATTACCACAATCAATAACGGTGTCGCAATAGTTAGCCGATGGTGAGTTCGGGTCGTCCACAAGGAAATAATGAACTATTTTTCTTATTTTATACGAGTTAATAAAGAAAGGTGGGATTTTTATCGTTTTATACTAAAGAGATTTGAAAATTTTATAAGAGAAGGCCTTGTAGGGTTTTTCGGATTGAATAGTTAAAGGATGGAGTTTTAAAAATAATTATTTTTATCTTTTAATTATTTAATACTAGAGAAATAGCGATGAATGTGGATTAGGATACTTGGAGGGATTAGGGTTTCCCTCTACTAACCATTTCCCTCCATTGATCACTATTTATCTCAAGCCCTCAACAAAACAAGCATTAACGAATCTCAAATCGTGGTCGTAACTATTATGATTGACAGCACGCCCGAATAAGTGGGTTAAGACTCTCTTTGCTAAAGTTTGTAAAAATTAAAACATATGAAGAAGATAAGCAATTTTTTCATCCATTATACTATGCTATCCTACAAACCCTAATAAGCAAGAATTTACTCGCTCATTGGAAAAACGACGTAAAAGAAGAAAGGTAGAAAAATAAGGAACCCATAAGAAATAACCAAAAAGAAAAGTGCGGAAAATAAATGCAGAAAATAAATACGGAAAGTAATGAGACAAAATTAAAAGAAAAGAAACTACCTTTTATTGAAACTTTTGTATTACAATATTTGATTGCTGAAAAAAATAAAAGAACTAAAAACCCTAGTTTGTTCTATAGATCTAGATCGAACGATGGATTCATCGATGATAGATCAATCGATTGATAGTTCGATGAATTCATAATTGATAAATAGCTCTCGGTCCTTTTATAAGCTCCGGAACTTAAAACCCTAGACGTCATATTGAAGTATGTGCAAATACGATCAAGCCCTTGATTTTTCACATCCTACGGCCAGAGATTGACCTTGCTTTAGCCGCCATTTGCCCCTATTGGTCGCGGATCCGCCGCCCTCTGGTGGATTTGAATTTCCAGATTCTTTGTGCCTTCTTCTCTTAATATTTGGAGATCTTTCTGATAAAAATATTCTGAAAATATTGTCTTTAGTCTCTGCCGTTGCGAAATTCTTTAATTTGCTCTAACATTCGACAGATTTGGCTTGGTGATTCAATTTGATGTGAATCTCCTACTTATATTTCAGACCTGAACTAATCTATTATAATGCCTGCACAATATCTCAAATCAAATAGTTAGTAGTATTTATTTTATTTGAGATATTATTCCAACCAATTAAATGATATGATATTTTAAGAATATTTGATATGATATGCATATTTTAATAATAAATAATCTCATGAATATTTTATTTAAATATGATATGTATATATTTCCAAATTATATTAATTATAAATTAAGAAACATATGACAATAATCTTTTTACAAATAAACCCGCATATGTTCTTAATTTACAAATAACACCTTTTAGTAATTAATAATAATAGGGAAAATGTCCACACAAATGCGCAATAAATTTGACTGATCAAATACCCCCAAACTTATTTTTGATCGTATCGAGCAAACTATTTTATTTTCAAAAGAAAAAGAAAAACCTTGCACACTTTCATAGGCAACACGATTGCACTTAGCACGTGCAATAAGCCTTTAAATCTCTAGGTGTCCCTAATAGGAGGAATATTGTCTCCTGAGGGTTTTCAGCGGATTACACCCACAAAATCCCAAAAGAAAGAAGACAAAAATTACATGCAAAGATAAGAACATATAAAAGAAAAAACTTGAAAATAATAGTTTCAAACTACACTGGCTTTTTAGTTGTCATGAGCCTTATCTTAATGGTCTTGAAAAGATTTCAGAAATCACATCATCTCTCAATAAAATATCGTATTTAGTCTTCCTCCCTACCATTCCTCCAAACATAGATCATACACCCTACGTGTGTGTAAAAGACATCCCTACGCTTGGAGAATTCAATTCAAACTATCATACCCTTTTGCCTTATTCCTCAGTACTTTTTAGTCGATGATGTTTTAGATGGATTTGCTCACACATTCTTCATACGACCGTTAATACTTCTTGAGGCACTAACCACCGATTACCGAATGTGCTCACTTATTAAAGCGTAATTAGCAATATCCTAGTCTTGCAACACTTAAAACTTAGCAGTGACTCCCAAACCAGTTGGTCTAAGGCACTAGGTGATAAGGCGACCTCACTATATTTTTTTATGCTGATGTTTCCCCAATCAGAGCAAAGCTCTGTTCAAATTCCAAGATTTGAAATGAAACGACGCTTCTGCTTTCCCCAATCAGAGAAAAGCTCTATTCAAATTCCAAAATTTAAAAATTGAAGAAACGCTTCAGATCTTGCATGATGCGCGCTGCGCGCCACATGTCAAAAGCAGACACACCAGCGCCAGGAGAGCTGCGCCCTAGACGGCGCACCCCCAATCAGAGCAAAGCTCTGTTTCAAAATTCAAAAGTTAAAAGTTGAAGCAACACTTCAGATCCAGCGCTCTGCGCTGCACGCCACGTGTCGAACACAAGTGCGCTAGCGCAGTTGCGCTGCGTTTTACGCTGTGCGCCATGTGTCTAACATAAGTGCGCTAGCGCAGTTGCGCTGCGCTCTGCACTGCGCGCCACGTGCCAAGCACGGGTGCGCTAGCGCAGTTGCGCGGCACTCTGCGCCGCGCGCCACGTGTCGAACGAAGGTGCGCTAGCGCAAGGTGCGTCAGCGCTGGAATTAAAAATTCCCACCGTTAGATCAAATGATCTAATAATAATGATAAATCATTAATTAACCAGAATTAAATTCTGTTAAGAAAAGATTCCTCAAAATCTTTCCAAACAACAAGATTGTGCTTCAAGCACCGTTGGATCAACGATCCAATGGTAAATAATAAATTACCAAAGACAGAACAAATTCTACATGGAAAGATTTTTCAATTTTATTAAAACAAGAAGATTATTTTCTGTAAAGAAGAAGCCCTAGGATCAAAAATCCAACGGTGGGAAATATTCCCAAATCAATCAGAGAGAGATCTCTTAAAACTGATTTAACAAATCATTTGGCCCTATATAAAGGACCCTAGACTTCAAGTCTAAAGGGGAGAGAATACAGAAGAAGAGAGAAAAACCTCTGCAAAAAAGAGAGAGCAAGATCTTAAGAAAAGAAGATTTTTCCTCATCTTCAAGGTAAAAGAACTATGTTCTTGAATAACGGAGATGAAATTATCTCGTAAAAAGAAAAACTCTCTTCTAAAAAGATCAAAAGATCTAATTATAAAAAAAATAATAATAAAAGAAGTAATTTACTTCATTCACAGATCTTTGATCTATAAAGGCAGAGCCTTTTATAAAAACAAGAACTTTCGTTCTTGGATCTTGAGGCAAAGCCTCCTTAGAAGAACATAAAATTTGTTCTTTGATCTTAAAATTGATCAGATGCGCTTTGCGCTATTGAAAAGTGCCTTGCACTCATGAACTGCGCTTTTGCGCTCCTTGGATCGGCGCACAGCGCCAAAACTTGCCACGTGTCAACCAGAGACACAATCTGCGCTTTGCGCTTCTGAAACTGAGCGCTGCGCTCATGGACTGGCGCTCAGCGCCAAGTGCGCCACGTGTCACTCGCTGGCGCGCCAACAGACTAGCGCAAGGCGCTCATGCGCTAATGAATCAGCGCTTAGCGCTAAACATGACACGTGTCACCTTCATGTGCGCTAGCGCATTGCACCCTTTGACCGGCGCAAAGCACCTGACACGCCACGTGGCGTACTATCAGAACACACTTTATTTCTGATAAATGCTATGCATTTAATACGAGATGTCAGAGCCTAATGCCTAGCATTTTTAAAAGGGCTGAGCCCAAATAAAGGATAAATAACCAGAATAAAAAAATAAAATGTTAAACATTTTTTTAATTGGACTTAGCCCAATTCTGACCATAAGTCCTCAACTTATGTTGAACTGAGCACATCTGCTCTTTCAACCAACTCACCTTGGTTCAAGGGTACATCTCTTCACTCCTTTGATATTTGTCGTTGTAATTCCTCAACGTCTTCAAAGAGGTGACGGGTCCTGACAACCACACATTTCATGGACTGTGGGGTCCTTAAACTCATGGACTATGATGTCCTTAACCTCGACCGTGATGTCTTAAAACTAACATCGGACTGTGAGGTCCTTAAACCCATGGACTATGATGTCCTTAACCTCGACCGTGATGTCTTAAAACTAACATCGGACTGTGGGGTCCTTAAACCCATGGACTATGATGTCCTTAACCTCGACCGTGATGTCTTAAAACTAACATTGGACTGTGTGGTCCTTAAACCCACGGACTATGATGTCCTTAACCTCGACCGTGATGTCTTAAAACTAACATTGGACTGTGGGGTCCTTAAACTCATGGACTATGATGTCCTTAACCTCGACCGTGATATCTTAAAACTAACAATGGACCGTGGGGTCCCTAAACCCATGGACTATAATGTCCTTAACCTCGACCGTGATGTCCTTAAACTAATATCGGACTGTGAGGTCCTTAAACCCACGGACTATGATGTCCTTAACCTCGACCGCGATGTCTTTAAACTAACGTTGGACCGAGATGTCCTTAAACTAACAACGGACCGCAATGTCCTTAAACTAATTATCGACCGCAACGTCATTAAACTAAACAATAGAGCCCAATTGCTCTCTTGTCGGATTTAAGCAATCCCGTTAAGTCGATCTTAGTCTAAAATGAGGCTAACATATCCTTAACAAACGTTTAAGTTAATCTTAGTCTCAAATGAGGCTAACGTATCCTTAAACCCAACCCCCAAACCCAAATATAAGAAAGATACGGATTTGGACTAGTCCACGCCCTACGGGTGACAACATAACTTAGTCTCCGTATACAATCCACGGGCAACCAAACACAAAACAAACACCCACGACACGAAATAACCATATGGAGAAGGAGAAAGTTGTTACCGCGATGCGGTAGCGTAATTAACTGCAGGGGCTTGCGCCTGCAGGGAAGAGCATCTGATTGATTCGATTTCTCGATGTGTCGTGTTTAAGAAATGATGTTTCACAATCAAAGAAATTTTTGACCGCAATCAATAACGGTGTCGTGTGTAGCGCGTTAGCGAGTGCGGATCGTCTACAGGGAAAGTGAGATCCGTTCGAATTTGAATTAGATGAATTGAAAATTAAAGAAAAAAGAAAAGACAATTCAATTCAAGATTTAAAAGTAAATTTCAAGAATTATCTAGATCTAAATCAAGAAAACATAAAAATCAAGAATCAAGAATTGATGATTTCCAATCGAATTAGGTTTCAAGAATCGAAGTGAGGCTTGTAGGAATCGATCAAATCTATAGACGTGATGAAAACTATTGATTATGTTTTCTTATCCATTAATGATTTGATACTAGATCGATGACAATCAATGAGAATTAGGGATTTCTTGCGGAAACTAGGGTTTCATCATCTATCCCTTGTCCTTTCGTTGATTTCATTCACACTCTAGCCTCTAGTAAATTCAAGAATCGATCATGGATCACTAATTAAGAGCGAACACAATCAAGAAAGTATCGCTCGAAACTAGGTTGTCGATTTTTCAATTTACACGAGTTTACAAAACTTATAGGAATTAAGAATCGTTTCAAGATTTGTAACATCATCATCTATTGATTCTCTCGACTCCTTCACGAGCGGAGTTTTACTCAAACATCATCTCAAAGAACACAATCAAGAATCGAGATCTAATCATGATGTAAGAATGTAAAGAAAGCAAGATAAAGAATTTTACCTTTTATTTATCAACAATTTTGTTACAATTCTCTCAAGATCTACAATGAAGAAAGAACTCGATCATCGATTTGGCGTCGCACGTCTTCGTGAGACGCGGATCGTCTTGGACCACTTGCTCGGATGAAGATCGGCTTCGCTCCTAAAAGGTTGAAGGCTTCTTGCTTGATTTGTACTCAAAGATCTTGAATTTTGGCTTTTGTGATTGGATTAGGGTTAGGGTTTGAATGCACAAGTTGTGTCACTCTACTTGTGGGTGAATTATTGAACAACCTTAAGAGTGAAGCCTTAGGGTCCCTTTTATAGCCTTGATTAGGATTAGCTTCCTTTAGAAGCTAGGTTTAGTTTAGCTTCCCTTGTAAGCTTGGTAATTAGGTAGAAGGTTCTAGAGTTAGTTAGTTAGGGTTAGCTTCCTTCATAAGCTTGGAGGTTAGGGAGAAGCTTCTAAGTTTAGGTAGTTAAGTAGCTTGCTGTGGAAGCTTGAGGGTGTTTAGCTTAAAATATAAGCCTTGCTGTTCTGTCAGAAGATTCTAGAGTTCTCTGGAGTTTGGAATGTCTTGAAGCAGTGTACCAATTGAAAGGAGAAACCTGACGGTGAAATGTGCTGACGTCACCCTCATATGGCCGCGGATCCGCCGCGGGAAGGGGGTTCTGGCCGCGAATCCGCGGCCCATTAGGTTCCTCTGTGCATCAAAATTCCTGTATTGCTTTGTAATGTCATTGTAGCACTTTTCTGATATTTGGAATATTATAATTCTCTCTAGTTCACTGCCAGATCTCAAGTCTTGGACTTGGCGTATTTTTACCAGCACTTTTGACAATTTCAGCTCTTCTCCTGGAATTTCCTGCACAGATTCTCGAGACAAGTGTTGCGCTATACAAAGATTATGCGATGCAATAATAAACACTCAATTTCCCTTTAAAAAAATACCGGTTTTAGTATACAACACAAGTTATTTGGTATTTTACAGTCAATTTGCTAATATGTGTTATATTAATACCGAACTCCTATAGATGAGTGCAAATGGTAGGGAAATTGATGTGTTAAAAATGCAATATTTTCGACTGATCAAATTCCCCCAAACTTATTTTCGGTCGTCTCGAGCGAACTGTTTTATTAAAAAGAGAAGGAGAAAATAAAGAAAAAGAAAAACTAACTAGCACACTTTCGTAGGCAACACGATTGCACTGAGCACGTGCAACAAGCCTTTAAACCTCTAGGTGTCCCTAGTAAGAGGAGTGTTGTCTCCTGAGGGTTTTCAGCGGATTGCACCCACAAAATCCAATAATAAAAGGAAGACCGTGAAAGTTACATATAAAGATAAGAATTATAAAAGAAAGACTTTGAAAATTAGAGTTTCCAACTATACTGGCTTTTCAGTTGTCATGAGCCCTATCTTAATAGTCATGAAAAGATATTAGAAATCACATCATCCCTCAATAAAACATCGTCTTTATTCTTCATTCCCATCTTTCTTCCAAATATCGATCATATAACCCTATGTGTGTGTAAGAGACATCCCTACACTCGGAGAATTCAATTCAAGCTATCATACTCTTGTCCATCTGCCTCAGTACTTTTTAATTAATGAATATTTAGATGAAGTTGCTCACACATTTTCATACGACCGTTAATACTTCTTGAGGTACTAACCGACCGATTACTCATGTGTTTGCTTATTAGGTGTATTTTCCTCGTCTTGCACCACCTAAGGCTTAGCAGTGACTCCCAGACCAGTTGGTCTAAGGCACTAGATGAAGAGGCACCCTCGCTATATTTTTTTATTGCTGCCTTGGCGATAACAAAACCAGTGTTCATTTTTTCTCATCATTTTATATTTTATTCATTTTTTTATTTCCTTCATACTTTGCCTTTTAGACAAGAGCATTTCAAGGTATACTCTACTATCCCGAGCTTCAAGACGTATGTAAGTGCGTATAGTAGGGCATCAACGTTCAAATGTTTGGCTTCCAGAATAGGAACTATTTTTCAGACTTATTTTTATCCTCAGATTAGTGACTTCCTTCATCTTACTAATCCTTGGGACAACGGCTCATAACTACTTATTACTAGTTCGTTTAAGAAAACTTTTAATTTTCTTGGTTTTCTTAAATTTTTCTAATCTTTTGGATGTAATTTTTCACTATCTAATCTTTTATTATCTTATTTATGTACAAAAAAAAATTTATTTTTTTTATTTTTTTTTTGAAAATTTTTAAATTTTTATAAGTTTTTTTTTTAAATGTTTTGTGCTTATGCAAATGATGCGAAAATAAGCAAATCTCCCCCAAACTTGTTTTCAACAGTGTCCTCACTGTTGCCATCTGCTAAATCTCAAAAAACCTGTAAGCTTGGGAGGAAATTTATTAATGGGGGCAAAATATTTAAGTGAAAATCCTCCCCCAAACTTATTCTTTTCACTCACCTCCATTCAAAAGATAATGCAGTAATTTACAGGACATGGAGGTGAGACGGAGGAATTTTAATCAAGATAAAATGGCTACTGTAAGAACAGGAGCTCCTCCGTGGGGTCAGTGGAAAAATACGGCTTTAATTTATGTCCATTCACTTTGAAAAATGTACCGTTTTTAACATTTTCTACCTCAACTACCCCGTGCGGGTATACAGACCGCACAATAAAAGGTCTCTTCCACCGAGATCGTAGCTTACCCGCGTGACGGTGTAGTCATGAATCATAAAGAAGGATTTGTTGACCAGGTGTAAAAGTTTTCCTCAAAATGTTTTTATCGTGAAATACCTTAGTCCGATTCTTTACAATTACAGCGTTATCATAAGCTTCATCGCGGAGTTCGCTTAGCTCATTTAATTGCAGCTTCCGAAAGTTGCAGGCTTGATTTAAGTCAAAGTTGATTTCTTTAATAGCCCACATTGCTTTGTGTTCAATCTCGACTGGCAAGTGACAAGCCTTCCCAAACACTAACCTATAAGGAGACATCCCTAGATCTGTTTTATATGCAGTTCGGAATGCCAAAAGAGCATCCGTCAATTTGGTCGACCAATCTTTTATATTCTTAGCAACAGTCTTCTCCACAATTTGTTTGATCTGTCTATTTGAAATCTCAGTCTGCCCGCTCGTTTGGGGATGATAGGGTGTGGAAAGTTTGTGGTTGATTGCATATTTCCGCATCAAAGTCTCGAAAGACCTGTTGCAGAAATGTGTCCCGTTATCGCTAATAATAGCGCGTGGGTGTCCAAATCGTGAAAAGATGTTTTCTTTTAAGAACCTAATGACAACTTTCTTGTCATTAGTACGATAAGGAATAGCTTCCATCCACTTTGAGACGTAATCAACCGCAAGCAGTATGTACAGATTCCCAAAGGAGTTGGGAAAGGGACCCATAAAGTCAATACCCCAAACATCGAAAATTTCAACCACTAAAATGGGTTGCTGTGGCATCTCATTTCTCCGGGAAATCCTACCCATGTGTTGACACTGTATACAGGTTTTGCAATGATCAAATGCATCTTTGAACAAGGTCGGCCAATAAAAACCGCATTGCAAAACCTTCTCCGCCGTCTTTCTAGGACCGAAGTAACCCCCACATGCCTGATCATGACTAAAAGATAGAACACTCTTGAATTCCTCATTCGGGACACACCGACGAATGATCTGGTCAGGACAATACTTAAACAGATATGGTTCATCCCAGTAAAAGTGTTTTACTTGGGATAGAAATCTATGTTTGTCCTGTTTTGACCAATCGCTGGGTATTAGTCCCGTAGCAAGATAATTCACAATATCCCTGAACCAAGGTTCATCGGATACGTTCAAGAGTTGTTCGTCCGGAAAAGAATCATTGATCGGCAGGGTCACAGGTGAAGAAGAGATGTGCGAAAGATGGTCGGCTACAACGTTTTCACATCCTTTTTTATCTTTAATAACAAGATCAAATTCTTGTAATAGAAGGATCCAACGTATTAGCCTACCTTTAGTATCCTTCTTCGCCAAAAAATGTTTCAAGACGGAGTGGTCAGTGTACACAACAATTGGTGAGCCAATCAAGTAAGGCCTGAATTTTTCTAATGCAAATACAACCGCCAAAAGTTCTTTTTCGGTAGTTATATAGTTAATTTGAGTATCGTTCAGGGTCTTACTTGCATAATAGATCACGTGTGGCATCTTTTCAATGTGTTGTCCTAAGACTGCACCAACTGCAAAATCTGATGCATCACACATAAGCTCAAAAGGGTGGTTCCAGTCTGGAGAAGATAGAACGGGGGCTGTAGTGAGAGAGTGTTTGAGTGAGTCGAATGCTGCCTCACAAACCGAGTCAAAGTGAAAAATCGTGTCCTTGGCCAAGAGAAGAGTTAAAGGTCTAGCAATTTTGCTAAAATTCTTAATGAATCTCCTGTAAAAGCCTGCATGGCCAAGAAAAGATCGGATATCCTTGACGCTTTTGGGATGAGGAAGGTTTTGAATGACATCTATTTTAGCTCTGTCAACCTCAATGCCTTTTCGTGAAATAACATGTCCAAGCACAATTCCCTCTTGGACCATGAAATGGCATTTTTCCCAATTCAAGGTTAAGTTCTTCTCTTTGCAACGAGTAAGAACTGCGTCAAGATTCGATAGGCAGTCAGAAAAAGAATCTCCGAAAATCGAGAAATCGTCCATAAAAATCTCCAAAAAATTCTCGACCATGTCCGAGAACATCCCCATCATGCACCGCTGGAATATAGCGGGAGCATTGCATAACCCAAAGGGCATGCGTCTATAAGCAAAGGTACCAAAAGGATAAGTAAATATGGTTTTATCTTGATCCTTTTTGGCAATGGGGACCTGATTATAGCCAGAGTATCCGTCCATAAAGCAATAATACTCACGTCCAGCTAAGCGTTCTAGCATCTGGTCAATGAAAGGTAGAGGAAAGTGGTCTTTCCTCGTTGCGGCATTGAGTTTCCTGTAATCAATACATACACGCCATCCAGTTTGGGCGCGTGTCTGAATTAACTCATTTGCCTCATTGGTAATGACTGCGATGCCAGATTTCTTAGGGACAACATGAATTGGACTCACCCATTGGCTATCGGAGATTGGGTAAATAATACCATTGTCAAGGCATTTGACAATCTCTTTCTTCACCGCATCCTTCATGACGGGGTTCAACCGTCTCTGTGGTTCTCGGGTTGGTTTGGCTTCATCCATCAAGTGTATATGATGTTCAACAATCAAGGGACTAATCCCTTTGATGTCCGCCATGGTCCAACCAAACGTCTGCCTATTAGATCTCAATACCGTCAAAAGTGCCTTCTCTTGCTCTGATGCTAGAGAAGCGGATATGATAACCGGTAAAGACTCATTCTCACCTAAATATGCATATTTAAGATGAGAAGGTAAAAGTTTGAGATCTAATGCTGGCGAAGAAATAATAGAAGGTGGGATCATCGAAAGATTTTTGGAGTCACAAAGAAGCTCATAGCCTGTGAAAGATACAGACTTGGATGGGGATGAGTCAGGAGTGTCAGACTCAAGCGTGGAAAGAGTGTCCTCACTAGGATGTGCAAGATCAAACATTGATGTGGTAGTGTCGTCGAGATCTTCAAAGCAAAGTTCATCAACTCCGCAACTTTCGGGAGCAATCTCGTGGACAGAGCACACATCAAGTATATGAGCAGAGGGTTTAGATGGCTGACTTCCAATTT
Organism: Agapanthus africanus; assembly: GCA_030015575.1. Lineage (NCBI taxonomy): Eukaryota > Viridiplantae > Streptophyta > Magnoliopsida > Asparagales > Amaryllidaceae > Agapanthus > Agapanthus africanus. Next base: position 746,513,003 of record CM057341.1, on the reverse strand, counting down.
TGTAGATGTTCAGTTCAATTGTCATTTTTCCAAAAGATAAGTTCATTGAACCGTTTCTACAGTTAATAACAGCATTGGAAGTGGCAAGGAATGGTCGACCCAAAATCACCGGAATTTGACTTTGTGGGTTTGCTACAAGTTGTGTATCGAGAACAATGAAGTCCACAGGGAATACAAATTCCCCGACTTTTATCAACACATCCTCTAGTTCACCCCTAGGTTTGGTGATTGAACGGTCTGCCATTTGGAAAGTGCAGTGAGCTGGTTTCAACTCTCCAATCCCTAGCTGCTCATAAACAGAGTATGGAAGCAGGTTAACACTTGCGCCTAGGTCAAAAAGAGCACGGTTGATATTTTTACCCCCAATAGAAATCGATATCGTAGGACATCCTGGGTCCTTACGTTTCTTTGGTAGCTGTGGGGTAAAAGCAGTGCTAACATTATTAGTCATGAAGACCTTTTTGGGCACTTGAGTCTTCCTCTTCCTAGTGCACAAGTCTTTAAGAATTTTCGCATAAGCGGGGACTTGTTGAATAGCATCTAGGAGAGGGATGTTGATATTAACCTGTTTGAACATTTCCATAATCTTCTCCATATGTGGACTCGATTTGTTACCCCTTAACCGATTCGGATAAGGAGCTTTAGCAATAAGCGCCGGGTCCATCATAGGAGAAGGCGGTGTGTGTAGACGTGATCCCAGAATAGGAGTGGGGATCGTCTTTGGTGGAATAAAAGAGGGTTGCTGAGGTAACGAGCCTTGTGGGAAACAAAGAATAGGCTCGTGAGAAGGTGGTGGGGTAGAAGAACAAGGATCAGAGGTAGAAGTGTGTGTGTAAGGAAAAGTCTCAGGCGGGGTGTTATTGATAGATTTTTCAGTATCATCAATCTCTTCCCCAACGTGATTGTTCAGCACTCTTCCTGATCTCAACGTTATGATGGCACTCACATTGTAGTGTTGTGAATGCCCAGGATTCGGTAAGGGTTGAGACGGAAGTTTCCCTTTTTCTCTCGCACTCATTTCGGATTTTAATCGGCCAATTTCTGCTTCCATTGATTTTAAACTCTCAGCTTGGAGGTCGGAGTTTTTCTCAAATTTATCGAGGGAAGACCTAAATTCGGCCGACATTCGTTTCATGTACATTTCAAAAGTCCGTTCGAGTGAAGCAGAGAGATCAGTACCAGTCAACTGTGCAGGATTATACGGTGCAGGTGTGTTGACTGGATCTTGAAAGTTTTGTGATTGGCAGGGATGCTGAGTCAGTTGAAATGGCTGCTGTGGTGGTGGAAGAGCCCTTTGAAAATTATTTTGATTTGGAACCGTGTGTTGATTTTGATGTTGATTCCAAGCAAAGTTAGGGTGATTCCTCCAACTCTGATTATATGTGGAAGAATAAGGATCGTTTCTAGGTCTTTGAAAAGCAGCATTGGTATGCTCGTGACCTGGAAACGGAGAATTTAATGGACATTCTTCCGTCAAATGAGAAGGATCAGAACAGTATCCACATACAGTTTTAGAGAGTGACATCTGATTTAGGGAGGCTGCTAAAAATTTATGTTGCATAACCTCGAGCTTCTTTTGCATTGCTGCCATCTCAGCTCTAACATCTATGGAAACATCAATTTGGTGAATGCCACCCCTAGACGATTGACTCACACACTCCCACTGTAAAGATTTTTCAGCGAAATCTTCTAAGAATTTCCATGCTTCCCTATCATCTTTGGTCATAAAAGTGCCTTGACACATGGCTTCAAGGTTCTGTTTAGTGGTAGAATTAATGCCCTCATATATGATTATGCACAGATCCCATCTAGGGATTCCGTGATGTGGATATTGAACCAACAGATCCTTGAAGCGTTCAAAACACTTCGAGAATGGTTCATTCGGAAGCTGGGTGAATTGATTTATTTCGCTACGGACTCGAGCTGTCTTGTGATTAGGGTAGAATTTCTTAAGGAATGCTGCAACAAATTCTTCCCAATTCGTAATGGAATGTGCGGTTGTGTTATACAGCCACTTCTTGGCTATATCGCACAAGGTAAATGGAAGAAGACGTAGACGCATAACATCCATAGAAACCTGTGAGGTACCCATCATTGCGCATACATTTTCAAATTTTGTAATAAAAACATATGCGTCTTCAGACTCGAGACCGTGATATTTGGGTAGAAGGTTGATGTATTGGGGTTTAATCTCAAAATTATCCCCGTTGGCTGGTGGAATGGATAGACAGGTCGAAAGAAGACCTCGCATAGGATAGCACCTCTCTTGGAGAGAGATGCGGGGTGGATTATGCGCACCTGCGGACGGCGGCAGAGTAGTTGTAAAGAAGTTCGATGGAGAAGCGTCCATCGATGTGGGTGTGGTGGTGGGCGAAGAAGAAGTAGACGTAGAAATACCGACTTTGGAGTCGATCGGGGGAACGCGGACTAAACGGGCACTAGAATCCCGTGTCCAGCCTATCTTGCACTAAAGGGTTTAGCACAAGTGGCAGCGTTAAAATAATTAGAGAAAATGATGTGATTGGTGTTTGTTTTGAAAAATATACGGATTTTTTTTTAAAAATGATGCAAATCACAACAAATGCAACAAGCAAGCCTAAGTCTAATGGTCACCTAGGTCAAGGCTCTAGACCGCTCCTAACTGCCAAAAGACAAGTCGCAGGATCAATCCTCCACTGCCTTTTTGTCTCTCCTGTGGCCAGGTAAGTGCCAGGTAAGTGGGAGGTTCTCCACTACGTAAGTAGTGGGCCTAATTAAGTAACAACTTGCCTTAGACACACTTGCCTTAAACACCACAAAAGAAACGCGGATAAGCAATAGATTACCCACGGCCTCCTTCTGTCCTAAGTGAGCACGACGATCCTTAGAGTCAAGTCTAGATTTCTTTTAGTTAATGAGGGTAATGCGGATGCAATTTTGTGATTTTCGGGGCTTAGGAAGGGTAATGAACTCCCCACCTAATCTGGATTTGGCCGTGCCTCTTAAATTCCGTATTAATATGCAAACAACCAAGATCAAACATGCACAATTTTTGCTTTTTGCGGCGCTGCGAATTTTGCAAAGAAACCTGCAGCAAATTTGTTATTGGAGCAGATTGAGGAAGAGATAAGAAAGGTAGGATTTTACAGAAAATTTTCGTGCAGCAAAGCTACAGTTCCGCCGCTGATCCGCCGTGGGAGCAAGCTATAGCCGCGGAAACGCGGTGCTTCTTCAAGATCCCTACACAAAAATTTTATACAATGCTTCTGTTCAGCCCCTGAGTCCTCTGGAATATTCCAAATATTTTTCCAATTGCACAGCAGACTCCAGATTTCCTTGCAACAAATCACAACGAGTTGTTTAGTATTTGTGCGAATTTTGATCTCAAAATTATGATGGAATAAACTTTTCAACTCAAATTTCAAAAACGAACAAATTAGCACACGATCCCCGGCAACGGCGCCATTTGATTGATTCGTCACCCTCATATGGCCGCGGATCCGCCGCGGGAAGGGGGTTCTGGCCGCGGATCCGCGGCCCATTAGGTTCCTCTGTGCATCAAAATTCCTGTATTGCTTTGTAATGTCTTTGTAGCACTTTTCTGATATTTGGAATATTATAATTCTCTCTAGTTCACTGCCAGATCTCAAGTCTTGGACTTGGCGTATTTTTACCAGCACTTTTGACAATTTCGGCTCTTCTCCTGGAATTTCCTGCACAGATTCTCGAGACAAGTGTTGCGCTATACAAAGATTATGCGATGCAATGATAAACACTCAATTTCCCTTAAAAAAATGCCGGTTTTAGTATACAACACAAGTTATTTGGTATTTTATAGTCAATTTGCTAATATGTGTTATATTAATACCGAACTCCTATAGATGAGTGCAAATGGTAGGGAAATTGATGTGTTAAAAATGCAATATTTTCGACTGATCAGCGTCCCCATAATCAAAAAACCCTCAAACGAGGGGGAATCTGACGAAGTCTGCTACATCGGCCGCATCCGTTTAAACCTTCGATACATGGTGCTATAAATCAACTTGGCATCTTCGGAGAGGTGGACGGATAGCACCAATTAGCATCTGCCCCCAGATTCAGGCAAGACGTTCGTCTTCCCGGTTTCCGGCGGTAAACAGATTCTGGCACGCCCGGTGGGACCTTTTCCTTTTTCCACTCCATACTCCGTGTGTCGTGTTCGCGAACCAAACGAGTTTGCTAATGGTTGCCCTTGGGTTTCGAGGTACTAAGATTTGGCATTTTGACTGGTGCAGAAAACAAAGAATCAATGGCGTCCACTTGTGCAAGATGTTCCAACTGCAACTGCAACCCACGTCCTGCCTCAACTGGGGGTATATCTTATAGGCCCCAGGCGGCTTCCCTGTTCACAATGCAGGTGGAACAGGTCACCCAGGCTACTACTGGATTATTTTTTGGGACTATGCTCCCCCCAATGAGCTTCAGTGCCCCTGTACCAGCGCCGGAAGCTCCCAAGAAGTCGGTCTTCGATTGGCTTGCTATTACCACGGCCCCTTTCAACGGGTCGTCCAGCTCCAACTCCTCGGTTTTCGCCAGACTGGGCCTGAACTCCGATGGGCCTGCCATGAAGCCCATGACACCTGAAGTGGCCATCCCAAAGACGATAACCAACCCTGCTCCCGAAGTCATCAAGGCGGCTTCTCCAACCAAAGGGTCAATTTTTACAAGACTGGCTGTTCCGGTTTCCACTACGGTTCCTGTCCCTGCTCAGAAGTCTGTTTTCGACCGATTGAATACTGCGCCTCGACGAACATCAGTCTTCAACAGGCTGACGCCAGCAGCAGCCCCTTACCTGGACAGGGGGCGAGACAAAGTCATTCCCATCACTGAACCAACACCAATGGCTCGACACGCTCGACGTCGCCACTGGCGCCGAGTAAGGAAGGCCAGGGGCACCTCCCCCTCTGGGCTAACTCCACCAACTCCAACGGTGGAAGTTAATGCTGTTGTTCCAACCGGGAACAGTTTTGAGCTCCTGAATAAGGTACGCAGGAACTCGCCTACTGCCGTACTGAAAAGATCTCCGCCACCGGTGGAGACTGTCACAGAAATAAAGCCGGAGCAGTCCCCCCAACGGTTGTCTTCCAAAGTTTACAAAATCTGGCGACAAGTCCGAGAGTCGATGGTTGATCAAGACTATCCTCGCCGGCAGAAGAAGCTGAAGGTCCGACAGGAAGAAAACCGTCTTGTTAAGCCACAGAAAGCGACGGCTATTTGGGTGCCTACTGCAACGGCCCCCTCAACTTCGACCGCTCATAAGAGGAGAAGGCCGGAGAAAATCCCCATGCTTGCGACAAATGTCAAAGGCACTGAGCCCAAACGCCCTAAGTCTGGGGGCATGATGGTACACACTGTTTACATGGCTTCTGGAAAAGAAGAAAGTCGCGCTTCTACGGGCCACCGACCGCTTACCCGATCAATAACAAGGGCCCGGGAACAACAACAGCAGAAGCTTCAAGAGATGTTGACTGCAATGGCCGCACTTACCGGGCCAAAAGAAAGCCCGGAGGCGTCATCGGAACAACGTCACGAACACGAGACTGATGCTGAATTCCTTCGGAGAATGCTCGAAAAGAAGGACAAGGAGGCTGCGGAACAAGCGGCCAATATAAAGCAAATGGCCCTTCTATTCCAGGATATGGTGGGCATGATGATCCAGCCGGACCCTCCAGCCGAAGATCCTCCAGTAATAATTGAAGATGACAGAGGAGAAATATCGAATCCTCTACCGGCTCTGTCAGCAGCCAAGGAGGAGACAATCTCTAAAGCTGTCCTGGATGACTATATTGCCCAGCAAATAAGAGTTCGCCAGGCAAATGAAGTAGCTGGCTAAGTTGTCAAAACTGGGCGACCGTATCCAGGCTGGTATGATCAGATAAAGTACCCGCCGGGATACACGATCCCTAAATTCCATGTATACAAGGGGATAGGCAATCCCCACCAGCACGTCGCCCAGTTTAGAGCTCTGTGCGGCAACACCGGGGGCGATGATAAGCTTTTGCTCCGTCAATTCGTCGGCAGCTTGTCGGAGATAGAGTTTGAGTGGTACTCCGAACTTCCAAACGACTCCGTCAAAACTTTCGAAGAAATGGAGTTGTTGTTCACCCAGCGATTCGCAAGTGCTAGTGAACGCACCCCGATAACGGCATTGATCGATGCCAGGGTGAAGCCAGGTGAGACGTGGGTTCAGTACGCAATCCGATGGCGGAATCTGTGGTCGAAGTGCGAACAGCGCATCGAAGAAGCACCAGCGGTGGGCATGTTCGTGGGCACTCTAGACCCTCATGCAACTATTTCACAGTTCATGATGTTCTTCAAACCGACCACATTCTAGGCTCTAATCGACAAGCTAGCCCAGATGGATCAAATGGGTCATAGACCGTCTCCTCCGAAGCCGGAGCCGCGGAATGAAAAAGGTAAAGGGAAGGCGACTTTCGTTGCGAATACCCAGCAGCAGCCCAGTGCTCCCAGACTAATGGATCAATTGGAGGAAAGACGGCGCTATTACAATGAGAAAATGAAGCGCCCTTACTCATTCCCACGGGATAAAACGAAGAGGCTGTTCGAGTTGGCGATGCGCAACAGGCTTATCAATTTGCCGAATCCAAGGCGACCATCGCAACCCAACGAAGTGAATAATCCCAATTATTGCCCTTACCACCAAACGGTAAGCCATCCAATCGAAGATTGCTTCGTCTTTAAGGGATGGATCGAGGATCAGTACTTACAAGGCAAGTTTGCGCTGTCTGAGAAGTGGAAAGTAAACCCATCACAACCGCACACTCCTAAGAAGACAGATACACCGGGGGCAACGTGCTCTTTTGTTGAAGAAGCTCCATGGGAGGTCGTTCTTTCAGCCAGAACCAAAAGAATGCTGAATGATCTCCAGACATGCCCGGCGATCCGGTGGAAGAATCCGCTGGAGCCCCAGATCATCGAAGGGATGCTGAAGCCGCGCCCGGCTCTAAAAATTGGTGGCGATAGCCAAAGTGTTCACACCCAGCCGTCGAAATCTGCAAAAAGGAAGAAGAAATCCAAAAAGCCCGTGAAGCCTGACGACAAGCGCACGGACCTGCAAAAACAGATTGACGCGCTGGAAGAGTATAATCAGAAGGCATGGACTCCAATACGCTCCAAGAGTTTCTCGGCCACGTCCTTGAAAATGGAGATGATGGAGAAGACTCGTCGGATGAATCTGAGGGTTGCGTAGCAAGTTGCCATGTGATCTCTCACTCATCAATAAACGATGAAGAAGCCCTTTGCACCAAGAGACTGGGGGCAGGTCCTGAACCGGAACTTCCAGGGCCATCAGACGAAATGATCGACGCATTCCTGAACGAAGCTCTTCTAAAAAGTAAAGCTGATCGGGAGCGTGAGATGGCCATATTTGAAAAGGCCAAATGCCGGCGACTGGACGAAAGAGTCGAGACACTCCCGCCAAATCAAGGTACATCCGTCGTGAATAAAAACAAGTTCAAGATGAGGAAAAGGTTTGCTAAAGCCATATCAATGGGGATGAAGCTACCACCCTCTGAAGAAAACGTTCTTAATGAAGCAGAAATGCATCCTAACTACTGCTTATATCATCGGAAGATTGCGCACCCCACCGAAGAGTGCAACGCTTTTAAAAGATGGTGGCAGGGATATGTTTCTCACCAGCAACATTTTAAGCGGATGAAACGCAAAACTCGTCGGGAGCAAAGAAATACGACCGAGGAGCGTAAAAGAACTACCAGCAACTGTCGCATGGTTAACGCCGAGGGATCGTAGGTTCTCACCTTCGGAAGCGACTTTGACGAAGAAATGACTCTTGGCCCTCTCTTCAAAGAGTATATCTTGGGAAAAATAGAGAAACCAAAGACCTGTGAAAACATTCAGCTACGCAATCATACGCTGCCCGAAAAGAATCTTGGGCCCTCGAACAGTGGGTCGAATAGAAAAGATAAGGGAAAAGAAAAGGTTTCTGAGGATATCGCCCTAGATGACCAAGTCATAAAAGAACTGACCGCCAAGGACCCTCCAAAGAAGAGTAAGGTGGACTATAACGTTCAGGCGCACTTGAGGAAGTTACCCTCACAGCCCAGCATTCTCGACGCCCTTTTACTATCAAAAGAAGCAAGGGATTCATTGATCAAGGCGCTACAAGAGCCAGAGCAATTCTAAGCTTTTCTCGCCGAAGAAAAGAGAAGGACGGGCTGGAGGAAGTACACACAGCCGATATTACCTTTGGCAATGAAGACCTCCTCCTTGGGACGTGCGAGCACAACCGTCCCCTCTATGTCTCAGGATACTGCCACGATATAAAGATAGGCAAAATCCTGGTCGACAATGGATCTTCCGTCAATCTCCTCAACGTGCGAGTGTTGAAGGAAATCTGCATAAGCGTTCAACACCTCGCTCGTGATAAGATCACCATCTCCGGGTTCGACTCCCAGTCATCACGGACCCTCGGGTCGGTGATACTGACGCTGCGCTTTGGACTACTCGTCACAGATATTAAATTTCACGTCATTGACGCCAAGACATGCTATAACGCTTTGCTCGGTAGGCCTTGGTAACACGAATACAACATCATCCCTTCTACACAACATCAGTGTATAAAATACTTTAAGGATGGTCTCGAGTATACCGTAACAGGAGAGTTGAACCCATTCTCCGTGAACGAAGTCCGCAAGTACGAAGATGCAAAATACTTCTTGCCAGATTTCGAGGACACGAAGAGATGTCACAAACCGGAGAACAAAGCTATCACCACCATTCCGGTCTTCGGGAGTGATACTGAGGAAGAGGAAGAGATAGTTTACTCAGGTCTACCCTAGTACAACAAGACGGGACCGTCCGCTCCTATGTTGATCTTTGGCAGCGACTCGGAAGATGAGGTCCATGCTATATTCTCTGCTCGGCCTTCAATACAAACATTCGCTGACGAAGAGCAAAATTTGCAAGTTGCCGTGGTTCCGCCCAAGCATCATAAAGAACTAGACGTGCTTGATACCTACAGTGTGGAAGAACTACAGACATTCTACGTCCCTCCCAAGCGAAAAGGAGAAAAGGCGATCCTATTCTACCGATCCGGGGAAACCAAAGTGGAGAAAGAAATCTGGCACGGTGCGGATTCTACACTTGGCAGGCTCCAACCCATTCGTTTGCTCAGATATTATACGAACGGACTAAAAGGCTGTTAAGGCGCCAAGGCGTACCTTTCAAACAGACCGCTCGAAAAGCTAAGTTCTATGACAGGATCTGGAACGTTCCCGGAACTCAGCGCAAGTTGCCTAATGGGAGAATGGAAACGATCGGGCTTGGATATGTTCGGTCCAAGAAACGGGAGCTACTCCGCGACTGCTACGTCATACATGACTTTGATGAAGAAGGAGATGCTCTGTGGGAAGATGCTAACCCTGAACCAGAAAGAACTCCCACCGTGAAAATGCCCAGTCCGTCGTTCGAAGAACAAATGGACAAGCTTATAAGGGAAGCTGGTCAAAAGGTTCGAGACGACCATAATCGCTAAATGGCCATCTACGAGAAAGCCAGGACGCAACGCCTTCTTCAACAGGCTGTGAAAGATGAAAATGCTCCTCCCTGTCAACCCGTCATACAAAAGGCCCGACGCAGAGGCGGAAACAAACCAAAGAACGGGAAAGGCGTTCGACAGCGACAAAGCAGGACCATGAAGCCACGCGGGCGAGAACCGAGCAACCCAGATCAATCTCTTATAAAGAAGATGGGTCGAGCGTACTCTTTTGCCCGGGACAAGACAAAGAAGATACTTGATCTTGCTATAAAACATCAACTGATCATACTCCCGGAGTCCAAGCACCCTGAGCAAGTTGGTGAAGTCTCTCATCCGGACTATTGCTCCTATCATAAGGCAATAGGACATCATATCGAAGACTGATTCACCTTCAAGAACTGGGTCGAAGACCAATATCAGCAAGGCAGGTTCGCTCTATCCAGCAGCTGGAGGGTAACCCCGTCACAGAAGCATGAACCCAAATCTACGAGGGTAGAACCAGATCAACATCGGTCGTGGAAGTAAGCTCGTACTTGTCATATGATAACACTATCAAAAGAAGAGCCTGAGGATAGGGGTGACCTCCCCTGGTGCTTCGAAAACAATGATGATGAGGTGATCTCAGAGTTTCCACCGGCGCCGAAAGAGCTGGAAGACGGAATACACACCACTGCAGATAACCTCAAGAAAATTGATTTGGGGACGGCAAATGACCCGCGACCGACATTCGTTAGTGAACTGCTATCTGAAGAAAGGGTGGCCGCGCTAAAAGACGTGCTTATGCAGCATAAAGATTGCTTCGCATGGAACTATTCCGAAATGCCAGGATTAGATCCAGAGATTGTTGTCCACAAATTGGCCATATCCCCGGACGTCAGGCCAATCAAACAAGCACCGAGAAGAATGCGTCTTGAGCTTGAGATGAGCATCAACGCCGAGGTCAAGAAGCTAATCAACTCTGGTTTCATCCAAGAGGTTCAGTATCCTGACTGGATCGCCAACATCGTCCCAGTGATGAAGAAGAATGGGACGGTGCGCATCTGCGTAGACTTTCAGGATCTCAATAAAGCTTGCCCGAAGGACGACTTCCCAGTACCGGTCACCGAGCGGATGATAGACAATACGTCCACTCACGAAGTCTTCTCCTTCATGGACGGATCGTCAGGATACAATCAGATAAAGATGCATCCCGAGGACCAGAGCACACCGCTTTCTGGACCCCGTTGGGTATATTTTGCTACAAGGTGATGCCCTTCGGTCTAAAGAACGCTGGTGCCACCTATCAGAGGGCCATGATGAAGATCTTCGATGACCTCATACATGAAATCGTCGAATGCTATATCGACAACCTCGTGGTGAAAAGCAAATCATACGAGGAACATCTTGAGCATCTGAAAATCGTATTTCAACGCCTTCGGCAATACAACTTGAAGATGAACCCTCTCAAATGCGCATTCGGAGTCTCCTCGGGCAAATTCCTAGGATTCATCGTCCGACACCGAGGCATCGAGATAGATCCGTCAAAGATTAAAGCAATTATGGAGATGCCCCCGCCAAAGACTCTCAAGCAATTGCGGTCTCTCCAAGGAAAGCTCGCGTATATTCGACGATTTATAGCCAATCTCTCCGGCAAATGCCGCCCCTACAGCCACCTGATGAAGAAGGGAACCCCGTTCGTCTGGGATCACAAATGCCAAAGCGCACTAGACGAAATCAAGCAGTATCTACAGAATCCGCCGGTGCTGGCTGCTCCGGTCAAGGGAAAGCCTCTCATTCTTTATACGACAGCCCTAGAAGGTTTCTTAGGCGCATTATGGGCACAAGAGAACGACCAAGGGAAGGAGAAAGCTCTCTACTATTTGAGTCGAGTTCTACTGGGGTCAGAAAGTAATTATTCTCCCATCGAAAAACACTGCCTGGCACTGATCTTCGCGATAATGAAACTCAGGCACTATGCGTTGGCGCATGAAGTCCATCTCATATCGAAGGTGGATCCCCTCAAATATTTGATGTCAAAGGCCATATTAACGGGACGGCTCGCTAAATGGGCCTTGCTCTTAATGGAGTTCTCGATAACTTATCAGCCTCTTAAGGCAGTGAAAGGCCAGGCCATCGCCGACTTCCTCGCCGAACATCCGATACCGGCCGATTCTCCCTTGAATTGCGAACTGCCAGACGAACATGCGTTTGACACGATCGACGGAAGTAATACCCGATGGGAACTTTACTTCGATGGAGCGTCCTCCATGAAAAAGCGCAAACAAAGCACCCCCATAATCAAATCAGGGGTAGGCCTCATCTTTGTAACTCCACAAGGAGGGATAATGCGCTTTGCCTTCTCCTTAACAGAGCCGAGGACAAACAATGAAGCCGAGTATGAAGCTTTGATAGCAGGTCTCGAGATCGCCATCGACATGGGAATCGAAAACCTGCTTATATACAGAGACTCCCAACTGGTCGTTAGTCAAGTAAACGGCGACTATCAAACATGCAAACCAGAACTGGTGAAGTACGGCGAGAGGGTAAGCGACTCCTAACCCAAATACCTTCCTACACCTTGGAAAGCATACCACGTGCGGTAAATAGCAAATCGGATGCATTAACCAAGCTCGCTAAAGAACTGGCCGACGAGAACCTCGACGATGTAAGGATCGTTGTGCAAAGCCGTCGGGTTCTTGCACCGGCAGAAATATCCCCGGGGTCATCCGAAGAAAAGGGAACGACTAAGCCAGCGGCTCTACAAATAAAAGACCAAGAAAAGGTTGAGGATTGGAGAGAAGTCTTTATAGACTACTTCAAATCCCGTCGAACGCCTGAAGATGCGTCCTCGAGACATCAGCTTATGAAACGAGCTCTGTCTTTCGCTTTCATCATTGATACTCTGTACAAGAGGTCATTTGATTCTTTATGGCTGAGATGCCTGGGACCTGACGAAGCAAGAAGAGTCATCCAAGAAACTCATGACGGACCCTGCGGTTCTCACCAAGCCGGACCGAAGATGAAGCCGAAGATCAAATGGATGGGTTATTATTGGCCCACGATGATTCAGGACTGCCTTGAGTATGCGAAGCAATGCCACTCATGCCAGATCCATGGGGACTTTATCCATCAACATCCAAATCCATTACATCCGACAGTGGCTTGCTAGCCGTTCGAAATGTAGGGGACTGACATAATCGGCCCATCGAACCAGCATCGTCCAGAGGACATCGGTTCATTTTGGCGACAACTGATTACTTCTCCAAATGGGCAGAAGCAGTACCGCTGAGAGAAGTGAAGACAGAGAATATCCTCCATTTCTTCAAGACGCACGTCATTTATCGGTTTGGAACTCCGAGACGGATCATCTCCGATAACGGGCCAGCCTACAGAAGCCACAAGATCAGCCGCTTCGCACAACAGCATAACATAGACTGGAAGTACTCATCAGTCTATAATCACTGAGCTAACAGTCTAGCTGAGGCTTTTAACAAGACCCTGACAAAGATCGTAAAAAAGACGGTGTCCCGAAATAAGAAGGACTGGCACGAGAGACTGCAACAAGCTCTCTGGGCGTATCGAACTACGTTCAAGACGGCCACGAACACAACGCCGTACGCGTTAGTATTCGGTACAGAAGCAGTACTCCCCCTCGAGATAGAGTTACCCTCTCTACGAGTGGCAGTTCATTACGAGCTGACGGACGAAGAGAACGCTCACCTTCGGCTTGAGGAGCTCGACGCTCTCGATGAAACCCGGCTCATAGCGCAACAAAATCTGGAGGCTTATAAAGCAAAGATGACGCGCTCATATGAAAGATTGACCAGGCCGAGAACATTCCGCCAAGGCGAACTCGTGCTAGTAGTCAAAAGACCTATGATCCCCAATCGTGCTAAATGGGGGAAATTCGAGCCAAACTATGAAGGCCCGTACATCATAGACAAAGTCTACCAGGGTGGAGCCTATCTACTCATGGACATGCATGGCGAAAGACCCTTCCGGCCAATAAACGGTTGCTTCCTGAAAAAAAACTACGCCTAACAAGTCACGGTCCGGGTCAACGATAGATGACGACGACTATGTCTGCTCGCTATCTTCCTAAGCCCAAACTCTATAAGTAGTAACCGGCTTCCTTTACAGCGGACCGAAACGTCCTTAAACTAACAGCGGACCGAAACGTCCTTAAACTAACGGTGGACCGAAACGTCCTTAAACTAACAACGGGCCGAAACGTTCCTAAACTAACAACGGACCACTATGTCCTAAAACTAGCTGTTGACCGAGATGTCGATAAACTACGGTGGATTGCAGCATCCCAAAGCTGATAAAAAAATGGTATGTCTATAAGCAAAATGGGTACGGATGAAAACCCGAAAGGCTCCGTGAGTAAAAATAGCAGGGCTACCGGCGAGTTTTGTGAAAACCCGAAAGGGCGCAATCTCGTTAGAATAAAAAAAAAGAAAAAAGAAAACGGTATGTCCATAAGCAAAATGGGTACAGATGAAAACCCGAAAGGGCTCCGTGAGTAAAAACAGCAGGGCTACTGGCGAGTTTTGTGAAAACCCGAAAGAACGCAACCTCGTTAAAAGACACTTGCAAGGTCCTCTCGACTTTGTAAGGAGAAACCACCTGCGTGAGATCCTTACGACTCACAAGGGAGCAACGCATTTAGGAATCCTCACGATTCCTAAGGAGAAATTACACTTGCGAGATCCTCACGACTCGTAAGGAGAACCCTCTTATGAGACCCTCACGGCTCATAAGATTCGAAAGTCTTAAGCTACAGAGATCTGAACCTGTTCTTAAGCAGCCCCCACAACCTCCAATACTGCCCTACAAGCGGCTCAATGCTGACTCTTGTATACAATCCACGGGCGCGAATAAACATTTCCCTAACAAAGTCTCATCCGTGACTAGGGATATGTTCGCACGGTGAACAACCCTTGTGAGTCCTCTTGACTTATAAGGAGAAAACTCTTGTAAGATCCTTACGACTTACAGGAGAATATGCACTTAGGAATCCTCACGATTCTTAAGGAGAAAACGCACCTATGAGATCCTCACGACTTGTAGGGAGAAAATACCTTTATGAGACCCTTACGGCTCATGAAGTCAAAAGCCTTAGTCGACGGAATCCTAACCCTGTTCGCTAAGCCACATTTGTTCGATATCGACAGAGGCAAATGATGATTCGCTCCTGGCAATATCCCAGTTGTAGCGGTGCTGATGCCAAAATCGGAGTCTAATCCCAAGCTTGCAGTGAAAAGCTAGCGAGCCACACATGCATACGAAATAGCCGAAATGATGGGGCAACTTGCAACAAAATCAGCAAGTAAAAATGTATGCATACAAATAGCCGAAATGATTGGGTAACCGCAATAAAAAGCAGCGAGTAAAAATAAAACAAATAGCCGAAATGATTGGGCACCGCGAAAAACAGCCGAAATGATGGGGCAATCGCGACCTTCGCGATATAAAAGCTGAAATGATAGAGCATCACAGAAAGAAGTAAAAAAAATGAATGAATGAGATTTATGCCCTACAGGTGATATCATGGCAATCCCTGTATACAATCCAGGGGCGCAAACAAAGAAGGAATCATACTCCTCCTCCCCAGGTTTCATCAGAAGAAGAAGCAAAATCTCGACAGTTCACAGATAGCCTGAAAATCATCTTAACATTCGTCTCATTACAACAAACACAACACCAAGCAAAGCGGGACAACGGAAACCCCCAGTTCCATGACTCGGCGGTGCACAGATAACCAAGAGTCAAACCCTGACTCCGTGAAATGCGGATAAAGTCAACCCTTCCTGGCTACGTGGAACGCGGATTATGTCACTCCTGACCCCGTGGAAAACGTCCAGAGCGGATCCTGGTCCTCGCGGAGCACGGCAGTGAACCCGTGTGAAGCATCCAGAGCGAAGCCTGGTCCTCGCCGAACACGGAAGTGAACCCATGGGAAGCATCCAGAGCAAAATTCCTGGTCACGTGGAACGCGGATTATGTCACTCCTGACCCCGTGGAAAACGTCCAGAGCGGATCCTGGTCCTCGCAGAGCACGGCAGTGAACCCGTGTAAAGCATCCAGAGCGGAGCCTGGTCCTCGCCGAACACGGCAGTGAACCCGTGGGAAGCATCCAGAGCAAAATTTCTGGTCACGTGGAACGCGGATTATGTCACTCCTGACCCCGTGGAAAACGTCCAGAGCGGATCCTGGTCCTCGCAGAGCACGGCAGTGAACCCGTATGAAGCATCCAGAGCGGAGCCTGGTCCTCGCCGAATACGGCAGTGAACCCGTGGGAAGCATCCAGAGCAAAATTCCTGGTCACGTGGAACGCGGATTATGTCACTCCTGACCCCGTGGAAAACGTCCAGAGCGGATCCTGGTCCTCGCAGAACACGGCAGTGAACCCGTGGGAAGCATCCAGAGCAAAATTCCTGGCTACGTGGAACACGGATTATGTCACTCCTGACCCCGTGGAAAACGTCCAGAGCGGATCCTGGTCCTCGCAGAGCACGGCAGTGAACCCGTGTAAAGCATCCAGAGCGGAGTCTGGTCCTCGCCGAACACGGTAGTGAACCCATGGGAAGCATCCAGAGCAAAATTCCTGCCTACATGGAACGCGGATTATGTCACTCCAGACCCCGTTGAAAACGTCCAGAGCGGATCCTGGTCCTCGCAGAGCACGGCAATGACCCCGTGTAAAGCATCCAGAACGGAGCCTGGTCCTCACCGAACACGGCAGTGAACCCGTAGGAAGCATCCAGAGCAAACATTGGACTGTGAGGTCCTTAAACTCATGGACTATGATGTCCTTAATCTCGACCGTAATGTCTTAAAACTAACAACGGACTGTGGAGTCCTTAAATCCACGGACTATGATGTCCTTAATCTCGACCGTGATGTCTTAAAACTAAAATTGGACTGTGAGGTCCTTAAACTCATAGACTATGACGTCCTTAACCTCGACCGTGATGTCTTAAAACTAACATTAGACTGTGAGGTCCTTAAACTCATGGACTATGATGTCCTTAACCTCGACCGTGATGTCTTAAAACTAACAACGGACTGTGGAGTCCTTAAATCCACGGACTATGATGTCCTTAACCTCGACCGCAATGTCTTTAAACTATGGTATCCTGGAAAACGTCCAGATTAGAGCCTGGTCCTCGCCAAACACGGCAGTGAACCCGTGGGAAGCATCCAGAGCAAAGCTCTATTAAGAAATTATAAATAAAATCCTTTTAGAGAGTAAAGCTCTATTAATGGAACCCTAAAAGGATTCTCTTTAGATCAAAGATTTATAAAGAGCAAAACTCTGTTAATGGGTAAAACCCCGGTTTATTAAAAGTTTTAAACTATACCTAAGTTTTGACAGAGTTTTACTCTTGAAAAGTTCTTAAAACTGAAAAGCAATGCTCTGAATAAGAGAAAATTCTCAAGAAATAAGATGAAAATCATCTAAGAGACCAAAGGTCCCATTTATAGGCATTAAGAGCCGTTTCAACTTCCAAAAGTTGATTCAACGGCTAAGATGTTACTCCCGCCGCGCTCACGTATGGGCCAAGTAAGCGCAACGGTGGGGGGCATTTGTTTCCCCAATCAAAGCAAAGCTCTGTTCAAATTCCAAGATTTGAAATGAAGCGACGCTTCTGCTTTCCCTAATCAGAGCAAAGCTCTGTTCAAATTCCAAAATTTAAAAATTGAAGCAACGCTTCAGATCCTGCGCGCTGCGCGCCACGTGTCAAAAGCAGGCACACCAGCACCAGGAGCGCTGCGCCCTAGGCAGCGCACCCCCAATCATAGCAAAGCTCTGTTTCAAAATTCAAAATTTAAAAGTTGAAGCAACGCTTCAGATCCAGCGCTCTGCGCCGCGCGCCGCGTGTCGAACACGGGTGCGCTAGCGCAGTTGCGCTGCGCTCTGCGCCGCGCGCCACGTATCGAATGCAGGTGCGCTAGAGCAAGGTGCGCCAGCGCTGGAATTAAAAATTCCCACTGTTATATCAAACGATTTAATAATAATGATAAATCATTAATTAACCAGAATTAAATTCTGTTAAGGAAAGATTCCTCAAAATCTTTCCAAACAACAAGATTGTGCTTCAAGCACCGTTGGATCAACGATCCAATGGTAAATAATAAATTACCAAAGATAGAACAAATTCTACATGGAAAGATTTTTCAATCTTATTAAAACAAGAAAATTATCTTCTGTAAAGAAGAAGCCCTAGGATCAAAGATCCAACGGTGGGAAATATTCCCAAATCAATCAGAGAGAGATCTCTTAAAACTGATTTAACAAATCATTTGGCCCTATATAAAGGACCCTAGACTTCAAGTCTAAAGGGGAGAGAATACAGAAGAAGAGAGAAAACCCTCTGCAAAAAAGAGAGAGCAAGGTCTTAAGAAAAGAAGATTTTTCCTCATCTTCAAGGTAAAAGAACTATGTTCTTGAATAACAGAGATGAAATTATCTCGTAAAAAGAAGAACCCTCTTCTAAAAAGATCAAAAGATCTAATTATAAAAAAAATAATAAAAGAATTATTTTACTTCATTCACAGATCTTTGATCTATAAAGGCAGAGCCTTTTATAAAAACAAGAACTTTCGATCTTGGATCCTGAGGCAAAGCCTCCTTAGAAGAACATAAAATTTGTTCTTTGATCTTAAAATTGATCAGATGCGCTTTGCGCTATTGAAAAGTGTCTTGCACTCATGAACCGCGCATTTGCGCTCCTTGGATCGGCGCACAGCGCCAAAACTTGCCACGTGTCAACCAGAGACACAATCTGCGCTTTGCGCTTCTGAAACTGAGCGCTGCGCTCATGGACTGGGGCTCAGCACCAAGTGCGCCAAGTGTCACTCGCTGGCGCGCCAACAGACTAGCGCAAGGCGCTCATGCGCTAATGAATCAGCGCTTAGCGCTAAGCGTGACACGTGTCACCTTCATGTGCGCTAGCGCAATGTGCTCTTTGACTGGCGAAAAGCGCCTGACACGCCACGTGGTGTACTATCAGAACACACTTTGTTTCTGATAAATGCTATGCATTTAATACGAGATGTCAGAGCCTAATGCCTAGCATTATTAAAAGGGCTGAGCCCAAATAAAGGCTTAATAGCCAGAACAAAAAAATAAAATGTTACATTTTTTTAATTGGACTTAGCCCATTCTGGCCATAAGTCCTCAACTTATGTTGAACTGAGCATATCTGCTCTTTCAACCAACTCACCTTGGTTCAAGGGTACATCTCTTTACTCCTTTGATATTTGTCGTTGTAATTCCTCAACGTCTTCAAGGAGGTGACGGGTCCCAACAACCACACATTTCATGGACTATGGGGTCCTTAAACTCATGGACTATGATGTCTTTAATCTCGA
This sequence comes from Agapanthus africanus, assembly GCA_030015575.1. Taxonomy (NCBI): domain Eukaryota; kingdom Viridiplantae; phylum Streptophyta; class Magnoliopsida; order Asparagales; family Amaryllidaceae; genus Agapanthus; species Agapanthus africanus. Next base: position 746,494,108 of record CM057341.1, on the reverse strand, counting down.
CCGTGATGTCTTAAAACTAACATCAGACTGTGGGGTCCTTAAACTCATGGACTATGATGTCCTTAACCTCGACCGTGATGTCTTAAAATTAACATTGGACTGTATGGTCCTTAAACCCATGGACTATGATGTCCTTAACCTCGACCGTAATGTATTAAAACTAACATCGGACTGTGGGGTCCTTAAACTCATGGACTATGATGTCCTTAACCTCGACCGTGATGTCTTAAAACTAACATTGGACTATGGGGTCCTTAAACCCACGGACTATGATGTCCTTAACCTCGACCGTGATGTCTTAAAACTAACATTGGACTGTGGGGTCCTTAAACTCATGGACTATGATGTTCTTAACCTCGACCGTGATGTCTTAAAACTAACAACGGACTATGGGGTCCCTAAACCCATGGACTATGATGTCCTTAACCTCGACCGTGATGTCTTTGAACTAATATCGGACTGTGGGGTCCTTAAACCCACGGACTATGATGTCCTTAACCTCGACCGCGATATCTTTAAACTAACGTTGGACCGAGATGTCCTTAAACTAACAACGGACCATGATTGAGTGATTTAGCGTGCTTGCGCTTTCTATCTTTTGATTTGTGTGTCAAAAACTATCTATTACCGCAATCAAGAACGGCGTCGCTTTGCAGCTAGCCGGTGAGTACGGGTCGGTCCACAGGGATTTTGTGAATCTCCTAGTCGCGCTAACGAGTTAATTCCGAAGGGTGTTCGGATTGGTTATTAAATCTAAAAATCTAATTAACCTAGGGCAATTATCTAGATCTATTCTTGCTAGGGTTAGGTTTAGGGATGGTTTGGAAATGCAATTAAATCTCAACGCTTTCTATACCCGAATGAAGATCTGTGAGGAGTTATGGTAATTATCAATAAAGGGGATTAGATCCATTCGGGAAGGTGTTCCTTCCTCTAGGTTCTTGTCCTTCCTTTAGAGATCCTTACCCTAACCTCCATGGAAAACGCGCGCAACCGGGCCTTTACACTACGGTGTCATCGGTACCTCGAGGGGTAGGATGTCGTAGGGCGCGGTGTATGCGTGTATGCATGGAGTCCTATTGTAAATATTTGGTGGTTAAGAAAGGGATGAGAGATCTCATCTCTCAAAATCCTTCCCCAAAGCTAAACCCAAAACAAGTTTCTAGGGCATGAAATTAAATCTACCTAGGGCAAAGAATTAAAATCTACACTAGGGCGAGAAATTAAATCTACTTACAGATGCATCCCTCCAATCATCCATGCAGGGTTGTCAGATCTGAATTTCTAAATGGAAAGGAAACACCGATGCTCTCCAAAAAGAGATCTGAATTTTATTTCATTAAAAGGAGGCATAAAGTTTACAATGATTAGAGTTCCTATTTATAAAGAATAGGAAACCCTAGGGTTACATTTGTTTCGCATGTCTGAATTTACAAAAATAGCCCTTAGGTTGACTATTCAGAGTCGCACCAAAAATATGGTAAAAAGTTTATTTTTCAATCTCTCAAGGTCGCCGCGGAACCGCGGCCCTAGGCCTGGTTTGGCCGCGGTTCCGCGGCCAAAATGATGAGTTGGCTGCTGAAACTTCTTGTCTTGGTTCCTAGCTCTCTGGTCTTCCTACTTCTTTATTTCTTTTCTCAATTTAGCTTCTGACTCTCTTCCAAATTTTCCAGTGAACATTGTTGTGGACTTTAACCGTGGCTTTGTGTCGTCGTCTTGAACCTTGCTTTGTGAACTGTTTCTTATGTAGGCTTGATCAAGATCTTCTGTTTATTGGTTAAAGTCCACTTTTTCATCGTCTTTACCTCGTTTTCACTGTTTTCTGTCCAAGAACCTGTAACCTGTAACATGTAGCAGACATGCGTCAAAAGCACCCGTTTATTGATAAAAAGAATAAGAATGGGGAATATAATAATACAATATTATGGTGTGAACAGACCGCAATGTCCTTAAACTAATTATCGACCGCAACGTCATTAAACTAAACAATAGAGCCCAATTGCTCTCTTGTCGGATTTAAGCAATCCCGTTAAGTCGATCTTAGTCTAAAATTAGACTAACGTGTCCTTAACAAACGTTTAAGTTGATCTTAGTCTCAAATGAGGCTAACGTATCCTTAAACCCAACCCCCAAACCCAAATCTAAGAAAGATACGGATTTGGACTAGTCCACGCCCTACGGGCGACAACATAACTTAGTCTCCGTATATAATCCACGGGCAACCAAACACAAAACAAACACCCACGACACGAAGTGACCATATGGAGAAGGAGAAAGTTGTTACAGCGATGCGGTAGCGTAATTAACTGCAGGGGCTTGCGCCTGCAGGGAAGAGCGTCCCCACAATCAAAAACCCCTCAAACGAGGGGGAATCTGACGAAATCTGCTACATCGGCCGTATCCGTTTAAACCTTCGATACATGGTACCATAAATCAACTTGGCATCTTCGGAAAGGTGGAAAGATAGCACCAATTAGCATCTGCCCTTAGATTCAGCCAAGACGTTCGTCTTCCCGGTTTCCGGCGGTAAACAGCTGCCTTAAGTAATTGCAAAACCAATGTTCATTTTTCTACACTATTTATATTTTATTGATTTATACACACACACACACAAAGGCTTTTAGACAAGAGTATTTCAAGATATCCTCTACTATCCTAAATTTCAAGATGTGTGTAAGTGCATATAATAGGGTATCAACGTTCAGAAGTTTGGACTCAAGAATAGGGACTTATTTTTTATCCGCAGATTAGTGGTTTCTTTATCTTACTAACCCTTGGGACAACAACTCATGACTATGTATTACTAGCTTCGTCTTAAAACATCTAATTTTCTTACATTTCTTAAATCTCTTCCTTTTTTTCATATGTATATTTCACTTTCTAAATTTTATTTTCAAAATTTATGCAATGCAATATTTATATATGATGCGTAGATATACAAACCATCTATACAAACCCCCCCCCAACTTATTTGCAGTGGTGTCCTCACTGATATTGTCCTGTAAGCTCAAAACCTGAAGACTATAAGGAACAGTTCAATAAGATGGTATAAAGAAAGGGTCAAGATTGAATGACAGTAAAATCCTCCCCCAAACTTGTTCTTGACTCACAATTGTGCAAAAAAATTCCTTTCTTTCAAGAGCCATTTTAAAAAATATTTTTCTTCTTTCCCCCCAAACTTGAGTAAAACAGTGTTTTCAATGAAATTAAATATAAGATGGGAGAAATATTATTGGTCTATACAAAGTTTTACAAAGACCAAAAGTTAAAACTAATCATTCAAATATTTTATCAAGGTAACACCACGGTTAGTGAAAGATAGTGTAATGGATAGACATGAAGAAGACTCGAGATTGTATAAGAATAGAGGTTGTATCATATCTCGAGTAGAAAAAACAGAAATAAGAGTAACGATAAGAAATGAAGTGTGGAGGAGATAAGAGGTGTAATCGAAAGGTTTTACGTCTCGGTTGGTAGAGACGAAAAAGTGCTGGTGAATGAAAACAAGAATGTGAAAGACAAGGAACAATTGGAATAGTCGTATTCTCATATGTGACTAAAAGAAAGGGTGGCGGTTCAACTTCTTCGGCCTCAAAAGGAGGTGCATGAGTTTTTGGTGGAGATTGATTCATCACAGCATCCAAGTCTTCAAGGAACGCGAGTTCTTCGGTGAAAATATTTTTGAAAGTTTCATCAATGTTTCTAATCATGATTGCATCGGAAAGAAAGGAATCGATATCCATGTTAGTGGAATAGACAGATGCACTAGGATGGTTGAAAGTTTCAAGGTCAATGTGTTGCGCGCCAGGATTCAAAACACTCGATTCGTCAGAAATTATGGAGGTAGGAGTGATTGGTGTAGAGTTATGCGTTCTACCTTGTCCTATTTGTTCTACTTACCGCAATCAAGATGGTGTCGCTTTGCAGCTAGCCGGTTGAGCACGGGTCGTCCGCAGGAAGATGGTAGTATGTCCGTTCTTATCTTAGACGAGTCAATTCAAGAATGTATATGTACTGGTCTAAATCTATCCTAAGTGTTTGTTTTTATATTCAAGTAAGCTTGTTATGGTTAAGGTTGGTTAGTAGAGTTAGGATTAGTCTTGTACTTTTCTTTTGGCATTCTTAAAATGATGTTGGGATAATCGAACATAGCGTGGATTAGGAGGACATAGGAATGGGATTTGCGAGTTTAAGCAAGCTTTCCAACGCTAAATCCATTCCTAATGCCCTTTGTCCGTCCGTTACGTGCGCTTATTTCTAACCCTAGACCAAACACCCGCAACCATGTATCCAATTAAGTCACAACTACATGTCACGTTGTAGTGCGCCCAAAGGACTTCTCGACTTAGGCCGCGGCTATATGTCACGTATAGCGCGTCCAAGTGAGGGGGTTGTGTTTGTTTGGTCTAAGTTCTTTTTAGGATGTTTAGCGAAGAGAAACACAAGGGATTTTTCCGTCCCTCATACTAACCTTTCTTAGCCCCTAACAAGTGTGGAATTATTCATACATTTGAATGAAAAACAAAACAAGAAAAGAAGAAAAGAAAGAAAGGGAAAATACGGTTTTACAAAATATTAGCAAGCTAAATACTTGGGCGCTCACCTTAGCAAGGGACGACGTTGAGTATCATAGCTTGAAAATACGGATAAAAAGAGAAGGAAAATAAAATAAGAAATAACAAAAACTACTTAATAACAAGAAATAAAATTACACTAGGAATTAAAATTACAAGACAAGGAAATAAAAATTACAATACAAGAAAATTAAAGATACAAGATAATAAAAAAAACCTCATCTTCATTAACATCCACTCAAGAGCTATCACTACACTTTATTGGAGGAAAGATGAAGAAAAAGAAGAAGATACAAACTAAACTACACTAATTCTAACTAAAAAAATGCATTCCCACTTGGGCACAAAACTAGAGTATTTATAGGCAGAGATCTAAAACCCTAGGGCCAAATTCTGAGCCCCAATGTAATTAAAAAACTAACCCCAAACTTTCATCTGACTCCGAGTCAACTCGGCCGCGGACCGCCGCGTAAATGGCCTATTGGCCGCGGTTCCGCAGCACTTTGGACGAGTCGTGAGGTGATTTTTCTGAGGCTTCTCTACGTTGTTTTCTTCTGTTGTTCTATATGTCCCAAATTGCAATATGCTTCCAAATTTTCTTTAGATTTGCAACAGTCCAAAATGGCTTCACTTTTAATTCATTTAACCTTTATCTCCCTCGAGCTCCGCGCACCCATTGAATCTTGTGCTGCCCCTCTCATGCTTTGTGCTTGACCGAGACACGAATGACCACTGTTATTTGTCTTGTCTCTTGAACTGGTAAGCGGCACTGGACAGATGCGGATGACCGGAACCCGAATTTTATCTGTTTATGACAGATGTTCTGGATTTTGGCATAATTGTGGAGATTTTGTATGACTTGCGTTATTTTGGACTAGAAACCTATAACCTGTAAATATATAGCAAACACGGATCAAAAACACATGCCTATAAACGAACAAGCAGAAAAATGGACGGTATTAAATGCAATATTCTGGTATGAACAAATACCCCTAAACTTAACTTTTTCTCGTCCCGAGCAAAATTAATTATTCACAAAAAGTCCTAACATCACTTTCGCAGGGAACGCGATTGCACTGAGCTCGTGCAACAAGCCGTTAAACCACTAGGTGTCCCTGGTAGGAGGAATGTTGTTTCCTGAGGGTTTCAGCGGATACTACCCATAAAATCCCGTCAAGCAAGTTTCATAAGTTAACGTTGATTCTACTTCTACAATTTAGTGTCTATGTTAGAAATTCTATCATTCTAAGTTAGAAATATTCAACCATTATATTTCATGCCTCCTATTTATTCAACCCAAGATCCTATAAGTTTTGACAGTTCAGAAAGATCTCGATTTTTCCTGAGTTTTCTTTCTAAAGTGCAGTCTCCAATCCGGGATTTTTATCATCTTTACGGAAAACATAAGTCTTATCTTTTATCCCTATATTTCCTCCAAATATCGATCGTATACCCCTACGTGTGTGTAAAATTTTACCCTTACACTCAAGAATTCAATTCAAGCTATAGTACTCTTGCCTGAATACCTAATACTATTTCTTTTCGTTAATGATGGACGGACTTGCTCACACACCTTTCATGCGACTATTAATACTTCTTAAGGCACTAACCAGCCGATTACTGAATGTATGAGCTTAAAACGTAAATAGCAGTTTCTAGGTCTTGTAATTTATTCTTTTTTCTTTTTCTTTATTTTTCTTTTTTAAGGCCGGATATATTTTTCAATGATACTCTTTTGGTGGTTAGCTTTAAATACCGTTTTTTCTTTCATACTAGGTTTTCAGGCAAGAGTATTTCTAGGTATTCTCTACTATCCCAAGTTTCAAGGTGCGTGTAAGTGCGATTTGTAGGGTATATACTTTTTGAATTTGGACTCAAGAATAGGAACTATTTTTCAGACTTATCTTTCAATAAAGCTTTCAATACTTTCCATTCATCTCGACCGAACTCAAAAACTGAACTCAAGATTACCTACTTCTAAAAAACTGCAAGAACGTATAATTACCAAGGTAAAACAGAAGAAGGGTTATTTTTAGGATTTTCAATTTCTAAGCTTAGGGTTTAGTTATTTCTAACATTTCAACTAAATTTTCGGAATAAAAATCTAAGTTGCCCTACTAGCTAACTTGACGACAAAGTTTTTATATTTTTATAAAAAATTTCGATTTTAATGGGTTTTTAAATAAGTATGCAAATGCAAAATATACATATGATTGAAACTTGACAGTGCCCTCACTGTCAGGCTAGACAAAGAGGGTCAAAATTATCGGCGCTCCCCTTTTTTTTGTATAAAAGAAAAAGCAAACCAAAAATATATACATAAAAAGGTCCCCCCCCTCCCCCGCCCAAACTTAAGTGAAATAGTGTTGCCACTGTTTAAGTGTTAAAGTTCAGAGTTAGGGGGAAGAGAACGGTATCAATCTATACAAGGCCTTACACAGGCCAAAAGTTAGTACCAACCATTCAAAAAATTTATCATGATAATGCAGCGGTTGGTGAAAGAAGACGTAGAGAAAAGAAATAGAGAAAATACGGGACCGTGTGGGGATGGAAGCGGCATACGGTCTCGATAGAGAAGACGGGTGGCGGAGGGAAAAAAGAAATGGAATACAAACTTGAGGGTGGAAATGAAGTGAATAAATTAGTACAATTGGTAATGACCGGTATGTAAAAAGCGATTATACTAATCTATCAACCCGTTGAGAAATAGGGTCAAATCTCTCAAGATTCGTAAGAATACATGGACCGATCGGATTTGGTAAACCAGACACAGGAAATTAGGGGGATACGGTGGCTTGCGAAGTGAGAACGATGGAAAGGATGGAGGGAAGTGATTGAGGAATGGTGTCGGTTAAACATTCAGGAGGGTTTGCACAGTCAATGGAAGGGACATGATAAATTGGAAAATCCGACTCATCAAGTAAAACTGCTTCATCCTCAATGCTATCCTCAAAATTCTCCATAAAATTTAGCTCATCCATGCATTCATCATTAATTTCCAGATGCAAATGGGGTTCGAGAAAAATAGTTAATGGTTCGGGATGATGCCCACACGGAAGTGAAAGGACTTGATGAATTGGTGAGAAAAACTAATCCAAAACTGCGATTTTATCATCCAAAATATTCCCGGCGGCGATATCCTCGATCAAGTGAAAATCAAATATCTCAGACACCTCATCAAAAGCATGGATTTCAACCAATTCTGGTTCTAGGATGGAGGTGTAAAGGTCAAAGGGATTGTGTGTGGTTTCACATGACAGGGTCCCTTCACAATCCGGTAAATCAAACACTACAAAGTCGCACAACTCATCAAACATTTTATCTTCAATTTGTGAATCATTTAGGACACTCGATAGACTTTCGAAACTGGAGTTGTGGAATTCAATTTGGAATGGGTAGGTTGATTTGGAAGGGTGTACTGCTCACTCTCACCATGCAAATTCTCAATTTGTCCTAACGCTTCATCATACATTCGAAATTTGGAGCTAGTTGGAAACTAGCTGCCGGTTCGTTAAGTTGTATGAGGGCGTCCATAGACGCATTCAAATCCAGCATCTGTTGGCACGACGCTACCCGAAATTCTTCCAAAGTTCGCTCAAGACTAGACATGGGTTGTGAAGGGGTCTCAGTAAAAGATTCAAATTCGTTTGGATACGTGAAACTCCCAAAAGGCTGTTCAGAAGCAATGTCTAGGGAAGGTGTAAAAGTCGGGTATGATTGATAGGAATCGAATGGATAGACAGGATTAGGATCAACGTTATGATAAGAATGTGATTGGAATTGTTGTCCTACGGAATTTGGAGTGGTGAAAGGAGTGAAAGATCGGCTACGATATTATTCAATTCGGTCAGCTATGGACATGGGTTTCGGAGTCGCAACATGACTCTCAAAAAGGGTATCAACGTAAGAAGGAGTGAATGTTTGAAATGGTTGATATGAAGTGGAGTTCGGAGTCCAATTGTTTGTCTGAGACGCGTCTATCCGATCTCTCAAAGAAATTTTGGGTATGGATGGATCGTTCGAAGTTCGGCCAAAGCAAGAACTGTAAGAAGAAATGGCTGGTTGCGGGTACCAAAGTTCGGCAAGAGTTTGGGGTACCCATGTTATGAAAAGGTGGAAGGTGGAAAGTGGGTGAATTTTTATAAATTTTTGTTTTTCTAATTGTTTTTGGAGTTTTTTTAAATTGTTTGTTCAGATTTTAGAAAAAATACGGAATTATGGGACTAAACTTTATACAAGCATAATCACAATCACAATATGCACAAACAACACCTAGAGCTAGGGTCTTCAAAGTCCAACTAGACCGCTTCTAGACTTTCAAGAGACAAGTTGCAGGATAACCCTCAAATCGACTCTTCATTACCAATTGTGGCCAGATAAGCACTAGTGAGGTAAGGAGGGTTCCACTCACGACACCGTGAGATGGGCCTTTTAAAATTACCCCCTCACTTGTCTAGCATAGACACCACAAAGTAAAGCTTAGATAAACGACTGATTCCCCTCAACCTTCACTTATCCTAAATGAGCGCGACAAGTCCTTATAGATTTGGTCTAGATATTTTTTATTAGCTCAAGATAATGCGTATGTTTTTTGTGATTTGTGGGGTCTTAGGAAGGATGATAAAATCCCCACCCAATCTTAATTGGTGTTCAAGCCTCTTAATGTCCGTATTATTATATGCAAAGCGTATATACAAACAAAATCTAAAACCAAAAAAAAATTATGGGCAGCGGCGCAAATTTGTGCAAAGAAAGCTGCAGAAAAATACAGTTCAGTGGAGTTTACAGAGAGTTTTAGAGGAAAGAGAAGGGGTGGGAAAAAATTGGGGCTCAGAAACCGCAATAGAACCGCGGAACCGCCGCGCAACCCAAACTTTGGCCGCGGTTTCGCGGTCAAAATTTGGAATTGGGGACTTATGTTTTGGTCCCTTCACTCCTCTTGTTCTTTACAACAGAATAAAAACCTTTATCCCTTGATTTGATTACTGTACTTGCTCCAGATAGCTTGCACACTTGCACACAAAAAATATCAAAAATAACAAAATGGTTTTTATTATATTTATTTTATATATATATATACAAAAAAATATTAACCCGAATAATAAGAAAGAAATACGTTACCGTCTTCCCGGCAACGGCGCCATTTGATTGTTGTAGAAACGCGATACGTTTTATGATATGTGTTCTTCTCTGTTCTCTATTTACCGCAATCAAGACGGTGTTGCTTTGCAACTAGCCGATTGAGCACGGGTCCTCCGCAGGGAGATGGTAGTATGTCCATTCTTATCTTCGACGAGTCAATTCAAGAATGTATATGTATTGGTCCAAATCTATCCTAAGTATTTGTATTTATGTTCAAGTAAGTTTATTAGGGTTAAGCTTGGTTAGAAAGTTAGGATTAGTCTTATAATTTTCTTTTGCCATTCTTAAAATGATGTTGGGATAATCGAACGTAGCGGGGATTAGGAGGACATAGGAATGGGATTTGCGAGTTTAAGCAAGCTTTCCAACGCTAAATCCATTCCTAATGCCCCTTGTCCGTCCGTTATGTGCGCTTATTTCCGACCCTAGGCCAAACACCCGCAACCATGTATCCAATTAAATCACAACTACATGGCACGTTGTAGTGTGCCCAAAGGACTTCTCGACTTAGGTCGCGGCTATATGTCACGTATAGCGCGCCTAAGTGAGGGGGTTGCATTTGTTTGGTCTATGCTCATTTTAAGATGTTTGGCGAAGAGAAGCACAAGGGATTTTTCCGTCCCTCATACTAACCTGCCTTAGCCCTTAACAAGTATGGAATTATTCACACATTTGAATGAAAAACAAAACAAGAAAAGAAGAAAAGAAAGAAAGGAAAAATACGGTTTTACAAAATGGTAGCAAGCTAACTACTTGGGCCCTCACCTTAGCAAGGGACTCTGTCGAGTATCATGGCTTGAAAATACGGATAAAAAGAGAAGGAAAATAAAACAAGAAATAACAACAACTACTTAACAATAAGAAATAAAATTACACTAGGAATTAAAATTATAAGACAAGAAAATAAAAATTACAATACAAGAAAATTAAATATACAAGATAATAAAAAACCTCATCTTCATTAACATCCACTCAAGAGCTCTCTCTACACTTTAATGGAGGAAAGATGATGAAGAAGAAGAAGATACAAACTAAACTACACTAATTCTAACTAAAAAAAAGTATTCTCATTTGGGCACAAAACTAGAGTATTTATAGGCAGAGAGCTGAAACCCTGAGGCCAAATTCTGAGCCCTAATGTAATTACAAAACGAACCCTAAACTTTCATCTGACTCCGAGTCAACTCGGCCGCGGAACCGCAGCGTAAATGGCCTATTGTCCACGGTTCCGCGGCACTTTGGCGGAGTCGTGGGGTGATTTTTCTAGGGCTTCTCCTCGTTACTTTCTTCTGTTGTTCTACATGTCCCAAATTGCAATATGCTTCCAAAGTTTCTTCAGATTTGCAGCAGTCTAAAATGGTTTCACTTTTAATTCATTTGACCTTTATCTCTCTCGAGCTCCGCGCACCCATTGAATCTTGTGCTGCCCCTCTCGTGCTTTGTGCTTGACCGAGACACGAATTACCACTGTTATTTGTCTTGTCGCTTGAACTGGTAAGCGGCACTGGACGAATACGGATGACCGGAACCCGGATTTTATCAGTTTGTGACAGATTTTCTGGATTTTGGCATAACTGTGGAAATTTTGTATGACTTGCATTATTTTGGACTAGGAACCTGTAACCTGTAAATATGTAGCAAACACGGATCAAAAGCACCTGCCTATAAACAAACGAGCAGAGGAATGGGCGGTATTAAATGCAATATTCTGATATGAACAAGGAGGCTTGAAAAGCTTGTCTACCTTAAAAGAGTCTAAATCAAGTGGTCTTTCAAGAATCAGAGAACTCGAAATATCGGAGTGTGGTTCATCAAAGCTCGGTGGAAGTGAAAGCGGATGAGAAGAACCAAAGAAAATGTGTAATGAAATGGATAAACAAACTTGGGTGTCGAGCATTGTTGATCCAGATGTGGGAGATGAAGGATGAATATCGTTTTGCATATCGGATAGGTTGATGGAAAGAATAGAATCGGTTAAATGTACAGGAAGATGTTCACATTCAATGGAAGGGATATGATAAGTCGAGGAATCCAACTCATCCAACATAGCGAGTTCATATTCAAAGATATTCTCAACACTGATCTCACTGGTATCGTCAGTCAAACCAAACGAATATTTCTTTAAAAATTCATCAATTATATTATTCTTAATCAATGGATCACTAGGTTCACTTGATGGAATTGGAATGTTTGAAATGTCAAGTTTGGTCGAATAAGGATCGGTTTGATTTGGAATGGTGTAAGGCTCTCTTTCATACTCACGATTGGAAAAGTCAAATATGTTATTCTCGGACACCTCATCACTAAGATTATTAAGTGGTTGATCATTAAATACATTCAGTTGGAGTTCAGGATGGAAGGTGTTGAGATCAAAAGAATTGGTTCTGGTTTGACTTGGAGGGATCCCTGGTTCTTTCTCACTACTCAATTCCAACTCTACTTCAAGACTAAATATGGTTTGTGAAGAGCTTTCAATGAAGGATTCTCTTTGAATCATGGAACTTCCTAATTGATGTTCAGAAGCACTGTCTAGATAAGGTGCACAAGTTGAGTATGCTTGGAATATGTTTAATAGTTGGTTACGGGCGAGTTCAATGTGTTCCGCAATAAAAATGGGTTTACGAATTACCACATTAGCCTCAAGAGAAGTATCAACATGAGAGAGTGTGAAAGTTTGGTACCGTTGATAAGAGTTAGAAGGGTGGATCCAATTTTCATAGATAGGATTAGGATCAACATTTTGATATGAAGAAGATTGAAATTGATTGAATTGTTGGCGAGTGGCTTTTGCAATTTGCTCGGCAATGGTCATGAGTAGCGATTGAAAGAAGGTAACCAAAAGGCTTTTATAGATCGTGTAGTCCAAAAGGCGGATTGGCAGTCGGAAGATGATTCAGACAGAACATGGAACAAAATGGCTAGTTGTATCAAGAGGGTGGCTAGTTGTATCAAGAGGGTAGCTAGAGATCTACTTGGTGAGTCGAGAGGTGGTACTCCACCATCTAAGGACACATCATGGTGGAATGAAGAAGTAAAGGATGCTATTAAAATTAAAAGAGATTCTTATAAAAATTTGAAGAAAAGTAGAGATGTGGAGAGATTTGAGAAGTATAAAATGGCTAAAAAGGAAGTTAAGAAAGCTGTTCGGGAAGCTAAATCTAAGCTCTATAAGAAGGTGTATGAGAAATTAGACACTAAAGAGGCTGAAAATGATATATACCGGATTGCTCGGATGTGGGAAAGGAAGACCAAAGACTTATATGCGGTGAAGTGTGTCAAAAATGAAAATCAGAAGGTTTTGGTTCGAGATGAGAATATCAAGGAAAGGTGGAGAGATTATTTTGACAAATTGTTCAATGAGAGCTTTACTAAGAATTTGGATGGACTTGTCATTCAATCTCAACATATAAACCGTGATTTCATGCATAAAATAAGACTACCTGAGGTTAAAAAAGTTTTGAACGGAATGAGTTTAAGAAAAACGGTTGGTCCAGACAGGATTCCTATCGAGATTTGGAGATACTTAGGAGAAATAAGCGTTAAATAACTGATAGATCTGTTTAATATGATTTGGCAGACAAAAATCATGCTAAATGAATGGAGGAAAAGTATCCTTGTACCTATCTACAAAAACAAGGGTGACATTCAAAGTTGCTCAAACTATCGTGAAATAAAACTTATGTGTCACACCATGAAACTTTGGGAAAGAGTGATTGAACACAAACTAAAGAAAGATATTAAGATAACAGAGAACCAGTTTGGGTTCATGCATGGACGATCAACAACAGAGGCTATTCATTTGCTTCGTCAACTTGTCGAGCGTTTTCGAAAGAGGAGAAGAGATTTGCATATGATATTTATTGATTTAGAGAAAGCGTACAACAAGGTACCTAGAGAGGTATTATGGGGGACAATGATGAAGAAGGGGGTCCCCGTCAAGTATATTGACATAATCAAGGATATATATGATGGAGTAGTGGCAAATGTCAGAACTTGCGGCGGCCTAACGAGTGATTTTCCGATTACAATTGGTATACATCAAGGATCTGCATTAAGTCCATTCATATTTACCATCGTGATGGATGAGCTTACTAGAACTATCCAAGATAAGCTACCTTGGTGTATACTATTCGCTGATGATATTGTTCTAGTAAATGAGGCGAAAGTAGGGGTTAATACCAAATTGGAATTATGGAGGCAAAAATTAGAATCTCGGAGGTTCAGATTGAGCAGGTCCAAGACAGCATATATGCATTGCAAATTTAGTAAACAGAGAAGTCAAAACCATATTGGTATAACATTGGAAGGACAAGAGATATCACCGAACGATCAGTTTAGATATGTAGGTTCCATCATCTAAAAAGATGGGGAGATCGATAGTGATGTTAATCAAAAGATCCAAGCTGATTGGTTGAAATGGAGGAGTGTAACAGGGATTTTGTGTGATCGTAACTTTCCGTTAAAATTGAAGGGGAAGTTTTATCGGAGCGCTATTCGGCCTGCCTTATTATATGGTACAGAATGCTAGGCTTCTAAGAAGCATCATACACAGAAGATGCATGTAGCGGAGATGCGCATGCTTCGTTGGATATGTGGTAACACTAGAAAAGATAAGGTGCAAAATGAGGATATTCGTGCAAAAGTTGGTGAAGCACCTGTGGAGAAGAAGATGCGGAAAAACCGGCTAAAATGGTTTGGTCATATGCGACGCAGACCTATGGAAGCACCGGTTCGACGAATAAATACTCTCGATATGGGCAATGGTAAAAGGGCAAAAGGGAGACCGAAGAAAACATGGATGGAGGTGATACAAAACGATATGCTTGCCAAAGGCCTTAATGAAAGTATATTGTTCGATAGGAATGAGTGGAGGCGGAGGATTCATGTGTTGGACCCGGCGTGATTCTCATGTTGGTTCATGTAGCCTACCCAATATGCTTGGGATAAAAGGCTCAGTTTTTGTTGTAATGGTCATGAGTGTAAAAGCTGTCATACTCGCCTCAAAAGGAGTATCAACATTTTCATATGGAAATGATTGTAATTGTTGTTCTAAGGTTTTTGGAGCAGTGAAAGGTATGAAACTTTGGCTACGGTCCTTCGCAATATACTCAGCAATGGACATGGGTTTAAAAGTTTTCTTACTGGTCTTAAAAAGATTATCAACATAAGATAGCGTTGAATTATGATACGGTTGATAGGAATTTGAGTGAGGTGTCCAACTATTATTTTTAGATCCCTCTATTCTATCCCTTAAAGAAATGGTGGGGTCGGAAGTTCTACCAAACCAATAACGATATAAGAAATATCTGGTTGTGTGTAGCAAAACTCGCCAAGAGTTGGTCGGTTTGGGTTTCCCATCATAAAAGAAGTGAAAAGACTTTGAGGTGAAAAGAAAGGATAGTGAAATGGTAGGGGGGGTTTTGAATTTTTACGATTGTTTTGCTTAGAAAGAGGGACTCGACTCAACCAATCACAAACGTGCACAAACAATACCTAGAATTATCGTCACTTAAGTCAAATCACTAGACTGCTCCTAGACTTCCAAAGAATAAGACGTAGAATAAATCCTCTATTACTTCCTTATCAATTTTGCATCCAGGTAAGTGCCAGGTAAGTAGGAGTTATCCGCTATACGAATCACCGAAATAGCGGGCCTAATTAAGTAAACCATTTTTCTTAGTCACATTTGCCTTAGACACCATAAGAGAAATGCGGATAAGCAATAAATTACCCACAACCGTCCTTTGTCCTAATTGAGCGCGATTGTCCTTAGAGACTTGGTCTAGATATTTTTTATTAATATAGGATGATGCGTATACTTGTTTGTGATTTGGGGTCTAGGAAGGATGATGAAATCCCCACCTAATCTAAATTTAGGTTTCTTGGCCCTTAATGTTTATTTTAAATATGCAAAACGATCCAAAATCTAAAACACGCAAAAAGATATTTTTAACGGCGCTGTTTGCAAAGAACCCTGCAGGTAAAAACGGTTTATTGAGCTTGAGAGGAGAGAAGAAGACGATAGGATAATACCAGAAAACTCTGGGGGCTTAACTCCCCACTATGGCTGCGCTTCCGCCGCCCAATGCTACCTTTGGTCGCGATTCCGCCACCGTCTAATGAGATCTCCCCTTCAAATTTTGGCACTACACTCCAATGCTTTTCTGCTTCTATTTGACAATCTCTAAATCTCTGTTGGTCCGCTCCAAATATTCCAGATTTCTCGCAAACTCGCACAAAAATCATTAAAAATGCGGTTTTAGTTCTCTTTTTATTTTATTTTTCTTGTTTTTTATAAGAAATCAATCCGAATGACAAGAAAAATACTACGACCATTTCCTCAGCAACGACGCCATTTGATTGGGTCGAAAAAGTGTGTCTATATTGTGTTGTAAATTACCGCAATCAATAACGGTGTCGCAATAGCTAGCCGATAGTGAGTACGGGTCGTCCACAGGGAAATAGTGAACTATCTTTCTTATTTTAGACAAGTTAATAAAGAAAGGTGGGATTTTTATCATTTTATACTAAAGAGATTTGAAAATTTTATAAGAGAAGGGCTTGTGGGGTTTTTCGGATTGAGTAGTTAAAGGATGGAGTTTTAAAAATAATTCTTTTTATCTTTTAATTATTTAATACTAGAGAAATAGCGATGAATATGGATTAGGATGCTTGGAGGAATTAAGGTTTCCTTCTACTAACCCTTATCTTTCCATTGATCCCTATTTATCTCAAGCCATCAACAAAGCAAGTATTAACGAATCTCAAATCGTGGTCGTAACTATCATGAATTGATAGCACGTCCAAATAAGAGGGTTAAGACTCCATTTGCTAAAATTTATAAAAATTAAAACATAAGAAGAAGATAAGAGATTTTTTTTCATCCATTATACTACCCTATGCTACAAACCCTAATAAGCGAGAATTTACTCGCTCATTGGGGAAAACGACATAAAAGAAGAAAGGTAGAAAAATAAGGAACCCATAACAAATAACCAAAAAGAAAAGTGCGGAAAATAAATGTGGAAAGTAATGAGACAAAATTAAAAGAAAAGAAACTGTCTTTTATTGAAACTTTTGCATTACAGAATTTGATTGTTGAAAAAAACTAAGAGAACTAAAACCCTAGTTTGCTCGATAAATCTAGATCGATCGATAGATTCTTCGATAATAAATCAGTCGATTGATAGTTCGATGAATTCATAATTGATAGATAGCTCTCGGTCTTTTTATAGGCTCTGAAACTTGAAACCCTAGACGTCATATTGAAATATGTGCAAAGACGATCAAGCTCCTGATTTTTCACATCCTACAACCACAGATTGGCCGTGCTTTAGCCGCCATTTTCCCCTATTGGCCATGGATCCACCGTCCCCTAGTGGATTTGAATTTCCAAATTCTCCGTGACTTCTTCTCTAGTTTGGAGATCCTTCTGATAAAAATATTCTAAAAAAATTGCTTTTAGTCTCTGCCGTTGCGAGATTCTTCAATTTTCTCTAACATTCGGCAGATTTGACTTGGTGATTCGATTTGATGTGGATCTCCTACTTATATTTCAGACCTGAACTGATCTATTATAATATTTGCACAATATCTCAAATCAAATTATTAGTAGCATTTGTTTTATTTGAGATATTATTCCAACCAATAAAATAATATGATATCTTAAGAATATTGGTTAAGAATATTTGATATGATATGCATATTTTAATAATAAATAACCTCATGAATATTTTATTTAAATATGATATGCATATATTTTCCAATTATATTAATTATAAATTAAGAAACATATGACAATAATTTTTTTACAAATAAACCCACATATGTTCTTAATTTACAAATAACACCTTTTAGTAATTAATAATAATGAGGGAAATGTCCATACGAATATGCAATAAATTTGACTGATCAGACCCTAAAGGCTCGACAATACGCTGGCAGTAGGTCAGGATCATATCTATATCCCACAAGCACGTCAGCGGTATTAACTGCACATAACGACTATCCAGTTATTGATCGAAAGAAGGTCAACAAGTAAGCTCATCCGAACCCTAGAAAATCTATTAGGGATAGTCACTGTACAGTCTAGTCTCTTCGTCTAAGAGTGTCGCATACCTGGTCTAGGAGGTGGAAACTGTCAGACTCCCAATAACAGGATAAGTCGTGCTAATATCAAGCTCATAACCACCTGAGAAACTACTGATAACACTTATTAGTAAATCTTTTCTGCCTTGGTCAAGAACTTATGGTTATAGCCAATCACGCACAGTGAGATATCAACTATCTATACCGGGAGAGACGAATCCCTTCGATTGCTTATTGCCTCCATGTGCTTTGACACTGTATCCAACTAAAACCTGTTTGCACGACTTTTTAAAGCCGTGGTATGGTAGTAATCAAAGCACATTGTGACACACATAAGACACTATGACGATCTTAGGTTTACAGACTATCATGTACTCATATCACTAAAAAACTGCTATCTGACGATAGGTATAATCCCTTCTAGGAGTTCTCTGGTGAGTCCGTCCAGTGAAACTCATTCACCGATGAGCACCAGTATACAATCTTTGGTGTCAAACACCAATGGATATGGAATCAACCATCGCCCCGGTCGGGGTCAAAAGACGTATACACTAGTCTGCTCTGGAATATCGATGTACAGTCTCGATATTCCTACGACTATGGACATTTAAGGATGTGCTAATGGAATACATAGGTCCCACTAGTATGATCCCTATCATAATCCTGGTAATCAATCAAAGATCTTAAGTGATTCATCATTATGTATTAGCGATACGTGATAACGAGTATAACGTATACACATGAATGATAAAGACAAAGCGGATAGCATACTATTATCTCGAGTAAGATTATTCTTTGTATAGGTCATCTTTCAATTACAATAATTGTCTTGAGGGCACATATATCCAACAACTACGGCAGGACTTTTCCTTAACCATAAGATCATTGTTGGCCTAATTACTCCTCGTATTCCCATATTTTGGGAAGCGGGGCATAACAGTCATGGAGATCAACGTTACAGTCTATTGTCGCATTATCAACGACAGAGGCAATGTTGATAGATGCTACAGAGGCTGTCAAGGAGGATATATATTTGTGTGGATTGATGGATGGTATAGGTGTTCTGCAGAATTTCACGGAGGTGTTTTGCGACAGCCAGAGCGTGATTCACTTGGTGGAGTATCAGGCTTATACTTCAAGAGCTAAACATATCGAGATGAAAGATTTTTATTTTATTTTTTTGAAAACGAGAAGAAGGTTATTTCGTTTACGAAGATTGGTACCCATGAAAATACAGTGGACACATTTACGGAGATGGTCCCAGTTTCAAAGTTCAAGCTTTACTTGTACTTGATTTGTCTAATTACTTGATAAAGGCTAGAGACGACGAATTGCAGAATTCCAAGTTTTTTCATAAAGTGTAGAGATTTTACGAATTTGAATCAAGATGGGGATTTTGAAATTGATTGCAAATTTGAAGGCCGGGATCAAGAGCTCAAAAGTCCAAGACTCGGAGATACGTGCATAGTGCGTGGAAGTGCAGCACGTGCATATTGCGTACGTGCGGTTAGGCGTGCGTAAGAGACAGTTATGGTGTTTTGAGTAAAAATATGTTTGGAGAAGATTTAATTAATCTAATTAATCAAATTCTCAAACTTATCTCATTTTAAACTAATCTTTATTTAAATGCATTCTTATCTTTAAAAGCCCACTAGATTTGATCTCTTGACCAATTGAGTGGGCCTTGGACTTCGGAATCATCTTGAATTTTAAAGTAATTTGAAACTCTAGGTTATCTTTAACTTTCTCTAACACATATTCTATGTATATATTAATTTATATGCCTAGGGTTGAAAAATCCACAAATGAATCAGAACCTTAAAAATGGAGGGGGGGCTGCGGCATTAAAGAGCCGAGAGAGAAAATTTGAGAGAAAGAGATGTTTGTAGAGAGAGAGATTTCTATGCATTTGGATGAAATCGAAGTAACATAAATTATCTCTTGTAGTTCTTCGTTGAATAGTGAAAACATTTCGTCGTCGCATTACAGGATTAGATGCAAGTGCATACCGAACCTGAATAATATATTATGTCCTTTCCTTGGTTTGTGTTTTTCCTTTATTATTTATTGCTTTTGCATGGTTGCTGCATTTGATCTTTTTCATTAGTTCTGATTCACGCATATCGATCATCCGCTGCGCAATTTGGTGCCTATTTTCACAGCACTACATATCCCTGCGCAACACACCCAACAATAGGGATGTATGTCACACATTTAAGTTTGGGCCCGCTGTTTTTTAGTGTGTTGTGCAGAGCTGCGCAGCAACCCTATCCGCAGCTACACTATTCTTATAGAAATATTGCTAGGAATGTAAAAAATTTAAATTACCCTTATATTAGGTTTTTGAAATGAGTAAACTGTTTTTTATCTAAAAAAATCATAAGGTTATTTTTTGCATCCAACATCTTAATTGCACTGTTTATAAAAGAGTTTTAGTTAAAACACAAGTAATTTGATAAAACATGAAGTTGCAAAATAGAACAATTTAGAAATGAGGGAGTTTTTTTATTTTTATTTTTTGCCCTTCAAAATAGTCACAATTATTTTGGATGAATCTGGACCATTCATGACAATAACATGTGTGTTATTTTCTTCGCAATAGCAGCCGCTCCGAATCCGTTGGAAACATCCCGAAAATCAAAGAGTACCAATTTATGTGCATGCTTGGAACTGTATCCATCAAGATTCAAAAGATCATTTGTGAGGCTTCCTGCAGTACTCAATCCAAATGTATGTGATCGGCTAAGGGTTAAGAGCTGCATAATCAATGTTAAATGCATGCTTTCAAAATAATTGTTGCTAAATGTACCAAGAACGCTTGCAACCCATTTCTTTCTTTCTGTTTCAAAATAATTGATGTTAGATGTACCAAGAACACATGGCTCCTTGAAAATTGTCCGAAAAAACACATTTCTTTCTCTCTGTTGATCGGATGCATTGCACCCGGTATACCGAATAATTTTTCAACTTGAAGATCCTTTTTTCTAAAAATCTTAACCTTCTTTAGTTAATTAGATGTGTCATATTCCCATCCAAAGCTACTGAATCATTATGAAGAAGCAAAAGTAATTATAAAAATGTGGATTAGTTGAGACATATCCGGGCCGGACCCAAATAGACCTTACTGTGTCCCCGCTGAAATTTTATGGAAAAAGAAATCAATACTTCGATCTATAAATACAATATTATATATAGAATAGTATATTATATATATCGTGTTTATTTCCATAACACAATAGAACTATTGCCCAAGTGGTTTTACAAGGCATTTTAAATAATAGTTCAAGGGTTCAGTTCCTATCTTTTGGCATGATTTAATTTTTTATTTAATTAATATGAGTATTAATTCCTTTTGTGTTCTGTGCCAAAAAAAATTCCAATTGTATTTTTTTAATGAAAAATAAGAAGATAGTAAAATATTTTAAATAAAATGTTAAAATCTTGTTTTATAGATGATTAATATGTTCTCTTCTAGTTCTATCTCATCCAGGAAAAAATCAATTTTTTAGACTCATGATGTCATGTACATGAGATTATAATATTATGAATCATACCATATAAATTAAATAAATATAAATTATAAATTTCTTGCAATTGATATCAAATCCATGGTTTTCTATGGTCCAATGATCATAAAAATCATGATTGATATAGATTTTAATTTTATTTATCTCTTGTATTGATAAAGAGAATGCATTTATCTCATTATGTGTTTTGATATGAGAATCCATTTTTAAAATTTATTTTTATCTTTCATATGTTTTCAAGAGAACAAGAAATAAATGAGCCATGTTAATTTTGGAAATTTCATTTTTGATGATCCGACATTGGTTGGAAATCATTTTTCATGCTAAACACATATTGTCGATTTATACTATCATGTACAAATATTGTGTTTATAGACATGTATTGTTTCATCGTATATATTTAAAATGATGGATTAAAATTTAGATGTCATTCACAACTAAATTATCTTATGAGCTGGGAGTAGCCACAGCATCCTAATTTTTGTGATATTAGCATATTATGATTTTCTTCACGTATAGTTGTTTTTGTATTTACATGACCTTTAATATTGCAATTATTTTCATTTAGATAATTACTTGGCCTCAGGAAAGTGATTATTTATGTGATTCAATTGGAAAAAAATAGCTTAAAGAAATATTAGATTAGAAATTTCTTATGCCTGCAGGAAAAGAAATTGTCTATTTGATATTACATTGCTCGTTTTATTATGCATTTTTCGATTTATTTTAATTGAAATAAGATGGCTTAAAGAATATTAGAATAGAGATTTCTTATGCCCACAGGAAAAGGTATTTCTGTTTTGGTATTAAATTGTTAATCTTAATATTTTGTAATTAGTAGATTCGTGCGTTTAACAAGCCCTATCCATACGAAGGTTGAATTTACTAATAAAAGTAGACATTGGTCTATTTTAATATACTTAGCGTATATTGACTTGATTATAAAATTATTTTTACTTGTGATCCTTGCATATGTATCCAATGACAAAGTTTAAGAATTTTGAGTTCAGTAGGAATAAATTTTCTCGTACGTAAAGTTTGAGAAATTATTTTACCTTTTTGAGAACATAAATGATAAAGTTAAAGTGAATCGCTCCCATTATTAACTAACTCATAATGTTTAATTTGTCCAAAATATGGATGTTTTGGAAGAGCTATTGAAAATAAAGATATTCTAATAATAAAAAAAGATTTAAGTATGAGATTATAGAAAAATGCCATTATAACAACTCATGATGAGGAAAATATGTCTGAAAGTAATAGGATAAATTTATATATTATTATGATATTTTCACAAGCGTTATAGTTGAGAAATTTGTCATAAACCTTAAAGAAATGGATACATATTAAAGACTTTACCATCTACTATGACAAATCTTAATTTGCTAACAACAGTATATAAAAATTCGATTTAAAGGCATGCCAGCATAACATTTCTAAGATTATAGATCAATTTTATGGGCACATTTGATTTTTAGCACATAAGAAGAGTACATAATTATTGACCCAATGGTTGTGTGTAATTTCATCTATCGGTTATGTAACAAATATGAGGCTCGTAACGATTTAAATGTTGCATGACATTTTCTATGATTTATATATTTGTACATTTAGACATATGGATGTTTGTATTTTGTATATGACTAATAAGGGTGCACAATAAATTTAAGTAATGTGATTATTGTTAATTAAAGTAATAAAATATTGGACTCTGAATAATTGTTTATAAAGTTACATGTACATATTTGAAGATTCTAAAAGATAGAATATTTACTTAGTTAAGTGCAACTATTTAATTTGACCATGAATAATAGTTGCAACAAAATTATATCTTTAATATGATGATTAGAGTTCAGTGGGAGAATATTACCTTAATGGCTCTATATCCTATTATATAAAGTTTTGGATATAAAATAAAGTGGTTATTCTAAAACCACTTGGTAGTTTCTATAATCCCATGTGGTGGTTCATATAACTCCTTGATGGAACGGTTTTATAAAAGAGTTCTTGTCTACACATAAATAAGACTTGTAAATTAAATTGGTTTTTCTATCCATCAAGAAAACTTTAAAGGAAATGGAGTAAGGAAAAAAGAACAATAAAATTGATTTATTCTTATTCTTCAGATCATGGTATTAAGATATGTTTCTCTACGCTTATGTTGGTATATACATGAGATTATAATATTATGAATCATGCTATATAGATTAAAAAAAATACAAATTATAAATTTCTTACAGTAAATGCTTGAGGATCCGTGACCTTTGCTATTGCTATAAAATAATACCATGAGATCGTTCATCCTTGTGCTCATGAAAAAGAAATAAATTAACCCCCGACTGTCTCTTTAAAGTCTACATATATCTCAAACTTCTTTTTATTTCACAACCCTTTAATTCCTTCTTAATTCTTTAAGTATAACGAATATGCCTCACTTATAATTTTTCTCCTCTTTCAAAATCTTCTTCTTTTTAGGTTCTTCATTCTTCCCTATTGATGATGCTTGATATCGGTGATTTCCCAGATCATGACACGTGGCAGATGACGTGTCCCAGAGCATGCAAGAAAGGACCTACAGTGGCCGACCAGACCACTCCTATACCCGTCCTACAACAAAGCTGGCTCACCTCCGAGCCCCAGCACAATCGGCCTCCTCGGCCCCACAGCTCGTCTCCAGGCTACCGCAGAACCAAGATACATCGGCCCTCCCGCTCGTTCGCGAGCTCTCCCGCCGAGGTCATCTTCCTCGATCTCATCGACCGACCAACGGCACTGCTCATACGCGCAACCGCCATCCCGCGAATCTCGCCGTGCGCGAGATATCCGCCAGCCACATCCCACGTTCCACACTATCACGATCCCCCATTAACGTGCATGTCTCGCCATTAATGGGAGATCCCGCTCATCACGCGGGCGTGGCGTCGGCAGCGTAATGGCCGGCGTGATTCTCGCGCCTGCCTTGCCTGCTGCCACCGCTATATAAACCCCTCTTCAGACGGTTCAAGTAAGCCATTTTTGACTCCACTAAGCCGTTACTCTGCTCGGATTTCCTCTCTAACTTGATCGTCGGAAGGTCCTCGGTGGTACAACCACCCCGGGACTTCCTTGCAGGTAGCTCGGCGACAACCAACCTCAAACCCATTGAGATCCACACGCTTCAGGAGCCTGTCTCTAGATCCAATCTCAGCCACTCATTGCCGCCATCAGCAGATCAACGGAAGTTAACATCTTGACGCGATCCAGGTTGCGTCACCTATATATTGGCTTCCAGTCATTTTCAGCGAATCATTCACCGATATTGAGTAACTCTGATTCAATTCGAGCTAAAGGTCTATAATGAAGCAGTGATTGAAAGAAGTGGTGCATGGTGGCTAATGCTAGCAAAAGCTTTGAAGTCTTACTTAAAAATCTTATTGTTTGTCAACACATGTTCAAGGTGAGGTGGCAATAAAGTGCAGCGAGAATTTTGAATGCAGCAAGGAATGTTAGATTATACAATATTGTCATGTAACATTTAAAATTCTCTCTTTTTGCGTTTTATTTCCTTATTATTTTTTTAATAAAACGAAAGTTGTTTTATTCCTTTATTAATTAAAATGTTTCCATCTTTTTTTGGTTCTTTTTCTTTTTTGAATAAACAAATGTCCAACTGCCCTTCGTTATAACGAAACTAGCTTCAGTTTTGGATCTTCCTTTAGTTTCAATTTTAAAAAAAAATAACCTATAAATTTTAACAGATTTCATATGAGCTACCGGCTTGATGATCGGTTGTGTTACGAAAATTATTAAGCATCGTGTTCGTCACTGCTCTTTCATCTTCTTTTTTAGTGAATTTACTTCCACCAGAGGAATGGCCAGCTTGCAATTAGCAGCTTTTTCCAAGCTCAGCCTCACGTGATGCATGCCCCTGCTGTAAAATAATTTCACGTGATCCTTGTGAGGCATGGAAATTATTTAATCCGTAACCAACTCAATAATTGCTACATGCCAATATAAATTTACTAGCATTTTGCAGTTACGGATTCATGGTTTCATCCTGTATCCTATTTAGAGTAAAAAAAATTCTTGAGCCCATAGATAAATATAAAATGAGAGGATTTTGGTATAAATTTATTTTGAATGTTAATAAATGAATAAAATAGTCATTTTAGTAACTTGCATCAAGAGTATTCTAGAGGATATTATAATATGTTATTTACGTAAAAGTAGAATTTGAAAAATGATAAGATTAAAATAACTTATAGAAAGTTCTTTTTTTCTTTTTGTCTTGAGTTGGAGTATAATGTAGATTGAATTTGGAATTCAAACTTATTTCTACAAATCCAGTACTACTATATAATGCAAATAAAGTGTCTTATAACTATGTTGAAATATTTACATATATGGTTCTTTGAAAGGAAGAAAGATGGCTGATTAAATACTTGTGCATATTGGGTCTTTATAATCATGAAGCATTTCAGGGATAACTACTTTATTAGAATTCTCATGTTTTCATGTATAGCCAACAAATATGCAATATGCTTGCTTCTTGCTCACTTAACCAATGATATATAAAGCTCGAGTTGATGGCGACTGAGGCCTACTTCAAGATGTAAAGCTTAAATGCTTTTGAAAAACAAGCTTCCAATCGCCACATATTTCCTGCAATCTGATGAGTCTGGGCCAACTCCTTTCGCATCGCTAAATCACTACGCGGCCTTCATAAACAATATGACTCATTTGGAAAAATTAAACAATAAAAGTAAATAGCTATACATTAATTTGTCGATGATGGTATTTGAACCCATGGCTTCAAATGACCTGACTCAACTACCATGCCAACGATCACTTTACCCAAAAAAGCTATAATTTTGGAATTATGCGCTAACAATATTTATCAAGTAAACTTAACACTAACATGTTTCTATCTATCTCTCTCTCTTTCACACTCAAACAAATGATTCCATGGGTGTCCCCACACCTTTTAGCTGCTTAATATTCCATTCTCCAAAGTATAAATAAATGCACATCTCTGATTCTTAGTTCGTCCCTTGCAATCTCCTGAGAACCTTAGCCCACTACCCTTCTTCTCAAAACCTGCTGATTCTCTCCATTTCCTAATTCATAAATGGCTACAGATTTAGAGGTATGTCAACCAGACCTATTCTATATTCTTCCACTAATCACATCATAAAACTTTTAAAAATTTCTCACCCCTAATTCATCGATATCATATATAACTGAAAGCTCTGGTAACTGAATTGCTCGTTCGCATGGACTGTAACGGCTGTGTTCAAAGGATCAAGAAAGCAATCCAAAACATAGACGATAACAACTTTTGATTCTCACTTAAAATTTTATCAAATTATATATTTTAGCCGAACTAGTTCTAATTTCTATAATTCCGTATTCTTCAGGTGTATACAATATCTATGTTGATTTCCCTCAACAAAAGTTGACAGTAGTGGGAAGAGCCGAACCCGAAAGACTTTACTAGGCCATCAAGATAGCTACAATATGCTCTCACACTGAGCCTAGCGCCACCGAGCCTCAGACAGAAGCCCCGCCAGCGGAGCCGGCCCCACCAGCGGAGCCCCCAAAAGAGGACCCGCCACAAGAAAACCCGGCCCCGGAGGAACCCAAGCCATCTCCAGAAGCTGAGGGGCCCACCGAGCCAAGTGAAACAAAATACATGGAGGAAGTGCACATGGTGCATGATTATCCACATAACTATCCTATAATGGCACATGAGATTAGGCATGAGACCCCTTACTATGTTACTCGTAGTTATGATACATATAAGCCGTCACCTTACGTAACAGAGTTTGGATATCTTTGAGAGACTCCTCATGATGTGAGATATAGTAGTATTGAAGTCTATGGTGATGGGTATTATCAGAATCAGGGAAGCAAACAGTACTATCATAATCATGGTAGCACGGAAAATCAAATGAATTCAGTGATGAGAACCCAACTGCACACACGATAATGCAAGGGGCGTAGAGATGAGAGCTATTTTTTACCTCCATAGAGAGAGTATTAAGGAAGTAGTTAAGGATGCGAATTGGTGCCAGGTGTGAGTAATAAACAATAAATGTGTAGGAAAAGAGAGGAGAATAATAAGATCCTCAGCTTGTAAATGGTGAAGAGTTTTTCGTGTGTTCCACTACATCTACCACTTGCTAGTTGCTAACCTGTCATTTGCATCAAGAATCTAACATAGTACAATATTTCAAAGCGCTCCTAGGATATCCAAGAAAGATGTAGCACTTGAGATTGCCCGCCCACATTAATCAAGTATTAGAAAAAAGGAATTAATATGAGACGGTGATCTTCAGGAATTTTTTGCTATATCATGATCAGTGTTCATACTTGTTTTTGCAAAACTTTTGCTGCTAAGAAATTTTTTATAGTAGAATCATACCAAAACTTGAGATCTTTTCCAGTAGTACTAGCATCGATATAGCTCACAAGAGCAAGGAATAGCAGGTACCACAAGATTCTGCAGCAGCATCTTCAATGAATTGGATGTAGTTGTAAATTTAACCTGAACATGAAAAAGAAAGTAAGATACCAACTAAAGTAACAACAAGAATGGATGAAAACTAAATCTCTCATTGAACTCGGTAAAATGATACGGTTTGAACATGGACATCAAAGGGAGAAATAACTCATAAAGACCTACAAACCTGTCAGACAGTAAACTAGAGAAAGATTCATCAGAAACAAGTTCAGGATAAAACGAATGATTAAACAGTGAGCAATAATATCAAAAGGATATGCATATCCGCAGTAACTAACAACATTACCTTTCTAGAATTTCGTTAATAAGTCGGAAATATATAATTCATGACTAAATTATCTGATATATCAATTGGAAAAATATTCTTGCCACGTTTACATGATACGAACAAGCAACCTAATCACGGTACCAAACAGCTTTCTCAATGCAAAATACACAATTTGTTACATTAGTGAACATAAAAAAGAAATAATCAATAACAAATTTAGCTTCAGTGCTTACTGTAATTATCTATCAGCCCAATAACTCGACTCATTCTACGCAATGATTTCAATGAGCGGCCACTCATATCCAAACAGTAGAGACAAGTTTAAATCGACAAAACTACCTATCATGCTTCCATCACATTTTCATCATCACTGCCACTTAGTGAGGCATTGTCTTCTTCCCCATAAACCAACTCATCAATGTCTTCATCTTCTTCCTCTTCATCACTTCTATCGGTTTCGTGCTCAGCTGGCAATTCTTGAGCTATGTTTTGTCCAGCCTTGTCAATCTGAATGAAGAAATTGCATATCAACTTTGAATTAAATAGGGGATTACTTCTCTATTGTAACTGAAAAAAATTTCAAAGAATATTACAAACCTGAGCCATGATGAGCTGAAGACAACCCGATAGATTTAACAGCGGTTGAATGGCTGCACATCTCATTCTTGTCATCTACACCATGAAAAAAGAGTTAGAAAGGTCAGGGTTCATTTTCTCTTACACAAGCTTTCTATTTTAAATGGTATGGAATACAAATTTGACACAGACAGGAAAAAAAAGATGATACATGAAGATGCTTCTAAATTAAATAGTATGGAATACAGGTTTTAGAGAAGGGGGGGAAAAGGCTGATGCGTGAAGGCTTCGGAAGTATAAATTTAGATTAAGTATCAAATCATAGAGTGCACCATGCAAATACCATACAACATTAAATTCTTTTATAGTGGAACAACAATCGAATGCCAGAACCAACATGCAAGGTGCAACTTCAGCATCTTCAGGTAAGACTCAAGTTACAACTTACAGGATATAACATGAAAAAGGATAAAGCATAACCAAAATAACATATAAAGAATTTATAAGATGGAAGAAGAGAACAAATTGAAGTAATAAAAGAACATTGTTAATTGCACAAAACATCCTTGTTACCCTGTACAACACTAGTACCCCCCTCAAGTGATTTATTAGAGTAAATGACCCTTTGCTCATCAACCAAAACCTTTTTAAAATACCCGAACTAAACTCTAAACAACTTAAATGATTGTCTAATTTAACTCTAGAACTTTTTGGTGTTGTTTAAAGCAGAATTTGAGTATTTTTGGACAGTGTTGGTTGACGAGCAGCAGGGGTAAACTTGAACGGTTATAAATGCTATATGGGGTAAACTGCAAGGGGTTAAAAATCTAAAACAATGATACATCAGTATGATAGACAGCAACAACTATATTCATTTTGTACCTTATGCAACCCATCAAGCAATTGCTTAGAAGACTCCTGAGATATGATGAACTGACCATAGATGACCAAAATATGATATATCCAAGGAAGGGCATGCTTTGAAGTTGTTAATCTGTAAAAGGATGTATGAATTTAATCATCACATTAAGAATTCATGTAGAATCTACACGTTCATAAGCAATAGTACATTTCAAATCTTAATTGTCGAAATCAAAAGAAATACTGCAAATGGACAACTAGCAGCACTACTTTCCTATCTACATTAACCAGAATGCAGCAAACAATTATGTGGGAACGTTCACACCATAAATTAAGTCTGTTGATGGAAAACTGGCTTCCAGGAAATAATTCGAGATGTTGGCATTTCATTGTCTGTTGATAATTTCAGTTTCTATTATATCATCTGACCAACAGAAAATTATCGAAAGAAAATAGTTTCACTCTATATCATACTGACTGGAGTATTTCGTTTTGGAAAATGTCTGTTGTGTTGTTAATTTCGGTTTTCATCTCGGAATTAATAGCCAGTTTTATAATAGTTTCAGTTAATAATACCATCATCATATTGTCTGACCCAGTTGCAGCATATTTAAATGAATGACGATGTCCATCATCTTGTTACAGAGATAATTTCCAGTACAAGAGGCAAATCAAGATCATGCGTCCAGATAATTAGTAAGCTGTTAAGAAGATTAATCGACAGTAAGACCTATACATTCAAGTTAGAAAGAGATGGCTAACCTTGCCCTCCAGGAAGTAAACAAGCTTTCCAATAACTTGTAAGCATCATTGGGGTTCATGGACGAGATATGGCTCCTTATCTGGTATAGAAGATAAAATAAAATCAGGGATATTTAAAGGCTGCAAAAAATTAGTTTGTCAGCAACATTTAGTAGCCAAGCAAAAGTAGCTGGGGAAAAAGGTATCTAAGATAAGAGAGGAGCTATAATGTTTTACTGTATTACATATGCAACGAGAAGAAACTTATAACTGCTGCTAAAAATGGAAACGTGTGTCAGATTAAATAAACATAGTCAAAAGTAGTAGGGATGGTGTTAGCCACAGATGACAGCAAACAAAGAAACTTGGTGACCTGGACAACACCCAAGTAAAATTGAGAAGATTCCTGCATATCAGTGTTTTAAAAGTGAACGACGGTGTCAAGGTGACGAACTGAGGCGTGAGGCGATACAAAGACAACTGCTTGAATGAAGTGAGGCGACAAATATTTAAAAATAAATATAAGATATTCATATATGATATGTAACTTAACATTATTTGTATAAATACATTCTATCAACAAATGATACCTAACTTCTATCGAAAAATTATTACGTGCAAATATAGCATTTAAGCACATATGATGGACGATAAATGAAGTCATACTAATCAAATTCACAAAGGTAAAATTTGTCAATAATCTTTAAGAAGAGGAGAAGAGGCGATGGGTAGAGAAGGCGTCATGGGAGGAGACATCGACGACGGTTATTGGGGAAGTTTCAAGCAGCGGCTGGAGGATTTTGCTTGGTCGGTTCAGGGATAAGTGATGTGATAAAAGAGAGAAATATAAGACTTTTTTGGTTTGGAATAGAAACCCTAGTTTATTCTCATCCTATTTAAGTCAATTTAATACTCCTAAAAGACTTCAATACTTCATTTGAGAGAGTGAGTATACATAGATGAAAAGGCGAGAGGAAGTAGTGTGAAATTTGTATTTATTTCTTATATTCAACCAGACGCCTCAGTGCCTCAACTTGGGCACCTGAGGCGAGCACCCAGACTTTTGAGGAGAGTGAAGTGCTCACCACATTAAAGTGTGGCACCTTGCACAAGTCAAAGTTGACCGCAGCTCAATTCGCCTCGCCTGGGTGCCTGAGGCGCTTCGCCTTTAAAACACTGCCGCATATTATGGAACTATATCCAGCTTTTCATCCACTGCATTTTTCTCTTCTAAATTATTCCCACAACTAAACAACATGATAATAGATTTCTCAATTTTAATGCATTTTCTTCTCATCTACCCATATATACAACTTTCAGGTTAAAAATTATCTATAAGTTTATATTTAGATATTTACCATTAGTTACCTAGTTTGGGAAAGGGCAAAGGTCAAACCTTCTTTATTGGCATATTAGCATCAATTGTGAAATGGGCACCATTGGCCATAGTGGCATTAATAGCGAGATCAGAAAGGATCCCAGGATCGCTCTTGACAGTGGGATTGTCCTTGGCACCAAGAATTCCTGCTTCTCTAAGTCTGTCCTCAATTGATGTAAGGTCATCTTCTTCCAACTTGTGCAGGTCCACTGCGCATAGAAACAAATAAAGCATATGATATCAAGATTTTTTTTAGTAAAAAACACGGTAATAATTCATAAAGACTTTATTTTGTATTTGTCCTTGGGGTAGAAAAACGCATTTTGCTTATTAGGCCTAGATGGTACATACAGACAGAGAACGGAAATAAACAGTGAATCGCTAAAAATCAGCATGGTAGAAATTTATAAGGACGTCTATCAGATTTAAGGTTTCGAAAGAGGGTGGGAATTTAAAAGTACTTCAGGATACATCTGTAAAGGAAAAGGGGATCTATAACTACCTTTAGCATGTGCAGGCAGAGTTTTATTCGTTTTAACGTCAGGATCGGTCATTTTATTGACCTCTGGAGTTGAAGGCAATGTACTATGCTTTCTCTTCTTTTCATGAGCATAGAGTTTTGGAAGCGGAATAATAGCATCTTCAGCATTCGCACGATCAAGCGCAGTAACTATTAAAGCAATAAAAAAGCAAAGTTAGTACTTTAAAAAAATTAAACAAAAAAAATGGAGAGACAATGACAAGATCATGAAAATGGATATATTGTTTTAGAAATTATAGATCTTCCACTGAATACTACTTATAGTTCTGGTGTTGCCTTAGCACTGTTATTAGTTTCTGGTGAACTCTACTACATCAAGAATTCCAAATGCCTCAACAATAACTAATTCTAACATTTGATAGACGAAAATGGCATACCTCTGGTCTGAGACACCTGGCTCTTATGTGAGAAATTAGACTGACCAATTGGCAATAGAACCCCATCTAGAGATACATTTAACTCTATATCATTTCCGTACTCTAATGTAAGTTTCTCAAATGATGGCTTTACCAAGGCACCATAAGCAACAAGAGTTTTCATAGAGGCAGGGCTGATAATATGGTGGAACTTTGCAGCAAATATAGCAAGCCCCTTGTTACTCCTTGCAAGGGAAGAGTCAGTGGACAAGGAAATCTTTGTAGGTTTGCTGGCCTGCAATGTTTGAATGCTACTACCATACCAAAAATAGCAAATTCCCACTTCCGAAATGGCCATAACATATAAACCTTCGGTATCAGAGCCTTTGCTATCTAGAACAATAGCAGGATGCTCCATCGAGAGAACACAGCTAGCAGACTGCTTTTTCCCACCATCAATTTTCCAAATGGCGACAAACCTCTCACCAACTGCAGAAGATAAGATATAGTTCCCATCTTCACTGAAGATCATGCAACGTACGCCCATCTAACACAGTAGAGATATAATAAATGAGAGAGAGTAAAAATGAGAAGGGAAACAACTAATATGCCATTGCCACCAAACTAATTTTTACTCACAGGGTGCCCAGAGAACTTTTGCATCTTTTTATTATTCAAGGAGTTAAAGATTTTCAACTGCGCTGAAGCTGTGGCCAGTAGCTTTCCATCTGAAATGTTAATAAATAAATATTATGTGACAAATTTCAGTACAAGCAACCAATTGCTTTTGTGGTCAAATATTTAGAGCGCAAGAACTGCCAATAACGTGCAACACTAACTGGATGTGAAATACCATAGTCACAGCATGATATTTAAGTCTTCAAGTAGAACTGCAAGTAGATCAATATTAATTTAAAGTGGAACTTGATTTTCTAGTTAAGAAATTCCTTGATGGTCCAGAAACCAGTTCAATAGATGGTGCAGCTTATCATATATATGAGCAATTAGATATCACTAACATTTTAATATATAACCATATTAGGATATCCATAAGTCAAATTTTATGAGCTTATTTACAAAAATCAAAATTCTTTTTTTGCTTATTTACAAATTCAACCACGTGCAAATCTATGCTAACAGTTCAATACCTGCAGAAATAGACAAAGCAGATACAGCTTTTGTAGACGCTTTAAATTTGCCGATTATTCTCCCAGCTGAGGAATCAATTTGGCAAACCATACCATCCACTCCTGCTGTGTATATACATAAATTATGTCCAGAATAAGAAACAGCAGTTACACCCCTGCACAAGCAAATATTTGTGTTAGCCGTATTCAGACATCGACAACACCTACAGAATGAGTATTTCATATCAGAAAAATAACTTTTGAACTTATACTGCAGCTGGTTAAGAAACATTTACAAGAATGCAATATGATCTGAAGCCATGTGTTGTCATGTGTACCTAAAAGATTGATTGTTATGCTTGAGGATTGTTTGATAAAGTAAGGGTAAGGTGTGCATACCAACAGTCTTTGAGTGCAAGAAATTGTCATGTTACATTTATGATACAAGATTTTATCTCAAACTTTGGAGTCGGCAATATGTATTCTTTCTTCATTCTGGTCTGTTGAAGGTTGTTTCCTAGGTTAAATTGGTAGGAGACATATCTTCTACCTTTATACATGTCGTTTAGGTCTACCCCCTTACACTAGTTGCACCAATAGCTGCAATTTGGTTGCTTCCCCTAAGTGGACCATTTACTGGCATTTTGTACATGTTATACTGATGATGATAATCGATTATTCTCTAAATGAAATATCTGCAGAGCAATTTGTATATACAGTGGTAGACACTGGCAGAATACATGGAGGCACCATATTTATATGACATAGGAAAATGAATTGAAGTGACACATGGAACAATAATTATGGACATGACATGGTAGAATCTACATTGATATCACATGGCAAAATCAATATGGCAGAGTCATGTGCCCTCCTGCTGAAGTTGACCACTCCATATATATTGAGTTTTCGTGTGTGTGTGTGTGTGTTTATTGAGAGAGAGAGAGAGAGGAGAGAGAGAGAGAGAGATGGCACATTCAATATGGCAGGCTCATGTGTCCTCCCGCTGAAGTAGAACACTCCATATATTCAGTTTTCTTGTGTGTGTGCGTGTGCGTGTGTGTGAGAGAGAGAGATTGAGAGTGAGAGAGAGAGAAGGGGAGGGAGATGTAGAAAGAGAGGGACACTGGTATTGGTGTCATATGAAGGAAAATGACATTCTATGCTGGTCAAAAGTCAAATCTTCCTTGTTTTTATGGATAGACGAACCCGTTGACCATAGTCTTCATTGACTAAATAATAGACACACAAAACATACTGACCAGACCGAGGGACAGGCCATAGTTCTGAAGGAGAAAATGCTATTACTGAAAAAACCATTAAATAAAAAAAATCCAATAAGTATGAAAGCTCCACGTAACTTTTCTTTTTGTATCTAAGGTTTAAGCTATGGAGAATTGTATGTTGAGATGGTCAGTGTGGATAACCCAAAACAATAATAAGAGTTGACTTCTGACCACTATGTTAGGAAATTTTCCTCTTATACAGGTTGATACCCTTTAAGTTTACATGGAGGTCTCAAAAAGAACAAAGCTGCTTAACTATGTACACAATTGTTGGGTTTATGTAAACCATCAGTTGTTGCCATAATATCTATATAATTCCCATTATCAATCATGTCAACAAATAAATAAGCATTGACATAAGAACTGCAACTTGTGAATGATGGAACAAGAAACTCACCCGGGGTGACAATCATTGACTTTCCACTTCAATCGGGCCATTGAAACGTCAAAAGCCAAAACATCACCATTCCCTGTGCCCAGCACCAGCAATGAGCTCCCGGTCTTCTTCTTTTTCTGCAAACTCAAAGTACAGAAAAGAAATTATAAACTATATTAAGATGTTGATTCAAAGGATCTTGGAGATTGGGAACTCCAATTTTGTTTGAGACAAATGGCACAACATGGGCGAAAAACAGACTCAAGCTTTTAAAATGGCATGTTTCCCAATCTTTTGTTTCTTTTTCTTTTCTTTTTTTTTTGAAATCAACCCTTTCGGGGAAGGAACTTGCGACCTCTGACATTGGAGAGGAAATTGGTACCAACTGAGCTACGCCCAGTTTTTTCCTTTTTCTTAATCATCTCTTTCTTATGTATGATCTCCTTCCTATTGAGCTTTGCAAAATATGCACCGCACCAACAGAAAGTTCATAACTGCACCTAAAGAAAATCTATTTTGCTTGTCCACTTTTAACATTTCAATAAGCATTTCTTTTGGATATCCTTTTCTATACATCTATTAATCGATTAAAATAATCTAAACCTATAACTTTCCGATATTCAAAATTAAAATTTCTCTTAATGCATCAAACACGCCAAAATATAGTCTACAATATAGATGCATCAAGTATAATGATAAAAAAAAATGAGAGATTTTATGGGGGAAACCTTGCTTTCCAATTGAACCCATTTCATACACTTATAATCCAAAGAAAGGTGCCCCCTTTCCGACTCCGATCGCATTCCCAATCCATCGGTCGCCGCGATATCCGTGAATTCAGTCTGTAACTGACCCTTCAATGTATCCCATATCTGCATACATAATCAATAACCCCAACAAAATTTTAAAAAATTACACTGAGATAAATTTCTTACTAATTGATATGAATCTGCAATGAATCTCCAAAAAAAATAAAGATTTTTTTTCACCTTGATTCTTCCATCGCCGGAAGAAATGGCGAAGAAATCCAAAGAGGGGCTGAATGATGTGAGGAGATCTCTGATGTTGGGAGAGCTCATCGTCTTAGGATCACTAATAAATTTGAGAAATTCAAGTTAAGCGTTTGAGAGAAAGATGGCGATTTCGCTTTGCGACGTCGTCTCTCTCGAGCTCTGATGTCTACCTTCACCCTAACTGCTCTAAAACCCTAGAAACCCCAATTTGTTTTGTGAAAGCGGATCGGGTTTTGGACATTGGGTCGGGCTGAGCCATCTATACCCGAACGTGACTGATAAATGAGTTTATGCATCTGATGGTAATCCTTCCGTCAAAAAGAAAAGGCGTGAACCTTAGCTCATATTGGAGTTTACTAAACTTAGATCATATAGAAAATTAGACCGTATGTATCGTAATTTTGAAGTTGAGATAGTTATAGCTATCTAAACTTCAAAATAGATACCAAACCAGAAAAAAGTTAGCATTTTGGATTTAGATTTTGCTAACTTTATGAAAATCCATTTTAGAAAAAATAAGTCCATTACCAAATATGCCCTTATACCATGTTGGGTATGAAGCTAAGGATCTTTACCGTCTCCGTTTCAATTTATTTATCCGCTTCTGAACTTTTTTTTCTTAAAAATATTTGTCCATTTTAATTATCAAGAAAAGATTTAGCATTATCAAAACACTTTTAATTGATTCATGTCTAAATTAACCCTCAATTGTGCTCATGTTGTCTCTCATGCATGCATGAACGGGTTAAAATGGAGTTTTTGCATTTACGCTTTCTTTGACATGTGGAAATCATGATTTTTTTAAATAATTGTGAAAGTTCAAATGAACATAAATAAATTGAAAACCAAGGGAATGGTTTTGAGTGGAGATAGAGTGTTTGCGAACTTCATTTGAAACTTTTAATGTTGATGGGGTCTTCGCCTTTGCGGTTGTCTAAATTCCAAATCGGTATATTTTTTAAAATTTTAGAGTTTAGAAAACTTTGGTTAGATTGGAGTTTAGTAAAATACGATTATCTCGTTTTTAAGGATACGCTGGGTGCATAAAATGCACGATTATTAGGACTCTACACATTCCAAGGAAGGTGATTCCTGAACATCTGATTGCAAGGAATATACGTTGCCGTGTTTGGTATGATTCAACCATTCTCGAAAATATAAGTGAAAACCCAAGCATGCGGTAGCGACGATGGACATCGATGACGAAATGGTGAAAACGCAAACACGAGACCCAAATGAGGAATGTGACCGGCACTTAAATCACGCAACGTCTAGAGCCGTAACGTAATTCAAGTAAGCCGAAACCAAGAATCTAAACCGTGAATAAAGGTAGGGTGGTAAAATATTTGTTTCAAAATATCAATTTTAAAAGCGGAAGAGTTATTTCAAACCTTTTAAAAATCGAGCGGCTGTAAAATTTTCGGCAGCGTCTGCTTCGTAAAATCTGATCCAAACGATACATAGACAAGAATATATATAAGCGTCCCCGCTTGGAAGCAATCTCACACCTTTGGGTGGAACACAATCACATAGAAAAAATATACGACACCGTAGGCGAAGGATAAGCAAATAAGAGATGAAACAACAACCACGACATAAAAACAAAAGTCGGCTCACACGAGCACGATACCTAGAGTCAATATAATACAATCTCTCAGTCTCGTTTCTAGGTTAATATATATATGTGGTAGATGGAGTACACTGGATACAGTGAAAAGAGTATAAGGTAGAAGGCAAAAGAATACTCGCAGCTCACCTACAAAATACCACGTCCAAAAATAACGGTGGTAGCGGCAACATCAAAAGTGGTATGCTCCGCCGTGACTGCGCTGAAGTATCGGCCCTGCAAGACACTGTGGCACAGTAGGGATGAGTTGCCAGCTCGTGAATAGTAAATAATATCATGCGTGGTAATCGCATGGACGAACGTAGCAGCGACAGATCCTAAGTATTAGATTATGATGATATATAACAGCATGGATGAAACATGAAAAAATGAGCAAAGTATAATATCGAAGTGCAACAACTGCATGAAACTAAACATGTCACAGTAAGTTTAATATGGTAAAATCATAGATGCCATCAATAAATCATTATAAAACCAGCGTCATCGACACTAGAAAACCCAATATCTCAGGCGACGTCACTCTGATCGGCCTTCATATCCATCTGATCATATAACTACAGTTGGTATCTTTCGGATATCCGCCGAATTTCTATACTATCACCGGTAGATAGTATTCCCCTGTCGGGCTCAACGTCTTTCTATACGATCTTCTTATTCCGGGGTACCGTACCGTGCCCACCATGCAATGGCAGACGGTGCCTCCTCACTCCTCGAATCGGGTGTACTCATCATTCAGAACCGAGAAAAATCATAGTGGACACAAAATATCATATCAAGAGAAACCCACATTTTTAAATAAATGCAGGTTTTAAAAATGTGCTCTGCGGTTTCTCAAATCTCACGAAGACCGAAATCTCACGAAATATCATATGAGAATATGGTGATAATGGCAAGGTACAAGATATTGACATGATGCATGCTAGTACAAATGAACGAAAATCTAACTACCAGTAAAAATGTAGTACAATATAGCATACCGCGGCAAGTTCTATAGCGTACGTGGCATGACAATTACCAATGGTGTGTGTGTACATATGAGTTTGTGCGCGTACGACATGAACCATTGGTAATGGTGCAAGTGTCCCAATAAGATACATCAATACGTAGTAAGTAATAGGATGCATATTATAATGCTTATGCATATAAATATAAGATTTTATAATTAGAATCTAGCCATCGAGCGCTTAAGGCCATCTAAACGATCCCCCGTAGATGTTAAATCTACTCACTGGAACGGTCTCGAGATACTCGAACCCGATCACCTCCTTCCCTTTCTTTGCCCCATCCGAACTCTCCGCAACTGATCCTAGTATCGAACAAAAATCTTAACACGTGAGGCTATAATTCCGATATGACACAAATATACTGACACAAACGAACTAACTCTCACGGGCTCTCACACGCGCGGACGTAGCGTGCTAAACGCGTGCAACAAACACCTAAGACTATCCCTAAGGGCCGTTAACCAACTAAAACAGTAAAACGAGAATCAGAAAGTCCGTATCATACGTTAACATATCGCCAAAAATAGGATAAAACGGTCCTTGATTTTTTTGTATACAAAATTAGAAAAAGTTGCATACACCAGAGGTCTAACTAGAGTCTTAGAGAGCCCCTGACAAAAACCCACACAATAACTCCCCAGAGGGGTCACAATTTGCGACCAATTCTATTAAATTGGCGGCTAGGTCTTGGGGAAATGGGCTCGGGTTTCGAGGGTGCACTCAGGGTCCTATAACAAGTTTCCAGTAATCGCAACTTATCTCTGTGATCACTGGTTTGACAGCATATTTGTTTTGAAATCCTGACTATTAACTAATTACAAGTTTTGACACTAATTACGATATCATGGTGGTTTAGTGAAAATTTAGTGTTTAAATAAAGATGTTTAGCACAAAAACACTCTTATATAATCTAGTTTAGGTCATGGTTAACCTAAGAACTGTCGTAACCCCAAAAATCACCTCAAACCTCACTTTAAAACTTAAAACACCATCTTACTTTAGTTTAAATTAGGAGTTGTTTAAGCAAAAAATTTGTTAAAACAAGAGTTTAATAAAACATGTTCAAAGGTTTAATCATTACACCACAATAACTTGAAGAAGGCCCTAAACATGTAAGGCTTCAAGACTCTTGAAGAGACCAAACCATGATTTTATAAGGATTTGTGATGGTTTTGTGATTATGAAGTTATTTGTTGTGGGATAAAGTTTGCATGAAAGGAGGTGGAGAAAAAGAGAAGGAAACCAAGAAGAAGAAGAATGGAGGAGAAAGAAAATAAAAAAAACGAGAAATGAAAGAAAGAGATGGCTCATGACAGCGGCAAACTATTTTATCATCACCATAAATGCACACCAACTCAATGTTTCCCCACCAATTTTCTTTTCTTTTTTTTCTTCCTTTTATTAAAACCATTTAATTAGTTAAAATGATTTAGGAAGCAAAAATATGGTTAAGCTGTAATGGCTACCAAAAGTGTTTTAACCTAATTGCTAAAACCAGATTAACATATATGTGCGCACGCATATATATTAAAAAAAATTAATTAAATAAAAATATGTGAAAATAATTACTAAGTTTTATTGAAAACCCATGTTTTATCGCTTAATTAATGTATAATTAACTCTAATCACGTTTTATGACGTTACAGCGAGCGACGACAGCTGCAGTAGCATCCGACAACGGCCGTGGCAATCGACGCTGTGGGTGGACGACGGGCGACGGCAGCGATGAACTAGTTGCGCGTAGGCAGGAATATTTCATGAGAATATTTGGATTACACCTAATTTGTGAAAATATGATTCCCTTGGGAGTCATAAAATTACTAGGATATTTATTGTTAAAATTACTGGGAATCTCCTTTCTAGATCATCACATACGAAATTAAGTCCAAAGATTTTCCAAAGATTTTCTAAAGATGACGTGGCTGGGATTTTGGAGCTAAGCAGGACAGCCCGTTTTATAAAACTCAGGTTTTCTGCCCACAACTCCATTCCGAAACGGGCCTCATTCAGCCGCAAATTAAGTCCAGGGCCCAATTCGAAAGACCCAAATCCGAGCCCAACTTGTCGGATTCGAGTTTCATTGTACCCGACCCGATATACTTCAGGGTTTTGACAGCGAAGCCAGTCATCAAAGCCCTAGGGTGGTTTTCGCTTCCCAATTCCCAGATCCCATTTCTCGATTCAATTCAGAACTCAATCCATCAATGGATTCAGAGCTCAAGAACCTCAACTCCCTTCGCATTACACCCCTCGGCGACGACGACGACGACGACGAAGTCGAAGAGACCGACGACGCCATCGAAATCGACGACGGAGCTGAAGAAGAGGAATACGAAGAGGAAGGCGTAACCCTAGGCTTCGTCGAAAAGCCCAAGAACCCTCACTCTCTTCGTCGCCATCTCTTCCCGAGTAAAGCTGGAGGCGTCCCTGTAAAACTTCCTCAAACCCTAAATAAAATTTTTGAGTTTTTTCCTCATTGATTATGTAAATCTATGCTTGTTTATACTCTATTTGATTGGTTTCAGGCTTGGTTGGATCCGGTGAATTTGCCCTCGAGCAGTTTCGCATGTGTGGATTCTGTGGAGTGCCGCTTCAGTTCCTTCTTCAGGCAATCCATCTTTCTTTAAGTTGTAATGAACTTTATTTTGTTGAATTTTTTTTGATAGGGAATGCGATTTTGTAGATTTATGCGTCAATATCTGCGAAAGAATTGGCATTCCATAGGATGTTGTACGTGTGTATGTGCCCATCTATGTCGTGCCTTCTCAAGGACCAGCATGAGCAATTGAATCGCAATGATGCGAATCACTGTAGAAGGTGAATTGCTTGTTAATTCGTGTTTTGATTTTGTAGTTTGATTTTGTAGTCACATGCGATTAAATTTGTGTCGTTGGGATGCTTTTGAAGTGTGAAGGTTTTCCGATGCCAATTGCCTCGTGTCAATCCTTTCTACTCGAATGAGCCTCTGAGACATGACGGTAGTGACAAACCTTTAATTGCTGTAGGTATTGATTTGTTTTATCTTATTTGATTGTTATATGCTTTTATTTTAGGTTTTCTAAGAATATATCGATCTCATTTTATTCCCTAATAATTCCATACATAAGTAATCAGAAATACGTATATAGATATTTTAAAGTCTCAGATCTTTTGACATGGCAATGACTGTAATTCAATTGGCAAACCATTATCTGTAGTTGTTTTAATTTACCATAAGCATGTTTGATTTAAGATTCTCCTTTTGTAAATTCCATTTGTTGATACTGGTGCTTATTGTCATGTTTCTTCTAGTGCACTTTAGTTGAAACTATAGCTTGCAACATTTCAATGTCATAAGTGTAGACTAGATGGCCTTTGAACTAGATTGTGAACTTCATGTTGATCCAAAAAATACTAGAAGAAATTAGAATCATAACGTCTGCAGAACTTCAAGATTAAAAAAAATATTGAACACAATATACTTACTGTATTTATTCTATCATTTATTATAAGTAAGCAACAAAATGACTCAAATGATCAAAACATAAATAACATATGGAAAAAGAAGAAGATATATAGATTAATTCATTATCCATTACATATATAAGGTTCTGTTATAATAGATATAGTTTGAAACCAAGTACTTGTATAACAAGTGCTCAATGCATATCCAAGAAACCCCAACACGAGGAGTGTCCAAGAGATAATGTCCCCAACATGTGTCACGCAGGCAAGATGGCATAATTCCAAGCCGCAGTCCTTGCATTCCATGTTCTTGTGCATGTGCATACCATTCCAGGATGCTTGTTTCTTCAATTGCTTGAGCCATTGTAGCATCTCAGTTGTTGTGGATGAATGTGGTATCAGTATCTGTTCTTATGCATTTCTGTTCAGATTTAGTCTGTTTCCTCAATAGCATGTCTGCATTTACATGTTATTATATCTCACAAATTAAAGGCTGACTACGAGTTATGAACAAGGCCATAATGTTTTCAATAATAATATATAGTGATTATTTTTGGTATCTAATTGCTTTCATGTTCTTGGATTTAGCTGCACTCTGTTGTTGGTGTGGCACTTGGGTCGGAGACAAAATCTGTAGTAGTTGCAGGAAAGCACATTATTGCTCTGATAAACACCAGGTAAACACCCAGGAATATTTCAATATCTCCTTTACTCTTTCCTGAACCAGATCATGGCAATATTTTACTGTCTTATTGCAGTCTATTCATTGGAAGTCAGGCCATAAGAATGACTGCCACCAGTTAGCAAATTCTCCGGAAGTTTCTGTATCCAGTCTGAGAAATGTTAAAAGAATCTCACCAGCTAAAGATAAAGGTAACAGGAGATATTAATATAGAATCTTCTATCTAAGAATTGTAGAAGGCATTAATTTAACTGCATTTCTATCATTTCAGCTGCATGCAAAACTTTGTGGCCTGAATATGAAATTGGGATCGAGGACGAGTGCTCCTTTGATTCTGAACTCTCTGAAGATACGAATTGTGCAACTTCTTTGGCACCTGTACAGAACAGGACAAAAGAGGCGTTTCAATCATTGTCAGAGACCTTTGAGGTATATTCATGGTCATTTTGTGTCTTTATATGCTCAGACCCCCGTCATTTTATCTTAAACATTGTTAGTTGGTTGCAGGCTGACAGTGACAAGGAGAACTGGATATCTTTTCAACAGCGGATTGCTAAAGCCCCAGAGCAAGTTTTGAGGTGAGGGAGTTTCATTTTTCTTACAGATCCTTGTCTTGGTAAATGGTAATTATCTTCTCTGCCTTATTTTGATTGTTCTGAAAACCTGAGAATCTTATAGGCTAGGAAGCATGGACACTTCTATTTGCTTGTCGTGTCTGTGTCCGACACGTATTGGACACTTGGACACACCGCCGGACACACTTGCGGCTGCACTTGGGTCATGTCCGTCCATATTGGACATGGCGTAGCGTGAGAGGTTAAATCTCTTCCATAACGGATTACTAGAGAAGTAGATGCCACTTCTAAATAGTCTAGGGGTTAAATTTCTTTCCTGATTGACTACAACTGGAAAAAGTAAACGTTCAATTGATAGTCGGGTATATGAAAGTCGGCTCCAATTTAAAAAGGTTAATGTTTTATTTGTCTTCACTCTTGTGGATTGTATTCTTATGAGCTTAACTTTTAGTTTTATATTTGTATTTGTTTGTGCAAAAAATAATTACGGTTTTGGATAAAGTTATAACCTTTGTTTTATGTTATTATGCTTTGAACATTGTATTAATATATATTTCTTATTATAGTTACCCCCCCACACCACACACCCTACCCCCGTATCCTCCTTTTTATAAACTTGTTGTGTCCCCGTGTCTAAGTCCATGGCTGTATCCGTGCTTCATAGCTTATAGGTTGTCAAGCGAGTTTCGACTGTTTGTAGGTGATGATTTCTGCTAGTTCTATAACCTGGTTTTAGTGAATGCTTTATCTAATGCTCATGCAAAAGCAAACTTTAAATTTTATTTTTCTTTTTCTTTTCCTTTTTTTTCATGTTTAAACTTGTACAGTAATGCAGATTAGAAATTTGTTGCTCAATTTTAACAGATATTGCCGAGACGTGGCTGCAAAACCACTGTGGCCATTGGCGATTGGCCGCCCAAGTGTTGCAGATATCCCCAGATG
Source organism: Agapanthus africanus (assembly GCA_030015575.1). NCBI lineage: Eukaryota > Viridiplantae > Streptophyta > Magnoliopsida > Asparagales > Amaryllidaceae > Agapanthus > Agapanthus africanus. The sequence continues at coordinate 746,449,478 of CM057341.1, read as the reverse complement.
CATTTACTGCAAAGGCCCTCGGTGCTATGAATTCCAGGTTCTGAAACTTTCTTTTGGTCTCTTTCATGTATGTGCTATTGTTATATATTATGGCTTGATTAGTTGTTACTTATATCAACTGAGTGACCTTCTAAAGCAAATCTTGAAATTAATCTGCTCTTTTAGGCTACATTTATCATCATTCAAAAATTTTGAACTTCCATATGGCGCCACTTTTGCGTTTTTAACATTCGTTTGTTACTAGCTATGTATAGTTATAGTTCTATTAATTTTCATTATTAATGTTTCTCTTAATTTGAAAGAGGTTAGCACTTTGCTGCATCTCCATTATTATAATTTTTGGCAAAGATGCATCTTCAACGACAAGCTATCCTTTCAAGCTATTTTCTGATTAAAGACACGCCTTTCGTTAACAGAAAGTTTTATTATTTATGCAGATCATGCCGCAACTGCTTTATTACTTTAGTGTGAAAAATGATCCTGATTCACTCGATTTTGGGACAATCGTTGTGTACACATGTTTGGCTTCTTGTCAATCAAGCGGTGGCTACAATGAGGAGTTTGGATGGGTTCAATTATACCCTTCAGGATCAGCACCTTAAAGCTTCCAATATGTTTGAGCTCTATGCTGTAAATCCCAGGTTTGAGGAATTTATTTACTTCAGCTATTGTCTGGTTATTATGAAGAAATACTGCTAGTGTCTATAACTAAAAAATGAGAAAAAAAAGATGTTAGCTTGCCAAATTGCCAAGATTAATATGCTTTATGTACAAGGCAGTGAATAACTGAATATAGAACTGGAAATGCCTTCATTTGGAAACAGTTTTTTGGTTCTCTGATAAACTTTATCTCACTTATGAACACACATCAATCTAATTAACTAATATAAAGTTGGGTCATGGGAATGGAATCTTTTGCATAGGATGACATCTTTTGCCAAAACACTATTTTGGCAAGTTTTCCCAAAATGCCCTTGCTAATTTTAAATGTAATAAAGCTTCTTGATTTTGGTTGAGCAAGGGCAAATTTGGAAAAAAAATCTTAATAATTCCCATGTTCATGAAAAGGATTTGTAAAATCTTTGAGAATAGCTTGCTCATTGTCTATAGTGTGAGTGCGATTGAGTTTTTCCCTTAATTTTCCTTGGGTTTTATAGTTCATAATATTTGATAGGAATTTAGAAAAATATTTTAAAAAGAGAAATAATAATATTTTGTATCAAAATAGTAACTAAAAATGCCTTATATCTTTTTTTTCAAATATGGTGAAACAATAATGTTTCAAATAACATTAGTTATATTACATTTATTTATAAAAACTATAATTTCTTTAAAGCTTATGCCAAAATTTCACGACCTAAATAACTATCGCTATTTAACAATTTACTATGCAATGAATTCATTGAAAAATAATTTTTTTAGCTAAGATATTGACATAATTTATTATTTGCATTGGTTTATAGCCACTACATAACATAAACTTGACGTTCGTATTTGTAAATTGTAAATTGAAATACCAAAACAGGATATTTATTTAGATATGATGATCATTCTTGATATCCACTCAGAAGTCACTAATTATATGGTATTTATATTAAAAAATTACTAAAAGGTTTTGGTATTTAAGTGAAATTTAGCCTTTATACAGTCATGAAATATTAAACGAAGATCTAAATTGTCATATGATATTTATCATAAAAAAGAAGTCAAATACTATCTTGATATTCAACTAAAGAGATGGAGTATTTAGAAAATTATTAAAATTATATTCAATAATTAAATTATTTATCATGCATAATATAAAGTATGTAATTATCTTTTTTAATAAATTACATTCAATAATTATAGTTCCATCACAACTAATAATGTATTCTGTGCTTATAATTCATACAAACCTTAAAATAACTCTATTTATTTTTGTAAGAACTATAACGTTTATGAAGAAATATCACAATCTAAAAAAATCCGATTAATGACAATTATTTTGAACTAGAAGAAAATAGTTATGTACTTTCTTTTATCATGTGTTGCTTATATTTCAAATTGTAAAAACTTTATGTACCGTGGGAATTCATCTATGAATATATTGGATCGCCTTTGATCCCACGTGTTACGCGTGAGTGTAGGGTGTTTTTCGTCACCCCATTGAGATGGGAATACGCGCGCACTTATCAGGCGTACTACAGATTCCCCCGGCCTAGGGTAGGCCGGGGTTTAATGATTGTGGGGATCCGAATCTCCGGCAGCCGCGGACTAAACTGCCGTTAATTACCCCTCGCCTTTGGAGCGAGAGAACCTCCGATTGACGGGTTAAACTGGTCATGCGAACTCAATGTGCCGTGTGCGTGTGATGTGTTTTGAAAGGGGGTTTTGGATGTATCGGGGGCCTCGCAGAGTTTTTACGGGGTCCCGCTACCCGGATAGCGGGCTGGGGGTCAAGGGGGCTAGCAGCGCCCCGGCCTAAAATTTTTTTTTGAGGGGAACAGTGTTGGGGAATGTGTGTGTACATATGTATACATATGTATATATATATGTATATATATAAAAAGAGGGGGAAAAGGCATCCAAAGGATGCGTGGGGCCAGCACCTCGAGCGCTGTGCGCTTAGGTGCTGTGCGCTTGGGCGCATGCGCGCCACGTGGGCGCTGGGCGTTTGGGCGCAAGCGCGCCACGTGTCGGCACGTCGGCGCTTTACGCTTGGGCGCTGGAGCGCAAGCGCGTCACGTGTCGGCACGTGGGCGTTTTGCGCTTGAGCGCAAGCGCGCCACGTGTCGGCACGTGGCGCTTGAGCGCTGGGCGCTTGAGCGCAAGCGCGCCACGTGTCGGCACGTGGGCGTTTTGCGCTTGAGCGCAGAAAAATGGTCTTTTAGTCTCAGAAATAGGGTTTAGAGTGGAGTTAAACTCCTAAAATATTTTGGTTGATGAAAGGGGTTCTTCTTCTTCCTCCTCTATTGGCTGGATCTTGAAGATCAAGAGATGTGAGATCTAAAAATCTCTTCTTTTTGAGATCTAATGGTAGATCCAAGTCCCCCTTTATGGGTTTTGTGGTGAAAAACTATTTAGTTTTGGAGAAGGAAGAGTAAAACTCTTGATTTAATTCAAAAGAAAGAAGGTTTGAAGCCTTCATAAAAAGGAAAGATGTACAAACCCTAGGTTTTTGAGAGAATGAAAAAGTTGTTTTTTTATTCATCATCATTATGCCTTATATAGGCTAACATATTTACATATAGCCCCCTGGGCTTTACAAAAATGGCATTTTGCCCATCCCACGGCTCATGTGCCATTTCATTTTTGCACATAAGCCATGGGCTTACAAGATATTGGCTTTATGCCCATTTTGCATACATTCATGTATAAAAAATTACATAAAAATTATTTATTATATGATTTTGTTGTTGGCATGGGGAGGCTGGCCACCATCTAAGGACATATCATGGTGGAATGAAGATGTTAAGGCTGCTATTAAAATTAAAAGGGATTCTTATAAAGATTTGAAGAAAAGTAGAGATGTGGAGAGATTTGAAAAGTACAAAATGGCTAAAAAGGACATATAAATCGAGAGGTGGTGCTCCACCATCTAAGGACATATCATGGTGGAATGAAGATGTAAATGCTGCTATTAAAATTAAAAGGGATTCTTATAAAGATTTGAAGAAAAGTAGAGATGTGGAGAGATTTGAGAAGTACAAAATGGCTAAAAAGGAAGTTAAGAAAGCTGTTCGGGAAGCTAAATCTAAGGTCTACAAGGAGGTGTACGAGAAATTAGACACTAAAGAGGCTGCAAATGATATATACCGGATTGCTCGAATGCGGGAAAGGAAGACTAGAGACTTATGTGCGGTGAAGTGTGTCAAAAATGAAAATCAGAAGGTTTTAGTTCGAGATGAGGATATCAAGGAAAAATGGAGAGATTATTTTGACAAATTGTTCAATGAGAGCTTTACTAAGAATTTGGATGGACTTGTCATTCAATCTCAAGATATAAATCGTGATTTCATGCGTAAAATAAGACTTACTGAGGTTAAAGAAGCTTTGAACAGAATGGGTTTAAGAAAAGCGGTTGGTCCTGACGGGATTCCTATCGAGATTTGGAGATGCTTAGGAGAAATAGGCGTTAAATGGCTGACAGATCTGTTTAATAAGATTTGGCAGACAAAAAAGATGCCAAATGAATGGAGGAAAAGTATCCTTGTACCTATCTACAAGAATAAGGGTGACATTCAAAGTTGCTCAAACTACCGTGGAATAAAACTAATGTGTCACACCATGAAACTTTGGGAGAGAGTGATTGAACACAGGCTAAGGAAGGATATTATGATAACAGAGAACCAATTTGGGTTCATGCCTGGACGATCGACGACAGAGGCGATTCATTTGCTTCGTCAACTTGTCGAGCGCTTTCGAAAGAGGGGAAGAGATTTGCATATGATATTTATTGATTTAGAAAAAGCGTACGACAAGGTACCTAGAGAGGTATTATGGGGGACAATGATGAAAAGGGGGGTCCCCGTCAAGTATATTGACATAATCAAGGATATGTACGACGGAGTAGTGGCAAATGTCAGAACTTGTGGTGGCTTAACAAGTGATTTTCCGATTACTATTGGTTTACATCAAGGATCTGCATTAAGTCCTTTCCTGTTTACCATCGTGATGGATGAGCTTACTAGAACTATCCAAGATGAGGTCCCTTGGTGTATGCTATTCACTGATGATATTGTTCTAGTAAATGAGACGAAAGCAGGGGTTAATGCCAAATTGGAATTATGGAGACAAACATTGGAATCTCGGGGATTCAGATTGAGCAGGTCCAAGACAGCATATATGCACTGCAAATTTAGTAGCCAGAGAAGTCAAAACAATATTGGTATAACATTGGAAGGGCAAGAGATATCACCGAGCGACCAGTTTAGATATCTAGGTTCCATCATCCAAAGGAATGGGGAGATCGATAGTGATGTTAATCAAAGGATCCAAGCTGGTTGGTTGAAATGGAGGAGTGCAACAGGGATTTTGTGTGATCGTAACTTTCCGTTAAAATTGAAAGGGAAGTTTTATCGGAGCGCTATTCGGCCTGCCTTATTATATGGTACAGAATGCTGGGCTCCTAAGAAGCATCATACACAGAAGATGCACGTAGCGGAGATGCGCATGCTTCGTTGGATGTGCGGTAACACTAGAAAAGACAAGGTGCGAAATGAGGATATTCGTGCAAAAGTTGGTGTAGCACCCGTGGAGGAGAAAATGCGGGAAAACCGGCTTAGATGGTTTGGTCATGTGCGACGCAGACCTATGGAAGCACGGGTTCGACGAATAGATACTCTCGATATGGGTAATGGCAAAAGGGCAAAAGGGAGACCGAAGAAAACATGGATGTAGGTGATTCGAAACGATATGGTTGCCAAAGGACTCAATGAAAGTATATTGTTCGATAGAAGTGAGTGGAGACAGAGGATTCATGTGCTGGACCCGGCGTGATTCTCATGTTGGTTCATGTAGCCTACCCCATATGCTTGGGATAAAAGGCTCAGTTGTTGTTGTTGTTGATGGGGAGGCTGGCCGTGGGCTCGACTTGGGCATGGGCCCGCTTGACCTGGGCTTAGGCCCACCTAGCTTGGGGGTTGACCTCGACTTTGACTCGGTCAACCGGGGTGCAAATTTTGACTTCAACAAAGTGCCCCCATCAATAAATGCACACCACATATTTGGGTCGTGTGCATAAAATTGATGGATCTTCTTTCACATGGAGGCGACTTGCCTTGGTTCCCACTTTTTGGGATGCAATGCCTTTTTTACGACGTGGACGGTCGACGCTTGATGCGTCTCCGAGACGGAGTGTCCGTGGTAGACGTTTCCCTGGCCCGGAGTGATCTGGTTTCTGCTTTGTAGGAAGCCTGCACTGCCCTTTTTGCGACGTGGACGGTCGACGCTCTGGTCCGGAGCGGTTTGGTTCCTGATTTGTGGGAAGCTTGCACTGCCCTTTTTGCGACATGGACGGTCGACGCTCTGATCCGGAGCGATTTGGTAGACGTGTCCCTGGCACGGAGTGTTGCTGGTCGACGTTTTCCCGAGACGGAGTGTCGCTGTTGGACGTTTCCCTGATGCGTAGTGTCTGTGTTGGACGTTTCCCCGATGCAGAGTGTCGCTTGTTGACGTGTCCCCGGCACTGAGTGTCTGCTTGACGTTTCCCCGGCACGGAGTGTCGCTGGTTGACGTTTCCCCGGCACGGAGTGTCTGCTTGACGTTTCCCCGTTACGGAGTGTCACTGTTGGACGTTTCCTTTATGCGGAGTGTCTGTGTTGGACGTTTCCCCGATGCAGAGTGTCGTTTGTTGACGTCTCCCCGGCACGGAGTGTCTGCTTGACGTTTCCCCGTTACGGAGTGTCGCTGTTGGACGTTTCCCCGATGTGGAGTGTCTGTTGTCGATGTGCCCCCGGCACGGAGTGTCTGCTTGACGTTTCCCCGAGGCGAAGTATCGGCTTGTTGACGTATCCCCGAGACGGAGTGTCTGTTGTCGATGTGCCCCCGGCACGGAGTGTCTGCTTGACGTTTCCCCGAGGCAAAGTATCGGCTGGTTGACGTATTCCCGAGACGGAGTTTCTGTTGTCGATGTGCCCCCGGCACGGAGTGTCTGCTTGACGTTTCCCCGAGGTGGAGTATCGGCTGGTTGACGTATCCCCGAGACGGAGTGTCTGTTATCGATGTGCCCCTGGCACGGAGTGTCTGCTTGACGTTTTCCCGAGGCAAAGTATCGGCTGGTTGACGTATCCCGAGACGGAGTGTCTGTTGTCCGACGCAGAGGTCGATGTTAGAATTGGTTGGTTTGATTTGTTTGACATCAGCATCGCTATACTGGAATATGGTACCAGGAGCGAATCATCATCTGTCTTTGAGAGGATTTGGGATTGGTATTTTTGTCGGCATCTGCATTGCTGCACTTGAATAATGCCAGGAGCAACTCATCATTTGCCCCGAGAGGATTTGAGAATTGGTTTTTGCTTGGCATCAGTATCGCTACACTGGAATATGGTACCAGGAGCGAATCATCATTTGCGCTTGTTTATCAAGAAGCGATGGCTTAGGAGACAAGTTTTAGGTCCGTATTACCTAAGACTTTTCAATTTTGTGAGCCGTAAGGGTCTCACAAAGCATTTTCTCCCTATGGGTCGTAAGGATCCCGTAGGTGTATTTTCTCCTTAGGAGTCGTGGGTACTCCTAAGTGTGTTGCTCCTTTGTGAGTCGTAAGGATCTCACACGAGGATTTTCTCCTCACAAAGTCGAGAGGACTTTGTGAGTGTATTTCATCTCTTTTTCACTAGTTTGCGCCCTTTCGGGTTTTCACAAACTCGCCGGCAGTCCTGCTGTTTTTACTTACATCCCTTTCGGGTTTTCATCCGTGTCCATTTTGCTTGTGGACATACCATTTTTTTAAATTTTTTTATATTTTTGGTGGGACTTTGAATGTGGCCTCACCGGTAGGACTTGGGAGAGATTGGGGTTGTTATATGCCCGTGGATTGTATACGGTTTTGCAGGATGTATGATCTAGACCGTAGGGCCCTAAAAATTTCGAGATTTTGTTGGCGTCTGCATCGCTGCACTGGAATATGGCATCATTCGCCACTTGGGGGTTGGGAAGCGATGGCTTAGGAGACGGGTTTAGATCCCTATCACCTAAGGCTTTCCAATTTTATGGGCCGTGAGGGTCCCATAAAAGCATTTTCTCCCTACGAGTCGTAGGGATCCCGCAGGTGTATTTTCTCCTTAGGAGTCGTGGGGACTCCTAAGTGTGTTTTTCCTTCGTGGGTCGTAAGGATCCCACAAAGGTTTGTTCTCCTCATGTATCGTGAGGACACATGAGTGGGTCTTCTCAATGGAGCATAATTCCAAAGGCGGAGACCAGCCGCGTAACTGGTGATTAGGTGGGGCATGAGGGTGATGATAATTATTTGAGCCCGTGGATTGTATACGGTAGTCAATTTGGGGACTAACCGTAGAGCTGGGAGAATTTTGGAAATTTGAATTTTTGTTGGCGTCTGCATCGCTGCACTGGAATATGGTATCAGGAGCGACTCATTATTCGCCTTTGTTTTGTTTGTTTTTTGTTTTGTTTTATTTTTGTTTTACCGTGATTGCTCCATCATTTCAGCTTTTCTTATCGCGAAGATCGCGATTGCCCCATCATTTCGGCTATTTATTCGCGGTTGCCCCATCATTTCGGCTTTTCTTTTATGTTTCTTTTATTTACACATTTTTTTGTTTATTTACACATATATATTATTTTTACATTCCCAGTTTAACGACTTAGAGGTCGATTGTTCCCAGTTTAATGACGTGGTGGTCGACTGTTTTCAGAGAAAAGCAGATGTCCGAGAGAATCAGTTTCACGAAGAACTTCGGTCTCCGTTTGTATGAAATTGGCGGTCGCAGCTTGATCGTTTGTTAACACGCCAGGGGACAATGATATTTCTCCCGCCTTATATTGTTTCTCGACCCAATCCTTGAAGATGCAACAGTCTTCAATAGTGTGTCCCAGCACTCGGTGGTATGGGCAAAAGTTAGGATGATCAGTCCTGTTCGCTTCACTTAGCCATTTTGGTTCTGGTAGCCGCAGGCCATTCTTCAGAGCATCTTTAAAAATTTTGTGGACCTTGTCCTTTCGGAATGAGTAGACCCCATTTCTTCTTTCCTCCAAAGTTGGTTCTCGAGGCTGGTCAGTTTTTGCTCCGCCCGTTCTCTGCTTATTTAGAGAATCGGTGCTGTTAGAACTTCCGCCTTTTCGGTTGTCGTCCCTCCAAGGTTTCGGTCTGTTTGTGAACTGAAGATCCTGAGCGGACTCGGGCTTTGAGCGTTCCAACGTTTGGACCTTTTCGGTCAGCTCTTGGAATGTTTTGAGACCCGCAGTACATAGAAACGGGGCCATCCAGTTGTTGAGATTCTCGACAAGGAGACTGACAGATTGGTCCTGCTCTATCGCCGGTTCACATTTGACGGAGAGATTGCGCCATCGGGTTATAAAATCCGTGCTGCTTTCGTTGTTCTTGGGCTTGGTCCTTACGAGCTCGGCAATGGTGATCTTATAGCTGACGCTCATGAACCTTTGTCGAAACAAAGATTCCATTTGGACGAAAGTAGTAATGGAGCCATCCGGTATGCTCGCGTACCAGTCGAAAGCAACATCGGTCAAGCTATTAACGAACTGGCGGAGGAGAAGCGCATCGTTGCCCCCAGTATTCCCGCATGAGGCTTTGAAGTGGACGATGTGCTGATTCGCATTTCCCGTCCCATCGAATCTTCTGAATTTGGGGATGATATAGCCGCTAGGAAATTCTACCAGATCATATTGAGCAGGATATGGTCTCCCGCTACTGCTAACATCTTTTTGCGCTTCAGCTTCGGCTACCAGCGTTTTGACTTTGCTGGCAACCAAATCCATGATTTGATCTTGAGTTAGCGGGCTACTGTTATCAGTAGCCAAGACATTTCTCGAGATAGGATGCGACTGATTTTCACGCGGTTCGCCCACTTCGATTTGAGGGAATAGACGTTGGTTGCATTGGGACATCCTTTCCCGGTTCACGAGCAGAGCCCTGTGCTTGATTGGGCGGCTGAGAGGCAAGTCGGGCCGTGAGCTGCAAGACGACGTTCGTCGAGTCGTCAATTTTGGAGTAAAGTTTGGCCATCTCCTTGTCTTTGCTTCTGAGCTGTTTTCGGAGCTCTTGAAGCAGCTCTTGCTCCGCGGTCCTGGGGCAGAAAGTCGGCTCTTCTTCGCTTTCCGAGCCCGACTCCTCATGGGACCGAAGGGTCTTTCCGCCTATCATCCTCATCGAGAGGGTTTTCATCACCCAGCGGAGGCGGCTGTTCTTGGGAAGCGACAACCATATTCAAACCAGATTGGATTCGAGATGTGGTGGCCCCGTTGCGCGTGCCCACCATGTAGACAGTGTGGACCACATACCCAGCCATTTCCTCATCTTCGGCGGGGTAACCCTGTTCTTCGAATCTCATGAGGTTCAGCCTAGCAGGAGCCCTAGCCCTTTTGTTGGCTCTATACCTGAGCATTTTCTGCCTTAGCTTCTCAGCTTTAAGGGCCTGGCGGGCATCCATTTCCTGGGAAGCCATTGTGAGTCGATTAGCGGGGAGCTTAGAGAAGACACCCGATCGAGCAGCTGTTCGGGGCACCGCCGGAGCTTGCTCAAGACGCGTTGTAGCTTTGTTGGTGTTGATGGTCTTGCCCCCAGCTGGGGCCAAGGAAAGTCGTTCAGACACCGACTTTCGTTTGGGTAGTGGTACCCTCGAGATCACCACATTTGGTCTCCTGCCTTTCGAGACTGGTCTGTCCGTCACCGGGACTTGAGGTGTTGGGATGGCGCCAACTGGCATGAACATAATAGAGCCGAATGGTAGCAGCGGCTCCTCCCATTGTCGTCCGAGACTGGCCGGGAGGACCGTCCTAGAGTCTATCTTCATCGTGTAGGAGACGGGAGCGGAGTTCATCTTTGGAGACATTGTTGAGAAGTGATTGCTTGAAAATCTGCATGAAAGAGCATTATTTTAGTATAAATATAGATATGTATATTGATTGAGTTCGCATGAACGTTTAACCCGAAATATGGGAGGAGAGATTGGTCCCACCGGGCGTGCCAGAATCTGTAGGTTGTTTCTCGTCACCCCATTGAGATGGGAATACGCGCGCGCTTGTCAGGCGTATTACAGATTCCCCCTGTCTAGGGTAGGCCGGGGTTTAATGATTGTGGGGATCCGAATCTCCGGCAGCCACGGACTAAACTGCCGTTAATTATCTCTCGCCTTTGGAGCGAGGGAACCTCCGATTGACGGGTTAAACTGGTCATGCGAACTCAATGTGCCGTGTGCGTGTGATGTGTTTTGAAAGGGGGTTTTGGATGTATCGGGGGCCTCGCAGAGTTTTTACGTGGGTCCCGCTACCCGGATAGCGGGCTGGGGGTCAAGGGGGCTAGCAGCTCTCTTGCGGGGTGCGGGGCACCGCCTCGGCCTAAATTTTTTTTTGAGGGGAACAGTGTTGGGGAATGTGTGTGTATATATATATATATAAAAAGAGGGGGAAAAGGCATCCAAAGGATGCGTGGGGCCAGCGCTGTGCGCTTAGGCGCAAGCGCGTCACGTGTCGGCACGTGGGCGCTTTGCGCTTGAGCGCAGAAAAAGGGGCTTTTAGTCCCAGAAATAGGGTTTAGAGTGGAGTTAAACTCCTAAAATGTTTTGGTTGATGAAAGGGGTTCTTCTTCTTCCTCCTCTATTGGCTGGATCTTGAAGATCAAGAGATGTGAGATCTAAAAATCTCTTCTTTTTGAGATCTAATGGTAGATCCAAGTTCCCCTTTGTGGGTTTTGTGGTGAAAAACTATTTAGTTTTGGAAAAGGAAGAGTAAAACTCTTGATTTAATTCAAAAGAAAGAAGAAGGTTTGAAGCCTTGAGAAAAGGGAAAGATTTTGAGAGAATGAAAAAGTTTTTTTATTCATCATCATTTTGCCTTATATAGGCTTACATATTTACATATAGCCACTTGGGCTTTACAAAAATGGCATTTTGCCCATCCCATGGCTCATGTGCCATTTCATTTTTGCACATAAGCCATGTGCTTACAAGATATTGGCTTTATGCCCATTTTGCATACATTCATGTATAAAAAATTACATAAAAATTATTTATTACATGATTTTGTTGTTGGCATGGGGAGGCTGGCCGCGGGCTCGACTTGGGCATGGGTCTGCTTGACCTGGGCTTAGGCCCACCTAGCTTAGGGGTTGACCTTGACTTTGACTCGGTCAACCGGTGTGCAAATTTTGACTTCAACAGGGAGGTCAAAATCTAGTGACGGTATAAGCAAGAGACATACATGTGGTGTTTTCTAAGCTTGTGATGAGATGGGTTGGAGTTGGCTTTTTCCTTCTTTTTCAAAAATAAAATTTCAAGGTTGAACCCTCTGCCGTATATGATTATTTGTTCCTGTTTCTCCCTGTGTTGGTTGCCTTGAACATTTAAATTCTTCTTGTGACTATTTTCATGGCCCACCAATTCTCCCACCCCTTAAGAGTGGAGGCGTTTGCTAAGAGTGTGTAATAGGATAACATTTTTGTTATAAGCGGAGTTTTGGCTAAAACTTTGCACCAATGTTCTTCTCTATGTTGATTATTGTTACTTCTTGTAGTATAGTCTCTAGGGAGTTCGGTGATAGAATACATTCCTCTTACGGTTGAGAGTTGCATTCCCTTAATAATGCTCAAATTAGATTGTATTTACAAAATTAGTATCTTGCTAGCTCCTGATAATATGTTGCTTTCAACAATTAACTGAATTTTTTTGTTGACGATGGGTATGTTTATTGGGATTGTCCGTTGTCGTATTTTCAATTCTTTTAGAGCTGTTGGGTATGTTTATTGGGATTGTCCGTTGTCGTATTTTCAATTCTTTTAGAGCTGTGTCTGGTCCTTCGAATCGTTTTTTGGATGGTGTGGGCTGTTAGATAATTTTTGGATACGTTTGTTATTTGATAGGTCTGATTGAAACCAGCTGGTGCAATTTTATCCAGTATATTTCGTGGATTGAAGTCTGTTATAACACTTAAAACTATGGGTGGCAAAACTGCATTCAACTATGAAACTAGTAGCTTTGTACCATCATTAAGACTTTAGAGCAACATTCATTTCATGAGTGCCATTGCAAGAAGCCTGACATGCAGTAGCTTATGTGATCTTTAAACAAAAGTTATGTTCTTGTGTTAAAACATCCATTGTTTAGACATAGATTACACCAAGCAATCATCATGCTAAAAACTATTGTATCGTTTGGTATGGTTTTGAGCCTCTAATTATACTCTTTTTTTCTGGTGGGGTGTGTGGGTATTTGCTATAACTTTTGTACATTAGATGATCATATCGGCAACAGAAACCTCTATAAGCCCAATTTTTTTCAAATTGCCTCTTAGCTTTTGATATTCTAGATTCATCCAACTGTGTACAAAAAAATGTTTCGAGCATTTTGATAGTTTGGCTCATTGGCTGTATCTCTTCGTAAGAATTGGTAGCTAATTGAACATTGAGAGTGTATATAACTGTTAGGATATTTCGTGAAAAAATTTGCATGCTATATGGCAAATTCTCATAAAATATCTGCATGCTTTATTGCTTTTTGCATCAGCAACTGTATTTAAGTGGCTATCAGTTATCTAAAGTCTAGATTACAAGTCTTTTTCCTCTTGATTTCTATATTTAATGATGGGGCTTTTTAGTAAAAAGCCTAAAAAGCCCTCTTATACTTCGCTAATTACTAAATCGATGGAACTTTTCTGATGCTTTGCCTGTCTTGAATGGATCAAAAACTTTTTCATGTTGATGTACTTGTTCAGTATCTTCAATTTCTAGTATAACGGACTGGCATATCCATTTGCAGGTTAAACCCCCCCCCCCCCCACCCCCCACCCCCCCAATGCACGCTCGAAACTTTTCAAAACAAAGCTTCTGCTTCCCTTTTCTGGACAAGCTCAAAAGCTCGGCTCGCAGAAATATCTTAATAGGCAAAAGTTATACTGGGCAAATTCTTCAAAAAGAAGCATAATGAGTCCTAAGTTGATATCTTGCGTCCTGTAATATTAAAATTGTATTCAGTTCATACTATGTACCGAGCCTCCACTTATATATATTGAATTTTATTGTTTGATGGCTTCTTTTTTAACTGGCGGTTATTTTCCCTATTGGTGATTTGCAACTACTAACAAAATCGTGATGAGCACTAGGCAGGAGGGAGTGTAATAAAGAAAGCAGATCTAAGTCGCATCGGGTGCTGCTTCCAACTATGACAGGTGACAAGAATAAAAACTAAAAGCATATACCATGTGTCAGGTTCATGTGATGTGTATAAGTTGAAGGGCACACGAAAATCTGACGACAGTGATTGGAGAATGGCGTATTAAAAGATTAGTCAAAAAGAGTCCCCAGAGATCACGCATGAATTAGTTTGTTCGATTGTGACATTGTTTATGATGTAAAAATCTTGCGTTGAGTTTTATTGGTCTATTTTTAGCTGTCATCTCGTCCAATCCAGCTGAACCCAGCCTAGCTTATTCTAATTCTAGCCATTTTTCTGATTTTGTTGGATCTTTTAATAGATTACCAATCCTTACAAGATGGTATCGTTGGCAATGTTCTAAAATTAGGTATCGTTCTTCCGTCAGAGAGCGGTACATGTTATAAATATCATGACATCTAATGTAGTCGATATTAATTTTTGCTTAAGCATACGTGACAAATGCTGTCGACCAAATAAACCAAAATACTACCAATTTGGATCCTGTTTCCATAACAAATTGAAAATCATGCATGGAATATTTACCATATTTTCACCGCATTAACCATTTCCTTGCATTTTAGAGCAAAACAAGGGAAAATGTCTCCCCTAATATATTTGCTCTAATATCTGATCAATTAATGAATGCACATAATCAAAGCATCCCAACCCTCCATATAAATCTCTCTTGTGTCCAAAACAAACCCCCACGGGCCCCACCTCATTCGATCTCCATCCCCACCCAATAATCTCTCTCTCCTCTTCTTATAACCGAACCGGCCCCCAGGCCGTCATCATCGTTATTCTTACAATCAACCTAAATCTCCAATCTCCATTAATAAAAATAAAAATAAAAATAAAAATTTTCAGACACCGCCACTTTCTCTCTCTAGACTATAACCCCTCTCTCTTTCTCTCTCTAGATTGGAATGTTGAGCCGCTGCCTCGGCGAGAGGCGAGCGCGCCAGATCCAGCGCGCGCTCCGGAACGGCAAGCTCACCCTCCTCTGCCTCCTCATGACCTTCGTCGTGCTCCGCGGCACCATCGGCGCCGGCCGCTTCGGCACCCCGGAGCAGGATTTCGACCACCTCCGCCGCCGCCTCACCGAGCGCCACCCCGGCGCCGTAGACGACCCCTCCTCAGATCCATCCAAACCCTACTCCCTCGGCCCCAAGATCTCCGATTGGGACCACCAGCGCCTCCAATGGCACCGATCCCACCCCGATCTCCCCCCGTTCCTCACCCGAACCAAGCCGCGCGTCCTGCTCGTCACCGGATCGTCCCCGAAGCCCTGCGAGAACCCCGTCGGCGACCACTACCTCCTCAAATCGATCAAGAACAAGATCGACTACTGCCGCGTCCACGGAATCGACATCTTCTACAACATGGCCCTCCTCGACGCCGAGATGGCCGGTTTCTGGGCCAAGCTGCCCCTGATCCGCAAGCTCCTGCTGTCCCACCCTGAAATGGAGTTCCTGTGGTGGATGGACAGCGACGCCATGTTCACCGACATGGCCTTCGAGCTCCCGTGGGAGCGATACGCCGACTTCAACCTGGTGATGCACGGCTGGAACGAGATGATCTACCACGACAAGAACTGGATCGGTCTCAACACCGGAAGCTTTCTATTAAGAAACTGCCAGTGGTCATTGGATTTGCTCGACGCCTGGGCCCCCATGGGCCCGAAGGGGAAGGTCAGGATCGAGGCCGGCAAGGTCCTGACCAAGTTCTTAAAAGACCGGCCTGTTTTCGAGGCCGACGACCAGTCCGCCATGGTTTACCTATTGGCCACGCAGCAGGACCGGTGGAGGGAGAAGGTGTACTTGGAGAATGCTTATTATCTTCATGGCTATTGGGGGATTCTCGTGGATAGATATGAGGAGATGATGGAGAACTACCACCCCGGCCTCGGGGACCACCGGTGGCCGCTGGTGACACATTTCGTGGGGTGTAAGCCCTGCGGGAAGTTTGGGGATTACCCGGTTGAGCGTTGCTTGAAGCAGATGGATAGGGCGTTCAATTTCGGGGATAATCAGATTTTGCAGATGTATGGGTTCACGCATAAGTCGCTGGCGAGTAGGAGGGTGAGGAGGATCAGGAACGAGACGAGTAATCCTCTTGAGGTTAGGGACGAGCTCGGGTTGCTTCATCCGGAGTTCAAGGCGGCTCAGGGTATAAATACTGCCTCTTGATGGATGTTTTTATGTTTGTGTTAGTTACGATTTTTTCGTTCGTGTTTCTTTTATTTTAAAGTTGTGTTGACGCTATGACAAGGTTATAGGTATGATTATAACATTATGGTTTATACTATAAGGGCAGGGTGATAGTTGTTCTTTTTTTCGGGAAAAGTTCTTTTTATGTTGTAGTTCGATGTTCTTTAATTACAAAAGCTAGCAACCTTCTTACGTTAATGAGTTTGTTTGCTACGAAGTTTTGGTAGTGATCGATATCTTAAATTGGCGCTTTCTGCCATTTGTTAAGATCTATATTGAGTTATTGTTGTGACATCGTCTTTTTTTGTTTTTGTGCAAATTTTGTCTCTATACATAATCCGCTTCGACTGATAGGAAATCTCGCATTTTGTCACCATGCACCAAAAGTTGTGTTAACGCTGTGAGGAGGTTATAGGTATGATTATAACATGATGTTTTATGCTATAAGGGCAGGGCTATAGCCGTTTTTCTTTTTTTTCAGAAAAAGTTCTTTTTATGTTGTAGTTTGACGTTCTTTAATTACAAAAACTAGCAACCTTCTTACGTTAATGAGTTTGTTTGCTACAACGTTTTGGTAGTGATCAATATCTTAAATTGGTGCTTTCTGCCATTTGTCAAGATCTTTATTGAGTTATTGTTTTGGCATTGTCTTTTTTTTGTTTGTATGCAAATTTGGTCTCTATACATAATCGGCTTCGACTAATAGGAAATCTCTCATTTTGTCACCATGCGCCAAAAGTTGTTGATTCCTTGCAAATGGGTATGATGAATTTGCACTGATTTTGATTTGTTATTCTCGCTAAACAAAACTGAGCTACTTTTGGTTGTGCATCCTTTGGGTTTATCAGTTTTCGAATTAACCACCAAACAATCAATGTAGCTATCATGGAATGATTATGGAGATGAATCTACCAATAGAATAGGAAATTAACTACTAGACAAAAGTTTCATCAAGTTATGATCATTCACATATTTATTTCCTTGATAACCACCAAAGGAGCTAAAAGCTTACTTTTTTAGCTCTTGTCGACAGCAATCTAGATTGCATTGATCCCATAATATCTTCCTCATGCACTTCGATTTTTTACTTCTATACATTTGAGCAATTATGTGCATGCGGTGACTTTAGTAGATAAGGTGATTGGTTCTTCTTGCTATTATAATCTCATTAAGTCATTGGTTTCTGCACTCAACTATGTATGTCAACTGCAATCTCGACATGCATAGATCCCTTAATAACTTCCTTGTGCACTTGCTGTTCCAAAATTTTAATCTCCACACACATCAATAATTGTGTTCATGTGGTTACTTTCAATAAATACAGTTCTCCCGTTTATTCCAATTCTCATTCAGTCATTTGTTTATACATTCGCCTACATGATGTCCTTTTATACATGCCTTGCAAAGCACACGCTAAATGCATATTCGATGCTTTCTCAGTGGAAGGTGTTCTTATAGTAAATTATTAGCAAAATGTCATCAATACAATTAATTTTCTTGACACATGACCTTCCCTATATTGATGCCAGAGTTCCAAATTTAGGTCTATGCGGTTCTAAGTTTGCGAGTGGAAACAATCTATTATTGTGTCCACGACGTCGATGGTATTTGTCACATCCTTGATAAAAGGTTATATCCTCTTCTAAATCGTATCTCGGTACATTTTCAGGGTGAATTTTTACTCTTGCCCATTTAACCAAATATCATTAAATTACTCATGCTCTCTCCTTGTGTAGGTGCACAACATTTTTAGTAGAGTTATACAGTTGCCTCTCTAGCAACTTGTTACCCTGAAAATGATGATTGCACTCTAGCTTTACACCAACCTCCAGAACTATATATGTCACCTCTGTACATTTTCTAATAATATGTCCACTTTGTAGATGATTACATTGTTTCATTGCTGTCTGGTGTAATTTGGATAAATATATAAACTATTAGATTATATGCCTTGCCTACTATTTTTATATTTTGGAACCATAAGGGCAATAATGCTATCATGTCGTCACAAGTAATCTGTTAAAATTGTCTATTCCTTCCTTGATCGCTCAACTTATCTAAGTCGTGTGAGGTGGGTAGTGTGAACTTGGTGTACATGGTTATGAACATGAGCAGTAATGCTTCAATGCAACCGACATAGTGCCACCCCCAGAAAAATGCAACCGACATCATTGTTTATGATAATCTCAACCTTTACTATTGCGAGCATACTATATTTTTGTTATTTATATCTTAATCTTTTGAATCATCATCATAAAAGCCTTATTTCATCTAAAAGAGTTCTGCTATGCAAATGTAAGCCTATACTTTCTGCATACCTATTATCAGCCTCCAAAATTCGCCAAGATTATGAAGGCCTGTAGAAAAAGGGGTAAAGGTGATAACATTTCCATAGGGCATTACATTCAACTCTAAGGATTCGTTCCAAGTGAAGAACCAAACAATATGTTGGAAATTTATTAATCTCTGTTAAGGGCATCAGCTATCGACCTATTAGTGCATATCATTCTCAGATACACCTTCAGCACGATTCTGCAGCCTTTCCGCATATGTAATTCAGTGAGTGCTAACTCTCTATTTATAGACATCTCACTTGCAGTAATAGTTTACCATAATCATCTTTCTTTTGTGCTACTTTCTGGCTGTAAGTTTGTATTACATATCTTAGACATACGCTTTGTTCATATGTTTCATTCCGGAATCTTTTGTAAGAGGCGTCGACTACGATGTCTTTACATTTTTAATTGTCTTCCACCTTCTAGACTTTAAAAATGTCTTGTGATATTTCAATATTTCGTACGTCTTAATATCGAATTGCAATTTCCTGCAGTCTTAGGATGAGTTATTCTGTTTCCCTAATCTCATACCACAGAAATTGTCTTGTAATGTGAAACTTTAGGAGATCTTGTATTTATTGGATTTTCCATTTATCTTAAACTTTATGAAGGAATTGATACAAAATTACCCTAGCCTTTTGCTTTTCAACATCTCATACCGATAATCCTTGTAGATATAACTTGATTAAATAGGGCTCATATGCATATAAATAGGTTTATTCTCATCCTATGGTGGATGTAATTGCATATATCAAAACTGGGTACTGGCTTTTAAATCACTGTCTTATTTTGTTGTAGATAAACCACGATATGAATCGAGCATGATATCAGTAATAAGTGTAGGAACTAGAGGAATATATTTAGAGAAGTGTGATATGTCGTGCTATAATCATGTTAGTGTGATAATGCCTTTAGATGCTTGGCAGAATAGGCTATTAATACCGAATCAGGTTTCGTGCATGATTTGCAAAACGGGAGCGAGATTGTAGCCGGCACCACATTTTGCAATCAAGGCTTGTTGTTGTTGCCTATAGAAATGTTAGGTGTTATAAAGTTGGGTGAACTACACTTAAATACCCTTGACTGTCGCAGTTTTTCAATAACCTGCCTTAAAAGTTTTTGCAGTAAAATACCTTGCATTATGGTTTTCAAGGCCGCCCGAATACCCTCAAATGTAACAATTAAGGTATTTTACTGTAATGCAAAACTGTAAGGTAGTTTAGCGAAATACTTTTATAGCTTGGATATTTTGGAGCAATATACGCTACAAAGTTTCAGTTAGTTTCCTGGCATCTGCTCTTTTTTTTCCTTCTCTCTTTTCTAAAGGATAATGTTGCCTCGGTGAAAGGCTTTTATTTCACAACAACAAATTCAATCAATAAAAAGCAGGTTTAGATGCGCAGGCTGATGAGGTACTGGAACAGTTCAACCCTCGCCGCTTTCTGAATATCAATCTCTTTCCTCACATGAGCTATCCCTTCGATGTCGCCTCTCGCGATCTCCTCCCTCAGAGACCTCTGCAACCCCCTGATCCTATTGTCGATGCTGCAACCCCCTGGCGACGATCTTCAACATCGTGTTGCAGATATTCAGCTTTTCTGCCGCCACCTTCGATTTGAGATGGAATAAAGGAGCCAGACTGCAAACATTCATCCTCGCCGTCTGCTCCCTCTGAACTGCGATGCTTGGCCTTGGAACCCGCTTTCCTGGCATCTGCTTATGTGTTGAGATTGCATCCTATAAATTTTCATTCCTTAACCTGTTTTATGTTTGTAATTTGGCCAGATTATTAAGCTATTGTCGTGGAATTCTTTAGGTCTATTTTTAACCCTAGCTACAAGTTTTGTTTCCCGTAAGTTCATTTTCCCTTATTTTTGTTATTGAATGACATCTGATCATGGTCGAGAACTTGATTAGTTAATTTGTATTGTTTCAGTTTTTATTTGCATCTTTAATTTGCTTTTGTTGATGTATGAGATTTTTAAAAGAGAATAATGAGATGATTTGATTATGTTGAGACATATGGAGCATGTCAATTGTAATATTCTTACATGTTGAATGTGGCCAAAACCTTTGCTCGTTAATTATAATTGAATATTAATTTATATAGTAAATTTTATTATGCACCACCGGCTTTTCAAGGTTTTTAAGATAACATCCATGAACTTCAAAAATGCCACAATACTTTATCGAATTAGCTACGCAATCCGAAAGTGTTTGGTTTGGATTTGATCTGAGGAGCATTAGAATTTGATTTAAGAAGGTGTGATGTTTTATTTTCAAAACAAGTCATTCTCATCGTTTTATATCCCATGAATGGTCTTAAAGCCAGATCTAAAATTAATTAATTAGTTTTTAATTGGTAGATAAGTCTCTGGTTTGATTAATTAATAAATATCCTGCCCAAGCATTTTTATTTTAGTAATTGTTTTTAATCATGTGTTTTTACCAAAATGTTAATGAGATACTGTTAGCAAAATCTGGAACCAAATCTTTTATTTATAAGCTAAAATCAAGCCTAAACCGTGAGAAAAAACAGGCCACTAGCTATTAATATCACCACACAATCACAAATAAAATCACGCTCACTCCCAAACCCTAACAGTCTATATCTCTTCTGATCTTAAAAACAATTAAACCTTAAACTCATCTAAAACAATTTTGAGAGAAAAAGCAAAAAAGGAGAAAGAGAGAAGCAATGGCTCAACTCCCTATCAAGTTCTCCTCAACATTCTACATTGCTTATGCAACCTCTACCATTTCCGACCACTATACTCCTCGGCCCTCGACGGAAGGCATCGTTGATCCGGTCCCGAAGATCCCGAGCCGATCATCTTCTCAAGGCAGCACCGAAAACAACGACAATGCGGCTGATAAAAAGGCGATCAGATCGATTCTCCGTTTTTTCCGGTCTTCCTCTTCAAAGAAGCTCAAGCTCGTCGCGTGCTTTTCAAATTTTGAAAAGAAGCTTCTGGATTCGACCAATGCACCGATATGTACGGATTATAATGCGGATAGCAATGAGATGAAGAGCGATATTATCGAAGATTCGGAGATAAAAGAGATGGATTTAAGTGAATATTGCGACGGTGAAGAGATCAAATGCGACTTCTCTGTCGGAAGTTACTCTGAAGATTCTTCTGCGATGGTGAGCGCTGCGATGAGCGTTATGTTGAGCTCAACCGCCAGCGATTTGGACTTGGACGAGGATTCGAAGAAAGACGGGAGCTCTCTTGATGTAAGCCGTGCTAACGGTTTGCCTCTCTTAATGGATAAATTGGTTAAGAGCTATCCGGGAGATAAATCACATATGATCGCGTCGAAGGATGCAAAGAAAATGCTGGAGATTGTGCAAAAGGGTAAGGAGAAACTGCGGCTTTCGACCAAGAGAGACTGTCAGCAGCAGATTTGGACCAAGCCGATTTTGATGGGGAAAAGGTGTCGAAAATTGGACGATGACTTCCTTTACGGCGAAGACGAAGAAGTGTCATCTGAGATCTCAGAATAAAAGGCTTTTATGGCTTTGTTTCAGAAGTGTCATCTGAGATCTCAGAATAAAAGGCATTTATGGCTTTGTTTCAGGAAGAAAGAAAGAAAGAAAGTAAAATTTCGATTTCACTTCTTTCTTTTTCATTTTCGATCTTCTTTTAATTCTAGGCGAACCTAGGTTGGCTTTTGGGCAACTCCTTGTTGCTATGGTAGGATTCAATAAGTTCAGACTAGTGCAGTGAATGAAGGGGATATGTTGTTATATCTATTTTTCTCAAGTTGCCAAGTCTAGCTCTAATCAGAAATTTGTTCTTATTGATGAAATGATCACCAAACAATCTATCAAACTGGCCAAATTGTGGAATCCCTTGTTTTTAATGAGATAACAAAGGTAATGAAGGATTTTCAGAAGAAAAAAAGGGACTTGAAAAGAAAAAGAAAACAAGTGTAATGAAGAGCAGTATTTCCCATTCAGTTCCTTCCTAACAATCTGCAACGGCAGTTTCATTATCCTACACAATCCAAACTAAAAGGCTGGAATTATGATTATGTAGCGGAACGAATCTAAGGTGTGTTGATCAGCATAATCGGAGTGGATCATCGATAATCGGAAGTAGCGAGCATACATTCAATTGAGTTAACTTTTTTCAAGTTTAGTAGGGTTTCCTGCTTTTCAGACAAAAGCAAAAGGGATTCCAGTATTTTAGCCAAAACAAAATGTATCACAACTTTCACTTCTAATGAATCAAACTCAACAGTGAAAAATGACAAGAAAGTACCAATTTATGGCATTCCACAATCTCACAAAGCAAGTGAATCAACCATCATATATCAGTATCCATAACACCAACAAATCAGAGACAGCAGAAATGTGTTTATATTTTTGTTAACATCATCAGTAAGCTTCCTGACGCATCATTTTAGAGCCCAAATTACAAAAGATAATCAAAATAAACAAGAAATACAAGCCCTAAGTAGCTCTCAGTTCTGCTCTCTGTGTTTTAATCACAACACAGTTCATAAATGTGCCTCACAATTTAAGTGGTTTCAAACCAAGAGAAGCCCGAAGCCTACTAGCCTCCGCAATCTCAGGATCAGGGTGATCAGTCCCATCGCTCTTCATCTTCTCCTTCTTCTTCGGCTCTTGAGCATCATCCTCATTCTTTCTGCGAGGACTAACGCTAGCACGGGCGTGCCTCCTTCGGTATTCCCCATCCTCGCGATCCCGGTCTCGGCGGTCCCTGCTCCGGCTCCTCGAGCGGCTCCTGCGTCTCGCTCGGTTTCGGTCTCGGTCTCTTCTATCACGATCCCTACCTTCTCTCTCTTTTTCTCGGCCATAATCCCTATCTCGATAGCGGTGTTTGTCCCCATCACGAACTCTGTCTCTATCACGGTCTCTGTCTCTGTCGCGGTCCCGTCCCCTATCATAGTCCTGGTCATAGTCTCTGTCTCTGCCGACACATTAATTCATCAGCACATTAATTTAGTTCTTATCTAACAAAGCCGGTGGGATACAAAAAGGAGTTGGAAGTGCACTCAAGATGTCATGTGGATATAATTCAAGCTGACAAATGACCCATTATGAAGTTTCCATATTGATTGCGATTGCAAACCCTGTTTATCATTCAAAAGCTAAATTACAGTAAATTACCCTTCACCATCATCGTTTTTCAGTTGGCTACTTTAAAGTTTTATATTACCGTAAGCTCCTCAAAGCGATACAGTTAAGGGTATTCTACTGAAAGGAAAAAAAATTCCCTCAAAATTAAAGTGTACTTTCCAGTATTGAAAAAACTTTATCGTGGTTTAGCAAAAACACAATGAAAGTTTAGAAAGAGTTTAGTGTAATTTAGTAGAGATGGAGAGAGAAAAGATAATAGAATAAGCTAAGAAGTTTGGTCCCATAAACTTTGGACTTCGGTTCTCTCTTCATTTCTAGGTCAAAAATGGCTACAGCCTACATAGCGCGATGAGTTTTACCTATGGAAAATGTCTGAATAAAAAACACTGCTTCCCCCCCTAAAGGTGGCATGCATTATAAGAAGGATCATAGGGGTCCAATATTAACAAACACTAAACCCTAATAAATATCTACAAATAAGTAGTTAGATGTGACACGGTTTGACCCCTAAAATCCGTTGATCATTCAGAAAACATTTAGAGCGCACACATAATATCAAGTACTGCTATGGATATAAATTATCTAGAAAAAAAACCCTTTCCTTCATGACTTGCATAATTTTCTTATAGACCGAACTTGGACTCCTGCTTCCGAAACAAAGTACAACAGAGACCGCCATAAGTTCTACTAATCTAAAAGCCAACTTGGTGGGTTTACAAAAGAAGAGCCAAATATTAACACGTACCACGGTACGGACGAATGCATAGTTTGGTCTATTGAGCATGCCGATTCTCTTGTGATTTGCAAGAAACTTAAAAAAGAATATTGGTAAACCGACTTTGGACACTTTCTCTCAGATTGCTAAAAACAAAAACTGACCCTTTAGAACCAAAAGTTTCAAACACACTAGGTAAATCCTTCATACAAGTAAAGACTGCTGTATAATTACAGTTGTTTGACCCATCATACTTCTCACCGTACACTGTCAGTGCAGAGAAACCTGGCAGGATCATTATTTATCACTATAGGAAGCATTGCATTCTACCAATGGCTCTTCAAATTAACATGCCATAGCAGTAAATAGAGGCTGTAAAATAAACAAGCACATCAACTTATGCTTCCAATTGCTGGACCAAACAAATTAGGGAAGATTTATCATTTAAGAGCAAGACTACCGGTGTGATTTAACAATTCCAGTTTATAAAAAAATTAGCAACAGGTGATTATCAAATACCTACTAACAGCTAATTGGGAAACTGATATTCGACAGTAAGACATTTATGCAATATGTGATGAATGGAAAGCAAAAACATGTAATATTGAGGCACACACACGGAAGAAGATGAATAGATATTATTGCTGAAAATATAGATGAAGTTAAAAGTTCATGGACAGAAAAGAAACAAAAAGATGGCAAAGCATAAAAACCTGTGTTTATGACTGTCGTTTTCTATCCCTGTCTCTTTCCCTCACTGGACTTCGACCACGATGATAATCCTGTTTCAACAAATATCACACAATTTAATACAGAGAGCTTAAGAAACACGGGTCAGTAAATAAAAGAGAGAGAAAAAACCTTATCATAAGCTCCAGTATCTATGTCCATAGTCTGATTATCCTCTTCCTTTTCTTCCTCCTCTTCAAAATCATCCTCTAATGCACTCCTCCTTAGTTCCAATGCTCCGGAAGCTTCAAGAGTCCATCTGGTCAATTTAATATACACGAGTTACCTAAAAAGATAAATAAGAAAGAGTATAATGACCTCCCTAGACTATAAAACAACTGAAATGATGTTACAACTCACAAGTTAAGCATAGATTATGACACTATCACCATTCCATTGCAATGTTAGAAGTTTTACATGAGAGATTTTCTTGGAAAACTCTGAATTTAATCATTAGATAATGGTGCAATTAAAAAAATGGATAAATCATCAGATCCATAAAATCATAGAGCGTGCACTATTATAAAAACCAATGCACGTTAGGCTTTTCGGAGGCTTCTTTGGTGGACAGTTTTGGTGTCCCAAACACTTGACCCTTCACCAAGTGTCCATGAATAATATGTTATATAGGGAAGTTGCAATATCTTTCAAGCAATGCCTAGTACTTGCATACGTAAGTTTCATGACAGAAATAGGATTACTCTTAAATGTAAAAGCAATATGAAACATCCAACCCTCCAATTATAAAAGCAATGAGGCATCCAACGTATTTCCTATTGGTCATGTATTCAAAGAAACATTTATATAATTAGAGTGTGAGCATTGTAATTTTCTATCATTACCCAGAACTAAACAAACACTACCAATTCAGTCAGGTACTCTATTCAAAGCAGTTAACAAAAGGTAGGCATTGTGAAGAACACCCTAAGGGGAAAATGATAAGAAAAACCTGAACACCCTTTCATATCCAAATTCATTCTTTATCATTTTTTTAGAACAATATACAACATTTTAAGCAACATCATTTGATTTGTTTTAAACGTCATTGAAGAAGGATATGACTAAGGAAACAAATACTTAAACAACCAGCTCAAACAACTAGGCTTTCTGGTAATTTTGCACCAAATGCTAGTGCAATAAGAATCAAATACCTTTTCTGCACTCGCGGCGCGATATCACAAGAGTAATCCGTCATCAACAACTCATCAATCACTTCATCCACATGCGTCAAGCAAAACCCTAATCCAACAAAAAAGGCCGAAAATCAGCTAAAATCTCAATAAAAATAATCATAATTTAACAAAACTTCAAAAGCTCAGCAATCTTACTCCCATCCCCTAACTTCCGCCTCAGCTTTCTGTAATCATTATACAACGGCTCGAGATACTGATACACATCCGTCACCGTCCCCGTCAATCTCAGGTAGAATGCTCCCAGAATCCTCACATACCTTCAAAAAATTTTAAAAAAAGGTTATCTATTTAGTAATAAATCAATCCAAAGTTACTTATAATCCTCATCCTTCTAAATTCAAAAAAATCAACCCCACAAAAATTCTTAAAAAATCAACAAAAATGAATCTAGACTTACTTATAATCCTCGTTCTTGATGAATTCGACGACGATGTCCTTTTCAGGCTGAATCTGGAGCATCTTCATGACGAGGCACATGAAAGGGGTGGGCTTTCGGTTGCCGCCGTAGGTGCTGCCGAGGTGGTCGAGCACCATGGCCTTGTCGACTAGGGTTTCGGCGGTGAGGCCGAAGCACTGCTCCTTCCAGTACGTGTGCTGATAGATCTTCGTTCGCAGGATCTTTTCGATTAGGTTCTGGGGGTTGGTGCCGTGGATGCTCTTCGCTGAGGGGTCGGTGCGATTCGCCATGGCGATTTCTCGCAGAGAGAACGAAACCCTAACCCTAGGTTAATTTGTAGAGCTTGGACAAAAGATGGGGAATTATCGATGGTAACGGGCTGCGTTTGATTAGGCCCATTTAATTCTAGGACGGATAAAACATTAAAATCCCACATCCGGAAGCCCCTGCTATTTTCCCCCGAGCCCATTACAAAATGTTCTAAAGAGAGACAAATGAAGAACTTTTTCTTTTCAAATTTTGCATTATTGCATTATGATATCTTTAAAATCTATAACATTTTCTTTTTAGGCTTAATATTAATGACATATTACTTAATCTCCTCTTAAAACTTTGAATAAATTTCTACTTAAAATTTTGCACATGTGATGCGTGTGCACCTATGGTAGATATTATTGAAAAAGTTTTGAAAATATTTTAAAGATTTGCACAGTTAAATTTATAAAAATATAAGTATTTCACATAGATATTTAATAAAGTTTTAAAAATTAGAGAGAATAATTGTTATTTTTTTTAACAGAATGATGAGCTTCTGTATTGCCACATATCATACTAAGATTTAAGTTAAAATGAGACCCTGCCCTTTTAAATGAAAATACTAGAGATGATTATAATAATTTGATCCTATCATCTTTCCTAGTGAGAAAAATGAAGATTTGTTCGATTTGTACAATGCATGATTTCTGTGTGACCAAACAAGTTGAGCATGAACTTATTGCTGGATAAAATGGGAAATAATTGCTAAATAATAATTTAAAAAAGAATATGATTTTATAAAATATCTGTTTGAAAAATATGATCACATATACAATATCGGAAATAAAATAAAAGTTAGAAAATCGAGCCCGACGAAGGGAGGCACGCAGAAAGAACGTATTGCCACTTCTCATACGGATCGCACCGATAAAGACGTTTCCAAGGTACAACATTCTTCGGCCCATCCGAATCTCCCGTTGAGTACGAATCACAAGAGATGCTTTGATTTTGATATCGTAGTCTTGTAGAGTCCATGAAAACGAAAACAATGCAAAAATAATGATCAAAATCGGTGTTGAAATAAGATAGATATAATTGAAATGGTCGACACGCTTTTTTGGAAACTTTTAACCGACAAGAGAAATTGTTCTCTCGATCTTTTTGTCTTTTTCGATCGTAACCATTCAATTGTAACCGCTCGTTTACAACCGTTAGAATCAATATAATTCAAACTATAATTTTGAATCTTTTCCTTTCTGATTTAATGTATAAATTAGTCACCAAATTCCAAAATAAATAAATCAAAATTATGTGTAGATTAAATCAAAATAATCTAACATTGATCCAAAATTATAATATAATTTTATTTCAAAACTTTCATTAAAATAAAACAAACTATTAACAAAATAATAAAAAAAATGGACATTAAACATATTGTGCATAAATGCAAATGTGCCTAGACTTGAACAAACATTTTAGCGTTGATTACGTCTGACGGAAGGATGATAGCAGTCATTAGTTAGATTTTGAAAACTATTACCCTTTGCCAGTCATTTATATGTCACACACACAATACGAGATTAACAAGATCTTCATTTTGCGGGTGTGCGCTATTAATGGCCATGCGCAGAACCTTGATTCTCATGGAGCAGCTAGAGATTTGCCTAAATCTCCTAACCGCGGCCTCATGGCGCTCCACTTAGATGATATCTCAAAAGGTACCAAGATGCGAAAGATACCTTAACATAATTATGACTTCAACATCATTAAGAATATATATTCATTTTTACGTCACCAATAGAGCACATTTCGTCATAGGGATAGCTCGGAAAATTTTCCTTTCGAAAGTTATGCGCTATTCAGGTCGCATCAAGAGTTTTGTTTTTCCCATTAGAAACTTCTATCGTGGGATCTCCAGTTAAAGAAGTTGGGTTCCCGCTCTTGGTGATAAAGATATAGGCTTAAGCCCCATCCTCTAGATGAATTAATGACTTAATTCTTATTAAGATCTTTGGTCAAATTATCTACCAAGTTTTGTTGTGAGTAAACAAACAATAATGATACAACATTATTATTCTTATGTTCCTTTATAATTGCATATCTCATTTTCATATGTCTATTCATTTTTCTATTGCAATTTTCTTGATTTAATAAATCCAATAAGGATCCATTATCACAATTTATACTCACGACAGCAATCGACTTAGGAACATAAGGTAAATGCGAGAATAGATTTTTAATCCATTCCGCTTCTTTACATGCAATATCTAATGCAATCATTTCAGAATCTCGTGTGTTTCTGGCAATTACTGTTTGTTTGGTCGATCCCCAAATGACGGCTGCACCTCCAAATAAGAATATATAACCACTAGTAGACTCACATCATGTGAGTCAGTTACCCAGTCGGCGTCACTATATCCTTCAATTATATTAGGGAAACCAGTATAAAACAAATTGTAATCCAAAGTTTTTTTAAAAATATTTAAAAATTCTTTCAAGTGCACACCAATAATCTTTATTTGGATTGCTAGTATATCTACTGAGTCTAGAAACTGCATATGAAATATCAGATCTAGTTCGGTTGATGATATAAAGTAACGTGCCAATAATTTATGCATATTTTTGTTGCGATACCGGTTCATCACTATTCTTAGTAAGATGCATATTGGAATAAAAAGGTGTAGATATAGGTTTAATATCAAAATAATTAAATTTTTTAAGTATTTTCTCTATCGCATGCTACAAAGTTATTGTGATACCATTATTGTCTCTAATTAATTTCATATCAAGAATAAGATCTGCATGACCTATATCTTTCATATCAAATATAGATGATAAATATTGCTTCACATGCTCGATAATATAAAGTGAAGTCCCAAATAATAATATATCATCTACATAAAGGCATAAATGACATAATCATTATCAAATTATTTATAATAAACATATTTATCATATGGATTTATAATGAGACCATAATTTAAAATAAATTTATCAAATTTTATGTGCCATTGTTTAGGAGCTTGTTTAAGATCATAAAGAGATTTAGTTAATTTACAAACTTTATGTTCTTGGCCTTTAACTACAAAATCTTCTGGCTGCTCCATATAAATTTCTTCTTTCAAATCCCCGTTTTAAAATGCAGTTTTAACATCTATTTGATGGATTAATAAATTATGAATAGATGCAAATGCAAATAAAACACGCATAGTAGTAATATGAGCAACATGATAATAAGTATCGAAGAAATCAATGCTTTTTCTTTGTGTAAAACCTTTGGCAACTAATCTACCCTTATATTTTTCTATAGATCCATCCGCTCTAAGTCTTCTCTTAAAAATCCATTTACATCCTATAACCTTAATTCCTTGCGGTAAATCGGTAACAATCAAAGTCTTATTTTGTAAAATCGAATCAATCTCACTTCGAATCGCTTCTCTCCAAAACGATGCTTCATCGGAAGACATTGCATCGACGTAAGTCGTCGAGTCTCCTTCAATCAAGTAAGTGTACATGTCATTGCCAAAATTCTTCTCTATCCTACCTCTCTTAGACCTTCCAAGTTCGGGCTCGATTGTAGATTCTAATGATATACTATTGTCATTCTGTTCCATAGAATGCGAGGATTCTTCCAAATCGTTATTTATTATAGGTATAGAGTTGCTATCCTTTCTTTTAAATGGAAAAATGTTTTCAAAAAAGGTTGCATCTCTAGATTCAATAATGGTGTTATTTGATATATCGAAAATATCAGATTTCACCACTAAAAATCTATAAGTATTACTCTTAGGAGAATATCTAATGAAAACCGAATCAATAGTTTGTAGAC
This sequence comes from Agapanthus africanus, assembly GCA_030015575.1. Taxonomy (NCBI): domain Eukaryota; kingdom Viridiplantae; phylum Streptophyta; class Magnoliopsida; order Asparagales; family Amaryllidaceae; genus Agapanthus; species Agapanthus africanus. The sequence goes on along the minus strand of CM057341.1, from coordinate 746,418,881 downwards.
CTATTTTCTTCTTTTTAGGACCCGGAATTGCAACTTTCGCTAAACAACCCCAAACCTTTAAATAACTAATGTTTGGTTCCCGATTCTTCCAAATTTCATAAGAAGTTTGGTTACCAAGCTTTTGAGGTTTCTATTTAAAATATAACATGAAGATAAGAGGGCTTCCCCTCACAAATTCTTCGGAACTCTGGAACTCGATAACATAGAATTTACTATAATTATTAAATTTCTATTTTTCTTTTCCGCTGTGTCATTTGACTGAGGCAAATGTGGTGCAGTCACCTCATGTCTAATGCTGCGCTCTTCGCAAAATATGGTAAAGTCATTAGAGCTATATTCACCCCCACGATCGGATCTAAGAATTTTTATCTTTTTCTCAAGTTGATTCAATCTCATTTTTGTAAACTTTAAATTTGTTAACAATCTCATCCTTGGTTTTTATAAGATACACATAGCAAAAATTGGAAGCATCATCAATAAAAGTAACAAAGTATTTATTACCATCTCTAGTCAGAATACTGGTAGAATCACAAAAATTGAAATGTATAAGTTCTAATACTAGGGTATTTCTATAAACTCCCTTAAAAGGCTTTTTAGTTTGCTTGGTATTAATACAAATTTGGCATTTATTATTAAAGTCAATTTTGCACATAGGAATTAGATTAAGTTTCATCATACCCATCAAAATATGAAAATTAACATGTCCTAATCTATTATGCCATAAACATGAAGTTTCAACATTCAGAACAATAGAATTATTACTAGCATGATTTGAAACATTATAAAGAATAACCTGCAATTTAAACAAACCATCATATAAATAACCTTTGCCAATGAAATATTATGTCTAGTAATGAGAAATTGGTTACTATAAAAAAATAATTTATAACCTATTTTAACAAGTAAAGAAACACTAATTAAGTTTTTCCCAATTTCCGGAACAAAAAGCACATCTTTTAAAATAATGGTTCTTTCCGAATATAGTTTTAATAAAATATTTCCAATCCCCTTAATATATGTTCTCGTTTCATTTCCTAACATTATTCTTCCCCCATATTGATCATTAAAAGTTGTGAACCAAGATAAATCAAAACACACATGAACATTGGGGTCGGAATCAAGCCACCAATTAAGAGAAGAAGTAGTAATGTTAATTATGAGGTTAGAAACAACTAATAATTTTTTACTTGAATCCATAAATAAAATAGAATTTCAATATTATAATATGATAACAATTCAATATAATGAATAACTATATGGCAACAAAAATTATCAAGTCTAATCAATAAGCATTTATTCCCATTACGTTTCTTGGATAAAATGGGAAATAATTGCTAAATAATAATTTAAAAAAGAATATGATTTTATAAAATATTTGTTTAAAAAATACGATCACATAAACAATACCGGAAATAAAATAAAAGTTAGAAAATTGAGCCTGACGAAGGGAGGCACGCAGATAGCTGCGCTGTCCTAAGAACGTATTGTCACTCCTCATACGGATTGTACCGACAAAGACGTTTCCAAGCAACAACACTCCTCGGCCCGTCTGGATTCTCTGTTGAGTGCGAATCACAAGGGATGCTTTGATTTTGATCTCGTAGTCTTGTAGAGTCCGTGAAAACGAAAGCAATGCAAAAATAATCACTGAAATCGGTGTTGAAATAAGATAGATATAATTGAAATGATCATCACGCTTCTTTGGAAACTTTTAATAGAAAAGAGAAATAGTTTTCTTGATCTTTTTGTGTCTCTTTATTTGCCTTCAGGGATGGTTTTATATAGCCTCCCAAACCACTTGCAACCGCTCGTTTGCAACCGCTCGTTTGCAAACATTATTCAAACTATAATCTTGAATTTTTTCCCTTTCCGATTTAATGTATAAATTAATTACCGAATTCCAAAATAAATAAATCAAAATTATGTGCAGATTAAATCAAAATAATCTAACACTTATTTCTCCATTATAATTAGTAATGGTTATTCACAACTATTTGCTCATATAGCAAATATATTCTTGATATCATGAAATGCTTCATACACATTTTAATTGTATCTCTTTTTAATTTTTTTTATATCTATTCTAGAAAAGCTTATAACTTTTTTTCCATTTATACTGTTGCAAAATGCTTTAAGTATCGTTTGAATATTGGAGGATGCAAACTGTAGTGCAAATAACACAAAACTTGTCACTTTTCATGGAAACCTCAAAATCACCTAAGGTTTCAGAAGAGATCTTTGTAGATTCGGGTAATAAAATTTACACCATCTACAAAGATTCAGAAGAATCCAGTTCAAGCCATAATATCTCTGAACTTGAGATTCAACCTGATGATCCAATTAAATCATGCAGCAGGGAGAAGGGTCAAGTAGCAGCAATGTCACACATCCCGGGCCACCTTCTAACAATGAGCCTAAATCTAAATACCCTTCGGTAGAAGTCCCAGACACAGATTTTCATCCGAAAGAAGGGAAGATATGGAGCGAAACACATACGTGACTATTCCTATCTATACAACGATAGATATGGACATAATAACGAAGCTGGTTTTTACTACATTTGCACTCGAATCGGACCGAACAAAATATTTGGATCAAATTCCATATAGTAAAAGACCAGATGTTATTAAAGATTGGTTTCAGCATGCAAACCGGCTGATATATTTCTTTAATGATAAAACGACCGAAGAGTTTATTGATTACATCTATAGTCTCTTTGAAGGTTCTTTGGGAGATCGGATTCGCCAATGTGAAAGTCCTAATTTTAAGGATAGTGATGTCATTACAGAAATTGACATGATTAAACTAAAAGTGTTCTCTTCCAAAGAAGAAGCTTTGTTTGTGTTTGGCAAAGTGATTCTTTACCAGTTTGGTGGAAGAAACCAATATGAAGATTTATCCAATGACAGCAAAACTGAGAAATATCTTGCAAAGATTAAATATTGTGATGCTCTATCTTTGAAAGAATATTTTAAAGTGTTATGTGTGCCTCACATTCGATCCCTGAAGATTTCCTACGATCTGGCGTTATCATAAAGTTGTTTGAAGATTCAATATTATCTGCAAACAGATGTCTAGAGCTGAGAGCTTCAGATGTCTGACGAAGGGCAGGCGTCTGACTTGTATAAGTCCAGACGTCTGCGAGCGCTCTGGCAATTTTGGATGTGAAGGCCAGACGTTTGCACAATACTTGTTCAGACGTCTGGTGGCGCTATGGAGTTTCATGGCACTTTGGGCAGACGTCTGCCGTTTTGGGTCGAGCGAAATTCGCTTAGTTAGGAAATTTGTTATTTTGGAAAATTCTTTGTATGCTATATATATGATAGCTTGTTTTAACCCTAATTAGGATAGCTTCTGAATATTTAAGAGAACCCATTGTTTTGAGAGAGTTGGAGTTTATTTGAGAGGGATTTATATTATTCTATCGATTTGTACTTCTCCGAATCTGATATTATTAGAGTTTCGCCTTCGCTAATTAGTAAGTTCTCTTATTTCTATCTTATTTGTGGTTTTGATTACTTCTCGTTATCGTTGGTTTGTGTTTTGTGATTGTCTTATCTGCAATAAACTGGTATCAGAGCCATTGTTGTTCTTTTGGATCTTTTGGATTGAACCATTAGGTCTTCGATCTTGCGATCTAAGTCAACGGTGGGTAACAACAACTACGTCCTCTTCCCCATTTTTTTAGATCATGATTTTGAAGTTTAGGCTTCGTTAGCACATCGTGTTTTGTTGATCCCATAGTATGTCTCTGACAATCATGAAGTTCGATATCGAGAAGTTTGAAGGAAATATGAGTTTTAGTTTGTGATAAGTCTGTATGGTTACCATTTTGACTCAAAACAATTTGAAGAAAGCGATTCTGGGGATGTATAAAAAGCCTTCCACTATGATGGATGAAGATTGGGAGGAGATGGATGAGAAGCCCCTCATGGCTATCTACTTGTGTCTGACTAATGAAGTTCTACAAGAAGTTTTGGTGGAGAAGAGACGGCTGATTTGTGAAATAAATTGGAGGAGTTATATTTAAGGAAGTCTCTCACGATCAACTCCTATTGAAGCAGTGTCTGTACATACTTCGAATGTCAGAAGGCTCTCCAATAAAATCTTACATCGATGAGTTTAATGCAATCATTACAGATCTGGATAAGATCGATATTAAGATAGATGATGAAGATCAGGCTCTGCTCTTGTTGTGTTCGTTTCCACCCTCTTATAAGCACTTCCGTGACACTATGGTTTATGAATGAGACACGGTCTCAATCAAGGATATGAAGGAGAATTTGATGAACAAAGAAAAGATCGATAAGGAGTTGACTTCCACCGAAACAGATAGTTCATCGTCTGGCTTATTTGTTTAAGGACGAACGAAGAAGAGAGATCCGGAAGCAAATAGGAAGAAATCGTGGTCGAAATTCAAGGCTAAGAACGTGATCTGTAATTATTGTAAGAAGAAGGGGCACTTCAAGATCGATTGTTTTAAATTGCAGAACAAGTTGAAACAGAAAGACAAATCGAAGGAGTTTTCGGCTGAAGAGAGTATAGCGGAAGGAGAAGGAGATCTTTTTATGGTCCTTGCCAATACACATCAATCCAAGGACGAGTAGATCATGGATTCGGGTTGTTTTTACCATATGTGTCCCAATAGGGATTTGTTCACCACGTACGAGTCCGTTGATGGTGGAGTGGTTTTGATGGGCAACAATAGCTCGTGCCGAGCTATTGATAAAGAGACAATCCAAATCAAGATATTTGATGGTGTTGTGAGGACATTGGCGGAAGTCAGGCACGTACTTGACTTGAAGAAGAACATCATCTCTTTGGGTGCACTCGATGACGAGTTATAAGTTATCCGCTGAAGGTGGAGTTTTGAAGGTAACCAAAGGTGCTCTCGTTGTGATGAAGGGCTTGAAGAAAAGTTCCTTGTATTTATTGCAGGGTTCGACGACTTCCGGATTGGCGGCTATTTCATCATCCAAATGTATGACGAATTCGGAATCTACCAGATTATGGTATATGAGGTTCGAGATATAAGTGAGAGAGGTATAACCAAGTTGTCGAAACAGGGTCTACTTGGTGAGAAGAGTACGACGAAGCTAGAGTTTTGTACACATTGCGTCTTTGGGAAGCAAAAACGTGTTGGCTTCAGTTCGGCAGTGTACAACACAAAAAGTACTCTAAATTATATTCATTCGGATCTTTGTGGACCCTCTTCGGTTGCTTCTAAAGGAAGCGGTGCCAAGTATCTGCTTACCTTCATTGATGACTTTCAAGGAAGGTTTGGGTCTACTTTTTAAAGCATAAAAGCGATGTATTTACTACGTTCAAACAATGAAAGACGTTGCTTGAGAAGCAGATAGGGAAGCAGATCAAGAGGCCGAGGACGGACACCGGATTAGAGTTTTGCGGTGGAGATTTCAATTATTTCTGCAAAAACGAAGGGATAGTTTGGTATCATACAGTTATCTACACACCACAGCAGAATGGAGTCGCGGAGCGGATGAACCGAACTCTTTTGGAGAAAGCGCGGTGCATATGGTCCAATGCAGGGCTCGGAAAGGAGTTTTTGGCATAAGCGGTAAATACGACGTGCTATATTGTGAATCGGTCACCTTATACATCGCTAGGTAGTAAGACACCGGAGCAGATATGGTCGGGAAAACATGCCGATTATTCAACACTTAAGGTGTTTAGTTGCCCCGCTTATGCACATTGCCATGAAGGCAAGTTGGATCCTCGAGCGATGAAATGTATCTTTCTTGGTTATGCTATCGGCATAAAGGGTTATAGATTATGGTGTTCGGATCCAAAGTCGCAAAAATTTATGATTAGCAGAAATGTGACATTTGATGAATCTGCTATGTTGAAGTTGAACAACATGGAATCTCCAGTTGAAAACGATTCGAAGAGGATGAGCCAAGAGTTGATATTGAGATTGGTGAGAGCTCGGGTTTGCAGGAGATCTCTCCTTCATCATCGTCTGAAGAAGCTCAAGATGAGCAGTCCACCGATAAGGATTATTTGCTTGCTTATGACCGACAAATAAGGGACATTAGACCACCACAGAGATATGGTTACGATCAGCTAATGGCGTATGCACCGTCCGTTGCAGAGATGGTTGATAGTAGCGAGCCGATAAGATATAAAGAAGCCATCTCATCTGATGAGTCAGCTCGTTGACCAGTCGTTATGAATGAAGAGATTGAGTCTCTTCATAAGAACCAAATTTGGAAGTTCGTGAAGCTCGAAAGAGGAAAGAAGATAGTTGGCTGCAAGTGGGTTTTTGTCACGCCCCGCTTCTCAGAGTGTGCTAAGATCGGCACGTGACAGAGCCAACCATGCTACCTGTGGTTAGGAAACATTCCTCCACAGTCACATTACGACTGTCTATAAGATATCAAGAACAGTAGAAATAAATAATCTATCTAGTACATGTCCATCTGCCAGAATAAAGGGTCAAGAAATAATACGCGGAAGCAATAAATCCAATAAACAGTAACAATCTGGAAAATACGTCCCAAATACGGGCTCACATCAGGAAATGAAAGCACGGAAATAAAACTAAACTAAACTAGATACTAACAGGATCCTCACCGCTCGACCTGACGGCGTAAATACTCCTGATCATCCTGCGACAAAGATAGAGGATCTGGGCCATGCAGAACCCAGACGTCAGTGCGTCACAATATCAACAATAATAAATGAATAGGATACATGAGATATGCAGGCATGAATATAGACGATGACATGAAGATAGAAAGTAAACACGGAAATGAAATAGTGAGGGTATACGTGCAGATGAAGTGCAGCGAGTAATCTACACCATACTACTGGGTTATCTATTCTAAAGTCTTCGAAATCAATTAATGTAATTCTCATCGTAACTCATCAGTCTATGCCCTGTTCATTCCCCACGGGACCACGGTAACAGGATTATTCCGTAATACCCAGAAAAACGGCAAACAATATATTCCGTAACGCCCGGAAAAACGGCAAACAATATAATATCCTTTTGAGTTACGTTCGGTTACATTCTTGATTTTCCCTTACCCCTAAGGTTATGTGTTCAAGTCGGGTATTGCCAATCAATATCTAATGCCAACACAGAATCAAGCAGGTATAGGTTTTGTCTATACAGACAACAGTAACGTCCATCGGGACAACAAGTCAGGATCGTCGGCATTAGTAACAAGATCAGGTATCAAGTCAAGCAGTGGCGTATTAGGTCATGTCAGGTGGTGCACAGTGTATCAAATGGATGCCCAACGGTAAAATGTAGCAGGTATCAAATCACAGTAAAAAAATACGGATGCAATAGTGTTTATCATGGATCACATCTACAACTCTATGACTACGTAGGATGCACATTATCAAGCATGGGGTGCTAATGTCATAGTAATATGAAATAATATGATCTGGCATGCAACTAGATGTATAATAAATGTTACGGATACGAACGGGTATCCTAAAACAGTAAAACGGTATCATGGGATGCATAATGAAATAAACAAGTAATATTTTTATTCATATGGATGTAAAATATGTATCATAGCATGTAGCAAGATAAACATGCATGCGACTATATAGATAATAAATGATACGGATACGAATGGCTATCCGAAAACAGTAAAACAGTAACATAGATGTACAATGCAGTAAACATGTGATATTTTTATTCATATGGATGTAAAATATATATTATAGCATGTAGCAAGATAAACTTGCCTGATCGGATCTCACGACGGGGTGCGTACGTCGCGTACGATATCGGTAACTGTCCTAATGCACACACGGGCGTACAGAACAGGACCAGGCAAAGCAAGAACATGATCACGCTGGCTGGGGACGATGACTGGGTCGCCTGGATCGTCGGCGATGTGCACGGCTCCGGCAATCAACGGAAAAGCAAGAATCAAGAAGAGAAGAAGAAGTAGTAGAAGAAGAAGAAGGTGGTCTGGGGTTCAAGATGCTCTGGTATTGGCTTTGGGTCAAAGGAGGCGGGGGGGAGGCGACGTTGACGATGGGTCATTGACGGCGAGGGCCACGGCAAAGGGCTGCAGTGCTAGGGTTCTTGGTGTCGGGAAAGAAAAGGAGCTCGGGGATAGGTGTCGGGGTCTGTAGGGAAGGTAAGGATGAGGTCAAGGATAAGGAAAGGGAATGCAGGCGAAGGTGGTAACGTCAAGGGGACGAGGGGGATCGGCGATAGTGGTTGGTTTTCTTGGATCGTCGGGGTTCTCGGGTTGTGCAGGGTAAAGCTCGAGGTTTTTGAGGGAAAGGAGAAAGGTGGTGACGAGGTGAAGGCGAGGCGAAGGTGGAGGTGAGGTCTTGATCGGCGACGAGGTTAGGGCGGGAGTAGGTTTTCTCGCGAGTGGGTTTTCTCGGAGGCGGAGGAAAGAAGAAGAGAGGAGAGAGAGAGAGAGAGAGACGTGGTTTTGAAATATAGTGGGTTTAAAATATATTAGGTTTAGATATTAGTATATAATATATATAAGGTGAAGAGAGAGAAAATCATGGGTGATTATTTAGAGAGAGAGAGAGACTGAGGGTTAGTTTAGATTAGGATTTGGTTTTAAATTTTAAAATATTTAAAACTTAAAATACAAACGAGTTAACAGTAAAATGTTATATGAATATAATATTAAATATATTTTGAGATTTTGGCTAATACAAAAATTACTCCAAAATATGTCCGGGTTAGGTCTAAATTTACGGTTTGAAAATACTGATAATATATGTATCAACCAAAACTAAAATAGGATAACCGGGTAACGAAAATGCATACCCCTAAGAACGGATACACGTAGCGTGCACGTAGCTATCCAAACGAGTCCGTTTCACTAAACGGGACAAGAACACGATGTACGGATGCTACAACAGGGTTAGGGGTATGATACATGCCATGCTAGATATTTTTAAAATATTTTATTTGACTTTAAATGTTATATTGAAAAATGCAGATGCCAGATATAATGCAGTTATATAACATGAAAGTGCACGGATCCTAAAAACTAGCCGGAATAAATCATAAACAGGAATTAAGACGGGTTTCCAGAAAGCGGGTCGGGTCGGATGCAAATACAGATACCAACTATACTATAAGCATCCAAAACACAATAAATCAAGAAATAGACATAAATAAAAAATACCCACAACAGAATTGGCATAATGAACTAGGGTGTTACAGTGTTCAAGAAGAAAGAAAGTGATCAAGGGGTGGTTGATAAGAGATACAAAGAACGGTTGGTAGCTAAAGGCTATTCGCAGATTCGGAGAGTTGACTTCACTAAGGTATTTTCTCCGGTTATTAAACACATATCTATACGTGTCTTTCTCGGTTTTGTAGCTATGCAACATTTGGAGCTTGAGCAGCTCGATATGAAGGCAACATTCTTGTATGGTGATTTGGTAGAGAAAATCTATATGCAACAAGCTGAAGGCTTTGAAGTTGAAGGCAAACAAGACCACGTTTGTTTGCCAGAGAAGTCTCTCTACGGTTTGAAGCAGTCACCTAGATGTTGGTATAAGAATTTTGACTCTTTCATGATAAATATTGGGATTACGAGAAGTATGGGCGACAGTTGTGTCTATTCGAAGAAGCTTGCCGATGGTTTTTACATATATTTGCTGCTTTATGTTGATGATATGTTGATAGCAGTAAAGTATATGGTTGATATTCAGAATTTGAAGGAACAGTTGAAAGGAAAGTTCGAGACCAAGGATTTAGGAGCGGCCAAGAAAATACTTAGTATGGAGATAAAACGCGATCGCAAAGGAAGAAAGATATACTTGTCTCAACAGCGATACGTTGAGAAAATTTTAGAGTGTTTCGGTATGGCAGACGCTAAATCTGTAAGTACTCCATTGGCTGCTCATTTTAAACTTTCAGCTCGTTTATCATCGCAAACAAATGATGAAATTAGATATATGTCGAATGTTCCATATGCGAGTGCGGTGGGTAGCGTTATGTATGCCATGCTTTGTACACGACCCGACATTTCACATGCTGTAAGTGTTGTTAGTCGCTATATGGCATCTCCAGGTAAAGGCCATTGACAAGCTGTGGAATGGATTTTATGATACCTGCGAGGTATGTATGACTTGGGGTTGGTGTTTGGGAGGAACAACGATAATTTGGTTGGATCCAACCATTCCTATTATGCGGGTGATCTTTACTGACGCAGATCAATCACCGGTTATGTCTTCTCCTTGGGAGGATGTGCCATTAGTTAGCATGCTTCGTTACAGCCTACGGTAGCGTTGTCTATGACAGAGGTACCAGCACTTAAACTTAAATAAGAGTAGGATCAGAAATCAAGTCTCATCCCTGCGAGGCCCTATTCCAAATCTTCCGTGATTGAAGTCAGAGTATATGGCCGTAGTTGTGGCCGTTAAGGAGGCAATCTGGTTGAAGGAACTATTTTCAGAACTTGGTTTTCCAAAAGATACTATAATAGTCTACTGTGATAACCAAAACGCTATTCACTTGACGAAAGATCAGATGCATTATGAGAAGACGAAGCACATTGATGTACTGTATTGGTTTGTGCAGAAAGTCGTTAAGAAAGAAGAGATTATTGTGAATAATGTTGGCACAACGGATATTCTGGCTGACATGTTGACGAAGTCTTTCAGTTGTTAAGTTTGAGCACTACTTAAACTTAATTGGAGTGCGTCGCACTCACTGAGCCCTTTAGGGTTTTTGTGGTAAAGGTGGAGCTGTTATTACTTTGATGAAGGAGTTTGCGGAATGCGAGATAAGGTGGAGATTTGTTATGTGTGCCTCACATTCGATCCCTAAAGATTTCTTACGATCCGACGTTATCACGAAACTGTTTGAAGATTTGATGTTATCTGCAAATAGACGTTTGGAGCTGAGAGCTTTAGACGTCTGTCGAAGGGCAGACATATGACTTGTATAGGTCCAGACATCTGCACAATCCTTGTTCAAACGTCTGGTGGCAGTCTAGAGTTTCGTGACACTTTGGGCAGACGTTTACCCACTCCTTATGCAGACGTCTGCCCACTCCTTATGCAGACGTCTGTCGTTCTGGGCCAGGCGAAATTCGCTTAGTTAGGAAATTTGTTATTTTGGTAAATCTTTTGTATGCTATATATATGATAGCTTGTTTTAACCCTAATTAGGATATCTTCTGAATATTTGAGAGAGCCCATTGTTTTGAGAGAGCTAGGGTTTATTTGAGAGTGATTTGTATTACTCCATAGATTTGTACTTTTCTGAATTTGATATTAATAAAGTTTTGCCTGCGCCAATTAGTAAGTTCTCTTATTTCTATCTTGCCTGTGGTTTTGATTACTTCTCGTTATCGTTTAGTTTGTGCTTTGTGATTGTCTTATCTGCAGCATAAAGAATACGAAAGACTGTTGTTTAAACATTCTTCACCGGAAAAGCATAAACAATGATTTACCGCTGTCTTTAACAAAATCTATGACCCTCTTAGATCTGAACTCAAAGATTTTTCCAATGCTAAGGAAGAGAAATTTGGTTTCGTGGCAGTTGGTTCCATTGTTGACTGTATGATGCATTCGAAAGAATACATACAGATAGCATGTACAAGAGTCAAGGTCAAGAAGCAATTGAAGAAATCACGCTTCAAGGATTCTAGACTTGGTTATGAAATTTGTAGACGATTTTCAGATGATCGTTACAATTTTGGTTGTGAAGATGAGTATTCTTCTATCAAAAGAAGAAGAAATCTTATAAAAACGTTTCCATAGGAAATCCGAACCTTATAAGACTCGAAAAAAGTGGAAGGTTAAAAGGAAGACCTATAAGAAAGACTTCCCTCCTAAAAGGAGATATTTTAGGAAGAAGAAGTTGGGATGTAAGTGTTTCCTTTGTGATTCCCCAAATCACTTAGCAAATGCCTGTCCCAAAAGGAAGAAGGTAAATCTTCAAGAAATTGAAGATATATCTGATCTTCTGGAGTTTGACATCAACCAATTTAGGAAGGAGATTCGTATTACAAGTTATCCTCGGATACAGAATATGTTTCCTCTTTCTCTTCTGAATCAGAGTCTGATTAAACGTCCTATCAAGATCAGACCTCCGGTCATTTGGAGAACTCAGTAGGAGAATGCTTGGAAATCACTGACGATGACTTAGAAAAGTTATTGGCAATGGTTCTGAAACCCGAATCCGGAGATATTTATTCTAAACCCTCTGTTTTCTGCTCTTTAAAAAGTAAATTTGATGGAAAACAAGTTTACTACTTTGAGAGACTTTCTGGAACTTTGAGTATCCTTAAACACAAGGATATGATATCTATCCTACTATTGGATGTCAAAAAGATCTTGAAACTCCATAAGAAATATAATGAGCTCGGATTGACACTCCCATTATAGTTATTTTGAGATATGAGAGGATTATCAACGATATGTTGAATTCCCTCATTGGAGGAGCCAAGTCGAACTTAGCTAATCGTGTGTTTGCTGTCAATGTCTTTCCAGACTTTTGTATTAGTCTCCATGATGCAAATATCGAAGACGCCTGCACACTTTCTCTTCAACTCAAGAATATGGAAATGAAACAGGGTTCCAAAATTCTTGGAATTGACTGGGAAATCATAAATGCTTTGGGGAAAACTTCTACATTTTCGTCGAAACATACAAAGGATTTTGTTCGATTATTTGGCATCAATAGTGGTAGGGTTATTCAACGTCGCTTTGTTGACATACGAAATCTAAGAACAGATCCTGATGTGACGCTTTTCATGGAAACCTTAAAATCGTTTAAGATTCTAGAAAAGATCTTTGTAGCTTCGGGTAATAAAATTTACACCTTCTACAAAGATTCAGAAGAATTCAGTTCAAGACATAATATCTCTGAATCTGAGATTCAACCTAATGATCCAATTAAATTGTTGCCACACAACAAATCTAAAAGGATCACAATCGACGAAGATGTCTTTAAAGAACTAGCATGAACTATTCTTCCTCCTAGACCATCCGTATCTTGTTGGTTACTTTCTATCCCTATTCATCAAAATGATGAATCTAAAAGAGATAGAATAACCGAAGGTGTACATTTCTGTTCAAATTGACGGATGTGTAATTCATGCTCTTATTGATACTAGAGCTGAATTATCCATGATACAACCTCAGTTTGTAGAGAAAATCCCAAGACAAGTATTTGAAGGATTTTCTTTATATAGTTTTGCAAATAAAAGAGCCAGTAATTCTGTTGACAAATATTGTTCTTTAAATTTGATCACTTGGGATATTGAACATTCATAAATCTATTTAGACTTCCCAAAGGTCTATATTTTTGACAGTCTGAATGTCAATTTTTTTTATTGGCAATGATAATTTACATCAATATTTCCCAATATTTGTTACTCATTATTATATTCTTCTTGCCAATTATAAAATTCCTAAAATCTTATTCCCATTACGCATCAAGCGTGGTGAGAATAGCATCACTTCAATTTCCAGAGAATTTTCACGACACATAGTGAAAATTGTTAATGGAAGTTGTTCCTATATCATCAATAATTCGACAAAGAAGGAATTGATGATAATGGAAAGTCTAAAACCTTTATTCAGTGACAACCCTTTGGCTTGTTATATAGATAATAGTTATTTGACTTGTTCGATTAAACTTCTTCTTGAATCAAAAGGAGAAGTTATTAGAACAAAGCTTATCATGGCCTCTAAACAAGACTTAGAGGAATATGATGTCCAGATTTGTGAACTACTTGATTTAAAGCTAATTAGACCCAGTTCAAGCCCACATTGTTCGGCCTCTTGGTGAGAAATCACAGTGAACAAAAAAGAGAAAAAGCATGTATGGTCATCAACTATAAGAAGCTAAATAAACAAACAATCGTTGATGGTTTCTTTATTCCGAACTTGGCGGATTACTGAATAAAATCCAGCAGCGAAAAATATTTAGTAAGTTTGATGTGAAGAGTGGCTTCCATCAAATCAAAATGGCTGACGATGAATCCATCTCTCTTTCGGCATTTGGAACTCCTATAGGGTATTACGAGTGGCTTGTTATGTCTTTTGGACTTAAAAATGCATCACAAATATTCCAAAAATGGCTAACCTCCATATTTGAACATAAGCCAATCAGGAATAATTTTTTGATATATATTGATAACATTTTAGTCTTTTCAAAAGATGAAAATAAGCATCAATTGCATCTCAGAGAGAACCTCTTGGTAGAGCATGGTGTAATTCTATCTCCCAAAAAGATAGAGTTATTTAAAAAATCAATCGAATACCTTGGAAAAGTCATTGATCAAGACACTATCAAATTGCAAGATCATATCATGAAAAAGGTATTGGATTTTCCTGATAAGCAGCTGCAAACCTTCTTAGCGATATTAAATTATGACAAAACTTATATTCCAAGGTTGTCTGAAAAAGTTAAGTATTTGCAATATCTGCTTAATTCAGAAAACAAGAAATATAAGGAATCTGAACAAATCATACCAACTAGATGGGTATCCGACAAAATACCCATTAAGTTAAGTATACCAGAGAAAGATGAAATTAAGAAGATTACAGATGAGTTAAAATCATCTAAGGTCCAACTTAAGTTTCCTCTTTCTTATCATATTATTATATTCCAAACAGATGCACCGAATCTTTTTTGGGCAGGAGTATTAATAGTAAATGACACAAACACAGCAGGAGATTATATCTCTGGTAAGTTTAAAGGTGCTGAACTTAACTTCTGTACCTATGATAATGAACTACTTACTATCGTAAGGAGTGTAAAAACCCTTCGATATCATTTACTTGATAAATTTTTTATTATTGTAACAGATAATAAAGGAGTTGCCCAGTTCCTTAAACGTGTTTCTTCCTTAGACATTGACTCTCAAGCTAAAGAAAGAAGAATTAGATGGCTAGTGGAGTTAGAAAGGTTTTCTTACTCTATTAAATATATTCCTGGTTTTACTAATCATATTGCAGATCTTTTAACCTGACCTTCAGTTTTTCCTGCAGGATTTAATGGATAAACGAATAAATACTGCAAGCTCATCTTCTTCAAATGGTAAAGGTAAAATACTCATCACCGGGTAAACATTACCATCACCTCCAAGGGATATTTGAAATCCCAAATAAATTGAAGAAATGAGGACAGCTGTTGGGAACCTCACCCAGCAGTGACTCAGGGTGTCTCTTTAAACAAGAGTCACAAAGAATCCACTGATCGTACTTCAAATCCATCACTTCGGGTTTTTTTTAAAAATAGAGGTAGAGGAGGCCACACTACTAATGCACAAGTGGCAAAAACTACGAGGTCATGACATGATACTTCATTACCAGACCCAATATATCAACATTTTAATAAAATGTGGAATATATCTCAATGCGTTGGCATAGATGGAGAGATTTATTCTGCTTTTCAATCTATTAATGCCGAGTTAAAAAGGATAAATTAACAAGTGAACATGTTAAAAACTCGGTTGGATTCACAGTCTAATGCCTATAAGGCAGCTAAACGAACTATGGAAGAAATTTCACGGTCATACAAATTGGGACGTAGCCCTATCTACGAAACCATACAGAACAAGGTAACTTGTTCTGAGCTAGCCGAATATTTGAGTCAAATGAAGATCAATGATTTGATGAATGCGAGAATTTCAGATATGAATTCACTATTCACTTATTACCGGATGACGGAAATAGTGGATGGGCTGAAGAAAAACTTTAAAGTTCAAAATTTCTTCGATAGACATCTTTCGGGTTTAATTCCAGCAGATGCAGTCCTTTAAACATTCAGAGATATGAAGGGCGATGATAAATTAGCATTCTTTTATCAATGTTCCCGCCAATTTTTTTGGCTAAGAGTTATTTATTCCGTTATAAAAAAAGAGAGAGAAGAAAGAGGGAAAAAATCTCCACAGTTTGGCATCACGTGTTAAACACGTGAGCACTTATATGCAAAGCATATAAGCGTTAAAAGCAAATAACAAAAGGGCAAACAGACCTCATGTATTAAACACGTGAGCGCTCATATATATGAGCGTTAAGCATAAATAACCAAAGGCCAAACATGCCTAAACACGTGAGCGCTCATATGCAAAGCATATGAGCGCTGAAAACAAACATGCTAAAACCCACACCAGGGGTCACGTGTTAAACACGTGAGTTCTCTTGGCACATTCTTTTGACAGCGCTCACATGCAAAGCATGTGAGCGCTGCTATTTAAATAGAATTGAATTCTATATAGAATAAAATCCTATTTTTGGGAAATATTTTTCCTGATCTTTCTAATATGGAATTATCTTTTCTAACAGAGAATCTTGGATTTAAAATCCAATTGTGATAAAATATCACCAATTAAACCATATAATAGAATTAAATTCTATGTGGGAAATATTTCCCCGATCTTCCTAAAATAAGATAGATCTTCTCTGTTAAACAGAATTAAATTTTATGGTTAGGAAAATATTTCCTAATCTTTTTAAACTAATAAGATATTTATATGATAGAATAAAATTATATTTTAGGAAAATATTTTCTAATTTGTTAAACTAACAAGATATTCATATGATAGAATAAAATTCTAATCTTGTTAAACTAACAAGATATTTATATGATAGAATAAAATTATATTTTAGAAAAATATTTTCTAATCTTGTTAAACAAACAAGAAATCTTCTCTGTTAAATAGAGAGTGTTTAGATTAAAATTCAACGGTGAATAAAATCACCAATTGATCTAAAAGATCATTTTTGATTGATTATGAAATCAATCACGATCTCTCAATGAGAGATTTTCTTAACAAATTTATTTTTTCTCTTCTCCTATAAATAGGAGTAAGGAGATTAAATCTAAAAAAGAAGGACTCCCCCATAAACTTCTGTAAAAATACAGAAGGCTCTCCAAAAACTTCCACAAAAAAGAACAGACAATTTAATTTTCAAAGAAGATCTTTCTCCTCAAAACCCTAGGTAAAGAAGAACAGAGATCAAAACATCTCCTTTACCTATTTAAGGGTTTAACCCTTTAAAAAAATAGAACCTAGTTCTTTCACTGGATCTGAAATCTACAATACAAGTCTCTCACAAGTTGAGAATTTAATTTTCATCGGGAAAATCTTATTCTTGAAAATCAAAAATTCAAAAGAGAACAAAGTTGAAAAAGAAAGAAGACGAAGTTCATAATACTCTAGGAACTTAGTTCCTTCAAATCAAGAACTTAGTTTTTAAAGAACCTGATCTCAGATTCTCAAAATAGAGATCTTGGTGATCGTTAATGGTTAAAATACCATTAACAGAGCTTTAACCTCTCTGAAAATATCAACCAAAAAACATGGATAAAGGAACATTGAGAATATGGAGTCCATAATACTCTGGGAACTTAGTTCCTTCAAAAAAAAGAACTTAGTTATTAAAGAACATGATCCAAGATCCTCAAAATAAGGATCTTGGTGATTGTTAATGGTCAAAATACCATTAACATAGATTTAAGTTCTCTAAAAATATCAACTGAGATTAAATCTCCAAAAGAACTCAACGCCTCACCTGAAAAGCACGTGAGTGCTCAAGGCCAAGTTATATAGCGGCTCACATGAAATACACGTGAGCGCCGGGAAAAGTTAGTGCTTAGCACTATTGGAGCGCCTTACGTGAAACGCACGTGAGCGTCAGAAAACAGAAAAGTTAGTGCTTAGCACTAGTGCAGTACCATAAAAGGCTAGTGCTTAGCACTATTATAGCGTTTCACATGATATACACGTGAGCGCTATATGCAACCGAGTGCTTAGCACTGCTGGGTGTTATAGAAACCCAATTTTAACCCAAATTGACTAAGCTTATATTCATGATATCCAAACTGATTTCCAAACTGATTTTAGTCTCTAACATGACCAATGATTTCTCATTGATGATATCCAAACTGATATTCATCCCATATCTCATAAGGCAATCTTAATCTCAAATAAGACTAATGATTCTTAAATGATCCACTATGATCTTTTTCTCAAACATAGGATTTGGTTCAAGGGTACATCTCTTCACACTTCTGATATATGTCGTTGTAATTTCTCGACGTCTTCAGAGAGGTGGCGGGTCCCGACAACCAACAACTCCTTTCCCGTCCCAACTTGATATAAAATTTCATCAAGACAGGGAATGATACATCCCACATTGAGCGTTAAACATAAATAACCAAAGGCCAAATATGCCTCACGTGTTAAACACGTGAGCGCTTATATGCAAAGCATATGAGCGCTGAAAATAAACAGGCTAAAACCCACACTAGGGGTCACGTGTTAAATACGTGAGTTCCCTTACCGCATTCTTTTGGCAGCGCTCACATGCAAAGCATGTGAGTGTGGCTATTTAAATAGAATTAAATTCTATTTTTTGGAAATATTTTCCTTGATCTTTCTAATATGGAAAGATCTTTTTTATCAGAGAATCTTGGATTTAAAATCCAATTGTGATAAAATATCACCAATTAAACCATCTAATATAATTAAATTCTATGTGGGAAATATTTCCCTGATCTTCCTAAAATAAGAGAGATCTTCTCTGTTAAACAGAATTAAATTCAATGGTTAGGAAAATATTTCCTAATCTTGTTAAACTAACAAGATATTCATATGATAGAATAAAATTCTATTTTAGGAAAATATTTTCTAATCTTGTTAAACTAACAAGATATTCATATGATAGAATAAAATTCTATTTTAGGAAAATATTTCCTAACAAGATATTCATATGATAGAATAAAATTCTAATCTTGTTAAACTAACAAGATATTCATATGATAGAATAAAATTCTATTTTAGTAAAATATTTCTTAATCTTGTTAAACTAACAAGATATTCATATGATAGAATAAAATTCTAATCTGGTTAAACTAATAAGATATTCATATGATAGAATAAAATTCTATCTTAGGAAAATATTTGCTAATCTTGTTAAATAAACAAGAAATCTTCTTTGTTAAACAGAGAGCGTTTTGGATTAAAAATCCAACGGTGGATAAAACTCACCAATTGATCTAAAAGATCATTTTTGATTGATTATGAAATCAATCATGATTTCTCAATAAGAGATTTTCTTAACAAATCGATTTTTTCTCTTCTCCTATAAATAGGAGCAAGAAGATTAAATCTAAAAAAGAAGGACCCCATAAGCTTCTGTAAAAAATACAGAAGACTCTCCAAAAGCTTCCACAAAAAAAGATCAGAGAATTTAATTCTCAAAAAAGAAGATTTTCCTTTTCAAAACCCTAGGTAAAGAAAAACAGAGATCAAAATATCTTCTTTACCTATTCAAGGGTTTAACCCTTGTAAAAAAAGAACCCAGTTCTTTCTCTGGATATGAAATCCACAAGACAAGTCTCCCACAAGTTGAGAATTTAATTCTCATCGGGAAGATTTTGTTCTTGAGAATCAAAAATTCAGAAGAGAACAAAGTTAAAAACGAAAGAAGATGGAGTTCATAATACTCCAAGAACTTAGTTCTTAAATTATCGAACCTGTTTATGGTTACAACATTGCTTGATCACACATGTTGGTTACAACATTGCTTGATCTCATTGTTGTCAAAAGCCCAAAACTCCCTGTTTTAATTAAACATAAAAGGGTCACGAGTTGCTTTGCATTTTTTTATAGTACGTGCGACTTTATAGGCTTGAAGCCTAGTTTAACCCGTTCTATAGGCTAATGCTATGCTTAAACCTACGTTTTAGCAGGTCAAATAAGGAGAGGCAAATGAAGAACTTATTCTTTTCAAATTTTGCATTATTGCATTATGATATCTTTAAAATCTATAACATTATCTTTTCAGGCGTAATATTAATGACATATTACTTAATTTCGTCTTAAAACTTTGAATAAATTTCTACTTAAAATTTTGCACATGTGATGCGTGCGCGCTTATGGTAGATATTATTGAAAAAGGTTTGAAAATATTTTAAAGATTTGCACAGTTAAATTTATAAAAATATAAGTATTTCACATAGATATTTAATAAAGTTTTAAAAATTAGAGAGAATAATTGTTATTTATTTTAACAGAATGATGAGCTTCTGTATTGCCACATATCATACTAAGATTTAAGTTAAAATGAGACCCTGCCCTTTTAAATGAAAATACTAGAATTATAATAATTTGATCCTATCATCTTTCCTAGTGAGAAAAATGAAGATTTGTTCGATTTGTACAATGCATGATTTCTGTGTGACTAAACAAGTTAAGCATGAACTTATTGCTGGATAAAATGGGAAATAATTGCTAAATAATAATTTAAAAAAAAATATGATTTTATAAAATATTTGTTTGAAAAATATGATCACATATACAATATCGGAAATAAAATAAAAGTTAGAAAATCGAGCCCGACGAAGGGAGGCACGCAGAAAGAACGTATTACCACTTCTCGTACGGATCGCACCGATAAAGACGTTTCCAAGGTATAACATTCTTCGGCCCATCCAAATCTTCCGTTGAGTACGAATTACAAGAGATGCTTTGATTTTGATCTCGTAGTCTTGTAGAGTCTATGAAAACGAAAACAATGCAAAAAGAATCACCAAAATCGGTGTTAAAATAAGATAGATATAATTGAAATGGTAGACACGTTTTTTTGGAAACTTTTAATAGAAAAGAGAAATTGTTCTCTCGATCTTTTTGTCTTTTTATTTTCCTTCAGGGGATGGCTTTATATAGCCTCCCAAATGGTTTGCAACCGCTCGATCGTAACCGTTCAAATGCAACCGCTCATTTACAACCGTTTGATCTTCTTAAAATCAATATAATTCAAACTATAATTTTGAATCTTTTCCTTTCTGATTTAATGTATAAATTAGTCACCAAATTCCAAAATAAATAAATCAAAATTGTGTGTAGATTAAATCAAAAAATCTAACATTGATCCAAAATTATAATATAATTTTATTTCAAAACTTTCATTAAAATAAAACAAACTATCAACAAAACAATAAAATAAAATAAAACGGACATTAAACATATTGTGCATAAATGCAGACGTGCCTAGACTTGAACAAGCATTTTAGTGTTGATTACGTCTGACCGAAGGATGATAGCAGTCATTAGTTAGATTTTGAAAACTATTACTTTTTGCTGGTCATTTATATGTCACACATACAATACGAGACTAACAAGATCTTCATTTTGCGGGTGTACGCTATTAATGGGCATGCGCAGAACCTTGATTCTCATGGAGCAACTAGAGATTTGCCTAAATCTTCTAACCGCGGCCTCATGGCGCTCCACTTAGATGATGTCTCAAAACGTATCAAGATGCAAAAGATATCTTAACATAATTATGACTTCAACATCATTGAGAATATATATTCATTTTTACGTTACCAATATAGCACATTTCGTCATAGGGATAGGATGGATGAGGCATACTATACATATTGATACTCATATTAATATCGTTAAATGTATTTTAAATGAAGTATTTGATTTATATGTTGCACGATCTTTTACTGGTAGAAGTAATAGAGTACCGGCCACAACTAGTTCACGTGCTTGCCTTTGCACTTATTCAACGGGCGAAAAGGGTACGAGGCCCCGTGGCCTCATCATCGTCATCTTTAAATGGATTAACGCTATATTTACAGACTGAGTTAGATGTAGATTATACTATAAATGAGATTGATGTTTTAGCCTGGTGGAAAAGTTGCGGACATTTGTATCCGGTGCTTTCTCTTATGGCTTATGATTTACTAACCATTTCAGTGTTCACAGTAGTGTCGAAAAGTGCTTTTAGTACAGGTGGAAAGATATTAAGTGAGAAGGGATGCAATTTGGCGTACGGTACCATGGTGTGTATGATTTGCTCACAAGATTAGAAAGCAACAGCTGTCAGGAAAAAAATTGCAATCAGTTTAGACTCGGATTATCTACCTAAAGAGCTTACAGGATCGAAAAAGTCCAACATCGAAGGAGGAATCATAACCGGCGGTGACAAGTAGTGAGTAGAAACTGTAATAGTAGAAAAAGAACTACGTAGACCTTATTCCCCTAATATTTAAACATAATAAAAGAGCTAAACTCGATTAAATTATAATGAGGCAGCGCCTCATGTGCTCCTCATGAGGACACTAGCACCAGCGCCAACCTTGTAGGATTAAATCCTATGGCGCCGCCGCACGTGAAACTCATATGGGCGCTAATGTGCAAAGCACATGAGCGCCTATTATGTAT
Organism: Agapanthus africanus; assembly: GCA_030015575.1. Classification (NCBI taxonomy): domain Eukaryota; kingdom Viridiplantae; phylum Streptophyta; class Magnoliopsida; order Asparagales; family Amaryllidaceae; genus Agapanthus; species Agapanthus africanus. The sequence goes on along the minus strand of CM057341.1, from coordinate 746,396,709 downwards.
AAGAATTAAATTCTTAAGTAACGTTTACGTACATGACACATGAGCGCCGGCGCCCAAGTTAAAATCAGTAGAATTAAATTCTATATGGGGATATTTCCCTAAAAACTGAGACACTCTCTGTTAAACAGAGCCGTTGGATCAAAGATCCAATGGAGATGATAAATTATCAAAATATAGAATTAAATTCTATTAGAAGAAAATATCTCCCAAATCTTTCTAAGTGAGAAGGATACTCTCGGTTGGATCAAAAATCCAATGATTGAATAAAATTCTATTTTGGGAATATATTTCCTCAATTTTTACAAACCAAAAAGATTACTCTCTGTAAAATAGAGAGCTCTTGGATTAAAAATCCAATGGTGATTAAAAATCACCGTTTTACAGAATAAAATACTGTACATGAGAAAATATTTTCCCAATCTTGTTAAAAACAAGAAAACATATTCTGTAAAACAGAAATTCTTGGATCAAAAATCCAACGGTGGATAAAATTTCTCAAGTAATTTTTGAAACCAATAAAATCAACTTGAATCTCTCAATGAGAGATATTCTCAAATTAATTAACAAACTTACCTCTTCTATATAAAGGACCAGAGACTTCAACTCTCATATAGAGGGAACCCCTCATAAGCTTCTGCAAAAAAATACAGAAGGCTCTAAAAAACAACAGAGAATTTAATTCTCAATAGAAAAGGAGATCTTTTTCCTCTCAAATCCTAGGTAAAGAAACTACAGAGATCAAAACATCTCTTTTACCTATCATAGCATATCTAAGGGTTTAACCCTTCTCAAGAATTTAGTTCTTTCTCTAGATCTGAGATCCACAAGATAAGTCTTCCGCAAATTGAGAATTTAATTCTCATCGGGAAGATCTTGTTCTTGAGAATCAAACGACTCAAAAAAGAATTAGAAAAAAGGAAAAGAGCCTATCCTATAGGAATTCAATTCCCCTGAAAATAGGGTTTAACCCTAAAAAGAAACTTAGTTCTTAAAATAATAATAATAATAATAATAATAATAATAAGAAGAAGAAGAAGAACTTAGTTCTTGAAGAAAACTTGATCCTAGATCTTCAAAATAAAGAATTTGATGAGCATTAGTGGTCAAAATGCCATTAACAGAGATTCAATCTCTGAAAGAAGAAAAGAACTTAGCGCCTCACGTACTTCCCATATGGGCGCCCCCAACAGCACCCAGCGTCTCACGTAAAAAACATGCGGGTGCCCAAAGCAGAAGGTCAGCGCTTCACGTGAAATACACGTGAGCGCTGAATAAAAAGTGCTTAGCACTTCATATACAACCAAAACAGCTAAGTGCTTAGTATTGATTGGGCAGCGCCCAGCGCCTCACGTGAAACACATATGGGCGCTCAACAAAATAAATGAGATAGCGCCGCACATACTCTTCACGTGGACCATATAAAAAAAGTGCTTAGCACTATATATATCTAGTCAAAATAATTGAGTGCTTAGCACTGATTGGGCAGCGCCCATAACTGAAGGCTTCACATGATACCCATGTGAGCGCTAGAGATTCAAACAAGTGCTTAGTACTTTTGCATAAAAAAAGGGGGCTGAACAAACAAAGCCCAAATAAGTGCTAAGCACTTTTGAACGAAAAAAAGAAGACTGAGCAGACTAAGCCCAAATTGGCTAAGTCTCTTGCAGCTGAGCCCAAATGCTCTGTTGTTGGATCTTAATAAAATTTAGTGATTCTGAAAATATTGCTAAGTTGACTTTAGTCTCAAATGAGACTAACGTCTCCTTAGTTAAAATAAATTGGGCCCAAATGCTCATATGTTTAAGTTGATCTTAATCTCAAACAAGATTAATGGTTCTTAAATCAAACAAAATAATTTTGAACTAAAGAAAAATATAACTTAAGTTCAAATCCCAAATCTAAAATAAACGGATTTAGACTGATCCGCGCCCTACGGGTAACGACATAAACTAGTCTCCGTATACAATCTACGGGCAACCTTAACAAGTAAAATAACACACGACACGAAGTGAATTGCTGGAGAAGGAGAAAGTGGTTATCGCAATGCGATAACGTAATTAACTGCAGGGGCTTGCGCCTGTAGGGAAGAGCGTCTCCACAATCAAAAACCTCTTACAAATGAGGGAGAATCTGATGAAATATGCTACAACGGTCGCATCTATCCAAACCATCAATATACAGTGCCATAAATCAACTTGGTAACTTCGGAGATGTGGATGGATAAGTCCAAATAGCATCTGCCCCCCTAAAATTCAGGCGAGACGTCCCAACGCCTCGATTCGGTCTTTCGGCGGAGAACAGGTTCTGGCACGTCCGGTGGGACCTTTTCCTCTTTCCACTCCATATTTCATGTGTCGTGTTTCGCGAAAAAAATCTTGGTTTGCTATAGTTGCCCTTGGATTCGAGGTACTAAAATCTGGTGTCTTGCTCCTGTACAGAAAATCAATGGCTTCTCAATGTGGTGCATGCAACAGCAACTCTTGCTCTTCCCCAACTGGAGGAGTGACCTACGGGTCCAACACGGCCTTTATTTTCTCGATGCCAGTGGGGTAAGTTACACAAGCCACTACTGGATTGTTCTTTGGGATCATGCTCCCACCTGTGAATTTCGGCGCCTCAGCGTCGTAAGAAGAAACTCCTAAAAGGTCGGTCTTCAATCAATTGACAACCACAACGGGCCGTCTAAATCTGGCGTCTCGGTCTTCAACAGGCCGAGCAAAAGTACAAACGGGCCCGTAAAGAAGCTCGTGATACCTAAAGGGGCTACCCCAAAATGGATAGCTCTCCCAACTCCTCTTATAGACGAAGTCGTCAAAGGCGCTTCCCTCACCAGACGGTCGGTTTTCGAAAGGCTGGTCAATTCTCTTTAAAGTTTAACAAGGACGTCGGTCTTCAATAGGCTGACAACGATTGAAGCTCCTCAGCAAAACCAGAGGCACGATGAAGCCGCTTCCAACTGAGGCGGTCCCTTCTGCGAGGCATGCTCGATGTCGCCACTGGCGCCGAGTGAGAGAAGCTCGGGGCAACTCCCTCTCTGGACTCACTCCACCAGCTATAATGGTGGAAGTCGACGCTGCTGTTCTAACTGCGAATGACTTTGATCCGCTCAGGAGAGTACGTAAGAACTCCCTGTTCACCACCGAAAGACTGGACTGAGACGTTGGAACATCTAGCCTGAATTTTGGGGGCATATGCTATTTGGACTTCTCCATCCACCTCTCCGAAGATACCAAGTTGATTTATGGCATCCTATATCGGAGGTTTGGACAGATGCGACTGTTGTAGCAGACATTATCAGATTCCCCCTCATTTGTGAGGTTTTTTTTATTATGAGGACGCTCTTCCCTGCAGGTGCAAGCCCTTGCAGTTAATTACGTTATTGCGTTGCGATAACCACTTTCTCCTGCTCCAGCAGTTCACTTCGTATCGTGTGTATTTTTGTTTATTTTGGTTGCCTGTGGATTGTATACGGAGACTAGTTTATGTCTTCGCTCATAGGACGTGAATTTGTCCACATCCATATATTTTAGATTTAGGTTTTGAACTTAGGTTATATATTCCTTTAGTTCAAAGAGGTTTGGTTTTATTTAAGGACCGTTAATCTAGTTTGAGATTAAGATCAACTTAAATATATGAGCATATGGGCTCAATTTATTTTTTGACTAAGAATACATTAGTCCTACTTGAGACTAAGATCAACTTAGCAATATTTTAAGGATCATTAGATTTATTAAGATCCAGAGCATTTGGGCTCATTTGCAAGAGTCTTAGCCAATTTGGGCTTAGTTTACTCAGTTCTTTTTTGTTCAAAAGTGCCAAGCACTTATTTGAACTCTATTTGTTCAGCCCCCCTTTTTATGCAAAAGTGCTAAGCACTTATTTGACGCTCTGGCGCTCACTTGGGTATCATGTGAAGCCTTTAGTTATGGGAAGCGCCCAATCAGTGCTAAGCACTCAGTTATATATATAGTGTTAAACACTTTTTTATATGGTGTCCACGTGAAGAGCACGTGCGGTGCTGGGCACTGCCCAATTAGTACTAAGCACTCAGCCGTTTTGGCTGTACATGAAGTGCTAAGTATTTTTTGTGTAGCGCCCGCATGAGAAGCACGTGAGGCGCTGCCCAATCAGTGCTAAGCACTCAGCCGTTTTGGATGTATATGAAGTGCTAAGCACTTTAATTCAGCGCCTACGTGTATTTCACGTGAGGCGCTAGCCTTCTGCTTTAGGCATCCGCGTGTTTTTCACGTGAGGCGCTAATTTCTTTTCTTTTTTGGAGATTAAATCTCTGTTAATGCCATTTTGGTCAATAATGATCATCAAGATCTCTATTTTGAAGACCTTGGATCGTTTTTTTTTCATTGGAGGACTAAGCTCTTCTTTTCTTTTTATAAGAACCAAGTTCTTTATGTAGGGTTAAACCCTAATTTCGGAGGAATTAAATTCCCAGAACACATGTTCTTTTTCTTTTTTCTTTCTTTTTAATCTAGTTCTTTTCTGAATCTTTGATTCTCAAGAACAAGATCTTCCCGATGAGAATTAAATTCTCAACTTGTGAGAGACTTGTCTTGTGGATCTCTGATCCAGAGAAAGAACTTAGTTCTATGAGAAGGGTTAAACCCTTAGATAGGTAAAAAGAGATATTTTGATCTCTGTGTTTTTTACCTAGGATTTTAAAGAGGAAAGTCTTCTTCTTTTATTAAGAATTGAATTCTTTGTTGTTTTAAAAGCTTTCTGTATTTTTCAGAAGCTTATGGGTGGGTTCCTTCTCTCTGAGACTTGAAGTCTCGGGTCCTTTATATAGTGGAGACAAATTGTTAATTAGTTTTGAGAAAATCTCTTATTGATAAATTCCAATTGATTTAATTGGTCTAAAAATTTGTTTGGGGAATTTTACTCACCGTTGGATCTTTGATCCAAGAACTTGTGTTTTACAGAATATGTTTTCTTATTTTTAACAAGATTGGGAAAATATTTTCCCATATACAGAATTTATTCTGTCAAACTGTGATTTTTAATCACCTTTGGATTTTTGATCCAAAGGCTTCCTGTTTTACAAAGAACAATCTTTTTTGTTTGTAAAGATTGAGGAAAAATATTCCTCAGAATAGAATTTAATTTTATTGTTTGATGAATTATCATCACCATTGGATTTTTGATCCAACGGCTCTGTTTAACAAAGAGTATTCCAATTTTTAAGAAAATATCCTCATGTAGAATTTAATTCTACTGATATAAACTTAGGCGCCGGCGCTCACATGTTGTGACGTGGATGCCACTTTTAAATTCTTATTTATGATAGGCGTTCCTATGCTTTGCACATTGGTGCTCACGTGAGCTTCACGTGCGGCACCACCCTAGGATTTAATCCTAAGGGGTTGGCGTTGGCGCCCTCGTGAGGGGCACGTGAGGCGCTGCCTCAACAAGATTTAACAGAGCTTAGCTCTTTTTATTATGTTTAAATATTGGGGAAACAAATGCCCCCCACCGTTGTTCTCACGTGGCTCACACGTGAGTGCAACGGTGTCACTTTTTTCACCGTTTGATCTTTTAGGGAGTTGCACCGTCCCTTCACATCCTATAAATAAGGCCTTTATCTCTTAAGATGACTGCCGTTTCATCATCTTCTTGAAGTTTCTTTCTTCTTTAAAAATTTAATTCTCATCTCAGAGCTTAGATCTCTGCCTACAGAACTTCCTCTGATTAGAGTTAAACTCTTGATTTTGTGAGGGCCATTGATTTTCCTTAGACCGTAATGATTTTAGTATTTTGATTGCTAGCCCTCTACTGTTTTTCTTAGTTATTATGGCTTCTAATTTGTATGATCTTGAAGAGATTATCTCTTATGAGGAGATTCGCATCCAAGGTCGCTGTCAAGGCCAGGAGTTTACTGATGCCCAATGCGCTGAGGTGATGTGTCGCTTCGATGATCACAAAGGTCGATTACTCTCCTGCCATTCTTCTCTTTTAATAATCGTTGTTGGGTCAATCTGGGAAGCTATACCCGGGCGTCTTGAAATTATGCCACTCCAAGCGCTCGATGACGCCGAGGATAAGGTACATTCAATGTACTTGATGGGGTTGATCTCAAAGAAATGGAGAGATAATCTCGTCGCCATCTTGCACCGCGTCTTTCAACAGAAAGCGATAGTATCAGCATATCAGAGGGTATAGGCATCAGTGGTGACCCTGACGCTTGCATCTGAGAGAAGATGCACAAGAAGATGGTTGTTGATGCTGAACATGCATCGTTCAAGCTTGCTTTTGAGTTTGAGAATCCACGTCCAGAGTTTAGCGTTCTGCCATTGTAAACATTTTGATGATATTTGTTTCTTCTTTTATCATCCTTATCACCAATGTATAAATTTCTTCGAAGTATGAATGACAAAGCTCCCCTTTTTCTTTACGCCAATGCTCGTATGTGCCTCACGTGAGGTGTTGTTATATATATATAAACTAGCGCCGGCGCTCACGTGTCATGCGCGTGAGGCGTTGCTACAGGATTTAATCCTAAAAAGAACTAGCGCTGGCGCTCACATGTCATGCACGTGAGTCGCTGCTACAGGTTCTAATCCTAAAAAGAATTAGCGCCGGAGCTCATGTGTCATGCACGTGGGGCGCTGCCAAGGGAATCTTTTCACCTTCTTGCTATGATTTCTATGAGTCAACTCTTTCTTTTCCCATGCCCTTTTTGTCAGGTCTTGGAAATAGTTCCACCATACACAACATTTTCTGTGCTTAAATTTAAATGCTTCTCTTTATATTCTGAAGCAATGATCTTCTTCTTCTTCACAAGAAAAGAACCATTTTTTTAACAGATCAAGAGTTATGGCTTGTAATCGTTCTCATGCTCGTCTACAACCATGGGAGATGCCTATCGAGAGAATTGTTCCTCGTTTTGCTGCACGATTGATGGATCCCGTTCTCATAGATGACCAATGTGACACGGTGATGTACGAGCTTTTGACTCGTACGGGCTCTCTTTTTCCTATCGGCTCCATTTTGCTCCGGATGATCCTCCTGTCTGTGCTTGCTGACATTCCTCCTCATCCGGCGGAAATAACTCCGGCGATGCTCGACACAGCGGAGGACAGAATCGAGTGCTTTCATGAGTCAGATTTGATTACCCAGCCTTTGAAGGATCGCTCTGTTCAGTTGCTAAACCAGATACGAGCTCAGCGGGTCATCAGGGCTGCCTTCGCTGATGGGCACGGTGCCGACTGATGGGGAGCGACTCCTCACGAAGATTGCTGCTTCGACATGGTGGAGAAGGATGAGAGGGCTTTAGAAAACCTTATTCATAGTTTTGTAAACCCTTATACTTTTGATCCCGTGTTCGGTGATCTGTTAAGTATTTATTTAAATGTGTTTCTTTATTGTTGACCGTTGAATGTTTTTTCCCTAGCACATATTTATGTGTGCATCTTGCATCTGTGCATGTACTTTTACCCTTAGTTTTTTTTTGTTTTTGTAAGTGCTAGCGTCACTGATGTGCTCGTGTCATGCATTGACCCTCCACACACGTATATAAATCGGCATGCTTTCAATGCTATCTTCATTCAAGTACGCATGTGTTTGCAAGTGAGCACTTAAACAGGTGCGAATCAAATGTTGTCCTCACTGTCTTACATAACATACGTCTGGTTTCAGGCTGGCATGTCATTTTTTTATCTGAGAAGATAGCGAGCGGACACAAGCGTTGTCATCTATCATTAACTCAGATCTCAATTCTTAAGAAGTGTAGTTCTGAGCCCGAGACCTATGAGTTGCGCCTTTCTGTTTCTTGTTCGGAGTCTCTAGTTTATATGATCATTTCGGAGTTTGTAGTTTATTCACTCGTTTCAGAGTCTCTAGTTTATGTACTCATTTCGGAGTTTGTAGTTTATTCACTCATTTCGGAGTCTCTAGTTTATGTACTCATTTCGGAGTTTGTAGTTTATTCACTCGTTTCGCAGTCTCTAGTTTATGTACTCATTTCGGAGTTTGTAGTTTATTCACTCATTTCAGAGTATCTTTAGTTTACCTCCCTTGGGTTTACAGGCAAACTTGTCCTAACGTTGTATGTAGATAGCCCCCATTCTTTTTACGACAGAGGTCCGTTAGGTTTGTGGTACTAGGCTTTTAGTCTGTGGTACCGTCGCGTTGGCTGATGTATCTCTCGATATGCAGTCTTTAAGTCGATGTTCGAGTAGCCCCGCGACTGTCTTGTCTCTGATCCCTTCGGGGGCTGGACAAGACGTCTTCAAGTAATTTCCTTAGGACATATTACCGTCGGAAGAGCAAACGTTGGGAATTTGCCATGACGCTTTTTACTTGAGGTTAGGCTCAATTTGGAGCCCCGATGAGCCATAACCGCACCCTTCTGGGGTGGAATGATCTCCAATGGTTTTTAGGCTTTAAATGGGTTGCCGTCAAGACTCGAAGCTGGAAATATGCCGTCACTTCGTTTTTTGCTTTGACGATGTCATGCCGATTCTTTGCTAAAATAGGATAGACATCTGTAGGACCTCTATGCTGTATGTATTGCAATTGAAGTCCGAAGCTAGGAATATGCCATTGCTCGAATTTCATTTGATAGTTGTGTCCACATCCTACTGAAATGAGGGGGGTCGCCGGGATAGACTCTAGGTTGTATATGTACCGTCAAGACTTGGAACTAGGATTTTGCCATCACTCCTCCTTTATTCAACCCTCAGGTCTTTTTTGACGTCGCGTTTGCACCCTGCTAGCATGAGAAGCACGTAGAGTCGATCTTTAGGCTGTAGATGTTTCCATCAAGATTTGGCTCTCACTTTGACGGAGCCTGGTGGGAAGATACGGTTCCTTTTCTTTCATTTGTGCCCATGGATCGTATACAAGAGTCAATATGAACATACTTGTAGGGCAGAAAGTTTCAATTTTTATTTCCCACGATGCTCTATCTGTTCAGCTTTTTATATCGCGAAAATCGCGATTGCCCAATCATTTCGGCTATTTATCGCGGTACCCAATCATTTCGGCTATTTTCATTTTTACTCGCTGCTTTTTATTGCGAGTTGCCCTATCATTTCGGCTGTTTATCGCGGTGCCCAATCATTTCGGCTGTTTTCATTTTTATTCGTTGTTTTTTATTGCGAGTTGCCTTATCATTTCGGCTATTTTTTTTGAGCTGGGAATTTGAAATCTGATACCAATCTTGACATCAATATAGCTACCACTGGAATATTGCTGAGAGTGAATCATCATTTGCCGTGAGGGGACTTGGAGTTTGACACCTATTAAGGCATTAGCATCGCTACAACTGGAATGTTTCCAGGAGCGAATCATCATTTGCCTTTGTCGGTTTGAACAAAGATGGCTTAGTAGACAGGGTTAGGATCCTGTCGACTAAGGCTTTTGACTTCTTGAGCCGTAAGGGTCTCATAAAAGTGTTTCTCCCTATAAGTCGAGAGGATCTCGTAGGTGTATTTTCTCCTTAGGAGTCGTGAGGATTCCTAAGTGCATTTTCTCTTGTAAGTCGTAAGGATCTTACAAGGGTGTTTTCTCCTTATAAGTCGAGAGGACTTACAAGTGTCTCTCACCATATGGGGACATTTCTCATCATTGGTGGAACTTGGTGGGAGAATATTTATTTATGCTCGTGGATTGTATACAAGGATCAATATTGGACCGCCTGTAGGGCAACTTAGAGGAATATGACGGCTTAAGAACAGGTTTAGATCCCTGTAACCTAAGGCTTTTGAATCTTATGAGCCGTGAGGGTCTCATAGGGAGCAATTCTCCTTACGAGTCGTGAGAATCTCGCAAGTGTATTTTCTCTTTAGAAACCGTGTGGATATCTAAGTGTGTTGCTCCTTTGTGAGTCGTAAGGATCTCATGCGGGTATTTTCTCCCTACAAGATCGAAAGGACCCTGTATGTGTATTTTATTTTTTATTTTTTTACGAGATTGCGCCCTTTCCGGTTTTCACAAGCTCGCTGGTAGTCCTGCTATTTTTACTTACGGCGCCCTTTCAGGTTTTCATCCATGTCCATTTCGCTTGTGCACATACCGTTTTTTTTATTCTTTTTTTGTTGTTTTTTTATATTTTTATTTTTAACGAGTTTGTGCCCTTCCGGGTTTTCACAAGCTCGTCGGTAGCCCTGCCGTTTTTACTCACGACGTCCTTTTGGGTTTTCATCCGTGCCCATTTCGTTTGTGGACGTACTGTTTTTTTGAACGGTGAAACTCTCGAAAGTAGCTTCGTCGCAGGTGACCCATCTGTTTGCCGGTGGGATTTGGGGGTGGCTTCATCGCTGGAGTAGCTGTATAGCCAGTGGGACTTGAGTTTCAACCTTCTTCGTTAGGATTTCGATTGCAATATAGATCTCAAGAGGCACATCGCTGTATTTGGGGCGATGCGCTACTTGAGGGACGTTCCGGTCCATTATCGCCATGTTTGAGGCGAATTTTTAGTTTAAAGACTTTTTGGTCCAGCATTCCCATGTTGGGGACGAACGTTAGTTTAGGGACATCTCGGTCCATTGTTAGTTTAGGAACGTTTCAGTCCATTACTAGTTTAAGGACATCTCGGTCTGTTATTAGTTTAGGGACATCTCGGTCCATTATCGCCATGTTTTAGGCGATGGAGCTTTTTGGATACTACTCTCGAAATTCTGACTCAGGAAGTTAGCGAGCAGACACAATCGTCGTCATTTATCATTGACCTAGGTTGTGACTGTTAGGCGTAGTATTTTTTGAGGAATCGGCCGTTTATTAGCTGGAAGGGTCTTTTGCCATGCATATCCATGAGTAGGCAGGCTCCACCTTGGTAGACTTTGTCTATGATGTACGGGCCTTCATAGTTCGGCTCGAACTTCCCCCGTTTTGCACGATTGGGGATCATTGGTCTTTTGACGACTAGTACGAGTTAGCCTTGGCGGAATGTTCTCGGCCTGGTTAGTTTTTCGTATGACCGAGTCATCCTTACTTTACAAGCCTCCAGATTTTGTTGTGCTGTAAGGCGAGTTTCATCGAGGGTGTCGAGCTCCTCAAGTCTAAGATGAATGTTTTCTTCATCTGTCAGCTCGTATCGAACTGTTACTCGTAGAGAAGGGAGTTCTATCTCCAATGGGAGCACTGCTTTCGCGCCAAATACCAACGCATATGGTGTTGTATTCGTGGCCATTTTGAACGTTGTTTAGTATGCCCAGCGAGCTTCATGCAACCTTTCTTTCCAGTCCTTTTTGTTTCTGAACACCATTTTCCTTAGAATCTTTATCAAGGTCTTGTTGAAAGCTTCAGCTAGACCGTTAGCCCGGAGATTATAGACTGAAGAGTATCTCCAATCTATTTTATGTTGTCGTGCGAAGCGGTTTATTTTATGGCTTCTATTAGCTGGCCCATTATCCGAGATAATTCGTCGCGGAGTGCCGAACCGATAGATGATATGAGTTCTGAAGAAATGGAGGATATTCTCCATCTTCACCTCTCTTAGTGGTACTGCTTCTGCCCACTTAGAGAAGTAGTTGGTCATTGCCAGTATGAACCGATGTCCTTTGGACGATGCCGGTTCAATGGAGCCAATTACATCAGTTCCCCACATTTCGAACGGCCAGCTAGTCACTGTCGGGTGTAGAGGATTTGGATATTGATGGATGAAGTCCCCGTGAATTTGGTACGAGTGACACTGCTTCGTATATTCGAGGCAGTCCTGAATCATTGTGGGCCAATAATAACCCATTCTTTTTATCTTCAGCTTCATCTTTAGCCCAGCTTGGTGAGAACCGCATAGTCCGTCGTGTGTTTCTTGGATGACTTTCTTTGCTTCCTCCGGCCTATGACACATTTCCGTATCTTCGAAATCTGGTAGGAAGTACTTTGCGTCTTTATATTTCCGGACTTCGTTTACGGAGAACGGATTTAGCTCTCCCATGATGGTGTACTCCGAGCCATCCTTGAAATACTTCATACACTGATGTTGTGTAGAAGGGATGGCGTTGTACTCGTGTAACCAAGGCCTGCCGAGCAGAGCGCTATAGCAAGTCTTGACGTCAATGACATGAAATTTGATGTCGGCGACGAACAGCCCAAAGCGCAGCGTTAGTATTACGGACCCAAGTGTCCGTGATGATCGTGAGTCGAACCCGAAATGGTAATTTTATCTCGGGCAAGGTGATGAACATTCATGCAAATTTCCTTCAGCACTCTCATGTTGAGAAGGTTAACGGAGGATTCGTTGTCGACAAGAATTTTCCCTATCTTGATATCATGGCAGTACCCGGTGATGTATAACGGGCGATTATGTTCGTATGTACCGAGAAGGAGATCTTCATCACTGAATGTAATGTCAGCCGTGTGGACCCCTGCCAGCTCATCCTTCATCTTTTCTTCTGCGAAGAAAGCTTGGAACCGATCGGGCTCTTATAATGTCTTGATTAGGGAATCTGTGCCTCTTTGGACAGGAGGAGAGCATCCAATATGCTCAGTTGTGAGGATATTTTCCTCTGATGTGTTAGGACGTTGTAATCCACCTTGTTTTTCTTTGGCGGGTCCCTTACTGCGAGCTCTTTGACCGCTTCTTCATCAAAGGCGATTTCCTCAGGGATTTTCCCCTTCCCTTTGTCTTTTTTATTCGAACCTTTATTTGTAGGTCCGAGATTCTTCTCAGGTAGCGTGTGGTTATGCAGCTGAATATTCTCACATTTCTTTTCCTCCTCTTCTTTTTCTGAGGCGGAGTCTTTGAAGAGAGGGTTGAGAGATATCTTGTTCTCAGAATCGTTCCCAAAGGTAAGAACTTAGGGTTTTTCCCTTTCCGAATTGGTACCAACCATATGACAGTTGCCAGTCTTTTCTTCATGTGCGTTTGTCACACTATTTTGCCGTCGACGAGCATGAGCTTCACGCTTCATCCTCTTGAAGTGTTTTTGATGGGCAATGTATCCTTGCCACCACTTCTTGAAGGCACTGCAATCCTCGGTGGGGTGGGTGACCCTCCGATAATATAAGCAGTAGTTTGGGCATGCATCTTCTCCATCGAGGCATATGACCCCGGGAGTGTTCTTTACGAGAGGTGGCAGCTTCATCCCTATTGACAGGGCTTTGGCGGACCGCTTCTCTATTTTGATCCCGCTCTTATTTGTAGCAGGTGTGTTTTGGTTTGGTTGGAGTACTTTACGACTCATCATTTCCGCAGCTTCTTTGTCCTGATGCTGGTGCTTAGCTTTTTCATATATGGCTGTTTCATGTTCTCGGTCGACTTTGCTTTTTTGAAAGGCTTCATTTAACAGCCTCTCGATCAGGTCTTCTGGCAGTTCTGAGGATTTTAGCGTCGATTCTGCCCCCAGTTCCTCTGCGTTGTTTTTTGACGTTGAGAGAGCTTCTTCGTCATATAACGACGAATAGGAGATCATGTGGCAACTTGCTACATGGTTTTTGGTGTCTTTTGATGAGTCATTTTCCTCATCATTGTCACTGTCTTTGTCCTCAAGAATACACTTGAGGAACTCTTCGAGCGTGACCGGTGTCTGCGCCTTCTGATTGTACTCCTCCAGCGTGTCAATGTATTTTTATAGATCTGTGCACTTGTCGTCATACTCGGCAGACTGCACATGCTTCTTGGTCTTCTTACTTTTCTTCAAAGACTTTGAAGGTTTGACTTGGGGGGTTTGCCCTTCGTCAACAATTTTCGGTGCGGGACGAGCTTTTAACATCCCTTCGATTATTTCGGGTTCAAGTTGGCTTCTCCACCTGACTGTTGGACATGCCTTTAGATCCTTCAGCATTCTTTTGGTTTTTGCTAAAAGAACGACTTCCCATGGAGTTTCTTCCACGAGTGAGTATAATGCCTGTTTCCCCAATAAGAGAGCAAGGCTCTGTTCAAAATTGAACTGAGGCAGCGCCTCACGCGCAAAGAACGAGAGCGCCAGTGCCCAGAGTTAAAAACTCTGAGGCAGCGCCTCACGTGCAAAGCACGAGAGTGCCAGCACCAGAACTAAAAGTTCTTCACCCTTAGATCAAAGATCCAATGAAGATGATAAATCATCAAATTACAGAATTAAATTCTATTGAGGAAATATTCCTCGAATCTTCCTAAAAGAAGAAAGGTTAATCTCTGTAAAATAGGGCACCGTTGGATTAAAAATCCAATTGTGATTAAAAATCACCAAGATACAGAATAAGCTCTGTACGGGAAAATATTTTCCCAATCTTGTTGAGAACAAGAAAAATATCTTCTGTAAAACAGAAGGCCTAGGATCAAAGATCCAACGGTGGATAAAATCCCCAGATCAATTAAAGATCTCTCAATAAGAGATTTGCTTAACTAAATCAACAATTCAGCTTCCACTATATAAAGGGCCCAAGACTTCAAGTCTTGTACAGAAGAAACCCCCCATAAACTTCAAACTTCAAAGACGAGAACGATTTCTCTTCAAGGTAAATAAAAATAAGAGAGATCATAATATCTCCTTCATATCTAAGAGTTTAACTCTCACATCAGAGAACTTAGTTCTTTTTCCAGATCTCAGATCTATAAGACAAAGTCTATCACAAGTGAGAATATAATTCTCAGAGAATTGAATTAAGCAGAATAGAAAACTCAGTGCTTGGCACACGAAGTTTGGCGCTCAGCGCCGAGCGCTCCATGTGCTCCTCACGTGGGCGCTACTTAATAAGAAGCGCTTAGCACTTAAAGTCTGGCTCTCAGCGCCGAGCGCTCCACGTGCTCCTCACGAGGGTGCTACTTAATAAGAAGCGCTTAGCACTCAAAATCCGGCGCTCAGTGCCGAGCGCTCCACGTGCTCCTCACGTGGGTGCTATTTAATAAGAAGCGCTCAGCACTCAAAGTGTAACAACCCTAATTTTCTTATACACTTTTTCCTATACAAATTTTTTTCAAAATATTTTTAAAATCCACAAAGGGGTATTTTAGCCTGAGCATAAGATTTAGGTAATTATTTTTGTTTTTAATTACAAGCTACAAAAATGAAATAACTCCATTTTTAGTGTACAAGAAATTACTTTAAATTTAATGTATACTAGGAGTATTTATTCTTGTTGCTATCAGTTTAAGTAATTAAAAACCACAATAATTACAAGAAGGAGCTTGTAGCTCATTGGTAATACCTTGCACTGCTGAACCAAGCCACCGGAGTTCAAATCCCATGCCCCACATTATTTTTGTATTTATTTTGTTTTAATTTTTTTTGGAAGTCAACGGTAAAAAGGCCATAACTCCCAAAATATGTACTGGACAACAAAAAGTAAATATACCCAATTGTACCCCCAGAAAATCCTCGGCCACTGGAAGCCTGACTCAGCCCGACCCGGCGCCGCCGGCCGGCGAATCGGTCGACTCGGTCCGGCCTTGCCGGCCGGACTTGGCCGGACGGCCGAGTCACCAACTGAGAAAAGTTGGCTCTTGACTTGGTCAACCCTCTTGCACACTTATTATACCTGGATTGGTTTTAATTTGACCAATAAATCCCTTTTACTCCTAGGTTTAATGATTTATATATATATTTTTTAATTAAAACCCTAACCCTAGCCTAGCCCTATATAAACACCCCTACCCTCTACCATTTTACCCTACAACTCTAAGTCCACTCTCCCAAATTCTCTAGAGAACTCGGTACGTTAGAAAAAGAGCGAGAAGCGAAGCGCTGCCGAAACCGACGACGGATTCCGGCGACCGGATCAGAACCTTCGCGACGTTTTCGACGCATCGACAATCACCACCTTCTTTAGCCCCCTTATCTTGTCCAAACCCGTAAGTCCCATCTCTTCTATCTCTCTTTTCCTTAATGTAAAAATACGACTTTTTAGAACCCGACGGAAATCGGACAAACCGATTTCCGATTCGGTTTTTCTACAAATTTCCACTTGTCACCTAATACATAACACCTACCTATATTCATGTTGACTATTAATCACCCATAAACCAATTTAAACAAACTTTCTCACATGAAATGATAGCTTCTTTGCAAAACCGTATTCTTTTCATAAAAATACCATGAAGTTCATTTTTCTTAGTTTAATTAATTCCCTCACTCCTAAATAGGTTTATCTTGATCACTAAACTTGTACAAACCAATTTGAATGAATTTTCACACATGAAATGATAGCGTTTTCGAATACCGTATTCTTGTGCTATAATACCTTTAAGTTTAATAAGTCATGTTTTACCTTTAAACTTCACTAAAACCTAAAATAAGTCACGAGGTAATGACCTACCTCTACACACACTCAATATAACCCTAATTGATAAATATCAAATCACAGAATACGAAATTACAGGACTTTTCACTAAAATACCCTAATCTTTATAATTTTTATTTAAAGCTTTAAGTTGTAAACATTTCTAAATAAAATCTTTTAATAGAATGAAAGCACGATTGGTCATGGATATCGATCGTTTATCTAAACTGTCTTGTGATGCCTAGGCAAGTGTGTCTAATTCTAGTGGTTTTTAATTAGGCCCACGACTGTGATTCCTTCCCACTTACCTGACACTTACCTGGCCGCAATTGACGGTGAAGAGGCGATTTGAGACTTCTAATGACTCATCGTTTAGACCTTAGAAGTAGGCTAGTTGGCTTAGGAAACCCTAACAACTAAAATACGGAAAACTAAATTCTTTTGCAAATAAATACCTTATATTTATAAAACCGTTTTCCTAAATGAGAAGTGTTTATAAAACCTAAGCAAAGTGCCGCTACAACCCACTTCTGGGGAACCTGTTAGGGATAGTATGGTTCATCGTGCACCCGCAGGCTAGTAGTGCGAGATTCAGACCTCCGCAAGGAGCATTCGGTCTCGAAAGGTTTAAAATACGATATTTAAGGAAAATGAGACTTTCTCTAAATAAAATATTTATATAAAATTATTTATGTGTTAATATATATATAATTAACATTTAAACACCTATTTTATCATAATCTAAAGTTTCCACTTTTTCCTAAAATTAAAAGATTAAAAGTTACGTTAAAATACCATGAATTTCAAATAAAACAATTAATACTTTTATTAGGATATATTCACTAGAATAACACAAATAAAATACACATTCATTATAATAATAAAGACGATTATTAAATACTTGAGATGTATTTTGAAAACTATACAAAAGTACTTTTTACAGAAAACCCCCTCAAGTTTTACAAATTACAAAAAGGCCCCTAACTAATATTGGACTTCAAATTATCTTTCTTTTAGTCTGACTCGGGTTAGAGTCTGACTATTCCTGACTCGAATATGATTCAAGTCAACCTATATTCTTTTATATTCCAACACAATTTGAATACATGAAACCCTGAATCCAGTTAACAATATATTCTTCTTGACTGAACCGAACCATGGATATTCCTTTTACATGTTTCCCAGTATTCCATTTACATGACTCTACGGTTATAACCGTTTCCTGATATCATGGTTTCGGTCAGTCGGTCAGTCAATCATGCAATCAATACAATTTTACAAGATAACAATACAAACAAAACATCGCGGGGTTTAAGGGGTAGATTGGTACGGAAGGTGTTAAAGGTGGCACGAGAAGGTAAGATTAAGACACCTAACTTGAATCCAATTGCCGTTATTCCGGGTTGTATAACGGAGCCTTGTACTTTCATTTGCCCTGATCTCTAGCATACTGAGACCCCTCTCGTATACACTGGCATCCTTCTGTACCAAGCTACAATAACAGCGTTAACACCATACTACTATAATATGACAATACAATACAACATTAAAAACTACTCTCTCTCTCTCTCTCTCTTACTCTCTGTCTATTTCTTCCTTATCTTTGGGACTTACCGAGCGACCTGTTCGCTGACGACATTCTATTTCTTTCTTCTTTGAATGTCGTCAGGTGCGTTGGACCAAGCTGAGATCGAGCCCACCGGTGAAGATTTGGAGCGGTTCCACGAAGATCCAGAGCTCTAGATATTGTACCTTGTTCTTTCCAGTATTTTCATTTTCTGTTATGCCACTGTTTAGGCATCGCTTTTCATTTCAGTTGTATTTTCTTTTCATGCATTGTACAAAGAGTGTTATTAATAAAAGTTTCTGTTATTTCTACATCATTTGTCTCTTGTGATTTACTTTATATTGCTTAGTTACGCTTAGCCTATGTACTTCTGAGTACATACGTAGCGGGCCTTGTCGCGTCCACTTCGCCGTACACTGGGAAGCGGGGCGTGACAGGTTTTGTTGGTGGCCCATGCAGGTCAGAGCTGTATGAATCCCTGTCATGCAGTTCTGGTCTGCGTGAACAACCTAAGCAATATAACACAAGAATCAGCAACTAAAACATTCTTTACAATTCATGTTCCTTGAATCTTACAATTTCTATTCCTTGAATTCTATCATTTCCTGTATTTGAATCTGTCCTAACCCAAATTCTTCTTCAGGGTTATGGATTCCCCGAACAACACCAGCACCAACGTCAACAACACCCCTTCAGCACTACCTCTTACGCCCGCTGTTCCTGCACCACCCACTGAGCAAACGATGCTATTTGAGGCAATCCGCAGTCTTCTCGAGGGACAGCAACAACTTTTGAACCGTCCTGAGACCGATGCACCGGGAGTAAAGCAATTCAGGGCTTTGCACCCAAAGCAGTTCTCTGGTAAAGGAAGCCCTCTTGAAGCGGAAGAATGGGCACAAAGCATCGAAGACGATCTGGCAGCAGCTCAAGTGCCAGACAACGCTTGGGTCCGTGTAGCAAAACTACAGCTCACGGATAATGCTCGCAATTGGTGGAAGGCAGAAGAAACCCGTCTGGTACAGCCGATTGAATGGAAGACATTTCGCGAGAAGTTCGACGCGAAATATTTCCCTGTGACTGCCAGGTTCGCCATGGAGCAGCAGTTTATTCATCTACAGCAAGGATCAATGTGGAACAAATCGGTAGATGAATACGACGCTGAATTCACCATGTTGAGCCGATTCGCGGCACACTTGATACCGATGGACGAGATCAGAGCCCGTCGCTTTCAACAAGGCTTGGACACAGAGATTAAGGTTGCTTTAGCCACAGGAAAATTTTTGACTCATGAGGAATCCCTAGAAGCTGCCCGCAGTTATGAGGCAGTAATAAAAGAGAGGGGCAGACCTCAGTCTGCAGGAGTCAAGCGCCCTGCCAACCAGATGGCAGGTGGAGCCTCTTCCAGGCCATTGTTTGAATCCAGGAGGACTGAAGAAATTTGCCATTACTGCCATAGAAAGGGACATCTGTGGAAGGACTGTAGGCGCGCAAAAGGCCTGTGTCTAATTTGTGGCGCATCCAACCACGGAATTGGTAACTCTCCTTACAATAGCAACTCATCTCACACACACATTAACCACCCGCAGCGGCTGACCATTCAGGCTCCTGCAACTCGTCCTGCACTACCTGCTCCACCACCTACACAACCTACTCGCCAATTCCAACAGGCAATGAGGGCCATGTCTAGAGGGCAGAGAAATAGGCCTCAAAGGCGGAATGTGCCTGCAGCTAGAAGGAATATACCACGGCGACAGACCTTCACATTAGAAGCTGTAGAAGCCGAGACTGTAGGTCAAGGTAACACCGGTAAGCCTTTTTTTCACCATCGTATCACTTTTATTCGCCAAACTTTTTTGCACTATTACACTTTCCTTTTACAAATTTCGAGGACGAAATTTTTATAAGGAGGGTAGAATGTAACAACCCTAATTTTCTTATACACTTTTTCCTATACAATTTTTTTTCAAAATATTTTTAAAATCCACAAAGGGGTATTTTAGCCTGAGCATAAGATTTAGGTAATTATTTTTGTTTTTAATTACAAGCTACAAGAATGAAATAACTCCATTTTTAGTGTACAAGAAATTACTTTAAATTTAATGTATACTAGGAGTATTTATTCTTGTTGCTATCAGTTTAAGTAATTAAAAACCACAATAATTACAAGAAGGAGCTTGTAGCTCATTGGTAATACCTTGCACTGCTGAACCAAGCCACCGGAGTTCAAATCCCATGCCCCACATTATTTTTGTATTTATTTTGTTTTAATTTTTTTTGGAAGTCAACAGTAAAAAGGCCATAACTCCCAAAATATGTACTGGACAACAAAAAGTAAATATACCCAATTGTACCCCCAGAAAATCCTCGGCCACTGGAAGCCTGACTCAGCCCGACTCGGCGCCGCCGGCCGGCGAATCGACCGACTCGGTCCGGCCTCGCCGGCCGGACTTGGCCGGACGGCCGAGTCACCAACTGAGAAAAGTTGGCTCTTGACTTGGTCAACCCTCCTGCACACTTATTATACCTGGATCGGTTTTAATTTGGCCAATAAATCCCTTTTACTCCTAGCTTTAATGATTTTTATATATATTTTTTAATTAAAACCCTAACCCTAGCCTAGCCCTATATAAACACCCCTACCCTCTACCATTTTACCCTACAACTCTAAGTCCACTCTCCCAAATTCTCTAGAGAACTCGGTACGTTAGAAAAAGAGCGAGAAGCGAAGCGCTGCCAAAACCGACGACGGATTCCGACGACCGGATCAGAACCTTCGCGACGTTTTCGACGCATCGACAATCACCACCTTCTTTAGCCCCCTTAGCTTGTCCAAACCCGTAAGTCTCATCTCTTCTATCTCTCTTTTCCTTAATGTAAAAATACGACTTTTTGGAACCCGACGGAAATCGGACAAACCGATTTCCGATTCGGTTTTTCTACAAATTTCCACTTGTCACCTAATACATAACACCTACCTATATTCATGTTGACTATTAATCACCCATAAACCAATTTAAACAAAGTTTCTCATATGAAATGATAGCTTCTTTGCAAAACCGTATTCTTTTCATAAAAATACCATGAAGTTCATTTTTCTTAGTTTAATTAATTCCCTCACTCCTAAATAGGTTTATCTTGATCACTAAACTTGTACAAACCAATTTGAATGAATTTTCACACATGAAATGATAACGTTTTCGAATACCGTATTCTTGCGCTATAATACTTTTAAGTTTAATAAGTCATGTTTTACCTTTAAATTTCACCAAAACCTAAAATAAGTCACGAGGTAATGACCTACCTCTACACACACTCAATATAACCCTAATTGATAAATATCAAATCACAGAATACGAAATTACAGGACTTTTCACTAAAATACCCTAATCTTTATAATCTTTATTTAAATCTTTAAGTTGTAAACATTTCTAAATAAAATCTTTTAATAAAATGAAAGCACGATTGGTCATGGACATCGATCGTTTATCTAAACTGTCTTGTGGTGCCTAGGCAAGTGTGTCTAAGGCTAGTGGTTTTTAATTAGGCCCACGACTGTGGTTCCTTCCCACTTACCTGGCACTTACCTGGCCGCAATTGACGGTGAAGAGGCGATTTGAGACTTCTAATGACTCATCGTTTAGACCTTAGAAGTAGGCTAGTTGGCTTAGGAAACCCTAACAACTAAAATACGGAAAACTAAACTCTTTTGCAAATAAATACCTTATATTTATAAAACCGTTTTCCTAAATGAGAAGTGTTTATAAAACCTAAGCAAAGTGCCGCTACAACCCACTTTTGGCGAACCTGTTAGGGATAGTACGGTTCATCGTGCACCCGCAGGCTAGTAGTGCGAGATTCAGACCTCCGCAAGGAGCATTCGGTTTCGAAAGGTTTAAAATACGATATTTAAGGAAAATGAGATTTTCTCTAAATAAAATATTTATATAAAATTATTCATGTGTTAATATATATATATAATTAACATTTAAACACCTATTTTATCATAATCTAAAGTTTCCACTTTTTCCTAAAATTAAAAGATTAAAAGTTACGTTAAAATACCATGAATTTCAAATAAAACAATTAATACTTTTATTAGGATATATTCACTAGAATAACACAAATAAAATACACATTCATTATAACAATAAAGACGATTATTAAATACTTGAGGTGTATTTTAAAAACTATACAAAAGTACTGTTTACAGAAACCCCCCTCAAGTTTTACAAATTACAAAAAGGCCCCTAACTAATATTGGACTTCAAATTATCTTTCTTTTAGTCTGACTCGGGTTAGAGTCTGACTATTCCTGACTCGAATATGATTCAAGTCAACCTATATTCTTTTATATTCCAACACAATTTGAATACATGAAACCCTGAATCCAGTTAACAATATATTCTTCTTGACTGAACCGAACCATGGATATTCCTTTTACATGTTTCCCAGTATTCCATTTACATGACTCTACGGTTATAACCGTTTCCTGATATCATGGTTTCGGTCAGTCGGTCAGTCAATCATGCAATCAATACAATTTTACAAGATAACAATACAAACAAAATATCGCGGGGTTTAAGGGGTAGATTGGTACGGAAGGTGTTAAAGGTGTCACGAGAAGGTAAGATTAAGACACCTAACCTGAATCCAATTGCCGTTGTTCCGGGTTGTTTAACGGAGCCTTGTACTTCCATTTGCCCTGGTCTCTAGCATACTGAGACCCCTCTCGTATACACTGGTATCCTTCTGTACCAAGCTACAATAACAGCGTTAACACCATACTATTATAATATGACAATACAATACAACATTAAAAGCTACTCTCTCTCTCTCTCTCTCTCTTACTCTCTGTCTATTTCTTCCTTATCTTTGGGACTTACCGAGCGACCTGTTCGCTGACGACATTCTATTTCTTTCTTCTTTGAATGTCATCAGGTGCGTTGGACCAAGCTGAGATCGAGCCCACCGGTGAAGATTTGGAGCGGTTCCACGAAGATCCAGAGCTCTAGATATTGTACCTTGTTCTTTCCAGTATTTTCATTTTCTGTTATGCCACTGTTTAGGCATTGCTTTTCATTTCAGTTGTATTTTCTTTTCATGCATTGTACAAAGAGTGTTATTAATAAAAGTTGCTGTTATTTCTACATCATTTGTCTCTTGTGATTTACTTTATATTGCTTAGTTACGCTTAGCGTATGTACTTCTGAGTACATACGTAGCGGGCCTTGTCGCGTCCACTTCGCCGTACACTGGGAAGCGGGGCATGACACAAAGTCTGACGCTCGACGCCGAGCGCTCCACGTGCCCCTCACGTGGGCGCTATTTAATAAAAAGGTGCTTAGCACTCAGTGTTTTGCGCTTAACGCCGAGCGCCTCTTTCTAATAAGATGCTCCGCCGGAAGAGCCAAGTTCTTGTTGAGAGCTTGGACCAACTTTGTGAGGCGCCATAAATTGTTTAACACTCCCTATAAAAGAGTATAAGTAAAACAAAAGGAAAATGGGGTGTCAGAACCCAAATCAATACTCAGCAGTGCTGATACAGAAAGAAGATCAGGCCTAAATAAGTAATCAAGTGGGCTGAGCCCAAGGTTGGCCAAACCCCGAATTGACCGAGCCCATATGTCTTCTTCTAAATTGGCCTTAGTTCCAAACAGGACTACCAAGTCCCTGATGAACATTCATTGGTTCAAGGGTACATCTCTTCACACTTCTAATATGTGTCGTTGTAATTCTTCAACATCTTTAGAGAGGTGGCGGGTCCCGACAATCAGCAACTGTGGACCGCAACGTCCTTAAACTAATAATGGACCGCAACGTTCTTAAACAACTGTGGACCGCAACGTCCTTAAACTAATAATGGACCGCAACGTCCTTAAACTACTGTGGACCGCAACGTCCTTGAACTAAACCCTCACCCCAAAAAAATGGTGATCTGTGGACCGCAACGTCTTTAAACTAATAACGGACCGCAACGTCCTTAAACTAAACCTTCACCCCAAAAAATGGTGATCTATGGACCATAACGTTCCTAAACTAAAACGATAGAGCCCAAACGCTCTTTTTGTTGGATAAAAAATGATCATGAACCCCCGTTAAGTAGATCTTAGTCCAATATCGGATTAATGTATCCTTAACAGATACTTAAGTTGATCTTAATCTCAAACAAGATTAATGATCCTTGAATCAACCCAAATCGAAATCTAAGAAAATACGGATTTGGACTAATCCATGCCCTACGGGTGACAACCAAAATTAGTCTCCGTGTACAATCCACGGGCAACCAAAAAATAAAACAAATACAACACGACATGAAGTGAACATCTGGAGCAGGAGAAAGTGGTTATCGCTACGCGGTAACGTAAGTAGCTGCAGAGGCTTGCGCCTGCAGGGAAGAGCGTCCCCATAATAAAAAAACCCTCACAACAAGGGGGAATCTGACGAAGTCCGCTACAACGGCCGCATCTGTTTAAACCTTCGATACATGGTGCCATAAATCAACTTGGTATCTTCGGAGAGGGGGACGGATAAAACCAAATAGCATCTGCCCCCAAAATTTAGGCCAGACGTCCTAACGTCTCGGTCGCGTCTTTCGGCGGTAAACAGATTCTGGCACGCCCGGTGGGACCTTTTTCTCTTTCCACTCCACACTTCGTGTGTCGTGTTTGCTAACGAATCGCGGTTTAATATGGTTGTCCCTGAATTCGAGGTACTAAGATTCGGTGTCTTGCTCCATGCAGAAGAGAAGATGACATCGATGGCTTCCAACTGCACCAAGTGCAATAGCAACTCTTGCTCCGTCCCATCTGGAGGAGTAACCTACGGGCCCCAAACGACCTCCATCTTCGCAATGCCGGTGGAACAGGTAACACAGGCCACCACTAGGTTGTTCTTCGGGACCATGATCCCGCCAACAAGTTTCAGCGTCCCGATACCATCATAGGAAGCTCCGAAGAAGTCGGTCTTCGATCGGTTTGCAACTATCGCGGCCCCTCTCAATGGGTCATCCAAATCTACTACCTCAGTCTTCGACAGGCTGAGCCTAAGCTCGAATGGGCCCGCAAAGAGGCTCGCAATACCGGAGAAGGCTATCCCAACTCCTGCTGTAGGTGAAGTATTCCAAACTACTTCCCTACTCGAAAGTCGGCCTTCGACAGATTGACCATTCCTTCCCAGCGGAGGTCAGTCTATGACAGGCTAGCGCCAATAACAGCCTCTCCTCAAAACAGGGGGCATGACGAAGCTACTTCGATGATAAAGGTGAGCCTGGCTACACGACATGCTGTAACATTTCAGAAAATATAAAATATTATTTTTGGAATTTAATATTAAAATAATATATTTCGCGAAAACTACTCGATTTGCGAAATTGGGGTTTTAGTGAAATGGTATAAATATATACAAATAATTGTGAAATAATTGGAGATTAAAATTATTTATTCATGTAAAAATAGATTTATTGGATTTGGCATTTTTATAATTAATTATATGCAGTTTGAATAAAAATTGATTAGTGCACTACTAATCGCGATTAAGCCAAATCCGTATTTCTACATTTTTCCATGGTTAGTGCACCATGACATGTTGTATTTGGTTGCATATTGTTTCATTGGTATTTGTTGATATTTGGCTTTTCGAGAAAAGAAAAAGAGAAAAGGGTAAAAGAGTAAATTATTGGAGAGAGAGAGTGAGACATGAGTTGTGAGAGGGTGAGAATAAGAAAGAGAGAGAGAGGGCAGCCATCACTTTCCTCCTCCATTTGTTTCCTTCATCTTCCTCATCCTCATGTTCCTTCCACCTCCATCTCCAAGTATCATCTCAAAATCTTCATTAAAACCTTATACCCTCTTCATTAAAAATGATCCCTTCCTCATCCTCAACACTTTGGACCTTTCAAGGTTGGATTTTGAAGACTTTGAGCAACTCAAGAAAATTCCTGAGTTACCAAATGAGGTATTTCCTACACCATTAGCTTAGTAATTTAGTTTCTTTAGTTTCTATTTTAGTTTAGAATTGATTAAGTGTGGATTTGTGAACTTAGAAATTCCAAGTTAGGGTTTAGTGGGAAACTTGACTTGGAGTTGGTAAATTGAAGTATTGTGAGAGTTTGTAAGACCTTAATGATGATTTTACTGGCCAAAAACAGAGATTTCATCCCGACACACGAACTTAGGATTTGTTCCGTGTCGGTTTTGTGAGGTATTGTTGGACTACAGGGAATCTGGAGCTATCTGGGGCATTTATGAGGAAATCTAGCAAGTCCATAGATCTAGGCAAACGACCAGAAGACCACCACCCAAGCACGAGATGCCAATTCCTCCATATGGCCGGCGAGCTCGGAAAAATAGGTGTTGTCGCCGGATTTTTAGTGGTGTATGGGGTTGGGTTTTTGTCTGTAGCTGCTAACCTCTATAAACAACTCCCTGTACTTGCTAGTTTTGTCCCAATTGACCTGAGATGAAATATAGGAGGGATTTCTTGAGTTGCTGAATTTGGTATTTTGGATTTATGAAATTGGGATTTTGTATTTGATATTGTATTGGGTCGTTGGATATTTGTACGTCAACGACGAGGGCAGTTTGGTTGTTTTTGCATGCGTAGGCTATAGGTTCTAACCTATGAGCGCACCGTGTGCCGTATTGGTTTTCCGGACTTGATTTTAATAGCATTTGTGATTGTGCATTTATTGTAGGTACCTTCGTGTGGATTCTGAGACGACGGAGCACATCGACTACGGTTGAACAAGGAGTTCCGCATGTGAGTAGATTTATATCTACGGGGGAAGTTGGATAGATGGCGTATAACACCCCCGCAAATTATAAATGGAAACCGATATATAGAATATGGTTAGCGAAACCATGTTCGAAACTTATGGATATGGTTAAGGAATTAGTAGGAGGCAAGATATGCCACGACCTAAGTTATAGTTAATGGTTTTAGTGTGAAATGATATGATAGAAAAGATGTCTCAAATTGATATATATGGATATGAAACGTGAATGTGAATCACAATATGTGTACGTGGTTGCAAGAGAGTACGAATGAGATTTTAGTGGCTTGTTATGAGATTAATAAAATGACTTGATGTGAGAGATTGATGTGATGAAAAGAATATACGATGAGATATGATGAATTGGTTTGATATGTCGTTATACGGATGCGAGTCGATATGAGATAATTGATACCTTTGTCGGTCCCATGATATGAGTTTGATACGGATGTGACCTGGGATATAGGTATATATATATATATAATGTTGTGAATCATGAGTGATATGCCGTACGAGACGTTAGGTCCGTACCCTCATTGTCATATAGGTTGATATGATCCCTAATGGTTTAATGTCGCCGTACGATGGAAACCGTACGTGATGAGTTTTACTTGATGATTGATCTATACCCTTGATTAGAGGATGCCGTATGATAGATTATACCGTACGTGATGTTGTGAGGCTGGATGCCGATTGATAGATTCACCGACTCGGATATATCGTAGATACGTATACTTGATAGCATTTCGCGTATGATGTACTTTATGTTACGTTCATGACATTCTCATTGCATTACATATACCTGTGCTAGTACACCTATACAATTATCGATGATGCGTATGTTACATTTACACAGATTGCCGGCTCACACACTTTCATCATCGATAATTGCAATGTCACTTACACAGTAGAATTGCCACATCATTATGCTATGTTGCATGATATACTTGCTATGTTCACATCACCATACCATGTCGCATGATATACTGATTTGCTCACATCATTTCTGTTATATGTTTTCATACATCATGCTTTATGATTATACGCATTGAGATTTGCTGTTTTCATGAGATTCTGGATTTGAGAATCGTGGTTAAATTTCAAAGGAAATTATGTATCGTTTTAAAAACCCGGTTTCTCTTGATATGATATTTCGAGATGTCCACCATGTGTTTTCTCGGTTCTGAGATTGGCATGTGAAACCCGATTCGAGGAGCGGTAGGCACCGTCTGCGGGTATATAGTGGACCCGGTAAGGTACCCCGGGGTAAGACGACTCGTATAGTTAGGCGGCGGGCCTGGCATGGGAGCACTAGCTACCTGTGATAGTATTTGGACTCGGCGGTTATCCGGAGGATATCGACCGGAGTCGAGAGATGATATGGGCCGATCCGGACTGACGGAGCCTGTGGGCCGATTCGGACTAACGGAGCCCGAGATATGAGGATTTACGTGTCGATGTTGGACACGGGTTTCATTATGTTTCGAGTGTCAATCTTGGACACTCAGGTTCTATGATTTTGATGTGTCGTTGATGGACACACGTTGATTTATACCCTCATATTTACATGCATGTGCTTTCATGATATTTACATACATGATGTTGTTGTATCATTGATGGACACGTAGATGTTATCCATGCTTATAGACATCGATTATATTGTTGGCACATATACAGATATGGTCACTCTAGATATCATAGTATTACCTTTATGATATAGTTGACCTAGAATTCGTTGTTTTATTCGATTTCTACCTGATGATATTTTCTACTCACGAGTTGGCAACTCATCCCCGTTGTGCCACAGTTCTTGCAGGTTGACCGCATGGATCAGTGGCGGCATCGCTGGCACACAACTTACATTCGGGTGATTTGCTTAGTAGGTGGTACATATTGGATTGTGCCACTCTTGTATTATTATTCCTATTGTATCTAGTCAAATCCATCAATCAAAACTAGTATTTGTTTAAATAGTAAGACCGAGAAAGACTTGTATTTGCGAAACTTAGAGCGACGGACTATAAGTTCGCTATTGGGGGATTGGATGTCTTTCTTTATTTACATTATTCCTTTGTGTTGGTCTTCGCCGTTGGGCGTCGTATACATATATTTATGACCTGCATGGTTGTGATTCCGCCGATTGGCGAAGAGCTAGCTCCCGCTTGGGGATGCCTTTATTGTTGCTATGCATATGTGGTTTTGGATCAAAATATACAAAGGAGGTGCTGCCCAAATTTTTAAAAGACAAAACATGTTTTTCAACTAATAACATCCACTTGCATTTTTCATGTTCCATTATCTATGCATTTAAGAAAACATTTGATTTCATTATACCTTTATTTCAAAACTTCACATCTTTTATTTTCTTTAAAAAATGTTTAGATTTCTGGGCTTCGGCTTACTTAAGTTACATTACGCCTTTAGACATTGCGTGATTTATGTGTCGGCCACGAACAAAATTTCGGGTCGTGACAAAGTTGGTATCAGAGCGCTTGGTTTAACCTTGGTTCGAGTCTAGGTTTGACTATGCGGAGTCTAGGGCGTGTGTGTGTGTGTGTGTATATATATATATATATATATATATATATATATTCGGAACCTAGGCTTGACCTTACGGAACTTAGACTTGAACATGGGGTATTAGACCCGAACTTTTGTTACTTAGGTTAACCCTGATTGATAGAGTAGGTAACTCAAGTAGAGTGACGTACCGTGCGTATGTTCCGCGGTATACTTACGATACGATACTCCGCTTAAGTGATCTTAGGATGTAGATATTTTGAGATCTGTGATTCTCTTCATCCCCATGATTATACATCCATTTGAGATCCTTGATTCTATTCGTTCCAATGATCATACTCTTATTGATTCCGTTCCTTCTTATGATCATGTATCCATTTTTGGATCTGTTGATTCCTTTCATTCCCTTGATCTATTTTCTTCGATACATGCTTGAGGTTCCTGTCACCATGGTTTGAGCGCAGATTGAGCTGCTGCTAGTAATGCGGTCAGGGCGAGCTCGTCGTGGACGGGGACCGACCATCGTGTTTTCTGGTGACATGGGAACGTATCGATTTAGTATTTGTGTTGTGACCTCTTGTTTGAGGCGAGTGTTCGGTTTTGCACCGGATGATCGGGCCATTGTTAGAGGCTGCCGGTTGTGAGAGGACCGTTGATGTACAGCCTACCTCAGAGATCGTGATGTCGTCTACGTAGCATACAGATGACCCAGCTGTTGCTGTGATTGATGGGATGTCGCTTCCAGAGCTTATGAGCTGAGATCGCTGGAGCTTTCAGGCAGAGATGCGACAGTAGATAACTAGTCTATCTTGAGTAGAGTTGAAAGACGAAGGTGATTCGTCTGATTTGATGCGCCGACGCAGGCTCAGTTGAGTTGAAGATTTCTAGTGTTGAGAATCGTACTCAGATCTTGAGTAGATCGATCCATAGATGACATTGTTCGTGGATGATCCGATAGGAGATTAATAAGTTGACCAGCTTCGGATAGAGGACCTCACCCAGATGCGTTGTGAGTGGATCAAGAGCGGATGAATAAAGTATATTCCTATGATGGTTGGGACGAGTTCCCAAGGACGTGTTCGGCTAGATATCTTCTATAGAGCGATGAAAATACCGAGTTCGTATTACGAGTCTGTGTGAGAGATTCCGGATTGACTGTAGCCAAGAACAATTGCAGTACGCAGATAGCTTAAAGTGACGTCGAAGTGGACGATAATAAAGACGAGTGGAACAAGAGGTTTGTACGTGATGCTGATGAGCTGTTGTTACTCCCCGTCGAGATTAGAGGTTGGATATGTATACAGAGGCATTGGGATACGGCCAGTTCCCGAGGAAATGCTATGCTGAGAACGCAGATGTCCAGAAAGCGAGAAAAGATTTGGTAGGAGTACCGGCCTCCGTATAGTTCGGCATAGGCGAGATCGGAAGAGACCTTGGGCAGGTGCCTTCTAGGACACTGCTGCGATAAGATTGCACCGAGGATCAGTTGTGTCATGTGTATTCAGAGGGCCAGAGGCCGACGCCAGTGACGTGCTGTTTTACGAGTGGTCATGATAATTGGCCGAGAGATGACCATAGGAGTGTCAGAGCGGAATCGTTTCTATTAGTACACCTGATCGGGACGACGAGCCGATGGATTGCAAGATTGGTAATCCACAGAGAAAATGAGGACCCGGAGACAGAGGACGCCAGACCGTGAGCAGGAGGCAAGCGGATGTTCTTGCTCTGCCAGTTTTGGGCGCACCGACATTTTTTTTCCGACATTTTGGGAGGTGTACCTCAATGTCAGTTATTGCGATTTGTGGTTGTGATACGAGTATCACACTTATATCGCTTGAATTTGAGTTTTGATGATTGAGTTTCATGATATTGTTTTCGTGCACCGTGGCTGCAACTATTGGATATTTTATTTCGTGCACAGTTATTGCACTTGATTTATGCTTTATACACCGTTGTGTTGGTTTATGGTTTGTGCATATTTATTGCACTTGAGATCGGTTTTGTGCCTTGGATGCACGTGTTTATGATTTCGTGGATTTCATACGGTTGATTTGATTTGTGCATGTGGTGCGCACTCGATTTGGTTTTTTTGCACTCGGTATAGCTTGCATGTGCTTGTAGTGCATTGATACGTGTTTTGTGCACGCAGTTGCACGCATTTATGATTTTATACACCTTGGTACACTCGGTATTGCTTTTTATACGCATTTGAGTTATTGATGAGTTTCCGTGCATTTGTTGCACTAGATTTTCATTCCGTGCATTTGTTGCACTAGATTTTCATTTCGTGAATTTGTTGCACCAGATTGATATTTCGTGTATTGGTTGCACTAGATTTATACTGCGTACCTTGGTTGCACCCGATTTATGTGTTGAGCATTTGTTCATCAGATTTATGTTTTCGTGCGCGTTTGTACTTGACATTCGTTTTCGTGCATGCTACTGTACTAGATACTTTATACGGACCTGATGCGCTTGGGTTAGATTTTTGCGCATATTAGGCGCTTGGGTTGGATTTTTGCGCATATTAGGCGTTTGGTGTTGGATTTTGTGCGCACCGGATGCACTTGACCTAGATTTTATTCGTGCATGTCGCATGCACTTGATCTAGATTTTATTCGTGCATGTCGCATGCACTTGATTGAGATTTTATTCGTGCATGTTAGATGCACTTGATTTAGATTTTATTCGTGCATGACGAATGCACTTGATTTGGATTTTCGCGCATGTTGGGCGCATGATATGAGATGTGATTTTGTGCACACCGGATGTAATCGATTGGGATTTCATTCGTGCATGTTAGTTGAACTGGATTGAGGTTTTTGAGCACTATAGATGCAATTGATATTGATGTCGTGCACATCCGTTGCACTGGACAGATGTTTTCGTACACACCCGTTGCACTTAGTTTGGTTTTGTGCACATTCGTAGCACTTGTATTTGGTTTGATTTCCGTGCGCACCAGACGTATGTGATTGTTAGATACGCCTTTCGAGGCTGATTTACTCTTGAGCACTTTGTTTTCATGATGGGCACTATATTATAGTAGCCGAACATGACTGATCTTAGGACAGTACCTGAGTACTTTGCATGCATTAAAAGTTTACCAAAGGGTTTTCAAAAAGGAGTTATAGTCTCGCTATTTCTTACGTGTCCGCGAGCGACACGAACGTTTACTAAGGAAAATTTTTTGGGATGTTTCAAAACGGCGGGACGTATATTTGAGTAAAACATATATAAACGTATACTTATTACTTTACAAATGAGCGTCTGTCACTTGTGCCGTGAGTTACGCATCACACGGCGATTCAGAAAGGATTTTGCATATATTTTATTTAGCTTTAAGAGTTTTTTCTAAGGATGCGTACTATATACGTATTATAGTATTTGACTAGTGCATATTGGATTTCAGTAGTGGATTTCGAGATCTGTATCTCCATTGTAACTCCGATGATATGCGTGCAAATCCGATGATTTGCGTGATGCTTGACGGAGTTCGATTTTGAGTTTCATACTCGTTTTGAGGCGCACATGATGCGCTGTGGTATTTCTGTATCTTCCGTGATTTCGGAGCCCCGTTGATTTGAGCTGATTATTGAAATATTTTAGCATTTAGGAGTTTAAATTTAAATTCGGGGACCGAATTTATTTAAGGGGGGAAGATTGTAACATTTCAGAAAATATAAAATATTATTTTTGGAATTTAATATTAAAATAATATATTTCGCGAAAACTACCTGATTTACGAAATTGGGGTTTTCGTAAAATGGTATAAATATATACCAATAATTATGAAATAGTTGAATATTAAAATGATTTATTCATTTAAAAATATATTTATTGGATTTGGATTTTTTATAATTAATTATATGCAGTTTGAATAAAAATTGATTAGTGCACTACTAATCGCGATTAAGCCAAATCCATGTTTCTACATTTTTCCATGTCTAGTCCACCATGACATGTTGCATTTGGTTGCATGTTGTTTCATTGGTATTTGTTGATATTTGGGTTTTAGAGAAAAGAAAAAGAGAAAAGGGTAAAAGAGTGAATTAATTGAGAGAGAGAGTGTGGGACATGAGTTGTGAGAGGGTAAGAATAAGAAAGAGAGAGAGAGAGAGGGCAGCCATCACTTTCCTCCTCTATTTGTTTCCTTCATCTTCCTCATCCTCATGTTCCCTCTACCTCCATCTCCAAGTATCATCTCAAAATCTTTATCAAAACCCTATACTCCCTTCATTAAAAATGATCCCCTCCTCATCCTCAACACTTTGGACCTTTCAAGATTGGATTTTGAAGACTTTGAGCAACTCAAAAAAATTCTTGAGTTGCCAAATGAGATATTTCCTACACTATTAGCTTAGCAATTTAGTTTCTTTAGTTTTTATTTTAGTTTAGAATTGATTAAGTGTGGATTTGTGAACTTAGAAATTCCAAGTTAGGGTTTAGTGGGAAACTTGACTTGTAGTTGGTAAATTGAAGTACTGTGAGAGTTTGTAAGACCTTAATGATGATTTTACTGGCCAAAAACAGAGATTTCAACCCGATACACGAACTTAGGATTTGTTCCGTGTCGGTTTTGTGAGGTATTGTTGGACTACAGGGAATCTGGAGCTATCTGGAGCATTTATGAGAAAATCTAGCAAGTCCATAGACCTAGGCAAACGACCAGAAGACCACCACCAAAGCACGAGATGCCAATTCCTCCATATCGCCGGCGATATCGGAAAAACAGGTGTTGTCGCCGGATTTTTAATGGTGTCTGGGGTTGGGTTTTTGTCTGTAGCTGCTAACCCTTATAAACAACTCCCTGTACTTACTATTTTTGTCCCAATTGAGTTAAGATGAAATCTGGGAGGGATTTCTTGAGTTGCTGAATTTGGTATTTTGGATTTATGAAATTGGGATTTGGTATTTGATGTTGTATTGGGTCGTTGGATATTTGTACGTCAACGACGAGGGTTGTTTGGTTGTTTTTGCATGCGTAGGCTATAGGTTCTAACCTATGAGCGCACCGTGTGCCGTATTGGTTTTCCGGACTTGATTTTAATAGCATTTGTGATTGTGTATTTATTGTAGGTACCTTCACATGGATTCCGAGACGAAGGAGCACATTGACTACGGTTGAACAAGGAGTTCCGCAGGTGAGTAGATTTATATCTACGGGGGAAGTCGGGTGGATGGCATATAGCACCCCCACAAATTATAAATGAAAACCGATATATAGAATATGATTAGAGAAACCATGTTAGAAACTTATGGATATGGTTAAGGAATTAGTAGGAGGCAAGATATGCCACGACCAAAGTTATAGTTAATGGTTTTAGTGTGAAATGATATGATAAAAAAGATGTCTCGAATTGATATATATGGATATGAAACGTGAATGTGAATCACGATATGTGCACGTAGTTGCAAGAGAGTAAGTATGAGATTTTAGTGGCTTGTTATGAGATTAATAAAATGACTTGATGTGAGAGATTGATGTGATGAAAATAGTATACGATGAGATATGATGACTTGATTTGATATGTCGTTATACGGATGCGAGTCGATATGAGATAATTGATACCTTTGTCGGTCCCATGATATGAGTTTGATACGGATGTGACCTGGGATATATGTATATAGATATATATAATGTTGTGAATCATGAGTGATATGCCGTACGAGACGTTAGATCCGCACCCTCATTGTCATATAGGTTGATAGGATCCCTAATAGTTTACTGCCGCCGTATGATGGATACCGTACGTGATGAGTTTTACTTGATGATTGATCCATACGCTTGACTAGAGGATGTCGTACGATGGATTATACCGTACGTGATGTTGTGAGGCTGGATGCCGATTGATAGATTCACCGACTCGGATATATCGTAGATACGTATACTTGATAGCATCTTATGTACGATGTACTTTATGTTACGTTCATGACATTCTCATTGCATTACATATACCTGTGCTAGTACACCTACACAATTATCGATGATGCGTATGTTACACTTACATAGATTTCCGGCTCACACACTTTCATCATCGATAATTACTATGTCACTTACACAGTAGAATTGCCGCATCATTATGCTATGTTGCATGATATACTTGCTATGTTCACATCACCATACCATGTCGCATGATATACTGATATGATCACATCATTTCTGTTATATGTTTGCATACATCATGCTTTATGATTATACGCATTGAGATTTGCTGTTTTTATGAGATTCTGGATTTGAGAACCGTGGTTAAATTTCAAAGGAAATTATGTATTGTTTTAAAAACCCGGTTTCTCTTGATATAATATTTCGAGACGTCCACCATGTATTTTCTTGGTTCTGAGATTGGCATGTGAAACCCGATTCGAGGAGCGGTAGGCACCGTCTGCGGGTACACGGTGGACCCGGTGAGGTACCCTCGGCGGTTATCCGGAGGATACCGACCGGAGTCGAAAGATGATATGGGCCGATCCGGACTGACGGAGCTCGTGGGCCGATCCGGACTGACGGAGCCCGAGATATGAGGATTTACATGTCGATATTGGACACGGGTTTTATTATGTTTCGAGTGTCGATGTTGGACACTCAGGTTCTATGATTTTGATGTGTCGTTGATGGACACACGTTGATTTATACCCTCATATTTACATGCATATGCTTTCATGATATTTACATGCATGATGTTGTTGTGTTTTTGATGAACCCGTAGATATTATCCACATGCTTATAGGCATCGATTATATTGTTAGCACATATGCAGATACGGTTACCCTAGATATCATAGTATTACCTTTATGATATAGTTGACCTAGGAATCGTTGTTTTATTCGATTTCTACCTGATGATATTTTCTACTCACGAGTTGGCAACTCACCCCCGTTGTGCCACGGTTCTTGCAGGTTGACCGCAT
This sequence comes from Agapanthus africanus, assembly GCA_030015575.1. Classification (NCBI taxonomy): domain Eukaryota; kingdom Viridiplantae; phylum Streptophyta; class Magnoliopsida; order Asparagales; family Amaryllidaceae; genus Agapanthus; species Agapanthus africanus. Next base: position 746,360,786 of record CM057341.1, on the reverse strand, counting down.
GGATCAGTAGCGGCATCGCTGGCACACAGCTTACATTCGGGTGATTTGCTTGGTAGGTGGCACATATTGGATCGTGCCACTCTAGTATTATGTTAGTTGTATGTATGCCCTAGAGGCCAGTATTGTACAGATGATGTATATTATATTGAATGCTTGGACATATATAGAGAGGACTTTCTTGCTCGATATGATAGTATGCTATCTGGTTGCTCTTTATTTTAACATGTATACTTGTCTCTTGATACTGTCTTATAGCTACATGTTGATAAAGCCCTTAGGATGTGTACTTGACTATCTGGACTGTGATGCAGATCATACTAGTGGGGCCATGGTAGTCCATAAGTACATCCTTCAATATTCCTAGTCGTGGGTGTATCGAGACAGGGCATCGATATACCAGAGTAGACTAGCGTATACGCTTCTCGACCCATGAGATGGGCGATGGATGATCCCATATCCATTGGTGTTTGACATCAGAGATGGTATACGGGTGCTCAGTGGAGACTAGGTACACTGGATGGACTCGCCGAGAACTCCCAGATGGTATTATACCTCACGTCAGATGGCAGTTCTCTGGTGACACTTGTGCAGGTTAGTCTGTAGACCTGAGATCGTCATAGAGTCTTGTGTGATTCCCACTGTGCTTTGATTTCCACCTTACCACGTCCATGAGGGCGTGCAAAACGGTGGTTTTTGGGTATAGTCCCGAGTCACATGGAGGCAATGAGCGATAGGAGGGGTTTCATCTCTCCCGGTATTGGGGGTTGATGTTGCGCTGTACTCGATTGGCCGTAACAGGGAAGTCCCTGGCCAGGGCTGATTTAGAGATTTACTGGTAAGTGTTACCAGTAGTTTCTCGACCCGTTATGAGCCTCACATCGGCACGACTTATCGGTTGTTGGGGTCTGACGTTTACCACCCCTAGACTTGATATGCGACATATCAGACGAGGAGATCGGACTGTACGGGAAGTGTTACCGGCAGGCTTTTACAGGAGTTGGAGCGGGCTTGCTTGCTGATCTTCTGATCGCTCAATACCCGGGTAGCCGTTACGTCCAGCTAGTACCGCTGACGGCTTGTGGGTGCTTGATGTGATCATCACCTACTGCCGGCGTATTGACGAGTCTTTAGAGTCCTACATAGAGGTTTTACTGGCTCAGGAAAAACGAAATAGGAGCGCATATGTGATATGTGCGAGACCGAGAATAATGCGTGTATGTGATACCGTATTCTATTCTCGCGACTTTTTGTATCGGTCGGTTATATATGATATAGCCGGGTTATCGAATCAAGTGTTGATTCGATAAGTCGATACAATGTTTGTTAGTCGGTTATATGAGATATGACCGGATTATTAAGTCAAGTGTTGATTTAATAATTTAGTGTATAATTGTATATTAGATATGCTAATTTACATTAACTAACACTTGTTCACTTAGGGTTTTTTCTCACATGTACACAACTTTAATATATATGTGATATATATTAAAATGTGTTTTCTTTTTTATATCATGGTTGATGATACATCATACTTGGGTGTGTAAGACATACACCATGCTATTTATTATGTTGGGTTTTAATATCTAAAGTAATTACAAAATTAGTGGAGGATTAGATAAATGCATGAAGCTTGTGGAAGCTTGTGGATGCATTGACTAATTCCACTAACTTTGTTTTTACTATGGATAATTAGTTAACCTAACCATAACACTTAGCCATGGTAATGTCTCTACAAGAGTTAGTATATGATACTCACTCACCATGGTTAGCTCACTCACTTGATCATTATCCTCATCTCTTTTCTTTTGTTCATCTTCTTCTTTCTTTAGTTCAAAAGAAAAGCAAGCTAGGGTTTGATCCAAAGTGAGAAACATTGTGAGAAATAAAAATCTAAAGAGAACCCACTTCCTATTTCTCCATCCTCTACTAGACTAGCACTTTAGTTTAGGGTGTTTGCTTCACTAATTCTCAAGTTAGTGAAGTAGAAGCTTGAGTTGGCATCCCCTCGACGTAGATCATCTTCGGCCTCGAAGACTTCAAGCAAGGACGTTCTTTCGCCTCGTGAAGCCATGCAAGAGCCCGGGAGAACCATGATCGCAGCGAAGGGACTTCAACAAGGAGCTAATGAAGTGAAGGACCGATCTACAAAGGTTGTATTTCGTATTCATTTAGTCGTAAACATAGTTTACTAGCATATGAAACCCTATTTCTCTAGCAACGATCTTGTTTAGGGTTATTCGGCACGGCTAAAATTTTAAACGGGCATGGTTGATGCTTTGTAGAACCTTATTAGAGTGCCTAGTAACCCTACAGTGGTATCAGAGACTAGCCAGAGCATTAGGCGATGTGTTAACGAAGTTAAAACTCCGAACGAACCCGAATACGTCAAAATCAACCCCTCTCTGGACATTTTTTCAAAACTGTGATTTTTCTGAATTAAAAATACTTAAAAAATTCAGCAGGGTTTTCTAAGCATTACGGTGCAAATTTGATGACGTAATCCGTACGTAACCTCGCGGAACCGCGGCCATACCCTGCTTGGGCCGCTGATCCGCGCTTGTACAGTGAGACTAGGTCATGTGTTTTGCACAGTAATACTTGTATCTGTGATTTATAATTTCTGGGTATTTTTAATCCGACTCAAGTGTTGAGTATTTTAGGGTTTATTTTGTAATCGTTGATTCGATCGGAGAATTTAATTTTGTTATGTTATTCCGGATAATTTAGAAAGTACTAAAATGTTCGAACGGATATCATTAACTCAATTTTTCCCGGCACGAAAAACATTCAAGTGTTGAATTTTTCTCGGGTTTAAATCTTTTGGAAAAACGTGCATGTGACGCGATGGACCCTCTAGAAGACAACAAACCTTAACTCGATTATGTGACCGTCTTGAACTGCCTTTTGAACCTTAGGGTTTGAGGCAGTACGGTGTGCCACATGTGAGGCGTTGGCTTGACCCTTCTACGGCTGGACCGTTGATACTGTGACGTATTCTGGAATTTTTGAACTCCGCTCAAGTGTTGAGCTATTATGGAAATCTTGAGTATTTGATTATTCGATCGGAAAGTTTAATACTGTCTATTTATCTGGAATGTGATACAATATGTGGAATTCATACAGTTAGGCATGAAATGCGAAATATGTGATATTTCGGATTTACGATGTCTAAAGAGATTGTGGATTCCAAATGTTGTAGTTTTACACTTTCTTTTCTGCGACCGTAAGTGTAATATGTGATATCGCCGGTTTCGTTGCTATATGTCAACGACAATTGGGATGCCCATATTTACTTACGTTGATGACATGTGATGTTATGTGTTGCTGGATATGTTATATTGGATCGTCGCATTCTGAATAGCCGGGGGTTTTATGTGAGATGAGGGTTTTTATTTTCATTCTTGTAAAATTAAATGTATGTAATATTCTTTTATTGGGGAACTTCCGGGATGAGGTTGATGTCACCATTTGTATATTATTTACTTTTCCGCACTAGGATAGACCCAAGGAGGAGAGCACAAGTAACCGGGTTCTAGAGTCCAGTAGGAGACCAACTCGAGGAGTCGAGTCCGGGTCTCCTAACTCTAGAATTGGCAGGGTTGCTTGCCGCTCTCTTAGGGGTCTAGGGGTGTGGGTTTGGCTATTCGTCGCGACCGTGGAATCCGTGTTTTATAGAGGCTCAAAATAAAACACGGACGTTCTAGTATATCCAATGTTTCATATGTTTCTTCTGCTGCGATATCTGTGATGTGATCATTTGATGTGCTGTGATAAATACTGTATATAGTATATATGATATATTATATAGACGTTACTTATGTTTTACACCCGCGCTAGCCCTGTCCTGCTCTGCCGTTAGTTACCTAACCTAACGGTGCACGAGAGGACATCAAGGCGAATGCGGATGGCATAAGTGTACGTCGTATTTATCTGTGATGTTTAGGTGATTTAAATGATGGGACTTCATTACTGTGATTAATGAAAGAAAAGAAATCTAAAAGATGTTGTAGAATCAAATTTTCAAAAAAAAGGGTAGCTACAGTTTTGCTTTGCATAGCGATATATATGATATATCCTGCACCTTATTCGATGAGGAAAGAGCCAAGATCCCTTCACCGAGAGTGACCTCTTTAGCAAAACTGGCAGATGCTACAACACTCGGTTTGACTTTTGACTGCTTTTGGAGTTTTGCTTTGCATAGCGATATATATGATATATCCTGCACCTTATTCGATGAGGAAAGAGCCGAGATCCCTTCACCGGGAGTGACCTCTTTAGCAAAACTAATGAAAGCCTCAAAATCACTCCATTTCAAAATTTCACTTGATTCTACAATGATATCAAGTTCATTACACAATAGGTTTTCAGAAAAACCTGTCGTAGCCCTCCGTCATTTCAGATAAGAACTGTTTAGTATTCGTGCTGCGTTTGTTGGCCTTTGTCAAGGCGTAGTGTGCGGTAGCTGAATAGTGCTTATCTGCTTATGCATATGATGCAGATTGTTTTGGGGTAGTCGTACGACCTTGTTGGCCTTTGTCAAGGGTCGTACGGGTGGGTTTGATTCAATCAAGAAATGACGGGTTGAACTTGACTAGCATCCTATGATTTGTTAGCCTTTGTCAAGGTCATAGGGGTTAGGGGCAAAATATTATCGGGAATTTCAAGTGTTGAGATTTGCAATGAGATTGCATACCTTCTATGAGATAGTTGGATCCCGATACCCACTACGAGTAATTGTTACTCCTGGGAGAGTTTTACACAGCACAATTAGCCGATCAAGTAGGTGTCTAGAAAGGTGTCAACGGGGTTACGCCTCTGGGAAAACGAGGTTTACTTTAATTAGGTCCGTGCGAAAGCACGGGGAACCTCCCTCAAAGTACCGACACTGGCCTGGCTGAAAGATTAGCGAAGTTGTAGGGTGTAATTAATCCCGGCTAGTCTTTCCTTTTAGGGTTTGAAGGAAGATTTGATAAAAACAGTGGGAGCCATCCTGATTAGATAAAATAATAACCAATCTGATCTTGCAAGAGCATATGCTAAAGTGTTTTATTCTCTCTCTCTCCAGGTAGCTACCATATCATGCCTTAATAAAGATAATAATATGGATGTATTGACCGAACCCGCATGTTATACTGTGCTGGGGAACGTTGGTCCCATTCTTTCTTATAAGAGTTATAGGACTGAACAAGATATAGGGGAATACCAGGATTCCCATGCCACCCGTGTGAAGAAAGTACATGTTGATGCATTTTCTTCGGGTGTGTTCGTTATGGAGAACTGTTTCTCCATTTGCTCTACGTCCTGAGTATTAGATACCGGGTCAGGATCCCATATATGTAATCAGTTACATAGGCTTAGGAAAGGTAGAGAACTTGGAGAAGGTGATGAAGACATAAGGGTTGGAAATGGTGCAATTGTTGCAGCTAAAACTGTCGGGGAATATCACCTTGTATTGCCAACTGGTAATACATTGGTTCTGAACGAATGCTATTACATGCCGAACCTGATATGCAACATTATATCGGTTTCTTTACTAAGTAAAGAGGGATATAATTTTGTATTACAGGATAATGTTATGAACATTTTTCTTAACCAGAAGTTGGTCGGATCAGGCACGTTGTGCAATGGCATTTATGTTCTAAATCAATCAACAGTTCTGAGCATAACAAACACACACAAGAGGAAGAGTTCAGAACTGAACGAATCCTTCTTGTGGCATTGTAGACTGGGTCACATCAATGTGACACGACTAGCTAAGTTGCATAAGGATGGATATTTAAATCCGTTTGAATTTTCATCTTATGATACTTGCCAGTCATGTTTCAAAGGAAAGATGACCAAAGCTTCGTTTACGGGACACGGAGAGAGAGTTACGGAATTCTTGGGACTGGTACATAGTGATGTATGCGGTCCCATGTCTACACATGCCAGGGATGGTTCTTCGTACTTCATTACATTCACTGACGATCTCTCTAGATTCGGGTATGTGTTTCTGATGAAACACAAATCAGAAGCTTTTGAGAAATTTAGAGAATATAAACAAGAAGTCAAGAACCAAACCGGGAAAAGTATTAAAATCCTGCGATCTGATCGAGGAGGTGAATACTTGAGCAATGAATTCCTGGACTTCCTAAAAGAGAATGGGATTCTTTCTCAGCTAACTCCTCCATATACACCACAACACAACGGTGTATCGGAACGGAGGAACCGCACCCTATTAGATATGGTGCGCTCTATGATGAGCACAGCTGAGTTACCTATTTCCTTTTGGGGGTATGCGCTGGAGACAGCAGCATACTTATTGAATCAAGTTCCATCTAAATCTGTACCTACCACACTATATGAGATATGGAGTGGGAAGAGACCATGTCTTAAACGAGTTAAGATATGGGGTTGTCCGGCCTATGTCAAAAGACAAAATCCGGACAAACTCGAGGCACGGTCAGTTTTATGTAAGTTTGTGGGATATCCCAAACATTCACATGGATATCTTTTCTACCATAGCGAGGAACAAAAGGTGTTAGTTTCTCGACATGCCACCTTTTTAGAAAAGGAATTTCTTGCAAAAGAAATTAGTGGCAGTGAGGTAGAACTGGAAGAAATTCTGGCTACACAAACTCAAACTGAAGATTTAGTGGAACCAGAGGATTCGGAAGTTCCCAACGAACCTCAGCCTCTCCGCCGATCTAGTATGGTTCCTCACCCACCTGAGAGATACTACGGTTTTCTCATGGATGGTGGAAGTGAGGATTGCATCATGGTTGATGATGACCCAACTAGTTTCGAGCAGGCCATCACGAGTGGGGACTCAGTGAAATGGCTGGATGCAATGCGGTCCGAGATGGAATCCATGTACACCAACAAAGTATGGACTTTGGAATTTGCTCCTGAAGGGGTAAAACCCATTGGGAGCAAGTGGATCTTCAAGAAAAAACTTGGTGTAGATGGGAAAGTGGAGACTTTCAAAGCTAGACTTGTTGCAAAGGGTTTTCGTCAAAGACCAGGTGTGGACTATGACGAAACCTTTTCTCCAGTGGTTATGCTTAAATCCATCCGGATCATGCTTGCCATCGCTGCATATCATGACTACGAAATCTGGCAAATGGATGTTAAGACCGCCTTTCTAAACGGTGATTTAGAAGAGTGCGTGTACATGACTCAGCCAGAGGGCTTCGTAGATAGTGGGAGCACCGGGAAGGTGTGCAAGCTGCTTAAATCCATTTATGGATTAAAGCAAGCATCACGGAGTTGGAACATCTGCTTTGACGTCGTTATCAAAGAGTTTGATTTCGTCAAAAACGTAGATGAACCTTATATCTACAAGAAGATGGCAGAGAGTAAGGTTGTCTTCCTTGTATTGTACGTGGACGACATACTCTTGATAGGAAATGATATTCCTATGCTGCAATCAGTCAAACTCTTCTTATCACAAAGATTCTCAATGAAAGATCTTGGTGATGCCTCCTGCATATTGGGAATTATGATCTATAGAGATAGATCTAAAAGGATATTGGGATTGTCCCAATCCAGGTACATTGACACCATACTAAAGAGGTTTAGTATGGAAGAGTCCAAACTTGGGTTTTTACCCACGATCTCAGGGCTCACTCTTTCCAAAGAGATGTCTCCCAAGACTGATTTGGAGAGAGCTCGCATGCAAGGGATACCCTATGCTTCGGCAGTAGGCTATATCATGTACGCGATGCTATGTACCAGATCCGATGAAGCATACTTACTAAGTGTAGTGAGTAGGTATCAAGCTGATCCTGGAGAGAGTCACTGGACAGCTGTGAAGAGCATTCTCAAGTACTTACGAAGGACTAAGGAGATGCTCTTGGTGTATGGTAATAGAGAACTCCAAGTGGAGTCCTTTACCGATTCGAGCTTCCAAAGTGATAAGGATGACTCTAAGTTGCACTCGGGATTTGTCTTTACCCTTTACGGAGGGGCGGTTAGCTGGAAGAGTTCCAAGCAGGAAACCGTGGCAGACTCGACGATGGAGGCTGAATACATCGCTGCCAACGATGCTGCCAAAGAGGCTGTCTGGATCAAGAAGTTCATTACTGAACTTGGAGTGGTTCCATCCATTGAGAATCCAATACCTTTGTATTGCGATAACAATGGAGCGGTGGCTTTGACCAAGGAACCCAGGTCCCATCAGCGATCCAGGCATATTCTGAGGCGGTATCACCTGATCCGGGAGATAGTTGATCGCCGGGAGATCGAGGTCAGGAGGGTTGACAAAAAGAACAACACAGAGGATCCACTCACGAAGGCCATTCCCCAGATACAGTTTGAGAGACTCTTCGGGATGCTCGGTATGCGATACTACAACAGCTGGCCCTAGTGCAAGTAGGAGATTGTTAGTTGTATGTATGCCTCCCTTCCCTATTGGCACGTTCAACAACGAAAGATTCTAGTGATTGGTCAATGACATGCGAGTTACATGATTGATCTGCAAGGGAGAATCCATGCCCCGAAACCTAGCTCAGATCTTTCACCCGAAGATGTATGATTCAACAAGTCAACTACGGTTTCCGAGTCGGAAAGCGCGGATGTCCTCTCTCTGTTGTCTCTTGTCCGGTGAGCCCGAAAGTCAAAAGACCTCTAGCTCATAGTTCGATTGGACATGTGATCATCACTACAGTAGGCTTTTTTTTTCAGACCCCCCGTGAGTTTGCTTCTTTCATCCAAGAGCGCGCTAATCCGAGCCGACTAGCATCCCTTTCCACTGCGCATTTTTCGAACAAAGAAGACGACTATAGGATCGAATTCGCCTATCCCGTCACTTCCAGGTAAGGTAACCCGGCGAGGGGCTTCAGCGGCCAGTCTTTCCCTCGAGATGATGTATATTATATTGGATGCTTGGACATATATAGAGAGGACTTTCTTGCTCGATATGATAGTATGCTATCTGGTTGCTCTTTATCTTAACATGTATACTTGTCTCTTGATACTGTCTTATAGCTACATGTTGATAAAGCCCTTAGGATGTGTACTTGACTACCTGGACTGTGATGCAGATCATACTAGTGGGGCCATGGTAGTCCATAAGTACATCCTTCAATGTTCCTAGTCGTGGGTGTATCGAGACAGAGCATCGATATACCAGAGTAGACTAGCGTACCATATCCATTGGTGTTTGACATCAGAGATGGTATACGGGTGCTCAGTGGAGACTGGGTACACTGGATGGACTCGCCGAGAACTCCCAGATGGTATTATACCTCACGTCAGATGGCAGTTCTCTGGTGACACTTGTGCAGGTTAGTCTGTAGACCCGAGATCGTCATAGAGTCTTATGTGATTCCCACTGTGCTTTGATTTCCACCTTACCACGTCCATGAGGGCGTGCAAAAACGGTGGTTTTTGGGTACAGTCCCGAGTCACATGGAGGCAATGAGCGATAGGAGGGGTTTCGTCTCTCCCGGTATTGGGGGTTGATGTTGCGCTGTGCTCGATTGGCCGTAACAGGAAAGTCCCTGGCCAGGGAAGATTTAGAGATTTACTGGTAAGTGTTACCAGTAGTTTCTCGACCCGTTATGAGCCTCACATCGGCATGACTTATCGGTTGTTAGGGTCTGACGTTTACCACCCCTAGACTTGATATGCGACATATCAGACGAGGAGACCGGACTGTACGGAAAGTGTTACCGGCAGGCTTTTACAGGAGTTAGAGCGGGCTTGCTTGCTGATCTTCTGATCGTTCAATACCCGGGTAGCCGTTACGTCCAGCTAGTACCGCTGACGGCTTGTGGGTGCTTGATGTGATCATCACCTACTGCCGGTGTATTGACGAGTCTTTAGAGTCCTACATAGAGGTTTTACTGGCTCAGGCAAAACGAAATAGGAGCGCATATGTGATATGTGCGGGACCGAGAATAATGCGTGTATGTGATACCGTATTCTATTCTCGCGACTTTTTGTATCAGTCGGTTATATATGATATAGCCGGGTTATCGAATCAAGTGTTGATTCGATAAGTCGATACAATGTTTGTTAGTCGGTTATATGAGATATGACCGGAATATTAAGTCAAGTGTTGATTTAATAATTTAGTGTATAATTGTATATTAGATATGCTAATTTACATTAACTAACACTTGTTCACTTAGGGTTTTTTCTCACATGTACACAACTTTAATATATATGTGATATATATTAAAATGTGTTTTCTTTTTTGTATCATGGTTGATGATACATCATACTTGGGTGTGTAAGACATACACCATGCTATTTATTATGTTGGGTTTTAATATCGAAAGTAATTACAAAATTAGTGGATGATTAGATAAATGCATGAAGCTTGTGGAAGCTTGTGGATGCATTGACTAATTCCACTAACTTTGTTTTTACTATGGATAATTAGTTAACCTAACCATAACACTTAGCCATGGTAATGTCTCTACAAGAGTTAGTATATGATACTCACTCACCATGGTTAGCTCACTCACTTGATCATTATCCTCATCTCTTTTCTTTTGTTCATCTTCTTCTTTCTTTAGTTCAAAAGAAAAGCAAGCTAGGGTTTGATCCAAAGTGAGAAACATTGTGAGAAATAAAAATCTAAAGAGAACCCACTTCCTATTTCTCCATCCTCTACTAGACTAGCACTTTAGTTTAGGGTGTTTGCTTCACTAATTCTCAAGTTAGTGAAGTAGAAGCTTGAGTTGGCATCCCCTCGACGTAGATCATCTTCGGCCTCGAAGACTTCAAGTAAGGACGTTCTTTCGCCTCGTGAAGCCATGCAAGAGCCCGGGAGAACCACGATCGCAGCGAAGGGAATTCAACAAGGAGCTAATGAAGTGAAGGACCGATCTACAAAGGTTGTATTTCGTATTCACTTAGTCGTAAACATAATTTACTAGCATATGAAACCCTAATTCTCTAGCAACGATCTTGTTTAGGGTTATTCGGCACGGCTAAAATTTTAAACGGGCATGGTTGATGCGTTGTAGAACCTTATTAGAGTGCCTAGTAACCCTACAGTGGTATCAGAGACTAGCCAGAGCATTAGGCGATGTGTTAACGAAGTTAAAACTCTGAACGAACCCGAATACGTCAAAATCAACCCCTCTCTGGACATTTTTTCAAAACTGTGATTTTTCTGAATTAAAAATACCTACAAAATTTAGCAGGGTTTTCTAAGCATTACGGTGCAAATTTGATGACGTAATCCGTACGTAACCCCGCGGAACCGCGGCCATACCCTGCTTGGGCCGCGGATCCGCGCCCGTACAGTGAGACTAGGTCATGTGTTTTGCACAGTAATACTTGTATCTGTGATTTATAATTTCTGGGTATTTTTAATCTGACTCAAGTGTTGAGTATTTTGGGGTTTATTTTGTAATCGTCGATTCGATCGGAGAATTTAATTTTGTTATGTTATTCCGGATAATTTAGAAAGTACCAAAATGTTCGAACGGATATCATTAACTCAATTTTTCCCGGCACGAAAAACATTCTGTGACCGTAAGTGTAATATGTGATATCGCCGGTTTCGTTGCTATATGTCAACGACAATTGGGATGCGCATATTTACTTACGTTGATGACATGTGATGTTATGTGTTGCTGGATATGTTATATTGGATCGTCGTGTTCGAATAGTCGGGGTTTTTTATGTGAGATGAGTGCTTTTTCATTTTCATTCATGTAAAAACTTGTATGTAATATTCTTTTATTGGGGCACTTCCAGGTTGCGAATGATGTCACCATTTGTATATTATTTACTTTTCTGCACTAGGATAGACCCAAGGAGGAGGGCACAAGTAACCGGGTTCTAGGGTCCAGTGGGAGACCAACTCGAGGAGTCGAGTCCGGGTCTCCTAACCCTAGAATTGGTAGGGTTGCTTTCCGCTCTCGTAGGGGTCTAGGGGGTGTGGGATTGGCTATTCATCACGATCGTGGAATCCGTGTTTTATACTGGCTCATATTAAAAATACGGACGTCCTAGTATATCCAATATTTCATATGATATTTTCTGCTGCGTTATCTGTGATGTGATCATGTGATTTGTTCAGATAGATATGGTATATAGTATATATGATATATTATATAGACGTTGCTTATGTTTTACACCCGCGCTAGCCCTGCCTCGTTCTGGCGTTAGTTACCTAACCCAACGGTGCAGACGGGACATCGAGGCGAATGCGGATGGCATAAGCGTACGTTATATTTATCTGTGATGATTAGGTAGACTTAAATGATGGGATATTCATTAATGAGATTAATGAAAGAAAATAAACCTAATTGATGTTGTGGAATCGAATTTCAAAATAAAAACAGGTAGCTACAGTTCTTGCTTTGCATCGCGGTGTTCATTGTAGAACATCCTGCACCTTATTCGATGAGGAAAGGACCGAGATCCCTTCACCGGGAGTGACTCCTTTAGCAATAACTGGTAGATGCTACACACTCGGTTTGTCTTTTGATTGCTTCTATAGTTTCTGTTTTGCACAGTGATATATATGATATATCCCGCACCTCATTTGACGAGGAAAGGGCCGACGATCCCTTCACCGGGAGTGACCCCTTTAGCAAAACTAGAAAAGCTTCAAAAACATTCCATTTAAAAACCATTTGATTCCGCAACGAGATCAAGTTCAAAGCGTTAAAGGTTTTATTAAAAACTATCCGCAACCCTCCGTCATTTTAGGAAGTAGAGTACTTAGTATTCGTGCTGTGTTTGTTGACCTTAGTTAAGGCACAGTGTACGGTAGCTAAGTGATGTCTTCCTACACCGCATATGATGCGATTAGTTAGGACAGTCGCGTGACTTTGTTGATCTTAGTTAAGGGTCATGTGGGTGGGTCTAATTAATCACTAAATGACGGGTAGAACTTGACTAGTGCTTATGATTTGTTGACCATAGTTAAGGTCATAAGTGATAGGGGTAAAAACCTTTATCGGGAGTTTCAAGTGTTGAAATTTGCAATGAGATTGCATACCTTCTATGTGATAGTTGGATCCCGATACATACTGTGAGTAATTGTTACTCCTGGGAGAGTTTTGCACTTTGCAATTAGCCGATCAAGTAGGTGTCTAGAAAGGTGTCAACGGGGTTACGCCTCTGGGAAAACGAGGTTTACTGTAATTAGGTCCGTGCGAAAGCACGGGGAACCTCCCTCAAAATACCGACACTGGCCTGGCTGAAAGATTGGCGAACTTGTAGAGTGTGATTAATCCCGGCTAGTCTTTCCTTTTAGGGTTTGAAGGGAGATTTGATAAAAACAGTGGGAGCCATCCTGATTAGATAAAATATATAACCAATCTGATCTTGCAAGAGCGCACGCAGAGTGTTTTCTTCTCTCTCTCTCCAGGTAGCGACCATATCACGCCTTAATCAAGATAATAATATGGATATATTGACCGAACCCGCTTGTTATACTGAGCTGGGGAACGTTGGTCCCGCTTCAACTTATAATTGTTATAAGACAGAGCAGGAAATAGGGGAATACCAGAATTCCTATGCCGCCCAAACGAAGAAAGTGCATGAGATGCATCTCCTTCGGGTGTGTTCATTATAAAGAACTGTTTCTCAGTATCCTCTGAATCCTGGGTATTTGATATCGGATCAGGATCCCAGATATGTAATCTGTTACATAGGGCTACAAAAAAGGTAGAAAACTGAGAACGGGTGATAAGTTTCATGAGACAGAAAACGGGGCAAGTGTTGCAGCCAAGTCTGTTGGTCACTGTCGCCCTGTATTACCAATACATTGATTCTGAACAAATGCTATTAGATACCGAACCTGATATACAAAATCATATCAATCTCTTTATTTATTAAAGAAATGATAAAATTTTGTATGATGGATAATGTTTTGAACATTTCTTATATCAAAAGTTGATCGGTTCAGGCGCGTTATCTAAAAGCATTGATGTTCTAAATCAAACTACAGTTCCTAGTATACAGAACACACACAAGAGGAAGAGTTCAGAAATGAACGGATTCTTCTTGAGGCATTGTAGACTAGGTCACATCAATGCGACCCGACTGGCTGAAGTTACATTTTAGATACATATTTGAATCAGTTTGAATTTACATCTTATGAAACTTGCCAGTCATGTCACAAAGATTAGATGACCATAGCTCTGTTTATTGGAAACAGAGAAAGAGTTAGTAAACTCTTGGGACTGATACATGATGATGTATGTAAGGTCTCCTGTCTACATGTGCCAGGACCGGTTCTTTATACTTCATTACGTTCTCTGATGATCTCTCAAGATTCAGACATATGTTCCTGTTGAAACATAGGCCCGAAGCTTTTGAGATATTCACAGAATCGAGGTGGTCTCATCAAGGACACTGGTTTCCTTGAGTTGAAGAGGTTGCCAAGGACATTGATTTCCCTGGGGTTGAGACAAGTCGAGGTATTCCTGCAAAGACGCTGATTTTCCTGCGGGTCGACGCGAATCGAGGTGCTCTCATCAAGGACACTGGTTTCCCTGAATCGAGGAGGTTGCCAAGTACACGGATTTCCCTGGGGTTGAGATGATCTCTGGTGGTCTTTCAGGTTTTATATGAGTTACCATCAAGACCCTGAAGCTAGGAATTTGGCCTTCGCTTCGCTTGCTGTGGTGTGTCCGAATCCTGTTGGAGGAGGGACGCTGTAGTGACATTTCGTCTGTTGTGTAGAGATGAACGTCGAAGTGGTGATCACTCTACGCTGGGGTGAGATGATCTCCGGTGGTCTTTCAGGCCCTCTATAAGTTGCCGTCAAGACTTGGCTCCGTTTTCTGATGGAGCATGGGGAGGGAAGATATGTTTCCTTCTTTGTTTGCGCTCCTGGATTGTATACAGGGATTGCTGTGACATCGCCTGTAGGGCAAAAGTTTCATCATATTTTTTTTATTGTTTTATTTCCGCGATGCTCTATCATTTCAGCTTTTATATCATGAAGGTCGCGATTGCCCAATCATTTCGGCTATTTATTTTATTTTTACTCGCTGTTTTTTTATTGCGAGTTACCCAATCATTTCGGCTATTTGTTTGCATATATTTTTACTTGCTGATTTTGTTGCAAGTTGCCCCATCATTTCGGCTATTTCTTATGCATGTGTGGCTTGCTACCTTTTCGCCACAAGCTTGGGATTAGACACCGATTTCGGCATCAGCACCGCTACAACTGGGATATTTCCAGGAGCGAATCATCATTTGCCTCTGTCGATGTGGAACAAAAGTGGCTCAGTAAACAGGATTAGGATCCTGTTGACTAAGGCTTTTGACTTCATGAGCCGTAAGGGTCTCACAAAGGTATTTCTCCCTACAAGTCGTGAGGATCTCGTAGGTGTGTTTTCTCCTTAGGAATCGTGAGGATTCCTAGGTGCATGTTCCTCTGTAAGTCGTAAGGATCTTACAAAAGGGTTTTCTCCTTATAAGTCGAGAGGACTTATAAGGGTTGTTCACCGTACGAACATATCCCTAGTCACGGATGGGACTCGGTTAGGGAAATGTTTATTCGCGCCCGTGGATTGTATACAAGGGTCAGTATTGAACCACTTGTAGGGCAGTATCGAAGGTTGTGGGGGTTGCTTAAGCACATGTTTAGGTATCTGTAACTTAAGACTTTCAAATCTTATGAGCCGTGAGGGTCCCATAAGAGAGTTCTCCTTATGAGTCGTGAGGATCTCGCAAGTGTATTTTCTCCTTAGGAATCGTGGGGATCCCAAAGTGTGTTGCTCCCTTGTGAGTCGTAAGGATCTCACGTGGGTGGTTTCTCCTTACAAGGTCGAGAGGACCCTGCAAGTGTCCTTTAACGAGGTTGCGCCCTTTCGGGTTTTCACAAACACTCGCCGGTAGTCCTGCAGTTTTTACTCACGGAGCCCTTTCGGGTTTTCATCCGTGCCCATTTTGCTTATGGACATACTGTTAGTTATATGTATGCCCTAGAGGCCATTACTGTACATTGGATGTATATTGTAGTGGATGCTGGGACATATATAGGGAGGACTTTCTTGCTCGACATGATAGTATGCTATCTGGTTGATCTTTACCTTAACGTGTACACTAATTGTCTCTCTGTTACATGTTGGTAAAGCCCTTAGGATCTGTACTTGACTACCTGGACTATGATGCGGATCATACTAGTGGGGACATGGTAGTCCATAAGTACATCCTTCAAAGTCCCTAGTCGTGGGTGTATCGAGACGGGGCATCGATATACCAGAGTAGACTAGCGTGTACCTTCTCGACCCATACAGATGGGCGATGGATGATCCCATATCCATCGGTGTTTGACATCAGAGATGATATACGGGTGCTCAGTAGAGACTGGGTACACTGGACGGACTCGCCGAGAACTCCCAGATGGTATTATACCTTACGTCAGATGGCAGTTCTCTGGTGACACTGGTACAGAGTAGTCTGTTGACCCGAGATCGTCATAGAGTCTTGTGTGGTTCCCACTGTGCTTTGATTTCCATCTTACCACGTCCAAGAGGGCGTGCAAAACGGTGGTTTTTGGGTACAGTCCCGAGTCACATGGAGGCAATGAGCGATAGGAGGGAATTCGTCTCTCCCGGTATAGGGAGTTGATGTTGTGCTGTGTTCGATTGGCTATAACAGGAAATCCCTGGCCAGGGTTGCTGAGATTTACTGGTAAGTGTTACCTGTAGTTTCTCGAATAGTTATAGACCTCATATCGACACGACTTATCAAGCTATTGGCGTCTGACGTTTTACCACCCCTAGGCGAGATATGCGACATATCAGACGATCAGACCGGACTGTACGGTAGTGTTACTGGTTGGATTCACTGGAGTGTGAGCGGGCTTGCTCGTCGATCTTCAGATCGCTTAATACCCGGGTGGCCGTTACGTTTAGCAGACCGCTTGCGGCTTGTGGGTGCTTGATATGATCATCATCTGCTGCCGGCGTATTGACGAGTCTTTAGAGTCCTACACAGAGGTTTCCTGGTTGAAGCGAAACGAAATAGGAGCGCATATGAGATATGTGCGGGACCGAGAATAATACGAGTATGTGATACTGTATTCGATTCTCGCGATGTGACATTGATCGGTTATATGCGATATAGCCGGGTTATCGGATCAAGTGTTGATTCGATAAAATGTTACTAATGATACCAGTCGGTTGTGTGCGTCATGACCGGATCGTTAAATCAAGTGTTGATTTAATGATTTAATGCATAATTATATATTTGATATATTACTTTGCATTAACTAGTATCGGTTCACTTTAAATGGATTTTCTCGCTCGGTTGTGCGCATTGCATATGCGATATGATTTTGTGCACTTGTTTGTATCATATTTGATGATACATGCAAATTAGGGTTTGTGTAAAGAATTAAACCTTGGTTAAAGAAATTGTTAGGGTTTTTATTTGATTATTCATTTATTCATTTGTTTTTATTTTTGGAAAATAAATTGCATAAAATAGAATGGTGGCTTTCTTTTGTTTTCTTTCATGAAGCTTCATGAACTTTTGACTTAGTCACCATTTTGTCTCATGCTTAACCCTAACCAATTCAATTAACTCAAGTTAATTCTCTACACCTAACCATGGTGAGAATTATGATAAGAATGGATTTTTATTTATTCTTTAATGCTTATCAAAAACTTATCATATTCTACTTCATCTTCTTCTTCACTTCAACACAAGAAGATAACCTAGTTCATCAATGGTGATTGATGATAAAGAGTGAGAAATCCAATTCTAAATTGAACCCACTTCCTATTTCTTCATCCTCCACCTCTTGCCAAGTAGTAGAGTGTGTTTCCTTCACAAGTTATCATGGCTTGGTGAAGGTGGAGCTTGATCTAGCGATGCCTCGACGTAGATCATCTTCGGCACGAAGCCGACGACCTTGCCCGCTCGTTCTCCGATGAAGCCGACGCTAGAGCCCGGATTTGATTTGGACAGCGGAGAGGACCTCATCTCGGAGCCGTGGAGGTGGAGGACCAGATCTACAAAGGTTGTATTTCCGTTTCCCATTAGTTAATTGTTAACTAGTTTACTTTTCGCCTAGAAATCTAGCCAACGATCCGTTCTAGGGTTTCTCGGCACCTAGAATTTTTGAAATTGGCATGGTTGATGCCTTGGGAGACCTCATTAGGGTGCCTAGGAACCCTACAGTGGTATCAGAGCCTAGCTAGAGCCTTAGGCGAAGTCTAGACGGAATTTGAAACCCGATCGAACCGAAAAACCAACCCGGAAAATGCTCTCTGTACTTTTTCTAAAAACGTGGATTTTTCCAAATTAAAAATTACTAAAAAATTCAGCAGAGAAATATAAGAATTACGGTGCACAAAGTTTCTGGTGAACAGCGATTTGTGCGGCGGAACCGCGGCGGAAGCCTGGCTTCTGCGGCGGTTCCGCGGCCTTATGGTGACGTCAGCCCTAGGTTTTTGCACAGTAATTCCTGATAAATTCTGCTGAGTTTTCTGGGAATTTTAAATATTTTTTCTAGAGTTGAATTTTCTGGGATTGATTTGGGGATTCGGTGTTTCGATCGGAGTATCAAATTTTGTCTGTGTGGCTTTCCGGATAATTTTTAGAATATGTTAAAAGGTTCGACCGGATATAAATACCCAATTTTTCCCCTGTCGGGAAATTTCCAAGTGTTGGATTTTTCCGTAGTTTAACGACGTTCTAAGTAGTGCAAGTAACGCGATGGTCCCTCTAGAAGACAACAAACCTTAACTCGATTATGTGACCGTCTTGAACTGCCCTTTGAACCTTCGGGTTTGGGGCAGTACGGCGTGCCACATGTGAGGCGTTGGCTTGACCCTTCTACGGCTGGACCGTTGGTACTGAGGCACGAACGGAATGTTGTTAGACTTATTTCATGTGTTGAGCTGTATCGGGAAAACTTGGGTGTTTGACTGTTCGATCGAAAAGTTTAACATTTTCTATTTATCTGGAATGGGATACAATAATTGGAATTCACAAAAGTTATGTGATAACTGAATGAATGTTATAAACGTAGCAGTTTAGTCTCACTTGATCGGTTGCCACGGAATTTTGATGTGATCAAAAGTCCGTCGCAATCACGTAGTGTACGCGGATACTTGCCGGGTAAACTTAATAGACAGCCTCACCCCATAGCCCCGACCAAGTGACTGTAGGAGAACCCCGTCGCCGAAAGCATCCGTCCGGGTGCTCGCGGCAGCGGTGTTCCGCCTTGGTGCACTTCGTCGACGGTATCAGGGGGTGCGGCCGCCTACTGAAGTTTGCGACGAGCATTCGATCAGTTTTTCGGGAATCTTGTTGAATTGCCTGACTTAATATTGAAAAGTGTTTTCGATTTTGAGACTAAAATGTGGGGTTTATAATTGTTAGGCATGCGATGTCTAAGTAATTCATTTGGTCAGGCATGCGATGTCTGAGGTGGTTGCGGATTCCAACTGTTGTAGTTTTACACTTTCTTTTCTGTGACCGTAAGTGTAATATGTGATATCGCCGGTTTCGTTGCTATATGTCAACGACAATTGGGATGCGCATATTTACTTACGTTGATGACATGTGATGTTATGTGTTGCTGGATATGTTATATTGGATCGTCGTGTTTGAATAGCCGGGGTTTTTTATGTGAGATGAGTGTTTTTCATTTTCATTCATGTAAAAACTTGTATGTAATATTCTTTTATTGGGGCACTTCCAGGTTGCGGAAGATGTCACTGTTTGTATATTATTTACTTTTCCGCACTAGGATAGACCCAAGGAGGAGGGCACAAGTAACCGGGTTCTGGAGTCCAGTGGGAGACCAACTCGAGGAGTCGAGTCCGGGTCTCCTAACTCTAGAATTGGTAGGGTTGCTTGCCGCTCTCGTAGGGGTCTAAGGGTGTGGGATTGGCTATTCATCACGACCGTGGAATCCGTGTTTTATACTGGCTCGTATTAAAAACACGGACGTCCTAGTATATCCAATATTTCATATGTTTCTTCTGCTGCGATATCTGTGATGTGATCATGTGATATTCTGTGATAGATACAGTATATAGTATATATGATATATTATATAGGCGTTACTTATGTTTTACACCCGCGCTAGCCCTGCCCCGCTCTGCCGTTAGTTACCTAACCTAACGGTGCACGAGGGGACATCGAGGCGAATGCGGATGGCATAAGTGTACGTTGTATTTATCTGTGATGTTTAGGTACTGAAATGATGAGACTTCATTAATGTGATTAATGAAAGTAAAAAGAAACCTAAGATGTTGTAGAATCGAATTTCAAAATAAAACACGTAGCTACAGTTCTTGCTTTGCATAGCGGTATATGTGATATATCCTGCACCTTATTCGATGAGGAAAGGACCGAGATCCCTTCACCGGGAGTGACTCCTTTAGCAATAACTGGCAGATGCTACACACTCGGTTTGTCTTTTGATTGCTTTTAAGAGTTTTTGCTTTGCACAGTGATATATATGATATATCCTGCACCTCATTCGATGAGGAAAGGACCGACGATCCCTTCACCGGGAGTGACTCCTTTAGCAAAACTAGAAAAGCCTCAAAAACACTCCATTTTCAAAAATCATTTGATTCTACAACGATATCAAGTTCATTACACAATAGGTTTTCAGAAAAACCTGTCGTAGCCCTC
Organism: Agapanthus africanus; assembly: GCA_030015575.1. Classification (NCBI taxonomy): domain Eukaryota; kingdom Viridiplantae; phylum Streptophyta; class Magnoliopsida; order Asparagales; family Amaryllidaceae; genus Agapanthus; species Agapanthus africanus. Next base: position 746,340,218 of record CM057341.1, on the reverse strand, counting down.
CGTCATTTCAGATAAGTACTAGTTAGTATTCGTGCTACGTTTGTTGACTATGTTAAGGCGTAGTGTGCGGTAGCTAATTAGTGCTTATCTGCATAAGCATATGATGCGATTGGATTAGGGTAGTCGTGTGACTTTGTTGACTATGTTAAGGGTCGTGCGGGTGGGTTTAATTCAATCGGGAAATGACGGGTTGAACTTGACTAGCACTTATGATTTGTTGACTATGTTAAGGTCATATAGCTGCTAGGGGCAAAATATTATCGGGAATTTCAAGTGTTGAAATTTGCAATGAGATTGCATACCTTCTATGAGATAGTTGGATCCCGATACCCGCTGCGAGTAAGAGTTACTCCTGGGTGGGAGAGTTTTACACATTACAATTAGCCGATCAAGTAGGTGTCTAGAAAGGTGTCAAAGGGGTTACGCCTCTGGGAAAACGAGGTTTACATTAATTAGGTTCGTGCGAAAGCACGGGGGACCTCCCTCAAAGTACCGACACTGGCCTGGCTGAAAGATTGGCGAACTTGTAGTGTGTAATTAATCCCGGCTAGTCTTTCCTTTTAGGGTTTGAAGGAAGATTTGATAAAAAGCAGTGGGAGCCATCCTGATTAGATAAAATAATAACCAATCTATTCTTGACAGAGCGCACGCTGAGTGTTTTCTTCTCTCTCTCTCCAGGTAGCGACCATATCACGCCTTAATCAAGATAATGATACGGAATATTGACCGAACCCGCTTGTTATACTGAGCTGGGGAACGTTGGTCCCGCTCCACCTTATAATTGTTATAAGACAGAGCAGGAAATTGGGGATTACCAGAATTCCCGTGCCGCCCAAACGAAGAGAGTGCATGCTGATGCATCATCTTCGGGTGTGTTCATTATACAGAACTGTTTCTCAGTATCCTTTACGTCCTGGGTATGTGATACCAGATCAGGATCCCAGATATGTAATCTGTTACATAGGGCTACAGAAAGGTAGAGAATTGAGAACGGGTGATAAGTTTCATGAGGCAGAAAACGGGGCAAGAGTTGCAGCCAGGTCTGTTGGTCATTGTCACCCTGTATTACCAATACATTGATTCTGAACGAATGTTATTAGATACCGAACCTGATATACAAAATCATATCTATCTCTTTATTAGTAAAGAAATGATAAAATTTTGTATAGTTGGATAATGTTTTGAACATTTCCTATATCAAAAGTTGATCGGTTCAGGCACGTTATCTAAAAGCATTGATGTTCTAAATCAAACTACAGTTCTTAGTATACAGAACACACACAAGAGGAAGAGTTCAGAGCTGAACGAATTCTTCTTGAGGTATTGTAGACTAGGTCAGATCAATGTGACCCGACTAGCTAGAGTTACATATAGATGCATATTTAAATCAGTTTGAATTTACATCTTGTGAAACTCGCCAGTCATGTCACAAAGATAAGATGACCATAGCTCTGTTTATTGAAAACAGAGAAAGAGTTAGTGTACTCTTGGGATGATACATGTTGATGTATGTAAGGTCCCTGTCTACATTTGCCAGGACCGGTTCTTTGTACTTCATTACATTCTCTGATGATCTCTTTAGATTCAGACATATGTTCCTGTTGAAACACAAGTCAGAACCTTTTGAGATATTCACAGAATATAAGTTAGAAGTAGAGAACCAATACGGGTATAAGTATTATGTCCTTTGATGAGATCAAGGAGGAGAATACTTGTGCACGGAAATCCTGGACTATTCTAAAGGAGAATGAGATTCTCTCTCAGCATTACTCCTCCGTATACACCATTGCACGATGGTATGTCGGGGCGGAGCAGATACACCCTATTTGATATGGTGTGCTCTATGATGAGTACTGTTGAGTTACCTTTTTCCTTTTTGGGAGTTATGCGCTTGAGAAACTGCATACCTATTGAATTAGGTTCCAATCAAATTAGTTGCCTACCATTTTATATGTGATATGGAATGGGAAGAGCCCATGTCTTAAGTTAGTTAAGATTTGGGGTTGTCCGGCCTATGTCTAAAAGCATGATCCGGACAAGCTCGAGGCAAAGTCTGTAATGTAGAACTGGAAAGGTTCTAGCTATACAAAATACAGCAGATGATTTGGTACAATCAAAGGATTCAGTAGATGCCAACGAACCTCAGCCTCTCCGCCGATCTAGTAGGGTTCCTCACCCACCTGAGAGATACTTCGGTTTCTCTATGACAGTGGGAGCGAGGATTGCATCATGAGATGATGACCCAACTAGCTTCGAGCTGGCCATCAGGAGTAAGACTCTGTTAGAATGGCTGGATGCTTAGCGATCTGAGATGGAATCCTTATACACCAACAAAGTATGGACTTTGGTTGCTATATCTGAAGGGTTAAATCCCCATCAGGAGCAAGTATATCTTGAGAAGATTACTTGGTGTACTTGGAAAAGTTGAGACTTTCAAAGCTAGACTAGTTAAAGGTTTTCGTCATCGACCAGGCGTGGATAATGATGAAACCTTTTCAATACCTATGCTTAAGTCCATCTAGATCCTCCTTGCCACGGCTACATACCATGACTACGATATCTGGTGGTTGGGTGTCATGACTGCTTTTCTAAATGATGTTTTAGAAGAGTGCGTCTATAAGTACATAGCCAGAGGGCTTCGTAGACAGTGGAAGCAGCGGAAACGTGTACAAGATGCTTTATAGGATTAAAGCAGGCATCGCGGAGTTGGAACATCTGTTTTGATGTGTTAGTCAAAAGGTTTGACATCATCAAAATGGTAGATGAACCTTGTATGAACAAAAAGGTAGTAGGGAGTATGGTGAAGATCCTCGTAGAGTACGTGGATGACATACTCTTGATAGGGAAGGAGTTTCCTATGCTACGATCGATCAATCTCCGCTTATCACAATGACTCTCCACATAGGATCAAAGTGATACCTACTAAATCCTGGATTTTTGGATCTATGAGATAGATCTAAATGGATGTTAGGCTACTCACTAGTTGTAGTGAGATGGTATCAATCGATCCTGGGAGAATCACTGGAAGTGTTCCAGGGTGATAAAGACGACTGAGTGTCAGTCACAGGCATTGTCTTTACCCTCAGTAAAGGGACGGTATGTTGGGGAGTTCCAAGCTAGATACCGTGACATACTAGACGATAAAGGCAGGATACATCGCTACTTAAGATGCTACCAAAGAGGCTGTCTGGGTGTATATTAGTTCATAAGATGAACTTTGTTCCTCCCATTGTGTGACAATGGAGTTGTGGCTTATGCCAAGGAACGCCGGTCCCATCAGTGATCCAGACATATTCTAAGGCAGTATCACTTGATCATGGAAATGGTTGATCTCCAGGGAGATCGAGGTTAGGAGAGTAGACTCAGAGGACAACACAGCGGATCCACTCACATAGGCCTGTTCCCAGAGAGAGACTTTTATGGGATGGTTGAGTATGAGATACTACAACCACTGCTACAGATGGCCCTAGTGCAAGTGGGAGATTGTTAGTTATATGTATGCCCTAGAGGCCATTACTGTACATTGGATGTATATTGTAGTGGATGCTGGGACATATATAGGGAGGACTTTCTTGCTCGACATGATAGTATGCTATCTGGTTGATCTTTACCTTAACGTGTACACTAATTGTCTCTCTGTTACATGTTGGTAAAGCCCTTAGGATCTGTACTTGACTACCTGGACTATGATACGGATCATACTAGTGGGGACATGGTAGTCCATAAGTACATCCTTCAAAGTCCCTAGTCGTGGGTGTATCGAGACGGGGCATCGATATACCAGAGTAGACTAGCGTGTACCTTCTCGACCCATACAGATGGGCGATGGATGATCCCATATCCATCGGTGTTTGACATCAGAGATGATATACGGGTGCTCAGTAGAGACTGGGTACACTGGACGGACTCGCCGAGAACTCCCAGATGGTATTATACCTCACGTCAGATGGCAGTTCTCTGGTGACACTGGTACAGAGTAGTCTGTTGACCCGAGATCGTCATAGAGTCTTGTGTGGTTCCCACTGTGCTTTGATTTCCATCTTACCACGTCCAAGAGGGCGTGCAAAACGGTGGTTTTTGGGTACAGTCCCGAGTCACATGGAGGCAATGAGCGATAGGAGGGAATTCGTCTCTCCCGGTATAGGGAGTTTATGTTGTGCTGTGTTCGATTGGCTATAACAGGAAATCCCTGGCCAGGGTTGCTGAGATTTACTGGTAAGTGTTACCAGTAGTTTCTCGAATAGTTATAGACCTCATATTGACACGACTTATCAAGCTATTGGGGTCTGACGTTTTACCACCCCTAAGCGAGATATGCGACATATCAGACGATCAGACCGGACTGTACGGTAGTGTTACTGGTTGGATTCACTGGAGTGTGAGCGGGCTTGCTCGTCGATCTTCAGATCGCTCAATACCCGGGTGGCTGTTACGTTTAGCAGACCGCTTGCGGCTTGTGGGTGGTTGATATGATCATCATCTGCTGCCGGCGTATTGACGAGTCTTTAGAGTCCTACACAGAGGTTTCCTGGTTCAAGGGAAACGAAATAGGAGCGCATATGAGATATGTGCGGGACCGAGAATAATACGAGTATGTGATACTGTATTTGATTCTCGCGATGTGACATTGATCGGTTATATGCGATATAGCCGGGTTATCGGATCAAGTGTTGATTCGATAAAATGTTACTAATGATACCAGTCGGTTATGTGCGTCATGACCCGATCGTTAAATCAAGTGTTGATTTAATGATTTAATGCATAATTATATATTTGATATATTACTTTGCATTAACTAGTATCGGTTCACTTTAAATGGATTTTCTCGCTCGGTTGTGCGCATTGCATATGCGATATGATTTTGTGCACTTGTTTGTATCATATTTGATGATACATGCAAATTAGGGTTTGTGTAAAGAATTAAACCTTGGTTAAAGAAATGGTTAGGGTTTTTATTTGATTATTCATTTATTCATTTGTTTTTATTTTTGGAAAATAAATTGCATAAAATAGAATGGTGGCTTTCTTTTGTTTTCTTTCGTGAAGCTTCATGAACTTTTGACTTAGTCACCATTTTGTCTCATGCTTAACCCTAACCAATTCAATTAACTCAAGTTAATTCTATACACCTAACCATGGTGAGAATTATGATAAGAATGGATTTTTATTTATTCTTTAATGCTTATCAAAAACTTATCATATTCTACTTCATCTTCTTCTTCACTTCAACACAAGAAGATAACCTAGTTCATCAATGGTGATTGATGATAAAGTGTCACGCCCCGCTTCCCAGAGTACGCAAGATTGGGCACGTGACATAGCCAACCATGCTACCTGTGGGTAGGATGTATCCATCCACAGTCACATTACGGTTGTAGAGATATCAAGAACAATAAAATAAACTAATCTAATACATGTCCAAATCCATAATAACAAGAATCAATAAACAGTAAGTGCGGAAGCAAATGATCCAATACAATAAATAAACAGTACGTCCCATAATGCGGGCTCACATCTGGAAATGAAATGAAAATAAATAAACTAAACCCTAAGGAACTCACCGTTCAGCCTGCTGGCTGAAGTACTCCTGCTCGGTCGTCGACAGTGGTACGGAATCTGGGCCATGCAAAACCCAGACGTCAGCGCGTCATGACATCAAGTATATAGTATAGACATGGTAATAAACAATGCAGGTATGAACATGAATAAAACAGCACCAAGAAATAGCAGAACAGGGTAGTGTGCATTGGTGACAAAACTGTCCTATCAGGTTTCTACTCTACAGTGTTTGAAATCAATTGATGAATCGTCGATGTAACTCAATAGTATCCCGTGCGTGCCCGGGACCACGGTCAAGGTCCTCGGGGCTGAATCCGAGACGTGCCGCTAAGCAGTAATAGGTAGCTGGATGGATGAGTGATGTCAGCATCATCACTCCGGGGCCGGCCAAGCCCGTAAGACTGATCAGAACATGTATCGAACTGTTGAGTTACAAGTCGGTTTCACCTTTGATTTCCCCATACCCCCAAGCTATGTATGTCAGGTCAGGTATTCAGTAGTCAAGGACTAATGCCAACACAAAATCAGGTAAAATAGGTCTGTCTGGATAGACAGCAGGAATGGTCAGGTTTGTCGGCATTAGGCATGAAATCAGGTAACAGGTCAGGTCACGTTTTAACAGGTTGAGTCGATATGTATAGGGTGTCATGTCCGGTGTATCAGTACATGTGTCAGATGTATCAAGATCGGTCGATATGTAACGCAATCAAATGTATGCTGATAACAGGTATAGTAACGAATAAAGAACAACAGTAGGAACGACAATAACAATATTATTCCATGTAAACACCGTGATGCTTTGTATTCTCTTATCAACAGGTTCAAGCATCCTTGGGGTGCAATAGTCACAAAGTGAAACAATATCAACAACATACGTAATGAAGCTACATGAATTTAAACTGAAGCATAATTATTGTCTCATAGGTGATTTAACAAATGAAGTGAGAACGATCTACTTGGTTTAGTTAGTTAATGTGTGAATTAATAGCAGACCGGTTAATTACAAGCAACTACTATATTTATTTAATGTTACGGATAATTGTGACCATCAATTCTAAGTTATAAAAAGATATCGATGTTACTAATAGCTGTGTGGTTATAATATGATGATTAAGTTTGTAGCAAGGCTTGATCTTGTGTACTAGCATGTTAAAGCAAGTATTCGGATACTTGCCTCGACGGTTTCGCAAACCGGAAAGCACGGATGCGAAGTCGGCAGAAAACACGAGACGGGTGCACGGGCCACGGATCGAGTCCCAACAGAGAACAACGGGATCACACGGACCAGGGTACTTCGCTGGAGCGTCGGGTTCAAAAGACGGCACGGTCGGATTCCGGCAAAAGTCATCGGCAACGAGTTAGCAACATGATATACGTAATAAGATCAGCGGGGGGGGGGATTTTGCACAAAAGGAAAGATGAGGAAGGCTTACCGGGAGACACCAGGGGTAACCCCGGCGGGCTCGACGGCGCTGGAACGCCGGCGAGGCAGCGACGGCGGCTGCGAAGGCCTGAACAGCCACTGGGTTCGCTGGAGAGGGGGTGCGACGAGTAGAGGAGGGTGGTGGTCGGCTCTGGTGATCGAGGGGGAAAGGAGGTGGCGCGGGTGACGTCGACGAGGGTCGACGGTGCGGTTCCCGGCGACCCGGGATTGGTGCTAGGGTCGGCTCGGGTCTGGTGGTGGTCCGGCGAGGGGAGGAGGAAAGCGACGACGAGGTCGGGACGAGGAGGAAGAGAGGGAGTCGCGGGCGTCGTTGGTGACTGGAGGCGGCGTCGACGACGAGACCTGCGGCGGTTGGTGGCGCCGGGGTTGGGTGCAGGCGCGGGACGAGACGAAGGAAGGAGGTAGGAGGGTGCGGCTAGGCTCGTGGTGGCGAGGGCGGCGACGGCGAGGTCGCGGGGAGGTCGACGGCGATGTCCGGAGGTGGCTAGGGTTAGGGTTCGGGGTTCGCTGGGTTTTCTCGTGATGGGGAGGAAGGTGAACAGGGGCGGCTGCATGAGGGAATTATATAGGAGGAGAGAGGGAGAGATTGGAGAGAGAGAGGGAGAAAGATTTGATGAGGAGAGAGATAGGGAGTGTTTGTTAGAGAGAGAGAGAGAGAAAGAGAATGGAGAGAGACAGAGAGAGGCGGAGAGAGATAGAGAGTGGAAGGGGGCCCACGAGGGATTTAAATCCCTCGTGATTGGCTGCCCAAGATAAAGTAAATGATTTTGAAAGGATTTTAACTGTTAAGGATATATATTCGTATAATTTTTAGTTTATGATATTTAATTAAATGGGCCTTTTTGGCGCTAAATGAAACATCTCCAAATCGCGCCCGGGTTGCGCCCAAATGTTCCAAATTCAAATTATAGGATTTTAAGCGGTTTCCAAATTTTGAAAAGAGGTGTTTTGTAATTAAAATGCATGCCCCTAAGTCGGACACTTGCACGCGCACGTAGTCGTCCAAACTTGCCCGTTTCACCGAACGGAACGGAATCTCGACACGCGGACGCTATCACGCGACTAGTGGCGACGAGTAGGCTAATATGGATATTTTTAATTTCATTTTAGGAGTTAAAATTTGTTATGTGCCAAAATGACTTAGCCGGTTAAAATTTAGCAAAAAACACCAGAAAATCAGGATAATTGGAAATGAGCAATATATAACCCTCAACTAGTAATAGAGATAGTATTATTGGGCTCGGGTGTTACATAAAGAGTGAGAAATCCAATTCTAAATTGAACCCACTTCCTATTTCTTCATCCTCTACTTCTTGCCAAGTAGTAGAGTGTGTTTCCTTCACAAGTTATCATGGCTTGGTGAAGGTGGAGCTTGATCTAGCGATACCTCGACGTAGATCATCTTCGGCACGAAGCCGACGACCTTGCCCGCTCGTTCTCCGATGAAGCCGAAGCTAGAGCCCGAATTTGATTTGGACAGCGGAGAGGACCTCATCTCGGAGCCGTGGAGGTGGAGGACCGGATCTACAAAGGTTGTATTTCCGTTTCCCATTAGTTAATTGTTAACTAGTTTACTTTTCGCCTAGAAATCTAGCCAACGATCCGTTCTAGGGTTTCTCGGCACCTAGAATTTTTGAAATTGGCATGGTTGATGCCTTGGGAGACCTCATTAGGGTGCCTAGGAACCCTACACATACCATATCTTTTTTTTTCTTTTATTCTCTTTATTCTTTTTTTAACGAGGTCGCGCCCTTTCGGGTTTTCACGAACACTCGCCGGTAGCCCTGCTATTTTTACTCATGGAACCCTTTCGGGTTTTCATCCGTGCTCACTTTGCTTATGGACATACCGTTTTTTATTTATTTATTTTATTATTATATTTTTTTATTCTCTTTTTTTTATCTCGTCAGCCTGAGGATGCTGCGGTAGTAGTTTAAAGACGTTTCGGTCGTCAGCTAGTTTTAGGACGTAGTGGTCCGTCATTAGTTTAAGGACGTTTCGGTCCACTGTTGAAGAAGGTCGGCTACTACTTATAGAGTTTGGGCTTAGGAAGATAGCGAGCGGATATAGCCGTCGTCATCTATCATTGACCTAGGCTGTGACTTATTAGGCGTAGTATTTCTTTAGGAAGCGACCGTTTATCGGTCTGAAAGGCCTTTCACCGTGCATATCCATGAGTAGATAGGCTCCACCCTGGTAGACCTTGTCTATGATGTACGGGCCTTCATAGTTTGGCTCGAATTTTCCCCGCTTGGCGCGATTGGGGATCATAGGTCTTTTGACCACTAGCACGAGTCCGCCTTGACGGAATGTCCTCGGCCTGGTCAATCTTTCATATGAGCGCGTCATCTTTGCCTTATAAGCCTCCAGATTTTGTTGCGCTATGAGTCGAGTTTCATCAAGGGCATCGAGCTCCTCAAGCCGAAGGTGAGCATTCTCTTCGTCCGTTAGCTCATAATGAACTGCCACTCGTAGAGAGGGTAGCTCTATCTCGAGGGGGAGTACCGCCTCTGTACCGAATACCAATGCGTATGGCATTGTGTTCGTGGCCGTTTGAACGTAGTTCGATACGCCCAGAGAGCTTCTTGCAGTCTCTCATGCCAGTCCTTCTTATTTCGGGACACCGTCTTCTTCACAATCTTCGTCAAGGTCTTGTTGAAAGCCTCAGCTAGACCGTTAGCGTGGGGATTATAAACTGAGGAGTATCTCCATTCTATGTTGTGTTATTGCGCGAAACGTCAGTATCACAGACCCGAGAGTTCTTGATGATTGAGAGTCGAACCCGGAGATGGTGATCTTATCCCGCGCTAGGTGCTGGACGTTCATGCAGATTTCTTTCAACACCCGCACGTTAAGAAGATTAACGGAAGACCCATTGTCAACCAAGATTTTGCCTATCTTTATATCATGGCAATACCCTGAGACATAGAGGGGATGGTTGTGTTCGCACGTCCCTAGGAGAAGGTCTTCATCACCAAAAGTGACATCGGCCGTGTGCACTTCTTCCAACTCATCCTTCATCTTTTCTTCGGCGAGAAAAGCTTGGAATTGCTCCGGCTCCTGTAGCGCTTTGATCAGTGAATCCCTTGTTTCTTTTGATAGTAAAAGGGCGTCAAGAATGCTGAGTTGCGAGGGTAACTTCTTCAAATGTGTCAGAATGTTATAGTCCACCTTATTTTTCTTTGGCGGGTCCTTAGCGGTTAACTCTTCCACAACTTGGTCATCTAGGGCGATATCCTCAGAGACCTTCTCTTTTCCCTTATCTTTTTTATTTGAGGGTCCAAGATTCTTTTCGGGTAGCGTACGATTACGCAACCAGATATTTTCGCAGGCTTTCGGCTCTTCCTCTTTTCCCGAGGTGGACTCTTTAAAGAGAGGGCTAAGCTCCATTTCCTCGTCAGAGTCGCTCCCGAATGTGAGAACTTGCACTTTCCCGGCGTTAACCATGCGACAATCGCCGGTAGTTCTTCTAGGCTCCTCGGTTGTACTTTTCCGCTCCCGACGAGTTTTGCGCTTCTCCCGTTTAAGATGTTGCCGGTGAGCGACATACCCCTGCCACCATTTATTGAAAGCTTTGCACTCTTCGGTGGGGTGCGAAACCTTTTGATGATATAAGCAATAGGAGGGGTGCATTTCTGCTTTGCCAGTATTGTTTTCTTGAGAGGGTGGTAGCCTCATCCCCAGTGATACAGCTTTAGCAAACCTTTTCCTCGTCTTGAATTTGATTTTGTCCGCAATGGATGTATTGTGATTTGGCGGGAGTGCCTCAACCCTTTCGTTTAATCGCCGGCGCTTTGCCTTTTCAAATAGGACCGTCTCGCGTTCCCGATCAGCCTTACTTTTCAACAGAGCTTCATTGAGGAATGCATCAATGGTTTCATCTGATGGCCCCAGAATTCCCGGTTTAGGATCTGCCCCCAGCTTCTCAATGCAAGGAGTTCTCTCATAATCCGTAAACGAATGAGAGATTACATGGCAACTCGCCACATATTCCTCGGATTCATCCGACGAGCTCTCTCCCTCATCTTCCTCTTGAAAGACGTGGTTGAGGAACTCTTGGAGTGTGATGGGAGTTCGTGCTTTCTGGTTATACTCCTCCAGTGCGTCAATTTATTTTTGTAAGTCCGTGCGCTTGTCGCCAGGCTTCACGGGCTTCTTGGATTTCTTCTTCTTCTTTGAAGATTTTGACGGCTGGTTGTGAGTGCTTGGGCCACCACCATTGATCTTTGGAGTTGGACGCGGCTTCAACATCCCTTCAATGATCTGAGATTCCAACGGGTTCTTCCACCTGATCGCTGGTCATATTTGAAGATCGTTCAGCACCCTCTTTGTTTTGGCTGATAGCACAACCTCCCATGGAGCTTCTTCAACGAGGGAGCATATTGCCCCGGCGTATTTACCTTTTTAGGGGTGTGAGGCTGCGGCGGTTTCACCTTCCATCTTTCGGATAACGCGAACTTGCCTTATTGGTACTTGTCTTCAATCCAATTTTTGAAGACGTAGCAATCCTCGATCGGATGACCCAGTACTCGGTGATAGGGACAGTAATTTGGATCATTGACGCCGTTTGGCTACGACGGGCGCCTTGGATCCGGCAGATTTATGAGTCGGTTGCGCAATGCCAGCTTAAACAGTCTTCTCGTTTTATCTTGAGGAAACGAGTAAGGACGTCCTAGCCTCTCCTCGAGGGGTATGCATGGACGCATATTATTTTGACGGACAACCGGCTTCAAGTTACTTGGCTGTTGTTGAGCATTGGCGACAATGATCGCTTTTCCCTTCCCCTTCTCATTTTGAGAGTCCGGCTTTAGAGGGGATGGTCTATAACCCATCTGATCTATTTGAGCTAGCTTGTCGATCAAAGCCTGAAAAGTAGTTGGCTTGAAGAACATCATGAATTGGGATATGGTCGCCTGCGGATCGAGGGTTCCCACAAACATGCCTACTGCCGGAGCCTCTTCTATGCGTTGTTCGCATTTCGACCATAGGTTCCTCCACCGTATCGCATATTGGACCCACGTCTCGCCCGGCTTCACCCTGGCATTAATCAATGCTGTTATCGGGGTGCGTTCACTGGTGCTTGCGAATCGTTGCGTAAACAGCAGCTCCATCTCCGCAAATGTTTTGATGGGGTCATTCGGGAGTTCAGAGTACCACTCGAACGCCGTCTCTGACAAGCTGCCGATGAAATGGCGAAGTAGCAGTTTGTCGTCGCCTCCAATGTTGGCACAAAGGGCCCTGAACTGGGCAACATGCTGGTGGGGATTGCCCGTCCCCTTATAGACATGAAATTTCAGTATTGTATAGCCCGGCGGGTACTTAATCTGATCATACCAGCTCGGATACGGTCGCCCCATTTTTACGACCTGACCGGCTGCCTCAGTCGCCTGATGAACCCGTATCTGCTGAGCTATATATTCGTCCAAGTCAGCTTTGGAGATTGTCTCCTCTTTGGCTGTTGACAGAGCCGGTGGAGGATTTGACATTTCTCCCCTATCGTCTTCAAGGACGATCGGAGGATCTTCAACAGGAGGATCTTGTTGGATCATCATACCCACCATGTCCTGGAACAGGAGGGCCATTCGCTTTATGTTGGCTGCTTGTTCCGCAACCTCTTTGTTCTTCTTCTCCAATATCCTACGAAGGAATTCAGCGTCAGTTTCCAGCTCCTGGCGTTGATCCGAGGACGCTTCGGGGCTTTCTTTCGGCCTAGTGAGTGCGGCCATCGCATTCATCATTTCCTGGAGCTTCTGCTATTGCTCCTGAGCTTTGGTCACTGACCGTGTAAGCGGTCTATGACCTGTAGATGCACGGCTGTCCTCCTTCCCCGACGCCATGTATACAGTATGGACTACCATGCCCCCGGACTTAGGGTGTTTGGGCTCGCCTCCTTTGACATTTGCCGCAGGCGTGGGAATTTTCTCCGGCCTCCTTCTCTTGTGGGCCGTTGAAGTTGAGGGGGCCGTTGCAGCGGGCACCCTGGCGGTTGTCGTCCTTTGTTGTTTGACAGGACGGTTCTTTTCTTCCTGCACTTTCGCCCTTTTCTGCCGGCGAGAGTGATCTTGGTCGATTACGGAATCTTGAACCTTCCTCCATACCTTGTAAATTTTGGAGGACAGCCGTTGAGGGGGCTGCTCCAGCTTCGTTTCTGTAACTCTCTCCGCAGGTGGAGGAGATCTTTTCAGTGTGGCAGTCGGAGAGTTCTTGCGTACCCTCCTTAACGGTTCAAAGCTGTTCCCAGTTGGAACAGCAGCATTAACTTCCACCATTGGAGCCGGTGGAGTTAGCCCTGAGGGGGAGCTGCCCCCGGCCTTCCTTACTCGGCGCCAGTGGCGACGTCGAGCGTGTCGAGCTGTTGGGACTGGCTCGGCGATAGGGATAGCTTCGTCTTGCCCCCTGTCCGGATGAGACGCCGCTGGTGTCAGCCTCTTAAAGACTGAGGTTGTCTTTTGAGTGGCAGTGTTCAATCTGTCAAAGACAGACCCTCGAGTAGGAGCAGGAGCCGGAATGGTCAGCCTTGAAAAGACCGACTCTTTAACAGGAGAAGCCGCCTTGACGACTTCAGGAGCAGAGGTGGCTATCTTCCTCGAGACGGCCACTTCAGGGTTCATGGGCTTCTTGGCGGGCCCATCGGAATTCTGGTTCAGCTTGGTAAAGACAGAGGCTGCCGGCTTGGTATTGGACGACCCGTTGAAAGGGGCCGTTGTAGCAGTGAGCCGATCGAAGACCGACTTCTTGTGCGCTTCCGGTGCGGGCACTGAAATGGTGAAGCTTGCAGGCGGGAGCATGGTCCCGAAGAACAGACCGGTGGTGGCCTGTGTCACTTGTTCCACCGGCATGGCAAGGATGGAGGCCGCTTGAGGCCCATAGGCTACACCCCCAGGTGAGGCGGAGCGTCGGTTGCATTGGCATTTTAAGTAGCTCGAGCAGTTGGATGCCATTGATGCTTGATTTATGCGCCAGGCAAAAGACCAAATCTTAGTAACTTGAAACCCAAAGACAACCATTAATAAACCGCGATTCGTTCGCGAAAATGACACACAAATTGTGGAGTGGGAAAAGGAAAAGGTCCCACTGGGCGTGCCAGAATCTGTTCCCCTCCGAACGGCGGCCAAGACAGGGACGTCTTGCCTGAGATTCGGGGCAGATGCTATTTGGTTTTATCCGTTCACCTCTCCGAAGACGCCAAGTTGATTTATGGCACCGTATATCGGAGGTTTAGACGGATGCGGCCGATGTAGCAGATTTCGTCAGATTCCCCCTCGCTTGAGGGGTTTTTGATTGTGGGGACGCTCTTCCCTGCAGGCGTAAGCCCTTGCAGTTAATTACGCTACCGCATCGCGGTAACAACTTTCTTCTTCTCCATAATTTTACTTCGTGTCGTGGGTGTTTGTTTTGTTTGTGGTTGCCTGTGGATTGTATACGGAGACTAAGTTATGCCGTCGCCCGTAGGACGTGGATTAGTCCAAATCCGTATTTACTTAGATTTGGGTTTGGTGTTTTAGTTTAAGGATACGTTAGCCATATTGAGGCTAAGATCAACTTAAACGCTCGTTAAGGATACGTTAGTCTGATTCGAGACTAAGATCAACTTAACGGAAAGAGCATTTAGGGACTCTATTGTTCCAGTTTTAGAGACGTAGTGGTCCATTTAATAATATATGGCCGTCGGGACCCGTCACCTCTCTGACGACGTTGAAGGATTACAACGACAGGTGTCAGAGGAGTTCGGAGATGTACCCTTGAACCAAAGTTGATTGGGGGTCTTAAAGTCTGTTTAAATGTTTAAGGATACGTTAGCCAAATTTGAGGCTAAGATCAACTTAAACGGGATCGTTTAGATCCAACAAAAGAGCGTTTGGGGGCTCTCTTGTTCCAGTTTAGGGACGTAGTGGTCTATAGGTAGTTTAAGGACATTGCGGTCCATTGCCAGTTTAGGGACATGGCGGTCCATCGTTCCTGTTTTAGGGATGGATGTTAGTTTAAGGACGCATTAGTCCATGAGTTTAAGGACCTCACAGTCCGTATGGATATGTTTAAGGACGCATAAGTCCGTAAGTTTAAGGACCTGACAGTCCGTATGGATATGTTTAAGGACGCATAAGTCCGTGAGTTTAAGGACCTCACAGTCCGTATTGTTGATTTAAGGACGCATAAGTCCATGAGTTTAAGGACGCATAAGTCCATGAGTTTAAGGACCCCACAATGTGTGGTTGTCGGGACCCGTCACCTCTCTGACGTCGTTGAAGGATTACAACGATAGGTGTCAGAGGAGTTCAGAGATGTACCCTTGAACCGGATGTAAATTGATTTAAGAGAGCAGTCTTGCTCAGTCAATTTAATTTGAGGACTTACGGCCATGATTGGGCTAAGTCCAGTTGAGAATATTCAACGTTTTTATCTTTGGCCTATTAGACCTGTGCTAGGGCTTTGCCCCTGTTTAATAATGCACTGCATTTTCTTTTGGCCTGCTAGGCCTTTTTGATTTGGGCTCTGTCCCTTTTAAATGATGCACAGCATCTGTTTTTTGTTTGGGCTCTGCCCTTTTTTAAAATAATGCATGGCATTTTATTAGGCCTGTTAGGCCCTTTTTAATTGGGCTTGGCCCTTCTGTAAATAATGCAGTGCATTAATCAAACTGACAGTGGCCTGTCAGGCGCTTTGCGCCAATTATTGAGTGCAAGCGCATGTGGAGGTGACACGTGTCACGCTTTGGTGAGCGCAAGCGCAGTGCGCTGCGCTGTTGCGCTGCTGACACGTGGCGCGCTCTGGAGAGTTGCGCCAATTTCAGAGAGCCATGCTCTATTTTAAAAGCGTATAGCGCAAGTGGTCTTGGAGCTAACACGTGGCGCTCTCTGGTGGCTTGCGCCAACCCAGGAGCGCAACAGTGTAGACTTACAAGTGCAACGCACTGTTCTTATATCTTAATCCAATTTTGGATTCAAGAAAAGAATCTTTAAGATTCCAGAACCAATGGTTCATAAAAAAGGCAAGGCCTTTGTTATTTATTATATTTTTTTATTGAAGATCCTTGATCTTGTTCTTAGATCAATGATCTATTCAGAAGAAATTCTTCTTTTTATAAAGGTTTTACCTTCTTTTTCCTTTCTGAATTCTTCTCAAAATTCTTTAGAGGAGTCCTCTTTTTTTTCTGTGTTTTTTCTCTCTGTGTTGTTGTGTTTTGAATTGGGGTCTAGGGGCCTTTATATAGTGCACATTAATTTGTTAAAGAGATCATCCTCTGAGTGATTTGGGGATTTTTCCCCACCGTTGGATTTTTGATCCAAGGGCTTCTGTTTTACAGAAGACAATCTTCTTGTTTTAACAAGAACAAAAAGATCTTACTGGAATTTTAATTCTGTTTGGCGCAAACGCACCAGCGCTTGACACGTGTCGCGCAGCGCAACTGCGCTAGCGCAACAGCGCTGACACGTGTCGCGCAGCGCAGGGCGCAGCGCAACTGCGCTGACACGTGTCGCGCAGCGCAGAGCGCAGCGCATCTGAAGCGTTGCTTCTTTTAATTTTGTTTTAAATAGAGCCTTGCTCTGATTGGGCGCGCTGCCTCAGGCGCTGCGCTGACGTATCAGCTTTTGACACGTGGCGCGTTGCGCGTAGCGCAAGGAATTTGCAGCGTTGCTTCAATTTTTGAATTTTTGAAATTCAAACAAAGCTTTGCTCTGATTGGGGGAAACAAGCCATACTAACAGGACGACTCACTAAATGGGCCCTCCTCTTAATGGCGTTCTCGATAGTCTATCGACTCCTCAAACCGGTGAAAGGCCAGACCATCGCCGACTTCCTCGCTGAGTATCCGATACCCGGCGACTCACCCCTAAATTGTGAATTGCCAGACAAGCACACGTTTGACACGATCGACGGGGAGAAAGGAGGGAGTGATACTCGATGGGAACTCTACTTCGATGGGGCATCTTCCATGAAGAAGCGAAAGCACAGCTCCCCCATAATCAAATCTGGGGTAGGCCTCATCTTCGTGACTCCACGAGGAGGGATAATGCGCTTTGCCTTTTCCTTAACGGAGCCAAGAACAAACAATGAAGCGGAATATGAGTCTTTGATAGCAGGTCTTGAGATCGCTGTTGACATGGGTGTAAGTCGATGTACAACACCCCAATACTTGTGGGGAGGCGGAATTTTCAAAAACGAACTTGTTTAGTGAACAAACATCGACTAACTGCTTGAATCGAAGCTAAACGATAACTAACTTAAAACATAGAGTTTCTATGCTACTATGTTTAGGGATTATACCTAACGAATCGTGTCCTTCGTCTTTGCGAACTCCACCTCCTCCTCGGCCTTCTCGAAGTAGTAGACGATCCACCCGAGAGCTTTACTCCAAGCTTAGCCTCTATACTTGAGGCAACTAAACTTCTCTAAGTGCTAATCAAAGAAGCTAGGTGAAATATAGGGAGGGTTATGGATTAAGTAGTCTAACTAATCCTTGTACTCAACACATGAGAGGGGAGGATTAGGGTTTGAAGAGGGAGAGCTTGAGGAGAGAGAAGGTGAGGATAATAGTGAAGTGAGAAGAATGAGTTATCATAATATATATCAAGCATTTTTTTTTATCAAGAAAAGAAAAGAAATCATTTTACAACCATGCTTGATAAATATCTTGTGGTGATTCATCTCCATGAGTCATTAAGCAATTATGAAGCATTAATGACATGGATGAATCATCCATATGACTCACTAATCTCATTCAATATATATGCCACCTAAACCTCCTTAGTCACCATCTTCTAGAAGCTTCTCGCGCAATTACGAGAACGCCCCTCCTTTCCGTAAAAATACGGAAAAACTTTAGACTGTATAAATCCAATAACCGGATACCAGTAACTGGCTTAAACCAAAGCCGACTGGTAAAAACTGTCCGAAAGTCGTACGTGCGTAAACACACGTATGCGTCCGAACCCTTGTCGTAAAACCATACGACCTCTATATCGTTTCGCCTGGAGTAGGGAAACTCTCTGTGTGGGACTCTAGAGACTCGACTACTACGCTGGCAGTGGGTTTAACCACAGACCGCAAGCGGCACTAGCTATACGTAACGGTCCCCAGGTAGATGTCGATAAGAAGGCCGATGAGGAAACCCATCCGAACTCCTACTGAGCCTGATGTGACAATCTCCATACAGTCCGGTCCGTTCGTCTTAGACTATCGCATATCGGGCCTAGGGGGCGGCAAGCGTCAGTCCCCTAATAGCGGTATAAGTCGTGTCGGAGCGAAGCCCATTACACCCTGAGAAACTACTGGAACCTACCAGCAAATCTCGCTTGCCCTGGCCAGGGACTTTGCGTAATGGCTCTCTGACACAGCGCGATATCAACCCCCAATACCGGGAGAGACGAATCCTGTCTAACCGCCACTGCCTCCAAGTGCTCGGGACTGCACCCAACTGCTACCTGTTTGCACGACTCCTTTGAGCCGTGGTAGGGTAGCAATCTAAGAACAGTGGGACACACTCGAGGCGAAGTAGCAGTGTCAAGTCTGCGGACTATGCTGTACTCATGTCACCTGGGAACTGTTCACTGACGACTGGTATAAAACCAACCAACAATTCCCTGTGAGTCCTGTCCGGTGTACCCATAACCTAACGAGCACCTGCATACTATCTCCAGTATGACGTACTGATGGCTGTGGGACAGACCATCTCCCCAACTGGGATGAGAAGCGTACACACTAGTCTACTCCGGAGTATCGATGCCCTGTCTCGATAATCCAATGACTAGGGACCTGAATAAGGATGTGCTTGTAGACTACCCAGCCCCCACTAGTGTGACTGCCATCACAACGCCGGTAGTCAAGCAAGATCCTAAGAGCTCTATCAATACGTATACTCACATATTAAGATAGAAAAACCAAGTAGCATACTACCATGTTTAGCAAGACTGTCATATACATGTGAATATCCTAAGCTTCCATTAAGTAATATACAAACTAGTATGATACAGTAATGGCCTTCTAGGGCATAAACACTAACAATGGGGATCGAAAATCTCCTTATATACGGAGACTCCCAGCTGGTCGTTAGCCAAGTAAACGGTGACTATCAGACGTGCAAGCCAGAGTTGGTAAAATAAGGCAAAAGAGTGCAACAGTTACTAACTCAAATTCTTTCCTACGTCCTAGAAAGCATACCGCGTACAGAAAACAGCAAAGCAGACGCATTAGCCAAACTCGCTAAAGAACTGGCTGACGAAAACCTCGATGACGTAAGGATCATTGTACAAAGCCGTCGGGTTTTTGCACCAGCAGAAATATCTCCCGAGTCGTCTGATGAAAATGAAGCGACCAAGCAAACATCCCTACAAATAGAGGACCAAGAAAGGGTTAAGGATTGGAGAGAAGTCTTTATGGACTACTTCAAATCCCGTCGAACACCTGAAGATGCATCCTCAAGACATCAGCTCATGAAACGTGCTCCGTCTTTCGCTTTTGTTAATGATACTCTATATAAGAGATCGTTCGACTCTCTTTGGCTGAGATGCCTGGGACCGGAAGAAGTAAGGAGAGTCGTCCAAGAAACCCACGATGGACTCTGCGGTTCTCATCAAGCTGGGCCAAAGATGAAGCTGAAAATCAAAAGGATGGGCTACTATTGGCCCACGATGATTCAGGACTGCCTCGAATACGCGAAGCAGTGTCACTCGTGCCAGATTCACAGGGACTTCATCCACCAGCATCCAAATCCGCTACACCCAACAGTAGCTAGCTGGCCGTTCGAGATGTGAGGAACCGACATAATTGGGCCCATCGAGCCAGCGTCATCCAAAAGTCATCGGTTCATATTGGCAACAACCGATTACTTCTCTAAGTGGGCAAAAGCCATACCGCTAAGAGAAGTGAAGACGGAGAACATCCTCCATTTCTTCAGGACGCATGTCATCTACCGGTTCGGCACTCCACGACAAATTATCTCGGATAATAAGCCGGCCTACAGAAGTCACAAAATTAGCCGCTTCGCACAACAGCATAACATAGACTGGAGATACTCTTCGGTCTATAATCCCCGAGCTAACAGTCTAGCTGAGGCTTTCAACAAAACCTTAACAAAGATCATAAAGAAGACGGTATCCAAAAATAAAAAGGACTGGCACGAGAGACTGCATGAAGCTCTATGGGTGTATCGAACTACGTTCAAAATGGCTACGAATTCAACCTCGTATGCATTGGTATTCGGCACGGAAGCAGTAATCCCCTTGGAGATAGAGCTATCCTCTCTACGAGTGGCGGTTCATTACGAACTAACAGATGAAGAGAATGCTCATCTTCGGCTTGAGGAGTTTGACACCTTCGATGAAACTCTTCTCATGGCGCAGCAAAACTTGGAGGTTACAAAGCAAAGATGACACACTCATACAAAAGATTAACTAGGCCGAGAACATTCCGCCAAGGCGAACTCGTGCTAGTAGTCAAGAGACCTATGATCCCCAATCATGCCAAACGGGGGAAATTCAAGCCAAACTATTATCACGACCCGAAATGGCACGTGACTGGCACTTGAATCATGTGAAGCCTATAGGACCCCACCTAATACAAGTAAGTCAAAACCCAGAAATCTAAAACCATTTAAAAGAAGAAGTGAAGGAAAACTTAGTTTTTAAAGCAAGTGGTTTTAACAAAATAAGTCGTAATAATCATTTTTAAAAGCCTCTAGTATTTCCAAAAATTTCGGCAGAGTTTCACTTGTAAAAACTGGCCCCAAACGGGTACAAACATGCATAATATACAAAATGAATAAAAGCATCCCCAAGCGGGAGCTAGCTCTTCGCCAATTGGCGGAAACAACCATGCAAGCAATATAATATACAATGCCGAAAAGCGAAGATTCAAAACTCAGAAAGAACCCAACATCCTCAAGAAAACCAGAGAAGAATCATAATAATACAAGCGCGCGACTCTAGGGTCGAAAAAATATACAACTGGTTTTCTAAGTCTATCAAATATACAAGTCTGGTTGATGGAGTTTATTAAATACAACTGAAATAAATAAAAGTACTATGGTGGTCACGATGCAAGTGAATCCACCTGTCAAAGCAATCACCCGGAAGGAAGCAGTGTGCCAGCAAGCCGCAACGAAACCTGTACGGCTAAACCTGCAAGAAACTGTGGCACAATGGGGGTGAGTTTCCAACTCGTGAGTAGAAAATATCACCGAGAAGAAATCGCATGCATGCCTCTCTCCTAGGTCATACAAAAAATATACACAATACTACTACAAGGGTAACAGTATATCATAAATGTGATGTCAAAGTACTCATGTGTATGCTAAGAATAATAATATATCGATGTATGATATGTACTAATGCATCATCCAACATGTGTCCAGCAACGACACACAAATCCTGATAAAACCCAAGTGCCCAGCATCAACACTCAAAACCTCATAAAGTCCGTGTCCAACAGCGACACATAATACTCAAATCTCGGGCTCCGCATAATCAGGATCGGCCCCTGGGCTCCGCGTAATCAGGATCGGCCCATAACTCCGAATGGTATCCTCCGGATATCCGTCGAGTTTCCATACAATCACCGGTCGATAGTGCTCCCCTGCCGGGCTCAACGCCATCTGTGCGATCTTCTTGCCCCGAGGTACTGCACCGGGTCCACCATGTACCCGCAGACGGTGCATCCCCCTCTTCGAATCGGGTATGTGATACAGCTCAAGACCGAGAAAACACATAGTGGACGCCACGCACATCATATCATGAGAAAACCGTAATTTTCTATTTGTTAGAAATGATAATGAGTTTATAAATACTTGCGGTTTCTCCAAATTCAGAAATCTCATAGAAAATCCGAATCCTATAATCAAGAGTCAATAAATAGTGAATACCGGTATAAAGCCCCATAATATTGCATGATAAATGAATATACACGTGCATGGATATATAAGTAGAGGATGCAATATCTAAACTAGCATAGTAATGATATATTGGAACTATCAGCTAGCAAGTTATGTCAATGAAATAATATTCTCTAAAGTGTACGTGTCATGGCAATTACCGATGATGATGTGTGTGAGCCGGCAAGCAAGTGTTCGTAGACATACGCATCATCGGTAATGGTGCCAATGTCCTGACAACATGGGTTCATAATAACAAAAGAAATCATCAGTATAAGCGTGTAATGCGATGAGAACAACATGAATATACGGAAAAGATGGAGTAACCGCAACATATAAATATATACAGTTATTTATATACGAGTCATACAGTTTTGGCATTTGAAATAGCACGAATCGTGGTTTGTAGAAAATATGGGCTACAGTGTTTTTAAGAAAAGGTACGTCCTTTGAAAAATCCGTAATATCCCTCGGATTGTCTTTTTAAAATACTCACGATTCGTTAGTTTCTGAAAATAAGTATGACTCGAGCCTGGTCCAATCTCTTCCTAATCAATTCAAGCACTAAACTAAAGAACTAGTCGAAAGGGTAAGAAATCCACCTAAATTCCGAGTCGATATATCTAGTAGTCGGCGATCTCGCCTCGATAGCGTCACGCACGATAAAATATATAATATGACATTCTCGAGTCAAGAGTGCGGATCAAACATCATAATTATACCTCGTACGGTAAAATCCATCGTACGACATCCTAACATCGGGGTAAGGGTCAACTATCACATATATCTCATTATTCATATGGCATCATTATCATAATATCCTAAATTAGGGGTACCGTTCTATAGTCTAGTACATATCAATACCATCAAACATTTATCCGCGTGTGAATAAAATCACATCGCCCATCGATCCACTATAATATCATGTCGTATCTTATAACATGACCCAAATCACATAACCAATATCACGGCATCATGCCCGATCACATCGACTCATTTCCAAGTATCATATACTA
The DNA here is from genome assembly GCA_030015575.1 of Agapanthus africanus. Classification (NCBI taxonomy): domain Eukaryota; kingdom Viridiplantae; phylum Streptophyta; class Magnoliopsida; order Asparagales; family Amaryllidaceae; genus Agapanthus; species Agapanthus africanus. The sequence continues at coordinate 746,317,333 of CM057341.1, read as the reverse complement.
TCCTCCTCACCCGTGTATACGTATATGTATATATATATGTACCAACGCATCCACACACACACACACACACATATATAAACATATACACCCAAAACCATATCACGTGTGTGCATGTGTGTGTGTCAACCTTACTCTAGGGTTCGCGCCTAAAAAACTAACTAAAATCACTTTCTTTCAATTACACTAAAACTAACCCATGTCTCCTAAAGTCTTTCTTGCTAAGTAAATACATCTCGCAACAACACACACACACAGATACTCACCTGGACGCCTCGGCTAAACTGCTCCGATTTCAGCTATGTCCTTTCCGCGCCACATCCGACGCCTCTGCACCCGATCCTAGAAATGTGCACAAGTAAAATAAGAGAATAAATATAAATAGTCGCGGACACAAACAATAAAAGTCAACCATGCGCATTAACTCGACGCGTACACACTTGGTGCACGAAACGTGCCGCGACAACGCCACAAACTACAACTAGGGTCACTATACGTGAAAATCCCCAAATATAAAGCCCAATCGCACGAATCACGCGCTCACAACACATTAAGTATAATATGAAATAGGTTGCAACCCACCAAAACCTCAAACTTAAATCAAATCGATTAAATCCAAAAACCTAGTAAGCGACAATTACCCGTTTTAGCACAAATCTAAATGTTTTAACAATTTTAGTGGCCACAAAATTCACTTAATATCTTAATTAGGTCACACAATCATTAACTAGATTTTAATCTCACCTATTTTCATTAATCCCAAAATTCTAGTTTGGAAAATTATGTAATTAGTACAATTTTAAAGTGACAATTTGCAAACTAGCAACTAGGTTGGGTTTTGAAATTCTCAAGATGTTAAATTACACATCACAACCATAACCAAATAATCAAAACCCTAACTTCCAATTCAACCCTTCTCTTGAAAACTCAATTCTTGAAATTGAAGCCATATTACTAACTAATTGAGTTTGATTTAAGTATTTAAACAACAAATTAACTATAGGGTCAAGATTTACACCTCACAAACCATAGATCCAGCTTGTTACTTAGCCTCCCAAACTTGCTTCCATACTCCAAGATCCATGCTTGAATGGCCAAGGAATAATGGGTAAGGAATGGATTTGGAGTTTGTGGGATTTTATCTTGATTTTTGATGAATTTAGCAATAGTTTTGACATGGAATGAGATGGGGATTTAGGAGGGGTTGTTGCTGGAAATAGGGGCTCGGCCAAGAAAAATGAGAGGGGGAGAGAGAGAATGTGAGGTGTGTGGGTGTGGAAAATTCCCCAAGTCAACAAAGTCCCATGCCTCTTTTCTTTCTTATTTTTTTTCTCTTTTCCTTTAACCCTTGAAGTGGGGACAAGTTGAGGGACAGGGTAGCTAAGCTAGGCCAAGCAAGGGAATAGGGGGTTTGGGTGTGTGTTGCATTTCCCAAGTCAAGAAAATCCCCATTCCTCAAGTCACAAGCCCACATCTCATTTCTAATTAATTTATTTTCACAATTTAAGCTTTTTTCTTTTATATTTTCTAAAACTATCTTGACAACTTCTTTTCATTTCAAAAACAACATGTTACATTTTAGTTTAATGTGTCATGATGCACAAAACTTATATTAACCCATTCTAATTTGTAAATATCACTAATCAAATGTATTAGTGAAGGTTTAAAATAATAATTAAAATAATTAATTACGGAAAATATTTTAGTACACTAGAAATCTACAAGTGACCAATTAAATACTAAATATTAGCAATTACATAGTTAGAATAGGTATATTTAAGTCTATATTGAAAAATACTTATATCTTGGTTTTTACGGAAAACACCAGTTATTTTACCAATTATCGGAAATTTCACCTAAACGATTTTCAAAACGTTACAATCTTACCCCCTTAAAAAAATTCGGTCCCTAAATTTAAATTAAAACTCCCCCAAATACTAAAACATTTCAGCAAAACAATTAAGTCGTCGGTACTCCGAAATCATAAATACTTAAAACACACCTTAGCGCAATGCATGCGCATAAAAACAAGTATATAACTCAAAGAAAAAACTCCGTCAAGTATCACGCAATCATCGGAGTCATGGTGAAGGTACAAATGTCAAGGTCCAATATGAAAACCAACATGGTATACATCAAACTATAACATGCACCTAGTACGCATCGTTGTAAACTCGTCAAAACATCTAAGAAGAAATGCATGCCGAACCTTTTTCAAGTCGCTGTGCGATGCGTATATCACGGCACAAGTAGCGGACGTTTATTGTAAGAAAAATAACTATATATATATATATATCCTTTGTTTAACATACACGTCCCGCCGTTTTGAAAAATAATTTAGAAGGGCTTCCTTTGTAAAATATTTCGTGTCATCTCGGATACATAGGAAAAATATAGAGACTGTAGCTCCTTTTTGGAAATCCTTTCGGTAACTATCGATGCATGCAAAAATAAATCCAGGTACTGTCCTCGGACTAGTCGTGCTCAGTTACTATGTCACATAGTAAATATCATAAAACATACTGTTCCAAAAGAAATCAATCCCAAAATGTGTATAAGAATGCCACGTGCGTCTGGTGCGCATGGAAATCGAAATTAATGATTGTGCCATACATGTGCACAGAAACAAAATCTAAGTGGAACGGCTGTACACGAAAACACCTGTCAAGGGCAACGGGTGTGCCTCACAACAATATCATGTGTATCTGATATGCACGAAGAATCCCGATTTAGTGCATCTGGTGTGCACCAAAATCGCATCAAGCGCGCCACGTATGCGCAAGAATCCAAATCAAGTGCACAAGGTGCACGAAAACAAATATCAAATATCACAATCGAAATCGACGGTATACAACATACATCAATCCAAATCAGGTATACCGTGATAAATAATCTCATAACCACGTGCATTAGCGTGCACAAAATCGACTCAAAATACTAAAAGTGCATAAAAACTACACCTGAAAGCACAAGTCAAATCACATTCATACCATCGGAATGAAATCAAAATCAAACATCTCGAACGACATCAAATCGAAGTCGAGTGCAACTGTGGTGCACAAAATCTCAATCATGCAAATAAATCGCCCAAAATACCGAAATCCAAAATGACGGACACATGATATTCGAATCAGCAAATCGCAAATTGTAAACACTGTCGTCAATATGTCCTTCCTTCAAAGTCGAGAATGTATCGGTGCATCCATTTCTTTTTCCGGAGCAGCTGCAATTTTTTTATGACTTCTATCTGGAAAATATATCCATATTCAACGCCTCTGTATGCGTATCACATCTCTGATGTCAACAGAGTGAAACGTCATCTCGTCAAGATCTCGTACGAACCTCTTACTCCACTTTTCTCTAATGTGACTGATTTGGACTCGTTTCTTCGTAGCTTTATAGACTGCGCTACAAACGGCTATACTCGTATCTAGAGTCTCCCTTCTGAAACTACGAACTCGACAGCTCAATATCTGGTGGTAGGTATCTGGCCAACTACGCCCTTGGAAACTCTTCCAAATCGTCAGAGGAATACTTTTCATTCGTCCGTTTTTCTATCCTCTCAACGTGCCTGTGTGAAGTCCCCTCTAGCTGAAATCAATCAATCTGACGACCTCGCATCGGGGTATGCAAATGAACCATACGTCCTAGTCATTCATCCAAGGGTGACTAGCGATCTTCTATCATATCCCTATGTACAAACTCGTGCTGCAATAGCTTCAAACATCTGGGGCGATACCTTGTCAGTCGCAGCAACAACTGGCTAATTCGTTCGCACGCTAAACAATGCCTCAATCCTCAAGAATAAACGATACATTAACGGTCATCACATTCTAGCCGGCCTCTAGCAGTGGCCCAATCCTCTGATGCTGATCTGAACGTTAGAGAAGTCTTAGTAAAAACAATCTGTCAAAACGCTCATGTCATGAAAGCACAAATAAACGACACATCTATACAATCGTGTGTCATCGGAATTACGCCCTGGTCAATCCTCGTCCAAGACGAGCTCACGCTGACCGCAACTCTAGCTGCAACACTCTCTGCCCGTGCAACCGTGGTAACAAAAACCACAAACGATATCGATGAGGATAGATCAAAAGAACGAATAGAATACTGTGCAAGGAAATGTACATCCTAAGGCTTCTTAAACTGAGCAGCGTATCGTAAGTATGCCGCGGAACATACACACAGTATGTCACTCTACTTAAGTCACCTACTCCATCAACCAAGGTCAACCTATGCGACGAAAGTTCGGGTCTAATACCCCCTCGACCAAGTCTAAGTTCTGTAAGGTCAAGTCTAGGTTCCGAATATATACATACGCCCTAGACGACGCATAGTCAAACCTAGACTTGAACCAAGGTTAAACCTAGCGCTCTGATACCAACTTTGTCACGACCCAAAATGGCACGTGACTGACACTTGAATCATGTGAAGCCTATAGGATCCCACCTAATACAAGTAAGCCAAAGCGTAGAAATCTAAAACCATTTAAAAGAAGAAGTGAAGGAAAACTTAGTTTTTAAAGCAAGTGGTTTTAACAAAATAAGTCGTAATAATCATTTTTAAAAGCCTATAATATTTCCAAAAATTTCGGCAGAGTTTCCCTTGTAAAAACTGTCCCCAAACGGGTACAAACATGCATAATATACAAAATGAATAAAGGCATCCCCAAGCGGGAGTTAGCTCTTTGCCAATTGGCGGAAACAACCATACAAGCAATATAATAGACAACGCCGAAGGGTGAGGATTCAAAACTCAGAAAGAACCTAACATCCTCAAGAAAACCAGAGAAGAATCATAATATTACAAGCGTGCGACTCTAGAGTCGAAAAAATATACAACTGGTCTTCTAAGTCTATCAAATATACAAGTCTGGTTGATGGAGTTTACTATATACAACTGAAATAAATAAAAGTACTACGGTGGTCACGATGCAAGTGAATCCACCTACCAAAGCAATCACCCGAAAGGAAGCCGTGTGCCAGCAAGCCGCAACGAAACCTGTACGGCCAAACCTGCAAGAAACTGTAGCACAACGGGGATGAGTTGCCAACTTGTGAGTAGAAAATATCACCGAGAAGAAATCGCAAGCATGACTCTCTCCTAGGTCATACAAAAAATATACACAATACTACTACAAGGGTAACATTATATCATAAGTGTGATGTCAAAGTACTCGTGTCTATGCCAATAATAATAATATATCGATGCATGACATGTACTAATGTATTATCCAACGTGTGTCTAGCAACGACACACAAATCCTGATAAAACCCGAGTGCCCAGCATCGGCACTCAAAACCTCATAAAGTCCGTGTCCAACAGCGACACATAATACTCAAATCTCAGTCTCCGCATAATTAAGATCGGCCATGTAACACCCGAGTTCATTTATACCAATTCCAGTTCTCGTATTTCTTTATTCGTGATATTTCTTGATTTAACGTATCTTGGGTGCGAATGGTATTTTACACTTTATATTGCATTCGACCCGACCCGCTTGCTTGAACCTGTTAGAGTCTTATTTATAGATTACATTGACTTGTTGCATGGACACGTGCATCTCATGATTAGTTCATACAGGCATTTTATCTAGTATCGTATCTTTTATCATATAACATTTTAGGTCTTGTAAAATAAATTAAAATTGCATTTCATAGCCTGCATGATACCCCTAACACCGTGGTAGCATCCGCGCATCTTGTTCTCGTCTCGTTCAGTGAAACGGACGTGTTTGGATAGCTACGTGTACGTATGTGCATCCGTTCTTTGGGGTATGCTTTTTCGTTACCTGAGGCTTCATTTTGAAATTTGGAAGTCGCATATATTTTTCATATTTTAAATCTAAATTCTTAGACCCGATCCGGGCATGTTATGGAGTAAATTTGTATTTGCCAAAATCTCAAATGGACTAATATTATAATATTATATTATATTCCTTATTTATTCAACATTTCTTTAACTAATATAATATTTCCTTTAATATTAACTGTAACATTTCGTTTCAACTAAATATATTTTTAAAAACAAATCTCTCTCTCTCTCTCTCTCTCTCTCTCTTTATTCCTTGTTTTCCCCAGTTCCCCACAAAAACCTATAAACCCCACGTCTCTCTCTCTCCTCTCTCTTCGTCTTCTTCTTTATTTTTCTTTTTCTTTTCCCCGCCTTCCTTCTGCGTCCTCGTGGCCGCGTGAACCCACGCCGCGCTCGCTCGTGGCCATCGCCACCACCGTCGACGCCCATGTCGGCCTCCCCTCGTCACCAGCACCGACTCCTCTTCTCTCTCCTCTTCTTCTTCTTCTTCACCGCCATTCTTCTCCCGCCTTCGCCGACTGCACACCCTTGCCTCACCGCCGTCGCCATCCCCTCGACCCCGATCTCCTCATTCATCATCATCTCCTCCTCAACTTCATCTCCTCTCCTTCCCCGCAAACCCCGACACTACCATCACCTACACCTGCAGCCCCGACGAACCATCACCCGAGAACCCACAGAATACCCTACCAACGCCGGAGCCCGAGCCTCGTCGTCAACTCCACCTTTGTCGTCATCCCTCTCAAACCTACCTTCCCAACCTCTCTTCTCCCGAGCCTGCGCACCCATGGCCTTCACCCTGTAACCCTCGCAGCACCAAACCCCCTCGCTGGAAAACCCCCCATGCATGGCCTTTTAATTCTCAATATAATCATTATATATTTTTGTTCATTTATGCCAAATTGGCCTTGGAGTCCATCAAACTTGCACCACCATGAAAAATTCTCTTAATCCAAAATCGCAATGTTCAATCCCGGAAGATATCTTAATCGAAATTTTGTGTAAACTGCCTCTCAAAGTCGTGGTCTCCTTTCATCAGCCATCACGTCCTTCCCAAGATACCCCCATCCCCATTGCTCGGCTTCTTCTGTTTTTCCTTAGATGGCTTTTACCGATACCGCCCGCTTCTTGCTCCTTCAGCAAATAAAGATAATGCAAGTACTAGTTTTGATCCGGATCTATCTTTCTTGCCTTGTGATCCTTTGTATTCTTCTGACCTCTGGATCTTTGATTGCTGCAATGGCCTTGTTCTTTGTCATTTCATCAACATGCATGAAACCTTCATGTGAGTATTATGTTTGCAATCCAATTATGAAGTCGTGGACTATCCATTCCTTTACCGATGATCGTTTTCGTGCCTCCGGATCTCCGTTCTGACAATGTTCGATTTTACACGCGAGGTGTTCGACGAAATGCCCCAGTGGAGATTTTTCCGTCGTTTCTCGCATTCTTGCTGCGTGCCGTGCATCTGTGGATCCCCGAAGCAAGTAAAACTTGCTACATGCTATTATATTATTTTATATATACTTAATTGCATGATTAAACTTGTAAATTAAACCAAGGCCATTGTTTCATTTTAACACTTCAATGTCCATGTTAACATTTTAGATTTACAACTTGAAACCTATCGTGTTGCATTTGGTTTTACTATATAGTACCCACATCCATGCCTAAATCACTTAGCAATTATTTGTATAACCCACAGTACCCATTTTATATTTTATACCCTATCGGACGACCGTTTGCATACATCTAGTCTAATTTTATTCAATTGCATATCTAGCTTATTTAGTACATATTAACATGATTTTTAACATCCATATTTGTTATACTGTTTTTAAGTATTTGTTGAAGCTATCCCTTAAACCCAAACTGATAACCGTGCAACCATATGTTTGAATCTGTACCTTTTTGCATATCACATTACAATATTTCATTTTATTGTTCTATTAGTTTCCATGCTTATTTTGTATACCCATGCTTATATTAGTTGAATTATTTGAGCACTCACATGACATCTTGTGCACCCTGACATGATTGGTTACACCTATTACTTGACACGACATGGTACTGTGCAACTCTTGACATGACATGACATCTTTATATATTACCTGGCTTGACCGATGTACCATGGTTTTACCTGTTACCTAATCTTGTGTCTAATGCCAACAAACCTAACCTGTTGTCCTTACGGACCGTTACTGTTTTCTATCCAGACAAACCTGTACCTGCCTGATCCTGTATTGGCATTAGCTCTAGATTATTTAATACCTGACTTGAATACACATAACTTGGGGGTATGGGGAAATTAATGATGAAACCGGACTTGTAACTCGACAGTGTGCTACCTTTACTGATCAGTTTTAGAGGCTAGGCCAGCCTTGGGATGATGCCGCTGACGTCATCCATCGTTATCCACTACCTTTTTAGAGGCTAGGCCAGCCTTGGGATGCTGCTGCAGACATCATTCATCATTACCCTTTTCCTTTAGTGCCTAGCGGCATGTCTCGGTTTCAGCCCGAGAATCTTCACCGTGATCCCGGGTACGCACGGGATACTATTGAGTTATATTGAAGATTCATCAAATTGATTTCAAAGACTTGAGAGTAGTTATCCCAATAGACCAGTTTAGATTACTCACTGCACACTACCTTCCACTGCCCTGATTTATATTGCTGTTACACCTGCTCTACTATTTATACTCATACTTGCATGTATTGCTACCCCTGTTTATATTATTGCTTGATGTTGTGACGCGTTGACGTCTGGGTTTTGCATCGTCCAGATCCCCTACCTTGTTGTAGACTGATCAGGAGTATTGCCGCTGTTAGACCGAGCGGTGAAGATCCTGTTGGTATGCAGTTTTACTTTCCAGGTGTTTCTTTGATTGTATCTTTTGCTTCCGCATATTATCATTTCTTGACTCATTTATTCTGGCTCATGGACATGTACTAGATAGTTTAGTTTACTTTCCTATTCTTGATATCTCTACAGCCGTAATGTGACTGTGGAAGGATTTTTCCTATCCACAGGTAGCATGGTTGGCTATGTCACGTGTCTATTTTAGCGTACTCTGGGAAGCGGGGCGTGACATGGTTCTTTTGGTATCAGAGCCATAGGATATAGGTTAATCGAGTTTGATTCTTTTGTAGTTGGGTATTGGACCAAATACACGAATCAGAATACTCGTAACTAGGAGCATGTCCTGCCACGTTGTTATCGTGATTCTTGAATCATATCTATCTCTTGATCCTTATCTTGACAATATGTAAACCTCTTTGCATCTCGACTTGAAACTTGTTGGTTCGCTATTGGTTCTGCCTGTTCTTTGATTCTGATACTAGGATTTGGGCGACTTGAGTGGAGTTATGTGATTGTAACTATGAACTGCAGCATAGTTACAATGCGGTACTCTATTTAAGTAACTTGGAGTCCTGGTCTTGATTCACTTCCTTATTCCATGATCGTTCTATTACCTTGTTTCTTTCGGTTTCATTACTTACCAGTTCTGGTTTTATCGCCAGCTTGAATCGTGTTTACTGTGCTTAATCCTCTTCAGTATCTTGACTTCGGATGAAGTCATTTCGGTATCTTACTTGTTCTTGTTTTCCCCGCATTAGGATTATTCAATTCTGGTGCATCCCCTCGTTTGTTGTTGTCTTGGGAATGGATTTTCGCGGCACTTTCCACGCTCATATTGATTGTAAGGAAAGGAAAGTGATTCTATAGATTCCCGGACATCCGGAGCTTGTTTTGCTAGAGGAAGCAGTTCTGTCAGGTCAGTCGAGTTTAGGGCTAGGCCGACAAACAATGTTGTTTCGTCGATGGAAGCTGATAAGAAATAAGCGCTGACTATGGTTTGAGAGTTCATGGACGTGTTCGAGGACATCTCGGGTTACCGCAAAACGAGATGTGGAGTTTACGATTATCTTGCTCCTGGTGCAGCGTCAATCTCGAAGGCGTATTATCCAATGGCACCAGTAGAGTTGGAAGAAGTCAAGAAGCAGGTTGCTGAATTACTTGAGAAGGGTTGGATTCGCAGCAGTAACTTACCTTGGGGATCTCCAGTTCTTCTAGTAAAGAAGATGATGTCACAAGGAGGATGTGCATCGATTAGTGAGAATTAAACCGGGTGACTATTAAGAACAAGTACCCGATCCCTCACGTTGGCGAATTATTTGAGCAGCTTTGTGGCGCGAGGGTATTCTCGAAATTGGATTTGCGATCCGGATATCATCAGGTCCGAGTTAAAACAGAAGATATTTGCAAGACTGAGTTCAGAACTCGGTATGGACATTACGAGTATTTGATGATGCCCTTCGGAGTAACGATTGTGCCGGCAATATTTATGGACTTGATGAACCTAATCTCTCACTGTTCTTGGATCAGTCTATAGTGGTGTTCATCGATGATATTCTGGTCTACTCAGGGAGCAAGGAAGAGCATGTAGAACACTTGGAGATTGCACTGCAGACATTGAGGCAAGGAAATTGTATGCAAAGATGAGCAAGTGCGGGTTTGGCTTGAAGAAGTGAAGTTTTGGGGCACGTTGTGGCTGGAGATGGAATCGCCGTTGATCCCGAAAAATTACAGCAGTTCAAGATTGGCCGATTCCGAAGAATGTAGCACAGATCAGAAGCTTTCTTGGACTTGCCGGGTAGTACAGAAGGTTCGTAGAGAACTTTGCTCGTTTGGTAGAGCCTCTGACTAAGCTTATGCGCAAGGAAGTACCATTTGTGTGGACAAATAAGTGCGTCAGCTTTTGAGGCGTTGAAGCAAAGGTTGATAACCGCTCTTGTTTTAACCGTACCAGACAGTTCCAGAGGATTGGTGATTCACAACAACGCATCTGGGAAAGGATTGGGATGTGTTTTGATACAGCTTGGGAAGGTTGTAGCTTACGCGTCGAGACAGTTGAAGACCCATGAGAAGAATTACTCAACTCATGACTTGGAGCTTGCGGCTGTGATCTTCGCTTTAAAGATTTGGAGACACTACCTATTGGGCGAAAGAGTCGAGGTTTTCACCGATCATAAAGGCTTGAAGTAGGTGTTCACGCCGAAGGAGCTTAGTATGAGGCAGCGTAGATGGTTGGTGCTGATGGCTGACTACGATCTTGATTTTGAATACTATCCGGGGAAAGTTAATGTTGTGCCGGATACGCTTAGTCGGTTGCCAGCAATTCAGATGCTGACTGCACAGAAGGAACTTATTGCAGATTTTTGAAGATTTGATTTGGAGGTTGTGCTACCACATTCTTCGGGACAATTGATGCAGCTGCAAGTACCGTCATCGTTGATCGAAAGTATTAAAGCAGCGCAGTCGAAGGACCCAAGATTGCAAAGGTCTCAAGAACAGGTTGAAGCTGGACTTTGTACGGACTTGTTAATTCATGAAAATGGTTCGTTGCGACATGGTAGCCGTTTGTGTGTGCCAAAAGGAAATATTCGCGAAGAAGTTATGAAGGAGGCACACAGTTTCGCGTATTCCGTACATCCAGGAGGCACGAGGATGTACCGTGATTTACGACAGCATTTCTGGTGGAAAGGCATGAAACGGGAGATTGCCCGCTTCATAGCAAAGTGCTTGGTGTGTCAGCAAGTCAAGGCTGAAAATCAAAGAGTTGCTGGTTTGTTACAACCACTTCCGATTTCTCAATGGAAGTGGGAACATATAACTATGGATTTCATGACGGCTCTACCGAGGAGTCCGAAAGGCAACAATGCAGTTTGGGTGATTGTTGATCGATTGACCAAGGCAGCTCATTTCATACTATTTCGAGTTGGTCAATCAACAGAAGCTTTGGTAGAATGGTATATGCAGAAGATTGTAAGATTGCGTGGAGTACCGGTGAGCATCGTGTCCGACCGTGACACTCGTTTCTTATCGCACTTCTGGAAGAGCTTACAGGAAAGTTTGGGGACTCGATTGAAGTTTGGCACAGCGTATCATCATCAGACCGATGGCCAGTCGGAGAGAACGATCCAAACTCTTGAAGACATGTTGAGAGCTTGCAGGTTAGACTTTAAGAGTTCATGGGAGGATCAGCTACACTTGGTGGAGTGTCGTACGACAACAGCATTATATGGTCGTGAGTGTCGTTCACCTGTCTGTTGATATGATGTTGGAGAACGAAGATTGTTGAGATTTCATTTGATCGTGCAGACGGTGGAGAAAGTTAACACTATCCGGAATCATGTAAAGGCAGCACAAGACTGACAGAAGAGTTGGGCAGATACATCGAGAAGATCTCTGGAGTTCGCTGTTGGTAATCCGGTATTCTTGAGGATATCACCGACTAGAGGGGTGTTTCGTTTCGGAGGTTGAGAAAAGTTTAGTCCTCGATTCGCTGGACCTTTCGAGATTTTGGGAACATGTTGGAGAAGTGGCGTATCGTTTGGTATTACCGCAATCTTTGGCGAATGTTCATAACGTGTCTCATGTATCTCAACTCCATAAGTATGTTCGAGATGAAGCACACGTGCTGGATCATTCAGAGCTGACTGTATGAGAAGATTTCGCCTTTGAGTAACGACTGATGTCGATTGCGGATCGAAAGGAAAAGGTTCTTAAAAATAAGGTTATCCCTCTTATACTTGTTTCTTGGGGTAATCGCTCACATGGAGAGTCAACTTGGGAACGAGAAGATGAAGTCCGACAGAAGTTTCCCCATCTATTCCTGTAGTTTCTTGATTGTTTATCCTTTCTTGTTCTTGGAATTTCGAGGACGAAATTCTTTTGTAGTTGGATATAATGTAACACCCGAGTTCATTTATACCAATTCCAGTTCTCGTATTTCTTTATTCGTGATATTTCTTGATTTAACGTATCTTGGGTGAGAATGGTATTTTACACTTTATATTGCATTCGACCCGACCCGCTTGCTTGAACTTGTTAGAGTCTTATTTATAGATTACATTGACTTGTTGCATGGACACGTGCATCTCATGATTAGTTCATACAGGCATTTTATCTAGTATCGCATCTTTTATCATATAACATTTTAGGTCTTGTAAAATAAATTAAAATTGCATTTCATAGCCTGCATGATACCCCTAACCCCGTGGTAGCATCCACGCATCTTGTTCTCGTCCCATTCAGTGAAACGGACGTGTTTGGATGGTTACGCGCACGTACGTGCATCTGTTCTTGGGGGTATGCTTTTTCGTTACTTGAGGCTTCATTTTGAAATTTGGAAGTCGCATATTTTTTTCATATTTTAAATCTAAATTTTTAGACCCGACCCGGGCATGTTTTGGAGTAAATTTGTATTTGCCAAAATCACAAACGGACTAATATTATAATATTATATTATATTCCTTATTCATTCAACATTTCTTTAACAAATATAATATTTCCTTTAATATTAACTGTAACATTTCGTTTCAACTAAATATATTTTTAAAAACAAACAAATCTCTCTCTCTCTCTCTCTTTATTCCTTCTTTTCCCCAGTTCCCCACAAAAACCTATACACCCCACGTCTCTCTCTCTGCTCTTTCTTCGTCTTCTTCTTTATTTTTCTTTTTCTTTTTCCCGCCTTCCTTCTGCGTCCTCGGGGCCGCGTGAACCCACGCCGCGCTCGCCTGTTGCCATCGCCACCACCGTCGACGCCCACGTCGGCTTCCCCTCGTCACCAGCACCGACTCCTCTTCTCTCTTCTTCTTCTTCTTTTTCTTCTTCACCGCCATTCTTCTCCCGCCTTCATCGACTGCACACCCTCGCCTCACCGCCATCGCCATCCCCTCGCCCCGATCTCCTCATTCATCATCATCTCCTCCTCAACTTCATCTCCTCTCCTTCCCCGCAAACCCTGACACCACCATCACCCACACCTGCAGCCCCGATGAATCATCACCCGAGAACCCACAGAACACCCTACCCATGTCGGAGCCCGAGCCTCGTCGTCACCTCCACCTTCGTCGTCGTCCCTCTCAAATCCACCTTCCCAACCTCTCTTCTCCCGAGCCTACGCACCCATGGCCTTCACCCTGCAACCCTCGCAGCACCAAACCCCATCGCTGGAAAACCCCCCATGCATGGCCTTTTATTCTCAATATAATCATTATATATTTTTGTTCATTTATACCAAATTGGCCTTGCAGTCCATCAAACTTGCACCACCATGAAAAATTCTCTTAATCCAAAATCGCAATGTTCAATCCCGGAGGATATCTTAATCGAAATTTTGTGTAAACTGCCTCTCAAAGTCGTGGTGTCCTTTCATCAGCCATCACGTCCTTCCCAAGATACCCCCATCCCTTCTTCTGTTTTTCCTTAGATGGCTTTTACCGATACCGCCCGCTTCTTGCTCCTTCAGCAAATAAAGATAATGCAAGTACTAGTTTTAATCCGGATCTATCTTTCTTGCCTTGTGATCCTTTGTATTCTTCTGACATCTGGATCTTTGATTGCTGCAATGGCCTTGTTCTTTGTCATTTTATCAACATGCATGAAACCTTCACGTGAGTATTATGTTTGCAATCCAATTATGAAGTCGTGGACTATCCATTCCTTTACCGATGATCATTTTCATGCCTCCGGATCTCCGTTCTGACAATGTTCGATTTTACACGCGAGGTGTTCGACGAAATGCCCCAGTGGAGATTTTTCCGTCGTTTCTCGCATTCTTGTTGTGTGCCGTGCATCTGTGGATCCCCGAAGCAAGTAAAACTTGCTACATGCTATTATATTATTTTATATATACTTAATTGCATGATTAAACCTGTAAATTAAACCAAGGCCATTGTTTCATTTTAACACTTCGATGTCCATATTAACATTTTAGATTTACAACTTGAAACCTATCGTGTTGCATTTGGTTTTACTATATAGTACCCACATCCGTGCCTAAATCACTTAATAATTATTTGTATAACCCACAGTACCCCTTTTATAGTTTATACCCTATCGGACGACCGTTTGCATACATCTAGTCTAATTTTATTCAATTGCATCTCTAGCTTATTTAGTATATATTAACATGATTTTTAACATCCATATTTGTTATACTGTATTTAAGTATTTGTTGAAGCTATCCCTTAAACCCAAACTGATAACCGTGCAACCATATGTTTGAATCTATACCTTTTTGCATATCACATTACAATATTTCATTTTATTGTTTTATTAGTATCCATGCTTGTTTTGTATACCCATGATTATGTTAGTTGAATTATTTGAGCACTCACATGACATCTTGTTCATCCTGACATGACTGGTTACACCTATTACTTGACACGACATGGTACCGTGCAACTCTTGACATGACATGACACCTTTATACATTATCTGGCTTGACCTGATGTACTATGGTTTTACCTGTTACCTGAACTTGTGTCTAATGCCAACAAACCTAACCTGTTGTCCTTACGGACCGTTACTGTTGTCTATCCAGACAAACCTGTACCTGCCTGATCCTGTGTTGGCATTAACTCTAGATTATTTAATACCTGACTTGAATACACATAACTTGGGGGTATGGGGAAATCAATGATGAAACCGGACTTGTAACTCGACAGTGTGCTACCTTTACTGATCAGTTTTAGAGGCTAGGCCAGCCTTGGGATAATGCCGCTGACGTCATCCATCGTTATCCACTACCTTTTTAGAAGCTAGGCCAGCCTTGGGATGATGCTGCAGACATCATTCATCATTACCCTTTTCCTTTAGTGCCTAGCGGCATGTCTCGGTTTCAGACCGAGAATCTTCACCGTGATCCCGGGCACGCACGGAATACTATTGAGTTACATCGAAGATTCATCAAATTGATTTCAAAGACTTGAGAGTAGTTAACCCAACAGACCGGTTTAGATTACTCACTACACACTACCTTCCACTGCCCTGATTTATATTGCTGTTACACCTGCTTTACTATTTATATTCATACTTGCATGTATTGCTACCCCTGTTTATATTATTGCTTGATGTTGTGACGCGCTGACGTCTGGGTTTTGCATGGTCCAGATCCCCTACCTTGTTGTAGACTGATCAGGAGTATTGCCGCTGTTAGACCGAGCGGTGAAGATCCTGTTGGTATGCAGTTTTACTTTCCAGGTGTTTCTTTGATTGTATCTTTTGCTTCCGCATATTATCATTTCTTGACTCATTTATTCTGGCTCATGGACATGTACTAGATAGTTTAGTTTACTTTCCTGTTCTTGATATCTCTACAGCCGTAATGTGACTGTGGAAGGATTTTTCCTATCCACAGGTAGCATGGTTGGCTATGTCACATGCCTATTTTAGCGTACTCTGGGAAGCGGGGCGTGACATGGTTCTTTTGGTATCAGAGCCATAGGATATAGGTTAATCGAGTTTGATTCTTTTGTAGTTGGGTATTGGACCCAATACACGAATCAGAATACTCGTAACTAGGAGCATGTCCTGCCACGTTGTTATCGTGATTCTTGAATCATATCTATCTCTTGATCCTTATCTTGACAATATGTAAACCTCTTTGCATCTCGACTTGAAACTTGTTGGTTCCCTATTGTTTCTGCCTATTCTTTGATTCTGATACTAGGATTTGGGCGACTTGAGTGGAGTTATGTGATTGTAATTATGAATTGCAGCATAGTTACAATGCGGTACTCTATTTAAGTAACTTGGAGTCCTGGTCTTGATTCACTTCCTTATTCCATGATTGTTCTATTACCTTGTTTCTCTCGGTTTCATTGCTTACCAGTTCTGGTTTTATGGCCAGCTTGAATCGTGTTTATCGTGCTTAATCCTCTTCAGTATCTTGACTTCGGATGAAGTCATTTCGGTATCTTACTTGTTCTTGTTTTCCCCGCATTAGGATTATTCAATTCTGGTGCATCCCTTCGTTTGTTGTTGTCTTGGGAATGGATTTTCGCGGCACTTTCCACGCTCATATTGATTGTAAGGAAAGAAAAGTGATTCTATAGATTCCCGGACATCCGTAGCTTGTTTTGCTGGAGGAAGCATATCTGTCGAGCCAGTCGAGTTTTGGGCTAGGCCGACAAACAATGTTGTTTTGTCGATGGAAGCTGATAAGAGAGAAGCGCCGGCTATGGTTTGAGAGTTCATGGACGTGTTCGAGAACATCTCGGGTTACCGCAAAACGAGATGTGGAGTTTACGATTATCTTGTTCCTGGGCAGCGTCAATCTCAAAGGCGTATTATCCAATGGCACCAGTAGAGTTGGAAGAAGTCAAGAAGCAGATTGCTGAATTACTTGAGAAGGGTTGGATTCGCAGCAGTAACTCACCTTGTGGAGCTCCAGTTCTTCTAGTAAAAAAGATGATGTCACAAGGCGGATGTGCATCGATTAGCGAGAATTAAACCGGGTGACTATTAAGAACAAGTACCCGATCCCTCACATTGGCGAATTATTTGAGCAGCTTTATAGCGCGAGGGTATTCTCGAAACTGGATTTGCGATCCGGATATCATCAGGTCCGAGTTAAAATAGAAGATATTTGCAAGACTGCGTTCAGAACTCGGTATGGACATTACGAGTATTTGGTGATGCCTTTCGGAGTAACGAATGCGCCGGCAATATTTATGGACTTGATGAACCGAATCGTCCATAAACTAACAACGGACCGAAACGTCCCTAAACTAACAACGGACCGTAACGTCCCTAAACTAGCTACGGACCGAAACGTCTCTAAACTAACAATGTACTGCAATGTCCTGAAACTAGCTACGGACCGAAACATCCCTAAACTGACCATGGACCGCAATGTCCTGAAACTAGCTCCGGACCGTAATGTCCCTAAACTAACAATGGACCGTAATGTCCTTAAACTAGCTACGGACTGAAACGTTCCTAAACTAACAATGGACCACAATGTCCTGAAACTAGCTACGGACCGTAACGTCCTTAAACTACTATGAACCGCAGCATCTTTAGGCTAACGCGGCAAAAAAAAAAATGGTACGTCCATATGCGAAATGGGCACGGATGAAAACCCGAAAGGGCTCCGTGAGTAAAAACAGCAGGGCTACCGGCGAGTTTGTGATAACCCGAAAGGGCGCAGACTCGTAAATTTTTTTTTGTGCACTTGCAGGGTCCTCTAGACCTTGTAAGGAGAAAATACCCACGTGAGATCCTTACGACTCACAAGGGAGCAAAACACTTTGGAATCCTCACGATCCCTAAGGAGAAATTACACTTACGAGATCCTCACGATTTGTAAGGAGAATGTCCCCCCCTATGAGACCCTCACGGCTCACAAGATACAGGGACCTGAACCTGTTCTTAAGCCATCATATCCTCCAAACCGCCCTACAGGCGGTCAATATTGACCCTTGTATACAATCCAGGGCATAAATAAGAGTTCCCTCGCCCAGTTCTACCAATGGTGTGAAATTCCCCTATCTGGTGAACAACACTTGTAGGTCCTTTCGACTTGTAAGGAAAAAATGCTCTTGTGAGATCCTTACGACTCTCAAGTGAAAACGCACTTAGGAGTTCTCATGACCTCTAAGGAGAAAACACACCTACGAGATCCTTACGACTCGTAGGGAGAAATAACTTTATGAGACCCTTACG
This sequence comes from Agapanthus africanus, assembly GCA_030015575.1. Classification (NCBI taxonomy): domain Eukaryota; kingdom Viridiplantae; phylum Streptophyta; class Magnoliopsida; order Asparagales; family Amaryllidaceae; genus Agapanthus; species Agapanthus africanus. The sequence goes on along the minus strand of CM057341.1, from coordinate 746,298,997 downwards.
GCTCACGAAGTTAAAAGCCTTAGTCGTCAGGTCTCTAACTCTGTCTATTAAGCCACCTTTGTTAGATAGTGGCGAAGGCAAATGATAATTCGCTCCTGACAACATTCCAGTAGTAGCGATACTGATGTCTAAATTGGTAACAAATTCCAAGTCCTTTCACGGCAAGTGATGATTCGCTCCTGGCAATATTCCGGTCGCAACGATGCTGATGCTAAGATTGGTATCATATCTCAAATCCATACTCGCAGCAAAATCAGCGAGCCAAAAATACAAAAAATATAGCCGAAACGATTGGGCAACTCATAATAAAAAGCAACGAGTAAAAAGAAAAAATAGCCTAAATGATTGGGCAACTTGCATTAAAAAGCAGCGAGTAAAAAGAAAATAGCCGAAATGATTGGTTACCGCCAAAAATAGCTGAAATGATTGGGCAATCGCGACTTTCGCGATATAAAAAGCTGAAATGATAGAGCATCGCGGAAGGAAAAAAAAAATGAAAGAATGAAACTTTTACCCTACAGGCGAGTCCATACTGACCCCTGTATACAATTCATGGGTATAAACGAAAAGAGAACCACATTTCCCAACAGACTCTGTTAAAGGGAGAGTCAGATCTTGACGGCAACATCTGCATCTCAGAAGATCAACACGGCGTTCCTTCCCGACACCGCAAAAAGCGGAACAAGTCAACCAATGACCTCCCCGTTGGAACAACGCTCCGTCTCGGAAACAAGTCAGTCAATGACCTCCCCGTCGGAACAACGCTCCGACCCGGAAACAAGTCAGCCAATGACCTCCCCGCCGGAACAACGCTCCGTCTCGGAAATAAGTCAGCCAATGACCTCCCCGCCGGAACAACGCTCCGTCTCGGAAACAAGTCAGCCAATGACCTCCCCGTCGGAACAACGCTCCGTCTCGGAAACAAGTCAACCAATGACCTCCCCGCCGGAACAATGCTCCGTCTCAGAAATAAGTCAACCAATGATTTTCCCGCCGGAACAACGCTCAGCCAATGACCTCCCCGTCGGAACAACGCTCCGACCCCGAAACAAGTCAGCCAATGACCTCCCCGCCGGAACAACGCTCCATCTCGGAAACAAGTCATCCAATGTCCTCCCCGTCGGAACAACGCTCCGTCTCGGAAACAAGTCAGCCAATGACCACCCCACCGGAACAACGCTCCGTCGCGGAAACAAGTCAACAAATGACCTCCCCATCGGAACAACGCTCCGACCCTGAAACAAGTCAGCCAATGACCTCCCCGCTGGAACAATGCTCTGTCTCGGAAACAAGTCAGCCAATGACCTCCCCGCCGGAACAACGCTCCGTCTCGGAAACAAGTCAGCTAATGACCTCCCCGCCGGAACAACGCTCCATCTCGGAAACAATTCAGCCAATGACCTCCCTGCCGGAACAACGCTCCGTCTCAGAAACAATTCAGCCAATGACCTCCCCGCCGGAACTACGCTCCGTCGCGGAAAAAAGTCAACCAATGACCTCCCCGCCGGAACAATACTCTGACCCGGAAACAAGTCAGCCAATGACCTCCCCGTCGGAACAACGCTCTGACCCGGAAACAAGTCAGCCAATGACCTCCCCGCTGGAACAATGCTCCGTCTCGGAAACAAGTCAGCCAATGACCTCCCCGCCGGAGCAACGCTCCGTCTCGGAAACAAGTCAGCCAATGACCTCCCCGCCGGAGCAACGCTCCGTCTCGGAAACAAGTCAGCCAATGACCTCCCCGTCGGAACAATGCTCCGTCTCGAAAACAAGTCAACTAATGACCTCCCCGCCGGAACAATGCTCCGTCTCGGAAACAAATCAGCCAATGACCTCCTCGCCGGAACAATGCTCCGTCTCGGAATCAAGTCAACCAATAATCTCTCGATTCGTCTTGACCCCCAGGGAAATCAGTGTCCCTGCACAAACCTCTCAACCCGTAAAGAGAAAACTCTCTTATGAGATCCTTACGACTCTCAAGAGAAAACACACTTAGGAGTCCTCACAACCCCTAAGGAGAAATTACACCTACGAGATCCTCTCGACTTGTAGGGAGAAATGTCTTTATGAGACCCTCACGGCTCATAAAATTAAAAAATCTTAGGAAGCAGATCTGAACCTGTTTCATAAGCCATCGCTACCCTTCAAGGAGTTCAAGATGAACCGTTATCTATCATCTACATGCCACATTTGCTAAAGTCACATGCCAATGACACGACAAAGAAAAGAAAGCGCCAGTATGAGATAAAATATGTCCTTTATTCATGAATCAAAATGAATACAAGATATTCCTATTCATAAGTGAATACAAAAATACACAATGACGAAAAAATGCTTAAGCCGGTGGATGGTGCAACAAGCTCATAAGCTCGTCGGTCTTCCACTGGACCTCGGCCTCAAGCTCTGTTATGTCTATGAGATGAGTACACACCTGAGCCTTTTGAGTCCGATAAGAAGCAAACTGACCCTCAAGCTCCCTTTCAACAACTTTATGAGCTTCAACCATCTCGCAGGTAAAGATGACGGCTTTATCAAGAGCGACCACCTTGGTGATAGCTTCTTGAAGCACTCACCAAATTTCGTACGCACGAGTGGCCTTGGTTGGCGGCGCACCGTTCGATGAACCCCCGCAGGCTCGTCTTTGCAGTCAAGAGCTCAGAAGGAGGACGTATGCACTCAAGACCATGTAGGCAAGCCTCCACTCGACGATAGTACTCAGTCCAAAACATGCACAAACCATGTCATATATAAGGCAATAAGGAGAGTCTTTGGTGTACACCCCATTAAGCATGCATTTGCGACTATATGCCTGCTTAAATGGAAATGGTATCCAAAACGCGCTGATTTGCGGGCAACACAACAATAGTGCTCGCACTTAAAGGAAATTCCTAGGGGTAAAGTATAAAGCTCATGTACACAGGCGGGATGCACGTACGAATATATGACAAACAAAAAAATTCAACAGAAATTATTCAACAATCAATAATAAAAGAAATACATCGATTTAAATATACCACTCTACAGGGAAAAGATCTCCAAATATGGGATCAGAGATACAGGGGTTAACAAAACAAAATACAAAGCTCTCCAATTCCCTCTATGCCTTTTCCAACACGTCGAAGCAACGGTTTTCGCGAGGAGTTGCTCCCCACCGGTTAGCACCGTGCTCATCAGCAAAAGCGAACATGATGGCCCGCTGAGCTCTTATTTGACTCAATAAATGAACCGAACGATCCTTCAGAGACTGGGTAATTAAGTGCGCCTTATGGAAACACTTAATTTTGTCCTCTGCCGTATCAAGAATCGCCGGAGTCATCGCCGCCGGATGAGGGGGGATATCGGCAAGCACGAATAGAAAGATCATCCGGAGACAAATGGAGCCCATAGGAAGAGGAGAGCTCCTACGAGTCAGGAGCTCATACATCACCGCATCACATTGAGCGTCGGTAAAAAGAGGGTCTACTAGCCGTGCGGCAAAGCGAGAAATAATCTCTTCAATGGGCACCTCCCATGGTTGCCGACGAGCGTGGGGGCGGTTGCAAGCCATGACCTTTGGTTGTTTCTCAAAATGATCACCCAAGGTCTAATGGTTTTCTCTTTGAAGAGAGGAAGAAAGACACGACTTCATATTATAAAGGGAAGCATTCAATACTATACACAGAAAATGTTGTGCATGGTGGAACTATTCCTAAGGCTTAGAAAAAGGGGAGAGTATGAGAAATGAAAGAGGTGACTCATTGGAATCGGAGTAGGGAGATGAAACGACCTCATCAGCAGAGCTTCACGCGCATGGCACGTGAGCACCCACATCGATCCTTTTGGAAACTAAAAAGGCACCGCACGTGCATAACACGTGAGCGCCGGTGCTAATGCAGGATTAAAATCCCCAACAGCGCCTCATGCGCAAAATACGTGAATTCCAACAACAGTATAACGACACTTCATGCAGAATACATGTAAGAAAAGGGGGAGGGGAAGAAAGTTTTGTCATTTATACTCCAAGAACTTATACAAAAACAAAAGAAAATGTTTACAATGGCAAAACACTAAATCCGGGACATGGATCGAGGAATTCAGAAGCAAGGCCGTCTAAAATGCTTCTAGCTTTTCTGACCATTTTCGTGTGCACTTTCTCACGAATGCAAGCGTCAGGATCCTCGCTAATGTCATCCGTCCTCTGGTAGGCAGAGATTATCGTCGTCTGTTGGAAAACTTAATGCAAGATATCAACAAGATTATCTCGCCTCCTCTTCGAGATCAAGCCCATCATATAGACTGAGTGCACCTTGTCTTCGGCATCATCAAGTGCCTTAAGCGGCATGGCCTCGTAAAATCCAGGAAATGCTTCCCAAATCGCTCCCACGATGATCTTCAAAAGAGAGGAACGATGGGGAAGTAGTCAACCGTTGTACTTGTCGAAGCGAAGCATAACCTCGGCATATTGGGCGTTTGTAAACTCCTGGTTTTGGCAGCGACCTTGGACGCGAATGTCTTCATAAGAAATAATTTCGTCGAGATTAAACAGATGAGCGGCCATAGTATCTGAAAAGAAAAATCAGTGAAAGTTTAGTGACCAAACTGATCAAGAAAATTCTCATTAAACAGACACGGGAGTTTAAACAACTCTTGACATCCCCGTAGAGAAAACATGTTCTGTTAAAACACCCAACAAATTTAAAATTGTGCAATCCTATGAAAACGCTCAAGAACACTAGGGAATGAAATTCCTGAAGAGTCCTTTGATCTTTCAGAGCTAAGCTCTTCGGTAAGAAATTAAATTCCTTTTATGCGATGGAATTAAATTCCAGAAACCCCCATGATAAGGAAATGAAAAATTAAAACCCCCATGAATCCTCAAGAATCAAAGGGGAATGCCCATGACATTGAGGTTTACTATTCCAAGATCATGTCTATGGATCTCTAAGAGGTGGGCTTCAGAAAAAAAAGCAAAGCTTTTTGCAAAGTAAAAACTCCAAGATTTTTAAGATCTACAAAACGAACTCTAAAAGTTCTTCATAGAAATGAACAATGTTCTAATTAATGGGTTAAGTAACCCTAAAATCCATTTTAAGATCTACGATCTGAGAAGAGTAAAGCTCTGTTAATGGGTTCGATCCTTACCAATTTTGGGCAGAGTTCTAACTCTAAAAGGGATTTCCTTGGGCAAAGATCTAAGCTCTGAAGGGAGAATTAAATCCTCAGAAACAAGAAAGGAAGAAGATGAACAGAAGTCATCTCAAGGGCCAAATGCCCTACTTATAGGCACTGGAAGACGATCCAACTTCCAAGATGATCCAACGATGGAAAGCTTGCCACCGCTGCACTCACGTGTGAGCCACGTGAGCGCAACGGTGGGGGGCATTTGTTTCCCCAATAAGAGAGCAAGGCTCTGTTCAAAATTTGAACTGAGGCAGTGCCTCACATGCAAAGCACGAGAGCGAGTTAAAAACTCTGAGGCAGCGACAAGAGTTAAAAACTCTGAGGCAGCACCTCACGTGCAAAGCACGAGAGCGACAGCGCCAGAACTGAAAGTTCTCCACCCTTGGATCAAAGATCCAACGAAAATGATAAATCATCAAATTACAGAATTAAATTCTGTTGAGGAAATATTCATCGAATCTTCCTAAAACAAGAAAGGTTAATCTCTGTAAAACAGGGCACCGTTGGATTAAAGATCCAATGGTAATTAAAAATCACCAAGATACAGAATAAGCTCTGTACGGGAAAATATTTTCCCAATCTTGTTGAGAACAAGAAAAATATCTACTGTGAAACAGAAGACCTAGGATCAAAGATCCAACGGTGGATAAAATCTCCAGATCAATTAGAGATCTCTCAATGAGAGATTTCTTTAACTAAATCAACAAATTAGCCTCCACTATATAAAGGACCCAAGAATTCAAGTCTTGTATAGAAGAAACCCCCTATAAACTTCAAACTTCAAAGACGAGAACGATTTCTTCTCAAGGTAAATAAAAATAAGAGAGATCATAGCATCTCCTTCATATCTAAGAGTTTAACTCTCATATCAGAAGGGCTTAGTTCTTTTTTCAGATCTTAGATCTATAAGACAAAGTCTTTCACAAGTGAGAATTTAATTCTCAGAGAATTGAATTAAGCAGAATAGAAAACTCAGTATTTAGCACTCAAAGTCTGGCGCTCAGCGCCGAGCGCTCCACGTACTCCTTACGTGGGCGCTACTTAATAAGAAGCGCTTAGCACTCAAAGTCTGGCGTTCAGCGCCGAGCGCTCCACGTGCTCCTCATGTGGGCGCTACTTAATAAGAAGCGCTTAGCACTCAAAGTCCGGCGCTCAGTGCCGAGCGCTCCACGTGCTCCTCACCTTGGCGCTATTTAATAAGAAGCGCTTAGCACTCAAAGTTTGGCGCTCGACGCCGAGCGCTCTGCCCCTCACGTGGGCGCTATTTAATAAAAATGTGCTTAGCACTCAGTGTTTGGCACTCAGCGCCGAGCGCCTCACACGCTCTACACGTGGGCGCCATAAATTATTTAACACTCCATATAAAAGAGTATAAGTAAAACAAAAAGAAAAAGGGATATCAGAACCCAAATCAATGCTCAGCAGTGCTGAAATAAAAAGAAGATCAAGCCCAAATAAGTAATCAAGTTGGCTGAGCCCAAGGTTGACCAAACCCCGAATTGACCGAGCCCATATATCTTCTTCTAAATTGGCCTTAGTTCCACACAGGACTACCAAGTCCCTGATGAACATTCATTGGTTCAAGGGTACATCTCTTCACACCTCTGATATGTGTCTTTGTAATTCTTCAACGTCTTCAGAGAGGTGGCGGGTCCCGACAACCAGCAACTGTGGACCGCAACGTCCTTAAACTAATAATGGACCGCAACGTCCTTGAAATAATAACGGATCGCAACGTCCTTAAACTACTGTGGACCGCAACGTCCTTAAACTAATAATGGACCGCAACGTCCTTAAACTACTGTGGATCGCAACGTCCTTAAATTAATAATGGACCGCAACGTTCTTAAACTAATAACGGACCGCAACGTCCTTAAACTAAACCCTCACCCCAAAAAATGGTGATCTATGGACCGCAACGTCTTTAAACTAATAACGGACCGCAACGTCCTTAAACTAAACCTTCACCCCCAAAAAATGGTGATCTATGGACCGTAACGTCCCTAAACTAAAACGATAGATCCCAAACGCCCTTTTTGTTGGATCAAAAATGATCCTGAACCCCGTTAAGTAAATCTTAGTCCAATATCGGATTAACGTATTCTTAACAGATACTTAATTTGATATTAATCTCAAACAAGATTAACGATCCTTGAATCAACCCAAACCTAAATCTAAGAAAATACGGATTTGGACTAATCCACGCCCTACGTGAGACAACCCAAATTAGTCTCCGTATACAATCCACGGGTGACCAAAACATAAAACAAACACAACACGACACGAAGTGAACATCTGGAGCAGGAGAAAATGGTTATCGCTACGCGGCAACGTAATTAACTGCAGGGGCTTGCGCCTGCAGGGAAGGGCATCCCCATAATTAAAAAACCCTCACAACGAGGGGGAATCTGACGAAGTCCGCTACAACGGCCGCATCTGTTTAAACCTTCGATACATAGTGCCATAATCAACTTAGCATCTTCGGAAAGGTGGACGGATAAAACCAAATAGCATCTGCCCCCAAAATTTAGGCCAGACATCCTAACGTCCCGGTCGCGTCTTTCGGCGGTAAACAATGCCCCCGGCGCATCCACCTTTTTGGGAGTGTGCTTCTGGGGTGGGTTTATCCTCCAGTTATCAGACAACGCAAATTTCCCTTGTTGATACTGGTCTTCGACCCAGTTCTTGAAGACGTAGTAATCTTCAATTTGGTAGCTCACTATTTTGTGATAGGAGAAGTAATTGGGGTTGTTGATGTTGTCGGGTTGCGGTGGACTCCGCGGGTCTGGCAATGTGATGAGTTTATTACGCATTGCCAATTCAAACTGTCTCCTTATCTTGTTGGGGGAAAACGAGTAAGCACGTCCTACTCTTTCCTCCAAGGATGGGCACGGACGCACGTTGTTTTGGTAAGCAGCTGGTTTTGGGGCACTCGGCTGTTGTTGCGTATTGGCAACAAAGGCTGCTTTCCCTTTACCCTTATTATTTCGAGGGTCCTTATTTGAGGAGGAAGGCCCGTGGCCCACCTGGTCCATTTGGGCAAGCTTATCTATCAGAGCCTGAAAGGTCGTTGGTTTGAGGAATGTCATGAACTGGGACACAGTCGTTTGAGGATCAAGGGTCCTAATGAAAATGCCTACGGCAGGGGATTCCTCAATACGCTGTTCGCATTTAGACCATAGGTTCCACCACTGGATCGCGGATTGGACTCAGGTTTCTCCCGGTTTTATCATGGCATTGATTAATGCCGTGATTGGAGTACGTTCGTTCGCGCTGGTGAAACGTTGTGTGAACAGCAGTTCCATCTCTGCGAATGTTTTCATGGAGTCATTTAGGAGCTCCGAGTACCATTCAAATGTTGTTTCTGACAGGCTGCCAACGAACTGGCGAAGCAACAGTTTGTCGTTGCCTCCCATGTTGCCGCACAGAGCTCTGAACTGCGTGATGTGCTCGTGAGGGTTGCCTGTCCCTTTATATACATGGAACTTGGGGATCGTATATCCCGGCGGGTATTTGATTTGACCATATCATCTTGGATATGCTCGTCCAGTTCTGACAATTTGGCCAGCAGCTTCACTAGCTTGATGAGTTCTTATTTGTTGAGCAATATAATCATCAAGGACGGCCTTGGGGATCGTTTCCTCCTTGGCTGCCGATAAAGCCGGAGGAGGGTTTGATGTTTCCCCTCTGTTATCGTCGATGATTATCGGCGGATCTTCGGCCGGGGCTTCTGGCTGGATTATCATTCCAACCATGTCTTGGAACAAGAGAGCTATCTGCTTTATGTTAGCAGCTTGTTCAGCGACTTCCTTGTCCTTTCTCTCGAGCACCCTTCGCAGAAACTCTGTATCGGTTTCCTGCTCTTGGCGCTGTTTGGCTTCATTGTCCGGACTTCTTTTTGTCCGGTAAGTACTGCCATTTTAGTCAACATTTTCTGGAGCTTTTGTTGTTGCTCATGAGCCTTAGTCAGCGACCGAGTTTGCAGTCGGTGACTCACCGAAGCACGACTTTCTTCTTTTCCCGAAGCCATGTAGACCGTATGCATTGTTATGCCTCTGGCCTTGGGGCGTTTAGCTCTATCGCCTTTGTAATTTGCCGCGGACGGTAGAGATTTCTCTAGCATTGTTCTTTTATGAGAGATTGGAGTTGAAGGAGCCGTTGTGACGAGCACCTGTTTAGCAGGAGTCCCCCATTGTATGGCAGAGGAGTAGTCCTTTTCTTGTCGAGCATTCGATTTCTTCGGTCGACGAGAGTAGTTCTGGTTAATCACGGAGTCCTCGACTTTTCGCCAGACCCTATGAATTTGTGAAGAGAGCCGCTGATGAGGCTGCCCCGGCTTTGCTTGCACTGTAGCTTCTGTAGACGGGGGTGATTTCTTTAGCAGCGCCGTTGGAGAGCTTTTGCACACCCTCTTAAGCGGATCAAAACTGTTCCCGGTTGGAACAGCAGTGTCGACATCCACCATTGAAGCTGGTGGGGTGAGTACAGAGGGGGAGTTGCCCCCAACTTCTCTCACTCGGCGCCTATGGCGACGTCGAGCGTGCCTCATAGAAGAGTCCACCTCAGTTTTGAATGCGGCTTCATCATGCCTCCGGCTTTGCTGAGGGGTTTCAATCGGCGTCAGCCTGTTGAAGATGACGTCCTTGATAGAGTTTGTGGAGAACCAGCCAATATTTCAAAGACCGGCCGTCTAATGGGAGAATCACTTTTGATAGCTTCATCTGCAGGAGGAGTTGGGAGGGCTATCCGTTTTGGGGTAGACGGATAGCCCCTTCAGGTATCCCGAGCCTCTTTACAAGCCCATTTGGGCTCTTGCTCAGCCTATTGAAGACTGGGACACCCGATTTAGATGGCCCGTTGAGGGGGCTGTTGTGGTTGCCAGTCGATCGAAGACCGACCTTTTAGGAGCTTCTCCTTGCGGCGCTGAGGCACCGAAACTTGCAGGTGGGATCATGGTCCCAAAGAACAATCCAGTAGAGGCTTGTGTGACCTGCCCCACCAGCATTGAGAAAATAGAGATCGCATTGGGCCTGTAGGTCACTCTTCCAGTTAGGGGAGAGCGGGAGTTGGTGTTGCATGCAGTGCATTGAGAAGCAATTGATTTCCTACATAGGAATAATACACCAAGTTTTAGTATCTCGAATCCCAGGGCAACTATAGCGAACTGCGATTTTGTTCGTGAAATACGACACATAAAGTATGGAGTGGAAAGAGGAAAGGGCCCCACTGGGCGTGCCAGAATCTGTTCACCGTCGAAAGACCGGACCGAGACGTTGGGACGTCTAGCCTGAATTTTAGGAGCAGATGCTATTTGGACTTCTCCATCCACTTTTCCAAAAATACCAAGTTGATTTATGGCATCTTATATCGGAGGTTTGGACAGATGCGACCGTTATAGCAGATTCCCCCTCATTTGTGATGGGTTTTTGATTGTGAAGACGCTCTTCTCTGCATGCGCTAGCCCCGGCAGTTAATTACGATAACCACTTTCTTCTGCTTCAGTAGTTTACTTCGTGTCGTGTGTATTTTTGTTTATTTTGGTGCCCGTGGATTGTATATGGAAACTAGTTTATGTCGTCGCCCGTAGGGCGCGGATTAGTCCAAATCCGTATATTTTAGATTTGGGTTTTGAACTTAGGTTATGTATTCCTTTAGTTCAAAGAGATTTGGTTTTATTTAAGAACCGTTAATCTAATTTGAGATTAAGATCAACTTAAATATATGAGCATATAGGCTCAATTTATTTTTTAACTAAAGATACATTAGTCCTACTTGAGAGTAAGATCAACTTAGAAATATTTTAACGATCATTATATTTATTAAGATCCAGAGCATTTGGGCTCAGTTGCAAGAGATTTAGCCAATTTGGACTTAGTCTACTCAGTCCTTTTTTGTTCAAAAGTGCCAATCACTTATTTGGGCTTTATTTGTTCAGCCTCCTTTTTTATGCAAAAGTGCTAAGCACTTATTTGACGCTCTGGTGCTCACATGGGTATCATGTGAAGCCTTCAATTATGGGCGCCGTCCAATCAGTGCTAAGTACTCAGTTATATATAGTGTTAATCACTTTTTTATATGGCGTCCACGTGAAGAGCACGTGTGGCGCTGGGTACTGCCCAATTAGTACTAAGCACTCATCCGTTTTGGCTATACATGAAGTGCTAAGCACTTTTTGTGTGGCACCCGCATGAGGAGCACGTGAGGTGCTGCCCAATCAGTGCTAAGCACTCAGCCGTTTTGGCTGTATATGAAGTGCTAAGCACTTTGATTCAGCGTTCACATGTATTTCACGTGAGATGTCACGCCCCGCTTCCTGGTGTACGGGCAGAGGGCGCGACTGGCCACTACATATTTACTCTGAAGTAAATACGCTAAGCGTAACTAAGGAATATAAAAGAAATGTACACAAGAGACAATTGTAATGAAACAACAACTTTATTTATTAACATTCTTTTGTACAAAGCATGGAAAAGTAAATACATGGAATGAAAAGCAATGCCTAAACAATGGCATAACAGGAATGGAAAATACAGAATGTAAAGGAAATGTACAAGTGTAACTACAGCTCGGGATCTTCAATAATCTGGTCCAAGTCTTCGGTGCTGGGCTCGATCTCTGGAAGGTCCGAAACACTTGACAACATTCCAAAGAAGAAAGAGGAGGAATGTCGTCAGCGAACAATAGCTCGGTAAGTCCCAAAGATAAGGGAGAAGTAGAATAGACAGAGAGAGAGAGTAACTTTTAAAGTGGTATTATATTTTATAATGTTGTATTTAGTGTTAACGCTGTTGTTTGTAGCTTGGTACAGAAGGATGTCAGTGTATACGAGATGAGTCTCACTTGCCCCAGAGACTAAGGTATCAGGAATTCAAGAAACCGTTCATGCCACGGTACAACAGCAAAGGAATACAGGTTAGGTTTCTTATGGTTGCAGTCTCGTTCCACTTCTAACACCTTCCGTACCAATCTACCCCTTAAACCACGTGATGTCTTGGTTGTATTGTTTGTATTGTATTGAAACTTGTAATGTCTTGTAATATAGATTGTATAATTGGATGACTTGCCGAAACCATGATATCAGTAAATGGATATAACTGGAGAATCATGGACGTAACTGGAGAATCATGTACATGGAAGTATATCCATGGTTCGGTTTAATCAATATAGATTGAATAGTTTGAATATATTGAATATATAGATTCATGGATTCATATTGAATTGTAGTTTGTACTTGAATCATATTCAAGTCAGATTATCATAATGAGACTCAGTCTGAGTTAGAACAATTAGAAAAGAAATTGAAGTCCTGAATTAGGTTTTGGTGTTATCGGTAATCGCTGCACACGGACGGCAGGATTTGTGTCTTTTTCAAAGACGATTACCGTGTTGATAACACCGTTGTTAAGTTGTCTACCTTAAATAGGCAAGCACCTATATCTCCGGCTCCCGCTTAAACCTATATTTACTAGGGTCCTTATTGTAATTTATAAAACTTGAGGGGGTTTTACGTAAAAATACTTTTGTATAATTTTCAAAATACACCTCAAGTATTTAATTATCGTCTTTAGAGTTTTCATAGCTGTGGATTTTATATTTATGACATTTCTAGTGAATAAACCTATTTTTCATAATATAGAGTATTTAATTGTAATATTGAACTTGTATGAAATTTCATGGTATTTTCATGTAAAGTGATCTTTTTGAGTTAGAAAAGTTGGAATATTTATATTATATCAAAAGTAGATATTTTGATGATATATATATATATATATTTATATAAAATAATTTTAATTTATTGATTTTTTTAGAAATCTTATTTTCTTAAGATAATAGTATTTTAAATTTTTCGAGATCGAATGCTCCTTGCGGAGGTCTGCATCTCGCACTACTAAGCCCAGAGATGTGCGATAATCTGCACCATCTCAGACGGGTTCCCCAAAATGGGTTGTACCAGCGCTTTGCAAAGATTTGTAAAAATACTTAGTCTTGTAGAAAACAGTTTTAATAGTAAATGGTATTTATATGTAAAGTTTCGTTTTTCTGTACTCTATGTTCCCGAAAGGTATTGTGCTATATTGCATATGAGTGTTGTGAGAAGGTGGGTCATTACCTCGTGATCTAATTAAAGGTATAACAAGATTAACGATGTTTTAAAGTCGAAACTAAACTATATGGTATTTTGCTAAAAAAGAGGGGTAAAAATTACAAAATGAAATGTTTTGCCATGAAATTTGTTCAACATATTTTGTTAATGATTAATAGTCAAGATGTAAGAGTTTAATATAGTTGTGTTAAGGAAAATTGAACTTTACAAAGAAAACCGAATCGAAAGTCGGATTTAACTCCGCTTCCGTCGGGTTTCAGAAAAAGAAGTTTTAAGAATAGATTAGAGAGGAGGGAGGTAGGAATTATGGGTTTGAAGTTAAGAGAAGAGGGAGAGGAAGACGTAGGAGGTGCCGGTGCGTCGTTTCGTTCCCGAAGCTCCTAGGGTCGTCGTCGGAATTTCGCCGGAGTTTCACCCTTCGCTAACTCCACTTGTACACAAAATTCTAGAGAGTTTTCTTGAGAGTTTGGACAGAATTTGTGAGTGAGGAGTGTGTGTTTAGGGGTGGTATTTATAGGGTAAAACTATGATTAGGGTAGGTGAAAGGGTGTGAAGAAAAAATGTGTTAAATTGTATTAAAAATTGGATTTATTGAGATGTTAAAGGGCTCTGTTAAGGTGCAGGATTTTTAAAGTATACAGGGATAATGGGGAGGCAAAGAGGCAGAACTTTCATGAAGACCAACTAGGGTTTCGACCGAGTTCGGCTGGCGGCGGCGGGCCGAGTCGGGCGATCCGCTGGCCCGAGTGAACCGAGTCGCACCGAGTCAGGGGTCCACGTATCTCTTGGCGATTTGTCTATCCTCTGGGACTGTTTGTTTTACATGTGTAGTGGGGTTTTTACGAGTTATGCACGTGTAGACCCTTGGGATTCTAAAAATTTAAAAGAAAACAATATTAAAAATAATGTGGGGTATGGGATTTGAACTCTGGTGCTTTGGTTCAGCAGTGTAAGGTCTTACCAATGAGCTAAAAACTCCTTCTTGCTATTAAAAAGAAAAACAAATTTATAAGTTGTGCTCAAAAATACCCCTTTCTGTATTTTTTGAAAAATTGTACAGAAAATTATACAGAAAGTTGTACAGAAAGTTTAAGGTTGTTACAAGAGGCGCTGACCTTCTGCTTTGGACGTCCGCGTGTTTTTCACGTGAGGCACCGGGCTCTATTGGGAGGGCGCCCGCGTGGGAAACATGTGAGGCGCTAATCTCTTTTCTTTTTTAGAGATTAAATCTCTGTTAATGTCATTTTGGTCATTAATGATGATCAAGATCTCTATTTTGAAGACCTTGGATCGTTTTTTTTCATTGGATGACTAAGTTCTTCTTTTCTTTTTATAAGAACCAAGTTTTATATGTAGGGTTAAATCCTCATTTCGGAGGAATTAAATTTCCAGAACACATGTTCTTTTTCTTTTTTCTTTCTTTTTAATCTAGTTCTTTTCTAAATCTTTGATTCTCAAGAACAAGATCTTCCCGATGAGAATTAAATTCTTAACTTGTGGGAGACTTGTCTTGTGGATCTCTGATCCAGAGGAAGAACTAAGTTTTTTGAGAAGGGTTAAACCCTTAGATAAATAAAAAGAGATATTTTGATCTCTGTGTTTTCTTTACGTAGGGTTTTGAGGAGGAAAATCTTCTTCTTTTATTGAGAAATGAATTATCTGTTGCTTTGAATGCTTTCTGTATTTTTCAGAAGCTTATAGGTGGGTTCCTTCTCTCTGAGACTTGAAGTCTCGGGTCCTTTATATGGTGGAGGAAAATTGTTAATTAGTTTTGAAAAAATCTCTGATTGAGAGATTCCAATTGATTTAATTGGTCTAAAAATTTGTTTGGGGAATTTTACCCACTGTTGGATTTTTGATCTAAGGATTTATGTTTTACAGAATATATTTTCTTGTTTTTTAATAAGATTGGAAAAATATTTTCCTATATTCAGAATTTATTCTGTCAAACGGTGATTTTTAATCACCATTGGATTTTTGATCTAAGGGCTCTCTATTTTACAGAGAACAATCTTTTTTGTTTGTAAAGATTGAGGAAAAATATTCCTCAGAATAGAATTTAATTATATTATTTGATGATTTATCATCACCATTGGATCTTTGATCCAACGGCTCTGTTTAGCAGAGAGTATCCCAATTTTTAGGGAAACATTCTCATGTAGAATTTAATTCTACTGATATAAACTTGGGCGCCGATGCTCACGTGTTGTGCACGTGGGAGCCACTTAAGAATTAAATTCTTATTTATGATAGGAG
The DNA here is from genome assembly GCA_030015575.1 of Agapanthus africanus. Taxonomy (NCBI): domain Eukaryota; kingdom Viridiplantae; phylum Streptophyta; class Magnoliopsida; order Asparagales; family Amaryllidaceae; genus Agapanthus; species Agapanthus africanus. Next base: position 746,283,477 of record CM057341.1, on the reverse strand, counting down.
CTCATATGCTTCGCACATTGGCGTGCATGTGAGCTTGACGTGCGGTGCCACCTTAGGATGTAATCCTAAAGGGTTGGCGCTGGCGCTGGCGTCCTCTTGAAGGGCACGTAAGGCGCTGCCTCAACAAAATTTAATAGAGTTTAGCTCTTTTTATTATGTTTAAATATTGGTGGAACACTCCCCGACAGCGGTGCTGAAGAAATCACCTCTGCCAGTAGAGGTCCCTGTGCAGGCAAAACCGGAGCGGCCTCATCAGCGTCTCTCCTTGCAAATTCATAGGGTCTGACGAAAAGTCCAGGACTCTGCGATTGACAAAAATTACTCTCGTCGAACTGATAAATCCAAGGGCCAAAAAGAAAAAGATCACTCCTCCACCATGCGACGGGGGACTTCTCCTAAACAAGTGCCTGTCACAACGGCTCCTTCAACTCCAATCTCTCATAAAAGAACGATGCTAGAGAAAACTCTACCACCCGCGGCAAACTCCAAAGGCGATTGACCTAAATGCCCCAAGGCCGGAGGCATAAAAATATATCCGGTCTACATAGCTTCGGGAAAAGAAGAAAGCCGTGTTTCGGTGAGTCACCGACCGCAAACTCGGTCACCGACTAAGGCTCAGGAGCAACAACAAAAGCTCCAGGAAATGCTGACCAAAATGGCAGCACTTATCGGAAAGAAAGAAAGTCCGGACAAAGAAGCTGAACAGCGCCAAGAGTAGAAGACTGATACAGAGTTGCTGCGGAGGGTGCTCGATAGAAAAGACAAAGAAGCCGCTGACTAAGCTGCCAATATAAAACAGATGGCTCTCTTATTCCAAGACATGGTTGGAATGATTATCCAACCAGAACCCCCGGCCGAGAATCCGTTGATAATATCGAGGATGACAGGGGGGAACATCAAACCTTCCTCCGAACTTGTAGGGTGTAATTAATCCCAGCTAGTCTTTCCTTTTAGGGTTTGAAGGAAGATTTGATAAAATAGTGGGAGCCATTCTGATTAGATAAAATAATAACCAATCTAATCTTGCAAGAGCAAATGCTGAGTCTCTCTCTCCAGGTAGCGACCATGTCACTCCTTAATCAAGATAATAATATGGATGTATTGACCGAACCCGCTTGTTATACTGAGCTGGGGAACGTTGGTCCCACTTTACCTTATAATTGTTATAAGACCGAGCAGGAAATAGGGGAATACCAGGATTCCTGTGCCGCCCAAACGAAGAAAGTGCATGCTGATGTATCTTCTTCGGGTATGTTCATTACCGAGAACTGTTTCTTAGTGTACTCTACGTCCTGGGTATGAGATACCAGATCAGGATCCCGTTAATGTAATCTGTTACATGGGCTAAAGATAGGTAGAGAACTGAGAATGGGTGATAAAGATTTAAGAGTTAGAAACAGTGCAATTGTTGCAGCTAAGATGTTGGCAGTTATCACCCTGTATTACCAAATACATTGATTCTGAACGAATGTTATTAGATACCAAACCTGATATACAACATCATATCAGTATCTTTATTTAGTAAAGAACGATATAATTTTGTATTGTTGGATAATGTTTTGAACATTTCCTATATCAAGAGTTGATTGGTTCAGGCACGTTATCTAAAAGCATATACGTTCTAAATCAAACCACGGTTCTTAATGTTCAAAACACACACAAGAGGAAGAGTTCAGAAATGAACGAATCCTTCTTGAGGCATTGTAGACTAGGTCATATCAATGCGACCCGACTAGCTAAGTTACATTAAGATGCATATTTAAATCAATTTGAATTTACATCTTGTGAAACTTGCCAGTCATGTCACAAAGATAAAATGACCATAGCTTCATTTACTGGAAACAGAGAAAGAGTTAGTGAACTCTTGGGATTGATACATGATGATGTATGAAAGTCCCCTGTCTACACATGCCAGGACCGGTTCTTTGTACTTCATTACATTCACTGATGATCGTTTAAGATTCGGACATATGTTCCTGTTGAAACACAAGTCTGAACCTTTTGAGAAATTCAAAGAATATAAGTTAGAAGTAGAGAACCAAAACGGGTATAAGTATTATGTCCTTTGATATGATCAGGAAGGAGAATACTTGAGCATAGGAGTTCCAGTACTATTCAAAAGGAGAATGGGATTCTCTCTCAGCATTACTCCTCCATATACACCACAGCACAATGGTGTATCGGGACGGAACAATAGCACCCTATTAGATATGGTGCGCTCTATGATGAGTACTTTTGAGTTCCCTATTTCCTTTTGGGAGTTATGCACTTGAGAAACTGCATACCTATTGAATTGGGTTCCAACCAAATCAAGTGCCTACCACTCCATATGCGATATGGTATGGAAAGAGCCCATATCTTAAGAAAGTTAAGATTTGGGGTTGTTCGGCCTATATCTAAAAGCAAAATCCGGACAAGTTCGAGGCAAGGTCAGTTCTGTGGAAGTTTGTTGGATATCCCAAGTATTCGCAAGGGAATATCTTCTGCCACACCGAGGAACAAAAGGTGTTTTATTTCTTGGCATGCCACCTTTTTAGAAAAGGAATTTATTTTGGAAACAAATTTATGGTCATGAGGTAGAACTGGAAAGAGTTCCAGTTATACAAACTATAGCTGATGATTTGGCTGAACCGGAGGATTCAATAGTTCCCGACAGACCACAGCCTCTCCGCCGATCTGGTAGGGTTCCTCATCCGCCTGAGAGATACTTCGGTTTTCTCTATGACAGTGGGAGCGAGGATTGCATCATGAGATGATAATCCAACTTGTTTCGAACAGGCCATCAAGAGTGGGGACTCTGTAAGAATGGATGGATGCTAAGTGATCTGAGATGGAATCTATGTACACCAACAAAGTATGGACTTTGGTTGCGATATCTGAAGGGTTAAATCCCCATCAGGAGCAATTATATCTTAAGAAGATTACTTGGTGTAGATGGAAAAGTTGATACTTTCAAACCTAGACTTGTTATAAAAGATTCTCGTCATCGATCAGGTGTAAACCTTTTCTCCAGTAGCTATGCTTAAGTCCATCCGGATCCTACTTGCCATTGCTACATACCATGACTACGATATCTGGCGGTTGGCTGTCATGACTACTTTTTCTAAATACTGATTTAGAAGAAAGCGTCTATAAGTACACAGCCAGAGGGCTTCATAGATAGTGGGAGCAACGGAAACGTGTGCAAGTTGCTTTATAGGTTAAAGGTTGCATCGCAGAGTTGGAACATCTATTTTGATGTAGTAGTCAAAGCGTTTGACTTCATCAAAATGGTAGATGAACCTTGTATATACAAAAAGGCAGTAGAAAGTAAGGTGGTCTTCTTCGTATTGTTCTTGGATGACATACTCTTGATAGGAAAGGACTTTCCTATGCTACACTCGGTCAATCTCCTCTTATCACATTGATTCTCCATAAAGGATCAAGGTGATACCTTCTAAATCCTGGGTTTTGGATCTATGAGATAGATCTAAATGGATGTTAGGATTCTCACTAGGTGTAGTGAGATGGTATCAATCAATCCTGGGGAGAATCACTGGATAGCTTCCAGGGTGGTAAGGTCGACTGGATGTCAGTCACAGGCATTGTCTTTACCCTCAGTGGAGGGACGGTATATTGGAAGAGTTCCAAGCTATATACCGTGGCAAACTAGACGATAAAGGCTGGATACATCGCTACCAACTATGCTACCAAAGAGGCAGTCTGGGTGTATATTTGTTCATGAGATGAACTTGGTTCCTACCATTGTGTGACAATGGAGTTGTGGCTTATACCTAGGAACCCCCGTCCCATCAATGATCCAGACATATTCTAAGGCAGTATCACCTGTTCATGGAGATGGTTGATCTCTAGGGAGATCGAGGTTAAGAGAGTAGACTCAGAGGACAACACGGCGGATCCACTCACAAAGGCCTTTTCCCAAGAGAGACTTTTATAGGATGGTTGAGTATGAGATACTACAACTACTGCTGATTGTTGGGTATTGGATACTACAACATATGGCCCTAGTGCAAGTGGGAGATTGTTAGTTATATGTATGCTCTAGAGGCCATTATTGTACACATGATATATATTATCGTGGATGCTTTGACATACATAGGGAGGACTTTCTTGCTCGACATGATAGTATGCTATCTGGTTACTCTTTATCTTAACATGTACACTGATTGTCTTACTGTTACATGTTGATAAAGCCCTTAGGATATGTACTTGACTACCTGGATTATGATGTGGATCATACTAGTGGGACAAAGGTAGTCCGTGAGTACATCCTTTAATGTTCCTAGTCGTGGGTGTATCGAGACAGGGCATCGATATAACAGAGTAGACTAGCGTATAGCTTCTCGACCCATGTAGATGGGCGATGGATGATCCCATATCCATTGGTGTTTGACATTAGAGATGGTATAAGGGTGCTCAGTGGAGACTGGGTACACTGAACGGACTCGCCGAGAACTCCTAGATGGTATTATACCTATCGTCAGATGGCAGTTCTCCGGTGACACTGGTACATGTTAGTCTGTCACCCGAGATCGTCATAGAGTCTTGTGTGATTCCCACTGTGATTTGATTTCCACCATACCACGGTCAAGAGATCGTGCAAAAAGATGGTTTTTGGGTACAGTCCCGAGTCACATGGAGGCAATGAGCGATAGAAGGGATTCGTCTCTCCCGGTATAGGGGGTTGATGTTGCGCTGTGCTCGATTGGCTATAACAGGAAGTCCCTGGCCAGGACTGATTCGGAGATATATTGGTAAGTGTTATCAGTAGTTTCTCGACCCGTTATGAGCCTCATATCGGCACGACTTTGTAAGTCCACGTTGCTCACCTCGGTTCTTACGGGGAGGCGGAAACGGCGAAAAACAATAATTTTGGTGCAAGGCAACATGGACTAAAAGTCGGATCTTTGCTAAACTAGAAACTAGTAAACACTAAGAGGTTTAACTACTATGCTTGTAGAAAATATACCTCACGGAACCGGTCCTTCGGGTCTTCATTCCGCTGTCCCACTCGTCCATCCAAGCTCCAAGCGTCGATCCGGACCTTGGGCACCTCCGCGGCCTTCTTGAGTCGAAGACGATCCACCCGAGAGATGTACACTAAGCTCCGCCTCAAGCCGAGGCAACTAGGGCAAAGTGATTGCTAGTCAAGAAGCCCTAGAATGTATAGAGGAGATGTATGGATGTATTTGTCTTTGTGGAATCTTTTTCTCTCAACACATGAGATCAAAAGATGAGATCAAGAGGAGGAAGAAGAAGGAGAAAGGTTAGCAACCATGGAGCTTCTCATTTCAAGAGAGAGAATGAGAATGAACAAATGAAAAGCTTAACCAAGAAAAAACCCAACCATGGTTGCAATAATGCAAAACATTATCATTACTAATCCCATCAAGATAAAGTTGATGGCTACAAATGACATGACCATTATCATAACAAAATGAAAAAGAAAACCAAAGAATACTTTAGACCTTTCAAGAAGATCCTAGTCAACTTTGGTCAAACGGTCAACAAAGTCAAGATGGTCAAATGGTCAATGTAATTAGCCATAACATAATTATCAATGAAAGGATTAGTAAATAATGTCCTCGGCTCATAATGGTTTTGACCGAACCAACTGTCAAAACCCTAATGAGGCACCTCCTTCTTCTCCACTCCGCAAATCTGTGCATACACACCCGCATCCGCATTCCGTAGAATGCGAATGCACAGAAGACAAAACAAATCTATCTGTACAATACTAGGATCTGGCTTAAACCAAAGCCCACTAGTATTGCCTGCCCGAACAGCATACGCACACAAGTGCACGTAAGTGATCGTAGCCCTGCCGTAAAACCATACGGCCTCTACACGTTTCGTCCAGTGCAGGGAAACTCTCTGTGTGGGACTCTAAAGACTCGACACTACGTTGGCAGTGGGTTTAACCACAGACCGCAAGCGGCACTAGCTGTGCGTAACTGTCCCCAGGTAGATATCGATAAGAAGGCCGATGAGGTAAACCCATCCGAACTCCTACTGAGCCAGTATGTGACAATCTCCGTACAGTCCGGTCTGTTCGTCTGATACATCGCATGGCGGACCTAGGGGGCGGTGAACGTCAGTCCCCTAATAGCGGTACAAGTCGTGTCGGAGTGTAGCCCAAAACACCCTGAGATAACACTGGAAACCTACCAGTATATCTCGCTTGCCCTGGCCAGGGACTACTCGTGTAATGGCTCTCCTAGACACAGCGCGATGTCAACCCCCAATACCGGGAGAGATGAATCCTGTCTAACCGTCACTGCCTCCAAGTGCTTCGGGACTGCACCCAACTACTACTTGTTTGCACGACTCCTTTGAGCCGTGGTAGGGTAGTAATCTAAGTACAGTGGGAACACACTCGAGGCGAAGTGACAGTGTCAAGTCGGCGGACTAAGCTGTACTCATGTCACCTGGGAACTGATAACTGACGATAGGTATAATACCAACCAACAGTTCCCGACGAGTCCTGTCCAGTGTACTCGTAACCTAACGAGCACCCGCATACTATCTCAAGTACGACGTACTGACGGCTGTGGGACAGACCGTCTCCCCCGCTGGGATGAGAAGCGCATACGCTAGTCTACTCCGGAGTATCGATGCCCTGTCTCGATAGTCCTACGACTAGGGACCTGTATAAGGATGTGTTTATGGATTACCCAGCCCCCACGAGTGTGAGCGCCATCACAACGCTGGTAATCAAGCAAAGATCCTAAGGGCTCTACTAATATGTATATAAGCGATATGCTAAAAGAAACACATGCACATATTGAAGTAGAGACAAACTAAGTAGTATACTACCATTTTGAGCAAGATTGTCTATACAACTGTGAATATCCCAAGCTTCCATCAAGTAATATACAAGCTAGTATGATACAGTAATGGCCTCTAGGGCATATACACTAACAATCTCCCACTTGCACTAAGGCCATGTACTGGCGTATCGAAGACCTATCATCTCGATCAGCCGCTCGAACTGAGTCTGGGGTAGGGCCTTCGTGAGTGGATCTACAGTGTTATTCTCCGTATTTACGCTCTTCACCTCGATCTCCCGGCGATCAACGATCTCCCTGATCAGGTGGTACCGCCTCAAAATGTGCCTGGACTTCTGATGGGACCTGGGTTCCTTCGCTAAAGCTATAGCGCCGTTGTTGTCGCAATACAGCGGTATTGGATCAACAATGGTAGGAACCACCTGAAGCTCCATGAGGAACTTCTTCATCCAGACAGCTTCCTTTGCGGCATCGCAAGCAGCTATGTACTCCGCTTCCATAGTTGAGTCTGCAACGGTCTCCTGCTTGGAACTCTTCCAGCAAACCGCCCCTCCATTGAGGGTAAAGACATAACCCGACATGGACTCGGAGTCATCCTTGTCTCTCTGGAAGCTGGAGTCAGCAAAGGCCTCGAGCTGGAGGTCTTTTCCGCCATACACCAAGAACATCTCCTTAGTCCTTCTCAGGTACTTGAGAATGTTCTTTACCGCTATCCAGTGTTTCTCCCCTGGGTTCGACTGATACCGGCTTACAACGCTCAATGCGTATGCTACATCTGGTCTGGTACACAACATTGCATACATTATAGAGCCTACCGCAGAAGCGTAGGGTATAATAGACATGCGATCCCTTTTCAAATCAGTCTTGGGAGACATCTCTTTGGAGAGGGTGATCCCGTGACAAGCCGGTAGATTACCGCGCTTGGAATCTTCCATACCGAACCTTTTCAGTATGGTGTCGATGTACCTTGACTGTGAAAGTCCCAACATCCTCTTAGATCTGTCACGATAGATCTGGATCCCCAGAATGTAGTTGGCATCGCCCAGGTCCTTCATGGAGAACATCTGCGACAAGAATCCTTTGACTGACTGTAGCATAGGAATATCATTTCCTATTAAGAGAATGTCATCCACATACAAGACGAGGAATACCACAGTTCTCCCTACAATCTTACTGTAAATACATGGTTCATCTGGGTTTTTGATAAAGTCGAATTCTTTGACAGTATCATCAAAGCAGATGTTCCAACTCCGCGATGCCTGCTTAAGTCCATAGATGGACTTTAGCAACTTGCACACTTTATCGCTGCTCCCATTCTGAATGAATCCTTCTGGCTGATCCATATAGACGCACTCTTCCAAATTTCCATTTAGGAAAGCCGTCTTTACGTCCATCTGCCAGATTTCATAATCGTGGAAGGCAGCAATGGCAAGAAGGATCCGAATGGATTTCAGCATAGCCACTGGAGAAAAGGTCTCGTCATAGTCCAAACCAGGTCTTTGACGAAAACCCTTTGCAACAAGTCTAGCTTTATAGGTCTCAACCTGCCTATCTACACCAATCTTCTTTCTGAAGATCCATTTGCAGCCTACGGGTTTTACCCCTTCTGGAGCAAAGCCCAAAGTCCAAACTTTGTTGGTGTACATGGACTCCATCTCGGCCTGCATTGCATCCAGCCATTTTACCGAGTCGCCGCTCTGAATGGCTTGCTGGAAGCTAGTAGGCTCACCATAATTCATGGTGCAATCCTCTCTATCCCCGTCTATGAGAAAACCGTAGTATCTCTCGGGCGGATGAGACTGCCTACTACTTCTGCGGAGCGGCGTAGGAATGTCCTGATCTTTCGAACCCTCTGGTTCTACTAAGCTTTCAGTAATAGCTTGTGGTTCTGGAATTTCTTCCAGTTCTATTGCGCTCCCACTTATCTGATTTTCCAAAAACTCAGTTTCCAAGAAGCGGGCATGACGAGAAACAAAAATCTTTTGTTCCTCTGCGTAATAGAAAAGATACCCCTTGGAGTTCTTTGGGTATCCCACAAACTTACACTGTACTGAACGTACCTCGAGCTTGTCTGCATGCTGCTTTTTTACAAAAGCTGGACATCCCCATGTCTTAATGTGATTAAGATAGGGTTTCTTCCCACACCACATCTGATATGGTGTAGTAGGCACAGTCTTAGTTGGAACTCGGTTCAAAAGGTATGCAGCTGTTTCTAGTGCATAACTCCAGAAGGATCGCGGCAACTCAGCCCTACTCATCATGGAATGAACCATATCGAATAGGGTTCGATTCCTCCTTTCCGATACACCGTTGTGTTGTGGTGTGTATGGAGGAGTAAGCTGAGAGAGAATTCCATTCTCTTTTAAGAAGCCCAGAAACTTGGCGTTCAAGTATTCACCACCTCGATCAGATCTCAGTGTCTTGATACTTCTGTCTGTTTGTTTTTCAACTTCATTCTTGTATTCCTGAAATTTCTCAAAGGCCTCAGATTTGTGCTTCATCAAGAAGACATATCCATACCTAGAGAAATCGTCTGTGAAAGTAATGAAGTATGAATAACCACTTCGCGCATGTGTAGACATTAGACCACACACGTCACTATATATGAGTCCCAAGAGCTCGCTCGCTCTTTCTCCGTGTCCAGTGAACGGAGTCTTTGTCATCTTTCCCATGAGACAAGATTCACAAGTGGCATAAGACTGGTACTCGAACGGATCCAAGTATCCTTCTTTATGTAACTTAGTCAACCGTGTCTCATTAATGTGACCCAGTCTACAATGCCATAAGAAAGCCTGATTTAATTCCGGAGACTTTCTTTTAAGTGTGTTCTGGACACTGAAGACCTGAAATTGATTCAAAACGTATATACCGTTTTTCAATGTATCTGACCCAATCAGTACTTGATTTAGGTGGATGTTTACTACATCGCTTACAAAAGTAAAATCATATCCTTCCTTAGAAAGTAAGGATACAGATATGATGTTACAAGTCGCACCTGGTACATAAAAACAGTCACGCAGAATCAATATCTGCCCAGTTGTCAGTCCTAGATGATATTCTCCTATGGATACAGCATACATGCTCATTCCGTTAGCAACCCTGAGGTCATATCACCTTTCCTGATAACCCTACGGTTTCTCAGAGCCTGTAACGAATTACAGATATGAGATCCTGATCCGGTATCCAATACCTAGGAAGTAGGGTTAACTGACATACAGTTCTCTATTACAAACACACCCGAAGCCGAAGCCACAACATGCTTCGAATTCTGGCTACTGGCTTTGCAAGCCCTGCAATCCTTCTGCCTATGTTCATTCCCGTAACAATAGGAGCATCCCTCTTTTACTACATCCATTCCCAAAACTTCTACCCTTCCCTTTCTTTCTACTTTCCTGGTTTCCTTCAGGGTAGTAGGTAGGGACTGTTGAACTAAGTCAGCATCTGACCCGTTCATCAACGTGGTCTTCAGGTCCGCGAGCTCAAAAGAGCTGGTCTCTGTAAGGACGTTGCCCCCTACAGATGACCCGATAGCCAACCTCGCTGGAAGCAATTCGTTCGAGGTCTCATATCTTGCGATACGATATTGCTCTCCATATAAATCTTTGTTATGGAGGAAGATAGAAACTAAGTCCATCTTCTCGTGCTGCCTCTGGTATGCACCTTCAACTGAGGCTAACACGAGGCACTTGGCTTTCGCATATTCCTTTTCCGATGTCTCGCGGATATGAATATCCGTGACATGGGAAACTGGACCTGAGACGGTAGGGTTGGATCAGTCAAGAGTTGTCCCAGCTTGTCATGGGCAATGGACATCTGGACAGACTTTTTGTTAGTTGTATGTATGCCCTAGAGGCCAGTATTGTACAGATGATGTATATTATATTGGATGCTTGGACATATATAGAGATGACTTTCTTGCTCGACATGATAGTATGCTATCTGGTTGCTATTTATCTTAACATGTACACTAGTCTCTTTATACTGTCTTATAGTTACATGTTGGTAAAGCCCTTAGGATTTGTACTTGACTACCTGGACTATGATGCAGATCATACTAGTGGGGATATGGTAGTCCATAAGTACATCCTTCAAGGTCCCTAGTCGTGGGTGTATCGAGACGGGGCATCGATATACCAGAGTAGACTAGCGTATACGCTTCTCGACCCATGTGATGGGCGATGGATGATCCCATATCCATTGGTGTTTGACATCAGAGATGGTATACGGGTGCTCAGTGGAAACTGAGTACACTGGACGGACTCGCCGAGAACTCCCAGATGGTATTATACCTCACGTCAGATGGCAGTTCTCAGGTGACACTTGTACAGGTTAGTCTGTAGACCCGAGATCGTCATAGAGTCTTGTGTGATTCCCACTGTGCTTTGATCTCCACCTTACCACGTCCATGAGGGCGTGCAAAACGGTGGTCTTTGGGTACAGTCCCGAGTCACATGGAGGCAATGAGCAATAGGAGGGGTTTCGTCTCTCCCGGTATTGGGAGTTGATGTTGCGCTGTGCTCGATTGGCCGTAGCAGGGAAGTCCCTGGCCAGGGCTGATCAGAGATTTGCTGGTAAGTGTTACCAGTAGTTTCTCGACCCGTTACGAGCCTCACATCGGCATGACTTATCGGGTTATTGGGGTCTGACGTATACCACCCCTAGACTTGATATGCGACGTATCAGACGAAGAGACCGGACTGTACGGTAAGTGTTACTGGTCGGATTCGCAGGAGTGTGAGCGGGCTAGCTCGTCGATCTTCTGATCGCTCAATACCCGGGTGGCCGTTACGTTTAGCAGACCGCTTGCGGCTTGTGGGTGCTTGATATGATCATCATCTGCTACCGACGTATTGACGAGTCTTTAGAGTCCTACACAGAGGTTTCCTGGCTCAAGCGAAACGAAATAGGAGCGCATATGAGAAATGTGCAGGACCGAGAATAATGCGTGTATGTGATACCGCATTTCATTCTTGCGATATATGTTTCGATTGGTTATATTCGATATGACCTAGTTATCGAATCATTGATTCGATAAATCGATACATTAGATTCTAGTCGGTTATGTGCGATATGACCGGATCATTGAATCAAATGTTGATTTAATGATTTAATGCATAATTATATATTTGATATATTGCATTGCATTAACTAGTATTGGTTCACTTTAAACGGATTTTTCTCACTTGATGCACATTGTATATGTGATATGCTTTAGTGCACTACTTTGTATCATGTTTGATGATACTTGATAATGTGATTAAGTGTAAAGGGTTAAACCATGGTTAAGTGATGATTAGGGTTTTGGTTTTTCATTTATTTATTTATTTATTTATTTGAAAGGATTAAGTTAAGAATGGTGGCTTATTTTGGAGCTATGTTGAAGCTTCATGAAGCTTTGACAAAGTCCACCATCCTTATCTCATCCTTAACCCTAACCACACTTACTAACCTTGGTTTAATCTCTACACTTGACCATGGTCAAGATATGATAAGTATTCATATTAGTTTTATTTTTAAAATGGTGAAGACTTATCATTCTTGCTTCATCTTCATCTTCTTCTTCTTCTTCAAGCTTGCTACAACAATGGCAACTTGAGATCTAGTGAGATAAATCAAATTCTAAAGTGAACCCACCTCCTATTTCTTCACCCTCTACCTCTTGCCAAGTTGTTTTGGGTGTTTACTTCACAAGTTTCACAAGTTTGTGAAGTCGGAGCTTGAGTTTGTGCAACCTCGACGTAGATCGTCTTTGACACGAAGCCGACGACCTATTCCGCACGTTTCTCCGATGAAGCCGTCACGAGAGTTCAAGCTTCAAGATGGACAGCGAGAGGATGCCCTTGCGGAGCCGTGGAGGTGGATATCCGGATCTACAAAGGTTGTAATTTCCGTATCCCAGTAGTTAACTGTTAACTAGTTAGTTTTTTCGCCTAAACATCTAGCAAATGATCCGTAGTCGGGTCTCTCGGCACCGTTAAAATTTTAATATGGCATGTTCGATGCCTTGTGTTACCTCATTAGGGTGCCTAGGAACCCTACAGTGGTATCAGAGCCTAGCTAGAGCCTTAGGCGAAGTCCAGACGGAATTTGAAACCGGAACGAACCTGAAACCAACTCCAAAATGTGCTCTCTGTACTTTTTCTAAAAACAGTGATTTTTCAGTATTAAAAATATGCAGAAAAACCAGCAAAGAAATATAAGAATTTCGGCACAAAATTTTTTTGATGAACAGTACACATTGGCGCGGATCCGCGGCATAAATAAGGATAATGCGGCGGATAAGCGGCAAAATTGTGACGTCATCATCCAATTTTTGCACAGTAATTCATTGTTTTCTGTGCTGACTTCTCTGGTTATTTTTAAAATTTATTCAAGTGTTGAATAATCTGGGATGTTTTGGAGCTTTGATGATTCGATCGGGTTTATCAAATTTTGTCTGTGTGGCTTTCCGGATAAATTTTAGAATATGTTAAAAAGTTCGACCGGATATAAATACCCAATTTTTCCCCTGTCGGGAAATTTCCAAGTGTTGGATTTTTCCGTAGTTTAACGACGTTCTAAGTAGTGCAAGTAACGCGATGGTCCCTCTAGAAGACAACAAACCTTAACTCGATTATGTGACCGTCTTGAACTGCCCTTTGAACCTTCGGGTTTGGGGCAGTACGGCGTGCCACATGTGAGGCGTTGGCTTGACCCTTCTACGGCTGGACCGTTGGTACTGAGGTACGAACTGAATGTTGTTAGACTAGTTTCATGTGTTGATCTGTATCGGGAAAACTTGGGTGTTAGAATGTTCGATCGGAAAGTTTAACATTTTCTATTTATCTGGAATGGGATACAATATTTGGAATTCACAATAGTTATGAGATAACTGAATGAATGTTATAAATCTAGCAATTTAGTCCCATATGATATTGAAAAGAGTTTTCGATAATGAGACTAAAATGCGGGATTTATATCTGTTAGGCATGCGATGTCTAACGAAGTTGCGGATTCCAATTGTTGTAGTTTTACACTTTCTTTTCTGTGACCGTAAGTGTAGTATGCAGATATCGCCGGTTTCGTTGCTATATGTCAACGACAATTGGGATGCGCATATTTACTTACGTTGATGACATGTGATGTTATGTGTTGCTGGATATGTTATATTGGATCGTCGTGTTTGAATAGCCGGGGTTTTTTATGTGAGATGAGTGTTTTTCATTTTCATTCATGTAAAAACTTGTATGTAATATTCTTTTATTTGGGGCACTTCCAGGTAGCGGAAGATGTCACCTTTTGTATATTATTTACTTTTCCGCATTAGGATAGACCCAAGGAGGGGAGCACAAGTAACCGGGTTCTGGGGTCCAGTGGGAGACCAACTCGAGGAGTCGAGTCCGGGTCTCCTAACCCTAGAATTGGCAGGGTTGCTTGCCGCTCTCGTAGGGGTCTAGGGGTGTGGGATTGGCTATTCATCACGACCGTGGAATCCGTGTTTTATACTGGCTCGTATTGAAAACACGGACGTCCTAGTATATCCAATATTTCATATGTTTATTCTGCTGCGATATCTGTGATGTGATTCTGTGATGGATATAGTATATAGTATATATGATATATTATATAGACGTTACTTATGTTTTACACCCGCGCTAGCCCTGCCCTGCTCTGTCGTTAGTTACCTAACCTAACGGTGCACGAGGGGACATCGAGGCGAATGCGGATGGCATAAGTGTACGTCATATCTATCTGTGATGTTTAGGTATTAAATGATGGGACTTCATTAATGTGATTAATGAAAGATAAGAAACCTAAGATGTTGTGGAATCGAATTTTAAAATAAAAAAGGTAGCTACAGTTCTTGCTTTGCACAGCGGTATATATGATATACCCCGCACCTTATTCGATGAGGAAAGGACCGAGATCCCTTCACCGGGAGTGACTCCTTTAGCAATAACTGGCAGATGCTACACATTCGGTTTGCTTTTGACTGCTTTTGGGTTTTTGCTTTGCACAGCGATATATATGATATATCCCGCACCTCATTCGACGAGGAAAGGACCGAGATCCCTTCACCGGGAGTGACTCCTTTAGCAAAACTAGAAAAGCCTCAAAATCACTCCATTTCAAAACATCATTTGATTCTACAACGATATCAAGTTCATTACGCTCATGGTTTTTATGAAAAACCTGCGTAGCCCTCCGTCATTTCAGATAAGTATTAGTTAGTATTCGTGCTGCGGTAGTTTGGCCTCCGTCAAGGCGCAGTGTACGGTAGCTAACTAGTGCTTATCTGCTAGCATATGATGCGATTGGATTAGGGTATTCGTACGGCGTTGTTTGGCCTCCGTCAAGGGTCGTGCGGGTGGGTTTAATTCAATCAGGAAATGACGGGTTGAACTTGACTAGCGGACTATGGGTTGTTTGGCCTCCGTCAAGGTCATAGGACGCTAGGGGCAAAATATTATCGGGAATTTCAAGTGTTGAAATTTGCAATGAGATTGCATACCTTCTATGAGATAGTTGGATCCCGATACCCGCTGCGAGTAAGAGTTACTCCTGGGAGAGTTTTACACATTACAATTAGCCGATCAAGTAGGTGTCTAGAAAGGTGTTAACGAGGTTACGCCTCTGGGAAAATGAGGTTTACAGTAATTAGGTTCGTGCGAAAGCACGGGGGACCTCCCTCAAAGTACCGACACTGGCCTGGCTGAAAGATTGGCGAACTTGTAGTGTGTAATTAATCCCGGCTAGTCTTTCCTTTTAAGGTTTGGAGGAAGATTTGATAAAAAGCAGTGGGAGCCATCCTGATTAGATAAGATAATAACCAATCTGATCTTGCACGAGCTTACGCTAAAGTGTTTTCTTCTCTCTCTCTCCAGGTAGCGACCATTTCATGCCTTAATAAAGATAATAATATGGATGTATTGACCGAACCCGCATGTTATACTGTGCTGGGGAACGTTGGTTCCGTTCTTTCTTATAAGAGTTATAGGAATGAACAGGATATAGGGGAATACCAGGATTCCCATGCCACCCGAATGAAGAAAGTACATGTTGATGCATTTTCTTCGGGTGTGTTCGTTACTGAGAACTGTTTCTCCATTTGCTCTACGTCCTGGGTATTAGATACCGGGTCAGGATCCCATATATGTAATCAGTTACATGGGCTTAGGAAAGGTAGAGAACTTGGAGAAGGTGATAAAGACATTAGAGTTGGAAATGGTGCAATTGTTGCAGCTAAGACTGTCGGGGAATATCACCTTGTATTACCAACTGGTAATACATTGGTTCTGAACGAATGCTATTACATGCCGAACTTGATATGCAACATTATATCGGTTTCTTTGCTAAGTAAAGAAGGATATAATTTTGTATTACAGGACAGTGTTATGAACATTTTCCTTAACCAAAAGTTGGTTGGATCAGGCACGTTATGCAATGGCATTTATGTTCTAAATCAATCAACAGTTCTGAGCATAACAAACACACACAAGAGGAAGAGTTCTGAACTCAACGAATTCTTCTTGTGGCATTGTAGACTGGGTCACATCAATGCGACACGACTAGCTAAGTTGCATAAGGATGGATATTTAAATCCGTTTGAATTTTCATCCTATGACACTTGCCAGTCATGTCTCAAAGGCAAGATGACCAAGACTCCGTTTACGGGACACGGAGAAAGAGTTACCGAACTCTTAGGACTAATACATAGTGATGTATGCGGTCCCATGTCTACACATGCCAGGGATGGTTCTTCATACTTCATTACATTCACTGACGATCTCTCTAGGTTCGGGTATGTGTTCCTGATGAAACACAAATCAGAAGCTTTTGAGAAATTTAGGGAATATAAACAAGAAGTTGAGAACCAAACCGGAAAAAGTATTAAAATCCTTCGATCTGATCGAGGAGGAGAATACTTAAGCAATGAATTCCTGGGCTTCCTAAAAGAGAATGGGATTCTCTCTCAGCTGACTCCTCCATATACACCACAGCACAACGGTGTATCAGAACGGAGGAACCGCACCCTATTAGATATGGTGCGCTCTATGATGAGTACAGCTGAGTTACCTATTTCCTTCTGGGGATATGCACTGGAGACTGCTGCATACCTACTGAATAGAGTTCCGACGAAATCAGTGCCTACCACTCCATATGAGATATGGAATGGCAAGAGACCATGTCTTAATTTTATTCAGATATGGGGTTGTCCGGCCTATGTTAAAACACAAAATCCGGACAAGCTCGAGGCAAGGTCTGTTCTATGTAAGTTTGTTGGATATCCCAAACATTCGCGAGGGTATATCTTCTACCACTCCGAGGAACAAAAAGTGTTTGTTTCTCGGCATGCCACTTTCTTAGAAAAGGGTTTTCTTATGAAACAGATAGGTGGCATTGAGGTAGAACTGGAAGAGGTTCCAGCAATACAGACTACAACAGAAGATTTGGTTGAACCAGAGGATTCCGTAGTTCCCGATGAACCCCAGCCTCTCCGCCGATCTAGTAGGGTTCCTCGCCAACCTGAGAGATACTACGGTTTTCTCATTGATGGTGGCAGTGAGGATTGCATCATGGAGGATGATGACCCAACTAGCTTCGAGCAGGCCATCACTAGTGGGGACTCAGTGAAATGGCTGGATGCTATGCGGTCCGAGATGGATTCCATGTACACCAACAAAGTATGGACTTTGGAAGTTGCTCCTGAAGGGGTAAAACCCATTGGGAGCAAGTGGATCTTCAAGAAGAAACTTGGTGTAGATGGGAAAGTGGAGACTTTCAAAGCTAGACTTGTAGCAAAAGGTTTTCGTCAAAGACCAGGTGTGGACTATGACGAGACCTTTTCTCCAGTGGCTATGCTTAAATCCATCCGAATCATGCTTGCCATTGCTGCCTTTCATGACTACGAAATCTGGCAAATGGATGTTAAGACCGCCTTTCTAAATGGTGATTTAGAAGAGTGCGTGTACATGACTCAGCCAGAGGGCTTCGTAGACAGTGGGAACAGCGGGAAGGTGTGCAAGCTGCTTAAATCCATTTATGGATTAAAGCAAGTATCGCGGAGTTGGAACATCTGCTTTGACGTCGTTATCAAAGAGTTTGATTTCGTCAAAAATCCAGATGAACCTTGTATCTACAAGAAGGTGGCAGAGAGTAAGGTTGTCTTCCTCGTATTGTACGTGGACGACATACTCTTGATAGGAAATGATATTCCTATGCTGCAATCGGTCAAGCTCTTCTTATCACAAAGATTCTCAATGAAAGATCTTGGTGATGCCTCCTGCATATTGGGAATTAGGATCTATAGAGATAGATCCAAACGGATTTTGGGATTGTCCCAATCCAGGTACATTGACACCATACTAAAGAGGTTTAGTATGGAAGAGTCCAAGCGTGGGAACTTGCCCACGATCTCTGGAGTCACTCTCTCCAAAGAGATGTCTCCCAAGACTGATTTGGAAAGAGCTCGCATGCAAGGGATACCCTATGCTTCGGCAGTAGGCTCTATCATGTATGCGATGCTATGTACCAGACCCGATGTAGCATACTCACTAAGTGTAGTGAGTAGGTATCAAGCTGATCCTGGAGAGAGTCACTGGACAGCTGTGAAGAGCATTCTCAAGTACTTGCGAAGGACTAGAGATATGTTCTTGGTGTATGGTAATGGAGAACTCCAAGTGGAGTCCTTTACCGATTCCAGCTTCCAGAGTGATAAGGACGACTCAAAGTCGCAGTCGGGCTTTGTCTTTACCCTTTACGGAGGGGCGGTTAGCTGGAAGAGTTCCAAGCAGGAAACCGTGGCAGACTCGACGATGGAGGCTGAATACATCGCTGCCAACGATGCTGCTAAAGAAGCTGTCTGGATCAAGAAGTTCATTACTGAACTTGGAGTGGTTCCATCCATTGAGCGTCCAATACCTTTGTATTGCGATAACAATGGAGCGGTGGCTTTGGCCAAGGAACCCAGGTCCCATCAGCGGTCCAGGCATATTCTGAGGCGGTATCACCTGATCCGGGAGATAGTTGATCGCCGGGAGATCGAGGTCAGGAGGGTTGACACGAAGAACAACACGGCGGATCCACTCACGAAGGCCATTCCCCAGATACAGTTTGAGAGACTCTTCGGGATGCTCGGTATGAGATACTACAGCAGCTGGCCCTAGTGCAAGTGGGAGATTGTTAGTTGTATGTATGCCCTAGAGGCCAGTATTGTACAGATGATGTATATTATATTGGATGCTTGGACATATATAGAGATGACTTTCTTGCTCGACATGATAGTATGCTATCTGGTTGCTATTTATCTTAACATGTACACTAGTCTCTTTATACTGTCTTATAGTTACATGTTGGTAAAGCCCTTAGGATTTGTACTTGACTACCTGGACTATGATGCAGATCATACTAGTGGGGACATGGTAGTCTATAAGTACATCCTTCAAGGTCCCTAGTCGTGGGTGTATCGAGACGGGGTATCGATATACCAGAGTAGACTAGCGTATACGCTTCTCGACCCATGTGATGGGCGATGGATGATCCCATATCCATTGGTGTTTGACATCAGAGATGGTATACGGGTGCTCAGTGGAGACTGAGTACACTGGACGGACTCGCCGAGAACTCCCAGATGGTATTATACCTCACGTCAGATGGCAGTTCTCAGGTGACACTTGTACAGGTTAGTCTGTAGACCCGAGATCGTCATAGAGTCTTGTGTGATTCCCACTGTGCTTTGATCTCCACCTTACCACGTCCATGAGGGCGTGCAAAACGGTGGTCTTTGGGTACAGTCCCGAGTCACATGGAGGCAATGAGCAATAGGAGGGGTTTCGTCTCTCCCGGTATTGGGAGTTGATGTTGCGCTGTGCTCGATTGGCCGTAGCAGGGAAGTCCCTGGCCAGGGCTGATCAGAGATTTGCTGGTAAGTGTTACCAGTAGTTTCTCGACCCGTTACGAGCCTCACATCGGCACGACTTATCGGGTTATTGGGGTCTGACGTATACCACCCCTAGACTTGATATGCGACGTATCAGACGAAGAGACCGGACTGTACGGTAAGTGTTACTGGTCGGATTCGCAGGAGTGTGAGCGGGCTAGCTCGTCGATCTTCTGATCGCTCAATACCCGGGTGGCCGTTACGTTTAGCAGACCGCTTGCGGCTTGTGGGTGCTTGATATGATCATCATCTGCTACCGGCGTATTGACGAGTCTTTAGAGTCCTACACAGAGGTTTCCTGGCTCAAGCGAAACGAAATAGGAGCGCATATGAGATATGTGCAGGACCGAGAATAATGCGTGTATGTGATACCGCATTTAATTCTCGCGATATATGTTTCGATTGGTTATATTCGATATGACCTAGTTATCGAATCATTGATTCGATAAATCGATACATTAGATTCTAGTCGGTTATGTGCGACATGACCGGATCATTGAATCAAATGTTGATTTAATGATTTAATGCATAATTATATATTTGATATATTGCATTGCATTAACTAGTATTGGTTCACTTTAAACGGATTTTTCTCACTTGATGCACATTGTATATGTGATATGCTTTAGTGCACTACTTTGTATCATGTTTGATGATACTTGATAATGTGATTAAGTGTAAAGGGTTAAACCATGGTTAAGTGATGATTAGGGTTTTGGTTTTTCATTTATTTATTTATTTATTTATTTGAAAGGATTAAGTTAAGAATGATGGCTTATTTTGGAGCTATGTTGAAGCTTCATGAAGCTTTGACAAAGTCCACCATCCTTATCTCATCCTTAACCCTAACCACACTTACTAACCTTGGTTTAATCTCTACACTTGACCATGGTCAAGATATGATAAGTATTCATATTAGTTTTATTTTTTAAAATGGTGAAGACTTATCATTCTTGCTTCATCTTCATCTTCTTCTTCTTCTTCAAGCTTGCTACAACAATGGCAACTTGAGATCTAGTGAGATAAATCAAATTCTAAAGTGAACCCACCTCCTATTTCTTCACCCTCTACCTCTTGCCAAGTTGTTTTGGGTGTTTACTTCACAAGTTTCACAAGTTTGTGAAGTCGGAGCTTGAGTTTGTGCAACCTCGACGTAGATCGTCTTTGACACGAAGCCGACGACCTATTCCGCACGTTTCTCCGATGAAGCCGTCACGAGAGTTCAAGCTTCAAGATGGACAGTGAGAGGACGCCCTTGCGGAGCCGTGGAGGTGGATATCCGGATCTACAAAGGTTGTAATTTCCGTATCCCAGTAGTTAACTGTTAACTAGTTAGTTTTTTCGCCTAAACATCTAGCAAACGATCCGTAGTCGGGTCTCTCGGCACCGTTAAAATTTTAATATGGCATGTTCGATGCCTTGTGTGACCTCATTAGGGTGCCTAGGAACCCTACACTTTTGCCAGTCATAACAGTCAGATTCAGTCATTTTATTATCTAGATGTAACCTAGGTGCGGTCACAGGGTTGCTGCAATTAAGAGAGAGAGAAGAAAACGCTCACCATGACGCTCTTGCAAGTTTAGATTGGTTTTTAATTTATCTAAACAGGATGGCTCCCACTGTCTTTTGAATCCCTCCTCAAACCATAAAGGAAGAATTAGTCAGGATCAGTCTTACCGTACAATACTTGCTTAACCGTTCAGCCAGGCCAGTGTCGGTACTTCGAGGGAGGTTTTCCAACGCTTTCACGAAGTTCCTTAATTAAGTAACCTCTTTTCCCTGTGGGCGTAGCCCCGCTAACACCTTTCTAGACACCTACTTGGTTTATAGCATTGATCGTTAAGTGAGAAAGTTCCCGAGGAGTAGCATATACTCATAGTAGGATCGGGATCCAAATATCATCGCGTGACAAAACTGAAGGAATCCTACCAGAATCATCACACTCCAAATGGTATGCAGCGCTAGCAAGTTTCAGTACTTTTGAAACTCCCGATGTGGATTTTTTGCCCCATGCTCTTATGACCTTGACTTTGGCCAACAAATCATAAGTCACATGTCAAGTTCTATCCGTCATTATCCAGGTTAATTTGAACCCACCCGCACATACGCTTGACTTTGGCCAACAAGGCAGTATGACTGTCCCAAACCAACGCATCTATCTATACTACATATGAATACCCAATAGCTACCAAACACTGTGCCTTGACTTTGGCCAACAAACACAGCTTGAATACTATTGACTATCCATACGAAACGACGGAGGGCTACGAATGGTTTTGGCGAAACCGTGAACGTAGTGAACTTGATATAATCGATAGAACGAGATAGCTTTTAAAAGGAGTGGTTCAAGCTCCGCGTTTAAAATGCTGGTTTTTGAAAAGAACCGAGTGGTTTTAAAAGTGTTCCAACGACTTTTACTTGGTTTATTTTTCTTGCATTAGTTCTTTTAATGCGTCCCATCATTTAAATCCTACCATTGCAGAAAACAACCAAAATATGACGTACGCTTATGCCATTCGCATTCGCCATGGGGCCCCGTCTTCACCCGTTAGGTTACTTAACTAACGACAGAGCGGGGGCTGAGCTAGCGCGGCTGAAAAACATAAGCAACGCCTAAATAGATATCATATATAGATATATAGCAATGATAGCCATTACAGATCACAGATGAACACTTTGGATATACTAGGAATCCGCGATTCGTTCGAGCCTGCAACGAAAAACGGATTACACGGTCGCGATGAATAGCCAAACCCCACCCTAGACCCCTACGGTGCGGCAAACTACCCGCCAAGTACCCGAAGCGAAGCAACCTCTATCAACACCGTGAGTAGGCCACTCGGCACTTCGAGATACCCGGTAGTTCGTGCACCCCTCCTTGGGTCTATCCTAAGAGCAAAAACAGTAAAAAGAAATTATACAATGACGGCTACAACCCCGACCCGGTAGTGCGGCCATACAAATAATATTACATCAATTTACATATTTTACAATGAATGAAAGAAAAAGAAGCTCACATCTTATACCCATTCCCGGCTATTCATCCGCGACAATCCACCGAGTTCATATCCACAAACCAACAACATTACAGATCACAGATATGTATAACCCCCACTAATCGACGTATAGCGATTAGCGGACGTTCAATACATATATCACATTACAGATAATATACATTAGCCAAAGAGTACGGAATATCGATCAAAATACGGATTTTTAACCACCCCAAAAGTCAATTTGCTCTCTGGAAAATCTGGGTAGAAAAAACATGTATTAAAAATCCCAAAACATCCAAACTAAAATACTGCACAAAACCCGATCCAGTGACGAGTCAAACCCGCGGCGGAACCGCGGCAATGAGCATGTCATTGCCGCGGAACCGCGGTCGTTTGATCGATTCACTGGATCGTTTTTCTGCAGTGTTTTCACAAAACCCTGAGATGATTTTTCATATATTTTAAATCACTTTTTGAGCAGTATGAAAATCGACAGAAACTAGAGGTTTTGCGGATGTCTTTTACGACTTTTTTCCGATCGATGTTCTTAACACTTTGCTAACTTACTAGTTTATGTTTAGCCTGGCTCTGATACTACTGTAAGTCCACGTTGCTCACCCCGGTTCTTACGGGGAGGCGGAAACGGCGAAAAACAATAATTTTGGCGCAAGACAACATGGACTAAAAGTCGGATCTTTGCTAAACTAGAAACTAGTAAACACTAAGAGGTTTAACTACTATGCTTGTAGAAAATATACCTCACGGAACCGGTCCTTTGGGTCTTCATTCCGCTGTCCTGCTCGTCCATCCAAGCTCCAAGCGTCGATCCGGACCTTGGGCACCTCCGCGGCCTTCTTGAGTCGAAGACGATCCACCCGAGAGATGTACACTAAGCTCCGCCTCAAGTCGAGGCAACTAGGGCAAAGTGATTGCTAGTCAAGAAGCCCTAGAATGTATAGAGGAGATATATGGATGTATTTGTCTTTGTGGAATCTTTTTTTCTCAACACATGAGATCAAAAGATGAGATCAAGAGGAGGAAGAAGAAGGAGAAAGGTTAGCAACCATGGAGCTTCTCATTTCAAGAGAGAGAATGAGAATGAACAAATGAAAAGCTTAACCAAGAAAAAATCCAACCATGGTTGCAATAATGCAAAACATTATCATTACTAATCCCATCAAGATAAAGTTGATGGCTACAAATGACATGACCATTATCATAACAAAATGAAAAAGAAAACCAAAGAATACTTTAGACCTTTCAAGAAGATCCTAGTCAACTTTGGTCAAACGGTCAACAAAGTCAAGATGGTCAAATGGTCAATGTAATTAGCCATAACATAATTATCAATGAAAGGATTAGTAAATAATGTCCCCAGCTCATAATGGTTTTGACCGAACCAACTGTCAAAACCCTAATGAGGCACCTCCTTCTTCTCCACTCCGCAAATCTGTGCATACACACCCGCATCCACATTCCGTAGAATGCGAATGCACAGAAGACAAAACAAATCCATCTGTACAATACTAGGATCTGGCTTAAACCAAAGCCCACTAGTATTGCCTGCCCGAACAGCATACGCACACAAGTGCACGTAAGTGATCGTAGCCCTGCCGTAAAACCATAAGGCCTCTACACGTTTCGCCCAGTGCAGGGAAACTCTCTGTGTAGGACTCTAAAGACTCGATACTACGCTGGCAGTGGGTTTAACCACAGACCGCAAGCGGCACTAGCTGTGCGTAACTGTCCCCAGGTAGATGTCGATAAGAAGGCCGATGAGGTAAACCCATCCGAACTCCTACTGAGCCTGTATGTGACAATCTCCGTACAGTCCGGTCTGTTCGTCTGATACATCGCATGTCGAGCCTAGGGGCGGTGAACGTCAGTCCCTTAATAGCGGTACAAGTCGCGTCGGAGTGTAGCCCAAAACACCCTGAGATAACACTGGAAACCTACCAGTATATCTCGCTTGCCCTGGCCATGGACTACTCGTGTAATGGCTCTCCGAGACACAGCGCGATGTCAACCCCCAATACCGGGAGAGACGAATCCTGTCTAACCGTCACTGCCTCCAAGTGCTTCGAGACTGCACCCAACTACTACCTGTTTGCACGACTCCTTTGAGCCGTGGTAGGGTAGTAATCTAAGTACAGTGGAAACACACTCGAGGTGAAGTGACAGTGTCAAGTCGGCGGACTAAGCTGTACTCATGTCACTTGGGAACTGATAATTGACGATAGGTATAATACCAACCAACAGTTCCCGACGAGTCCTGTCCAGTGTACTCGTAACCTAACGAGCACCCGCATACTATCTCAAGTACGACGTACAGACGGCTGTGGGAAAGACCGTCTCCCCCGCTGGGATGAGAAGCGCATACGCTAGTCTACTCCGGAGTATCGATGCCCTGTCTCGATAGTCCTACGACTAGGGACATGTATAACGATGTGCTTATGGATTACCCTGCCCCCACGAGTGTGAGCGCCATCACAACGCTGGTAATCAAGCAAAGATCCTAAGGACTCTACTAATATGTATATAAGCGATATGCTAAAAGAAACACATGCACATATTGAAGTAGAGACAAACCAAGTAGCATACTACCATTTTGAGCAAGATTGTCTATACAACTGTGAATATCCCAAGCTTCCATCAAGTAATATACAAGCTAGTATGATACAGTAATGGCCTCTAGGGCATATACACTAACAGACTTATCGAGTTATCGGGGTCTGACGTTTACCACCCCTAGACGAGATATGCGACATATCAGATGAAGAGACCGGACTGTACGGTAGTGTTACTGATTGGATTCGTAGGAGTATAAGCAGGCTTGCTTGTTGATTTTCTGATCACTCAATACCCGGGTGGCCGTTACGTTTGGCAGACTGCTTGCGGCTTGTGGGTGTTTGATGTGATCATCACCTACTGTCGGCGTATTGACGAGTCTTTAGAGTCCTATATAGAGGTTTCCTGGTTCATGCAAAATGGAGTAGGAGCACATATGTGATATGTGCGGGACCGAGATTAATACGTGTATGTGATACCTTATTCTGTTCTCGCGATTTGTGTTATCGGTCGGTTATGTGTGATATAGCCGGGATATCGAATCAAGTGTTGATTCGATAAGTTGATACACATGATATTAGTAGGTTATATGTGATATAGCCGGATTATTAAATCAAGTGTTGATTTAATAATTTAATGTATAATTATATAGTTGATATATTAACATACATTAACTAATATTAGCTCACTTGTGATTTATCTTTCTCACTCTTGTGCAATAGTATATATGAGATATATATTAGTGTACATTGTATTGTGTCATGTTAGATGATACATGTGATATGGGTGTATGAGACTCACACAAGCTTATGATAATAATTGGGTTTTTATTTGATTAAGTAATTCAAAAATTAAATGGATTAAGTCATGGCTAGAAGCTTTGAGAAGCTTAATGGACTCATTGACCTGTCCACAACTTTTGTTTTACTTAATATATTTATAAACCTAACCATTTTCCTTAGTTGAGTATAGTCTCTATATGAGTTAATGTGTGACATATACTCACCCATGGTTACATTTCTAACCTCATGAGCTTCATCTCTTTTTTTCTTCATTTTCATCTTCTTCTTCCTCATGAAAGGTTTCTAGCTTTCAAAATGGTGATGAAATATTGTGAGAAAATTAAATCTAAAGTGAGTCCATTTCCTACTTCATCATCCTCTACTATATTAGCCATTTAGTTTAGGGTGTTTGCTTCACTAATCTACCATTAGTGAAGAGGTAGCATGAGCTTGAGTCTCCTCGACATAGATCATCTTCGGCCTCGAAGACTTCGTGCAAGCTTGTTCATTTCTTCAAGAGAACCCTTCCTAGAGTTCGTGTGTTCATGATTTATAGAGAACATACTTCTACATGGAGCATTAGAAGTGAAGGACCGCTCTACAAAGGTTGTATTCTTCATTCGCTTAGTTGTAAAGTTGTTTACATGTCGTATCGTCGGATTTTCTAGTAAAGATTTTAGGGTTAGGGTTAGCTTGAACGACAAATTTTTGAAATTGGCATGGACGATACCTCCTGAAACCTTGCTGCCATGCTAGACAACCCTGCACAGCTGCGTAACCGCGCTGTCACGACCCGGAAAAGGCACACGACTGGCACCGGAATCATGTGAAGTCTATAGGACTCCACCTAATCCAAGTAAGCCAAAAGCCCAGAAATCTAAACCTTTTAGGGAAAATAGTGAAGGTGCAGTTTTGAAATAAAGGTACACTGAAATCAAGTTAATTCCTTATATACATAAGTAATAGTATATGAAAACACCATATTCATATCTAACTTGAAAACCTTTTTGTCATTCGAAATTTGGGTAGCAACTCCTTTGTATATTTTAACTCGAAAACAAATACAAGTGATAATAAAAATAGGCATCCCCAAGCGGGAGCTAGCTCTTCGCTAAATAGCGGAAACAACCACGCAAGATAATAAATATACAATGCCGAAGGCGAAGATCAAAACTCAGAAAGAAAATAAAGAAAACATGCATCATTAAGAAAACCAAGAATAAGGAATAATACATAACCGCGACTCTAAGGCCGAAAGAATAAACAAACCATGGTTTCTAAGTATATTAAATATACATAGTCTGGTTGATAGAGCTTTAACTAGATACAATGGAATAAATATATACAAGTACAATGGTGGTCACGATGCAAAAGTATCCCACTTATCAATGCAATCACCCGAAAGAAGAAGTGTGCTATCAAGCCGCAACGGAACCTGTGCGGTCAAACCTGCAAGAAAACTGTGGCACAACGAGGGTGAGTTGCCAACTCGTGAGTAGAAAATATCAACGAGTAGAAACCGAATATATGACTATCTCCTAGGTCATACAATACACTACAATAATGATAATAACATGATAACATCAAGTAATAGCAAAGGTAATATCAAGTACTCGTGTCTGTGTCATAAGGTAACTACATGTCATGTATATTATATATGAATGCATCATCTAACATGTGTCCAGCAACGATACACAAAAATCATAATAAAACCTGAGTGCCAAGCATCGACACTCGTAAACATCATGAAAACCGTGTCTGTATGCGACACATAATCCTCATATCTCAGGCTCTGTCTGTCCGGATCGGCCCCAAATCATCCAATCTCACGACTGCGGTCGGTATCCCTCGGATGTCCGCCGAGCCAAATATCACCGGTCGGTAGTGCTCCCCTGCCGGGTTCAATGTCTCAATCATCTTTATACGGCCTTCTTGCTCCGGTGTACCGCACCGGGTCCACCATGTACTCGTAGTCGGCGTCGCCTCACTTCTCAAGTCGGGTAATCATATATCATATATGCTCCAGGATCGAGAAATCTCATGGTGGACGCTACACATCATAACAAAGGAAAACCGCAATTTTCTTTTAAAAGGAGCATAAGTTTTCAATTACACATGCGGTTTCCCAAATCCAGAAAATCTTACGAAATAACGAAATCTCATAATCATGAGTCAATACGAAACAATGAAAATCGGCATATAGCCCCTCAACAGCGCATAACAGAATGTATATATGAATGCATGCGGCATCTAAGTAAGGAATGCAATATCTAACTAGCAAGTGAGTCAATAAGAAACAATGAAAATCTGACTGAAGTTAGTTGATTTGATGGCCTTGCATCGAAGTACCCAAACGAACAAGGTGTCCTAGTCATTTATCCAAGGGTGACTAGCGATCTTCTATCACATCCCTGTATATAGCTTACGCTGCATTAACTCCAATAGTCTGGAGGCAATATCTTATCAATCGCTGCAACAGCTGACTCGTCTGGCCACACGATAGACAATGCCTCAACATCTGGAGTTGACGGTGCATCAACAGTCTTCACATTCTGGCTGGCCTCTAGCAGTGGCCTGATCATCTGGTGTAGATCCCGAACGCTCGCGTCAACGATAAATCCTAGTAAAACAATGTATCAACGCATTCGTACACCACTGGAATACATCCTGGTCAGTCCTCGTCCATGATGAGCTCGTTCTAACCACATCTCTAGCCACAGCTCTCTCTTCTCGTATAGCCAAGGTAACGGAAACCACGATCCGATATCGATGAGGATAGATCATAGGAACGGATAGCAATATGGTGCATAAGAAATGTACTTTCAAAGGCTACTTAAGCGAAGTATCGTATCGTAAGTATGGCGCGGAACATACACACGGTACGTCACTTTACTTAAGTCACCTACACCATCAACCAAGGTCAACCTACGCGACGAAAGTTCGAGTCTAATACCCCTCAGCCAAGTCTAAGTTCCATAAGGTCAAGCCTAGGTTCTGAATATATATATATATATATATATATATATATGCCCTAGACTCCGCATAGTCAAACCTAGACTCGAACCAAGGTTAAACGTAACGCTCTGATACCAATTTTGTCACGACCCGAAAAAGGCACACGACTGGCACTTGAATCAT
Organism: Agapanthus africanus; assembly: GCA_030015575.1. Lineage (NCBI taxonomy): Eukaryota > Viridiplantae > Streptophyta > Magnoliopsida > Asparagales > Amaryllidaceae > Agapanthus > Agapanthus africanus. The sequence continues at coordinate 746,254,286 of CM057341.1, read as the reverse complement.
GTGAAGTCTATATGACTCCACCTAATCCAAGTAAGACAAAAACCCAGAAATATAAACCTTTTAGGGAAAATAGTGGAGGTGCAGTTTTGAAATAAAGGTACACTGAAATCAAGTTTATTCCTTATATACATAAGTAATAGTATATGAAAACGCTATATTCATATCTAACTTAACCTTTTTGTCATTCAAAATTTGGGCAGCACCTCCTTTATATATTTTAACCCGAAAACAAATACAAGTGATAATAATAATAGGCATCCCTAAGCGGGAGCTAGCTCTTCGCCAAATGGCGGAAACAACTACGCAAGATAATAAATATACAAAGTCGAAGGCGAGGATTAAAACTCAGAAAGAAAATAAAGAAAACAGGCATCATTAAGAAAACCAGGAATAAGGAATAATACATAACCGCGACTCTAAGGCCGAAATAATAAACAAACCGTGGTTTCTAAGTCTACTAAATATACATAGTCTGGTTGATGAAGCTTTAACTAGATACAACGGAATAATTATATACAAGTATAATGGTGGTCACGATGCAAAAGTATCCCACCTATCAATGCAATCACCCGAAAGAAGAAGTGTGCCAGCAAGCCGCAACGGAACCTGTGCGGTCAAACCTGCAGAAAAACCGTGGCACAATGGGGGTAAGTTGCCAACTCGTGAGTAGAAACATCACCGAGTAGAAACCGAATGTGTGACTATCTCCTAAGTCATACAGTACAATACAATAATGATAATAACATGATAACATCAAGTAATAGCAAAGGTAATATCAAGTACTCATGTCTGTGTCACAAGGTAACTACATGTCATGTATATTATATATGAATGTATCATCCAACGTGTGTCCAGCAACGACACACAAAATCATAATAAAACCTGAGTGCCAGGTATCGACACTCGAAAACATCATGAAAACCATGTCTGTATGAGACACATAATCCTCATATCTCGAGCCCCGTCTGTCTGAATCGGCCCCAAATCATCCAATCTTGCGACTGCGGTCAGTATCCTCCGGATGTCCACCGAGCCAAATATCACCGGTTGGTAGTGCTCCCCTGCCAGGCTTAACGTCTCAATCATCTCTATACGGCCTTCTTGCCCTAGGGTACCGCACCGGGTCCACCAAGTACACGTAGTCGGTGTCGCCTCACTCCTCAAGTCGAGTAATCATATATCATATATGCTCCAGAACTGAGAAATCTCATGGTGGGCGCCACACATCATAACAAGGCAAAACCATAATTTTCTTTTAAAAAGAGCATAAGTTTTCAATTACACATGCGGTTTCCCAAATCCAAAAAATCTTATGAAATATCAAAATTTCATAATCATAAGTCAATAAGAAACAATGAAAATCCGCATATAGCCTCTCAACAGCGCATAACAGAATGTATATATGAATGCATGCGGCATCTAAGTAAGGAATGCAATATCTAACTAGCAAGTGAGATCAGGAATGCTAAACAATACTAGTAAACTACAAATTATCAGGGTATACAAATGAAATCACAGTTACTAAAGTGTACGTGACATGGCAATCACTGATACTGATGTGTGTGAGCCGACAAGCAAGTGTACGTGCAACATACGCATCATCAGTAATGGTGCATGTGTCCTAGCAGGCGAGATCATAATAGAAAATAAACAATAAATGCAACATTATAAGATATATATCTATATACGAGTCATACAGTTATAGTATTGGAAATGGCATGAATCGTTGTTTTGGAAAGGTAGGGGCTACGGTATTTTTGAGAAAAGAGATATCATTTTGAAAATCCGTAGCATCTCTTGGGTTATCTTTTGAAAATATCTATGATTCGTTAGTTTTGGAAATATGTATAACTCGAACTCTATTCTAACATTTACCTAAGTAATTTAGAAACTAAATTAAAACCAAGTCAAAAGTAAGTAGGAATCTATACGTATCCGAGTCGATATATCTAGTAGTCGGCGATCCAGCCTCATAGCATTACGTATGGTATAACCCATCGTACGGCATCATCGGATCAAGAGTGAAGATCAATCATCATATATATATATTTATCTCGTACAGTATGGTCCGTCGTACGACATCCTAAAAATCGAAGGTACGGGTCAAATATCATATGTATGTCATCATTCGTACGGTATCATTTATCGTACTATATCATAATCAAGGGTACGGATCTAAGGTCTCATACATTCTATTATATTATCAGGTCACATGTTATCGCATGTTCTGTGTATATCGCTCAACAATCCAATAATATATCATATCAAATATGAGGTCTCACTCGATCAAATATCATTACCTCACGACATCATGTCCGATCATATCGACTCATATCCAAAAACATAATATCATCATCTCACGTGTGTGTATATATATATATGTATGTATGTATGTATGTATGTATGTATATATATATGAAACAAACACACACACATATATATAATATATACATATAACCTATTCTACGGTTGTGGGGGTGCCATACACCATCCACTCGACTTCTTCCGTAGATACACATCTACTCACCTTCGATCCTTGCCTTGCCGAAGTCGATGACGCCTTGCTCTCCCTTGTCATCCCGAAGTCCACGCGAAGGTACTTACATATCAAAACACATCGTATCGCATCAAAATCCGATTCGAAAACCGACACGACACGCGAAGTGCTCATAGGTTAGAACCTATAGCCCACGCATGCAAAAACAACCAAATAACCCTCGTCGTTGATGTACAAACGTCCAACGACCAAAACCAAATTCAAATACCAAAAACCAAGTTTTAGAAATCGGAAAAACATTGCCAAAACCAACTCAAAATGCTTCCAGATTTTTGCACAGATATATAGGGACAAAACTAACAATACAGGGGCTAGGTTATAAGGTGTGTGAGCTACAGGCCAAACCCCAACACAAATGCCCAAAACTTGGCCAGCGATAAGTGCTACAGTAACGGGTGTCGCCTACCCAATTTTGGTATCTTGGTCTCGTTCTTCTGTGGTGGTCTTCTAGTGGTCTAACTAGATCAATGTAGTTTGTTTTTTCTTATAAAGACCCCAAGTTGCTCCAGAATTCATTTAAGCATAAAAAATCAATGAAAACCGAAACGGGAAAATTCTAAGTTCGTATATTGGTTTCTAGTCTCAGGTTTAGTCCAAAATAATAGCACTACAGGAACTTGTGATCATAATTAAACATCAATTTCACCTTCACAAGTCATAAAAACTCCTAAAGCTCATCTTGGAAATTTCAAGCATCACCAAACCACAATATATTAACTCTAAACTATACTAGGAGGGTAGGAAAGCTAAAAACTTAACTAAAGATATAGGATTTACCTCATTTGGCAACTCAAGAATTTTCTTGAGTTGCCCAAAGTGCTCAAAGTTGCAACTTGCTCCTACCATCATACTTGTAGTGAGCTAGAGATCATTTTTAGTGAAAGGGGTGTGAGGTTTTAAGTGAATTTTTAGGGGTGGCCATGGGGGTAGAGGAAGTGGATGATGAGAAGGAAATGAAGAAGATAAAGAAGAAGAGGAAATGAGGAGATGAGGGAATAAAAGGTGATGGCACATGCTAGAACCTTCTCACACACACACTCTCTCCCTCCCTCTCTCTCACTCAAGCTCTCATGTTCCCACCCTCACTCTCTTCTTTCATTTTCTTTTAAAACAAAACAAAAAGGCAACAAACAATTTAAATAAAACCATGGTTCATATAATTTGTAATAAGTGTATGCAACATGATTTGTTGCATGACATGCACAAAACACAATCAATGCATAATTAGAGAAGTATTAATCGAGTTTAACATTAACTTGAATACAAATAATTGTATAATAATTTGTAAAATGCCCAAATCACATAAATTCTTTCAAGAACAATAATTTATTTAATTTTCCAAACTATTGGTATACAATTATATCATTTTATTAATACTAATCTCCATACTTTTAAAATATCCATAATATTTATTATTTAATTCCCAAAAATAATATTTTATTTTTCTGAAATATTACACACGCGCTGCCTGAGAAGAACCTCAGACCTACCAATAAAGGTTCGAACAAAAAAGACAAAGAGAAGGGGAAAATCCACGATGAAATCGCCTTTGATGAAACATCAGTCAAAGAGCTCACCGCGCTTTCTTCCTGTCCAAAGAGGCACGAGATTCTCTGATCAAGGCATTACAAGAGCCCGATCAATTCTATGCTTTCTTCGCAGAAGAGAAGATGAAGGATGAGCTTGTAGGGTGTTTTTCGTCGCCCCATTGAGATGGGAATACGCGTGTGCTTGTCAAGCGCATTACAGATTCCTTTTGCCTAGAGTAGGCTGGGGTTTATTGATCGTGGGGATCCGAATCTCCTGCAGCCGTGGACTAAGCTGCCGTTAATTACCCCTCGTCTTTAGAGCGAGAGAACCTCCGATTGACGGGTCAAACAGGTCATGCGAACTCAATGTGCAGTATTGTGTTTTGAAGGGGTTTTGGATATATCGGGGGCCCCGCAGAGTTTTTACGGGGGTCCTGATACCCGAATAGAGGTCTGGGGGTCAAGGGGGCAAGCAGCCACCTTGTGGGGTGCGGGGTGCGGGGCAGTGCCCCGTTAGAAATTTTTTCTAGCGGGGACAATGTTGTGGAGTATGTGTGTGTGTGTATAAAGAAAGGGCATCCAAAGGATGCGTGGGAGAAGACGCCAGCGCCTCACGTGCGCAGCATGCGGGCGCTCCGGCGCTGGCGCTTTGGGCACTAGCGTCTCACGTGCCCGGCACGTGGGCGCTCGGGCGTTGGCGCTGGCGCTTTGGGCGCTCGCGCCTCACGTGCCCGGCACATGGGCGCTCGGGCGCTAGCGCTGCGCCTCACGTGCCCGGCACATGGGCGCTCGGGCGCTAGCGCCTCACGTGCCCGGCACGTGGGCGCTCGGACGCTGGCGCGAGCGCTTTGGGCGCTGGCGCTGGCGCTTTGGGTGCGAGCGCCTCATGTGCCCGGCACATGGGCGCTCAGGCGCTAGCGCTTTGGTTGCTAGCGCCTCACATGCCCGGCATGTGGGCGCTTGGGCGTTGGCGCTCGGGTGTTGGCACTAGCGCCTTACGTGTCTGGCACGTGGGCGCTTGGGCGCTAGCAGGAAAAGGGACTTGGTCCCTGCACTGGGAGCTGTGCTCCCGATTTGACTTATGGAGCTGAACTCCTAGAAAGAAAGACTCTTCTCCCTTTTTTTTATTTTTTTATATGGAGTTAAACTCTCAGAAGCTTTGATTTGTGGAGTTAAACTCCAAGAAATCCTTGTAAATGCTCAAGGGGGCCAATTTCTTCTCTTCTGAGCCTTATATCTTTCCCAAAATGGGGTTTTTGGAGATGGGTCTCCTCCTCCCCCCTGTTGACCGGATCTTGGAGAAAAGGGAAGTATGAGATTTTAAAAATCTCTTATTTTTGAGATCTGATGGAAGATCTGATTTCGCCATTGTGGGTTCTGTAGTGAAAACTTATTTAGTTTTGGAAGAGGAAGAGTAAAACTCTTGATTTAATTCAAAAGAAAGAAGAAGGTTTAGAAGCTTGAGGAAGAAGAAGGAAGCACAGGAACCGTAGTTTTTTGGGGGGAATGAAAAGTCTATTAGATATTTTCATTATGTTGCCTCTTATAGGCTTACACATTTACACATAGCCCCTTAGGCTTTACAAAATGGCATTTTGCCTATCCCATATCTCATGTGCTATTTCTTTTTGCACATAAGCCATGGGCTTTACAAAAATTTGTCTTTATGCCCATTTTGCTTACATCATGCACAAAAAATTACATCAAAATTATTTGTTACATGATTTTTATTTTGGCATGGGGAGACCGGTCGCGGGGCTCGACTTGGGCATGGGCCCACTTGCTTGGGCTTGGGCCCGCTTACTTGGGGTTGACCTTGACTTTGACCCGGTCAGCTGGGATGCAAATTTTGACCCCAACAAAGTGCCCCCATCAATAAATGCACACCGTGCACATGAGTTGTGTGCATGAAATTGATGGATCTTGAAGCCGGACTTCGAGGTGGAACATCATTCCGGGGGCGGAGCATCCCTCGGGGAGCATGATTCCCGGGGATCGGAGCATCATTCTGATTTGAGGAGCATAATTCCAGGGCCGGAGTATCATTCCGAAGAGTCGGGGCATGATTCCGAGGATCGGAGCATAATTCCGAAGAGTAGAGGCATGATTCGGGGCATGATTCCGATGAGCATAACTTCGGGGATCGGAGCATCATTCCGAGGATCGGAGCATCATTCAGAAGAGCGGAGCATGATTCCAGGGATCGGAGCACAATTCCGATGAGCGGAGCATGATTCCAGGGATCGGAGCATGATTCCGATGAGCATAACTTCCGGGATCGGAGCATAATTCCGAGGATCAGAGTATCATTCTGAAGAGCGGAGCATGATTCCAGGGATCGGAGCATAATTCCGATAAGCGGAGCATGATTCCAAAGGGTCGGAGCATGATTCCGATGAGCAAAACTTTGGGGATCGAAGCATAATTCCGAGGATCGGAGTATCATTTCGAAGAGTCGGAGCATAATTCCGAGGATCAGAGCATAATTCCGATGAGCGGAGCATGATTCCAGGGATCAGAGCATGATTCCGGAGTGGTCGGAGCATAATTCCGACGGGCAGCAGACATTCTGACCAAAGCATAATTTCGATGCAGAGGTTGATTCCCAGGCGAAGCATAATTCCGGCAGGGAAGGCAGATACTCCGAAGCGAAGCATGATTTCGACACGGGGTACATTTTGAGACGAAGCATGATTCCGGCGCAGAGCTTGTTGGCTGACTTGATTCCGAGACGAAGCATAATTTCAACAGGGAAGGCAGACACGCCGAGGCGAAGCATGATCTCGACACGGGGTACACTCTGAGATGAAGCATGATTCCGACACAGAGCTTGTTATTCGACTTGATTCCGAGGCGAAGCTTAATTCCGACGAGGATGTCGCTGGTTGATTCTGAGCCGAAGCATAATTCCGACGGGGAAGGCAAATACACTGAGGCGAAGCTTGATTTCGACCCGGGATACACTCTGAGACGAAGCATGATTCCGGCGCAGAGCTTGTTGGTCGACTTGATTCCGAGACGGAGCTTAATTCCGACGATGAGGTCGCTTGTTGACTTGATTCCAGGGCAGAGCATAATTCCGACGAGGAGGTCGCTGGTTGATTCCAAGCCGAAGCATAATTCCGACAGGGAAGGCAGATACACCGAGGCGAAGCTTGATTTCGTCGTAGGGTATACTCTGAGACGATGCATGATTCCGGCTCAGAGCTTGTTGGTCGACTTGATTCCGAGGCGGAGCTTAATTCCGACGAGGAGGTCGCTGGTTGATTCCGAGCCGAAGCATAATTCTGATGGGGAAGGCATATACACCAAGGCAAAACTTGATTTCGACGCAGGGTACACTCTGAGACGAAGCATGATTCCGGCGCAGAGCTTGTTGGTCGACTTGATTCTGAGACGGAGCTTAATTCCGACAAGGAGGTCGCTTGTTGACTTGATTCCAGGGCGGAGCATAATTCTGACGAGGAGGTCGCTGGTTGATCCGAGCCGAAGCATAATTCCGACAGGGAAGGCAGATACACCGAGACGAAGCTTGATTTCAGCGCGGGGTATACTCTGAGATGAAGCATGATTCCGGCGCAGAGCTTGTTGGTCGACTTGATTCCGAGGCGGAGCTTTAATTCCGACAAAGAGGTCGCTGATTGATTCCGATCCGAAGCATATTTCCGACAAGGAAGGCAGATACACCGAGGCGAAGCTTGATTTCGACGCGGGGTACACTCTGAGACGAAGCATGATTTCGGTGCAGAGCTTGTTGGTCGACTTGATTCCGAGATAGAGCTTAATTCCGATGAGGAAGTCGCTGGTTAATTCCGAGCCGAAGCATAATTCCGACAGGGAAGGCAGATACACCGAGGCGAAGCTTGATTTCGACGTGGGGTATACTCTGAGACGAAGCATGATTCCGGCACAGAGCTTGTTGGTCGACTTGATTCCGAGGCGGAGCTTTAATTCCGATGAGGAGGTCACTGGTTGATTCCGAGCCGAAGCATAATTCTGACAGGGAAGGCAGATACATCGAGGCGAAGCTTGATTTCGACGCGGGGCACACTCTGAGATGAAGCATGATTCGACGCAGAGATTGTTGGTTTGATTTGATTTTGGTTGACATCAGCATCGCTACACTGGAATATGGTACCAGAAGCGAATCATCATTTGCCATGAGTGGGTTCGGGGATTTTGGCTTTTGTTTGGCATCAGTATCGCTACACTGGAATATGGTACCAAGATCGAATCATCATTTGCATTGCTTATTAGGAAGCGATGGCTTAGGAGACAGGTTTTAGGTCCCTTTCCCCTAAGACTTTTCAGTTTTATGAGCCGTAAGGGTCCCATAAAAGCAATTTCTCCTTACGAGTCGTAAGGATCCCGTAGGTGTATTTTCTCCTTAGGAGTCGTGGGGACTCCTAAGTGTGTTGCTCCTTTGTGAGTCGTAAGGATCTCACTCGGGAATTTTCTCCTCACAAAGTTGAGAGGACTTTGCGAGTGCATTTCATACCTTTTTCACGAGTTTGCACCCTTTCGGGTTTTCACAAACTCGCCGGCAGTCCTGCTGTATTTACTCACGTAGCTCTTTCGGGTTTTCATCCGTGCCCTTTTTTGCTTATGGACATACCCTTTTTTTTGAATCTGTATCGCCGGTGGAACTTTGAATGTGGTCTCGCCGGTAGGACTTGAGAGAGATTGGGATCGTTTTACGCCCGTGGATTGTATACGGTTTTGCAGGATATATGATCCAGACCGTAGGGCCTGAAAAAATTTTGGGACTTTGTTGGCGTCTGCATCGCTGCACTGGAATATGGTACTAGGAACGACCCATCATTCGGCGTTGGGGTATGGGATTTGGAATTTGGTTGGTGTCTGCATCGTTGCACTGGAATATGGTACCAGGAGCGACTCATCATTCGCCACTTGGGGTATGGGGTTTGGAATTTGGTTGGCGTTTGCATCGCTGCACTGGAATATGGTACCAGGAGCGACTCATCATTTGCCATTTAGGATTTGAGTTTGGAATTTGGTTGGCGTATGCATCGCTGCACTGGAATATGGTACCAGGAGCGACTCATCATTCGCCATTGGGAATTTGAGTTTTGGACGGCGTCTGCATCGCTGCACTGGAATATAGTACCAGGAGCGACTCATCATTCTCCGTTGGGAATTTGAGTTTTGGACAGCGTCTGCATCGCTGCACTGGAATATGGTACCAGGAGCAACTCATCATTCGCCGTTGGGAATTTGAGTTTTGGACGACGTCTGCATCGCTGCACTGGAATATGGTACCAGGAGCGACTCATCATTCGCCATTGGGGACATTCAGAGATTTGAAATTTTGGTTGGCGTCTGCTTCGCTGCACTGGAATATGGTACTAGGAGCGACTCATCATTCGCCGTTTTTTGCTCACCGCGATTACTCTATCATTTCAGTTTTTCTTATCGCGAAGGTCGTGATTGCCCTATCATTTCTGCTTTTTATTCGCGGTTGCCCCATCATTTCGGTTTTATTTTTCATCTTTATTTTTACTCGCTGATTTTTATTGCGAGTTGCCCCATCATTTCGGCTTTTCTATTTTTTTTATTTATTTTTAATTATTATTATTATTTTTTATGTTTTATTTACACATTTTCACATCCCCAGTTTAACGACTTAGAGGTCGACTGTTCCCGGTTTAATAACATGGCGGTCAACTGTTTTGTATGAAGTTAGCGGTCGTAGCTTGACTTTTTGTTAACACGCCTTTAGACAGTTCTATCTCTCCTGCCTTGTATTGCTTTACGACCCAATCTTTTAAGATGAAGCAGTCCTCAATGGCATGACCTATCATTCTGTGATAGGGGCAGTATTTGGGGTCGTCCGTCATATTCGCTTCCTGCGGTCATTTTGACTCTAGCAGTTGTAGACCGTTCCTCAGGGCGCCTTCGAATATTTTACGGATTTTGTCCCTTCTGAAGGAATAGACCTTATCCAGCTTCTCTTTCAGTAGAGATTCTCCTCCCTCTCTGAACACTGGCTTCCGAGGCTGGTTGGCATTAGGCCTGCTCATCCCTAACTTATTTCGGTTAGCCGACATGTTGAAAGATTCAGAATCATCGGAGTTTCCGCTTTTGCGATTTTCGTCTTTTCGGTTTCTCCAGGACCTATTGTTATTTTAGGAATCCGAGGAGGACTCCTGCTTTGAGCGCTCCAGCATCTGAACTTTCCTGATCAGCTCTTAAAATGTTTTGAGACCCGCGGTGCATAGAAACGGGGCCATCCAATTGTTGAGATTTCAGACAAGGAGACTGACAGATTGGCCCTGCTCTATCAGCGGTTCACATTTGACGGAGAGATTGTGCCATCGGGTTATGAAATCCGTACTGCTTTCATTGTTCTTTGGCTTTGTCCTTACGAGGTCGGCAATGGTGATCTTGTCACTGACACTCATGAACCTTTGTCGGAACAGAGATTCCATTTGGACGAAAGTAGTAACGGAGCCATCCAGTATGCTCGCGTACCAGTCGAAAGCAACATCGGTCAAGCTATTAACGAACCGGCGGAGGAGAAGCGCATCGTTGCCCCCAGTATTCCCGCATGAGACTTTGAAGTGGGTGATGTGTTGATTCACATTTTCCGTCCCATCAAATCTTCCGAATTTGGGGATGGCATAGCCGCTAGGAAATTCTACTAGATCATACTAAGCAGGATATGGTCTCCCACTGCTGCTGATATCTTTTTGCGCTTCGGCTACCAATGTTTTGATTTTGTTGGCAACCAAATCCATGATTTGATCTTGAGTTAGCGGGCTATTGTCATCGGTAGCAAAGACATTTCCTGAGATAGGATGCGACTGGCTTTCGTGCGGTCCGCCCATCTTTGGATTTGGGGGAATAGGCGTCGGCTGTCTCGGGACACTGTTTCCCGGTTCATGAGCAGAGCCCTGTGCTTGATTGGGCGGCTGAAAGGCAAGCTGGGCCGTGAGCTGTAAGACGACGTTTGTCAAGTCATCAATTTTTGAGTAGAGCTTGGCCATCTCCTTGTCTTTGTTTCTAAGCTGCTTTCAGAGCTCCTGGAGAAGTTGCTGCTCTGCGGTTTTAGGATGGAAAGTTGGCTCATCTTCGCTTTCCGAGCCCGACTCCTCATGAACTGAGGGCTCTTTCTGCCTATCAACCTCACTGGGAGGATTTTCATCACCCTCCGGAGGATGCTGGTCTTGAGAAGTGACAGCTATATTCACACCAGGTTGGATTTGAGATGTGGTGGCCCTGTCCTTGCACTTGCTGCGTGTGCCCACCATATAGACAGTGTGGACCACATATCCGGCCATCTCTTTATCTTTGGCGGGGTAAATCTGTTCCTCGAACCTCATGAAGTTCGGTCTAGCAGGAGCCCTGGCCCTTTTGTTGGCTTTGTACCTGAGCCTTTTCTGTCTCAGATTTTCGATTTTGAAGGCTTGGCGGGCATCCGTTATCCGGGAAACCATTGTGAGTCGATTAGCGGGGAGCTTAGATAAGACACCCGATCGAGCAGTTGTTAGGGGCACCGCCGGAGCTTTCTCGAGACGCATTGTAGCTTTGTTGGTGTTGATGGCCTTGCCCCCTGTTCCCCTCCGAAAACACGGAGACGCGACCGCGCAGGTCTGTCTTGCCTGAATTTCGGGGCAGATGCTAATTGATGCTATCCGTCCACCTCTCCGAAGATGCCAAGTTGATTTATGGCACCATGTATCGAAGGTTTAAACAGATGCGGCCGACGTAGCAGACTTCGTCGGATTCCCCCTCGTTTGAGGGGTTTTTTATTGTAGGGACGCTCTTTCCTGCAGGCGTAAGCCCCTGCAGTTAATTACGCTATCGCATCGCGGTAACAACTTTCTCCTTCTACAGATGGTCACTTCGTGTCGTGGGTGTTTGTTTTATTTTTGGTTGCCCGTGGATTGTATACGGAGACTAATTTATGTTGTCGCCCGTAGGGCGTGGATTAGTCCAAATCCGTATCTTCTTAGATTTGGGTTTGGGGGTTGGGTTTAAGGATACGTTAGTTTCATTTGGGACTAAGATCAACTTAAACGTATGTTAAGGATACGTTAGTCTAATTTTTAGACTAAGATCAACTTAACAGGATCGTTTAGATCCAATAAGAGAGCATTTGGGCTCTACTGTTTAGTTTAGGGACATTGCGGTCGGTTAGTTTAATGACATTGCGGTCCATTGTTAGTTTAAAGACATCGCGGTCGAGGTTAAGGACATCATAGTCCGTGGGTTTAAGGACCCCACAGTCCAGTGTTAGTTTAAAGTCATCACGGTCGAGGTTAAGGACATCATAGTCCATGGGTTTAAGGACCCCACAGTCCAATATTAGTTTAAAGACATCACGGTCGAGGTTAAGGACATCATAGTCCATGGGTTTAAGGACCCCACAGTCCAATGTAAATTTAAATACATCACGGTCGAGATTAAGGACATCATAGTCCATGGGTTTAAGGACCCCACAATCCATTGTTAGTTTAAAGACATCACGGTCGAGGTTAAGGACATCATAGTCCATGGGTTTAAGGACCCCACAGTCCAATGTTAGTTTAAAGACATCACGGTCGAGGTTAAGGACTCACAGTCCATAGTTTAGAGACGTCATAGTCTGTGAAATGTGTGGTTGTCGGGACTCGTCACCTCTCTGAAGACGTTGAAGGATTATAACGATAAATATCAGAGGAGTGAAGAGATGTACCTTCAAACCAAAGTGGATTAAGTGGTCTGTAGTCCAATTTGGAACTAAGATCAATTAACTAAATTATGAGCACATTGGCTCAGTTAAGTCTGAATTGAGGACTTATGGCCAACTTGGGCTAAGACCAATTAGGTTTGAAATATTGGCCCTTTGTTGGACCATTAGACATTTGTCTGGGTTCAGCCCCTCATCACTTAGCAATGCTGAACAAGAGTTTGAGGGCTTTGATAACATTTTTATCTTTGATTGAGCAGTGAACATTATAGCTCTGAATTTTACTCAATTTTGAGATTCAGTTGAAGGGGAGTCTTTTGCCTCTGGAAAATTAGCCAATTTGGCTAAAAATAGTGTTAAACACTAGAGAACAGCAGTGTTAAACACTGGAAATAAAGCTTTCAAATTAGTGTTTAAACACTAGAAGTCAACAGTGTTAAACACTGGAAATAAGCTTCTCAAATTAGTGTTAAACACTAAAAGTAAAATTCTCAAATTAGTGTTAAACACTAGAAGACAATCAGTGTTAAACACTGGAAATAAAGCTCTCGAATTAGTGTTAAACACTAGAGAAGAAGGGGTCACATGGGGACACGTGAGGGCGCCCAAAGGTGGGGCCAGATCTCCTTATTTTGTTCTGCAAATAAATGTTAAACACTTTTGCTCTTTTGGCCATCACATGTTGGCACGTGATGGATATTTGTGTGCTGATCATTAAAGCATTTATCAAGGGGACACGTGGTAACACGTGAGAGCGCCCAAATTAGAATCTGCCTTTGCTTTTATTCTTGTTGTTTTGGAGGTCACGCGGGAGCACGTGAAGTATTGCCTCAAAGCTTTTTCTTTCTCATTTTTGGGGATCTGTTTAGAGGTCACGTGGGGACACGTGATGGAGATCTTTTAAGTCTTTTTTATTTTTAAAAATTTACTTCTTTGTAGGGTTAAACCCTAATTATGTTTTAGGGGAATTAAATTCCCATATATGTGAAAGAATTAAATTCTTATATAGGGTGAAACCCTAATTTCATTTAGGAGGAATTAAATTCCTGTGAATTTGAGAGAATTAAATTCTCAAGTAGGGTTAAACCCTAGTTATGTTTTAGAGGAATTAAATTTCCATGTATGTGAAAGAATTAAATTCTTATATAGGGTTAAACCCTAGTTCTGTCTTGGAGGAATTAAATTCCTATGAATTTGGGAGAATTAAATTCTCATATAGGGTTAAACCCTAATTTTATCTTGGAGGAATTAAATTCCTGTAAATTTGGGAGAATTAAATTCTCTAAACACAATTCTCCCTCTAAGTTTTGGATCTGCATGGCAGAATCTCAACCCGATGAGAATTAAATTCTCAACTTATGGGAGATTTGCTTCTGCAGATTTTCAAAAAGAGGAAGAACTAAGTTCTTTTGCGGAAGAGTTAAACTCTTAGATTTGAGAATTAAATTCTCTTTTTGAAGTTTTGATCATTTTCCCTTTTCTCACCTAGGGTTTTCTTTCTTTAGAATTAAATTCTCCTTTCTTTTTCTCTCTGCTATTTGCCTTTAGGAAATTTCAAGATCTCAAAATTCTATCTTTCTCCTCTTCTTGGCTCCTATTTATAGAAGAAGAAAAATAATCAATTTGTTTAGTAAATCTTTCATTGAAAGATTTTGTTTGGTTTTTTGTAACTACATGATCTTTTAGATCACTCAGTGAATTTTATTCACCATTAGATTTTAAATCCAAAAGATTTTCTGTTTGTTATTCTTGATGTATTTAGGGAAATCTTTCCTTGTATAAAATCTTTCCATAAATTGGTGATTTTTAATCACCATTGGATTTTTAATCCAACGGTGCTCCACTTTACAGAGCATAATCCTTTTTGTTTGGAAAGATTTAGAGAAATATTTTTCCAGTTAGGATTTTTGATTCCCTCTTAATTAGAATTTAATTCTATTAATTTATAGATCTTTAGGAACCCATCACGTGTTGGCACGTGACCCCCTGATTAAGCATTTAACCAGAATTTAATTCTGTTGTTTTAAAGAACTCAGGAATTATCACATGTCAGCACGTGACCCTTGGTCACGTGTAGGCACGTGACGCCCCATTGGGGTTTTTCCTTGTTAGTGGGTTTAAAAGCCATCACATGTTGTGTGATCGCACTGATTAATTATTTCCAATTATTTATCTTATTCTGTGCCTACAGGCTTTGCCTGTAAATGGTCACGTGTCTGCATGTGATGCCCGGTCACGTGTAAGCACGTGATGCCTCATAACTTTTAATCCCGGATGAATTATGAAGCCCATAATATATCAAATCGAAGGATTTTTCGAGACGCTTTCGATACCATCAGAATTAAGTTGTTTATCATTCGAGAGTTTATCAAAATGCAGCCCGGAAAATACTGGTTCGCATTTTCTTTCTTCGATTACACATGCATAGCATATTTGCTCATAACTTTTGATCCCGGATGAATTATGAAGCCCATAATATATCAAATCGAAGGATTTTTTGAGACGCTTTCGATACCATCAGAATTTAGCTATTTCATATTCGGGAGTTTGTCATAATACAGCGCGGAAGATACCGGTTCACATTTTCTTACGCGTATCGCTGCCATTTGATATCTTGGGCTCTTTTGCGCAGAAATTTTTAGTGGGAACAAATGATCCCCACTACTTTGCCCACATAAGTATGTACGTGGGTGAAGTAGTGCAGAGTTATGCATGGCGTATGATTAGTTTCGGGTTGGTATATAACTTTCAGAATCTTGATCTGAGAAGATAACGAGCGGACACAAGCGTCGTCATTTATCATTGACTCAAATCTTGACTCTTAAGGGATATAGTTCCAAACCCTCAGCCCCATGAGCCGCGCCCTTCTATTTCTTTATGTCTTACTCTGGCGTGAAGTAGTTTATATGCTTATGAGTAACTTCTCCATTTCAGTGGCATGTAGCTTTGGCAAGTGTGGCCCATAGATGGTAGATAACAGTTCATCTTGAACTCTTTATAAGGTAGCAATGGCTTAGGAAACAAGGTTAGGATCTGCCTCCTATGACTTTTCAACTTTATGAGCCGTGCGGGTCTCATAAAGATTTTTCCCCCTACGGGTCGAGAGGATCTCGTAGGTGTATTTTCTCTTTAGGAATCGTGAGGATTCCTAAGTGTGCTTTCTCTTGAGAGTCGTAAGGATCCCACAAGAGAATTTTCTTTATGCGTAGGGATACTAATTTCCCTGCAGGTTGAGACGAATTGAGAGATTCTCGCAAAGACACTGATTTCCTTGGGGGTCGAAACGAATCGAGAGGTTCTCGCCAAGGACGCTGATTTCCCTAAATCGAGATAAGAAGCGATGGCTTAGGAAACAGGTTCAGATCTGTTGCCTAAGACTTTTCAACTTTATGAGCCGTGAGGGTCTCATAAAGATTTCTCCCTACCGGTCGAGAGGATCCCGTAGGTGTAATTTCTTCTTAAGAATCGTGAGGATTCCTAAGTGTGTTTTATCTTGCAAGTCATAAGGATCTCACAAGAGAATTTGCTCCCTTACGAGTCGTGAGGACTCGCAAGTGATGGGTGAGGTTACCCTTATCCGCATTTTACGGAATCAGGAGTTGCTCTGGATACTTGCCACTGGGTCATAGCCGTGTTCTGCGAGGACCAGGCTCCGCTCTGGATGCTTCTCACGGGGTCATTATCGTGCTCTGCGAGGACCAGGATCCGCTCTGGACATTTCCCGCGGGGTCAGGATTGACATAAGCCGCGTTCCACGTAACCAGGAATTTTTCTCTGGATGCTTCCCATGGGTTCACTGCCGTGTTCTGCGAGGACCAGGCTCCGCTCTGGATGCTTCACACGAGGTCATTGCCGTGCTCTGTGAGGACCAGGATCCACTTTGGACGTTTTCCACGGGGTCAGGATTGACATAAGCCACGTTCTACGTAACCAGGAAGGGTTGACTTTATCCGCATTTCACGGAGTCGGGGTTCGACACTCGGTCATCTGTGCACCGCTGAGTCATGGAACTGGGAGTTGCCGCGGTTCCGCTTTGCTTGATGTTGTGTATTCCTGCAGAGATACTGATTTCTCTGCGGGTCGGCGCGAATCGAGATGTTCTCGTCAGGGACGCTGATTTCCTTGAATCGATGAAGTTGCCAAGGACACTGATTTCCCTGGGGTTGAGACGAATCGAGATATTCCTGCAAAGACACTGATTTCTCTGCGGGTCGACGCGAATCGAGATGCTCTCGTCAAGGACGATGATTTCCCTGAATCAAGGATTTTGCCAAGGACACTGATTTCCCTGAGGTTGAGACGAATCGAGGTATTTCTGCAAAGACGCTGATTTCTCTGCGGGTCGACACGAATCGAGGTGCTCTCGTCAAGGACGCTGATTTCCCTGAATCGAGGAAGTTGCCAAGGACGCTGATTTCCTTGGGGTTGAGACGAATCGAGGTATTCCTGCAAATACGCTGATTTCTCTGCGGGTCGACGCGAATTGAGATGCTCTCGTCAAGGACGCGGATTTCCCTGATTCAAGATTTTTGCCAAGGACACTGATTTCCCTGGGGTTGAGACGAATCAAGGTATTCCTGCAAAGACGCTGATTTCTCTGCGGGTCGACGCGAATCGAGGTGCTCTCGTCAAGGTCGCTGATTTCTCTGAATCGAGGAAGTTGCCAAGGACACTGATTTCCCTGGGGTTGAGACGAATCGAGGTATTCCTGTAAAGACGCTGATTTCTCTGCGGGTCGACGCGAATCGAGATGCTCTTGTCAAGGACGATGATTTCCCCGAATCGAGGTTTTTGCCAAGGACACTAATTTCCCTGGGGTTGAGACGAATCGAGGTATTCCTGCAAAGTCGCTGATTTCTGTGCGGGTCGACGCGAATCGAGGTGCTCTCATCAAGGACGCTGATTTCCCTGAATCGAGGAAGTTGCCAAGGACACTGATTTCCCTGGGGTTGAGACGAATCGAGGTATTCCTGCAAAGACGCTGATTTCTCTTCGGGTCGACGCGAATCGAGATGCTCTCGTCAAGGACGTTGATTTCCCTGAATTGAGGTTTTTGCCAAGGACACTGATTTCCCTGGGGTTTAGACGAATCGAGGTATTCCTGGAAAGACGCTGATTTCTCTGTGGGTCGACGCGAATCGAGGTGCTCTCGTCAAGGACGCTGATTTCCCTGAATCGAGGTTTTTGCCAAGGACACTGATTTCCTCGGAGTTGAAATGAATCGAGATATTCCTGCAAAGACGCTGATTTCTCTGCGGGTCGACACGAATCGAGGTGCTCTCGTCAAGGACGCTGATTTTCCTGAATCGAGGTTTTCTCCAAGGACACTAATTTTCTCGGAGTTGAAACGAATCGAGAAGTTCTCGCAAGGATATCCTAACGTCACAGTTAACGTCTGCTCTTTACGATAGAGGTCCGTTAGGGTCTGTGGTACTAGGGTTTTGTCCGTCGTACCGTCGCGTTGGCTGATGTATTCCTCGATAGGTAATCTTGCTGTTCGAGTAGCCTTGCGACTGTCGTGTCTTTGATCCCTTCGGGGGATGGACAAGACGTCTTCAAGAAATCTTCCAGGAAGTATTACCGTCGAAAGGGCAAGCGTTAGGGATATCTATGTTGCTTTTTTACTTGAGGTTGGGCTCAGTTTGGGAGCCCCGATGATTCATAACCACCCGCATTGGTGTGGGATGATCTCCGATAGTCTTTCAGGTTTTATATGAGTTGCCGTCAAGACCCTGAAGCTAGGAATATTGCCTTCGCTTAGTTTGCTGGAATTGCATCTGCTGTATCGAGACGAATGCCGCGGTTATCTCTAGGTTGTTGGTGAACCGTCGAGGCTTGGAACTAGGAACTTTGTCATGGCTCCGTTGTTGGTGTCACGTCTGCATCTTGTTGGGGGAAGAACGCTGGGGTGACATCGCGTCTGCTGTATCGAGACGAACGTCGAGGTGGTCTCTAGGTTGTTGGTGAACCGTCGGGACCTGGAACTAGGGACTTTGCCATGGCTTCGTTGTTTTGTGTCGCGTCTGCATCCTGCTGGGGGAAGAAGGCTGGGGTGACGTTGCGTCTGCTGTATCGAGATGGATGTCGAGGTGGTCTCTAGGTTGTTTTTGAACCGTCGAGAGTTGGAACCGGGGACTTTCCCGTGGCTCCGATTTGTTTTGACCTTGGGGTCGCTTGTTGACGTCTCGTCTGCATTCCGTTGTAGTGAGAAGAAACGTTGTTGCTGGTCTCCAGGCTGTAGATGTGGCCGTCGAGACTTGGAATTAGGGACTCTGCCATGGCTCCATTGTTTTGACCCTGGGGTCGTTTGTTGACGTCGCACCTGCATCCTGTTGAAGTAAGGAGAAACGCCGTTGGTGATCTCTAGGCCGTCTGTGAACCGTCGAGATTTGGAACTAGGGGACTTTGCCATGGTTCCAGGGTAGTCTCTAGGCTGTCTATGAACTGTCAAGATTTGGAACTAGGGGACTTTGCCATGGTTCCGTTTGCTGATATTGCGTCTGCATCTGATTGGAGGGAGGAAGAATGCCGGTGTTGATCTCTAAGTTGTCGATGTTGACGTCGAGACCCTGAAGCTAGGGATCTTCCCTCACTTTATTTGTTGACATTGTGTCTGCAATATTGCGACGAGTGTCGAGATTGTCTCTAGGTTGTCTATGAACCGTCGAGATTTGGCTTCGCTTTCTGACGGAGCCTGGTGGGAAGATATGGTTCCCTCTTTGTCTGTGCCCCTGGATTGTATACAGGGATCGATGTGATTTTACCTGTAGGGCAAAAAGTTTCATTCTTTCATTTTTTTTTAATTTCCGCGATGCTCTATCATTTCAGCTTTTATATCGTGAAAGTCGCGATTGCCCAATCATTTCGGCTATTTTTCACGGTGCCCAATCATTTCAGCTATTTTTGTTTTTTACTCGCTGCTTTTTATTGCGAGTTGCCCAATCATTTCGACTGTTTTTGTATGCATACATTTTTACTTGCTGATTTCGTTGCAAGTTGCCCTATCATTTCGGCTATTTCATATGCATTTTTGGCTTATTGACTTTTTGCCACGAGTATTTAACTTGGAATCTGATGCCAATCTTAGCATCAGCATCGCTGCGACTGAAATATTGCCAGGACCGAATCATCATTTACCATGAAAGGACTTGGAATTTGATACCGATTTAGGCATCAGCATCGCTACAACTGGGATATTGCCAGGAGCGAATCATCATTTGCCTCTGTCGATGTCAAACAAAGGTGGCTTAGCAAACAGGGTTAGGATCCCGTCGACTAAGGCTTTTGACTTTATGAGCCGTAAGGGTCTCATAAAGGTGTTTCTTCCTACGAGTCGTGAGGATCTCGTAGGTGTATTTTCTCCTTAAAAATCATAAGGATTCTTAAGTGTATGTTCTCTTATAAGTCTTAAGGATCTTACAAGAGTGTTTTCTCTTTATAAGTCGAGAGCATCTACAAGTGTTTGTTCACCGTGTGAGCATATCCCTAGTCGCTGGTGGGACTCTGTTAGGGAAATGTTCATTCGTGCCAGTGGATTGTATACAAGGGTCAATATTGAACCGCTTGTAGGGAAGCATTGGAAGTTATGATGGCTTAAGAACATGTTCAGATCCCTGTAGCTTAAGGCTTTTGAACCTTATGAGCCGTGAGGGTCTCAAAAGAGAATTCTCCTTACGAGTTGTGAGGATCTCGTAAGTGTAATTTCTCCTTAGGAATCGTGAGGATTCCTAAGTGTATTTCTCCTTTATGAGTCATAAGGATCTCACGCAGGTGATTTCTCCTTACAGGGTCGAGAGGATCTTGCAAGTGTCTTTTAACGAGATTGCGCCCTTTCGGGTTTTCACAAAACTCGCCGGTAGTCCTGCTGTTTTTACTCACGGAGCCCTTTTGGATTTTCATCCGTGCCCATTTTGCTTACGGACGTACCATTTTTTTTTATGAGTCTGCGCCCTTTCGGATTTTCACAAACATCGCCGGTAGTCCTGCTGTTTTTACTCACGGCGCCCTTTCAGGTTTTCATCCGTGCCCATTTTGCTTGTGGACATACCTTTTTTTTTTTACATCGTCAGCCTGGGGATGCCGTGGTTCGTAGTAGTTTATAGACGTCTTGGTCAGTTGCAAGTTTTAGGACATTGTGGTCCATTGTTAGTTTAGGAACATTTCGGTCCTAAGTCCAAAATTTTTCAGGCAACGTACGATTACACAGCTAGATTTTCTCACAAGTCTTCGCATCTTTTGTGTCGGAGGTGGATTCCTTGAAGAGAGGGCTGAGGGAGATTTCTTCGTTAGAGTATCTTCCAAAGGTGATAACTTGCGATCCCTTGGTGTCGGCTATATGACAGTTGTCAGCGGCTCTTTTGCGCTCATCTGTCGTGCTTTTCTATTCCCGACGAGCCTTGCGCTTCACTCGTTGAATGTGTTGTTGGTGGGCAACATATCCCTGCCACCAGTTTTTAAAGGCTATGCACTCCTCGATAGGGTGTGCAATCTTCTGATGGTATAAGCAGAAGTTAGGATGTATGTCCGCTTTATCAAGATGTATACCGCCAGGAGAATTTCCTCTGAAAGAGAGCAACTTCATTCCTATTGACAGGGCCCTAGCGAATCGTTTCCTTACTTTAAGCTTGCTTTTGCTGGCGATAGGGATGCTTCGATCCGGTTGGGGTGCCTCGACCTTTTCATCCAGTTGTCGGCGTTTGGCTTTTTCGAATATAGCCGGTTCGCGCTCTCGATTGGCTTTGCTTTTCTGATGGGCTTCGTTCAGTAGCAAGTCGATCATCTCGTCAGACGGTTCCAAGGGTTTTGGCTTCGATCCTGCCCCCAGCTCTTTTACGCTGTCTTCTATCGCCGAGTGAGCTTCTTCGTTAGTTAACGCCGAATGAAAGACCATATGGAAACTTGCCACATAGTCCTCAAATTCTTCTGAAGAGTCATCCCCGTTGTTATTTTCGTTATCTCCGCTCTCAAGGATATTGTTGAGAAATTCTTGGAGTGTGACCAGGGTCTGCGCCTTCTGGTTATATTCCTCCAGCACGTCAATATGCTTTTGCAGATCCGTGCGCTTGTCATCAGGCTTCACGGGCTTTTTAGTCTTCTTCTTTTTCTTCAAAGACTTTAACGGCTGGGCCTGAATGTTTTGTCCACCATCACTATTAACTCCCAATGTTGGGCGTGGTTTCAGCACCCCCTCGATAATCTTCAGTTTTTTACGGACTTTTCCACCTGATCGCCGGACATGTTTGAAGATCTTTCAGCATTCTTTTAGTTTTTGCCGAAAGAACGACTTCCCATGGACCTTCCTCTATAAAAAAGCATGATGCCCCCGATATGTCTATCTTTTTCGGAACATGTGGTTGTGGCGGGTTCACCTTCTAATTTTCAGACAACGCGAATTTGCCTTGCTGGTATTGGTATTCAACCTAATTTTTGAAGACGTAGCAATTTTCGAGTGGATGGCCCAATACTCGATGGTAGGGGCAGTAATTGGGATCGTTGACGTCGTTCGGTTGCGGTGGGTGTCTCGACTCCGGTAGAGTGATGAGCCTATTGCGCACTGCCAGTTCAAACAGTTTCCTTGTTTTATCCTAGGGAAACGAGTAAGGACGTCTCAACTTCTCATCGAGGGATTGCCGCTTGTTGCTTTGGCGAACAACCGGTCTCGGGCCATTCGGTTGTCATTGAGGGTTTGCGACGGAGGTTGCTTTCCCTTTGCCCTTTTCATTCCAAGGCTCCTTCTTTGAAGAGGAAGGCCTATGGCCCATCTGGTCCATTTGGGCTAGCTTGTCAATCAAGGCCTGGAAGGTGGTCGCTTGAAGAACATCATGAATTGGGATATGGTCGCCAGCGGATCGAGGGTTCCCACAAACATTCCTACCACAGGAGTCTCTTCTATGCTTTATTCACATTTCGACCATAGATTGGGCCACCGTATCGCATACTGAACCCATATTTTTCCTGATTTCACCCTGGCATAGATCAACGCCGTGATTGGGGTGTGTTCGCTGGCGCTTGTGAAACGCTGGGTGAATAACAGCTCCATCTCCGTGAATGTTTTGACGGAGTCATTTGGAAGTTCCGAATACCATTCGAAGGCCGTCTCCGCCAAACTACCAACGAATTGGCAAAGCAGTAGCTTATCGCCACCTCCGGTGTTGCCGCACAGAGCCTTAAATTGAGCGACATGCTGATGCGGATTTCCAGTCCCCTTATATACGTGGAATTTAGGGATCGTATATCCCGGCGGATATTTTATTTGGTCATACCAACCCGGATATGGTCGTCTAGTTTTAACAATTTGCCCAGCCACTTCATTCGCCTGGTGAACTCGTATCTGCTGAGCGATGTAATCATCCAGGGCAGCTTTGGAGATTGTCTCTTCCTTGGCTGTTGACAGAGCCGGCAGAGGATTTGATGTCTCTCCTCTATCATCTTCAATTATTACTAGAGGATCTTTGGCTAGGGGATCCGGCTGGATCATCATTCCCACCATATCTTGGAATAGAAGGGCCATTTGTTGTATATTAGCCGCTTGTTCCACGGCCTCTTTGTCCTTTTTCTCAAGCATTCTCCGAAAGAATTCAGCATCAGTTTCCTGCTCACGGCATTGCTCCGAGGATGTTTCCGGGCTTGTTTTTGGTCTCGTAAGTGAGGCCATAGCTATTAGTATTTCTTGAAGCTTCTGTTGCTGCTCTCGGGCTTTTGTCACGGATCGCGTAAGCGGTCGATGACCTGTGGAGATACGGCTATCCTCTTTTCCGGATGCCATATAGACGGTATGTACCACCATGCCCCCAGACTTGGGGCGTTTAGGCTCAGTGCCCTTAACATTTGTCGCAGACATGGGGATTTTCTCCTGCCTTCTCCTCTTATAGGCGGTCGAAGTTGAAGGGGCCGTTGTAGTGGGCACCCAAGTAGCTGTCGCTTTCTGTGGCTTAACAGGGCGGTTCTCTTCCTGCCGAACCTTCATCTTTTCTTGTCGGCGGGGGTAGTCTTGATTAGCAACCGAGTCTTGGACTTAACGCCAGACTTTGTAAATCTTAGAGGACAGCCGCTGAGGGGGCTGCTCCAGCTTCGCCTTTAGGGCTTTCTCTATAGGTGGAGGAGATCTTTTCAGCACAGCAGTTGGCGAATTCCTGCGCACCTTGTTAAGTAGTTCAAAGCTGTTCCCAGTTGGAACAGCAGCGTCGACTTCCACCATTGAAGCTGGCGGAGTCAATCCGGAAAGGGAATTGCCCCCAGCTTTCCTCACTCGGCGCCAGTGGCGACGTCGAGCATTTCGTGCGGCCGGGACTGGCTCAGCTATGGGGGTGGTTTCATCACGCCCCATGTCTTGGGGAAGTGTTATTGCCGGTGCGAGCCTCTTGAAGACTGACGTCCATTGAGAGGGAATGGCTAGCCTGTCGCAGGCAGACTTTCTAGCGGGGGAAGCAGCCTTAGCGACTTCGCTTGGATGGGGAGTTGTAACGGCCAGTCTTGTGAAGACCGACCCATTGGCAGGAGAAGCCGCTTTGACGACTTCAGAACCAGGAATAGCTATCCTTTTCGGAATAACCCCTTCTGGTATTGCGGGCTTCTTCATGGGCCCGTTGGAACTTTGACCCAGTGTTCATATCATAATTTTGCATTATTATATTCCCCATTCTTATACGTTTTACAAATAAACAGGTGCTTTTGACCCATGTCTGCTACATAGTTACAGGTTACAGATTCTCGGGACAAAAACAGTGAAAAAGACAAAAGACGATACAAAAGTGAGACTACGACCGATAAATGGTGGAATCTTGATCGTGCCCACATCTTGAGGAACATTGAAGATCAATTAACAAGTTCACAAAGAATAAAGGCAGCGCAAGGTTCAAGACTTCGTCACGAAGCAACGGTAAAAGTCCACTACAATTATTCACTGTGGAGATCTGGAAGAAACCTAGAAGCCAATCTAAGAAAACAACTGAAGAAAATTGAAGGAAACATGCACCAGAAGCAACCAGGAGAAATTGTGCCCATAAGCCCCACATACGGCCGTAGAACCGCGGCTAAACGTGGGCTTTGGCCGCGGATCCGCGGCTACGTGGCCCAAGTGTCGGTGCGAAATTCCAGAGACGGTGGCGTGCGTTGACTAGTTCTTTTTCTTAGGGGGTATTTTTGTAATAGCAGATGTGTGTCGATTGTAACCCTAGAGTTTTCTATGAATCTATAAATAGAACCCTAAAAACCTGATTTAGTTCATGCCTCTTCTTGTGCCTCATTTTATATCCAAAATTCATATCTGTAATTTCTGCAATGAATGAAGAGTGTATCAATTTGTAAGTAGTTCTTTTTATTTGCCCTAGTTAATTTTATTATCTGCCCTAGGTAATTTCTTATCTGCCCTAGTTAGATCTTTAATTCCTTGCCCTAGATAGATAGTTTAGATATGTTCTTCAATTCCCTAATGAGCGAGTAGTCTCCTCGCTTGTTAGGGTTAGCTTTGGGGAAGGCTTGAGAGATGAAGATCTCTCACCCATTTCTTGCCCGTCACACGTTTTTATAGGACTCCATGCATACATGCACACACTGCTCCCTACGGCACTCTATCCCACGAGGTAGCGGTGATACCGTAGTATAAAGGCCCGGTTGAGCATGTTTTCCATGGAGGTAAGGGTAAGGATTAAGAAAGGAAGGACAAGAACCAAGAGGAAGAAACCTCGTTTCTTCCCGATGGTACTAATCCTCTTTATTAATAATTACCATAACTCCTCATTGATCTTAATTTGGGTATAGAAAGCGGTGAGATTTATTGACTTTCCAAACCTAACCTAAACCTAAACCTAGCAAGATTTAGATCCACATTAACTTAGTTTTTAGATTTAATCAATCCGACACCAATCGGAATTAACTCGTAAGAACAATTAAAGAATACACAAAATCCCTGTGGACCGACCCGTACTCACCAGCTAGTTACCAAGCAACGCCGTTCTTGATTGCGGTTATAAATTATTATTTGACATACAAATCAAATGGCGTCGTTGCCGGGGATGGCGTGTTATTTTCTTTTTGCAATTTCGGGTTAATATAAAATTAAAAAAATCATAAAAACTGAAAAAATATAAAAATATAAAAAATTTATTATTTTGTTATTTTGTGAAGGGTATTTTTGTGTGAATTTTGCAGGATCTACAATCGAGTTCGGATCTGGAAAAATCCAGAAAGCGAAACAGAAAACGAAAGATCTGAACAGCAGAGGATTTCAACAACAGAACAACAGAACAAATCTGGAGATTTGAACTGTACAAATTGCCGCATTTCCGCCGCTTTGACCCAGCTTTGACCGCGCATCCGCGGTCAGGAGGTAACATCATCATCTCCAAAAAAAATTCGGGAACTGAGCCTCTTTGTCCACCGCGGAACCACCGCCGCACCTTGCTTCTGGCCGCGGAAGCGCCGCGGTAAGGTGACGTCATCACGTGGATTTTCTCTGTAAATCTTCTGATCTCCTCCTCTGCAAATCCCTATATCTCCTCTGAAAAATCTCCTATTGGATTCTTTGCGCTTAAAAAATCTCTCCCCCTTCCAATAATTGATCTTGTGCAGGATTCTTTGCGCCACGCTTAAAAAAAAAAGTCTTTGCAAGTGATTGTGTTACTGCTTTGCATATTTTAAAACTGACTTTAAGGGGCTTGAAACCAATCCAGATTGGGTGGGGATTTCATCACCCTTCCCAGGACCCCAGAAATCACATAAGGCATATGCATTGACCATTATTTAATTAAAAAATACTAGACTCAGCCCTAAGGACGTCGCGCTCAATAGGACAGAGGACTAGTTGTAGGCATTGGCCGTTGATCTTAACTTGACTTTGCGGTGTCTAGGCAAGTGTATCTAAGGCGAGTGGTTACTTAATTAGGGCCACTACTTGTAGTGGAGAGCCTCCCACTCACCTGGCACTTCCCTGGCCGCAATTGGCGGTGAAGAGGCAGTTTGAGGTCCTATTTCTAGCCCTTTGGAACAGTTAGGAGCTGTCTAGCTGACCTAGGTGACCCTAGATCTAGGCCTGATTGTGCATTTATGGTTGATTGCGTTTGTGTCATAGCCTTTTATCGAAAATCCTTTTGCAAAAAGCTCCACATAAAAAAGGAAAAAAAAGGAAAAAAAAATTTACAAAAACTTGCAACTTGTCGCTAAAGAAATCCATTGCACCCCATTTCTTCCCACTTCCACCCACATTCTTTTTCTTCTCCTTCTTACATCATGGGTACCCCACCTCACAAATCTCTTGCTGAACTTTGGTACCCTGAACCAAACTTTGCTTCATACGCGAATTGTTTCGGTCGAATTACGGACAACCCCTCCATGACAAAAATGTCTTTGAAAGATCGAATAGAAGTGTCTAGGAGAAACAGTTGGACTCCGCAATCCACTTTGTATCAACCGTGTCAACCTTCACCACCTTCTTATGTTGATACCCCTTTTTCGAGTCCTGTTATAACTCCGAAACCTATGTCTATTGCTGAAGACATTGAACAATCTCGTAACCGATCTTTCACTCCTTTCAACACTTCTAGTTCTTGGGATCAACAAGTCCATTCACCTTTTTATCCAAATGTTGATCCTACTCCTGTCCAACCATCCAATTCCTACCAGTCCTACCCGACTTCCGCACCTTCCCTAGACATTGCTTCTACACAACCATTTGGGAGTTTCACATATCCAAACAATTTTGAATGTTTTACCGAAACCCCTTCACAACCCATGTCTAGTCTAGAACAGTCGTTGGAGGCTTATATGGTAGCGACAAATCAAATGATGAGGAATGTGGATGCGTCTGTGGCCGCCCTTATGCAACCTAGTGACCTGGTAGCTAGTTTCCAACTAGCTCCAAAAATTCCAATGTATGAGGAGGCGGTTGGACAGAGTGAGAATTTGAGTGTAGAAAGTGAGCTATACACCCTTTCAAATCGAACCTACCCATTACCAATTGAATTCCACAACTCCAGTTTTCAAACAAGTGTCCTAAATGATTCATCAGTTGAAAATAAAACATTTAATGAGTTGTGCGACTTTGTAGTGCTTGATTTGCCAGATTGTGAAGGGACCCTTTCGAGTGAAACCATCACCAACCCTTTTGAACTTTACACATCCACTCTAGAACCTGAATTGATAAATATCCATGCTTTTGATGAGGTGTATGAAAAAATAGATTTTCACTTGATTAAGGATATTGACGCTGGGAATATTTTGGATGATGAACCCGCAGATTTGACTGAATTTTTCTCTCCAATTCATCATCCCGAGTCATTAAATGTTTCTCCCGAACTTCATATGCGTCTTGATTTTGATGATAATGGCATGGATAAGCTAAATTTTGAGAAGAATTATGAGGATAGTATTGAGGAGAGTATTGAGGATAGCATTGAGGATGAACCATTTTTGTTTGATGTGTCGGATTTTCCAATGCATCCTCCTGAACTTTTAACTGTTATACTTCCTAAATCACCCCTCCTTTCAATCGTTCCGACCACGCAGGAGGACTGTGAGCTTGAAAGATTTCTATTCGATCACAGCAGTTTGGACGCCACTAGTGCGTACCCTTTTGAATTTTACACAGTTCTCACAGCCGATAACGATTACGAGTACTTCACTTTTTTGGACGATTTTGAAGACTCACCGCCCGAGTTTGAATCCTTTGAATTTTCAGATGAGTTAGTTGAACCATCAGACTCGGTTGCTTACAGTCATTTCGAACCATTGATGGAATCCTTCAAGTTCGAGACAGATTACTTAGGTGAGAATAAGACTATCCCTAAATCACTCCCTTTCGTCCTTCTTATCGTTTCGACTACGCAAGACTCCGTCGCGTTTCCATTTTCAATGGATGGTTTACCAAGTTCGACGTACCCATGTTTTCTTGCGAATCTTGAGGGATTTGACCCTATTTCTCGACGGGTTGATAGATTAGCACCATCGCTTTTAACACATCGGTCATCACAAATTATGCTAATTTATTCACTCAATTTACACCCTCAAGTTCGTGCTACACTTCTTTCTCTTTTCCGTCATTCTTCTCCTCCACCGAGACCATATTCTACCTTTCTTTCCACACGGTCTCGTGTGCTTCTCATTTCTTTCCTCTACACTCCATTCTTCCACCAACCCTACCATTATCACGATAAAATTTTTGAATGGTTGGTGTTAACCTTTGGCCTGTGTAAGGCCTTGTATAGTTTGGGGAGGACCTTGTTGTATATATGTATATATATATTTTTTTGTTTTCTTTATCTATTAACAATAAAAAAAATTCAAAAAAATAAAAATAAATAAATAAACAGGGGAGTGCCGACAACTTTGACCCTCTTGGTGTGGCATGACAGTGAGGACATTGTCAAGTTTAAATTTGGGGGTATGCTCGATAAGCCTTCTTCCTTCGCATTCATGTGCATATTTTTGCATTTGCATACTTATTTTTAAAATCCATAAAAAATTGAAAAATTTCAAAAATTATAAAAATTAAAGTATTCAATTTTGGCCATAATTGATTTGAGTTTGACAAAAAGGTTAACTAGCTAGGAACAACTAGATCTTAGACTTAGTAAATTAAAAACCCTAAAAATAACCTTTCTTAAAATTTAACGGTAGAAAGTATATGTTTTTGTAGTTTATTTAGAAATAGGCAAATTTTGAGTTCACTTCTTGGGCTAAGTTAAAACAAGGGAAGAGTATTGATATTTTTATTGAAGTATAAGTTTGAAAAATAATTCCTAGCTTAAGTCTAGATTCTGAAAATACATACCCTACAAAAATTGCACAAACACGAATCTTGGAACTTGGAAATGTAGAAGAGACCTTGAAATGCTCTTGACTGAAGTCCTTAGTATGAAGGAAAATAAAAAAATATACAAGTGTGAATAAAGAGAGAAAAAATGAACACTGGTTTTTGTGATTACTTAAGGCTGCATTAATAGAAAAATATTTAGCGAGGGTGCTTCATCACCTAGTGCCTTAGACCAACTGGTTTGGGAGTCACTGCTAAAGCCTTAAGTGTTGCAAGACTAGGAATTACGCTTTAATGTGCAAACACATCTTGTAATCGGTTGTTGGTACCTCAAGAAGTATTAACGGTCGCATGAAGAATGTGTGAGCGAAATTCATCTAAAAATTCACCTATTAAGAAGTGCTTTGGACAACGGACAAGAGTATGATAGCTTGATTTGAATTTCCAAGTGTAGGGGTGATATATACACACACGTAGGGGTATGTGATTGGGGTTTAGATAAGAGATATGAAAGAAGAATAGGACTTATATCTTTAATAGAAATGATAAAAATTCCTAAGTTGAGATGGAACCCTAGAAGGAAAACTTAAGAGATGCCAAAAGATAAGTAAATTCATAAGAATATATATAATCTTAAGTTAAATGATAAGGAAGCGTGAAGAATATGGATGGATAATTTACGAGTCGAAGATAATAGAATTCCTTGTTAGAAAACCTAATTGGAGAATAAAAGTCAATGGGCCGAATTGGTAGGATTTTGTGGGTAGTATCCGCTGAAAACCCTCAGGAGACAACACTCCTCCTACTAGGGACACCTAGAGGTTTAACGGCTTGTTGCACGAGCTCAGTGCAATCGTGTTAACCTGCGAAAGTGAGGTTAGGATTTTGTTGAGAATAAAACTAGGTTTGCTCGAGAACGAGCAAAAGATAAGTTTGGGGGTATTTGTTCATATCATAATTTTGCATTATTATATTTCCCATTCTTATATGTTTTACAAATAAACAGGTGCGTTTGACCCATGTCTGCTACATAGTTACAGGTTACAGATTCTCGGGACAAAAACAGTGAAAAAGACAAAAGATGATACAAAAGTGAGACTACGACCGATAAATGGTGGAATCTTGATCATGCCCACATCTTGAGGAACATTGAAGACCAATTAACAAGTTCACAAAGAACAAAGGCAGCGCAAGGTTCAAGACTTCGTCACGAAGCAACGGTAAAAGTCCACTACAATTATTCACTGTGGAGATCTGGAAGAAACCTAGAAGCCAATCTAAGAAAACAACTGAAGAAAATTGAAGGAAACATGCACCAGAAGCAACCAGGAGAAATTATGCCCACAAGCCCTACATACGGCCGTGGAACCGCGGCCAAACGTGGGCTTTGGCCGCGGATCCACGGCCACGTGGCTCAAGTGTCGGTGCGAAATTCCAGAGACGGTAGCGTGCGTTGACTAGTTCTTTTTCTTAGAGGGTATTTTTGTAATAGCAGATGTGCGTCGATTGTAACCCTAAGGTTTTCTATGAATCTATAAATAGAACCCTAAAAACCTGATTTAGGTCATGCCTCTTCTTGTGCCTCATTTTATATCCAAAATTCAGATCTGTAATTTCTGCAATGAATGAAGAGTGCATCAATTTGTAAGTAGTTCCCTTTATTTGCCCTAGTTAATTTTATTATCTGCCCTAGGTAATTTCTTATACGTCCTAGTTAGATCTTTAATTCCTTGCCCTAGATAGATAGTTTAGATATGTTCTTCAATTCCCTAATGAGCGAGTAGTCTCCTCGCTTGTTAGGGTTAACTTTGGGGAAGCCTTGAGAGATGAAGATCTCTCACCCCTTTCTTGCCCATCACACGTTTTTATAGCACTCCATGCATACATGCACACACCGCTCCCTACGACACTCTATCCCACGAGGTAGCGGTGATACCGTTGTATAAAAGCCCGGTTGAGCATGTTTTCCATGGAGGTTAGGGTAAGGATTAAGAAAGGAAGGACAAGAACCTAGAGGAAGAAACCCCGTTTCTTCCCGATGGTACTAATCCCCTTTATTAATAATTACCATAACTCCTCATAGATCTTAATTTGTGTATAGAAAGCGGTGAGATTTATTGACTTTCCAAACCTAACCTAAACCTAACCCTAGCAAGATTTAGATCTAGATTAACTTAGTTTTTAGAATTAATCAATCCGACACCAATCGGAATTAACTCATAAGAACAATTAGAGAATACACAAAATTCCTGTGGACCGACGCGTACTCACCGGCTAGCTACCAAGCGACACCGTTCTTGATTGCGGTTATAAATTATTATTTGACATACAAATCACCCAATCTGTTGAAAACTGAGGCAGTGGAGTTGGGCGACCCGTTGAGAGGGGCCACAGTAGTTGTAAGCCGATCAAAGACCGACTTCTTTGAAGCCTCTTGCAATGGTACAGGGGCGTTGAAGCTTGTTGGCGGGATTATGGTCTCGAAGAACAATCCGGTGGTGGCCTGAGTCACTTATTCCACCAGCATAGCGAAGATGGAGGTCACTTGGGGCCCGTAAGTCACTCCTCCGGACAGGACGGAGTGAGAGTTGCAGTTGCAGTTAGTGCAGTTAGAGGCCATTGATGTTCTTTTTTCTGCACGGAGAAAGACACCAAATCTTAGTACCTCGAATCCACAGGCAACCATAGCAAACCACGATTCGTTCGCGAACACGACATACGAAGTGTGGAGTGGAAAGAGGAAAAGGACCCACCGGGCGTGCCAGAATCTGTTCCCCTCCGAAAACACGGAGACGCGACCGCGCAGGTCTGTCTTGCCTGAATTTCGGGGCAGATGCTAATTGGTGCTATCCGTCCACCTCTCCGAAGATGCCAATTTGATTT
Organism: Agapanthus africanus; assembly: GCA_030015575.1. Lineage (NCBI taxonomy): Eukaryota > Viridiplantae > Streptophyta > Magnoliopsida > Asparagales > Amaryllidaceae > Agapanthus > Agapanthus africanus. The sequence continues at coordinate 746,221,878 of CM057341.1, read as the reverse complement.
ATGGTACCATATATTGAAGGTTTAAACGGATGCGGCCGATGTAGCAGACTTCGTCAGATTCCCTCTCGTTTGAGGGGGTTTTGATTGTAGAGACGCTCTTCCCTGCAAGCGCAAGCCCCTGCAGTTAATTACGCTACCGCATCGCGGTAACAACTTTCTCCTCCTCCAGATGGTCACTTCGTGTCGTGGGTGTTTGTTTTATTTTTGGTTGCCCGTGGATTGTATACGGAGACTAATTTATGTTGTCGCCCGTAGGGCGTGGATTAGTCCAAATCCGTATCTTCTTAGATTTGGGTTTGGGGGTTGGGTTTAAGGATACGTTAGTCTCATTTGGGACTAAGATCAACTTAAACGTATGTTAAGGATACGTTAGTCTAATTTTTAGACTAAGATCAACTTAACAGGATCGTTTAGATCCAACAAGAGAGCATTTGGGCTCTACTGTTTAATTTAGGGACATTGTGGTCGGTTAGTTTAAGGACACTGCGGTCCATTGTTAGTTTAAAGACATCGCGGTCGAGGTTAAGGACATCATAGTCCGTGGGTTTAAGGACCCCACAGTCCAGTGTTAGTTTAAAGACATCACGGTCGAGGTTAAGGACATCATAGTCCATGGGTTTAAGGACCCCACAGTCCAATGTTAGTTTAAAGACATCACGGTCGAGGTTAAGGACATCATAGTCCATGGGTTTAAGGACCCACAGTCCATAGTTTAGAGACGTCATAGTCTGTAAAATGTGTGGTTGTCGGGACCCGTCACCTCTCTGAAGACATTGAAGGATTACAATGACAAATATCAGAGGAGTGAAGAGATGTACCCTCAAACCAAAGTGGATTAAGTGATCTGTAGTCCAATTTGGAACTAAGATCAATTAACTAAATTATAAGCACATTGGCTCAGTTAAGTCTGAATTGAGGACTTATGGCCAACTTGGGCTAAGACCAATTAGGTTTGAAATATTGGCCCTTTGTTGGACCATTAGACATTTGTCTGGGTTCAGCCCCTCATCACTTAGCAATGCTGAACAAGAGTTTGAGGGCTTTGATAACATTTTTATCTTTGATTGAGCAGTGAACATTATAGCTCTGAATTTTACTCAATTTTTAGACTCAGTTGAAGGCGAGTCTTTTGCCTCTGGAAAATTAGCCAATTTGGCTAAAAATAGTGTTAAACACTAGAGAACAGCAGTGTTAAACACTGAAAATAAAGCTCTCAAATTAGTGTTTAAACACTAGAAGACAACAGTGTTAAACACTGGAAATAAGCTTCTCAAATTAGTGTTAAACACTAAAAGTAAAATTCTCAAATTAGTGTTAAACACTAGAAGACAATCAGTGTTAAACACTGGAAATAAAGCTCTCGAATTAGTGTTAAACACTAGAGAGGAAGGGGTCATGTGGGGACACGTGAGGGCGCCCAAAGGTGGGGCCAGATCTCCTTACTTTGTTATGCAAATAAGTGTTAAACACTTTTGCTCTTTTGGCCATCACGTGTTGGCACGTGATGGATATTTGTGCGCTGATCATTAAAGCATTTATCAAGGGGTCACGTGGTAACACGTGAGAGCGCCCAAGTTAGAATCTGCCTTTGCTTTTATTCTTATTGTTTTGGAGGTCACGTGGGAGCACGTGAGGCATTACCTCAAAGCTTTTTGCTTCTCATTTTTAGGGGATCTGTTTAGAGGTCACGTGGGGACACGTGATGGAGATCTTTTAAGTCTCTTTTATTTTTAAGAATTAACTTCTTTGTAGGGTTAAACCCTAATTATGTTTTAGGGGAATTAAATTCCCATATATGTGAAAGAATTAAATTCTTATATAGGGTGAAACCCTAATTTCATTTAGGAGGAATTAAATTCCTGTGAATTTGAGAGAATTAAATTCTCAAGTAGGGTTAAACTCTAGTTATGTTTTAGAGGAATTAAATTCCCATATATTTGAAAGAATTAAATTCTTATATAGGGTTAAACCCTAGTTCTGTCTTGGAGGAATTAAATTCCTATGAATTTGGGAGAATTAAATTCTCATATAGAGTTAAACCCTAGTTTTATCTTGGAGGAATTAAATTCCTGTAAATTTGGGAGAATTAAATTCTCTAAACACAATTCTCCCTCTAAGGTTTGGATCTGCATGGCAGAATCTCAACCCGGTGAGAATTAAATTCTCAACCTATGGGGAGATTTGCTTCTGCAGATCTTCAACCAGAAAAAGAACTAAGTTCTTTTGCGGAAGAGTTACACTCTTAGATTTGAGAATTAAATTCTCTTTTTGAAGTTTTGATCCTTTTTTTTTCACCTAGGGTTTTCTTTCTTGAGAATTAAATTCTCCTTTCTTTTTCTCTCTGCTATTTGTCTTTAAGAAATTTCAAGATCCCAAAATTCTATCTTTCTCCTCTTCTCGGCTCCTATTTATAGGAGAAGAAAAGGAATCAATTTGTTTAGTAAATCTTTCATTGAAAGAATTTTTTTTTTTGTAACTACATGATCTTTTAGATCACTCGGTGAATTTTATTCACCATTGGATTTTTAATCCAAAAGATTTTCTGTTTGTTATTCTTGATGAATTTTAGGGAAATCTTTCCTTGTATAAAATCTTTCCATAAATTGGTGTTTTTTAATCACAATTAGATTTTTAATCCAACGGTGCTCCACTTTACAGAGCATAATCTTTTTTGTTTGAAAAGATTTAGAGAAATATTTTTCCAGTTAGGATTTTTGATTCCTTCTTAATTAGAATTTAATTCTATTAATTCATAGATCTTTAGGAACCCATCACGTGTTGGCACGTGACCCCCTGATTAAGCATTTGACCAGAATTTAATTCTGTTGTTTTAAAGAATTCAGGAATTATCACGTGTCAGCGCGTGACCCTTGGTCACGTGTTGGCACGTGACGCCCCATTGGGGTTTTTCCTTATTATTTTATTATATTTTTAATTCTTTTCAGTGGGTTTAAAGGCCCATCACGTGTTGTCACGTGACCCCACTAATTAATTATTTCTAATTATTTATTTTATTCAGTGCCTACCTGTAAATGGTCATGTGTCTGCATGTGATGCCCGGTCACGTGTAAGCACGTGATACCTCATAACTTTTGATCCCGGATGAATTATGAAGACCATAATATATCAAATCATAGGATTTTTCATGACACTTTCTATACCATCAGAATTAAGCTGTTTCTCATTCGGGAGTTTGTCAAAATGCAGCCCGGAAAATACTGGTTCGCATTTTCTTCCTTAGATTACACGTGCATAGTATATTTGCTCATAACTTTTGATCCCGGATGAATTATGAAGCCCATAATATATAAAATCGAAGGATTTTTCAAGACGCTTTCGATACCATCAGAATTTAGCTGTTTCATGTTCGAGATTTTGTCAAAATACAGCCCGAAAGATACTGGTTCACATTTTCTTAAGCATATCGCTGTCATTTGATACCTTGGGCTCTTTTGCGCAGAAATTTTTGGCGGGAACACCCCCAGCTGGGGCCAAGGAAAGTCATTAAAACATCGACTTGCCTTTGGGTTGGGGCACCATCGAGACCACCGCATTTGGCCTCTTACCTTTAGAGGCCGGTTTATCCATCACTGTGGCTTGAGGAGCAGAGATGGTGTTAACTAGCATGAACAAAATAGAGCCGAATGGTATCGGCGGCTCCTCCCACTGTCGTCCGAGACTGGCTGGGAGGACCGTCTTGACGTCCATCTTCATCGTGTAGGAGATGGGAGCTGTGTTGAGAGCTGGGCTTGCCCTTAAAGACATTTTGATGCGTCCGGAGATTGCAATTTGAAATTTGTTAACCTGCACAAAGAAGCATGATTTCAGTACAGACAATCAATGTATATGTTGATTAAGTTCTCTTGGATATTTAACCCGAAATATGAGAGGAGAGATAGGTCCTACCGGGCGTGCCAGAATCTGTAGGGTGTTTTTCGTTACCCCATTGAGATGGGAATGCACGCGCGCTTGTCAGGCGCATTACAGATTCTCCCTGCCTAGGATAGGCTGGGGTTTATTGATCGTGGGGATCCGAATCTCCGGCAGCCGCGGACTAAACTGTCGTTAATTACCCCTTGCCTTTGGAGCGAGAGAACCTCCGATTGATGGGTCAAACAGGTCATGCGAACTCAATGTGCAGTATTGTGTTTTGAAGGGGTTTTGGATATATCGGGGGCCCCACAGAGTTTTTACGTATCCATATATATATACATATATATATATAAGAAAGGGCATCCAAAGGATGCGTGGGAGAAGGCGCCAGCGCCTCACGTGCGCAGCATACGGGCGCTCGGGCGCTGGCGCGAGCGCTTTGGGCGCTGGCGCCTCACATGCCCGGCACATGGGCGCTTGGGTGCTGGCGTTGGCGCTTTGGGCGCTAGCGCTTTATGTGCCCGGCACGTGGGCGCTCGGGCGCCGGCGCTAGCGCCTCACGTGCTCGGCATGTGGGCACTCGGGCGCCGTCGCTAGCGCTTTACGTGCTCGGTACATGGGCGCTCGGGCGCTAGGGCCTCACGTGCCCGGCACGTGGGCGCTCGGACTCTAGCACTTTGGGCGCTAGCGCCTCACGTGCCCGGCACATGGGCGCTCGGGCGCTGGTGCTAGCGCCTCACGTGCCCGGCACATGGGCGCTCGGGCGCTAGCGCTTTGGGCGCTAGCGCTCGGGGCGCTCGGCACTGGCGCGAGCGCCTCGCGCGCTGACACTATCGTCTCGGTCGCTGGCGCTGGCGCCTCACGTGCCCGGCACGTAGGCGCTCGGGCGCTGGCGCTGGCGCCTCACGTGCCCGGCACGTGGGCTCTCGGGCGCTGGCGCTGGCGCCTCACGTGCCCGGCACGTGGACGCTCGGGCGCTAGCAGGAAAAGGGACTTGGTCCCTGCACTGGGAGCTGTGCTCCCGATTTGACTTATGGAGTTGAACTTCTAGAAGGAAAGACTCTTCTCCCTTTTTTATATGGAGTTAAACTCCCAGAAGCTTTAATTTGTGGAGTTAAGCTCCAAGAAATCCTTGTAAATGCTCAAGGGGACCCCTTTCTTCTCCACTGAGCCTTGGATCTTTCTAAAAATGGGGTCTTTGGAGATGGGTCTCCTCCTCCCTCCCCCCTTGTTGACCGGATCTTGGAGAAATGGGAAGTATGAGATTTTAAAAATCTTTTATTTTTGAGATCTGATGGAAAATCTGAGTTCCCCTTTGTGGGTTCTGTGGTGAAAAACTATTTAGTTTTGAAAGAGGAAGAGTAAAACTCTTGATTTAATTCAAAAGAAAAACGAAGGTTTAGAACCTTGAGGAAGGAGAAGGAAGCACAGGAACCCAAGTTTTTTGTGGGGAATGAAAAGTCTATTAGATATTTTCATCATGTTGCCTCTTATTGGCTTACACATTTACACATAGACCTTTGGGCTTTATAAAATGGCATTTTGCCCATCTCATGTCTCATGTACTATTTCTTTTTGCACATAAGCCATGGGCTTTACAAAAATTTGGCTTTATGCCCATTTTGATTACATTCATGCACAAAAAATTACATCAAAATTATTTGTTACATGATTTTTATTTTGGCATGGGGAGGTCGGCCGCGGGGCTCAACTTGGGCATGGGCCCACTTACTTAGGCTTAGGCCTGCTTACTTGGGGTTGACCTTGACTTTGACCCGGTCAACTGGGGTGCAAATTTTGACCCCAACAGAGCTGGCAGAGGTCCACACGGCTGACATTATATTCAGTAATGAAGATCTACTTCTCGGTACGTGCGAACATAATCGCCCGTTATACGTCACCGGGTACTGCCACGATATCAAGATAGGGAAAATTCTTGTCGACAACGGATCCTCTGTTAACCTTCTCAATGTGAGAGTACTGAAGGAAATTTGCATGAACGTTCAGCACCTTGCCCGAGATAAAATTACCATCTCTGGGTTCGACTTACGGTCGTCACGGACGCTTGGGTCCATAATACTGACGCTGCGCTTTGGGCTGCTCGTCACTGACATCAAATTTCATGTCATTGAAGCCTGGACTTGATATAACGTTTTGCTCGGCAGGCCTTGGTTACACGAGTACAATGTCATCCCTTCTACACAATATTAGTGTATGAAGTATTTCAAGGATGGCTCGGAGTACACCGTCACGGGAGAGCTAAATCTGTTTTCCATAAACGAAGTCCGGAAATACGAAGACGCAAAGTACTTCCTACAAGATTTCGAGGATATGGAAAGGTGTCATAAGCCGGAGGATAAACAGAAGTCCGTCGCCACTATCCCGATCTTTGGGAGCGATACCGAGAAAGATGAAGAAATAGTCTATTCGGGGCAACCCCAAAAAGAAAACAATAAGCCCGGACTATCTACTCCTATTTTGGTCTTTGGGAGCGACTCAGAGGACAAGGCCAGCGCAGTGTTCTTTGTCCGCCCGTCAATGCAAACCTTTGCCGGAGCAGATCAGATTCTACAAATTACAATGGCTTTGCCTCGGCATTACAAGGAATTTGATGCGCTCCATACATACAGCGTACAAGAACTATAAACTTTCTACGTGCCTTCTAAGCGAAGGGGTGAAAAGGCGATCCTCTTCTACCAATCTACGGAGATCAAAATGGAAAAAGAAGTTTGGCATGGTGCCGATTTTGCACTCGAAAGGCTTCAACCCATCCGTATGCCAAGATATTATGCGGAAGGATTAAAAAGGCTGTTAAGATACTAAGGTGTACCCCTCGAACAAACTGTTCAACATGCTGGGATATTCCTAGAACTCAGCGAAAGATACCCAATAGGATGATGGAGACAATCTGGCTCGGATACGTTCGGTCTAAAAAACGGGGGCAGTTCCATAGTTGCCATGTCGTAAACAGCTCAAGTGAAGCGGAAAACGCTCTTCCAAATAGCTGTGGCGTCAAATCGGAGTGAGATCTCGCTATAAAATAGTTAAGTCTATCGCTGGATGAACAAATTGACAAGTTAATAAAAAAAAGCTTGTCAAATGAGCCGAGATAACCACAGCCGCGAAATGGCCATTTATGAAAAGACCAGGACGCAGCGTCTCAGTCAGCAATCTGCGGAGAAAATAGACCGTAATGCAATTCATCCCCAGCCCGCTATGTGTTCTCGCGAAAGGAGAAAATCCCGAAATGGAGGCAAAAACAGGGCAAAGAATGTAAACGACGTTCGAAGACAACAAATCAGATCCAAGATGCCGTCCAAACGAGAAAAACTTGATTGGAGCCCGTCCTTTGTAAAGAAGATGGGTCGGGAATACTCTTTCCCTCAAGGAAAAATAAGAAAAATATTCAACCTTGTCATGAAGCACCGAATGATGATGCTTCCGGAGTCTAGGCATCCCGAACAAATAAGCGAGATCCATCACCCGGATTGTTGCTCCTATCACCGAGTAATAGGTCATCCTCTTGAAGACTGCTTTGCCTTCAAAAACTGGGTAAAAGACCAGTATCGACAAGGCATGTTTATGTTATCCGATAGCTGGAGGGTAACCCCGCCATAAAAGCATGAGCTGAAAAGAACCTACAACGTCAGGTTAGGTCCGGTTCGACAACAAAAAGTGAAGCAAGCTCGTACCTGCCATATGATAACCCTCTCAAAAGAGGGAGGACACGAGACTATGGATGGCCTCCACATGTGCTTCGCAAATGAAGCCGAGGAAGAGGTGATCTCAGAGTTTCCACCAGCACTAAAAGAGCTGGAAGATAGGATACACACTACAACAGACAACCTAAGAAAAATTCACTTAGGGACAGAAAAGGATCCGAGGCCGACATTCGTCAGTGAGCTACTATCTTGAAAATAGGTAGCCACGTTAAAAGACGTGCTCATGCAATATAAAGACTGTTTCGCATGGAATTATTCTGAGATGCCGGGTTTAGATCCAAAAATAGCGGTACATAAACTGGCAATATCGCCGGACATAAAGCCAGTCAAACAGGAGCCAAGAAGGATGCGACTCGAACTTGAGATGAGTATCGTCGCTAAAGTCAAGAAACTAATCGATTCCAGCTTCATCCAAGAAGTTCAATATCCCGACTGGATCGCTAACATCGTTCCGGTGATGAAGAAAAATGGGACAGTGCGCATCTGCGTGGACTTTCAGGACCTCAACAAAGCTTGCGCAAAATATGGTTTCCCAGTACTTGTTACTGTGCTGATGATCGATTACACATCTACCCATGAGGTCTTCTCCTTCATGGATGGATTTTCAGGATACAACCAAATAAAAAAACATCATGAAGACCAAAAGCATACTGCTTTCCGAACCCCATTAGGTATATTCTGTTATAAAGTGATGCTCTTCGGTTTGAAGAACGCTGGCGCTACCTACCAGAGAGCCATGACAAAGATCTTCGATGACCTCATACACGAGATCGTCGAATGCTACATTGACGACCTTGTGGTGAAGAGCAAATCTCACGAGGAACGTTATGAACATCTAAAATAGTGTTCCGACGTCTTCGAAAGTATCATCTGAAGATGAATCCTCTAAAATGCGCGTTTGGAGTCTCCTCAGGAAAATTCCTAGGATTCATCATACGTCACCGGGGTATCGAAATCGATCCCCCAAAAATCAAGGCAATTATGAAAATGCCTACACCAAGGACTCTCAAACAACTGCGGTCTCTTCAAGGAAAGCTCGCATATATCCGGCGGTTCATAGCTAACCTCTCCGGAAAATGTCGTCCCTACAGTCATTTAATGAAAAAGGGTACCCCGTTCGTCTGGGATCAAAAGTGCCAAAATGCACCAGTCGAAATTAAGCAATACCTGCAAAATCCGCCAGTATTGACCGCTCCGCTTAAGAGAAAACCCCTTATCCTATATACAACGGCCCTTGAGGTTTCTCTAGGCGCATTATGGGAACAAGAGAACGATCAGGAAAGAAGAGAGTTTTGTACTATTTGAGTCGAGTTCTCCTGAGGGCAGAAAACAACTATTCCCCCATCGAAAAGTATTGCCCAACGCTGATCTTCGCAATAACGAAGCTCATACATTATGCCTTGGCCCATGAGGTCCGCCTCATATCGAAGTTGGATCCTCTCAAATATCTAATATCAAGGGCCATACTAACAGGAAGGCTTGCCAAATGGGCCCTCCTCCTGATGGAGTTCTTGATAACGTATCGTCCCCTCAAAGCAGTGAAAGGGCAGGCCATTGCCGACTTTCTTGCGGAGTATTTGATACCAGCCGACTCCCCATTAAATTGCAAATTGCCAGACGAACACGCGTTCGATGCAATTGAAGAAGAAAATGATTCCTAATGGGAACTCTACTTCGATGGAGCATCTTCCATGAAGCGGCGAAAGCAAAACACCCTCATAATCAAATCCGGGGTGGGACATGTTTACCCCAATCAGAGCAAAGCTCTGTTCAAATTCCAAGGTGGGAAAAGAAACAATGCTTCTGTTTTTCTCCAATCAGAGCAAAGCTCTGTCTTGAAAATTAAAGTGAAAAATTGAAATTAAAATAAACGAAGCAACGCTTCAGATTCCTTGCGCTGCGCGCAACGCGCCACGTGTCAAAATCAGACACGTCAGTACAAGGAGCGCAGCGCCCAAGGCAGCGCACCCAATCAGAGCAAGGCTCTGTTTAAAATTCAAACTTAAATTAAAGAAGCAACGCTTTAGCTGACTTGCGCTCTGCGCTGCGCGCCACGTGGCAGCGCAGTGGTGCTGCGTTATGCGCTACGCGCCATGTGGCAGCGCAGTTGTGCGGCGCTGTGCGCTGTGCGACACGTGTCAGCGCAGATGCGCTAGCGCAGTTGCGCTGCTCTGTGCGCTGCGTGACACGTGTCACGCGCTGGGGCATTTGCGCCAAACAGGATTAAGATTTTAAAGAAATCTTTCTGTTCTTATTAAAACAAGAAGATTTCCTTCTGTAAAACAGAAGCCCTTGGATCAAAAATCCAACGGTAGAGAAAATTCCCCAAATCACTCAGAGAAAGATCTCTTTAACAAATTTAACTAATTTATGGGCACTATAAAAAGGACCCTAGGCCTCAATTCAAAGGCATGAACATTTTCTAAAAAAAAAAAGAGAGAAAAAGAGAACTCTGAAGAACTCCACAAGAAAAAAAAAAGGTAAAAAACCTTTAGAAGGAAGAGAAAATTCTCTTATGAACAGATCATAGATCTAAAAACAAGATCAATGATCTTTAATAAAAATAAAAAAATATATATGTAATAAAATAGTGCTTTGCACTTCTGTTCTTGAATCTAAAATATTCTTAGTGCTTTGCACTTCCAAACTGCGCTGTTGCGCTCTTGGGAGAGCGCCACGTGTCAGCTACAGAATTACTTGCGCTACGCGCTCTTAAAATAGAGCTTTGCTCTCTGGAATTGGCGCAACTCACCAGAGCGCGCCACGTGTCAGCAGCGCAACAGCGTAGCGCACTAGCGCAGCACACTGCGCTGTTGCGCTTGCGCTCACCAGAACAGGACACGTGTCCTCATCACAAGCGCTTGCGCTCAATAATTGGCGCAAAGCGCCTGACAAACCACTATCAGATGATAAATGCAATGCATTTACAGAAGGGCCAAGCACAATTAAAAAAGGCCTAACATGCCAAATTAAATGCAATGCATTATTTTTTTAAAAAAAGGGCAGAGCCCAAATAAAAACAGATGCTGTGCATCATTTATAAAAGGGCAGAGCCTCAGTAAAGGTCTAATAGACCAAAAATAAATAAAATGTTGAACATTTTCAACTGGACTTAGCCCAATTTTGACCGTAAGTCCTTAAGTTAAATTGAACTGAGCGCAAATGCTCTCTTAAATCAATTTACCTCCGGTTCGAGGGTACATCTCCGAACTCCTCTGACACTTCTCGTTGTAATCCTTCAACGACGTCAGAGAGGCGACGGGTCCCAATAACCACACATGGATATAAACTGCGGGGTCCTTAAACTCGTGGACCGAAACGTCCTTAAACTAACATTGGACCGGAACGTCCTTAAACTAATGTTGGACCGGAACGTCCTTAAACTAACGATGGACCGAAATGTCCTTAAACTAATGATGGACCACCACGTCCCTAAACTGGAATGTCGGACCACCACGTCCCTAAACTGGAGCATGGACCGAAATGTCCCTAAGCGGACCACCATGCTCTTTTGCCGGATCTAAACGATCCCGTTTAAGTTGATCTTAGCCCCCAAACACGGCTAACGTATCTTTAAACATTCAAACGGACTATAAAATTCCAAATCAACCTTGGTTCAAGGGTACATCTCTGAACTCCTCTGACATCTGCCGTTGTAATCCTTCAACGACGTTAGAGAGGTGACGAGTCCCGATGGCCAGATATTAAATGGATTATCACGTTAAGTTGATCTTAGTCTCAAACAGGACTATCGTATCCTTAACGAACGTTTAAGTTGATCTTAGCCGCAACGCGACTAATGCATCCTTAAACTAAAAACACCAAACCCAAATCTAAGTAAATACGGATTTGGACTAATCCACGTCCTACGGGCGACGGCATTACTCAGTCTCCGTATACAATCCACGGGCAACCACAAACAAAACAAACACACACGACACGAAGTGAAATTCTGGAGAAGGAGAAAGTTGTTACCGCGATGCGGTAGCGTAATTAACTGCAGGGGCTTGCGCCTGCAGGGAAGAGCGTCCCCACAATCAAAAACCCCTCAAGCGAGGGGGAATCTGACGAAATCTGCTACATCGGCCGCATCCGTCTAAACCTCCGATACACGGTGCCATAAATCAACTTGGCATCTTCGGAGAGGTAGACGGATAAAACCAAATAGCATCTGCCCTGAATCTCAGCGTCAGGACATCGCGGTCCTGTGCGCCGCCTTTCGGAGGGGAACAGATTCTGGCACGCCCGGTGGGACCTTTTCCACTTTCCACTCCACACTTCGTGTGTCGTGTTCGCGAACGAATCGCGGTTTACTGTGGTTGCCTGTGGATTCGAGGTACTAAGATTTGGTGTCTTGCTCCGTGCAGAAAACAGAAGATCAATGGCTTCAAACTGCACTTCCTGCAACTGCAACTCTCGCTCGGTCCTCGCTGGAGGAGTGACTTGTGGGCCCCAAGCGGCCTCTCTTTTCAAGATACCAGTGGAGCAAGTAACTCAAGCCACCACTGGACTATTCTTCGGGACCATGCTCCCGCCGGTGAGCTTCAATGCCCCAATGGCGTCGCAAGAAGCCCCAAAGAAGTCGGTCTTCGATCGATTTACCACTGCCGCGACCTCTCTCAACGGGTCGCCCAAATCCACTGCCTCGTTTTTTAACAGGCTAGGTCAGAGCCCCAGCGGGCCCATGAAAAAGCCAACAATACCGGAAGATGTCATCCCGAAACGGATAGCTATCCCTAATCCAGTTTCAGGCGAAGTCACCAAGGTTGCTTCCCCTGCTCGGAAATCCGCTTTTGACAGGTTAGCCGTCCCCATTCAACGGACATCGGTCTTTAAAAGGCTGGTACTAGCAGATTCTGACCAACACAGGGGGCATGAGGAGGTCACCCCTATAACTGAAACAACTCCATCAGCACGACATGCTCGACGTCGCCACTGGTGCCGAGTGAGGAAGGCTGGGGGCAACTCCCCCTCTGGGCTTACTCCTCCAGCTCCAACGGTAGAGATCGAGGCTGCTGTTCCAACCAGGAACAGCTTTGAGTTGCTGAACTCGGTGCGCAGAAACTCTCCTACCGCGATGTTGAAGCGAACTCCTTCGCCTGTAGAAAATACTCCAGAGAAGAAGCTAGGACAGCCCCCTCAACGGCTATCCTCTAAAATTTACAAGGTCTGGCGACAGGTCCAGGAGTCGGTGATTGATGAAAACTATCTCCACCGACAGAAAAGGATGGAGGTTTGGCAAAAGAAAGATTACTCTGTCAGACCAGAAGAAGCAACAGCTACTCGAGTGTCTACTGCAGCGACACCCTCAACGCCGATCACTCAAAAGAGAAGGAGGCCGCAAAAAGCCCCTGTGAACAAGGCACACCGTGAAAGCGCTGGACACAAACGCCCCGAGTCTGGGGGCATGGTAGTGCACACGGTTTATATGGCTTCCGGAAAGGAGGAAAGCCGCGCTTTGACGGGTCACCGACCGCTCACCCGATCAGTGACGAAAGCCCAGGAGCAACAGCAAAAACTCCAGGAAATGATGACTGCAATGGCCGCACTCACTGGGCCAAAAGAAAGATCTGAAACGTCCTCGGATGAGCGTCAAGAACAAGAAACTGACGCTGAGTTTCTTCGCCGGATATTAGAAAAGAAGGATAAAGAGGCTGCGGAACAAGCGGCCAGCATAAAGAAATTGGCCCTCCTCTTTCAAGATATGGTAGGGATGATGTTACAGCCAGACCCTCCAGCTGAAGACCCTCCAATCATTGTTGAAGATGATGGAGGGGAGACATCTAATCCTCCGCCGGCTCTTTCAGCAGCCAAAGATGAAACCATTTCCAAGGCCGCGCTAGACGATTATATAGCTCAGCAGATCCGGGTTCATCAGGCGAATGAAGCGGCTAGGCAAATTGTTAGAACCGGACGACCGTATCCGAGCTGGTACGACCAAATCAGTTACCCGCCGGGATATACGATCCCTAAATTCCACGTATATAAAGGGACAGGGAATCCGCATCAGCACGTCGCTCAATTCAGGGCCTTATGCGGCAATACTGGAGGCGATGACAAATTGATGCTTCGCCAATTCGTCGGCAGCTTGTTAGAAACAGCGTTCGAATGGTATTCCAAACTCCCGAACGATTCTGTCAAGACGTTCACTGAAATGGAGTTGCTATTCACTCAGCGATTCGCGAGCGCCAGCGAACGGGCCCCGATAACAGCGTTGATTAATGCCAGGGTAAGGCCAGGCGAAACGTGGGTCCAATACGCAACACGATGGCGAAACCTATGGTCGAAATGCGAACAACGCATAGAAGAGGCACCTGCGGTAGGCATGTTTGTGGGCACTCTCGATCCGCAGGAGACCATCTCGCAATTCATGATGTTCTTCAGGCCGACCACTTTCCAGGCCTTGATCGACAAATTAGCCCAAATGGACCAAATGGGCCATGGACCGTCTCCTCCAAAACCAGACTCCCGAAATAAGAAAGGAAAAGGGAAAGCGAGCGTCGTCACCAATGCTCAGCAACAGTCGAGCAACTCAAAGCCGGTCGTTCGCCAAAACAACATGCGCCTACGCCCGTCCCTCGAAGAGAGGCTAGGACGTCCTTACACGTTTCCTCGGAATAAGACGAGAAGACTGTTCGAACTGGCAGTGCGTAACAGACTCATCAATCTGCCGAGTCCAAAGCGTCTGTCGCAGCCAGTCGATCTTAATAATCCCAATTATTGCCCCTACCACCAAACGGTAAGTCACCCGATTGAGGATTGTTTCGTCTTTAAGGGATGGATCGAAGATCAGTACCTACAAGGTAAGTTCGCGCTGTCGGAAAACTGGAAGGTAAAACCACCACAGCCGCACCCTCCAAAGAAGACGGACACGCCGGGGGCAGCTTGTTCTTTAGTCAAGGATGAAAACGATGGAGAAAACTCATCAGATGAATCTGAAGACTACATAGCGACTTGCCATGTGATTTCTCACTCACTGGTAGATGATGAAGAGGCTTCTTGCACTGAGAAACCAATGGAGAACCCCGAACCGGAAATTCTACGAGCTGATCGATGTCTTCCTAAATGAAATTCGTCTGAAAGCAAAAGCCGATCAAGAGCATGAGGTGGCCATATTGGAAAGAGCCAAGGCATTCCCGTCAAATCAAAAGCCATCCACTGCGGATAAAAACAAATTCAAGACGAGGAAAAGGTTCGCCAAAGCTCTATCAGTAGGAATGAAGTTACCGCACTCTGAAGAAAATACTTTCGCTGAGGTAGAGATGCACCCTAACTTCTGTTTATATCATCAGAAGATCATACATCCTACCGAAGACTGCAAATCCTTTAACTGTTGCTGGCAAGGGTATGTCGCTCAAAAGCAACACTTCGACAGGACAAAATGTGAAGCTTGTAGACGTCGAAAGAATGCGATAGATGAGCGCAAAAGAGCCGCCGACAATTGTCATATAGCCGACTCTAAGGTATCGCAAATTATCACCTTTGGAAGCGACTCTGACGAAGAAGCTACCCCCAACCCTTCCCTCGGGGAATCTATTTCAAAAATGAAGGAATTGAGGAGCTGCGAGAACGTTCAGCTATGCAATCGCACGCTACTCGAAAAAAATCAAGACCCCGCAAACAACGGAGCGAACAAAAAGGATAAAGGAAAAGGAAAAACGGCCTTCATCGCCAGCCCACAACAACAATTAAGTGACCCTATACCGGTTGCTCGCCAAAGCAACAAGCGGCAACCCCTCCAGGAAAAGTTGAAACGTCCTTACTCGTTTCCGCAAGGTAAAACAAGGGGACTGTTCGACCTGGCAGTGTGCGACAGACTCATCAATCTGCCGAGTGCAAAACGTCCGTTGCGGCCAGGCGATGTTAATAATCCTAATTATTGCCCTTACCATCAAACGGTAGGTCATCTGATCGAGGATTGCTACGTCTTCAAGAACTGGGTTGAAGACCAATACCAACAAGGCAAGTTCGCGTTGTCCGAAAATTGGAAGGTGAACCCGCCACAACCGCATGCTCCGAGAAAGATGGATACGCCGGAGGCATCATGGTCAGTCATAAAGAAAGCCCCATAGACCGAAAAGTCAATAAACTAGATATTCGTCTCAAATACGGCGACACCGGACCGAAACGTCCTTAAACTAACGGCGGACCGAAATGTCCTTAAACTAATAGCAGACCGAAACGTCTTTAAACTACTACCGCAGCATCTTTAGGCTGACGAGATATATAAAAAAACATATAAAAATAAAATAAAAAAAACGGTATGTCCATAAGCAAAAAGGGTACAGATGAAAACCCGAAAGGGCTCCGTGAGTAAAAACAGCAGAGCTACTGGCGAGTGTTTGTGAAAACCCGAAAGGGCGCAACCTCGTTAAAAAACACTTATAGGGTCCTCTCGACCTTATAAGGAGAAACCACCCGCGTGAGGTCCTTACGACTCACAAGGGAGCAACACACTTAGGGATCCCCATGATTCCTAAGGAGAAAATACACTTGCGAGATCCTCACGACTCGTAAGGAAAACTCTCTTATGGGACCCTCACGTCTCATAGGATTTGAAAGTCTTAAGTTACAGAGACCTAAACCTGTGCTTAAGCAACCCCCACAACTTTCGACATTGCCCTACAAGTGGCACAATACTGACCCTTGTATACAATCCACGGGCGCGAATAAACATTTCCCTAATCAAGTCTCATCCGAGACTGGGGATATGTTCACATGATGAACAACCCTTATAAGTCCTCTCGACTTACAAGGAGAAAATCCTTTTGTAGGATCCTTACGACTTACAGAGGAACATACACTTAGGAATCCTCACGATTCCTAAGGAGAAAATACACCTATAAGATCCTCACGACTTGTAGGGAGAAATACCTTTGTGAGACCCTTACGGCTCATGAAGTTAAAAAGCCTTAGACGACAGGACCCTAACCCTGGTCGCTAAGCCACCTTTGTTCAACATCGACAGAGGCAGATGATGATTCGCTCCTGGCAATATCCCAGTTATAGCGGTGCTGATGCCGAAATCGGTGTCTAATTCCAGGTTTACGGCTGTAATACCCAGTTTTTTCTTATACGTCTAAATCCGTATTTCTTTTACCTATGAGATCTATTTATAATTATCTATTTATTTTCAAAATCCTATTAAACCCAGATCATATCTTTTCTTTCCTCTGTCTCAGCCATTTTCCTGTTATTGAATTTAGAACATAAAACGAAAATCTTTTCCATTTGATTTCTCCCCGCAGCCGCTTCAACCCAAACCCCAAACTATAATTATTTTTCCCAGCCCAATTTCCTCTACCCAAAATTTACTCTCAAATCCCTTTTAATTTATTTGGCCCACTCTTATTTTTCCCTCATTAAATTCCTAGCATTTTCCTTTAAACCCAAACTTTTTAGCTGGCCCGTTCCTTCACTCAACCCACACACATCTATTTTAAATAAATTCCTAAACTATCCTTCTTAGCCCAACTCCGGCCCACTCTTTTCTTTTTCCTTTATTAATCTCTTTTCCTTTTATATTTGTCCTTCTCATTAGCCCAACCCCCGAGCTCAGCCCACTTGATTTTAATAAAACCCTCTAAAATAATTTGCTGCAGCCCATCTCTTTTTCCTCCAATTTTTCTTCTTTATTTTCTGAGCCGGCCCGTGTCTCCTATTTCCTTTTTAATTCTTTAATTGCCTCGGCCCGGCCCACTTCCCCCATCACCGAGCCCACACCCCCAGCCTTCAGCACCCGCACCCGCGCGCCTACACGACCCGACCCGCTCCTATTCATTCATCCCCTTCAAAATCTCCAACGGCTCCTTCCCCCTCGTGCGCGCACGACCCGCCGCCTCCGCCCTCGCTCACGCTGCCGTTAGCCCACGACGCGCACGTTTCACTGCGACCGACTCCCTCATCTCGTTCTCCATCATTCCTTCTCTTTTCCCCTCTCTATTCTCTACCTCACCACTGTTTTCCACTGCACCCAGCTCACCACCACAAAACCCACCTCGCCGCAGCTCGTAGTCGTCGTCGTCGTCGCCACCATCTCCTCCTCCGAGCACTCCACTTAATCTCCCCCTCCATCATCCTCCGAGCTCGCCCTCCTCTCTTTCCTTCCTCCCTCTCCCCCGCACCATCATCAGCTCGTCGTCGTCATCATCGTTGTTGCCGTCCCAACCCAACTCCATCACCATCACCTCCACCGCGACCACCATAGTCGCACTCTCGTCGTCAGCAGCATCATCCCAGTCGCCTCCATTCTCTCCCTCTCTCTCTCAATCCTGTCCCTCTCTCACTTCACTCTGCACTCTCTTTCTCTCTCCTGCTATCTCTCTCTCTGTTTTCTCACACTCTCTCTCTATCTCTCAGTTTCTCTCTCCCTCTCCCTCTGCTTTCGCATCCACTCCCTCTTCACTCTCTCTGATATCACACACTCACTCCCTGATCCCTCTACAACTCTCTCTCCCTCACTCCCCATCTCCCTCTCTATATCCCCTCTGTGTCCCTCTCTCTCTCTATACCCCTCTCTCTCTCTACACTACCTCTCTCTCTCTCCATAACCCATACCCATTAATCTCTAAAAGTTTCGACCCCCAGTGCTGTCAATTGCCGAAGCACAAGACGACCCCGGACAAAACGATGCGAGATCCGCATCTCGACCCAAGCTCGTGCGAATCGGTTCCACGGCGTATATCACGCGTTCGTGACGACGTTGCTGCCTCGCGACCCCGAGACTTCTTCCAAGCAAGTTTTTACTTGCTTACATGCTATTTTATTTAAGTTATAATTGTTAAATGCCTAGATTATAAAGTTACGAGTCTAAAACTATTATGTGCTGTATCTGTTCGATGCTTGTTCCCTTAGGAAAACATTATCAAAATTGACGGAACTAAATAGTGTAAGTTGGCCTGTAGGGCTGTGAACATGGTGTGTGAATTTTGTTGGATGATGTAATCGATAACGATTAAAACAACTACCCCCAAGTTTGATCGTAAAACTGTAATTCTGTTGCACCTGAAAATAGTTAAATTCATCATAAATCATATACATATTAGAATGGTGCGCTCGAGGGCTTAAATCGAAGCTAACTCGACGAAATTTAACCCTATACTAGTTTCCAGACATTCCTGTACCTAAATCGTGATGATAATTGTATCGGAGTGCGACTCTGGACTGCAGTCCAGAGCGACTCAAATTGTGCTTGCTGTCCCGTAATGGATACCATAGGATTTCCTTAACTCGTAGGCTGTGGAACTCCGCTGCTTATTGTAGGTAACTCTGATATCTAGACAACACGATTGGTCTCATTCTGTTTCGTTACCGTTTGATATTTAAACTGTAATTTAGAAGATCGGGACGCATAACAGTCCCAACAAAATCAGAACTGACATATTAGTGTTAAATAGATTGTAACTCCTAACGTACAGACGCGATTGAAGATCCGTTTGTTGAGTTGAAAACTTTACTGAAAACCCTAGAATTTATCCAACTGTAGCGTCGCTAAATTATGATCCCAACAGGGGTTAAAATGCGTTGCGAAATGGATTCCTGATTCTGAAACCGGATTTCCAGCCGCGTGCGCTTAAAATGAAACAGTTATAACTAATGATCCTGAAACCCGATTGGCTCGAAACCAAATTAGATGGATAGATAACTGAACATATTAATTACTACCTGTTTTTCATTTCGCCAAATTATATACATATGTTTCATGATAAATCGTGCAAGTGAAAGAATGCGGTTTCATAACATCCTCATCATGTTTATATACTTGTTCACGCATCATATCATACCCATATCATTGTATTGATAACCTAGTGACATCGTGCATTTACCCAGTGTTAGATTTTAGTGTTGATTGTGGCAAGTACGTCAGTGTTCGTGTATTCGTGATTAAGTGGAAGTGATACGTACTTGTGCACAATCAGTGTCCCTTTTTATTCTACTGCATTGTCGACGTCTGTGGGATGCGTGTACGTGTGACTATAAGTGGTATGGGACACTTATGGAAGCGCTTGCACGGATGTCATAGATAAGGCATCCGACACTGCCATTTATCTTAGGTATTAGTCGGGACGTGCTTGATGGAGGTCCTGCCTCCAGTTCTCGCGCAGACTTGTCACGGATCGATTAGTATTTAGGGTTATGGTTAGCGTATGATGTAGACCACGGGGTGTGGGGTAGTTCAAGTGTGAATTCAACAGAATCTCGGGAGTCCCATGCCGGCTTATATATTTAGGGAGTTATATGGAGATTTACAGGGTATGTGCTATAGACACCGTGATACATTCGTTACATGTTGGGCCCGTGGTCCCTTGCCCTTGGGTTCTACCCTTGGGTGGAGGACACTCGCGAGTGGTTGACTCTCACACTTGGACTGACGATAGGCTTAGTGACCTGTACAGTGAGACTTAGAGACTGATAGGGTTACTGTCATTTACATTCCTTCTATACTGTGTTGACATTCGTGACATATTGTTATACTGCTTTACTTTTCCGCTGCATTGATTACTGCACTTTCATATTCATGCTATTATTGATTCACTGATATTCATGTCCATTACCACTGTTAGAATTGTCACTTGTTTTCATATATAATATATTGCTATTGTGTCGCTCTGACGACCTGAGTATGCATGCTCAGTGTGAGGAGAAGATTTAGCTTGGACCAGAACTAGACGTGCATCACAGACTTCTTGGTTTGTCCTCCCGAGTTACATTCTTTGGTTCTACTCAGGTCAGTTTATATTATTGTATCTTTCAGTTACTGCATTTCTCATTACCTGCGCATCATTTACTGTTTACCATGATAAACTAGAAGCCGAAGTGTGACTACGGCAGGACTTTTTCCTGACCGTAGGAGCATGGCTGGCCTTGTCTACCCCTCGTATTCCGTATTTTGGGAAGCGGGGCGTGACAACGGCGGAAACCCAGTAGGCCGCACATACATACGAAATAGCCGAAATGATTGGGCAACTTGCAATAAAAAGCAGCAAGTAAAAATGTATGCATGAAAAATAGCCGAAATGATTGGGCAACTCGCAATAAAAAGCAGCGAGTAAAAATAAAATAAATAGCCGAAATGATTGGGCAACTCGCAATAAAAAGCAGCGAGTAAAAATAAAGTAAACTGCCGAAATGATTGGGCACCACGAAAAATAGCCGAAATGATTGGGCAATCGCGACCTTCGCGATATAAAAGCTGAAATGATAGAGCATCCCGGAAAGAACTAAAATAAAATATATATATATATGTATGTAACATGCCCTGCAGACGATAGCACAGCAATCCCTGTACACAATCCAGGGGCACAAACAAAGAGAGAACCATACCTTCCCGATAGGCTCCGCCAAAAAGCGAAGCCAAATCTTGACGGTTCAACAACAACCTAGAGACAACCGTGACATTCGCCTCGATACAGTAGACGCAATGTCAACAATAACGTTCTTCCTCCAACAAGCTTCGAACATGACAAAGCAAACGAAGCAAAGGCTAAATTCCTAGCTTCAAGGTCTTAACGGCAACCCATATAAAGCCAGAAAGTCAACTGGAGATCGTCTCACACCAGTGTGGAATGGTCACCACCTCGACGTTCGTCTCGACACAGCAGACGCAACATCATCAAACAAACGGAGCCACGGCAAAATTCCAGCTCCACCTCGACGTTCGTTTCGATACAGCAGATGAGTTGTCACCCCAGCGTTCTTCCCCCAGCGGGATTCGGACGCGACAATCAAACAAACGGAGCCATGACAAAATCCCTATTTCCAAACCTCGACGGTTCATCAGCAAACTAAAAACAACCGCGACATTCGTCTCGATACAGCAGATGCGATGCCAGCAAAACGAAGCGAAGGCCAAATTCCTAGCTTCAGGGTCTTGACGGCAACTCACATAAAACCTGAAAGACTATCGGAGATCATCCCACACCAGCGCAGAGTGGTTATGACTCATCGGGGCTCGCCAAAATGAGCCTAACCTCAAGTAAAAAGCGGCATGGCAAATCCCTAACGCTTGCTCTTCCGACGGTCAAACTGCCTAGGAAGATTGCTTGAAGACGTCTTGTCCAGCCCCCGAAGGGATCAGAGACACGGCAGTCGCAGGGCTACTCGAACAGCACGATTGCCTATCGAGGACTATATCAGCTTATGCGACGGTACGATGGCCAAAACCCTAAGTACCACCAACCTTAACGGGCTTCTGTCGTCAAGAGCAGAGGTTAAATGCGACGTTAAGATGTTCTTGCGAGAAACGCTCGATTCGTCTCGACTTGTGAAGAAATTGTTGAGGCGGCTCGACTCGTGAGATAAAGCCTTAGGCAGTAGGTATAAAAGAAGCCTGTTTCCTAAGCACTGGGACCCCGCAAGCTGGCCCAAAACGGTCTCTTGCATACCATCCACGGGTCTCACTCTCCAACGTCGAATTTCGACAAGGAGGGAAACAACCGCTTACAGGTCCTCTCGACTCGTAAGAGGGAAAGTTCTCTTATAGAATCCTCACGACTTATAAGAGAAAACCACACTTAGGAATCCTCACGATTCCTAAGGAGAAAAAAAAAACACCTACGAGATCGTCTCGATCCGTAGGGAGAAAAGTCTCTATGAGACCCTCACGGCTCATAGAGTTGAAAATTCTTAGGCGGCAGATCTGAACCTGCGGCCTAAGCCCTAGCTATCTTACTCTATTACCTGCTAATTGTGACGACATGCTGAGAAAGAAGAAAAGCAACAGAAAGAGCATCCGATTTACATTTGATCAAGCGTTCAAGACACATTCATTCATGCATGGGCAAAAAGACTCAGGACAAAAGATATATAATAAAGACAAGCTGGGATAAAAAAAATCATTAATAATGCCCGAAGTTCTTACAGTCATAAAAACAATAAACGAAAGTTACAATGGAATAACCTCAGATCCAGGGCATGGATTGAGGAATTCAAAAGCGACCCTATCTATGACTTTCCAAGCCTCGCGGACCATCCTAGCATGCTTTCTTTCGTGAGCACAAGCGTCAGGGTCCCCCCTGATGTCTTCCACCCTCCGATAAGCAGCGAGTATGGCAGACTGTTGAAAGACCTCGTGTAATAGATCAATAAGACTGTCTCGCCGTCTTTTTGAGATAAAGTTCAACAAGTACACCGAGTGCACCTTATCCTCAGTGGCATCCAGCGCCCTAAGGGGCACACCGGAATAGAACGGGGGAAGCGCTTCCCAGATGGCTCCCACGATAAGCTTAAGAAGGGAGGAACGCCGGGGAAGCAGAGGACCGTTGTACGCGTCGAAGCGGCTCATGATTTCAGCACACTCCGCGTTTGTGAACTCTCGATCTTGAGAGCGGCCAAGTCGGCGTATGTCCCCGTAAGAGGTGATCTCATTAAGAGCATATATATGGGTGTCCATTGTTTCTGTGAAAGAGAATCAACAAAATTGTCAGAAAGACTGATTAAGAAAAGCGATATAATGTACCGAGGAATAAAATGCCATCTTTAAACTCCAAGATCAATGAAAAACTCCTAAGAGTTCTTTTGTATGATTTGGAAGGAGCAAAGCTCCACTAATGAAATGAGAAAATACAAGAAAAATCTTTTATAGAGCAAAGCTCTATTAATGGAACCTTAACAGGGTTCTCCTGAGTTCTCTTTGGACCCCTTTTTGAGCAAAGCTCTGCTAAATGAAATCCTAAATGGGTTTTCTTTAGATCAGGGATCTATGGAGAGCAAGGCTCTGTCAATGAAAATTAATTTAATTTAATTTAATTCTAATTTAAATTTGCACCTAAAAAGTTTTAAAGAGTTTAACTCTTGGAGTTCTTGAAAATAAAGAGCAGGGCTCTGAGTTCTGAAAGTAAAATTTTGAAGATGAAAATCATCTAAATGACCAAAGGTCCTATTTATAGGCATCAAATGCCCTTTCAACTTCCAAAAGTTGCCACAACGGTTGGAATTTTGTCACCGTTGCGCTTACGTTTTGGAACCACGTAAGCGGAACGGTGGGGGGCATTTGTTTACCCCAATCAGAGCAAAGCTCTGTTCAAATTCCAAGGTGGGAAAAGAAGCAATACTTCTGTTTTTCTCCAATCTGAGCAAAGCTCTGTCTTGAAAATTAAAGTGAAAAATTGAAATTAAAATAAATGAAGCAACGCTTCAGATTCCTTGCGCTGCGCGCAACGCGCCACGTGTCAAAATCAGACACGTCAAGACAAGGAGCGCAGCGTCCAAGGCAGCGCACCCAATCAGAGCAAGGCTCTGTTTAAAATTCAAACTTAAATTAAAGAAGCAACGCTTCAGCTGACTTGCGCTCTGCGCTGCGCGCCACGTGGCAGCGCAGTGGTGCTGCGCTCTGCGCTGCGCGCCACGTGGCAGCGCAGTTGTGCGGCGCTGTGCGCTGTGCGACACGTGTCAGCGCAGATGTGCTAGCGCAGTTGCGCTGCTCTGTGCGCTGCGTGACACGTGTCACGTGCTGGGGCATTTGCGCCAAACATGATTAAGATTTTAAAGAAATCTTTCTGTTCTTATTAAAACAAGAAGATTTCCTTCTGTAAAACAGAAGCCCTTGGATCAAAAATCCAACGGTAGGGAAAATTCCCCAAATCACTCAGAGAAAGATCTCTTTAACAAATTTAACTAATTTATGGGCACTATAAAAAGGACCCTAGGCCTCAATTTAAAGGCATGAACATTTTCGAAAAAAGAGAGAGAGAGAGAAAGAGAACTCTGAAGAACTCCTCAAGAAAAAAAAAGGTAAAAAACCTTTAGAAGAAAGAGAAAGTTCTTTTATGAACAGATCATAGATCTAAAAACAAGATCAATGATCTTTAATAAAAATAAAAAAATATATATGTAATAAAATAGTGCTTTGCACTTCTGTTCTTGAATCTAAAAGATTCTTAGTGCTTTGCACTTCCAAACTGCGATGTTGCGCTCTTAGGAGAGCGCCACGTGTCAGCTACAGAATTACTTGCACTACGCGCTCTTAAAATAGAGCTTTGCTCTCTGGAATTGGCGCAACTCACCAGAGCGCGCCACGTGTCAGCAGCGCAACAGCGCAGTGCACTGCGCTGTTGCGCTTGCGCTCACCAGAACAGGACACGTGTCCTCATCACAAGCGCTTGCGCTCAATAATTGGCGCAAAGCGCCTGACAAACCACTATCAGATGATAAATGCAATGCATTTACAGAAGGGCCAAGCCCAATTTAAAAAGGCCTAACATGCCAAATTAAATGCAATGCATTATTTTAAAAAAAAAAGGGCAGGGCCCAAATAAAAACAGATGCTGTGCATCATTTATAAAAGGACAGAGCCCCAGTAAAGGTCTAATAGACCAAAAATAAATAAAATGTTGAACATTTTCAACTGGACTTACCCCAATTTTGGCCGTAAGTCCTTAAGTTAAATTGAACTGAGCGCAAATGCTCTCTTAAATCAATTTACCTCCGGTTCGAGGGTACATCTCCGAACTCCTCTGACACTTCTCGTTGTAATCCTTCAACGACGTCAGAGAGGCGACGGGTCCCAACAACCACACATGGATATGGACTGCGGGGTCTTTAAACTCGTGGACCGAAACGTCCTTAAACTAACATTGGACCGGAACGTCCTTAAACTAATGTTGGACCGGAACGTCCTTAAACTAACGATGGACCGAAATGTCCTTAAACTAATGACGGACCACCACGTCCCTAAACTGGAATTTCGGACCACCACGTCCTTAAACTGGAGCATGGACCGCAATGTCCCTAAGCGGACCACCATGCTCTTTTGCCGGATCTAAACGATCCCGTTTAAGTTGATCTTAGCCCCCAAACACGGCTAACGTATCCTTAAACATTCAAACGGACTATAAAACTCCAAATCAACCTTGGTTCAAGGGTACATCTCTGAACTCTTCTGACATCTGCCGTTGTAATCCTTCAACGACGTTAGAGAGGTGACGAGTCCCGATGGCCAGATATTAAATAGATTATCACGTTAAGTTGATCTTAGTCTCAAACAAGACTATCGTATCCTTAATGAACGTTTAAGTTGATCTTAGCCGCAACGCGACTAATGCATCCTTAAAC
This sequence comes from Agapanthus africanus, assembly GCA_030015575.1. Taxonomy (NCBI): domain Eukaryota; kingdom Viridiplantae; phylum Streptophyta; class Magnoliopsida; order Asparagales; family Amaryllidaceae; genus Agapanthus; species Agapanthus africanus. The sequence continues at coordinate 746,196,232 of CM057341.1, read as the reverse complement.
TAAAAACACCAAACCCAAATCTAAGTAAATACGGATTTGGACTAATCCGCGTCCTACGGGCGACGGCATTACTCAGTCTCCGTATACAATCCACGGGCAACCACAAACAAAACAAACACACACGACACGAAGTGAAATTCTGGAGAAGGAGAAAGTTGTTACCGCGATGCGGTAGCGTAATTAACTGCAGGGGCTTGCACCTGCAGGGAAGAGCGTCCCCACAATCAAAAACCCCTCAAGCGAGGGGGAATCTGACGAAGTCTGCTACATCGGCCGCATCCGTCTAAACCTCCGATACACGGTGCCATAAATCAACTTGGCATCTTCGGAGAGGTAGACGGATAAAACCAAATAGCATCTGCCCCGAATCTCAGCGTCAGGACATCGCGGTCCTGTGCGCCGCCTTTCGGAGAAGAACATGACTTATCTTCGTAACTCTGCAATGAGGAATATTACGTTATTCCTTCTCCTTAACAGAGCCAAGGACTAATAACGAGGCTAAATACGAAGTTTTGATAGCAGGTCTAGAGATCGCTATCGACATGGGAATTAAAGACCTCCTCATATATGAAGACTCCCAGCTGATCGTTAGCCAAGTATATGGTGACTATCAAACATGCAAGCCAGTGCTGATAAAGTATGGCGAAAGAGTGCAGCAACTGCTGACACAAATCCTTTCCTACATCCTGGAGAGTATACCGCGTGCAGAAAACAGCAAGACGGATGCATTGGCCAAATTGGCTAAGGAACTGGCCGATGAAGTCCTCGATGACGTAAGGATCATTATGCAAAGCCGCAGGATTCTCGTGCCAACAAATATATCTTCGGAAGACCTGATAGAGCCATCCGAAGGAAAAGAAACGACCGAACAATTAGCCCTTCAAATAGAGGACGAAGAAAAGGTCAAGGATTGGAGGGAATTCTTCATAGACTATTTCAAATCCCAACGAACGTCTAAAAATGCGTCGTTTAGACATCATCTCATGAAACAAGCTCTGTCTTTCGCCTTCGTCAATGATACTCTATATAAGAGATCGTTTGATTGTTTATGGTTAAGATTCCTGGGGCCAGAGGAAGCAAAGAAAGTCGTCCTAGAAATACACGATGGACTCTACGGTTCTCACCAAACTGGACCAAAGATGAAGCTGAAGATAAAAAGAATGGGTTACTATTAGCCTACAATGATTCAGGACTGTCTCGAATATGCGAAGCGGTGTCATTCGTGCCAAATTCATAGGGACTTCGTCCATCAACATCCAAATGCTCTACACCCGACAGTGGCCAGCTGGCCGTTCGAGATGTGGGGAACAGATATAATTGGCCCAATCGAACCAGCGTCCTCCAAAAGACATCGGTTTATATTGGCAACGACTGATTAATTCTCTAAGTGGGCAGAAGCAGTACCACTAAGAGAGGTGAAGACGGAGAATATCCTCCATTTCTTCAGAACCCATGTCATCTATCGGATCGGCAATCCGTGATGGATAATCTCGGATAATGGGCCAGTTTATAGAAGTCATAAAATCAGCCACTTCGCACAGCAACATAAGATAGATTAGAGATACTCTTCAATCTATAATCCTCAGGCCAATGGTCTAGCTGAAGGTTTCAATAAGACCTTGATAAAGATTATAAAAAAGACGGTGTCCAGAAAAAAAAAGGACTGGCATGAAAGGTTGCATGAAGCTCTCTGGGCATACCGAACAACGTTGAAGACGGCCACGAAAACAATACCGTACGCATTGGTGTTCGACACAGAAGCAGTGCTCCTATTGAAGATAGAACTTCCTCTCTACGAGTAGTGGTTCGATATGAGCTGACAGATGAAGAAAATGCTCATCTTCAGCTTGAGGAGCTCGATGCCCTCAACGAAACTCGCCTTATAGCACAGCAAAATCTGGAGGTTTATAAGGAAAGAATGACACGGTCATACGAAAAATTGACCAGGCCAAGAACATTCCGCCAAGGTGAACTCGTGCTAGTCGTCAAAAGACCAATGATCCCCAATCATGCAAAACGGGGGAAGTTCGAGTCGAACTATGAAGGCCCGTACATCATAGACAAAGTCTACCAAGATGGATCCTACCTACTCATAGACATGTATGGCGAAAGATCATTCCGGCCAATAAACGTCTGATTCCTCAAAAAGTACTACATCTAACAAGTCATGACTTAGGTCAATGATAGATGACAACGTTTGTATCCGCTTGTTATCTTCCTGAGTCAGAACCCTGAGAGTAGTATCCAAAAAGCTCCGTCACCTCAAACATGGCGATAATGGACCGAGAAGTCCCTAAACTAACAATCTGCCTCAAACATGGAAATAATGGACCGAAACGTCCTTAAACTAATGTTGGACCTAAATGTCCTTAAACTAACATTCGTCCCCAAGATGGGAATGCTGGATCGAGAAGTCCCCAAAATAACAATTCACCCCAAACATGGAAATAATGGATCAAAACGTCCCTAAACTAATGTCGGACCGAAACGTCCTTAAACTAAAACTTTGCCTCAAACATGGCGATGATGGACTGAGAAGTCCCTAAACTAAAAATCCTCCTTAAACATGGCAATAATGGACCGAGAAGTCCTTAAACTAAAAGGCCGCCTTAAGCATGGCGATAATGGACTGAAAAGTCCTTAAACTAAAAATTCGCCTCAAATATGGTGATAAAGGACAAGAACGTCCCTAAACTAGCGCATCACCCCAAATACGGCGATATGCTCCCTTAAGATCTATATTACAATCAAAGTCCTAGCGACAAAGGTTGCAACTCAAGTCCCACTGGCTGCACAGCTACTCCAGCAATAAAGCCACCCCAAGTCCCACTGGAAAACAGATGAGTCACCTGTGACGAAACTATTCTCGAGATTTCACCGCGTTAAAAAAAAGAAAAAATGGTATGTCTACAAGTAAAATGGGCACGGATGAAAACCCGAAAGTGCGCCGTGAGTAAAAACAGCAGGACTGCCGGCGAGTTGTGAAAACTCGATAAGGGCGGCAAACTCATAAAATAAAAAAATTCATGTGCACTTGCAAGGTTCTCTCGACCTTGTGAGGAGAAAATACCCGCGTGAGATCCTTAAGACTCACAAAAGAGCAACACACTTAGGAATCCCCATGATTCTTATGGAGAAATTACACTTGCGAGATCCTCACGACTCGTAAGGAGAATTCCCCCTATGAGACCCTCATGGCTCATAGGATTCAAAAGCCTTAAGCTATAGGGATTTAAACTAGTTCATAAGCCGTCATATTCCCGTAATGTTGCCCTACATGCGGTCCTATATTGACCCTTGTATACAATCCACGGGCATAAATAAATATATCCCCCACCAAGTTCCACCGATGACGAGAAATGTCCCCATCTAGTGAACGGCACTTGTAAGTCTTCTCGACTTATAAGGAGAAAACACTCTTGGGAGATCCTTACAACTTACAAGAGAAAACGCACTTAGGAATCCCCATGATTCCTAAGGAGAAAATACACCTACGAGATCCTCACGACTCATAGGGAAAAATACTTTTATGAGACCCTTAAGGCTCATGAAGACAAAAGCCTTAGTCGACAGGATCCTAACCCTGTCTACTAAACTATCTTTGTTCAAATCGATAAAGGCAAATGTCGCTCCTAGAAACATTCAAGTTGTAGCGATACTGATACCTAAACAGATGTCAAACTCCAAGTCCTCTCACGGCAAATGATGATTCGCTCATGGCAATATTCCAGTTGTAGCGATGGTGATGCCATAATGGGTATCAGGACCAAGTCCCCAACTCGCGAAAACAATCAACGAGCAAGGAATATGCATAAGAAGCTGAAATGTTTAGGCAACTCGCAATAAAAGCAGCGAGTAAAAATACAAAAAAAATAGCCGAAACGATTGGGGACCGCGATAAATAGCCGAAATGATTGGGCAATCGCGACCCTCGTGACATAAAAGCTGAAAAGATAAAGCATCGTGGAAAGAAAAAAATTTGAAAATGAAACCTTTCTGCCCTGCAAGTATGTCCATATTGACTCTTGTATACAATCCATGGCACAAATAAAAGAAAGAGAACCTTATTTTCCCACCACGCTTTATCAAAAGGAGAACCATGTATTGATGGTACATATATATCCTAGAGACTATCCCGGCTTTTCTTCTCATTCCAGCAGGATGCAGACGCAACGTCATCATCAAAAAAGAAAGACCCAAGGGTCAAAGAAAAAAAATGGAGTAATGGCAAAATCCTAGTTTCAAGTCTTGGCGGTTCATATACAACCTAGAGACTATCCCGGCGTTCCTTATCGTTCCAGCACGATGCAGATGCAACGTCATCATCAAAAATGAAAGGCCCAAGGGTTAAAGCAAAAAATGAAGTAATGGCGAAATCCTAGCTCCAAGTCTTGACAGTTCATATTGTAAAAACTCTGTTTTAATGTACAGAAAATTTGGTTAAAAGTTAATGTACAAATGGAGTATTTTATAATCCTGAGTATGCTATAAGTATTTGATTTGTTTTTGAACAGCAAGAAACAACTTGTAGCTCATTGGTAAAGTCTTGCACTGCTGTGATGTATCCTCTGTGATCGAATCCCCTTAGCCGCATATATTTTTGTTGATTTTTCTCTTAAACTTTTAGAAGCCCAAAAGTTTACACGTGCAAAACACGTAAAATGAAAAGTCACAAAGTAAACAAACATGTGCACTGAGATATACCAAGCAACAGGGACACGTGGCGAAGATCCCAACCCCATCCCATCGGTTTTGGCCGGCGAGATGTGCATGGGGGACCGGCATCGCCGGGCATATCCGTAGGGAATGCCTTGGATTTTTAAACCTAGCACCCCTTCACCTACCCCACTACCCCCATATTGTTTGTTTACTCTGAAAACATCTAGAGAGTGATAATTCCTCTCTTAAATCCATTTTTAATGCACATTTTAATTCCATTCTTTATTATCCTAAACCCTAATTTTCCCTATAAATACCACACTCCATTTCACCCCTCCTCATTCAGAATTCCATTACAAAAACTCTCTAAAAATTTCCAAGTCCCAAGTTGTGCAAGTGGAGTTAGCAAAGGGCAAGGTTCCGGCAAAGTTTCGGGAAGAATCCTGCGACGAAACGATGCCCCGACGGTTCCAATAGCCACCCCTCTCTCTCCTCTTGTTTTACAATCAGTAAGTCCCCTCTCCCCTCCTCGTTTGCTATTCTAAAACTTCTCCTTTTCAAAACTCATCGGAAGCGGAGTTAATCCAGCTTCCAATTCTCTTTTCTTTAAAAAACTAATTTTTCTTAATAACAAACCTACAAATTTTTAATAGATTGTTTAGTAATCATTAACAAACACATTAGAAAAAGTTTCGTCTCAAAAGAATCTATTATGCAATTTTTATCGTATTTTTACGGTTAAATACCATATACCTACTTTCGACACAGTTCAACATATTCTCTTGCATTAGCTTTAGAAAACTCATGAGGTAATGACCTACCTCATCACAATACACATTTTTGACATAGCACGATAACTCTTGAGACATTAGTTTATAGGAAAATACGAGTTTACATTTAAATACCTTAAACATTCAAAAACCGTTTTATTTAAAAAGTGTGTTCCGTGCAATTGTGCCTCTACAACCCATTTCGGGGAACCGTGATCGGAATGGTGCGGGTTATCGCACATCCTCGGGCCTAGTAGAGCGAGATGCAGACCTCCGCAAGGAGCATTCAATCTCGATGGAATTTTTAATGAAATTTTTAATAAAAATGTGATTTCTATTTAATAAATAAATTCTATTTTTTTAATAAATATTAGATATATATAAATATTATCAAAGTGCCTATTTTAAATATATTATATAAATATTCCATGTTTTTCTAAATCAAAGGAGTCACAATTTCATGAAACTACGATTACAATTCAATACAATTCCAATATTTCATTAAAATACCATGTACAATGAAATCTAGGTTCTATTCACTAGAAAATTTCATCTTTATATAAACTACATCTATGAAAACCCTAAAGATGATAATTAAATACTTGAGATGTATTTTGAAAATATATCAAAACTATTTTTACATAAAACCCCCTCAAGTTATATTAATTTACAATAAGGACCCTAGTAAACATAGGTTTAAGCGGGGCCAGTTCTCTTGAGCCTCAGGGAGCCGAAGAATATGGGTGCTTACATATCTAAGGTAGAAAACCTAATAACGGGGTTATCAACACGGTAATTATCTTGGAAAAAGACACAAATCATGTCGTCCATGTGCGGCAGTTACCCATAACATCAAAACTAATTCAGGACTTCAATTTCTTTTCAAAGTGTCTGACTCATGCAGAGTCTCCATCTAATATGAAATCAATCTGACTTGAATCCAATTCAAGTATAACTATAATACAACATGAATCCATTTATACCAGAATTCCATCTATATCAACAGGACTCGACTGAACCGAATCATGAATAGACTCTGATTCCATGACTATCCATTTATATTCATTCTGTTTAGATGATATCATGATTTCGGCAAGTCATCCATCTATATAACAAAACAATACAATCAATACAAAAGACATTACGGGGTTTTAAAGGGGTAGACTGGTATGGAATGTGTTAGAAATGGCACGAGACGGTCACTTTAATACACATAACCTGAATATCCATTGTTGTTGTACCGTGGCTTAACGGTTCCTTGTGCTCCGTATATCTTAATCTCCGGAATAGTGGGACTCCTCTCGTATACACTGGCATATTCTGTACCAAACTACAAAAAACCGTGATAACAGAACAAAAAATAACATTATACAGTTATATTCTCTTTACTGTCTATTCTACTTCTCTCTTTTCTTTAGGACTTACTGAGCGATTGTTCGCTGACGACATTCCTTTTCTTCTTTCTTTGGAATGTTGTCAGGTGGATCCGACTCACTAGAGATCGATCCTAGTACCGGGAGAAGTTTTCCATCGACCCAGAGCTGTAAGCACTTGTATATACTTTTCATTTTAGTTATGCCATTGTTTAGGCATTGCTTTCTATTCCTGTATTTACATTTCCAGTTGTACTTGTAAAGAATTGTTAAATAAATAAAAGTTGTTGTTCATTTATATTCATGTCTATTGTGTACATTTTACTTTATATTGGTTAGATACGCTTAGCGTGTTTACTTCTGAATAAATACGTAGTGGGCCCGTCGCGTTTCCTTGCCGTACACCGGGAAGCGGGGCGTGACAGATTTTGTTGGCGGCCCATACAGGTCAGTTCTGCATGGACATGCAGGTCAATTCTGCATGAAGTCCTAAGCAATATAACACAAGAATCGGCAACTAAAAACATTCTTTACATTTCATGTTCCTTGAATCTTACAATTTTATATACTTTGAATCTATCCCAACCCTATTTTTTCTTTCAAGGTTATGGATTCTCCAAACAATACCAGCACCAACTTTAACAACACACCACCATCTCTACCGTTTACGCCTACCATTGTTGTTCCGATCAATGAGTAGACAATACTGCTTGAGGCAATCCGAAACCTCTTGGAAGGACAGCAGCGGCAGACTGCTATATTACTGAAACGTCCAGAAGCGGAAGCGCCTGGAATAAAGCAATTCCGGGCATTTTGCCCAAAGCAATTTTTGGGGAAAGAGAGCCCTCTGGAAGTGGAAGAATGGGCTCAGAGCATTGAGAATGATCTGGCAGCAGCACAAGCGCCAGAGATCGCTTGGGTATGAGTTGCGAAGCTGCAACTCACCGACAACGCCCGAGTTTGGTGGAAGGCGGAAGAAAGCCGTCTTGACCAGCCGATCGAATGGAAAACCTTTCGCGACATGTTCGATGTGAAGTACTTTCCAGAGACTGCCCGATTTGATATGGAGCAGCAATTCATCCATCTACAATAGGGTTCGATGTAGACCAAATCTGTGGATGAGTATGATACTGAGTTTACCATGCTCAGTAGGTAAGATATGTCTTAATATTCGATTTTCTTATATCATATACTACAAAGCTAACACAAGAACTTAACAGGTTCACGGCACACTTGATACCGACTGCTGAGATCAGGTCCAGACGATTTCATCAAGGGTTAGATTCGGAGATCCAAGTCGCCTTAGCAATGTAACAACCCTAAACTTTCTGTACATTTTTTTAAAAAAAATACAGAAATGGGTACTTGAGCCTGAGCACAACTTATAAGTTTGTTTTGCTTTAGAACAGCAAGAAAGAGCTTGTAGCTCATTGGTAAGATCTTGCACTGCTGAACCAAAGCACCAGAGTTCAAATCCCATCAGCCACACATTATTTTTATTTAAAATTCTTTTAATCTTTTAGAAGCCCAAGAGTCTACACATGCCTGCATGTAATAGGGTAAGTTATAGAATAAATAAACGTGACCACGAGACTAGACCAATCGTCAAGGACACGTGGCAGCAAGACGAGCCCCGACTCGCCCGACTCGGGCCGGCGAACCGCTTGACTCGGCCGGCGCCGCCGGTCCAACTCGGTCCGATCCCAATTTTTCTTTAACCCCCTGCACCCTTTGGACTACCCCGCTCCCCCTACACTGTTTAAATTCTCTGCAATTAACCAGAGAATTAAATACTTCAATTTAATCCATTTTAATACAAATTTTTAATACACCATTTCACTATCCTAAAACCTTAATTTTTCCTATAAATACCACCCTCAAATCACCCCTCCTCACTCCCAAATCCCTGCCCAAACTCTCAAGAAAATTCCCAAGTCTTTTGTGTGCAAGTGGAGTTGGCAAAAGGGCGAAACTCTGACGAACTTCCGACGGCAATCCGAGGAGATTCCGAGGACGAAACGACGCACCGGCACCTCCCACCTCTTCTTCCTTCTCTCTTCTAGTCTAATAATCTGTAGGTCCCTACTTCTTCTTCTTTTCTCTATTCTAAAAACATTCAAAACTAAAACCCGACGGAAGCGGAGTTAATCCGACTTCCGATTCGGTTTTTCCTTAAAAAAGTTCTATTTTTCTTAAACACAATAATACCAAACTCTTATTTCATAACCATTAAACATTAACGAAAGTAATAGAACAAGTTTGGCATCAAAATATTAACTGTAGCAAGTTTTATTCCACTTTTACATTAAAATGCCCTTATGTTTCATTTCGAAATACTTGAACTTTTTAAACCGTATTACCTTAGAAAACTCACGAGGTAATGACCTATCTCCTCACAACACACGTATCTAACATAGCACGATAAAATTTTGGAACATAGATTTGAGAAAAATACGACTTTACACATAGCTACCTCCGACTTATAAAAACATTTTTCTACAAGATGTATATTTTAACAAATCTTTGCAATTGCACCTCTACAACCCATTTCGGGGAATCCGTTCAGTATGGTGCGGATTATCGTACATCCTCGGACTCAGTAGAGTGAGATGAAGACCTCCGCAAGGAGCATACGATCTCGAAAGATTTAAAATACAATTTTCTTTAGGAAATATGGTTTCTATTATAAATAAAACTTATATTTTTGATAAATAAATATATATGTAATTAATATCAAAATATCTATTTTTAATATTTATAATATTCTACATTTCCAAAAAATTCAAGAAAAATATCTCATTTACAAGAAAATGCCATACAATTTCAATATTACAAATAAATACCATATATTATGAAATTAGGTTTTATTCACTAGAAATGTCATGTTGATAAAATATACATCCATGAAAACTCTAAAGACGATAATAAAATACTTGAGGTGTATTTCGAAAATTATACAAAATTATTTTTACATAAACCCCCTCAAGTTATACTAATTTACTATAAGGACCCTAGTAAACATAGCTTTAAGCGGGACTAGTCTCTTGTGCCTCAGGGAGCCGGAGATATGGGTGCTTGCCTATTTAATATAGACAACTTAACAAACGGTGTTATCAACACCATAATTGTCTTTGAAAAAGACACAAATCCTGCCGTCCATGTGCAGCAGTTACCGATAACACCAAAACCTGATTCAGGATTCAATTTCTTTTCTAATTGTCTGACTCAGACTGAGTCTCAATCTCAATATAATCAATCTGTCTTGAATATGATTCAAGTATGAAATCACAAAACTACAATTCAATATGAATCCATATATTCAATCTGTTCAATCTACTTAATCTATATTGACCGAACCGAACCATGGATATATTCCATCTACATGTTCATCTATTATATCTGTTCCATTACCGATATCATGGTTTCGGCAAGTCATCCATCTATACAATTTACAATACAAGACAATACAACACAATACATTCCGTACAATCAATACATTCAATACAATAAACACTACGGGGTTATAAAGGGGTAGACTGGTAGGGAATTTGTTAAAGGTGGCACGAGGTGGTCACTTAAGATGTAATTACATCCATGCCGTTGTTCGGTGGTATTATCGACGGAGCCTTGTACTACGGGTTACCAAACTCCACGGTGTAAGTCGGACTCCTCTCGTATACACTGACATCTTCTGTACCAAGCTACAAACAACATCGTTAACACTAAATACAACATTATAACAATATACTCTCTATTATGTCTATTCCATTCTTGGCTATTTACGGGACTTACCGAGCGATTTGTTTGCTGACGACATTCTCTTTCTTCTTCTTTAGAATGTCGTCAGGTGATTCGGACTCACTAGAGATCGAGCCCACCAACGAGGATTTGGACCAGCTAGCTTTCGACCCAGAGCTTTAGATTCCTTGTGCACATTTACATTCTGTATTTTCCATTTCGGTTATGCCACTGTATAGGCATTACTTTCCTTTCCATGTATTTACATTTTAGATATATTGTAAAAAGAATGTTAATAAATAAATTTGCTGTTCATTTATATCTTGTCTTTTGTGTATATTACATTTTATATTTCTTAGATACGCTCAGCGTGTTTACTTCTGAGTAAATACGTAGCGGCCAGTCGCGTTCCGTTCGCCGTACACCGGAAAGCGGGGCGTGACAAGCTACAGGGGATTTCCCAACCCACGAACTGGCCCTGAAAGCTGCCCATCGATATGAGACAGTAGTGAAGATGAAGGGCAGACCCCAATCTGCCGGAGTGAAGTGCCTTGCCACTCAGATGGCAGGAGGAGCCTCTTCAAGGCTACCTTTTGTGCCCAAGAGACCGGGAATACCGATCAACCGGCCCAGCACAGCTTTTTGCACCTACTGCAGGAGGGAAGGACACCTAGCGAAGGACTGCCGGCGTGCAAATCGCCTTTTCTTAGTCTGCGGCTCAGCCGCACATAATTGTTGGGGTCGAAAATTGCACCCCGGTTGACCAAGTCAAAGTCAAGGTCAACCCCAAGCCAGGTGGGTCCAAGCCCAGATCAAGTAGGCTCATGCCCGAGTCGAGCCCGAACATGAAGCGGCCGGCCTCCCCTATGCAAATAAAAAAATCATGTAATAAATATTTTTTGATGTAATTTTTTATGCATGAATGTAACCAAAATAGGCATAAAGCCAAATTTTTGTAAAGCCCATGGCTTATGTGCAAAAGAAATGAGCACATGAGGCATGGGATGTGCAAAATGCCATTTTGTAAAGCCCAAAGGGTTATATGTAAATCTGTAAGCCTATATAAGGCAACATGATGTTGAAATAAAAGACAACTTTTTCTCTCTCTCAAAAATTAGGGTCTGTGCCTCCTTCTCCTTCCTCAAGGTTCTAAAACCTTCTTCCCCTTTTGAATTAAATCAAGAGTTTTACTCTTCTTTTTCAAAAAATAAATAGTTTTTCACCACAAAATCCATAAAGGGGAGATCAGATCTTCTATTAAATCTATAGAAAAAAGGAGATTTTTAAATCTCACCCTCTCTTGTTCTCTAAGATCCGGCCGACAGAAAAGGAGAAAAGAGACACATCCCCAGAGATCCCATTTTAGGAAAGATCCAAGGCACAAGGGAGAAAAAATGGGTCCCCTTGAGCATTTACAAAGATTTCTTGGAGTTTAACTCCACAAATCAAAGTTTCTGGGAGTTTAACTCCATAAGAATAAATTGACAATAATAATACATCTTTTTTTAAGGAGTTTAACTCCCAAAAGTCAATCGGAGTACAACTCCCAGTACGGGGGGCTGAGCCCCCCTTTTTTACTTTCCGCTGGTGCCTTGCGCCCAGCGCCCGCGTGCCGTGCACGTGAGGTACTGGCGCCTTGCGCCCAGCGCCCGCGTGAGGCGCTGGGGCCATGCGCCCAGCGCCCGCGTACCGCGCACGTGAGGCGCTGGCGCCTTCTCCCACGCATCCTTTGTATGACTTTCCTTTTACACACATACACACACACACACAAACACACTCCACAACACTGCCCCATTAGAAAAAATTTCTAACGGGGCGCTGCCCCGTACCTCACAAGGGGGCTGCTAGCCCCCTTGATCCCCAGCCCGCTATCCGGGTAGCGGGACCCCCGTAAAAACTCTGCGAGCCCCCATGATATATCGAATTCCCCTTCAAATCACAATACTGCACATTGAGTTCGCATGACCTGTTTGACCCATCAATCGGAGGTTCTCTCACTCCAAAGGCGAGGGGTAATTAACGGCAGCTTAGTTCGCGGCTGCCGGAGATTCGGATCTCCACAATCAATAAACCCTAGCCTATCCTAGGCAAGGGGGAATCTGTAATGCGCCTGACAAGCACGTGCATATTCCCATCTTAATGGAGTGACGAAAACACCCTACAATAATATTGGGTCTTGTCCTCGAAGACTCAATCCAAATGCTGCACCCAGACCCGCAATCACTTATCAGCAGCGACCAGCCATCAAGGCACCTGCTCCACGACTAGCTCTCCCAGCTCCACCACCTCATAGACCGATTGCACCTCCTCCTTGTCAGTTCCATCAAGCTCAAAGGAACTTATCTCAAGGACAACAGAATGGACAAAGGAATGCTCCTCTAGTAAGGAGGAATGTACCGAGGCAATAGGCTTTCACAATGACCGTGGAAGAAGCTGAAGTCACTGGCCAAGTCATTACTGGTAAATCTTTCAAATCTTTCAAAGGTGTTCAATACTTGTTACATCCATATATTTTTCTATACCTAAACCTATCCCCCATAACGTAGGTACGATCTTAGTAGCCTCACTTCCTGCATTAGCACTCTTCGATACTGGAGCATCTCATTGCTTATGTCGGAACGATTCGTCCGAACTCATGCGATTCTAGTCAAACCTTTCGTATCCAGCTGGAATATCAGTTCAGAGAACGGCGTTCTAAAGGCAATAATGGGATACGACCTGTGTCCAGTGGTCGTCTGCAGCAAAGAATTCTATGCTGACCTCAAAGTGCTGGATATACTGAATTTTGATGTCGTTTTGGGTATGGATTGGCTCGGAACTTTTTACGCTACCATCGACTGTCGTCAAAGGAGGGTAGTGTTCGAGATTCCAGACCATCCGGTCTTTTATTTCAAAAGTGGAGACCGTATCCTGGAGCCAAGCACATACAAGGAAAAACCAAATAAGGCAGTGATTGCAGCACTTCAAGCGGAGGAAGGATCGAAGCCAAAGATAGTTTGAGAGTTCGATGATGTATTTCCTGAAGATATATCAGGTTTGCCTCCCGATCGAGCTTTTGAATTCAGCATTGACTTAGTACCTGGAGCACAACCGGTGATCAAAGCACCGTATCGGTTAAGCCCTGAAGGTTTGAAGGAGGTCCGTACTCTGTTGGACGAATTATTGACGAAAGGATGGATTCGTCCCAGCACTTCAAGTTGGGGATCACCAGTTCTACTTGTAAAGAAGAAGGAAGGTTCTTATCGAATGTGCATTGATTATAGAGCTCTGGAACAAGTATCCCTTCCGCGCATCGACGACCTGTTCGATCAGCTAAGTGGGGCGTGCGTTTTCTCCAAGTTAGATCTTCGTTCGGGTTATCATCAGGTGAAGGTCAAAGAATCTGATATCCATAAAATGGAATTCAGAATTCGCTATGGATATTACGAATTTCTTGTGATGCCATTTGGAGTGACCAACGCACCAGCTATATTCATGAACCTAATGAATCAAGTTTTCCGAGAGTACCTAGATAGGTTTGTTGTAATCTTCATCGACGACATCCTGATGTATTCTAAGAGTCGGAAAGAACATGCCGAACACCTACGAATTGTCCTGTAGACTTTACGACAACATCAACTCTATGCCATGTACAGCAAGTGCGAGTTTTGGATGGATCAAGTCGGTTTTCTCGAACATATTGTATCAGGCGATGGAATCTCTGTAGATCCAGCTAAAGTATCAGCAGTAAGCGAATGGCCGATACCGAAGTCAGTGAAGGACATTCGAAGTTTCTTGGGAGCAAGATATTACAGAAGGTTTATTGAATGCTTTTCGAAGATTGTAACACCCCTGACCAAGCTCACACGTAAAGATGAAGAATTCGTGTAGTCAGAAGCATGCGAACGAGCTTTCGTAGAACTCAAGTCAAGATTGACATCAGCACCTATCCTTGTCATACCGGACCAATCTGGAGGTTTTGAAGTGCATTGTGATGCATCCGGTAAAGGATTAGGATGCGTTCTACATCAGCACGGTAAACTCGTAGCTTATGCATCAAGACAGCTGAAGATTCATGAGCGCAACTATCCGACGCATGATTTGGAGTTGGCGGCCATAATCTTTGCACTCATGATTTTATGCCATTATCTTCTTGGTGAACGAGTGGACATATACACAGATCACAAGATTCTGAAATATGTGTTTACTCAGAAAGAGTTGAATATGCGGCAGAGAAGATGGTTAGAACTTATGGTAGATTTCGACATCAACCTACAATATCATCCAGGGAAGGTGAATGTAGTACCTGATGGACTTAGTCGCCAACCATTAACATTGAATCTCACCGCACAGTGGAAGCTTCAACAAGATTTAGATCAGATGGAGATAGAAGTTGTCATGCCAGGTAACGCTTCAAGTTGATGAACTTACAAGTTCAATCTACCATTGTCAATCAGATCAAAGCAGCTCAAGAAAGTGATGTCAAGTTGCAAAAGATTAGAGAACAGGTAGAAAGTGGACTTAGAACAGACTTCATCATCCATGAAGACGGATCTTTGAGATACGGCAGTAGATTGTGTGTACCAAAATGTTTTGTACGGGAAGAGTTGATGAAAGAAGCTCACATCCCTCCTTATTCAATACACCCTGGAGGCACAAAAATGTACAAAGATATGCGTCAAAATTACTGGTGGCATAGAATGAAGCGTGAAGTAGCCAGAAGCATCACTAAATGCTTGGTGTGTCAACAAGTAAAGGACGAACATCACAGGACAGCTGGTTTACTTCAACCGTTACCTATCCCAGAATGGAAGTGCAACACATCACTATGGATTTCGTGACTGCATTTCCTCGCATCACAAAAGGTAACGATGCGGTATAGGTTATTGTGGATCGACTCACAAAGTTGGCCCACTTCATCCCATTTCGAGTTGGCCAATCTACCGAGACATTAGTAAAGAAGTATATGGAGGTAAGAATCTAAGTAAGATCTAAACTCTTCAATGTGTACTATCTCTGATACCCATGAACTCATGCAGGAAATCGTGAGATTACATGGAGTACCGGTTTGCATTGTCTCCGATCGTGACACCAGATTCCGATTGCAAGTTTGGCAGAGTCTCCAAGCTAGCTTGGGAACAAGTCTGAACTTCAGCACAACTTACGATCCATAAACAGATGGACAGTCTGAGCGAACAATTCAGATACTTGAAGATATGCTAAGAGTATGTATGCTAGACTTCAGAGGATCGTGGGAAGATCACTTACATCTTGTGGAGTTTTCATACAACAACAGCTACCAAGAAAGTATAGGAATGGCACCGTTTGCAGCTCTATATGGAAGGAAGTGTCTATCTCCATTAAGTTGGGACGACATCGGAGATAGAGAACTCCTTGGACCTGAGATGATAGTAGCAACAGTCGATGTAGTTCGCACTATCAGGGAAAGAATGCGCATAGCCTAAGATTGACAGAAACACTGGGCTGATGCAAAGCGCCGTCACTTAGAGTTCCAACCGGGAGATCATATATTTTTGAAGATATCTCCAAACCATGGAGTGATTCGATTTGAAAGACGGGGTAAGCTCAGTCCGAGGTATATTGGACCGTTCGACATACTCGAACGAGTCGGAGAAGTGGCTTATCGCTTGGTACTTCCACCTTCATTGGAAGGAGTGCACAATGTATTCCACATATCCCAACTCAGAAGGTATGTGAGTGACCCTAGCCATATTCTTGATCACTCCGAGCTCACTGTACAGCCAGATTTATCCTGTGCGCAACAACCTGTTGAAATCCTGGATAGAAAGGTGAAGTCACTTCGGAACAAGGAAGTAAACTTGATTCGAGTGATGTGGAGAAAAGACCCACCAGGAGAATCAACATAGGAACGTGAAGACGACATGCGTGCAAGATACCCTCATTTGTTTGTAAACTAGTCCTTAAAATAATTATAAATTTCGAGGACGAAATTTTTATAAGAAAGGTAGAATGTAACAACTCTGTTTTAGTGTACAGAAAATTTGATTAAAAGTTAATGTACAAATGGAGTATTTTACAATCCTGAGTATGCTATAAGTATTTGATTTGTTTTTGAACAGTAAGAAACAACTTGTAGCTCATTGGTAAAGGCTTGCACTGCTATGACGTAGCCTCTGTGATCGAATCCCCTCAGCCACATATATTTTTGTTGATTTTTCTTTTAAACTTTTAGAAGCCCAAAAGTTTACACATGCAAAACACGTAAAATGAAAAGTCACAAAGTAAACAAACATCTATACTGAGATATACCAAGCGACAGGGACACGTGGCGAAGATCCCAACCCCATCCCACCGATTTTGGCCGGCGAGATGTGCATAGGGGACCGGCACTGCCGTGCATATCCATAAGGAATGCCTTGGATTTTTAAACCTAGCACCCCTTCGCCTACCTCACTACCCCCATATTGTTTGTTTACTCTGAAAATATCCAGAGAGTGATAATTTCTCTCTTAAATCCATTTTTAATGCACATTTTAATTCCATTCTTCATTACCCTAAACCCTAATTTTCCCTATAAATACCACACTCCATTTCATCCCTCCTCATTCAGAATTCCATTACAAAAACTCTCTAAAAATTTATAAGTCCCAAGTTGTGCAAGTGGAGTAAGCAAAGGGCAAGGTTCCGGCGAAGTTTCGGAAAGAATCTGACGACAAAACGACGCGCCGAAGGTTCCAATAGCTTCCCCTCTCTCTCTTCTTGTTTTACAATCAGTAAGTCCCCTCTCCCCTCCTCGTTTGCTATTCTAAAACTTCTCCTTTTCAAAACTCATCGGAAGCGGAGTTATTCCGGCTTCCGGTTCTCTTTTATTTAAAAATCTAAATTTTCTTAATAATAAACCTACAAATTTTTAATAGATTGTTTAGTAATCATTAATAAATACAATAGAACAAGTTTCATATCAAAAGAATCTATTATGCAATTTTTATCGTATTTTTACGGTTAAATACCATATACTTACTTTCGACACAGTTCAACATATTCCCTTGCATTAGCTTTAGAAAACTTATGAGGTAATGGCCTACCTCATCACAACATAAATTTTTGACATATCACGATAACTCTTAGGATATTAGTTTATGGAAAATATGAGTTTACATTTAAATACCTTAAACATTCAAAAACCGTTTTCTTTAAAAAGTGTGTTATTTAATTCCGTGCAATTACGCCACTACAACCCATTTTAGGGAACCCCGATCAGGATGGTGCAGGTTATCGTACATTCTCGGACCTAGTAGAGCGAGATGCAGACCTCCGCAAAGAGCATTCGATCTAGATGGAATTTTTAATGCAATTTTTAAGAAAAATGTGATTTCTATTTAATAAATAAATTCTATTTTTTTATAAATATTAGATATATATAAATATTATCAAAGTACCTATTTTAAATATATTATATAAATATTCCATGTTTTTCTAAATTAAAGGAATCACAATTTCATGAAACTACTATTACAATTCAATACAATTCCAATATTTCATTAAAATACCATGTACAATGAAATCTAGGTTCTATTCACTAGAAAATTTCATCTTTATAAAAACTACATCTATGAAAACCCTAAAGACGATAATAAATACTTGAGGTGTATTTTGAAAATATTTCAAAACTATTTTTACCTAAAACCCCCTCAAGTTATATTAATTTACAATAAGGACCCTAGTAAATATAGGTTTAAGCGAGACCGGTTCTCTTGAGCCTCTGGGAGCCGGAGAATATGGATGCTTACCTATGTAAGGTAAATAACCTAACAACGGGGTTATCAACACAGTAATTGTCTTGGAAAAAGACACAAATCCTGTCGTTTATATGTAGCAGTTACTGATAACATCGAAACTAATTCAGGACATCAATTTCTTTTCAAAGTGTCTGACTCAAACAGAGTCTCCATCTAATATGAAATCAATCTGACTTGAATCTAATTCAAGTATAACTACAATACAACATGAATCCGTTTATACCAGAATTCCATCTATATCAACAGGACTCGACTGAACCGAACCATGAATAGACTCTGATTACATAACTATCCATTTATATCCATTCTGTTTACATGATATCATGGTTTCGGCAAGTCATCCATCTATATAACAAAACAATACAATCAATACAAAAGACATTACGGGGTTTTAAAGGGGTAGACTGGTACGGAATGTGTTAGAAGTGGCACGAGACGGTCACTTTAATACACATAATCTGAATATCCATTGTTGTTGTACTGTGGCTTAACGGTTCCTTGTGCTCCGTATACCTTAGTCTCGGGAATAGTGGGACTCCTTTCGTATACACTGGCATATTATGTACCAAGTTACAAACAACCGCGATAATAGAACAAACGATAACATTATACAATTATATTCTCTTTACTGTCTATTCTACTTCTTTCTTTTCTTTAGGACTTACCGAGCGATTGTTCGCTAACGACATTCCTTTTCTTCTTTCTTTGGAATGTTGTTAGGTGGATCCGACTCACTAGAGACCGAGCCCAGTACTGAGGACTTGGAGCAGTTTGCCATCGACCTAGAGCTGTAGGCACTTGTATATACTTTTCATTTCAGTTATGCCATTGTTTAGGCATTACTTTCTATTCCTGTATTTACATTTCCAGTTGTACTTGTAAAGAATTGTTAAATAAATAAAAGCTGCTGTTCATTTATATCCATGTCTCTTGTATACATTTTACTTTATATTGCTAAGATACGCTTAGCGTGTTTACTTATGAGTAAATACGTAGTGGGCCCGTCGTGTCTCCTTACCGTACACCAGGAAGCGGGGCGTGACACATATACAACCTAAAGACTATCCCAGCGTTCCTTCTCGTTCCAGCAGGATGCAGACGCAACATCATCATCAAAAAAGAAAGATCCAAGGGTCAAAGAAAAAAAATGGAGTAATGGCAAAATCCTAACTCCAAGTCTTGACGGTACATACACAACCTAGAGACTATCCCGTCGTTCTCCCTCATTTCAGCAGGGCGCGGATGCAACTATCAAATGAAATTGGAACAATGGCAAATTCCTAGCTCCGGACGTCAATTGCAATACATACAGTATAGAGGTCTTACAGATGTCTACCTTATTTCAGCAAAGAATCGGCGCGATATCGTCATAGCAAAAAACGAATTGACGACATATTCCCAGCTTCGGGTCATAACGACAACTCATATAAAGCCTAAAAGACCATTGGAGATCATCCTCAGAAGAGAGCGGTCATGACTCATCGGGGATCTAAATTGAGCCTAACCTCAAGTAAAAAGCGTCACGGCAAATTCCTAACGCTTGCTCTTCCGACGATAATATGACCTACGGAGATTACTTGAAGACGTCTTGTTTAGCCCCCGAAGGGATCAGAGACACGACAGTCGCGGGGCAACTCGAACAGTAGCTTAAAGACTGCATATCGAGAAATACATCAGCCTGTTGGGTTTCCCTTGCACCTATTCTAGGGTATGGAAGCATCACTCATGCCATTTTAAAATTTAGAGAGGTGCAAAACAAACAATCCATGAATCTTACCTAGAATTTCTAGGGTAACAACAACTTGTATCACATACAAAGAAAATTCTATCACTAAGTGTTGAGATTACAACCTTTGTAGTCCTCCCTTGTTGACTCCTTGGACCTTTGAGAGTTTGGAACGGATCGCTAGCAACCTTCCAAGTCCACGATGATCCACCCGAAGTCCCTTTGCCCAAAGCTCCTTGCTTTACTTGATCCATGATGAAGTGTAGCAAAACACCCTACACAAATGGGCTAGATGTGTGTAGAATGATGAGGTGGTTTGTATTCTCTAATCAAAACCCTTTCTTTTTTACTAACTCACTCAAATGAAATATCAAGAGAGAGAGAAAGAAGAAGATGATGGCAAAACTCAAGCTCTTTTTCTTTTGTGATGAATAATGAACTTAATTAAGATGAGAATGAAATAATCATATTATATCCTTCTCTCCTCAAACCATGGTTAGTTAATATCTTAGATATTTTAGATTGAGTTGAAGTCCAAAAGAGAATTAACCCAAGGTTAAAGGTTAGGTCAAGAATGGTCACAAAGTCAAATGAAGATAATCTTTAACCATAAGTGAATTATCTTTAGTTTTAACTCAAAAATGAATATATATTAACAACCATGTGAGTCTTGCATTGCCACCTTATAGTGTATTATCAACTATGATAACTATCCATGTATGTATGTATGTGTCCATGCACATCAACATGTGCATACATGCATGCATACAACTTCTTTAAAGAAAATAGGTTTAAATAAAGAATTAAACTAAAAGTCAAATGTTAAATCAACACTTGATTTAATAATCCGGTCATATCACATATGATCCGACCAATAGAAAAACGCCCGATTAACATACGGTATCATATACTCGCATTCAATCGGGTCCCCGCGCATATCTCATATGCACACCACATCGTTTCGCCTGAGCTAGGAAATACCTATGTGGGACTCTAAGACTCTTCAATATGCCGGCAGTGGGTGATGATCATATCAAACACCGACAAGCCGCAAGCGGTCAGCTAAACGTAACGGCCACCCCGGTATTGAGCGATCGGAAGAAAACCAGCGAAGCTGTTAAAACTCCCGTGAATCCAATCAGTAACACTACCGTACAGTCCGGTCTCTTTGTCTGATATGTCGCATATCCAGTTTAGGGGTGGTAAACGTCAGACCCCAGTAACCGATAAGTCGTGTCGATATGAGGCTCATAACAGGTCGAGAAACTACTGATAACTCTTACCAGTAGCACTCCATATCAGCCCTGGCCAGGGACTTCCAGTTATAGCCAATTGAACATAGCGCAACATCAACTCCCTATACCGGGAGAGACGAAACCCCTTCTATCACTCATTGCCTCCATGTGATTCGGGACTGTACCCAAAAGACACCGTTTTGTACGCCCTCTTGGACGCAGTAAAGTGGAAATCAAAGCACGGTGGGAATCACACAAGACTCTATGACGATCTCGGGTCTACAGACTAACTTGTACCAGTGTCACCGGAGAACTGCTATCTGACGATAGGTATAATACCATCTAGGAGTTCTCAGCGAGTCCGTTCAGTGTACCCAGTCTCTACTGAGCATCCGTACACCATCTTTGATGTCAAACATCGATGGATATGGGATCATCCATCGTCTATCATATGGGTCAAGATGCGTATACGCTAATCTACGCTGGTGTATCGATGCCCTGTCTCGATACACCCTCGACTAGGAACAGTTATAGAATGTACTCTTTGACTACCATGGCCCCACTAGTATGATCTCATCATAGTCCTCTCGGCCTTCTACACCATGTCGAAGCGGTGATCTTCGCGAGGAGTCGCTCCCCATCGGTCAGCGCCGTGCCCATCAGTGAAGGCAGATATGATGGCCCGTTGAGCCCGTATCTGGCTTAGCAACTGAACAGAGCAATCCCTCAGAGGCTGGGTAATCAAATCTGCCTCATAAAAGCACTCGATCTTGTCTTCCACTGCTTCGAGCATCGCCGGAGTCATCTTCGGTGGATGAGGGGGAATGTGAGCAAGTACGAACAGGAATATCATCCGAAGCCAAATGGAGCCGATGGGAAGAGGAGACCCTCTATGAGTCAGGAACTCGTACATCACCGTGTCACATTGGTCATCCGTAAGAAAGGGATTCATCAAGCGTGCAGCAAAACGGGGAACAATTCTCTCGATAGGCACCTCCCATGGTTTTCGACGAGCATGTGGACGATTGCAAGTTATAACTCTTGGTCTGTTAAAAATGGTTCTCTCCTTGTGAAGAAGAAGGAAAACATTGCTTCAGATTATAAAGAGAAGTATTTAAGTCTATGTACAGAAAATGTTGTGCGTGGTGGAACTATTTCCAAGTCCTGACAAAAAGGGCACAGGAAAAGAAAGAGTTGACTCATGAAAAGAGGAGCAAGAAGACGAAACGATTCCTTCATATCTCGTAGCAGCGCCTTATGTGAATGACGCGAGAGCGTCGACGCTAGTTTTCTTTAGGGTTAAGTCCTATAGCAGCGCCTTTCGTGCATAACACGTGAGCATCGCGTTAGTTTTTTTAGGGTTAAGTCCTATAGCAGTACATGTGAGCGTCGGTGCTAGTTCTTTTATATAAAAACACCTTACGTGAAGCACATGTGAGCGTTGGCGTAAAAAAGGGGGAGGGGGACTTTGTCATTCATACTTCAAAAGAAATTTATACATCAATAATGAGGATGAGGATGCAAAAAAACAAACAAACATCAAAATGTCTACAATGGCAAGACACTGAACTCTGGATATGGATTCTCAAACTCAAAAGCAAGTTTGAGCAACGCACGTTCAGCCTCATTAACTATCTTTTTGTGCATCTTCTCTCGGATGCAAGTATCAGGGTCACCACTGATGTCCTCCTGTAAGTCTACGGTAGCGCCCCAGCCGTCAAACTGAGGCCAAACGCGGAACAAAAACTTTTACAACCGGCGCTATCGCATACTATAACCTGGATCTTGCCATTACCGCTAAACTAGCAAACTATAAAGAGGAGAAAGGCTATACCAATCGATCCGTGTCCTTCGGTCTTTAGCCATCATCCCACGCTCCTCGCTACGACTCCGATCTTCTCATCGAGGTGGCACCACGTCAACGGATCTTTAAACGGGCTCCCGCCTCTATACCGAGGCAACTTGGACATGAAGTATACTAACCGACATGTCCAAGGTGAAGTAGAGAATGAGTAGAATACTTTGTCTCAAACACCCTAGAGTTCTCATCACATGAGAGCGTTAGGGTGGAGGTTGAAGAAGATGCTAAGGTTTGGAGAATGTGAACTCAAGAAAACTCTAATGAGCAAAAATAGCCGAGCACCAAAAAGAGCCTTGGCTGTCCAAACATTTTGGTGAGAAGATATAATGAGGTTTTGTGTCTTTAAACATAGAAAATATCTCACAAAAATATCCCACACAAACCCTCAAAAATATCTTACCAAAAACAAAACACCATTAATTCTATCATGACTCACTTAGTGACTCATTAGCATGAGTCACTAGTGAACATGCTAGAAGAAATGTGTCATCCAAATGAGTCACACTTTCCAAATCCAATAAGCATTTAAACCAAAATGATTAACCCAAAAAGAAATGCATCTTCTAAAGTAATCTCGTAACGGATTACGAGAATACCCCTCGCCTGTATATACACACCTGTATCCGTATTCCGACCGAATACGAATACAAAGAGACTAAAATATTCTGACTCAATATAATACTTGGATCCGGCTTAAAACAAAGCCCACCAGTATTATCTGTCCGAAATATGACACGTGCACAAATGCACGTGCATGTTCGAACCCTGCCATAAAACCATACGGCCTCTACAACGTTTCGCCCGAACTTGGGAAACTATCTGTGGGGGACTCCAAAGACTCGTCAGTACCATGGCAGTGGGTTTAACCACAAGCACGTCAATGGCACCAGCTGTGCGTAACGGCTGGCTATGTACTGACCGAAAGGGAAACCGATGAGCGAACTCATCCTGGAACCCTACTGAGCCTATCAGTGCCAATATCCGTACAGTCCGGTCCGTTCGTCTATGAGCATCGCATATCTTGCCTAAGGGCTGGTAACGTCAGACCTTCAATAACGGTATAAGTCGTGTCGGAGGGTAGCCCTGAACACCCTGAGAAACTACTGGAATACCTACCAGTAATTCTCACCTTCCTTGGCCAAGGACTTGGTGTAATGGCTCTTCTAGACACAGCGCGATCTCACCCCTAATACCGGGAAAGACGAATCCCCTGCCGATCCGCTCACTGCCTCTATGTGGCTCGGGACTGTACCCAACTAAAACCTGTTTGCACGACTCCTTTGAGCCGTGGTAGGGTAGTAATCTAAGCACAGTGGGAACTCACACGAGACAAATGACGATCTCAGGTCGATGAACTAAGCTGTACACATGTCACCAGGGAACTACTATTTGACGCTAGGTATAATACCAATTAGCAGGTTCCCGGCGAGTCCTGTCCGGTGCACTCATAACCCAATGAGCACCTGTATACATCTTAGGTGAACCAATTGACACTAATGGCTTGTAAGACCGGCCACCGCCCCTCATCGGGGTCTCGACTGTATACACTAGTCTACTCCGGAGTATCGATGCCCTATCTCGAAACTCCCACGACTAGGGACCACATTTAAGGATGTGCTTATGGACTACCCAACTCTCACGTATATGATCGCCATCATACTGCTGGTAGTCAAGCAAGAATCCTAAGGGCTCTATCAACGAGTAATAGTGAACATGTCACCTAAATCTGTACACGATGATAAAGGCAAACCAGATAGCATATTATCATCTCGAGTAAGACTGTCCTATCCGGTATAGGTCCTTCTCAATCATTGCAATCACGTGCCTGCGATCCAATAATTGACTTTGAGGGCATTATATCCAACAATCTCCCACTTGCACTTAAGGCTAATTATTGTGATGTCGCATACTCACAGCCCGTGTGATACCGAACACCCAACTTCTCTACTAATCAGTTTCACAAAGCTCGTTTGTAAAACTCTTGTGTTCGAGAAATAGCCTCAATGAATAGATCCGCCCTTATGTTTCTTTCTATGTCTCTCTTAATCTCAAGTTCGCGGAGAAAGCCATCTCCCGAATTGAGTAATACCTGTCTTAGAATATGTCTGGATATCTGATGTGACCTAGTTCATAAATGAACTCCAAATCCAAACTTCTTAGACTGTATCATCAACTGAACTAATCAGTATCCTGCACCATACCTCCCATAGTATCCTCTTGGACCACCTGTCCATAATACTGCCACTCATCAGGGGGAAAACTATAACTCTGACAATCGCTCTGTCATTTATGTCACCTTGGAAGCCTGGAATGATAACCGTCTTCTGAAGGAGGCTGCCGTTATCAAATCCGTAGAACATCCACTCATGTTCTAAAACTGCTTCCGTATGTTTCTCCAGGATTGGATTAATATAAACTTATTGCATCTAGTGCAAAAACAACATCTGGTGTGGTACTTGACATCTCATGATTGACTCAATTGCCTAAGCAAGTGATATGCCAATCATGCACATCCCTCTCCCCTTTAGTCTGTAAGACACCTTTATAGAGGGTGACTCTATTACCTGCAGGTACACCACCATGCCAGGAGTCAACTATTCTAAATACCTTTAGAATACTGTCTAAGTACCCAGATTGGGAAACTACCCAAATTTAGATCTAAAACCAAAGATCTAGTAATCAGAATGTCTGATATTATATCCATATCCTTTGTGGAGAAATAACTGTGTGACAACCAAAGCATAACCGATCGTAGTATAGGAATTTTACTTCCTACTCTGTGTATGTCATCCAAATATCAGGACATCACACCCTACTACCTTCTTAGCAGATCCATCCCCTATTCTGATGAAGTCAAAGCCATGACTGTCATATCAAAAATAGATGATCTATCTCCGCTATATCTGCTCTAGTCTATAAATAGACATAAGCTACTTGTCCACTGTACTTCCGCTGCTCCCACTGACCACAACAACCCTTTAGCAGAATAATATATATACGTGCACTTCTAAAGCTAGTTTAGAACGACACTATACTCATCCTCCTGCCGGGTCTCATAGCCCGGAACAACAGTAGCGTTTAGTCTGGGTAAACAAGAACCTCCCTGTCACCGCCCTTGAGGCTACCAGAGTACCTCTCGGGTGTCTGAGGTTACCCACTATATCTGCGCAGTGGCTAATGGAATGTCAAACTTGATTGAATCTTCAGGTCCTATTAAATTTCCCGTAATTGTTTGTGGTTCTGGAATCTCATCCGGTTCTATCATACTCCTACTACTGTTTTCTGAAAAAATCCATTTTACTAAAACTGTGGCGAGTCAAGAACAATATTACTATTGATATTCCAGATGGTAGAAAGTCAACCCCCGTCATAGCCCGGGTCAACCCACAAACTGCCATTACAGAAACGTGCCTTGAGTTGTCCAGAGTCTGGTTTTAAGCATAAGCCGGACAACTCCCCATACCTTAACATCGTTAAGATACGAACCACTATATATCCAATATAGAAACTTTGGCACTGATTTAATTGGAACCAGATTCAAATCATGTAGCTGTCTTCAGTGCGTGTCAACTTAATGGAGAGAGGCTATTCAGCATTACTCAACTTAGGAGTTCATCCAATTATGAGTTACCTGAAAGAGAAACAAGTTTCTCAAAACCATTACTATTAACTGAATACCAATCACGAGTATCTACATCTTCGATCTCTTTGAAGAATCCCAATACTTGCGACACCTGGTTCTCTACTTTATTCTTGTACCTATAACTTCTCAAAACTTAGATCTTGTATTTCTACGAAACACATGTCTAAAAACTAGAGAAGTCATAAGTAAACAGAATATAGTACGAGGACCAACCCCTTTGTCCTAATATACACTGGACAACAGACAATACTCTGTATAAGTCCGCTGAGTTGAATAACTCAAAACCTGTGCATCGTAGGTTGAAAACTGTACTTATGGTTAAGAACTACTCCGTTGTTCAATACTCCTTACCCAATCGTCAACTGATATAGGTAAATGTCACAGACATTATTTCAAAAGTTATATCTCAGTTTATAAAAATAAACGTACAGATATATCAATTTGAAATTGGTGCATAACAACGGATATTCAAAACCAAATACTTGCCGTCCGGCAAAAACCCAGGCGATTTCCTCAAATATCACTAATTACAACGAATTCTGATATAATGAGGATGATCATCTAATTCCCAATAACTTACTCCCACTCATCATCTATAAAACCATACAGATGTGAGAATCATACCTGGTAAATACATACCCTGGAGCAAGTATCTAATCGGGAAAACAGTTTTCCTTTAACAACGCATAGTGAAACTGAAACATGAAAATGTTTCGAAGGGGTATCCGGGTATTCCTAGTAATGCCTCTTCCATAATCCAATTCATGATTGTAACCGTATATTTCTTTCCCATCTCTCCAAATCCCTTTATTTGTCTTTAGTCATTACCTTCTATACACCATCGTTAGGCTAAATGGTTTTCTTCCTTCCCTACCGTTTGGCACCAGCCTATGGTTTGGAAGAAGACTATCTAATAAGCGTAATAGGTGTATACTCCTAATCCTAGAAGTAC
Organism: Agapanthus africanus; assembly: GCA_030015575.1. Lineage (NCBI taxonomy): Eukaryota > Viridiplantae > Streptophyta > Magnoliopsida > Asparagales > Amaryllidaceae > Agapanthus > Agapanthus africanus. The sequence goes on along the minus strand of CM057341.1, from coordinate 746,168,515 downwards.
TCGCAACCTGAGAGAAGGTGATGATAAAAGACAACTGAATAAAACCTTATTCTATTTCTCATGAACTGGAGAATAACAAAGGTGAAGTAGGAGTGGCGATAAACTATGCGGTTTGGTCGTGAATGATAGCAGTCGCAACTTACTTTGCCCTCTTTCTAATCCCTTTATTTTGTCTTTAGTTATTACCTTCTGTACACCATCGTTAGGCTAAATAGTTTTCTTCCTTTCCTACCTTTCGGCACCTGCCTATGGTTTGGAAGAAGATTATCCAATAAGCGTAACAGGTGTACCATCTCCTAAACCAAGGAGTCCTCTCAACCTGAGAGAAGGTGATTATAAAAGACAACTGAATAAACCAATTCTATTTCTCCTGAACCTGAATCCATCCCCGAAGAAGTCCCTTCGAGTTCGTATATAACCATACGATGGATTTATCCAATGGAAGTGGATGTTCGTAATAATACGAGGTGTTCTGGAGAAATGCAAAGGGTAAAAGAAGGAGCGGTAATGACTTATGCAACTCAGACAATCCAAAAGCCAGTATTTTAAGAAGGTTCGGTCAACTTCGGTCACTAAGTCATAGTCTAGGGTCAGTCAATGGTCGCTGCCAAAGAGAGAGAGAAAAGAAACACTCTGCGTGCACTCTAACCACCTAGATCAGAATGCTTATCACTTTATCTAATCAGGAAACCTCCCACTGTACCGTCAAATTCTCCTCCAAACCTGAAAGAAGAATTAGTCGGGATCACCCGAAGAGTAAACTAACTCATCAGTGGGAATCAGGATCCAACTCTCATCGCATGATAACGTGAAGGAATCCACTCACGTTATCACACTCCAGAAGGTATGCGCATGTCTGGCAAGTTTCAGTTTCTTTAGAAACTCCCGATATGGATTTTTGCCCCATGCTCTTATGACCTTGACGTTGGCCAAAATGCCATAAGTCACATGTCAAGTTCTTCCCATCATTATCTTGTTAATTTGAACCCACCCATACATACCCCTGACGTTGACCAAATGGCAGAACGACTGTCCCGAACCAACTCATCTATCTATGCAACAGATGAATACCTAGCAGCTACCAAACACCATGCCTTGGCATTGGTCAAATTACATAGCTTGAATACTACTGAATACCCAACTAAAATGACGGAGGCCTACGGCTGGTTTTTGGCGAAAAAACTTTAACGTAACGAACTTGATATCGCTGAAGGAACCTGATAGCCTTTTACAAAAATACAGTGGCGAAAACCTTTGCTAAAGAGGTCACTCACGGTGAAGGGATCTCGGCTCTTTTCTCGTGGAATGAGGTGCATGATATTCCATCTGAATACCGTGATGCAAAGCAACATGTAATCGACTATAGTGAAGTTATTACCCTGACGCAAACTTCTGCCCAAGGGGTCACTCCCGGTGAAGGGATCTCGGCCCTTGCCTCGTCGAATGAGGTGCAGGGTATTCAAACTGAATACCACTGTTCAAAACAAAAGAAAACGTCCTTGTAATAACACTTTTTGAAAACTGTTCCAACAACGTCAAACAGGTTTGTTTTCCTCTGCATTGATCAAAATCAACGCAGTCCCATCAATTAATCACACCAGAAAAGAACGAAAATAAAATGTACATATATGCCATCCGCATTCGTCACTGGGTCCCGTCATCACCCGTTAGGTTACTTAACTAACGATAGAGCGGGGACTGGACTAGCGCGGGTGTAACACATATACAACATCTACTAGTATATATACCAATATACAATAATCGCTCCAGGCGTGATAAATGCAGCATTACAGAAAAGTAATAAGCATCACAGAACAATACAGATAATCTGGGATCCCCGGGTTTTACAGAGCCGCTACTGAAACCCGACGTTCCCCTGGTCGTGTGGATAGCCTGTGCAATGAAATCCTAGACCCCTATGAGTGCGGCAAGTTACCCGCCAAAACCTGAAGCGAGGCAGCCCCTTACAGCAAAGTGAATGGACCACCGAGCACTTCACGGAATCCGATAACTTGGGCACTCCATCTTGGGTCAACCTGTACTCCCTACGAGTGCAGCGAATAGTCTGCCAATTCTAAAGTGAGTCCCCCTCCCTCTCAAAATCATGAGATGCGGACCCGTTGCCCTCCAGAACCCGGCTATCCGTGCACTCCGTCGCGGGGTAAACCTAGTACAGAAATGAAAATATGTACAACGGGTACATCGACCTCAACCCGGTCGTGCCCCAAAAGAATAATATACAAACAGGCAGCGACGACAGTCCACATGTTGGACGCTCGCCCCACAATATCAAATGTACAAATAAAACTGAACTGTACTAACATTACACACAGCTATCCACCACGACAAATCCGCAACATCACAGCACAACACAGAACATCAACGCGAATGTCACGTTCGCAAACCCGTCTAAAAGGACTATATCAATTAAACACGATTTACCGCTCGAATGACATTCACGGTCGGAGATATAATGTAAGTACTGTAAACTAACACATTTAAAATTCCGATTGACAAAACTTCCCGACGTGGGCCCCAAGTACAAATCCAGTACTCAAACAAAATCTGGGCCCAAACAAAATATTCCAGAAACCACAATTCCACATGAAAGACACCCAGAAGAAAAATGGTGCACTGAAGCCCCAAAACGGCGGCGGAATCGCGGCTAATACAAAGCTTGTACGGCGGTTCCGCGGCGGTCTTGAAGGTTCAGTCGACCAAATTTCTATAGTAGTCTTAGAAAAGCCTGCACGATTTTCTGACATACTCAAAATAATTTTTAGACCAGTTAAAAAATTCGACAGAAACTTTAACATTGAAAATGCGATTTTGGAAATTTCGTTCGATCGATATTTTAAACATGTTAGAACAAGCTAGTAAAGGTTAATGGCGTGTCTCTAATACCATGTAAGTCTACGGTAGCGCCCTGGCCTTCAAACTGAGGCCAAACGCGGAACAAAAACTTTTACAACCGGCACTATCGCATACTATAACCCGGATCTTACCATTACCGCTAAACTAGCAAACTATAAAGAGGTAGAAAGGCTATACAGATCGATCCGTGTCCTTCGGTCTTTAGCCATCATCCCACGCTCCTCGCTACGACTCCGATCTTCTTGTCGAGGTGGCACCACGTCAACGGATCTTTAAACGGGCTCACGCCTCTATACCGAGGCAACTTGGACATGAAGTAAACTAACCGATATGTCCAAGATGAAGTAGAGAATGAGTAGAATACTTTGTCTCAAACACCCTAGGGTTCTCATCACATGATAGGGTTAGGGTGGAGGTTGAAGAAGATGCTAAGGTTTGGAGAATGTGAACTCAAGAAAACTTTAGTGAGCAAAAATAACCAAGCACCAAAAAGAGCCTTGGCTGTCCAAACATTTTGGTGAGAAGATATAATGAGGTTTTGTGTCTTTAAACATAGAAAATATCTCACAAAAATATCCCACACAAACCCTCAAAAATATCGTACCAAAAACAAAACACCATTAATTCTATCATGACTCACTTAGTGACTCATTAGCATGAGTCACTAGTGAACATGCTAGAAGAAATGTGTCATCCAAATGAGTCACACTTTCCAAATCCAATAATCATTTAAACCAAAATGATTAACCCAAAAAGAAATGCATCTTCTAAAGTAATCTCGTAACGGATTACGAGAATACCCCTCGCCTGTATATACATACCTGTATCCGTATTCCGACCGAATACGAATACAAAGAGACTAAAATATTGACTCAATATAATACTTGGATCCGGCTTAAAACAAAGCCCACCAGTATTATCTGTCCGAAATATGACACGTGCATAAATGCACGTGCATGTTCGAACCCTGCCATAAAACCATACGGCCTCTACAACGTTTCGCCCGAACTTGGGAAACTATCTATGGGGGACTGTAAAGACTCGTCAGTACCGTGGCAGTGGGTTTAACCACAAGCACGTCAGCGGCACCAGCTGTGCGTAACGGCTGCCTATGTACTGACCGAAAGGGAAACCGATGAGCGAACTCATCCTGGAACCCTACTGAGCCTATCAGTGCCAATATCCGTACAGTCCGGTCCGTTCGTCTATGAGTATCGCATATCTTGCCTAGGGTCTGGTAACGTCAGACCTCCACTAGCGGTATAAGTCGTGTCGGAGGGTAGCCCTGAACACCTTAAGAAACTACTGGAATACCTACCAGTAATTCTCACCTGCCTTAGCCAAGGACTTGGTGTAATAGCTCTTCTAGAGACAGCGCGATCTCATCCCCAATATCGGGAAAGACGAATCCCCTGCTGATCCGCTCACTGCCTCTATGTGGCTCGGGACTGTACCCAACTAAAACCTGTTTGCACGAATTCTTTGAGCCGTGGTAGGGTAGTAATCTAAGCACAGTGGGAACTCACACGAGACAAATGACGACCTCAGGTCGATGAACTAAGCTGTACACATGTCACCAGGGAACTGCTATCTGACGCTAGGTATAATACCAATTAGCAGGTTCCCGGCGAGTCCTGTCCGGTGCACTCATAACCCAATGAGCACCTGTATACATCTTAGGTGAACCAACTGACACCAATGTCTTGTAAGACCGGCCACCGCCCCTCGTCGGGGTCTCGACTGTATACACTAGTCTACTCTGGAGTATCGATGCCCTGTCTTGAAACTCCCACGACTAGGGACCACATTTAAGGATGTACTTATGTACTACCTAACTCTCACGTATATGATCGCCATCATACTGCTGGTAGTCAAGCAAGAATCCTAAGGGCTCTATCAACGTGTAATAGTGAACATGTCACCTAAATCTGTACACGATGATAAAGGCAAATCAGATAGCATACTATCATCTCGAGTAAAACTGTCCTATCTGGTATAGGTCCTCTTCAATCATTGCAATCACGTGCCTACGATCTAATAATTGATTTTGAGGGCACTATATCCAACACCTCCACCCTCTGATATGCTGATAATATTATTTTCTGCTGAAAGACGCGGTGTAAGATGGCGACGAGATTATTTCTCTGTTTTTTTTAGATCAACCCCATCAAGTACACTGAATGTACCTTATTCTCAGCATCATCGAGTGCTTGAAGCGACATAACCTCAAGGCGCCCAGGTATAGCTTCTCAAATCGACCCAACAACGATCTTCAACAGGGCAGAATAGCGGGGAAGCAATCGACCGTTGTAATTATCGAAGCGACGCATCACAGCGTCGCATTGGGCGTCAGAAAACTCCTGGCCTTGGCAGTGGCCTTGGATGCGAATCTCCTCATAAGAGATAATCTCTTCAAGATCATACAGACGACCAACCATGGTACCTGAAAAGAAAAAACAATGGAGGGTTAGCGATTAAAATACTAAAATCACTACAGTCTAAAAGAAAATCAGTAGGCCCTACAAAATCAAGATGATGTCTCATTAATGATAAGATATGCGCCCATTGTGAGAATCTAAAAGGATTCTCATTACATGAATAGTCCTATTAAACAGTGGAGTTAAAAACTCCTAATACCTTCGAAAAGCGAGTTCTGTTAAGAATAACAGCAGATTCAAATCTGTAAAGAGGGTATTAAAACCCTAAAAAGGAAAATACTCAAAAACAGGAAGGGGAATAAAATTCCCAAAAGTTCCAAAAAAATTCAGAGCTAAGCTCTACAAGACAAGAGGGAATTGAATTCCTCCAATAATAGGTTTAAATCCCAGAAATCTCCATGATGGGAAATAGACGGGAAACACAATGGAATTAAGTTCTAAAGGCTCTCAAAGATCAGAATCAATGATAGAGTAAAACCCTAAGAAAAGAACTAACGATTCTCAGGAATGCCTATTGATTTAAGACCTACGGTCTACTCAAAAAAAGGGGGAAAAGTTCTTTTTAAGATCTCTAAGAGATCATTTCAAGAAAAGTGCCAAGCTCTGTTAATGGATTAAAAATCCAAAACAAAAAAGGGAGGTTCTTTTAAGAGTTAAACTCTGTTCATAATCCTTTGTCACGACCCAAAATTGGGCACATGACCGGCACTTAAACTACGTAACGTCAACAGGCGTAACGCAATTAAATAAGCCGAAAAACCCAGCAATATAAACCATTACAAGAAAGAAAGATAGATCACTTTTAAAAATCTCGATGCAAAACTTTAAACTTAAGTTTGTTTTTTATAAAAATTTCGGCAGCACCTCCTTTGTAAAAGCTAGCCCCGAAACGGGTACAAACATAAGATAAAAGTAAAATATCCCCAAATGGAAGCAAATCTCACCCAACGGCGGAAACAATCACCACAACAGATATACGATGCCGTAGCGAAGAAATGAGATAATCCACATATATAAAGGCCGGCTCATACAAGCACGACAACCAGAGTCATAAGAATAAGAACATCGATCCTCACAACTCGTCTCTAAGTCAATACATGAAGGTGGTAGATGGAGAGTACTAGATACAAGAAATATACAATGTACATCATCGGATGACCGCAACCCACCTATAGCAAACGGCTTCACAGCCAACCGTAGCAGTATCCGTAAAAATAGAGATAATAAGGCGCCTTGCCGCGACCACTCTGATGATCAGACCTGAAAAACCCTGCAGCACAACGAGGGTGGGTTGCCAACTCGTGAATAGTAAATAATATCATACTGTAATCGCAAGTATGTACTAACAGCGATAATCTATCACATGTAATCTGATAGCATAAGTATGACAATAGGTATATGCAACAGTCATGGAAGGTACTCTATCAGCTACTACTAATACATGAAGCAAATGTATATCAAATAAATGCGGACTATGGGATAAAACATGTCATCCTCACGGAATCTTCATCGTGGCGGACCAGTGTCCATCAAGACAATCTAAATCCCCAAATTCCCTCAAATCGGCCCCCTCATCGGCCCCTCATATCGGGCACATCGGCCCCTCACATCGCAATGAATAAGAATACATGCACAGATCATTATGATGATATATATTATATAGGTGTACATATATATAACAGCGTCCCATACCGCTGATATATATATACATGTATATATAGCAGCGTCCCATACCACTGATATATATACCCAGGAGTAAAACATCCAGAAAACATCATATGAAAACCATATATCAATGCGAAATCCATGAAATATAATATATGCAACATGAAACAGTAATATGAGCATATAGAGGAAAAATCGCTATTTAACTGCAACAAGTTATTTAAATATATCATGTGGGTCCTAATTTCTCCGAAACCAAACGCAATATCATATAAAGGTGAACATGTAGCTATAGCCAGGTATGCGTAACCATGTCGGTATAGCGAGATATGTGTATCTACCTATCAGTAATGGTGTAATACCCTCCAGATATATGTGTAGCTATATCAAGGTATACGGGTGTACATGTAAGTACGTATGCAAGATGTTCATATAGCTATGTCTCAAAAGTGTATATACCTATCTCTAATGGTACAATACCATATAGGTATATGGGTAGCTAACATGTAGGTATGGCATGGCATATGTGTAAGCATGTAGGTATACAGGTATGCTATATGTCATATGCACAATAAAAAAATAAGGATCGTGTCTCAAACCCCTAGCCAATACAATCTCACGTATGTATAAGTGTTGTGCATGGCATGATAATTATTGACGGTGTGAGTGGCATACAATCAGTGCTCGTGCAATATGAACCGTCAATAATAGTGCAGTGTCCAAGCACATCAAATAATAATATGCAATGAAGTTTTATGCACAATATCTATATGTGCAATATAAAAATGCGGCTAATATCATATCATATCTAGCCTTGACGCATAACGCCATGTGGGCGAATTCCCCGTAGATGTTAAATCTACTCACCGACAATCGCGGGCTAGGTAAATCCAACCACCTGCTTCCTTTTCTTGGCAGCGTCCGAAGTCCCCGCCTGCGATCCTATTAACACAAAACGTAGCCAGTGCAAAAATCTCAGAGATCGATCAATATCACGTACACACTACGTTTGACCAACGCACCAACTCCAATCCAATTCATAAGTGTTCGTCTAACGGTTAACGTGTGTGGCGACACACCAAAACTAACCCAAGTGTAGCAGCTACACAAGATCACGAACCGTGTCGGATAGCGTAACACACGCATTCAAAACACTAGATTATGCACAAGTGATCCCAGATTTTGCATACTGTCAATACTCAAAAATCAAACAGTACCAAACACCTCTAAACAACTGCAGACAGCTACCCTCCAAAAACCAAACCCCAATTCCCTAAAAAATCCGAGGTCACCGGATTTCCCCTTCTCGTCGCCGGCCAAAACCGAGCCCCTGGGGTTCGTGCTCCAAGTGTAGTCTCAGGGTCCCTAGTACAACACTACTATACTGCTAGATTTTTCAGTAAAATTCCCAGGTCATAACAGATCACAAAGACTCTATTATGACACTAAAAATACGATATTTGCACGAAATGATACCTTAAGTGTTCTAAACAGCAACCAACAAGCTGCACGACATTAAAACACTTATTTAACAATTTAGAGATCATTACCTAGCCACTCTTGCTCAAAAATCCTAGCTTTCCAAGCTCCAAGGCAACCTAGTGGCTAATCAAGACATTTGAAGTGTTTTCCATGGATTTTTTGTGAAGTTTTTGCAACGATTTGTGAAGAGAGAGTGAGGGTTCAGTTTGGGAGTTGAGAGAATATGAAATAATTGAGAGTGAGAGAGAATGAGAGAGAGTGAGAGAGATTATATGATGAGAGGTGACTGTAGGGTGAACATTTTCCTTACACTCGCTCTCCTTCCCTCACCTCATTAATGCACCATTAAAGCTCCATGACTCATTCTAGCCACTTCTCTCATTCCAAATAAGATATTTCCTCACAAAAGATCTAGGAAAAGGTTAAGGCAAGGTTAAATTAGGGTAAGGATTAACTAAGGTGTCTTGGTCTCTTAACAAGATTAACAGTAACTAACCCTCACATTAACATGCACGTGTGTGTGCAAGTCATAACAAATAATATAAAAATATTAATTAATTGTTATAAAATGTGAGGAACCCAATTTGGTAAACTTTTCCTTAAAAACCCACACACGCTTAATTAACACTAATCGCATTCCAAGATGTTACGTCCTTACCAATTTTTTTTTGGTAGAGTTTAACTCTGATCAGAAGGAGTTCTGTGGGCAGAGATCTAAGTTCTGAGATGAGAATTAAATTCTCAAGGAAGAAGGAAACTTAAGGAAGATGATGAGACGGCAGTCATCTCAAAAGTCAAAGGCCCTATTTATAGGACGTGAGTGGACGGTTCAACTTTCTAGAAGATCAAACGGTGGTAAAAGCGACACCGTTGCACTCACGTGTAAGCCATGTGAGAACAACGTTGTAGGGTATTTGTTCCCCTAATATTTAAATATAATAAAAGAGCTAAGCTCTGTTAAATTATAATGAGGCAGCATCTTACGTGCCCCCCACGAGTGCACCAACACCATCACCAATCTTATAGGATTAAATCCTATGGTGGCACTATACGTAAAGCTCACGTGGGCGCCAATGTGCAAAGCACAAGAGCACCTATCATGTATAAGAATTAAATTCTTAAGTGGCGCCCACGTGCATGACACGTGAGTGCCGACGCCCAAATTAAAATCAGTAGAATTAAATTCTATATGGGGATATTTCCCTAAATACTGGAATACTCTCTGTTAAATAGAGTCGTTGGATAAAAAATCCAATGGAGATAATAAATCATCAAAATATAGAATTAAATTCTATTAGGAGAAAATATCTCCCAAATATTTCTAAGTGAGAAAGATACTCTCGGTTGGATCAAAAATTCAATGATGGAATAAAATTCTATTTTGGGAATATATTCATTCAATCTTTACAAACAGAAAAGATTGCTCTCTGTAAAACATAGAGCTCTTGGATTAAAAATCCACTGGTGATTAAAAATCACCGTTTACAGAATAAAATGCTTGTAGGGTGTTTTTCGTCACCCCATTGAGATGGGAATACGCGCGCGCTTGTCAGGCGTATACTGCAAATTCCTCCCGCTTAGGATAGGCCGGGGTTTATTGATCGTGGGGTTCCGAATTTCCGGCAGCCGCGGACTAAGCTGTCGTTAATTACCCCTCACCTTTGGGGCGAGAGAACCTTCGATTAACGGGTTAAACTGGTCATGCGAACTCAATGTGCAGTGTGCGTGTGTTGTGTTTTAAAAGGGGGTTTTGGATATATTGGGAGCCACGCAGAGTTTTTACAGGGGTCCCGCTACCCGGATAGCGGGCTGGGGGTCAAGGGGGCTAGCATCCCCCTTGCGGGGTGCGGGGCAACGCCCCGTTAGAAATTTTTTTCTAACAGGGACAGTGTCGTGGAGCACGTGTGTGTGCAAATATGTATACATATTTATATGTATATGTATGTACATAAAAAGATGGGGAAAGGCATCCAAGGGATGCGTGGGGGAAGCACCTTGGGCGCTGTGCGTCTAGGTGCTGTGCGCTCAGGCGCTAGAGTGCCACGTGTCGGCACATGGGCGCTCTGCGCTTGAGCACTGGGCGCTTGAGCGCAAGCGCGCCACGTGTCGGCACGTGGGCTCTTTGCGCTTCAGCACCTGACGCTCAAGCGCAAGTGCGCCACGTGTCGACACGGGAGCGACTTGCGCTGGAGCGCTGGGCGCTTGAGCGCAAGTGCGCCACGTGTCGGCAAGGGGGCGACTTGCGCCTGAGCGCTTGCGCTTGAGCGCAAGCGCGCCACGTGTCGGCACCGGGGCGACTTGCGCTCGAGCGCTTGCGCTTGAGCGCAAGCGCGCCACGTGTCGGCACGTGGGCGCTTTACATTTGGACGCAGGGCGCTGTAGTGCAAACGCTCCACGTGTCGGCACGTAGGCACTTTGCGCTCGAGCGCTGAGCGCTGGAGCGCAAGTGCGCCACGTGTCGACACGCGGGCGCTCTGCGCTTGAACGCCGGCGAGAAAAGGAGGCTTTTAGCCTAAAAAAGAAATTTCTCGAAAGAGAAAACAGAGAGGAGTTGGACTCTTGAGTGTGTTTTTTTTGGGGGGGTTTAGTGAAGGGGGTTCTTCTTCTTCCTCCTCTATTAGCTGGATCTTGAAGATCAAGAAATGTGAGAACTCAAAATCTCTCCTTGTTGAGATCTGATGACAGATCCAAATTCCCCTTTGTGGGTTTCGTGGTGAAAAACTATTTTGTTTTTGAAAAGGAAGAGTAAAACTCTTGATTTAATTCAAAAGAAAAAAGAAGTTTTGAGACCTTCAGAAAAGGGAAAGAGATACAAACCCTAGGTTTTTTTTTATGAGAATGAAAAGTGTTCTTATTTTTTATTCATCATGTTGCCTTTTATAGGCTTACATATTTACATATAGCCCCTTGGGCTTCACAAAATGGCATTTTGCCTATCCCATGGCTCATGTGCCATTTCATTTTTGCACATAAGCCATGGGCTTACAAAAATTTGGCTTTCTGCCCGTTTTGTATACATTCATGTATAAAAAATTACATAAAAATTATTTATTACATGGTCTATATTTTGGCATGGAGGAGGCTGGCTGCGGGCTCGACTTGGGCATGGGCCCGCTTGACCTGGGCTTGGGCTCACCTAGCTTGGGTGTTGACCTTGACTTTGACTCGGTCAACCGGGTTGTAAATTTTTACCCCAACAATGCTGTACATGGAAAAATATTTCCCCAACCTTATTAAAAGCAAGAAAACATATTCTATAAAACAGAAATTCTTGGATCAAATATCTAACGGTGGATAAAATTCCCCAAGTAATTTTTGAGACCAATAAAATCTATTGGAATCTCTCAATGAGAGATCTTCTTAAATTAATTAACAAACTTACCTTTCCTATATAAAAGATCTGATACTTCAAGTCTCATATAGAGGGAACACCCCATAAGCTTCTGCAAAAAAATACAGAAGGCTCTAAAAACAACAAAGAATTTAATTCTAAATAGAGAAGAAGATTTCCTCTCAAACCTTAGATAAAGAAACCATAGAGATCAAAACATCTTCTTTACCTATCATAGCACGTATAAGGATTTAGCCCTTCTTAAGAACTTAGTTCTTTCTCTGGATCTGAGATCCATAAGACAAGTCCTCCACAAGTTGAGAATTTAATTCTCATCGAAAAGATCTTGTTCTTGATAATCAATAGGTTCAGAAAAGAACTATGAAAAAGGAAAAGTGTCTATCTTATATGAATTCAATTCCTCTGAAAATAGGATTTAACCCTAAAAAGAAACTTAGTTCTTAAAAAATAATAATAAAAAGAACTTAGTTCTTGAAGAAAACTTGATCCTAGATCTTCAAAACAAAGATCTTGGTGAGTATTAGTGGTCAAAATGACATTAACAGATATTCAATCTCTGAAAAAAGAAAAGAACTTAACGCCTCACGTTCTTCCCACGTGGGCGTCCCCAACAGCGCCCAACGCCTCACGTGAGATACACACGGGTGCCGAAAGCAGAAGGCCAGCGCTTCACGTGAAATACACGTGAGCGCAGAATAAAAAGTGCTTAGCACTTCATATACAACCAAAACGGTTAAGTGCTTAACACTGATTGGGTAGCGCCTCACGTGAAACACACGTGGGCACTCAAGAAAATAAATGGGATAGCGCCGCACGTGCTCTTCACGTGGACGCCAGATAAAAAAAAGTGCATAGCACTATATATATATTTAGTCAAAATAACTGAGTGCTTAACACTGATTGGGCATCACCCATAACTGAAGGCTTCACATAATGCCCATGTGAACGCCAGAGCTTCAAAGAAGTGCTTAGCACTTTTGCATAAAAAAGGGGGCTGAACAAACAGAGCCCAAATAAGTGCTTAGCATTTTTGAACAAAAAAAAGAAGGCTGAGCAGACTAAGCCCAAATTGGCTAGGTCTCTTGCAGCTGAGCTCAAATGCTCTATTCTTGGATCTTAATAAAATTTAATGATTCTGAAAATATTGCTAAGTTGACCTTAGTCTCAAATAAGACTAACGTGTCCTTAGTTAAAATAAATTGGGCTCAGATGCTCATATGTTTAAGTTGATATTAATCTTAAACTAGATTAACGGTTTTTAAACCAAACAAAATATTTTTGAACTAAAAGAAAATACAACTTAAGTTCAAAATCCTAAATTTAAAATATACGGATTTGGACTGATCCGCGGGCTATGGGCGACGACATAAATTAGTCTCCGTATACAATCCACGGACAACCTTAACAAACAAAATAACACACGACACGAAGTGAACTGTTGGAGAAGGAGAAAGTGGTTATCGCAACGTGATAACGTAATTAACTGCAGGGTTTGCGCCTGCAGGGAAGAGCGTTCTCACAATAAAAAAACCACTCATAAATGATGGGGAATCTGATGAAATCTGTTACAACGGTCGCATCTATTCAAACCTCCGATATACGGTGCCATAAATCAACTTGGTATTTTTGGAGAGGTAGATAGATAAGTCCAAATAGTATCCGTCCCCCCCCTCCCAAAATTCAGACGAGACGTCCCAACGTCTCGGTCCGGTCTTTCGGCGGAGAACAAACATGATTCCCTCTCATTGAGTTCAATATTTGAAAAGGATACGTAGGCAACCCGAATGAGTTCGGTTTTTGATGTAAACAAAAAGACAAATTGTATTATTTAATTGTAACATAATCGTTGGCTTCGAACTCTTTAAATTTTCTATCTGATTTCAAAATTCATCCTACTGCAGATGTCTGTTTAAGAAACTTTTGAAATACTGACATCTGACACAAATGTCCGCTGAAGAAATTTTCCATTTTTCAAATTTCTGTTTTTACTGTAGAGACGTCTGCCCCAAGATTTTTTTGAACTAAAGACTTCTGGGGCCAGACGTCTTCGGTTTAAAAAAAAGCGTAAAAACCCCCAGAGTTAGACGAGTCGACTCATTTGACTCGTGCGAATCGCTTCGCCTCGCGATTCGTCTAGACGAGACGAGCAGGGTCGGCAACGACTACTGTTCAACTCGTCTCGTCTCGCCAGCTAAACAAGACGAGTTCAACTTGTCTCATCAATGAAGCGAATCGCCGGCTCGCTTCATTTGCCAGCCTTACCAGCACTCAACCCATCTTCTTCCATTCTCAGTTTCTTATTCTTTCTTCCTTATTTCTTTCTTTCATATTTTATTTTTTTTGAATTGCTCTTGGAGTTCCAACCGTTTCCAATTCGACCCAAACACATCAACCACCTTCCTCAACCGTTCTCAGGGTCCCACCATTTTCTACGTTCCCTGCCTGTTTACATGCACAACGAGCCATTATCCTAGCCATCAAGATTTTTCACTTTTCAAAAGGAATTTGCAATTTTATTTATTTGTCGATATCGTTGAAATGTCCCTCCGATTAAAAGAGGTTAACGGTTTGTGTAGTGATTGACACTCTTCAGTTTTTAGAGGTATTATATTCGATCAATTAAAACATAAGGCTTCATTAGCTCGGCTCACTGTTTTTATTTGTATAGAGGAATGCAACCTGGTTTTCTTGGGATATAGTTTTGATGGTAGATTGATCTGATCCGTATTGAATTTGAATATCCTTAAGCATTGCTCGTATGCTTGCTTTGGTTCACTAATACTCGGGTTCCATAAGGTTCTAAATACCCCATTCAACCAACTAATTGTATAGTTTCCCAAACTTATCTTTTGGACAGATAAAAAGCTAATGCTATATATACTTAAATATCTCATTTGGACCGCACATCAGTAAATTTTAACATTTTTTTGCGTGTGGTTTGAAATAACTAATTTTGGAATCGCTCGATCAAAAACTTCTGGCACTTTATCTTTAGTGAATGTAACATCATGAATTTTGTTTGTAAAATAGCTCAGATTTGAAAGTTGATTGTGCTTATTTCTAAATATAAAGCTTAGGATTATTTCAAAATTGTGAAAATTCATGTTAGTTTAGTGAAATTTTAGCCTGTTTAAATTCTTTTAGTTTATTTATTTACTAATCATTTTATTTATCGGTGACATATAGTTGTATATTGATTGATACTCACCAAAATTTCCAAATAGACCCGAAACTAAACTTATATATTTGAATTTTACATTTTTAATTTATGAAAGATGTACAGAGATGCTATCATTAAATGCAGGGATCGAGCCATAAACCTTTAGATTCCTTTTATATTCAGCACAACATTTCATCAAACACCTTTTTGGACAGAACTAAAAATTACCCATTATAAGCAGTTATAGGGAATCAAGGAAATATTTTATGAAAATTGCAAATATAAAATTAGAAATTAGATTTATTGGGAGGGGTTGAATGAAAGATTGGGGAGGCAAACGGGTCGGGTACGGATAATACTCGTTGACCCGTTTCGGATCCATTAATGATCCATACCGAATGGATTAATGGGTTTATAAGCGGGTTATGAACCCGCTAACCCAAATGAAGGTCTTGAAATAGAGCTGGATCAGGTTGTGTACCCATTAACCCAATAACCCACGTCTAAACCATAACTCCCCCACTTCGCTCGAGACCTCATCAGCGTGCGTTGCCGGCGACGAGCTTCTTCCTAATAGAGCGGCGCCGCCGCCGCCGCCGCCGCCGCCGCCGCCGCCATGTAAGTTGTCTTAGGTTTTAGTTTCGAGAAAGGGTTTTATTACTAGGGTTTTCACTAGGGTTTATGTTTTATGCATGATATTGCTTAAAGGTTTTAGGGTTTTGTATAAATTGTGCCTACGATCATCCTATTTTACTGATTTTATTTGCTCTTTTTTCAGTTTTTAGTGGATTGAGGGGTTTTTGTTAATTGTTGGGGGAAAAAAGATCTTTTTATTTTATTTTATTCATCTATCGCCGCCTTCCTCAGTCGCGGTGGACGCCACGTCATCGACCGCTAGCGGGTCACGAGTGTTGATCCCGAACCCGTTATCCCAATATGACGCCTGATTCTACTAATAACCACCAAATAGATGGGATTCGTGTTCATGATGATTTCAAGTAAGTTCTCATCGATTCTGCCCTAAAAGTTTGTATTTTATCAGCTTTTTTTTTCTGTATTGTAATTTTCTTGATTTTTTTTACTCTTTTGAATTGTTTCTTCAGCTCGAATATGGACGGAAGCAATGCGCTTATTTTGCCGGAGAAGAGAAAGAGCAAGGGCAAGGTTTGTTGAGGAAAATATTCAAGAGAGCAAATCAAGGGATTTAGCATTAACCAAAACCCGCACAATTATTGGAAATAATTGTCATGCAAGAGACATAATCCCTGACAAACATTAAGCTAAATTTAGTTTTTTTTGTTTTAATTGAAATTATTAATATTTATGAAAATTTCTTTTTTTAGGGTTCTATAAAGAGCAAAATCAAGCAAGCACCACCTATTAGCAAAAGCAAGCTAAGAAAACTAAAAAAGTTGCAGGTTTGTGGTTGGGTTTGCTATCAAAATTGTTATTTTTTTTGCTAATTTTTCTTTTTCAGTGGCTTATGTTTTGTTGATTTATGTATCTATTGATTTAGGAGGAGAAGGAGCAGAAGTTGTTGCGGAATAGAAGTATTAAGATTTTGGAGTATGTCGCCTTTTATCTCTTCTTTTTCTTTTCTATGTGATTTTATCATATGAACTCCTTATGTTTTGACTTTATAATGTAGGAAAAACAAGTTATCGGATAGTGCATATTCGCTACTGCAATCTTCAGGAACAATTGGTCAAGTATGTACCTTATGAACGCGTAATTAGTGTCATTAGTTTGTAGTTTTTGCTGAATGTGTCGGAGTCTGAATTGCACGAGTTATCATTGCAATGTAGGCCGTGACTAAGAAGGAGAAACGTAGACGAGCGGCGCAACTATCAAAAGCAGGACTAGAAGTGCCCGAGGATCTTTCGCCTTTGAAGAAGAAGGGAAAAAAGAATACTCCTGATGATGAGGACGCAAATTTAGACATTGATTCTTGTCAAAGCCATCCAGAAAATGGATCTATCGGTTATGGTATGAAGATGGCGAAATGCATGACATTTGATGATCGCAACCATAACCAGGGTGCTCAGTTAGAGGCAGTTAGTAAGATGCCAGATGAAGTGGATGTTGGACTGGACATAGAAATTGTACATAAAGATATCAATACATGCGATACATGCGTAGCTAAGGACGAGAATGATGCTCCATCGATTTCATTTCGTTACGATGAAGGAAACAACACCAAGTTTCAGGTGTGTATTAATATTATCCAGTCACTTCAGCTTTTTTTTGCAAAATTGATTTCTCCTCTAATTCGTGAGACTGCTACACTATATTTCACGTCTAAATTACCTTGTGCTCACCATCATTATCAAGTAAAAAGTAGTTTCCAAGAAGACTTTTCCCATTAGCAAGTTTTGGTTAATGTTAGATTAGTCCAACATAACATAGATATTTTTATGGTTCCTATGATACTTTTTTAGTAGTTTTAATTACAGATGAAGTTTTGATCTGTGTGAATGACTGTCATTATCTACAATTCTTATTGAACATCCTTTTGCATGTGTTTCCTATAGATACTTGTGATTTTTCCTGTCACGGTACTGTCTGGAACAGTTGAAAATTGTAAGTTGTGTCATGCACATCGTAATTTTGAAAATTATGAGTGCATCTGTTCATCTCTCCAACTACTCGTGTGGTGTACAATTGACAAAAAGTAGCAGAATTCTTTGAGGTTTTTGTATCCCCTAATTCTCAATTATGCTTGTTGTATCATTTGAAAACTGATCTATGCCAGTATATTCACTCAACTGAAATGTCAAAATTTCTTTCAGAAATTCAATTAGTGCTTGTTATGTAAGCTCATTGATGGAGGTCTATTTCCAATTTCCCTATTCTTCAAAAGAATTTAGTATATTTGTATTCTTACATGAGTGTTTAAAAGTTATTCTTACCACATTTGATAAATACTTAAACATCTCTCTTGTGGGATGTTAGCACAATGTTTGCTTGAAATATATCAACTTGAATACTCTTTTGGCTATCAACAGCCAACACCGTTAGTGATGGCAAACCTTTAACTGTGATTTTTTCCTTTGGCTATCAGCAAAGGGATGTTATTTAGATTAGGATTTCTCTCAATAACAGGTTCATGGCTGGGTGTAATCATGATAATTATGAGGGCTTGTTCCTTTCTTCCTCGTTTTTTCAGGATCAGCGTGTTTGTGATTCAAACTCGAAGAAAGTAAATATCACTTCAGATAATAAAGTCCAAGAACGTGTGAGTGCATGTCCGCCCATCGTGGTGCACGTGTCGAGGCCGAAGGATATTGAATTGAAAAGGAGAGATCTCCCAATAATTATGATGGAGCAGGAGATAATGGAAGCTATAAATGAGAACTCAATTGTAATCTTATGTGGAGAAACAGGGTGTGGCAAAACCACACAAGTTCCTCAGGTGTGCTTCTATTCCTTTCCTTCTTCAATGTATTTATGACAATTTTACTAGGCTACCCTTAACTATCATTGTTTTTGACTAACCTACCTTAAAGTTTTTGTTACAATAAACTCCCTTAAAATTTGAGTTTTAGGAATGTGTTTCTCACTAAAATACCCTCAAATGTAGCACCGTAATGGAATTTACTGTTATAAATTTCTTGTTACCACAGTTAACTGTAAAACATTCATTGTTGAGGTTAATTTAGTGAAAATTTAGCCTGTATTTAAAAATCCAAAATGTTCACGTCATTACGGTCTCTTTTTAGTAATTTCTGTTTTTTGTTTCTCTATGCTGCAGTTTTTGTATGAAGCCGGTTTTGGGTCAAAAAATCATAATGATAGGAGAGGGATCATTGGTGTTACACAGCCACGAAGGGTTGCTGTTCTTGCCACTGCCAAGAGAGTGTCCTTCGAGCTAGGACTTCGTCTTGGGAAGGAGGTTGGTTTTCAAGTTAGGCATGATAAAAGAATAGGAGAACGATGCTCAATCAAGTTCATGACCGACGGGATTTTACTTCGAGAAGTCCAGGTAATTCACTGAAACTTAGGCATATATTTTTCTTGATATGAATTGTAATTCACTGAAACTTTGGGCATATACTTTCTTTGATATGAAATGATATGTTTCTTACTTATGAGAGGTGTAGGAATTCATTTTTTGTAATTCAGCATGAGAGAGACTGGAATCCTTCCCCTGAAGTTCTATGCTAGCAGAAGTAAAAAAAAAGAAGAACTTCTCCAATTCTTAACTAAACCAAAAGATGGCCCTTTCGTTAATTTTTTTATATCCTTCTGTTTCATTTCTTTCTTGAATCTTAATTCATTCGCGCTCTACATTACCATGCCACCTTCACAGGAAAAATATTAATATGCGGAAATTCCTTCATAGGTCCTTGTTTAATCAACAATTATACTCCTCAAATACAATGAATTACTCGGGATGTATGGAGGCTTTTTACTACGCCTTCAGATATGATATGATTCTGTGGAGTAGAATTAATCCTCTTCGAACTTTTGTTTAGCTTGCCTAGGAAATTTGAAAGCTTGCTCCAATGCTCCTAGTCTACACGAGCACACACCACACAGGAAAGTATAAGCAACTGGAGTCAAGGTTTTCAGGCCCCTCTCTTGCTCATAGTTGTCTTGGCCAGAAATCATTGCAAACTTGAAGCATATTTGTCTAGGTATTTGACAAAAATCTTTAAAGCACTGATCAATTGATAGCTAATCATGAGTTTAATCATTATGTGGGGTAGGCTTTATGAAGTCAAAAAGCAATGAATGCAGGACTGATGTATTTTAATTTCTGATGTTACATGCTTATCTTGATTTCATATGGCAAACAGTTGAATTTCCACCTAGTGAATCCAGAGAGATCTTTAGCCACCGTATCAGTTGGAACCAACCATAAAGGATTTTCTGAAACCTAATTGAAATTTGTATGGAATTAGTGTCCTCTGCAATTTGGGCAGGTTTTCAATTGTAGTTATTTTTTAGTCTGTAATAAATTAATAATATTACATGTTAATACTAAGTCTGAGAATATAATATGTTTGATCTATGAAGCATGGACACAAACACGCACACGGGAATCAGATAAAACACGCCATGTTTATGGTTACAGCCGCTACACGACAAATTCCCAAATAAAGGACACCAAGGACACGCTGATATGACAATATTATTATATTATATTATATATATACATATATGTGTAGATAAACTACGATTGGAAAACTATAATCATAAGCCACTTTAATAAGAACTAACAAGTAAAATATATCTAAAAATGTACAACTAGACACCTAACATCATACATTTATACCTAATTGAAAAAAAAGTTCAATAACATGTTCAGCCAAACTCCAAACGAGAGACTACCGTCCAAAATATGAAAAATAAGTTATTGGAATAACTAAAAATTTGAAAATGACAATGAATTAAAATAATCTAACAAAATCATGCTATCATTTAGATGTACTAAAAAAATAGTATGCTATATCAACCAGATTTATACATGAATTAAGTTTAAGTTTTAACACACAAAATATGAATTGTTACTAGAGACACATATAAGATGTATATGCATAGGACACATATATGAAACATCTACAGCATGGTCAAAATGTATAAGGTGTGTCCAATATGTGTTGAATAAGTGGCAGTGTCCTATATGTTTCAGACACGGACTCGGCAACCTGTTGGAACTATCCTTGTTTCATAGCATTTTAATTTCAGTTGGTTACCCTGTGATATATTATACTCTCACATACATATCCCCATTTTTCTAGGTTTGCTTAGGCAGGTTTTCTAATTAGCACATTTCAGCTATTAAAGATTTTTATACAACCGGTTATGTGTCGAAACTGTCAAAGCAGTTTTAAAGCCTACGACTAGCAATATTGTGTGGTTAAAAGAGTTGCTAGCTAAGCATATTGATTCAATCCTCTTGGAGGTAGAAACTCAAAACGGAGTAATTTCAGTCTACCACGATCTACTTTTGCTGCTAGCGCTTTCAATTTCTTGCATATGACTTGTCTCCAATATCATATCCTCTTTCTAACCCTTCAAACTAAAGAAACATATCAATCACTTGATTACTCCTTAACAACGATGCTGCAAAATTTTGTTATGCATGCACACTGTATCAGTAGCTTCTCAATTCACTTTGTCATTTATCTGTGGAACTTCCTGACTCCTCTGAACTGCCTCACTTTCCTTTGTAGATCCACCAATATACCCTTCTGAATTTTCACATAACTAGTATTGCTATGTGTTGTTTGACCAATCTTAATAGCTTCTGAATTCATTTATCATTTATATGCGGAACTTCCACGACTCCTCTGAACCACCACCACTCTCTAAATGTACAAGTGTACCCTTATGAATTTTCACATACCTAGTATTGCTATATGATCTTCACCAATCTTGCTGTTACAAATAGCAGTTCTTGCATCTTTCTTGAAGTTTGTTTGTTTTTTCCCCTGCATGCTTGTCAAATTACGCCATCCCTTCCTGAAATCATTGTCTCAGGTGTCACATGTGTTTTCTGTTGCCTCACACAATATTTGTTAAAAACCTTTCCTTTTTAATTCCTGTTAGCTGTTGTACACGTGAAACAACATATATGGTGTCTTACAAAGTCTTGCGGTACTTGACGAAAATTACTTGTTGCTGTCATAATGGTCGTTTCTTAGTGCATACGTTCATTTATTTTTGGTGCAGAGTGATTTCTTACTGCAACGCTACTCTGTAATTATTCTGGATGAGGCCCATGAGAGAAGTTTGAACACAGATATATTAGTTGGAATGCTATCCCGGGTGATAAAACTCCGGCAGGTTAGAATTATTGAACTTAAATTGCCTACTCATTTGATTCTTTGATACATCATTTAAGATATAATCTCAACTAACAATTAATGCATATTGCAGAAATTATATTTGGAGCAGCAGGAGAAAATTCATTCAGGTGTTATAATTGATCCTGAAAAGATGATCACTCAACTAAAGCTGGTACTCATGAGTGCTACACTTAAAGTTGAAGACTTCACTACGGATAGGAAGTTATTTCATCAAACCCCGCCCGTTTTAGAAGTTCCAGTAAGACAATTTCCAGTCACAATTCACTTCTCAAAAAAGACTCACAAAGATTATCTAGGTCAAGCTTATAAAAAGGTCATGTTGATACACAAGAAACTGCCGCCGGGTGGCATATTGGTATTTGTCACTGGACAAAGGGAAGTGGAATTTCTCTGTAAAAAGCTACGCAAAGCATCAAATCAATTAATTGCGAACAGTTCTGATAAGAAACCAGAAAACGAGACGGCTCCCAACTCGGACATTGACAAAGACATTAGTGAAGCATTTGAGATAAGCGACAATTCTCAGGACCGATTTAGCTCTTTTGAAGAGGATGAAAACTACCCAGAGATTAATTATGATTCATTTTACTCAGACTCCGAGAGCGATTTTGAAGATGACACGGAAGAAATTTCAGAAAATACTGATTTGGCACTAGATCTCTTAAAAGATTCTGCCAGTCTATCTTCACTAAAAGCTTCTTTCGAGGCTTTAGGCGGAAAAACATGCACCGAAAATTCCGACGAGAATTCAAAGGAAGAGCCAACTACAGAAAGGGAAGCAGAGCCTACTCCTATAGGTCCTTTATTTGTATTGCCCCTTTATGCGATGTTACCAGCTTCATCTCAACTTCAGGTATTTGAGGAGGTGCCTGAAGGAGAAAGGCTTGTTGTGGTGGCTACAAATGTGGCCGAGACTTCTTTGACAATCCCGGGAATAAAATATGTGGTTGATAGTGGAAAAGAGAAGGTGAAGCACTACAATTTTGGTAATGGGATGGAGAAATTTGAAGTGCAGTGGATTAGCAAAGCATCAGCAGCTCAACGAGCAGGACGAGCTGGGAGGACTGGGCCTGGTCATTGTTATCGTCTTTATTCATCTGCGGCCTTTAGTAAGGACGATTTATTTCCATCATTTTCGTATCCTGAGATCTCAAAGATTCCTGTTGATGGTGTTGTGCTCTTAATGAAGTCTATGGGCATTGATAAGGTAATATACGAAGCTTTGCCATCTGAGTTCTCCCCCCCCCCCCCCCAAATTCTGTTCCCCTCAAAAGTTTCTTATGCATTAAAATTTCTCAATAATACCCACTGGTTAGTTTATTACCTGACATTATGTTGATGATACAAGACTGAACAGGCCTTTATCAGTTCACTGTGAAAATGCTAAAATATAATGTTTGATCTGCAAATTATTATTAACTCGGATCATAAATTTTTTAACATGTCTTTCGCATTTGCATTTGCATTTGCATTTCCAAAAACCCCACCATCAACCATGAAAAGGCTTCTACTCCAACGGCACTTTGGGAAGTGTGAAAAAGTGCTTTTTGTCCCAACCTTTATATTACTATATAGATATAGATATAGATGCAAATTGTTAGTGTTAGGATAGAAAGTTGAAAAAGCAATGCTGAAGGTTAAAATATTTCAAATGCCCGTCTTCAACCATTAAGGTTTCTAATCGTAACATGGTAGAGACAGAAGTCAATTCTGTGTTTGGTAGCATCTAAACTCAAACGAGTCATTCCCTTTTTAAAAAAATGGATAGAGTCAAATTGTAAGGGCGTCGGAACAAATGCTTCGTTTTTCGTTCAGATTTTTTTCCTTAAAATATAAATAACACAACTTTTGACATATCTACATATTAGGTTGCAAATTTTCCATTTCCAACTCCTCCAGAGACCACAGCTCTGGTGGAAGCAGAACATTGCTTAAAGGCCCTTGAAGCACTTGATTCTCAAGGTAAGCTTACAGCAATTGGAAGAGCAATGGCACAATATCCTATGAGCCCTCGACACTCCAGGATGCTTCTCACAGTGATTCAAATTATGAAGAACCAGAGAGGCTATGCCCGAGCAAATCTAGTTTTGGGATATGCCATTGCCACTGCATCGGCTTTGAGCTTTCCAAATCCATACAACATGCAGTTTGATGGGACCCACACCAGCTCAGATGAAGATGTACAAGAGTCAAAGAAAAGGTTGAAGAAGGTAAAAGCCGCGGCGAGAGAAGCCCGTGCAAAGTTCTCCAACCCGAGCAGTGATGCATTAACTTTTGCTTATGCTTTGCAGTTGTTTGAGCTTGCAGAAAACCCATTTGATTTCTGCCAAAACCACTCTCTTCATTTCAAGACAATGGAAGACATGTCCAGGTTAAGGAAACAACTGCTCCAGTTGATCTTCTATCAGAGTAAATTCTCAAAGGACTTTGGATGGGATCATGGAAGTGCCATGGAAGTAGAACGAAATTGGAAAGTCAATCACAATAAGCATCCGTTATTAATGAACGAAGAGGAGCTCTTAGGACAAGCTATTTGCGCTGGTTGGGCCGATCGAGTAGCGAAACGCATTCGCAAAGTTTCAGAGTCTTCAGACTATGATCACAAAGCGCGAGCTGTTCGATACCAATCCTGTGCGTTAAATGAAATTATCTATCTTCATCGTTGGTCTTCGGTATCGCAATCTGCACCAGAATTTGTAGTTTATACCGAGCTCCTAGAAACAAATCGGCCTTATATGCACGGAGCAACCGGTGTAAAATCAGATTGGCTTGTTAAGTATGCCAGCTCGCTTTGCACTTTCTCTGCACCACTTACAGATCCGAAACCGTATTACGAACCTATAAGCGATGAAGTGTTTTGTTGGGTTAGCCCAGTCTTTGGCCGACACAATTGGGAGCTTCCTTTGCATTGTTTGCCGATAAAAAATGATGATCTTAGGGTTTCAGTGTTTGCTTGTGCTTTGCTTGAAGGTAATGTCCTTCCTTGCATGAAAATGGCGGAGAAATTGCTGGCTATGCCGCCTTCGAGCTTGTTGAAGCCTGAGGCATTGGGTCAGAAAAGAGTTGGTGACCTCTTAAATGGATTGAGGATTAAATCGAGAAAAATTGATAGCCGTGCGATGTTGAGACACGCTTGGAATGAGAATCCGATGAAATTATATTCTGAGATTAAGAATTGGTTTCAGGAGAGATATCAAGGTCAGTTTGAGGTGTTTTGGGAACAAATGCACAAGGAAGTTACTCTTGAAGGAAAAGAGCTTTTCCCGAAGAGAGCAAAGAAGCATCGAGAAAAGGGAAAATGATTAAAGAAGATATTTGCATTGATTTGAAAAACGATTAAGAAATTTTCTTCGGAAGATAAAAGATATCGCAGTAGTAGAATGCATTTGCTTTTATTTTTTTTTTGCCTTTTGTTTTGTTTATCATTCTGCTATTTACTATATTTAGTATGCCTGACTTTTAAATAGCTCACAATTTTGTGTACTACATCTAACATTGTACAAAGATGTTTTGTTCCTTTCCCATTATTATGCTTCAAGCTGTGCATTTTTCTCTCTTGTAAAGGGTACAGTAAGTTAACTAATTGAGTTGCATGTAATTTCTTTCTTTTCTAATGCAACAATTTTTTTGCTTTGTCAAGGAGTTTTCCCCCCTTGCCAAAGAGACTAAACTTCCTGTTCTTTTTTATATTTTGTTTTGTTTGTAATGCATTTGAAGGTGCAGCTGTGTTGTGAAGTTGCATATTGGATTGTGAGAAATAAGTTGATGTGGAACAGATCTCGTGAAACTGATCGTTTTGTTGCCCTGTTTCCCAGTGAAACTCTGTAGGGTGTATTACTGTAATCCTTGTGCTCAATCTGTGCAAGCATGGAGCATAAGTACAGCGAGCATGAAAACATCTTTGCTTCATAGGTTACAAAAAGATGTAGAAATTGAATCTAGAAAAACCAATATTATAGCATTAATGCTACCAGTATATGGAGTGATGAAATATTCCTCTGTGCGGGCTTTGAACAAATCTGAGTTTCAATTTTCAAGATGCCCCAATACTCATATAACACAAGATGTACATAACTAATAGCAACTGAATGCTCCACGCAATTAAATCTCAGTCATTGCTTGAGAACAAGGTTGAATCCATAGAACACCAATAAATGGGTGGTTGTTTATTACTTTGATTACACATAACTAATTCATTCGCGCCCCCCCCACCCCCCCACCCCAAGAAAAAAAATGGGATCAGCTCTATCTCGCTCCTAATCATCCCATTGTTTTCCAGCCACCTTAAATACATTTCCCTCACTGCAATTCTAAATTGGTGCTAACTTTAGCAAAGGCACTTGTTGTCGAACTGTTCTCTCGCTTACCGCCGCATAATCCATCTCAAATTTATCAAACGCACATACCTGGTGTACAAAAGTACGCTAACATCAACCTATGTCGCAAATGGTGAGCAAAACTTTTGGTTACAATTAGTGAACGGCCTTTTTTAACGGTGATTTTGTTATGCTTTTGCGAGAGGTTACGGACCTACGAATGCCTCTGTGATTCTTTTTACAAATCAGGAGTAAAACAAGACAGTCGGTTCCAACTGATGCGTGTGAAACCCGGCCTGCAGGTCCTCCATCAGCAGGGGATTTACCGACCTTTTTCCTCTTTTTTTAAAATGGAAAATGATGAAAAATTGTAAATATTTGTAAATTGTTTTTGAGAAATTGAGGTTAAATTAGCATAAAATAATCACGAGATAATAATGGGTCGTTTTTAGTATACACACATGCAATGATAGAACTTCTTGGGTGAATTACATTAAACTACCACCCAATGTTCGCCGGAGGTCACCCGACCCCACTGAGCCTTCCACCCACAGCCGTCCGATCGAAATCCAACGGCCACCGATCCCCACCCCTCCCCTTCCGTCGGCGGTCACCGCACCCCGTATCCACCCACCTCCGGTGCGCTCCTCCGCCTCTCTACTCAAAAACAAACTCAACCCCAATGCATGAACATCCCCTCACGTCCTCCAGCTTCGGCGGTAACCTCACCGTCGAGCTCAACGACGACCTCGACTTCGTCTCCATCGCTTCCGCCGACGGTTACATCTCCGTCTGCGGCTTCGGCTCTCTCCTCTCGGGTAACAACCCTAAGACTAACCCTAATTTTATTTTGGGTGAATTACATTAAATTACCACATAGTATTACAGGAAATTATCTGAAGTTCTGATTGTGAGGGTGTTTTAGTGAGAGAAAAAAATCCAACTTTGTAATAGTTTCGTGAATTTTTTTACCTGAAGTGATGATTTTGAGGGTGTTTAAGTCAGAAAACAATCCAGCTATATGGTAGTTTCGTGATGAATTTACCTGAAGCACTGATCTTGATGGCGTTTCAGAGATAAAAATTCCAATTTTAAGGTAGTTTTGTGTAATTTACCCAGTTGATCAGATTGGTTGGTTCAAATTGCAGAGAAGAGCGCAAGGAGCACGTTCCCTGCTCTGAAGAATTTTAGAATTGGTGTTCTTCATGGGTTTCGGCGGGTGTTTGCGCATGTGGCTCCGATCTTTTTCGAGCGAGGGATTGCTGATGAACAAACTGGGGTTAGTTCTTTGGATTAATATTTTCTGTAATAGTTTAATTGAAGTGTATTTTTGATGATTTTTTGGTTGCAGGAGGTTTCGAGCTTGAGTGTGGAGGCGTGTGATGGGGAAATATTGATAGTGACTGTGTTTGAGATCAGGAAAGAAGAGGTAAAGATGAAAAGATTGGATTTTGAGAGGTGAATGGTTGAGAAGTTTTGATTTTGGGGGGTTGTTTTTGGTTGCAGGTGCCTTCGTTTATTGAGAGGGAGAATGAATTCAGGTTTTTAGCTGTAAGTTGGTTGTATAGATTTGAATTTTGGTTGTAATGAGATCAAATTTAGGTTGATGATACATTTTTCTGTCGCTTTTGTTGTTAGGTGGTTCCTGAAAGTTTGGATGGAATGCCGTTTAGTGCTCCAGCTGTGAGTTCTCTCTAATCTATATTGAAGATCTAAACGTTTCTAATGAAAATAACGATGATTTATGATCTATTTTTAATTTTTTGTAAATATATGCAGGTGGTTTGTGCTCGTTACAGCGATGATGAGTACTTTCGTATAAGATGCGAAGGTAAGTGCTAGTGTCATCTTATTCAAGACATAAGTCTTGTATGCATGTTGCTTGTTCAACTTATTGCATAGTTCCTTTTAACCACTTCCTAGTTTCTAAGAACAAAGAAATGATACTAAAATAATCGAAAATTCTTCACTCAGTATAACCAGAAGTTTATCTTGAATATTTGTGATATAAGTCGACATGTAGATACTTTTGAAATATTAAATTTGTGTTTGTTTGAGAAAGTTGAGATGGGCTTATGTGCTAATAAGATAAAAGATATAATTACAAATGAGTGTGATTTTGGAAATTAGAGGTACACTGATTTATGATGGGATGAGACAAATGTTTATGAGGTGGTCGAGACCAATGTTTATGAGACTAATGTTTAGAGGTGGGTTTATGTTGTTGTTGTTGTTGTTGTTGAGACAAATGTTTATGAGGTGGTCGAGACCAATGCACTTTTTAGGAGTGATGAAATCATGTTTAAGGTGCCACTACCATCAGGGGTAGCCAAACTGGACTTGAACTTTAGGAAGTCGTGCTCCTTGACCGAGGGAATGATGCTCAACAGAGTTGAATTAAGAAAAAGGAGTACCGAAGCCAGACCAAAAGTTTACACAAAGAATTATGTTGTGTTTGTTGTATTGATTAGTAAGAGGCGGCATGTGAAAAATTATATTAGTCACTAGCAACAGGCGCATATGATGAATATTAGTTGAAACGATGGATTAAAGAGATAATAGTAGGTTTTTTTTTATGGTATATACTGTGATGAAGGAATCAGAAGGACTGAAGTTTTACTTTGCAAATGTTGTTGAAAAAAATTGTTTTGATATCGAATTAATTCTTTCATGTGAAATATTCTTTAAATGAAATTAAAAATAGTTGCTTTTTTCATCATCCTTGTCATCATTAATTAAGTTAAGGTAGACATGGAAGATTTGGCAAACATTTTGCCTTCGTCTGTTAGTGTGATGTCAACCCTCAAATCTCAGCCAAAGAAAGTTAAGAGAACTGAGGGTAAATAATGGAACACTTCTTAGCTGTTTGTTTGAAGTCTTACTTTATAGTGGACAAAGGAGCAATTCTCCATAATTTCACGAAGTAGAAAGAGTCTACGAGGAGAAAGTAATTAGACCTGCTATGCAAAACTACTTTAAATTTGAACGAACACAGAAAAGCTGAAGATCCAAATACAACATGTTCCCTTGAATTTTCTCTTTCTATAATGGCGATCTAATGATTTAGTGATGTCTTTTTCACTCCTTGGGCTGATCTATTTTCCGTATACTATCTTTTAATCTTGAGTAATTTGATTTTATTAGAATTATTTTCAATGTTTTATTATACTTGCTTCACCACCTTCCACTATTAACTATTGTTTGATTTCCCAACCTTCTTTGCTCAGGCAGTCCAGAGATCTACTTTCAGCGTTATGGCCGATACAACATCCATAAGATATGGCGAGATGATATCTTACCTTGCCGTGTTTATCTAAGACACTGGTAAAAAAACAGTAATAACGTACTTTCTTACCTATATTCATGTATAAACTCTCTCCAATGTTGAAGATTCTGAGATTGAAAGTTGGAACACGATAAGTATTTGCAGGATATATGTATAGATGGGTAGACAGAAATCGAACCACAAGATTTTGAAAAAGTTAGATGAATTTTTTCGTGAATGTTCCCCTCATATCATACAATTTCTTGCTATTATGCAGTGTATTGGCCGCGAAAAACCTAGGGCAAGCTCCGTATGACAATTTCTTAGATCATACTTTCCTTGCGGATCGGAAGACAACCATTCGCCATTATCTGGTCTCAACAGGGTCAGGCATCATGGAAGAAGAGCCTCCTGAAGCACTCAAGACTCGCTATGGTGGATGATTTTCGTCTTTACAGTTCTCATCGCTCTTTCAACGGCAAATTGTATATTTGCAATTGAAAATTACTGAAATGATAGTGAATAACCAGCAGAAGATTGGTTTTGGATTTTCATTTTGGGGTTCTATTTTATTTTTTAATAGAAAAACCAATCACTTAAGCACCATTTTCTTCAATGAAAGCAACTTCTGCGGAGGATTGTGATGTTTAAATGTTTATCATGTTTGGTTATATGAATCGGTAATGTGTGATCGAGAGAGTCAATAATCACTCTGTTTATGGACGATTAAAAGATTCGACCTTGTTTTTAAGCTATGGTTTAGTTTCATTTGTAGAGCATTCAAGAGGTCTCAATACATCTACTTTATACAATCATTTGACTGTGATTACTTTAAGGTGACAGGCTGCTATTGAAAACTGGGTTATCTTGAAATTGGATTTAGCTCTACAATGTTGATTAGTTTGAATTTAAATAGTTAGTTATTATAAATAGAATTAAGATAAATTTTTTATTTAAATATAGATTTAGATAATAGAAAATATTCTTATAGATAAATATTTTATTTAAGTATCGATTTAAATTTAAATTTAAATAAGAGATAATATTCTATTAGATAAGGATAAAAGAGATTTGTGTTAATCCTAATCTAAGTGGGAGAAACTTTATTCTATACTATAAATAGAAAGGTGCTCTCATCAAGAAAAATATCGACTTGATCAGGTTTAAGGGACATGAGAGACGACTTCACAAGGGATCAAGACGGACATTAAAGTATCGACTTGATAAGGTTCAAGAGGGGCTAGAGACGATTCTATAAAAAATCAAGGCAGTCATTAAGGGATCGACTTGATCATAAGAATCAGGAAGGCAAGAGACAACTCCATAAGGGATCAAGAGGTCATTAAGGAATATCGACCTGATCATAAGATTCAAGAGAGACGAGAGACGACTTCATAAGGGATCAAGACAGTCATTAAGGGATAGTTTTGATCATAAAGTTTAAGAGAGACGAAACATCGGCTCCATAAGAGATTAAAATGATTATAAGGAGAATTTGTAGAAAAAGGAGATATCGTTAGAGATCATAAGGAGAGTGTTTTTTGTAATCTTCCGTAAAATATTCTTTTTCTCAAATTATAATAAAGGTCTCTCCTTTTCCCCCAATCTATTGTGTTATTTAATTCTGCAACCTGCATATGATGTTATTTGTTATTCGTCTATAAAGAGATCTAGATTTATAGATCTGTAAGGTTTTCCACTGCGTCAATTGGTCTTGTAGTAACAACAATTGGTATCAGAGTTACGTTCCGTAGTTTTGCAATTCAAATTTACGGTGGGTGAGAACGCTTGTGTTCGCTCCCCATTTTCTTAAATTGTGATTTTATTGATAGTAGTTCGTAAGGATTCGGGGGAAAGATTTTTTCTTTGGAATTAAGGTAAATAACACAAAGTTCGAGGTGGAAAAATTTAATGGGGAACAAAACTTTTCGATGTGTCAGAAAAGGGTAAAAGCACTTCTGGTGAAGGAGGGGTTGTTTAAGACACTTGGGGATAGTAAACTTACCACCATGACAGATGATGCATGGACAGAGATAGATATGAAAGCACAATGCACGATAGAACTTTATTTGGCGGATAACGTGATGTATAACGTTGTGAAGGAAACTTTTGCAGCAAATTTATGGTTGAAGCTAGAGAGATTGTACATGACAAAATCGTTGTCAAACAAGCTATATCTAAAGAAGTAACTTTACGGATTACGCATGAAGGAAGGGACTCTTATTCACGACCACCTAAACAGCTTTAATAAGATGGTGAGTGATCTTTTATGCCTTGAAGTCAAGTTAGAGGCGGAGGACCAAGCGTTATTGCTGCTATCTTTACTTCTGAATTCATATGAACACTTGATGACTACGATCCTTTATGGGAAGGAGACTCTTGAAATAGAAGAGATTACAGCGACGCTTCTCAAGAATGAGATCATGAAGAAATCAAATCTATCGGAGGAGTTATCGGGGTTGTTCGTCGGTGAAAGGAGAAGGTCGAGGAATAGAGACGGAAGCAAGAGTATAAGGGGGAAATCCAAATCATCCGGACAAGAGAGCGGACCGTGCTTCTTTTGTAAATAGACAGGGCATTTGAAAAAGCAATGTGAGAAATATAAACAGTGGTTGGAGAAGAAGAGTAAATGTGCCAGCACAAAGGGTTTGGATCAAGCCAGTGTTGCGACCAAAGCAGAAGAAAATCCATGTGATGTACTCGCCGTGTACACCGGGAAGGAAGATTCTGATGCTTGGATCCTTAATTCCTGATGTTCATACCGTATGTGCCCGAAGAAGGAGCTATTCGACACATATAAAGAGTACAATGGCATCAATGTTCTCATAGAGAACAATGTGGCGTGTAAGGCCATTGGCATAGAGAACATCAAAGTCCGTGTGTTTGATGGGGTGGTGTGAACACTTATGAATGTGCATCACATTCCGGAACTAAAAAAGAACCTGATTTCTCTTGGAGCATTGGATGTGGCAGGATACAAGTTCGTTGGTCAAGATAGAGTACTAAAGGTTGTCAAGGGTACTCTAGTGATCATGATGGGACGATTGAAGAATTTGTATCGATTGGACGGCAGCTAGGTGACTGATGGTATGACCATAGCTTCGGAGAAACGGGTGGAGGATACTGTAAATTTGTGGCATATGCGTCTTGGCCACATGAGTGAGAGGGGCTTTCGTAAGTTGCATAAAAGGGAGGTGCTAAAAGGTATTATCTCGTGCAAATTAGATTTCTGCAAATTTTGTACAATAGGGAAGTAGCATAAGGCTGGCTTCAAGCAAGCCGTGCACAAAACCGAAAGACTTCTCGACTACATTCACTCAGACGTATGAGGGCCATCACCGGTTGCATCAAAGGGAGGTGCCATGTATTATGTCACATTCATTGGCAACTCCTCATGGAAAGTATGTGCCTACTTCCTCAAATACAAATCAGATGAGTTTGCCAGTTTTAAGGAATGGAAAGTGGCCGTAGAGAAGCAAAATGGGCGGCCGGTGAAGTATTTGCGGACAGACAATGGAGGTGAATATATCTCAAAGGAATTGCATGATTTCTGTAAAGAACAGAGCATACAGCGACAATGGACTATTCCAGGACAGCCATAGCAGAATAGGATAGCGGAGCGCATGAATATGACACTACTAGATAGAGCCAGAAGTATGCGGTTACAGTCCGGACTTTCGGAGGACTTCTGGGCAGAGGCGGTAAGTCATGTGTGCTATTTGGTCAACATGTCTCCATCAACGACTATAAATTTTCAGATCCCAAAAAAAGTGCGGAGAGGAGAGCCAGTTAGTTACGATTCTCTATGAGTGTTTGGGTCTCCTGCCTACTTGCTTATGAATCAAAAGGATAGGACCCAGCTGGAATCAAAGTTAAAGAAGTGTGTTTTCTTAGGATTCAAACTTGGTGTTAAAGGCCACAAGTTATGAAATTTAGAAAACAAAAGGGCGTTCACCAGCCGAGATGTAATCTTCAATAAGGATTCCATGTTGAAAGACGTGGCTGAAGATAATAAGGAGGCAGGTGGAGGTTCAAGGGACAATGATTCAGTGGAGATAGAGTTATCTGGCGCTCATAAGATTACGGACACTGAATCATAATTACAACCTATTGGTGAGGAGGTGGACAAGAAGACTACGGAGACAGAAAGTGAGGACCAATCCCAACAGGACCCTATCACGCCCCGCTTTCCAAAAGACGGGAGTAGGCACATGACGATGCCCGCGACGTATTTATTATGAGAAAGTCTTTTCTAGAAACAAATATGCTAAGGGTATTTAAGCAATATAACAATGATAAGAATAGACAAGTAAAAATAAAATCCAACCACTTTATATATTTACTCCCAACTTTACAAGGTTTAAACTGGTACACGATGTTTGAATAAGAAACAGAAAAAGAAATTGCCTAAACAAGTGACATACATAAACAGAAACTGGAAGAGAGATCTAAGGATCGGCTTGTGAGCTGAGCTAGTTGTAGTCCTCAGTTGTCACTTCGTTCAGTCTATTTTTATACATCTTTTCTTCTGAAGCTTTTCGTAACTCCATGTAATGCTCGTGCAGACTCTTGGGCTTCCAAAACGTTAAAAAGAAAAACAATAAAAAATATTAGTACCGTTGGGATTCGAACACGCAGACTATAGAATAGTAGTTGAGAGTCTTAACCAATGGGCTATAAAGAGTTTCTTGTACATAAGTTATCAAGAATAACTCATAACTCGAAATCAGAACCGAAATACGGCCTCTTTTATTAATTAAAATAAAATGGACGGTAAAAGAAATTTAGGTTCATTACATCCTACCCTTCTTAAAAATAATTTCGTCCTCAAAATTACCGAAGAAGAATGTTTGCAACAGATTCAAGGAAATAAGATGGTTACAAGAAAAATCGAGATAACGAAGAAATGTTTACACATCCGTTTCCGTTGTGTCGAGTCATGATCGTCGGAAAATAAGATTCAACAGGATAGGATTCAAGAATGCAGTCGTTACAGTCTACCATCTTTAAAAGAATTTCGTCCGCGAAATTCTCTCGAGAAGTACGTGGCATCATGCACGGGAAGCTAAGGATAAAGTCATAGCAAATCGCATTCGAGCTCCTTCGATTGATGTTCAAACTAGATGAGCTAATAGGCTAAAAAGAAGGGTGAATAAGAATTAAGAATTCAAAAGTTGAGAGATGATCATCAAGCAAATTGAAGTGAAGTTCAAGATTGATTCAAAGAGTAGGATTGAGATTCAAAGGAAAAGTTGAATGTGATAGTTGGATTTCATAATTCTTGTATCATATTGCTTACGATTTTATGCGGAACTGGTCTGCATGGGCCACCAATAAAACCTGTCACGTCCTACTTCCCTAAAGATAGGAGCATGCACATGACGAGACCCGCGACGTATTTATTTCTAGAATGTCCTTTTTCGAAACAAATATGCTAAGCGTATTTAAGCAATATAACAATGACATGAATAGACAAGTGAATAAAATCCAACCACTTTACATATTTACATTCCCAATTTTACAAGATTTAAACTGGTACATGACGTTTGAATAAGAAATAGAAAAAGAAATTGCCTAAATAAGTGGCATACATAAACAGAAACTGGAAGAGAAATCTAAGGATTGGCTTGTGAGCTGAGCTGGTCGTAGTCTTCTGTTGTCGCTTCGTTTGGTCCATTTTCATACATATTTTCTTCTGAAACTTTTCGTAACTCCGTGCGATACTCGTGCGAATTCTAGGGTTTCCAAAACATCAAAAAGAAAAATAATAAAAAATATCGGTACTGTTGGGATTCGAATACGCGGACTATAGAACAACAGTGACTAATGGGCTATAAAGAGTTTCTTGTACATAAGTTATCAAGAAAACTTATAACTCGAAATCAGAACCAAAATACGAACTCTTTTATTAATTAAAAAAAGGGACGGTACAAGGAATTTAGGATCATTACACCGACATGCAATAGTAGTAAGGAGATCAACACGTATTCATAAGGCACCAGGTACAGTTTCGAAGACACGCTCGCATACACTTTAGTCATTGAAAGCGAAGATCCCAGCTCTTATCAGGAGGCCATTGGACAAGAGGATATGGATTGATGGATTGTGGCGATGACAGAGGAGATGGAGTCACTTTAAAAGAATAGTACGTGGAGATTGACAGAGCTACCGAAAAACAAAAGGGTTATTGGCTGCAAGTGGGTATCCAGGAAAAAGGAAAACGAGCAATACAAGGCACGTTTAATTGCGAAGGGTTTTGCTTAAAAAGAGAGGGTTGACCACAACGAGATTTTATCGTCTGCAGTCAAGCATACGTCTATTCGAGTGTTGTTGGCGAAGGTATCT
This sequence comes from Agapanthus africanus, assembly GCA_030015575.1. Taxonomy (NCBI): domain Eukaryota; kingdom Viridiplantae; phylum Streptophyta; class Magnoliopsida; order Asparagales; family Amaryllidaceae; genus Agapanthus; species Agapanthus africanus. Next base: position 746,132,803 of record CM057341.1, on the reverse strand, counting down.
ACTCAAGATTTAAAATTAGAGCAAATGGACATGAAAACGGCCTTTTTGCTTGGTGAGTTGGAAGAGACGATCGTTATGAAGCAACCTGAAGGATTTATAAACTCCGGTAAGGAGAACAATGTTTGTGAACTCAAGCGGTCTTTATATGGGTTGAAGTAGTCTCTCAGACAGTGATACAAGCGCTTCGATTCGTTCATGAGGAAGACCAACTATACGAGATATGAGTATGACAATTGCGTATACTCAAAGCGGCTTAAGGATGGGTCGTCAATTTATCTACTTCTATATGCCGATGACATGTTAATCACGGTTAAGAGTATGATAGAAATAAAGGAGCTCAAAACTTTATTGAGGACAGAATTTGACATGAAACATTTAAGTGAAGCGAAGAAGATTCTTGGGATGGAAATTATTCGAGACAGAAAGGTTGGAAAGCTGTTGCTATCCCAAATCAGATAATTTAGAAGGTGTTAGAGAGATTCAACATGAAGGACTCAAGACAAGTGAGCGCCCTTATTGTCGGTCATTTTAAGTTACCCTCCAAGGAGTGTCCAAAATCAGCGGAGGAGAAGAAAAAGATGTCTCGAGTACCATTTTACAAGTGCGGTGGGATAGCTGATATACGCTATGGTATGCACACGTCCAGACATATCCTATGCGGTAAGTCTGGTTAGCCTGTACATGTCAAATCCAGGGAAGCTTCATTGAGAAGCTGTAAAGTGGATACTTAGATATCTAAAATGATCTGAAGATCTCGATTTATTTTTTCACAAGTCAAAAGATAAATTGAGCCAGTTGTAAAGATACATAGATGCAGATTACGCTGGAGACTTTGATAAGATGTAACATTTCAGAAATATAAAATATTATTTTTGGAATTTAATATTAAAATAATATATTTCGCGAAAACTACCCGATTTGCGAATTTGGGGTTTTCGTAAAATGGTATAAATATATACCAATATTTGTGAAATAATTGGAGATTAAAATGATTTATTCTCTTAAAAATATATTTATTGGATTTGGCATTTTTATAATTAATTATATGCAGTTTAAATAAAAATTGATTAGTGCACTACTAATCGCGATTAGGCCAAATCCATCTTTTTAATTAATCATGGTTAGTATACTATGACAGATTGCATTTTGTTACATGTTTCCTTTGTGTTTCTTTAGTGGTATTATGTGGTTATTATGAGAAAAGAAAAAGAGAATTATTGGAGAGAGAGTGTGACATGACATGAATGATTGAGAGGGTGAGATTAGGAGAGAGTGAGGATAAGAGAGAGAGAGTGGGTTGCCCCCTTCACATTTCTCCACTTGTTTCTTCATCTTCAAGCTTTCCCCACTTCTACCCTCAAGTATCATCTCCAAAACCTTGCCAAAACCCTATACTCGCTTCATTAAAAAGATGCACAAGCTCTCTACAAATCCAATGGATGCTTCAAAGTTGGATTTTGATCACTTTGAGCAACTCAAGAAAATTCTTGAGTTGCCAAATGAGGTAATTCCTACACTTCTAATTTAGTTTTTAAGTTTCCTAACACCCTATAGTGGTTTAACGTTAAATGGATTTAGATTAGTGATGTTTGGAAATTCCAAGAGAAGGGTTAGGTGATTGTGTAGACTTGTGATCTGTAGTGGGTGTTTACTTAACCCCTAGTGGTGTTTTACTGGCCATGAACTGAGATTAGAACCAAAATACGAACTTAAGAATGGTCCCGTGTCGGTTTTGTGATGTTTTGTAGCCTACAGGGTATCTGGAGCAACCTGGGATGTTTCTGAGATAAACAAACAAGTCTACTGACCTAGTTTAACCCCTAGAAGACCACCACCAAAACATGAGGTGCTAATTCCCTAGTATGGCCGGCGAGCTCGGAAATTATGAGGATGTCGCCGGATTTTTATTGGGTTTTGGGGTTAGGTTTTTGGCTGTAGCTCCTAATCCCTGTAACCTATCCTCTGTATTTTCTTGTTTAGTCCCATTTGACATGAGCCAAAATCTGGGAGCATATTGGGTTGGTTTTGGGTTATGTTTTCCAATATTGGAATTCTTGGTTTTGATATTAGTTATGAGATTTGGTCGTTGGATGTTTTTACGTCGACGACGAGGGTTTAGTTGTTTTTGCATGCGTAGACTACAGGTTCTAACCTATAGGCAATTCGTGTGCCGTATCGGATTTCGGAATTGATTTTAATAACATTGCGATTGTGTTTTGATTGTAGATACCTTCGCATGGATCCCGAGACAACGAAGCACATCGACTACGGCTGAACAAGGAGTTCCACATGTGAGTAGATTTATATCTACGGGGGATGTCGGATGGATGACGTATAACACCCCCGCAAAATATAAATGGAAACCGATATATAGAATATGGTTAGAGAAACCATGTTAGAAACTTATGGATATGGTTAAAGAATTAGTAGGAGATGATATGATTAATACGCGATGATGAGAATTGAGGTATCAATATGATGAGATAAGGTAATACGAGCGGATACGATTGATATAAGATATGAAACGAGATTTATAGTGGCATGTTATGAGGTCGATAAATACGACATGAGATTTATAAGATGACTTGATGTGAGATATTGATGTGGTGAAAAGAGTATGCGATGAGATATGATGATTTGGTTTGATATGTCGTTGCGGATGCGAGGCGATATGAGATAATTGATACCTTTGTCGGTCTTTTGATATGAGATTGATATAGATGTGACATGAGATATAGGTATATATATATATATATATATAATTATGTGAATGATGAGTGAGATGTCGTACGCGACTTTAGATCCGTACCCTCATTGTTGTATAGGATGATAGAATCCCCTATTCTGTTTGTTGTCGCCGCACACGATACTTTACCGGATGATTGATCCATACCCTTGATTAGAGGATACTGTACAATAGATTATACCGTACGTGATGTTGTGAGGCTGGATGCCGATTGATAGATTCACCGACTCGGTTATGTTATAGATATGTATACCTTATAGCATTTCGCTTACGATATACTTTATGCTACGTTCATGATATTCTCATTGCATTACATATACCTGTGCCAGTACACCTAAACAATTATCGATGATGCGTATGTTACACTTACATAAATTGCCGGCTCACACACTTTCATCATCAATAATTGCTATGTCACTTACACAGTAGAATTGCTACATCATGCTATTACTCTTAATTGTTCAGTACTGTCACATGATTCGTTGGCATGATATATTGCTATGCTCACATCACTATACTATGTCGCATGATATACTTGATATGCTCACATTTCTGTTTTATGTTTGCATACATCATGCTTTATGATTATACGTATTAAGATGTTGTTTTCATGAGATTCTGGATTTAAGAACCGTGGTTATATTTCAAAAGAAATTATGTATTGTTTTAAAAACCCGGTTTCTCTTGATATGATATTTCGAGACGTCCACCATGAGTTTTCTCGGTTCTGAGATTGGTATATGAAACCTGATTCGAGGAGCGGTAGGCACCGTCTGCGGGTACATAGTGGATCCGGTAAGGTACCCCGGGGCAAGAAATGATTGTCGTGGAGTAGCCGATGAGCCTGGCAGAGGGAACACTACCTAACGGTGATAGTATTTGGGGTTGGCGGTTATCTGGAGGATACCGACCGAAGTCGTGAGATGATATAGGCCGATCCGGACCGGCGGAGCTCTTCCTCTAGATTCGTATCCTTACTTTATCGTTACTTACCCTAACCCCCATGGAAAACGCGCGCAACCGGCCCTTTATACTGCGGTTCACCGTTACCTCGAGGGATAGGGTACCGCAGGGAGCGGTTGTGCGCGCATGCATGGAGTTCTTAATGGATTAGTTTAATATGGCATTGAAAGGGGTGAGAGATCTCATCTCTCAACCCTTTCCCTAAGGCTAACCCTAACAAGCGAGGAGACTACTCGCTCATTAGGGGATGAAATAACATTAAAAGAATAAAAGAAAAATACTTACTAATGGTGATGGCTCCCTCCAAGCGATAAAGAACAGATCTGAATGTCACTTCCAGAATTTCTGAATTTTATTTATTGAAAAGAGGCATACAATTTTTAGATCTAAAATTACAATTTATAGGAAAATAGGAAACCTAGGGTTACAGACTCTAGCGCACGCGCAATTACTGATTTGCCCACTTAAAATCACAACACCCACAACAGCGCACCGTCACAGAAAAACTGCGCCGACACGGGCATATAATGGCCGCGGATCCGCGGCTCCAGGTAGGGTTTGGCCGCGGATCCGCGGCCAAACTAGGGAATTGGACTTTGTTGTTTTTGGGGCTTTTTCCTTGGCTCTTTGGGCTTCTGTTTTTACTCTCCTTTTCTCTGTTGGACTTCTGGATCTTCTCCAGATTTTTAGTGAAGACTTATACCGTTTCACTTGACTTTTTGGACCTTGCACTGTTCTTCAACTAGGCTTGACTGAGATCCGTCTAATTGTTGGTCAAAAGTCCATTTTTCTGTTGTTTTGTGTCTTTCTCACTGTATTTGCTCCAGAAACCTGTAACCTGTAATATGCAACAAACGTGCGTCAAGAGTACCTGTTTATTTATAAAAAGGATAAGAATAGGGGAATGATAAATGCAATATTATGGTCTGAACAGGAGCCCGTGGACTGATCCGAACTGACGGAGCCCGAGATATGAGGATTTACGTGTCGATATTGGACACGGGTTTCATGATGTTTCGAGTGTCGATGTTGAACACTCAGGTTCCATGATTTTGATGTGTCGTTGATGGACACACATTAATTGATATCCTCATATTTATATGCATATGCTTTCATGATGTTTCGAGTGTCGATATTGGACACTCAGGTTCCATGATATTGTTGTGTCATTGATTGGACATATGGATGATATCCACATGCATACAGGCATTGATTATTGTTGGCATATATACAGATGCGGTCATCCTAGATATCATAGTATTACCTTTATGATATAGTTGACCTAGAAGTCGTTATTTTATTCGATTTCTACCTGCAGATGTTTTCTACTCACGAGTTGGCAACTCACCCCCGTTGTGCCATAGTTCTTACAGGTTTGACCGTATGGATCGGTAGCGGTATCGCTGGCACACAGCATGCATTCGGGTGATTTGTTATGGTAGGTGGGACACATTGGATCGTGCCCACTCTTGTATTATTATTCCTGTTGTATCTAGTCAACTCCATCAATCAGAAACTAGTATTTGTATAAGTAGTAAAACTTAGAAAGACTTGTGGTAGCGAGACTTAGAGCGATGAGTTATATGTTCGCTTGGTGGATTTGCTGTCTTACTTTATTTACTATCCTTTTGTGTTGATTTTCGTCGTTGGGCGTCGTATACATATATTTATGACTTGTGTGGTTGTGATTCCGCCGATTGGCGAAGAGCTTGCTCCCGCTTGGGGATGCCGTTATTGTTGTTATGTATATGTGGTTTTGGATCAAAATATACAAGGGAGGTGCTGCCCAAATTTTTAAAAGACGAAACATGTTTTCAACTTGTATAATCCACTTGCATTTTCATATTCCATTATCTATGCATTTAAGAAAAACTTTTGATTTCATCGTACCTTATTTCAAACTTCACCTCTTTTATTTTCTTTAAAAAGGTTTAGATTTCTGGGCTTCGGCTGACGTAAGTTACGTTACGCTTTTAGACGTTACGTGATTTAAGTGCCGGTCACGCACTAAATTTCGGGTCGTGACATAAGGAAAGATCTCTTACAGGCTATGTATATATAGTTGCAGAATCTTCTATCAGTTGGAAGTGGACACTTCAGAATACCGTGACGCTCTTAACGATGGAGACAGAATACATAGCGGCAGTGGAAGTATCTAAGGAGGCCTTGTGGTTAAAGGGCATAGTTGACGAATTCGGCTTCGATAAGGGGCTGGTTCTTTTGTTTTGCGATAGTCAAAGCGTCATTCACTTTGCGATGAATCAAGTATACCACAGTCGAACTGAGCATATTGATGTGCGGTATCACAAGATAAGGGGGTGGGCTGAAAGGGAGATCGGTTTGATAAAGATCAATACTAAGGTGAATCCGGCGGACATGCTAATGCAGGTCATTCCTGTAGAGAAGTTCAAGTCTGCCTTGGTTTCTATTCAAGTACTTAAGTGTGAGGAAGGACGGCCTAGGTAGGAGGGTCTCATCAGTTTTTCAGTTATGGTTAAAAATTGTGACATCACCAGTTTCACAATTCTAGAGAAAAATTGTGCCAGCAGGGGAAAACGAGAAAAGCATCTAAGGATATAAGACGAAGATAACAAATTTTTAAGGTTCTATTTAGATTTAAAGTAAGGTGGAAATTGTTGAGATTATTTTAAATTTAAATAGTTAGTTATTATAGATAGAATTAAGATAAATCTCTTATTTAAATATAGATTTAGATAAGAGAAAATATTCTTATAGATAAATCTCTTATTTAAGTATAGATTTAGATTTAGATTTAAATAAGATATAATATTCCATTAGATAAGAATAAATAAGATTTATGTTAATCAATCTAAGTGGGATAAGGTTTATTCTAAGCTATAAATAGAAAGGTGCTCTCATCAAGGAAAAATATCGATTTGATCATAAGGTTCAAAGGTGGATAAATGAGATCTATGTTAATCAATCATAAGGAGAGGTGTTGTTTTTCTCAAATTTTAATAAAGTTCAACCCCTTTCCCTTATTAATCTCTTATGTTATTTATTATCGTGGTTTGTATTTGGTATTTTTTGTTATTTGTCTATAAAGAGATTTAGATTTATAGACTGTGGATTGCTCTTGTGGTAACAACAGATATGTCTAATGCATTGGTGACGGTCTGAGATTCCCCATCAATATCCGCCCCAAAACAAAACCAACCCCAGTATATCCTCTCAACTCCTCTAACTCCAGCGGTAACCTCACCGAGCTTAATGACGAACTTGATTTTAACTCTTCCATCCGTGGTTTCCGCTCGCTTCTCTCTAATTAATAGCCTTACCGCTTTCTCAATTGAGACCCTAATTTTTAATCTTCTGCTTAAATTATAATCGAATATTTTGGTTCAAATTGCAGATAAGAGCATGAGGGAGACATTCCCTGATCTGAAGAAGTTAGGGGTGGGAGTTTGATGGAGTTCTGGATCTCCTTCAGATGTTATCTTCTGTTAATCTGCTGCAAGGGCCGATGGACGGCTGAGATTGAGTTGGAAGGTTGAAGCGTGTGGATCTCAATGGGCTTTGAGTGGTTGTGGCCGAGCTACCTGCAAGGAAGTCCCGGAATGGTTGTGCCAACAAGGACCCTCCGACGATCAAGTTAGTGATGTAAATTGGACAGAGTAGCGGCTTAGTGGAAAAAATTGCATACCTCGATCGTCTGAGAGAGGGGTTTATATAGCGGCAGCAATGGGCGGGCAGGCACGAGAATCACGCCGGCCGTTACGCTCCTGACGCCACGCCCGCGTGATAGGCGGGATCCCGCATTAATGGCGAGGCAAGCTCGTTAATGGGGGATCGTGATGGCGTGAAACATGGGATCGTGGGCGGCAGATATCTCGCGCATGGCGAGATTCATGGAGCCGTGACGTAGGTGCCTGTGATTAGCGCTGCGAGTCGGTCAGGATGAGACCGAGAAGGATGAGCTCGGCGGGAGGCTCGGGGACGAGCGGGAGGCCGAGACACCTTTGTACCATGACAGCTCAGAGGCGAGCCGGGGGTGGTCTGGAAGGCCACCGAAGGTCAGGAGATCCCTCAGGTCGGAGGCCCGAGGTGAGGTCCTAACCGAAATCGTTTATCCTTTCTTGTAGGTTTTGGGATACGTCATCTGCAACGTGTCAGCATCTGGGGAGTCATCGATATCGAGCCTCATCAGAGTTCTTTGCGGTTTTGGCGGGTACACACATGCTGCTCCGATCTTCTTCAAGCGTGGGATTGTTGACGAAGAAACTGGGATCCGGGTTTTGATGAATGTGTTTGGTAATCGAGGCGTTCGTTGATATTTTTTGGCTTAATTAGTGGTGTGGGAGTTTTCAGGAGGTTTCGAGCTTGAGTGTGGAGCCGTGTGATGGGGAAATTTTAAAAGTTGCTGTCTTTGCCATCAGAAAAGAAGAGGTTAGATGAAAAGATTGGACTTTTGGAGATAAATGTTCGACAGTTTTGAATTTTGTGGTTAATTTTACTTGCAGGTGCCTTTGTTTATTGAGAGGGAGAATGAATTCGGGCGTTTAGCTGGAAGTCGATGCTAACGTTTGATTTTCAGTGAGATCAAATTTAGGTGTTAATGATACATTTTTATCTCACTATTTTTTGTTAGGCGGTTCCTGAAATTTTTGATGGAACACTTTTAGCGGTCCAGCTGTGAGTGCTTTTATATTTTAGTTAAAAAACTTAGCTTTTCTGATAAAGATTAAGGATAATTTCTGATTATTATTGTTATTGTCATTGTTATTGTAGGTGGTGTGTGCTCGGTAAAGAGACGATGAGTACTTTTGATAGATGCAGAGGTAAGAGCCATTGTCATCTTATATTCATTTTTGACACTCACAAGTGATATCACGTTTGCATGTTGCTTGCTCAACTTATACATAATACATAGTTCCTAGTCACTTCTTCCTAGCTTCTAAGAACTAAGAATAGATACACTACATTAGTTAAAGTGTTCACTAATTGGAACCAGAAGTTTTGTTGAATATTTGCGACATAAAGTAGATGTTAGCAACTTAGCATGCTTTTGCACGCCAGGTCTGTGTGTGTTTGACAAATTTGAGATGGATTATGTGTCAATAAGAGAGAGAACAGAACGACAACAAGTGCATTTGTGGTAAACTAAAGTTAGCACCAATTGAGAATACGGTGGGGAAAATATATCTAAGGTGGTTGGAGAACAATGGGATGATTAGGAGCAAGAAAGAATTTAATAGAGTAAAGTATCACCCGAAGCTAAACCAAACAGAACATTTTGTTGCAGTTGTATTGATTAGCAGGAAACGGCAAGTGAGATTTATCTAATAAATGACTTTTCAGTGGATAGCAAGAGGTGCATATGATGAATATTAGAGTAGGAGGGGTAGATAGATAACTAGACTTAGTTTGCTTCAGGAAAAAAGATAGATAACTAGACTTATTTATGACTGATAGAAATACTTGTGATGCACTGAAGTTTATTATTTTGGGGAAATTGTACAAATAAAACTATTCTGATAGTATTGCCTGTGATGCACTGAAGTTGAATTGTACAAATAGAGCTATTCTGAACATTCCATCATATGAATTATCTTGATAAATACACACCCAAATCTTTATATTTCTAAATACAACATCCAAATGTTCCCCGTTAACTAAAAAAGCCCACTCCGTTAGCTTGAGGTTAGATTAGTTATTTATTTCGAGTAACCATGATTAAGTTGGCCTAGTTATTACCCAATTACCCTTGTATACCCTCTTCTCTATCCTTTCATCTCATCTCACTCTCAGCTTCACCTCACCCTCTTCCATCTCTCAACTTCACTGGCGGCGAACCACACTCTCTCCTATCTCCTCTTAGTCTCATCCATCTTATCGTAACCCATTAATAGAGAGAGAAAGAGGTCTTTCCCCCTCTCTAATAGCTATCTTTAGCATGTAGTTGACGGAATTAGGATGATAAATCGATGGAAGTTAACTAGAGGGGCTAATTTAGTGTAATTTGAAGATTTGGGTGTATATTGTTAAAATACCCGAAGATTTGGATGTCCTATATGAAAATAACCCTATGAATTAATGTGCGACATATTATATAGATGAATTCAAAAGTAGTTAGTTATATTCTTCATCATCCTTCTCATCATTATTTAAGCCTAAAACATACATGGAAGATTTGACAAAAATTCACAATGACGTCACTCTAAACAAGCATGAATTCCAAGCCAAAGATACTATAGAGAACTATGGGTAAATAATGGAACGCTTGTTAGAAATCTCACTGTATTGGTGCAATTAAATGCACCAAGGAGCAGCTCTCCAGATTTAATGAGGAGAGAGCAGGAAGACTCGCTATTGGAAATTACATTAATCCTCATAAACACACAGCTAAAGATAAAGTACTAGTACATTTCCTTAAAATACTTATTTCCAAATTGTTAACAAAAATAGTTTATTTGTTATTTTCCAGTCCCTTAGATTTCAGTATATTATCTCTTAACCGAGTACGAAAAACGGTTATTGATTTTCAAATCTTGTTTTTCCTTAGGCAGCACAAAGATTTACTATCAGCGTTGTTGTGTATAACATGATCACAAAGTACAAACCAAACGATATAGAGAAAAGAACAAATCACAAGCAAGATAGAATACGAGAACTTATTAATTAGGCGAAAACGAACCTTTATTAATAATCAAATATCGGAAGAGTACAAATCGATGGAGAATACAAATCCTTTTCAAACCCTATATCTCGCAATTATCAATCAGTTCTCACAAATTAATAAAATGTATCAGATCTAGGTCTAAAATAAGCTATCATATATATAGCATACAAAAGATTTACCAAAGAAACTAATTTCCTAATTAAGCGAATTTTCGTCCGGCCCAAAAAGGCAGACGTCTGCAGAAGGAATTGACAGACGTCGGCATTTGTTGTCACGAGAATCCAGAGAGCAATCCAGACGACTGAATAAGAATATCGCAGACGTCTGGTACCTTCACAAAAATAATAGAGGGCTTCACAGACGTCTGGTACCTTCACCAAAATAACAGAGGGCTTCGCAGACGTCTGACATTCATCGGGGCAGACGTCTGGAATAAGTGCGCTTGTGCATCCAGAGTCTTAGCAGACGTCTGGAGCCCTAGACGTTTGCCTTAGAGATAAACTCAAATTTTCGTGATGACGCTGAATCGTTAGAAAATCCAATTGGTAATCTTCAGGATCGAATGCGAGACATGTCTAACAAATCTCCATCTTACCTCATATTCCACAAACTCCATCAAAATAATAACTCTACATTCACCACAAAACCCTTCAAGGACTCAAATGAGTGCGACGCACTCCAATTAAGTTAAGCGGTGCTCAAACTTAACAACTGAAAAAGACTTTGTCAACATGTCGGTCAGAATGTCCGTTGTGCCAACATTCTCCACAATAATCTTTTTTTCTCAACGATCTTCTGTATAAATCGGTATCTTACATCAATGTGCTTCGTCATCTCATGATGCATCTGATCTTTCGACAAGTGAATAGCATTTTGGCTATACTAGTAGACTATTATGGTATTCTTTGGAATACTAAGTTCCGAAAATAGCTCTTTCAACCAGATCGCCTCCTTAACGGCCGCAACAACGGCCATATGCTCCGCCTCCGTTGTAGACAACGTTACCGTAGGCTGTAAAGAAGCACGCCAACTAATAACACATCTTTCCAAGGAGAACATATAACCGGTGATCGATCTGCGTCTATCAATATCATCCGCATAATCGAAGTCGTTGAATCCAACTAAATTGTCGTCGTTCCTTCTAAATATCAACCCCATGCTAGACCTACCTCGAAAGTATCGTAATATTCATTTCACCGCCTGCCAATGTCTTTTGTTAGGAGATGCCATATAGCGACTAACAATACTAAAATCATGTGAAATGTCGGGTCGTGTATAAATCATGTCATATATAACGCTACCCACCGCACTTGCATATGGAACATTCGACATATATCTAATTTTATCTTCTGTTTGCGGTGATGAACGAGCTGAAAGTTTAAAATGAGCTGCCAACGGAGTATTTACAGATTTAGCATTTGTCATGTCGAAATGCTCCAAAACTTTCTTAACGTATCGCTGTTGAGATGAGTATAACTTTCCTCCTTTGCGATCATGCCTTATCTCCATACCAAGTATTTTCTTGGCTGCTCAAAATCCTTGGTGTCAAACTTCCTTTTTAGCTTTTTCTTCAAAATATGAATATCAACCATATATTTCGCTGCTATTAACATATCATGAACATAAAGCAGCAAATATATGTAAGAACTATCGGCGAGCTTCTTTGAATATACACAACTGTCGTCCATACTTCTCATAAACCCTATTTCTTTCATGAAGGAATCGAACTTCTTATATCAACGCCTTGGTGACTGGTTCAAACCGTAGAGGTCAGCAGACAAACATGGTTTTTTTGCCTTCAATATCAAAACTTTCGGGCTGTTGTATATATATTCTCTATCAAATCACCGTGCAAGAATGCGGTCTTCACATCTAGCTGCTCAAGCTCCAAATCCTGCTTAGTTACCAAACTGAGCAAGACATATATAGAGGTGCGTTTAACAACTGGAGAAAATACCTCAGTGAAGTCAACTCTCAGCACCTGTGAATAACCTTTAGCTACCAACCGCGCCTTGTATCTCGTATCAACTGCCCTTTGGTCATCTTCTTTCTTCTTGAAAACCCACTTGCAGCCAACTATTTTGTTTTCTCCTTTGGGCTTTACGAGCTTTCAAGTCTGGTTCTTGTGAAGTGACTCAATCTCTTTATTCATAACGACTAACCAATGAGCTGCTTCATCGGATGAGATGGCTTCTTTGTAGCTTGTCGGCTCGCTAATATCAACTGTTTCCGCAACGGACAACGCATACGCTACTAGATCATCGTAACCATATCTTTGTGGTGGTCTAATGCCCTTTTTCTGTTGGTTACGAGCGAGCAAACACTCCTCATCATATGAATGCTCATCTTGAGCTTTTTCAGACGATAGTGAAGGAGAGATCTCCTGCGAACCTGAGTTCTCACCGACTTCAATATTAACTCCCGGCCGTTTTTCCTTGAATCGTCTACAATTGGAGATTCTTTGCTGTTCGATTTCAACATAGTAGATTCATCAAATGTTACATCTCTGCTAATCATAGATTCAAGCGACTTTGGATCCAAACACCACAATCTGTAACCTTTAACGCCGGTAGTATAACCGAGAAATATACATTTCTTTGCTCGAGAATCCAACTTGCATAAGCGGTGCAACCAAACATCTTAAGTGTCGAATAATCAATGTGTTTTCCTGACTATACCTGCTTCGGTGTTTTACTCCCGAGCGATATATGAGGTGACCGATTCATAATATAACACGTTGTATTTACAGCTTTTGCCCAAACCTCCTTACCGAGCCGTGTGTTGGATTACATGCATTGCACTTTCTCAAAAAAAGTCCGGTTTATCCTCTCCGCAACTCCATTCTGCTGTGGTGTATAGACAACGGTATGATATTGAACTATCCACTCGTTTTTGCAGAAATTATTGAAATCTCTACCGCAAAACTTTAACCCGTTGTCTGTTCTCAGTCTCTTGATATGCTTCTTAAGTAACGTCTTCTATTGCTTGAATATAGTAAATACATTATTTTTGTGCTTCGAAAAGTAGACCCAAATTTTTCTCGAAATGTTATCGATGAAGGTAAGCAGATACCTGGTACCGCTTCTTCAGAAGCAACCGGAGATGGTCCCTAAAGATCCGAATGGATATACTCTGGAGTGCCTTTCGTGTTGTGCACCGCCGAACTGAAACTAACACGCTTTTCCTTTCTAAAGATGAAATGTTCACAAAACTTCAGTTTTGTCGTACTCTTCCCACCAGGTAGACCCTATTTCGATAACTCGGCCAAACCTCTCATTCATATGCCCGAGATTCATATGTCATAATCTGGTAATTTCTGAATCCGTCATATATTTGGATGATGAAATAGCCGCCAATTCAGAAGTTGTCGAACCCTGCAATGAATGCAAGGACCCTTTCTTCAAACTCTTCATCACAACGAGAGTACTTTTGGTTACCTTCAAAACTCCACCTTCAGCGGAAAATTTGTAACCCTTGTTGTCGAGTGCTCTAAAGAGACGAAATTCTTCTATAAGTCAGGTACGTGCCCGAATTTCGCCAACATCCTCACAATACCATCGAACATCTTGATTTAGATTGTCCATTTTTCAATAGTACGGCATGAGCTATTGTTGACCATCAAAACCACTTCACCATCAAAGGACTCGTGTATGGTGAACAAATCCCTATTGGGACACATGTGGTAAGAACAACCCGAATTCGTGATCCACTCATTCTTGAATCGCTGTGTGTTGTCAAGGTGTAGGGTTCCTAGGCACCCTAATGAGGTCTCACAAGGCATCGATCATGCCAAATTAAAATTTTAACGGTGCCGAGAAACCCGACTACGGATCGTTTGCTAGAAATCTAGGCGAAAAAGCTAACTAGTTAACAATTAACTAAGAGATACGGAAATACAATCTTTGTAGATCCGGTCCTCCACCTCCATGGCTCCGAGATGAGGTCCTCTCCGCTGTCCAAATCAAATCCGGGCTCTAGCGTCGGCTTCGTCGGAGAATGGGCAAGGTAGGTCGTCGATGTCCATGCCGAAGATGATCTATGTCGAGGCATCGCTAGATCAAAGCTCCACCTTCACCAAGTCTTGAAAACTTGTGAAGGAAACACACTCTACTACTTGGCAAGAGGTATAGGATGAGGAAATAGGAAGTGGGTAGACTTTAGTTTTGGATTTCTCACTCATTTCATCAAGTTGCCATTGATGGTCAAGCTTTTCTTCACTTGAAGGAAGAAGAAGAAGAAGCTCAATTATTATGATAAGAATAATTAGAAAAGAAAAGAATAATCAATCTTATCATAAAGGTAACCATGGTAAAGTGTAGAGAATTAACTTGGGTTAAATGAATGGTTAGGGTCAAGGTTTCATGAAGCTTCCACTAAACAACAAAAAAAGCCACCATTCTTTTTCTCTTTTCCATTTATTTTCCAAAATGAATAAATAGATAAATAAATGAGAAAAGGAAATCAAACCCTAATCATAAGTTTAACCATGGTTTAATTCTTTACACTTAACCAAGTAATCACGTATCATCAAACATGATACAAACAAGTGCACAAAAATATATCGCATATACAATGCGCACTTCCGAGTGAGAAAATCCATCTTAAGTGAACCGATACTAGTTAATGCAAAGCAATATATCAAATATATAATTATGCATTAAATCATTAAATCAACACTTGATTTAACGATCCGGTCATATCGCATATAACCGACTAGTATACAATGTATCGGCTTATCGAATCAACGCTTGAATCGATAACTAGGTTATCTCACATACAACCATTCGATACATTCATCGCGAGAATGGAATACGGTATCACATACACGTATTATTCTCGGTCCCGCACATATCTCATATGCGCTCCTATTTCGTTTCGCTTGAACCAGGAAACCTCTGTGTAGGACTCTAAAGACTCGTCAATACGCCGGCAGCAGGTGATGATCATATCAAGCACCCACAAGCCGCAAGCGGTCTGCTAAACGTAACGGCAACCCGGGTATTGAGCGATCTGAAGATCAATGAGCAAGCCCGCTCACACTCTAGTGAATCCGACCAGTAACACTACCGTACAGTCCGGTCTGATCGTCTGATATGTCGCATATCTCGCCTAGGGGTGGTAAATGTCAGACCCCAATAGCTCGATAAGTCGTGTCGATATGAGGTCTATAACAATTCGAGAAACTACTGGTAACACTTACCAGTAAATCTCAGCAACCCTGGCCAGGGATTTCCTGTTATAGCCAATCGAACACAGCGCAACATCAACCCCCTATACCGGGAGAGACGAATCCCCTCCTATCGCTCATTGCCTCCATGTGACTCGGGACTGTACCCAAAAACCACCGTTTTGCACGCCCTCTTGGACGTGGTAAGATGGAAATCAAAGCACAGTGGGAACCACACAAGACTCTATGACGATCTCGGGTCAACAGACTACTCTGTACCAGTGTCACCAGAGAACTGCCATCTGACGTGAGGTATAATACCATCTGGGAGTTCTCGGCGAGTCCGTCCAGTGTACCCAGTCTCTACTGAGCACCCGTATATCATCTCTGATGTTAAACACCGATGGATATGGGATCATCCATCGCCCATCTATATGGGTCGAGAAGGTATACGCTAGTCTACTCTGGTATATCGATGCCCCGTCTCGATACACCCACGACTAGGGACTTTGAAGGATGTACTTATGGACTACCATGTCCCCACTAGTATGATACGCATCATAGTCCAGGTAGTCAAGTACAGATCCTAAGGGCTTTACCAACATGTAACAGAGAGACAATCAGCATACACGTTAAGGTAAAGGGTAACCAGATAGCATACTATCATGTCGAGCAAGAAAGTCCTCCCTATATATGTCCCAGCATCCACTACAATATACATCCTATGTACAGTAATGGCCTCTAGGGCATACATATAACTAACAATCTCCCACTTGCACTAGGGCCATCTGTAGCAGTGGTTGCAGTATCTCATACTCAACCATCCCATAAAAGTCTCTCTCTGGGAACAGGCCTTTGTGAGTGGATCCGCTGTGTTGTCCTCTGAGTCTACTCTCCTAACCTCGATCTCCCTGGAGATCAACCATCTCTATGATCAAGTGACACTGTCTTAGAATATGTCTGGATCACTGATGGGACCGGCATTCCTTGGCATAAGCCACAACTCCATTGTCTCACAATGGTAGGAACATAGTTCATCTCATGAACCAATATACACCCAAACAGCCTCTTTGGTAGCATCTTAAGTAGCGATGTATCGTGCCTTTATCGTCTAGTTTGTCACGGTATCTAGCTTGGAACTCTTCCAACATACCGTCCCTTTACTGAGGGTAAAGACAATGCCTGTGACTGACATTCAGTCGTCTTTATCACCCTGGAACACTTCCAGTGATTCTCCCCAGGATCGATTGATACCATCTCACTACAACTAGTGAGAATCCTAACATCCAATTAAATCTATCTCATAGATCCAAAATCCAGGATTTAGTAGGTATCACTTTGATCCTATATGGAGAATTCTAGTGATAAGCGGAGACTGACCGAGCGTAGCATAAGAAACTCTTTTCTTATCAAGAGTATGTCATCTACGTACTCTACGAGGATCGTCACCATACTCCCTACTACCTTTTTGTTTATACAAGGTTCATCTACCATTTTGATGATGTCAACTTCTTTTGACTAATTCATCAAAACAGATGTTCCAACTCCGCGATGCCTGCTTTATCATATAAAACATCTTGCACACGTTTCCGCTGCTCCCACTGTCTACGAGGCCCTCTGGCTGTGTACTTATAGACGCTCTCTTCTAAATCATCATTTAGAAAAGCAGTCAAGACACCCAACCACCAGATATCGCAGTCATGGTATGTAGCCGTAACAAGTAGGATCTGGATGGACTTAAGCATAGCTACTGGAAAAGGTTTCATCATTATCCACGCCTGGTCGATGACGAAAACCTTTAACAATTCTAGCTTTGAAAGTCTCAACTTTTCCATGTACACCAAGTAATCTTCTCAAGATATACTTGCTCCTGATGGGGATTTAACCCTTCAGATATAGCAACCAAAGTCCATACTTTGTTGGTGTATAAGGATTCCATCTCAGATCGATAAACATCCAGCCATTCTTACAGAGTCTCACTCCTGATGGCCAGCTCGAAGCTAGTTGGGTCATCATCTCATGATGCAATCCTCGCTCCCACTGTCATAGAGAAACCGAAGTATCTCTCAGGTGGGTGAGGAACCCTACTAGATCGGCGGAGAGGCTGAGGTTCGTTGGTAACTATCGAATCCTTTGGTTCTTTCAAATCATCAGCTGCAGTTTGTATAGCTGGAACCTTTCCAGTTCTACATTACAGACCTTGCCTCGAGCTTGTCCGGATTTTGCTTTCAGACATAGGCCGGACAACTCCAAATCTTAACTAACTTAAGACATGGGTTCTTCCCATTCCATATCACATATGAAGCGGTAGGCAACTGATTTGATTAGAACCCTATTCAATAGGTATGCAGCTTCTCAAGTGCATAACACCCAAAAGGAAATAGGTAGCTCAGTATTACTCATCATAGAGCACACCTTATCACATAGGGTGTAATTGCTCCACCCCGATATACCATCGTGCTATGGTGTATGCAGAGGAGTAATGCTGAGAGAGAATCTCATTCTCCTTTAGAATAGTCCAGTATTTCCGTGCTCAAGTATTCTCCTCCCTGATCACATCAAAGGACATAATACTTTTACCCGTATTTTGGTTCTCTACTTCTAACTTATATTCTGTGAATATCTCAAAAGGTTCGGACTTTTGTTTCAACAGGAACATATGTCTGAATCTTGAGAGATTATCAGAGAATATAATGAAGTATAAAGAACCAGTCCTGGCATGTGTAGACAGGAGACCTTACATACATCAACATGTATCATCCCAAGAGTTTACTAACTCTTTCTCTGTTTCCAATAAACAGAGCTGTGGTCATCTTATCTCTGTGACATGACTAGCAAGTTTCATAAGATGTAAATTCAAACTGATTTAAATATGCATCTACATGTAACTTCAGCTAGTCGGGTCACATTGATATGACCTAGTCTACAATGCCTCAAGAAGGATTCGTTCATTTCTGAACTCTTCCTCTTGTGTGTGTTCCGTATACTAAGAACTGTAGTTTGATTTAGAACATCAATGCTTTTAGATAACGTGCCTGAACCGATCAACTTTTGATATAGGAAATGTTCAAAACATTATCCAACAATACAAAATTATATCCTTTCTTTACTAATAAAGAGACTGATATGATTTTGTATATCAGGTTCGGTATCTAATAACATTCGTTCAGAATCAATGTATTTGGAATACAGGGTGACAGTGACCGACAGACTTGGCTGCAACTCTTGCCTCGTTTTCTGCCTCATGAAACTTATCACCCGTTCTCGGTTCTCTACCTTTATATTGCCCTATGTAACAGATTACATATCTGGGATCCTGATCTGGTATCACATACCCAGGACGTAGAGGATACGGAGAAACAGTTCTTTGTAATGAACACACCCGAAGATGATGCATCAACATGCACTCTCTTCGTTTGGGCGGCACGGGAATTCTGGTAATCCCCAATTTCCTGCTCTGTCTTATAACAATTATAAGTTGGAGCGGGACCAACGTTCCCCAGCTCAGTATAACAAGCGGGTTCGGTCAATATTCCGTATTATTATCTTGATTAAGGCGTGATATGGTCGCTACCTGGAGAGAGAGAGAAGAAAACACTCAGCGTGCGCTCTTGCAAGAATAGATTGGTTATTATTTTATCTAATCAGGATGGCTCCCACTGCTTTTTATCAAATCTTCCTTCAAACCCTAAAAGAAAAGATTAGCCGAGATTAATTACACACTACAAGTTCGCCAATCTTTCAGCCAGGCCAGTGTCGGTACTTTGAGGGAGGTCCCCCGTGCTTTCGCACGAACCTAATTACTGTAAACCTCGTTTTCCCAGAGGCGTAACCTCGTTAACACCTTTCTAGACACCTACTTTATCGGCTAATTGTAATATGTAAAACTCTCCCAGGAGTAACTCTTACTCGCAGCGGGTATCGGGATCCAACTATCTCATAGAAGGTATGCAATCTCATTGCAAATTTCAACACTTGAAATTCCCGATAATATTTTGCCCCTAGCTCGCTATGACCTTGACGGAGGCCAAACAACCCATAGTCCGCTAGTCAAGTTCAACCCGTCATTTCCTGATTGAATTAAACCCACCCGCACGACCCTTGACGGAGGCCAAACAACGCCGTACGAATACCCTAATCCAATCGCATCATATGCCAGCAGATAAGCACTAGTTAGCTACCGTACACTACGCCTTGACGGAGGCCAAACAACCGCAACACGAATACCAACTAGTACGTATCTGAAATGACGGAGGGCTACGACAGGTTTTTCTGAAAACCTATTGCGTAATGAACTTGATATCGTTGTAGAATCAAATGATTTTGAAATGGAGTGCTTTTGAGGCTTTTCTAGTTTTGCTAAAGGAGTCACTCCCGGTGAAGGGATCGTCGGTCCTTTCCTCGTCGAATGAGGTGCGAGATATATCATATATATCACTGTGCAAAGCAAAAACACTTAAAAGCAATCAAAAGATAAACCGAGTGTGTAGCATCTGCCAGTTATTGCTAAAGGAGTCACTCCCGGTGAAGGGATCTCGGTCCTTTCCTCATCGAATAAGGTGCAGGATATATCACATATACCTCTGTGCAAAGCAAGAACTGTAGCTACCTGTTTTATTTTGAAATTCAATTCTACAACATCTTAGGTTTCTTTTCTTTCATTAATCACATTAATGAAGTCCCATCATTTAAGTACCTAAACATCACAGATAAATACGACGTACACTTATGCCATCCGCATTCGCCTCGATGTCCCCTCGTGCACCGTTAGGTTAGGTAACTAACGGCAGAGCAGGGCGGGTGTAAAACATAAGTAACGCCTATATAATATATCATATATACTATATACTGTATCTATCATAGAACATCACATGATCACATCACAGATATCGCAGCAGAAGAATCATATGAAATATTGGATATACTAGGACGTCCGTGTTTTCAATACGAGCCAGTATAAAACACGGATTCCACGGTCGTTATGAATAGCCAAACCCACACCCCTAGACCCCTACGAGAGCGACAAGCAACCCTACCAATTCTGGAGTTAGGAGACCCGGACCCGACTCCTCGAGTTGGTCTCCCACTGGACTCCAGAACCCGGTTACTTGTGCTCCCCTCCTTGGGTCTATCCTAGTGCGGAAAAGTAAATAATATACAACAGGTGACAACTCCCGCAACCTGGAAGCGCCCCAATAAAAGAATATTACATACAAGTGTTTCCTAATTTAAAATCAGGAAAGCTTCTGGGAAAAGCTTCAGAAGAGGGTCACGTGCTTACACGTGACTAGCGGTCACGTGTTGGCACGTGACACCTAAGCACATCATCAAGGCAAGTTCAATTTCCTGACTACGTTGAAGAAAAGGGACTTCAGAAAGAGTCACGTGCCCCCACGTGACCAGGGTCACGTGGCGACACGTGACATTTAAATGCAAGTGTCAAAGGCAAACCAGTTCCCTGATCAAGTCAAGGAAAAGGCTTCAGAAGAGGTCACGTGCTCCCACGTGACCAGGGTCACGTGTTGGCACGTGACGTTCAAAGCAGCAGACTCGTTCTCCAGTTGAACCAAGGAAAGAGAGTTCAAACAAGGGCCACGTGCTCACACGTGACCAGGAGCCACGTGGTGGCACGCGACGTTTAAGCAAAAGACAGAGCGCAAAAGAAAGGAAAAGGCTCATTCCAAA
Organism: Agapanthus africanus; assembly: GCA_030015575.1. Taxonomy (NCBI): domain Eukaryota; kingdom Viridiplantae; phylum Streptophyta; class Magnoliopsida; order Asparagales; family Amaryllidaceae; genus Agapanthus; species Agapanthus africanus. The sequence continues at coordinate 746,111,602 of CM057341.1, read as the reverse complement.
GGGGGTCACGTGCTCACACGTGACCATGAGTCACGTGGTCACACGTGACCGGCTTTCAAAGCCCATTTTGTCAACAGAATTAAATTCTGAAAGGAATTCAAATCTTTCCAAAGGAAAGCGGCTATCTGCAACCAATCAAATTAAAGATTCAGAGGTGATGAAATATCATTTATCTATGAGAAAATCTCGGGTTTGGAAAGATTTCGCCTTTAAATCTAACCGAAACAACAAAGGAGAATCCCTGGATTTGAAATCCAATGGTGAATAAAATTCACCTAGTAATCCAAAGGTCCAAAACGAATGGTGGATGCAAATCAAATCTCTCATGAAGATTCGTCAAAAACTGATTGATTCGGCTGCTTCTCCTATAAATAGGAGCCAAGAGATACAAAAAAGAGAGATATATATAGAGATACAGAGGGAGGGAGAGAAAAAGAAAAGAAGAGAGCTTCGATACTTGGAGAAACTTGGATCTTCTGCAAAAAACCCTAGGTAAGAAAGGGAAAAGCTCCTTGAAAGAAGAAGAGAATTTAATTCTCAACAGAGTTTAACTCTGATACATAAAAATAGAGGAATATATTTCTTCTCTCTTTGATAGAGGATCTGCAAAGTGCACATCTCCCCTTTAGGTTGAGAATTTAATTCTCAATGGGTTGAGATCCTGCCATGCAGATCCGAAACATAGAGAGGGAATGCAAGCACGAGAATTTAATTCTCACAGAACTATAGAAATTTAATTCCTTTCAAATAAAATTAGGGCTTGACCCTGTACCATGGGAATTTAATTCCTTCAGAACAAAAAGAAACAGGGTTTAACCCCAATTAAGAACTTAGTTCTGTTGAAACAACGGGAATTTAATTCCCTTAATCATCATTTAACAGGGAATGGGAATTCAATTCCTTAAAAGCTTTTATTAGGGTTTAACCCTATTCAGTCCTTCACATATATGAGGAATTTAATTCCTACGGAAGATTCAGAGTTCAACTCTATTCAGAATATAAACCTTCAAAAGGAAGTAGGAATTTAATTCCTCTGAAATTTAAAGCTCGAGGAATTTAATTCCTGAAAAAAGATTAATAAAGCCTCTAAACAAAATACATAGAGGCAGGGTCATGTGTCACCACGTGACCCCCCCAAGAGATCTACAGAAAGTCCCTTTGAGGCAGCACCCCACGTGACCCACGTGACCCTCGGCAAAAGCTCTAATACATAGGCATTTGAATGCCCATCACGTGATGGCACGTGACGCTCTGAAAGACGCGATAATCTCAGCAGAATACATGAAGGGAGGGCGCTCTCACGTGTTGCCACGTGACCCCTCTCGCCTTAGTGTTTAACACTAAGTCAAAACTCTCGAACCCAGTGTTAAAATACTGTTGGGCCTTAGTGTTCAACACTAATTAAAAAGCTTTATCTGCAGTGTTCAACACTGATCTGTTTTAATGTTTAACACTAATTTGAAAAGCCTTGTTGCTGGTGTTTAACACCAATTATCTCTTAGTGTTAAACACTAACTTGTCAACCTCATTCCCAGTGTTCAACACCGACTGCTCTGTAGTGTTTAACACTAAGCTTTGGCCCAATTGGCCTAAATGGATAGAGGCAAAGCCTCTCCTGATTGGACTTAGCCCAAGTTGGCCATAAGTCCACAATTCGTAATCAACTGGGCCAATAGGCTCATAACATAATTAATTGGTCTTGATCCCAAATTGGGCCAAGGACTATTCAATCCACTCCGGTTCTAGGGTACATCTCTTCACTCCTTTGATATTTGGCATTGTAATCCTTCAATGTCTTCAAAGAGGTGACGGGTCCCGACGACCACACATTGATACGGACTGCGGGGTCCTTAAACCCGTGCCTAATGCAAAATTCCTGGTTACGTGGAACGCGGATAATGTCACTCTTTGACCCCGTGGAAAACGTCCAGAGCGGATCCTGGTCCTCGCAGAGCACGGCAGTGAACCCGTGTGAAGCATCCAGAGCGGAGCCTGGTCCTCGCTAAGCGCGGCAGTGAACCCGTGTGAAGCATCCAGAGCACATACCGGACTGTGGGGTCCTTAAACCCATGGACTACGACGTCCTTAACCTTGACCGAGATGTCTTAAAACTAACAATGGACCGCAATGTCCTTAAACTACCCATGGACCGCAACGTCCTTAAACTACCCATGGACCACTATGTCCTTAAACTAGAACAATAGAGCCCTGTATGCTCTTTTGTCGGATCTAAACGGTCCCGTTTAAGTTGATCTTAGCCTCAAAGATGGTTAACGTATCCTTAAACCTTCAAACAGAGTGGACTATGAATTCCCCCAATTAACTCTGGCTCGAGGGTACAACTCTGAACTCCTCTGACATCCGTCGTTGTAATCCCTCAACGTCGTCAGAGAGGTGACGGGTCCCGACGGCCATACATACGATGGACCACTATGTCCCTAAACTGGAACATTAGAGCCCAAACGCTCTTTTGTCGGATCTAAACGATCCCGTTAAGTTGATCTTAGTCTCAAAGTTAGACTAACGTATCCTTAACAAACGTTTGAGTTGATCTTAGCCTCAAGTATGGCTGACGTATCCTCAAACCAAACCCCCAAACCCAAATCTAAGATAATACGGATTTGGACTAGTCCACGCCCTACGGGCGACGACATAACTTAGTCTCCGTAAACAATCCACGGGCAATAAAATATAAAACAAACACCCACGACACGAAGTGACCATCTGGAGAAGGAGAAAGTTGTTACCGCAACACGGTAGCGTAATTAACTGCAGGGGCTTGCGCCTGCAGGGAAGAGCGTCCCCACAATCAAAAACCCCTCAAACGAGGGGGAATCTGACGAAGTCTGCTACATCGGCCGCATCCGTCTAAACCTTTGATACACGGTGCCATAAATCAACTTGGCATCTTCGGAGAGGTGGACGGATAGCACCAATTAGCATCTGCCCCGAATCTCAGGCGAGACGCCCCATGTCGTGCCGTCTTTCGGAGGGGAACAGATTCTGGCACGCCCGGTGGGACCTTTTCCTCTTTCCACTCCACACTTCGTGTGTCGTGACTCACGAACCAATCGCGGTTCGCTAATGGTTGCCCTTGGGTTTCAAGATACTAAGAATTGGCGTCTCGCTTATTGCAGAAAGCAAAGGATCGATGGCTTCTACTTCCGTGAAATTCTCCAACCGCTCAGACTGCAATTGCAACCAACGCTCTGCCTCGCCAGGTGGTATAGCCTACGGACCCCAAGCTGTTTCGCTATTCACAATGCCCGTGGAACAGGTCGCTCGCGCCACCACAAGATTGTTCTTTGGGACCATGCTCCCGCCGATAAACTTCACCGCTCCAGCGCTGACAACGGAAGCTCTCAAGAAGTCGGTCTTTGATCGTCTTACCCCTGCTGCGGCTCCTCTCAACGAGTCGCCCAACGTCAACACCTCGGTCTTCTCTAGATTGGGCCAGAAATCCTGCGAACCCATCATGGGACCTACAATCTCAGAGAAGGCTACTTCTAAGAAGGTGGCCGCTCCTGCCCCCAAAGTCGTCAAGGCAGCCTCTCCGGCCAAAAGGTCGGTCTTTACAAGATTGACGGCTTCAGCTCCCGCTCCTGCTGCCCAAAGGACCTCGGTCTTCGACAGGCTAATACCAACAGCGACCCCCACCCAGACAGGAGGCAAGACGAAACCATTCTTACCGCTGACCCTACACCGTCCGCTCGACACGCTCGACGTCGCCATTGGCGCCGAGTAAGGAAGGCTGGGGGCAACTCCCCCTCCGGGTTGACTCCATCGGCCCCGGTGGCAGAGGTTAATACTGCTGTTCCAACTGGGAACAGCTTTGAAATGCTAAATAAGGTGCGAAGGAATTCTCCTACGGCAGTGCTGAAGAGGTCTCCTCCCTCATTAAAAAAGGTTGTCGAAATAAAACCCGAACAACCCCGATCTCCTCAACGGCTGTCTTCCAAAATTTATAAGGTTTGGCGGCAGGCCCGAGACTCGATCATCGATCCAAACTTCTCCCGCCAGCATAAGAAGCTGAAAATCCAACCGGAAGCTGGTCACCAGGCTAAACCCCAAAAGGCTGTCTGGACGCCCACCTCAACGGCCCCCTCAACCTCCATGGCTCATAAAAGGAGGAGGCCAGAAAAGCCCCCACAGCATGCAACGACGGCTAAAAGCACTGAGCACAGACGCCCTAAGTCTGGGGGCATGGTGGTGCACACTGTATACATGGCCTCTGGAAAAGAGGAAAGCCGCACTTCTACGGGCCACCGACCGCTAACCCGATCCGTGACGAAAGCCCAGGAGCAGCAACAAAAGCTTCAAGAAATGATGAATGCTATGGCCGCGCTCACCGGGCCAAAAGAAAACCCAGAAACGTCCTCAGACGCACGCCGGGAGGAAGAAACCGATGCTGAATTCCTTCGCCGGACACTGGAGAAAAGGGACAAAGAGGCTGCTGAACAAGCGGCCAACATACAACGGATGGGCCTTCTCTTCCAAGATGTGATAGGAATGATGATCCAGCAGGACTTACCCGCCGAGGATCCCCCAATCGTTCTTGAAGACGACCGAGGAGAAACGTCAAACCCACCACCAGCCCTCTCAACGGCCAAGGAGGAGGCAATCTCTAAGGCTGACCTGGCTGACTACATAGCCCAGCAAATCCGGGTTCACCACGCGACTGAGGCAGCTGGTCAAGTCGTGAAAACAGGACGGCCGTATCCAAGCTGGTACGACCAAATCAAATACCCGCCAGGCTATACGATACCGAAATTCCACGTGTATAAGGGGACCGGCAATCCCCATCAACATGTCGCCCAGTTCCGGGCCCTCTGCGGTAACACCGGCGGTGATGATAAACTGTTGCTCCGCCAGTTCGTGGGTAGCTTATCAGAAACTGCGTTCGAATGGTATTCGGAACTCCCGAACGATTCTATCAAAACGTTCGCTGAAATGGAGTTGTTATTCACTCAGCGATTCGCAAGTGCCAGCTAACGCACTCCAATAACAGCACTGATTAACGCCAGGGTAAAACCAGGCGAAACCTAGGTCCAGTATGCTATACGCTGGCGGAATTTATGGTCGAGATGCGAGCAACGCATTGAGGAAGCACCTGCAGTGGGCATGTTCGTGGGAACCCTAGACCCCCACGCAACTATCTCCCAGTTTATGATGTTCTTTAAGCCAACCACATTCCAGGCCTTAATCGACAAGTTGGCCCAGATGGATCAGATGGGTCATAGACCACCTCCCCCGAAGTTGGAACCTCGGAATGACAAGGGTAAAGGAAGGGCAACCTTCGTCGCGAATGCCCAGCAGCAACCTAACGCCCCGAAGCCGGGAGATCAATTGGAAGAAAGACGCCGGTATTATAACGAGAAGATGAAGCGTCCATACTCGTTCCCACGAGACAAGACGAAACGGTTATTCGAGCTGGCAGTGCGCAACAGGCTTATAAACCTACCAAATCCAAGGCGACCGCCACAACCCACTGAGGCGAATAACCCTAATTATTGCCCTTACTATCAAACGGTAAGTCATCCGATCGAAGATTGCTTCGTCTTCAAAGGATGGATTGAAGATCAGTACCTCCAGGGGAAGTTTATACTGTCCGAAAAGTGGAAGGTGAACCCACCACAGCCGCATACTCCTAGGAAAGCAGATACACCGGGGGCAACCTGTTCTTTTATTGAAGAAGCTCCATGGGAGGTCGTGCTATCAACTAAAACCAAAAGAATGCTGAGAGACCTTCATGCGTGCCCTGCGATCGAATGGAAGGACCCTCTTGAACCTCAAATTATCGAAGGAATGCTGAAGCCTCGCCCAACTACGAAGACTCGCGATAAGAGCCCAAATACTCACGCCCAACTGTCAAAATCTTCGAAGAAAAAGAAGAAGAAATCCAAGAAGTCCGTGAAGCTTGGAAACGAGCATACGAACTTGCAGAAGCAAATCGACGCGCTGGAAGAATACAATCAAAAGGCGTGGACTCCTGTCACACTGCAAGAGTTCCTCAACCACATCTTTCAAGAGGAAGATGATAGAGAGAGTTCGTCGGATGAATCCGAGGGATATGTGGCGAGTTGTAACGTAACCTCCCACTCGTTTACCGACGATGAAAAAACTCCTGGCACTAAGAAGCTGGGGACAGAGCCTGTACCAGAGCGTGCATGGCCAACAGACGAAATGATCGACGCTTTTCTAGACGAGATTCGCCTAAAAAGTAAAGCGGATCAGGAGCATGAGATGGCCGCTTCAGAAGGAGCCAAACGCAGGTGACTGAACGAAAGAGTTGAACTACCCCTGCCAGAGCGAAAGGCATCCAAAGTAGACAAGAAGATATTCAAGACGAGGAAGAGGTTTGCCAAAGCCATGTCAATGGAAATGAAGCTACCACCCTCGGAAGGAAACACGCACGATGGGGTGGAGAGGCACCCTGATTATTGCGCATATCATCAGAAAATCTCACACCCCACGGAGGAGTGCGACGCCTTTAAGATATAGTGGCAGGGATATGTTGCTCATCGGCAACATTTTAAGCGCATGAAACGCAAGATCCGTCGGGAGCAAAGAAGTACCGTCGAAGGGCACAACAGAACTACTGGAAACTGTTACATGGTTAACGCCAGGGGGTCACAAGTTCTCACCTTTGGGAGCGACTCTGATGAAGAAATGGCTCTGGGCCCTCTCTTTAAAGAATCTGTTTTAGGGAAAAAGGAGAAATCGGAGGCCTGCGAGAGCATTCAGCTGCGCAATCGCACACTCCCAGAAAAGAATCTCGAGCCCGCGAGTAGGAAAGATAAGGGAAAGGAAAAGGTCACTGAAGATATCACTCTAGATGACCAAGTCATGAGAGAGCTGGCTGCCAAAGACCCTCCTAGAAAGGGTAAGGTGGACTACAACATCCTCGCGCACCTAAGGAAGCTACCTTCTCAGCTTAGCATCCTCGATGCCCTCCTATTATCAAAAGAAGCGCGAGACTCACTGATTAAGGCGTTACAAGAACCTGAGCAATTCCAAGCCTTCCTCGCCACTGAAAGGATGAAGGATGAACTGGAGGAAGTGCATACGGCCGACATCACTTTCGGTGACGAAGACCTCCTTCTCGGGACGTGCGACCACAACCGTCCCTTATATGTCTCTGGATACTGCCATGATATCAGGATAGGCAAGATCCTGGTGGATAATGGATCCTCCGTCAATCTCCTTAATGTTCGGGTGTTGAAGGAAATCTGCATGAGTGTGCAGCACCTCGCTCGTGACAAAATCACTATCTCCGGTTTCGATTCACAATCGTCACGGACTCTCGGATCTGTAATACTAACATTACGCTTCGGACTTCTCGTCACAGACGTTAAATTTCATGTCATTGACGCCAAGACCTGCTACAACGCCTTGCTCGGTCGTCCTTGGCTACACGAGTACAACATCATCCCTTCTACACAACATCAGTGTATGAAGTACTTTAAGGATGGTTTCGAGTATACTGTAACAGGTGAGTTGAACCCGTTTTCCGTCAACGAAGTCCGCAAATACGAAGATGCGAAGTACTTTTTTCCAGATTTCGAGCATACAGAAAGGTGTCGCAACCCGGAGAACAAAGCCGCCGCCACCATCCCTGTTTTCGGGAGCGATACCGAAGAAGAGGAAGAGATAGTTTATGCAGGGCCATCTCAACGCAACAACCTGGGGACACCCGCCCCCATATTAGTCTTCGGAAGTGATTCAGAAGATGAAGTTAATGCTGTGTTCTCCAATCGACTGTCAATACAAGCACCCCCTGGCGATGACCATAGTTTGCAAATCATCATAGTACCGCGAGAACACTACAAGGATCTCGACGCGCTTCAGGCTCACAATGTGCAGGACCTGCAAACATTTTACGTCCCTCCCAGGCGAAGGGGTGAGAAGGTGATCCTATTCTACCGATCCTCAGAGTCGAAAATAGAGGAAGAGATCTGGCATGGCGCGGATGCTACACTTGACAGGCTCCAACCCATCCGTCTGCCCAGATACTATACAAATGGATTAAAGAAGCTATTGAAGTGCCAAGGAGTATCTCTAGAACAGACCGTTCGGCAGGCGCGGTTCTACAACAGGATTTGGGATGTCCCCGGGACTCAACGCAAATTACCCAACGGGAAGATGGAAACACTCGGGCTTGGATACGCAAGAGCCGGAAAACGGGAACGGGCTCACAGCAGCTACGCTATATATACCTTCGATGAAGAGGAGGACGCCCTGTCAGGAGATGCCAACCCCCCCTCAAAACTAGACCCCGCGATTAAAGCGCCGAGTCCGTCGTTTGAAGAACGAATGGGCAAGCCTATCAGGAAAATGGGTCGAAAAGCTCGGGAAGACCACAACCGCGAAATGGCCATCTACGAGAAGGCCAGGACGCAACGTCTATCTCAACGTACTGCAAAAGACAAAGACGCTTATCCTCGTCAATCCGTTGTACGAAAGGCCCGACGCAGAGACGGAAATAAATCAAGAAGCGGCTCGGGTTTGTCCCTCGTGAAGAAGATGAGTCGAGCGTATTCCTTCCCCCGAGACAAGACGGAGAGGTTACTCAACCTCGCTATAAAACATCAAATGATCACGCTTCCAGAGTCTAGACATCCTGAGCAAGCTAGCAAGGCCTCTCATCCGAGTTATTGCTCTTATCACCAAGCCATAGGACATCCTACCGAAGACTGCTTCACCTTCAAGAACTGGGTCGAGGACCAGTACCGACGGGGTAGATTCACTTTATCCGACGGCTGGAAGGTAACGCCGCCGCAAAAGCATGAGCCCAAGGCCGCAAGAGCAGAACCGGGTCCACCTCAGTCCAGGGAGCGGGTTCGCACTTGTTATACGATTACGATATTAGGAGAAGAGCCCGAGAACGTAGATGACCTTTCCCGGTGCCTTGAGAACAGCGATGATGAGGTGATCTCGGAATTTCCGCCCGCTCCGAAAGAATTGGAAGATGGTATACATACTACTGCAGATAACCTCAAGAAGATTGAGTTGGGATCGACAGACGACCCGCGACCGACATTTGTCAGCGAGCTGTTATCCGAAGAGAGGGTGGCTGCGTTAAAGGACGTGCTTCTACGGCATAAAGATTGCTTCGCGTGGAACTACTCCGAGATGCCAGGATTAGATCCGGAGATTGCTGTGCATAGATTAGCAATATCCCCAGATATCAAGCCAGTCAAGCAGGCGCCAAGGAGGATGCGACTCGAGCTTGAGATGAGCATCAACGCCGAAGTCAAGAAGTTGATCGATTCCTGATTTATCCAAGAAGTCCAATATCCCGACTGGATCTCCAATATCGTCCCGGTGATGAAGAAGAATGGGACGGTACGCATATGCGTGGATTTCAGGGATCTCAATAAAGCCTGTCCAAAAGATGATTTCCCAGTACCAGTAACCGAGCTAAGGATAGATAACACGTCCACTCACGAGGTTTTCTCCTTTATGGACGGTTCGTCAGGATACAATCAGATAAAGATGCATCCCGAAGACCAGAAGCATACCGCTTTCCGCACCCTTTGGGTATATTTTGCTACAAGGTTATGCCCTTTGGTCTTAAGAACGCTGGCGCTACCTATCAAAGGGCCATGACAAAGATCTTTGATGACCTCATACACGACGTCGTCGAGTGCTATATCGATGACCTCGTAGTAAAGAGCATGTCATAAGAAGATCATTTAAAGCATCTGGAGACTGTATTTCGACGCCTTCGGCAATATAATTTGAAAATGAATCCCCTCAAATGCGCGTTTGGAGTCTCCTCGGGCAAATTCCTAGGATTCATCGTTCGACACCGAGGTATTGAAATAGATCCGTCAAAGATTAAAGCGATCACGGAAATGCCTCCGCCAAGAACCCTCAAGCAGTTGTGGTCTCTCCAAGGAAAGCTCGCATACATCCGGCGATTTATCGCTAATCTTTCGGGCAAAAGCCGTCCTTACAGCCACCTGATGAAAAAGGGAACTCCATTCGTTTGGGATCACAAATGTCAAGGTGCACTAGATGAGATCAAGCGATACTTGCAAAACCCTCCAGTGTTGGCTGCTCCAGTGAAGGGAAAGCCTCTCATTCTTTACACAGCCGCCCTTGAAGGTTCTTTGGGCGCGTTATGGGCACAAGAGAACGATCAGGGGAGAGAGAGGGCACTCTATTACTTAAGTCGAGTTCTACTGGGGGCAGAAAGCAACTATTCCCCCATTGAAAAGCACTGCCTGGCGTTGATCTTCGCGATAACAAAGCTTAGACATTACGCATTAGCACATGAAGTCCGTCTTATCTCGAAGGTGGACCCTCTCAAATATTTGATGTCGAAAGCCATATTGACGGGACGACTCGCTAAGTGGGCCCTGCTCTTGATGGAGTTCTCGATAACGTATCAACCTCTCAAGGCAGTGAAAGGCCAGGCCATTGCCGACTTTCTCCCTGAGCACCCGATACCGGCCGATTCTCCTCTGAACTGTGATTTGCCAGACGAGCATGCATTTGATGCGATTGGCGGCGGAAGCACCCGATGGGAACTCTATTTTGATGGAGCATCCTCCATAAAGAAACAGAAACAAGGTATCCCAATGATCAAATCAGGGATAGGCCTCATCTTTGCAACTCCACAAGGAGGGATAATGCGCTTCGCCTTCTCCTTAACAGAGCCGAGGACAAACAATGAAGCCGAATACGAAGCTCTGATAGCAGGCCTCGAGATCGCCATCGACATGGGAATTGAAGACCTCCTTATATACGGGGATTCTCAGCTGGTCGTTAGTCAAGTAAATGGTGACTACCAAACGTGCAAGCCGGAGTTGGTGAAGTACGGCGAAAGGGTGCAACAACTATTGACCCAAATTCCCTCCTATACTTTGGAGAACATACCGCGCGCGGAAAACAGCAAAGCAGACGCGTTGGCTAAACTTGCTAAAGAACTGGCTGACGAGAACCTCGACGACGTCAGAATCGTGGTACAAAGCCGCCGAGTGCTCGCCCCAGCAGAAATATCTCCGGAATCATGCAAAGAAAAGGGAACGACTGAGCAGACGACCCTACAAATAAAAGACCACGAGAAGGCCGAAGACTGGAGGGAAGTCTTCATAGACTACTTTAAGTCCCACCGAATGCCCGAAGAAGCGTCCTCAAGACATCAGCTCATGAAACGAGCTTTATCTTTCGCTTTTGTCAACGATATTCTATACAAGAGATCGTTTGATTCTCTATGGCTGAGATGCTTAGGACCTGACGAAGCAGAATGAGTCATTCAAGAAGTTCATGATGGACTTTGCGGTTCTCACCAAGCAGGCCCAAAGATGAAGTTAAAAATTAAACGGATGGGTTATTACTGGCCCACGATGATTCAGGACTGCCTCGAGTATGCGAAGCAATGCCACTCGTGCCAGATTCATGGAGACTTTATCCACCAACATCCGAATCCACTGCACCCAACGGTAGCTAGCTGGCCATTCGAAATGTAGGGGACTGACATAGTCGGCCCCATTGAGCCAGCGTCATCCCGAGGACACCGCTTTATCCTGGCGACAACTGATTACTTCTCCAAATGGGCAGAAGCAGTACCACTGAAGGAAGTGAAGACGGAGAATATCCTCCATTTCTTCAAGACGCACGTCATCTATCGGTTCGGAACTCCACGGCGAATTATCTCCGATAATAGGCCGGCCTACCGAAGCCATAAGATTAGCCGCTTCGCACAGCAGCACAATATAGACTGGAGATATTCTTCGGTCTACAATCCACGAGCTAACGGCCTGGCCGAGGCCTTCAATAAGACCTTGACGAAGATCATAAAAAATACCGTTTCCAGGAATAAGAGAGACTGGCACGAAAGGCTGCAAGAAGCCCTTTGGGCTTATCGAACTACATTCAAGACGGCCACAAACACAACGCCGTACGCGTTGGTATTTGGGACGGAAGCAGTGCTCCCCCTCAAGATAGAGTTACCCTCTCTACGAGTAGCAGTCCACCACGAGCTGACGAACGAAGAAAATGCCCACCTTCGGCTTGAGGAGCTTGATGCCCTCGACGAAACCCGGCTCATAGCGCAACAACATCTAGAGGCCTACAAAGCAAAGATGACGCGCTCGTACGAAAGATTGACCAGGCCGAGGACATTCCGCCAAGGCGAACTCGTACTAGTGGTCAAAAGACCTATGATCCCCAATCGTGCCAAGCGAGAAAAATTTGAGCCAAACTATGAAGGCCCGTACATCATAGACAAGGTCTACCAGGGTGGAGCCTACCTACTCATGGACATGCACGGTGAAAGGCCTTTCAGGCCAATAAACGGCCGCTTTTTAAAGAAGTACTATGCTTAATGAGCCACAGCCGGGGTCAATGATAGATGACGACGACTATGTCCGCTCGCTGTCTTCCTAGGCTCAGACTTTATAAGCAGCAGCCGGCCTTCCCATATCGACGGACCGAAACGTCCTTAAACTAACGATGGACCGAAACGTCCTTAAACTAACGGCGGACCGAAACGTCCTTAAACTAACGGCGGACCGAAACGTCCTTAAACTATCAACGGACCGAAACGTCCTTAAACTAACGACGGACCGAAACGTCCCTAAACTACTACCGCAACATCCTTAGGTTGACGAGATGGATAAAAAAAAAGAAGAAGATAAAAAAAATGATAAAAAAGAAACGGTATGTCTATAAGCAAAATGGGCACGGATGAAAACCCGAAAGGGCTCCGTGAGTAAAAACAGCAGGACTACCGGCGAGTGTTTGTGAAAACCCGAAAGGGCGCAACCTCGTTAAAGGACACTTACAGAGTCCTCTCGACCTTGTAAGGAGAAACCACCTGCGTGAGATCCTTACGACTCACAAAGGAGCAACACACTTAGGGATCCTCACGATTCCTAAGGAGAAAATACACTTGCGAGATCCTTACGACTCGTAAGGAGAACTCTCTTATGGGACCCTCACGGCTCATAAGATTTGAAAGTCTTAAGTTACAGAAACCTTAACCTGTTCTTAAGCAACCCCCACAACCTTCGATACTGCCCTACAAGAGGCTCAATACTGACCCTTGTATACAATCCACGGGCGCGAATAAACATTTCCCCAGCAAAGTCCAACCCTTGTAGGTCCTCTCGACCCATAAGGAGAAAACCCTCTTGTAGGATCCTTACGACTTACAGAGGGACATACACTTAGGAATCCTCATGATCCCTAAGGAGAAAATACACCTGCAAGATCCTCACGACTTGTAGGGAGAAATACCTTTATGAGACCCTTACGACTCATGAAGTCAAAAACCTTAGCCGACAGGATCCTAACCAGGTTTGCTAAGCCACCTTTGTTCAACATCGACAGAGGCAAATGATGATTCGCTCCTGGCAACATACCAGTTGCAGCGATGCTGACGCCGAAATCGGTGTCCAAAATCCGAGCTTGCGGCGAAAAAGCTAGCAAGCCACACATGCCTACAAAATAGCCGAAATGATGGGGCAACTTGCAATAAAAAGCAGCAAGTGAGAATGAAGGCATAAAAAGCAGCCAAAATGATTGGGCAACTCGCAATAAAAAGCAACGAGTAAAAATAAAATAAATAGCCGAAATGATTGGGCACCGCGAAAAATAGCCGAAATGATTGGGCAATCGCGATTTTCGCGATATAAAAAGCTGAAATGATAGAGCATCGCGGAAAGAATAAAAAAAAATGATGAAAGAATGAAATCCTCACCCTACAGGTGATGTTACATTTATCCCTGTATACAATCCAGGGGCGCAAACAAAGAAGGGATCATACTCCCCCCCAGGTTTCATCATAAGAAGAAGCCAAATCTTGACGGTTCACAGGTAGCCTAGAGATCATCTCGACGTTCGTCTCATTGCAGCAGACACAACATCAAGCGAAGCGGAACAGCGGCAACCCCCAGTTCCATGGTTCGGCGATATACACATCACCAAGAGTCAAACCTCCATTCCGTGAGATGCGGATATATTCAGCAAAATTCCTGGTTACGTGGAACGCGGATAATGTCACTCTTTGACCCCGTGGAAAACGTCCAGAGCGGATCCTGGTCCTCGCAGAGCATGGCAGTGAACCCGTGCGAAGCATCCAGAGCGGAGCCTAGTCCTCGCCTAACGCGGCAGTGAACCCGTGTGAAGCATCTAGTGCAAAATTCCTGGTCACGTGGAACGCGGATAATGTCACTCTTTGACCCCGTGGAAAACGTCCAGAGCGGATCCTGGTCCTCGCAGAGCATGGCAGTGAACCCGTGCGAAGCATCCAGAGCGGACCCTAGTCCTCGCCTAACGCGGCAGTGAACCCGTGTGAAGCATCTAGTGCAAAATTCCTGGTTACGTGGAACGCGAATAATGTCACTCTTTGACCCCGTGGAAAACGTCCAGAGCGGATCCTGGTCCTCGCAAAGCATGGCAGTGAACCCGTGCGAAGCATCCAGAGCGGAGCCTAGTCCTCGCCTAACGCGGCAGTGAACCCGTGTGAAGCATCTAGTGCAAAATTCCTGGTCACGTGGAACGCGGATAATGTCAGTCTTTGACCCCGTGGAAAACGTCCAGAGCGGATCCTGGTCCTCGCAGAGCATGGCAGTGAACCCGTGCGAAGCATCCAGAGCGGAGCCTAGTCCTCGCCTAACGCGGCAGTGAACCCGTGTGAAGCATCTAGTGCAAAATTCCTGGTCACGTGGAACGCGGATAATGTCACTCTTTGACCCCGTGGGAAACATCCATAGCGGAGCCTAGTCCTTGCCTAACGCGGCAGTGAACCCGTGTGACGCATCTAGTGCAAAATTCCTGGTCACGTGGAACGCGGATAATGTCACTCTTTGACCCCGTGGGAAACGTCCAGAGCGGATCCTGGTCCTCGCAGAGCATGGCAGTGAACCCGTGCGAAGCATCCAGAGCGGAGCCTAGTCCTTGCCTAACGCGGCAGTGAACCCGTGTGAAGCATCTAGTGCAAAATTCCTGGTCACGTGGAACGCGGATAATGTCACTCTTTGACCCCGTGGGAAACGTCCAGAGCGGATCCTGGTTCTCGCAGAGCATGGCAGTGAACCAGTGCGAAGCATCCAGAGCGGAGCCTAGTCCTTGCCTAACGCGGCAGTGAACCCGTGTGAAGCATCTAGAGCAAAATTCCTGGTTACGTGGAACGCGGATAATGTCACTCTTTGACCCCGTGGAAAACGTCCAGAGCGGATCCTGGTCCTCGCAGAGCATGGCAGTGAACCCGTGCGAAGCATCCAGAGCGGAGCCTAGTCCTTGCCTAACGCGGCAGTGAACCCGTGTGAAGCATCTAGTGCAAAATTCCTGGTTACGTGGAACGCGGATAATGTCACTCTTTGACCCCGTGGAAAACGTCCAGAGCGGATCCTGGTCCTCGCAGAGCATGGCAGTGAACCCGTGCGAAGCATCCAGAGCGGAGCCTAGTCCTCGCCTAACGCGGCAGTGAACCCGTGTGAAGCATCTAGTGCAAAATTCCTGGTTACGTGGAACGCGGATAATGTCACTCTTTGACCCCGTGGGAAACGTCCAGAGCGGATCCTGGTCCTCGCAGAGCATGGCAGTGAACCCGTGCGAAGCATCCAGAGCGGAGCCTAGTCCTCGCCTAACGCGGCAGTGAACCCGTGTGAAGCATCTAGTGCAAAATTCCTGGTCACGTGGAACGCGGATAATGTCAGTCTTTGACCCCGTGGAAAACGTCCAGAGCGAATCCTGGTCCTCGCAGAGCATGGCAGTGAACCTGTGCGAAGCATCCAGAGCGGAGCCTAGTCCTCGCCTAACGCGGCAGTGAACCCGTGTGAAGCATCTAGTGCAAAATTCCTGGTCACGTGGAACGCGGATAATGTCACTCTTTGACCCCGTGGGAAACATCCAGAGTGGAGCCTAGTCCTTGCGTAACGCGGCAGTGAATCCGTGTGAAGCATCTAGAGCAAAATTCCTGGTTACGTGGAACGCGGATAATGTCACTCTTTGACCCCGTGGGAAACGTCCAAAGCGGAGCCTGGTCCTCGCCAAGCGCGGCAGTGAACCCGTGTGAAGCATCCAGAGCAAATGCCGGACTGTGGAGTCCTTAAAATCCACGGACTATGACGTCCTTAACCTCGACCGTGATGTCTTAAAACTAACGATCAACCACCCCGATTCCCTACGGATTTTGCCTTGGTCTAAGGGTACATCTCTTCACTCCTTTGATGCCCGGCGTTGTAATTCCTCAACGTCTTCAAAGAGGTGACGGGTTCCTGCAACCAAACACCGGACTGTGGAGTCCCTAAATCCACGGACTATGAGGTCCTTAATCTTGACCGTGATGTCTTAAAACTAACAGCGGACTGTGGAGTCCTTAAATCCACGGACTATGAGGTCCTTAATCTTGACCGTGATGTCTTAAAACTACGATACCTTAATAGACCCCTGACTCCGTAAAACACGGACAAGGGTGACCGCATCCAACACTTGCAGGCCCTCACGACCTGTAAGGAAGAAAAGCTCTCTTGCGAGATCCTTACGACTCTCAAGGGAAAACCCGCTTAAGGATCCTCACGATCTTTAAGAAGAAGCTTACACCTATGGGATCCTCTCGACCTGTAGGGAGAAAAACTCTTTATGAAACCCTCGTGGCTCATAAAATGCAAAAGTCTCAGGAAGCAGATCTTAACCCTGAATCCTAAGCCATCACTGTCCTGTAAGGAGATCAAGATAGAATATTCGCAGAATACATTCAATAAAAAAGGGGACACACCATTGAGGAGAAGAATATGTCTTCATTTATAAACCTCCCTTCAACAAACAATACTCGATCTAAAGCCAGCACAAACCACCCGATACGGGAGATAACGTGGCAAGTTTCTGATCTGTGTCCTATCAAGCACGCATTTGCAACTGTACGAATGTCTAAAAGGAAATGTTGCCGTAGGCACTGATGTGCATGCAACGTAACGATGGTGCTCGTAATTAAAGAAAAACAGACAGCTCATTTACGCAAGCAAGACACACGTACGACTATCTGACAAGCATGAAAATTCGACAGAAAGCATGCAAATCACCAATGATTAAAGGAGTACATTGATTCAAACATACTACATCAGTGGGAAAAGATTACCAAACAAGGGATCAGAAATACAAGGGTTAACAAAGCAAAACACAAAATTCTCCAACTCCCTTTCCGCCTTCTCCAGCACGTCAAAACGGCGGTTTTCGCGAGGAGTTGCTCCCCACCGGTTGGAGCCGTGCTCGTCAGCGAAAGCAGACATGACGGCCCGACGAGCTCTTATCTGACTCAGTAAATGAACTGAGTGATCCTTCAGAGCTTGAGTGATTAGACAAGCCTCATGAAAGCACTCAAGCTTGTCCTCCGCCGCGTCAAGGATCGCCGAAGTCATCTCCGCTGGATGAGGGGGTATATCGGCAAGCACAGACAGGAGGATCATCCGGAGCCAAATGGAGCCCATGGGAAGAGGAGAGCCCCGACGGGTCAGTAGCTCGTACATCACCGTGTCACATTGAGCATCGGTGAGAAGGGGATCCGCCAGCCGCGCAGCGAAGCGAGGAATTATCTCCTCAAGGGGCGCCTCCCATGGTTGCCGACGAGCATGGGGACGATCGCAAGCCATGGAGATTGATCGGGTTCTCAAAGATGACCACCTTAAGGTATGAATGGGTTTCTCTGTGAAGAAAAGAAGTAAGGCATAAGGTTCAGGTTATAAAGGGGAGCATTTAATGCCATGCACAAAAAAATGTCAAGCATGGTAGGACTATTCTCAAAGCCCGAAAAGAAGGGGAGAGCGTTGGGAATGAAATCCAACGACGCATTGGAATTAGGTTAGGGAAATGAAACGTCCCCATCAAGCAGATCCCTGCATACGCAACACGAGAGCACTAGCCTTTGATGGAAAATGAGGCGGCACTGCACAGACACAACAGAGAACTAAGCTCTGAGAACGAGAATTAAATTCTTAAAAGAAAGGTTTGAAAGGAAGGACATGAAAAAGTGAAAGCGCTTCTAAAAGGACGTTTCGTCTACCCTACTCCCCCAAAGAAGGTCCAGTGGTCATAAAAGGTGACAGCGTTGCACTCACGTGCAGACACGTGAGAACAACGCTGTGGGGGCATTTGTTTCCTAATTTAAAATCAGGAAAGCTTCTGGGAAAAGCTTCAGAAGAAGGTCACGTGCTTACACGTGACTAGCGGTCACGTGTTGGCACGCGACACCTAAGCACATCATCAAGGCAAGTTCAATTTCCTGACTACGTTGAAGAAAAGGGACTTCAGAAAGAGTCACGTGCCCCCACGTGACCAGGGTCACGTGGCGACACGTGACATTTAAATGCAAGTGTCAAAGGCAAACCAGTTCCCTGATCAAGTCAAGGAAAAGGCTTCAGAAGAGGTCACGTGCTCCCACGTGACCAGGGTCACGTGTTGGCACGTGATGTTCAAAGCAGCAGACTCGTTCTCCAGTTGAACCAAGGAAACAGAGTTCAAACAAGGGTCACGTGCTCACACGTGACCAGGAGTCACGTGGTGGCACGTGACGTTTAAGCAAAAGACAGAGCGCAAAAGAAAGGAAAAGGCTCATTCCAAAGGGGGTCACGTGCTCACACGTGACCATGAGTCACGTGGTCACACGTGACCGGCTTTCAAAGCCCATTTTGTTAACAGAATTAAATTCTGAAAGGAATTCAAATCTTTCCAAAGGAAAGCGGCTATCTGCAACCAATCAAATTAAAGATTCAGAGGTGATGAAATATCATTTATCTATGGGAAAATCTCGGGTTTGGAAAGATTTCCCCTTTAAATCTAACCGAAACAACAAAGGAGAATCCCTGGATTTGAAATCCAATGGTGAATAAAATTCACCTAGTAATCCAAATGTCCAAAACGAATGGTGGATGCAAATCAAATCTCTCATGAAGATTCGTCAAAAACTGATTGATTCGGCTGCTTCTCCTATAAATAGGAGCCAAGAGATACAAAAAAGAGAGATATATATAGAGATACAGAGGGAGGGAGAGAAAAAGAAAAGAAGAGAGCTTCGATACTTGGAGAAACTTGGATCTTCTGCAAAAAACCCTAGGTAAGAAAGGGAAAAGCTCCTTGAAAGAAGAAGAGAATTTAATTCTCAACAGAGTTTAACTCTGATACATAAAAATAGAGGAATATATTTCTTCTCTCTTTGATAGAGGATCTGCAAAGTGCACATCTCCCCTTTAGGTTGAGAATTTAATTCTCAATGGGTTGAGATCCTGCCATGCAGATCCGAAACATAGAGAGGGAATGCAAGCACGAGAATTTAATTCTCACAGAACTATAGGAATTTAATTCCTTTCAAATAAAATTAGGGCTTGACCCTGTACCATGGGAATTTAATTCCTTCAGAACAAAAAGAAACAGGGTTTAACCCCAATTAAGAACTTAGTTCTGTTGAAACAACGGGAATTTAATTCCCTTAATCATCATTTAACAGGGAATGGGAATTCAATTCCTTAAAAGCTTTTATTAGGGTTTAACCCTATTCAGTCCTTCACATATACGAGGAATTTAATTCCTACGGAAGATTCAGAGTTCAACTCTATTCAGAATATAAACCTTCAAAAGGAAGTAGGAATTTAATTCCTCTGAAATTTAAAGCTCGAGGAATTTAATTCCTGAAAAAAGATTAACAAAGCCTCTAAACAAAATACATAGAGGCAGGGTCACGTGTCACCACGTGACCCCCCCAAGAGATCTACAGAAAGTCCCTTTGAGGCAGCACCCCACGTGACCCACGTGACCCTCGGCAGAAGCTCTAATACATAGGCATTTGAATGCCCATCACGTGATGGCACGTGACGCTCTGAAAGACGCGATAATCTCAGCAGAATACATGAAGGGAGGGCGCTCTCACGTGTTTCCACGTGACCCCTCTCGCCTTAGTGTTTAACACTAAGTCAAAACTCTCGAACCCAGTGTTAAAACACTGTTGGGCCTTAGTGTTCAAGACTAATTAAAAAGCTTTATCTGCAGTGTTCAACACTGATCTGTTTTAGTGTTTAACACTAATTTGAAAAGCCTTGTTGCTGGTGTTTAACACCAATTATCTCTTAGTGTTAAACACTAACTTGTCAACCTCATTCCCAGTGTTCAACACCGACTGCTCTGTAGTGTTTAACACTAAGCTTTGGCCCAATTGGCCTAAATGGATAGAGGCAAAGCCTCTCCTGATTGGACTTAGCCCAAGTTGGCCATAAGTCCTCAATTCGTAATCAACTGGGCCAATAGGCTCATAACATAATTAATTGGTCTTGATCCCAAATTGGGCCAAGGACTATTCAATCCACTCCGGTTCTAGGGTACATCTCTTCACTCCTTTGATATTTGGCATTGTAATCCTTCAATGTCTTCAAAGAGGTGACGGGTCCCGACGACCACACATTGATACGGACTGCGGGGTCCTTAAACCCGTGCCTAATGCAAAATTCCTGGTTACGTGGAACGCGGATAATATCACTCTTTGACCCCGTGGAAAACGTCCAGAGCGGATCCTGGTCCTCGCAGAGCACGGCAGTGAACCCGTGTGAAGCATCCAGAGCGGAGCCTGGTCCTCGCTAAGCGCGGCAGTGAACCCGTGTGAAGCATCCAGAGCACATACCGGACTGTGGGGTCCTTAAACCCATGGACTACGACGTCCTTAACCTTGACCGAGATGTCTTAAAACTAACAATGGACCGCAATGTCCTTAAACTACCCATGGACCGCAATGTCCTTAAACTACCTATGGACCGCAACGTCCTTAAACTAGAACAATAGAGCCCTGTATGCTCTTTTGTCGGATCTAAACGGTCCCGTTTAAGTTGATCTTAGCCTCAAAGATGGCTAACGTATCCTTAAACCTTCAAACAGAGTGGAATATGAATTCCCCCAATTAACTCTGGCTCGAGGGTACATCTCTGAACTCCTCTGACATCCGTCATTGTAATCCCTCAACGTCGTCAGAGAGGTGACGGGTCCCGACGGCCATACATACGATGGACCACTATGTCCCTAAACTGGAACATTAGAGCCCAAACGCTCTTTTATCGGATCTAAACGATCCCGTTAAGTTGTTCTTAGTCTCAAAGTTAGACTAACGTATTCTTAACAAACGTTTGAGTTGATCTTAGCCTCAAGTATGGCTGACGTATCCTCAAACCAAACCCCCAAACCCAAATCTAAGATAATACGGATTTGGACTAGTCCACGCCCTACGGGCGACGACACAACTTAGTCTCCGTAAACAATCCACGGGCAATAAAATATAAAACAAACACCCACGACACGAAGTGACCATCTGGAGAAGGAGAAAGTTGTTACCGCAACACGGTAGCGTAATTAACTGCAGGGGCTTGCGCCTGCAGGGAAGAGCGTCCCCACAATCAAAAACCCCTCAAACGAGGGGGAATCTGACGAAGTCTGCTACATCGGCCGCATCCGTCTAAACCTTCGATACACGGTGCCATAAATCAACTTGGCATCTTCGGAGAGGTGGACGGATAGCACCAATTAGCATCTGCCCCGAATCTCAGGCGAGACGCCCCATGTCGCGCCGTCTTTCGGAGGGGAACAACAATTTTTTACATGAATGAAAATAAAAAACACTCATCTCACATAAAAACCCCCGGCTATTCAAACACGACGATCCAATATAACATATCCAGCAACACATAACATCACATGTCATCAACGTAAGTAAATATGCGCATCCCAATTGTCGTTGACATATAGCAACGAAACCGGCGATATCACATATTACACTTACGGTCACAGAAAAGAAAGTGTAAAACTACAACAGTTGGAATCCGCAACCTCCTCAGACATCGCATGCCTGACCAAATGAATTACTTAGACATCGCATGCCTAACAATTATAAACCCCGTATTTTAGTCTCATCATTGAAAACACTTTTCAATATTAAGTCGGGCAATTCAACAAGATTCCCGACATGCTGATCGAATACTCGTCGCAAACTTCAGTAGGCGGCCGCACCCCCGATACCGTCGACGAAGTGCACCAAGGCGGAACACCGCTACCGCGAGCACCCGGACGGATGCTTTCGGCGACGGGGTTCTCCTACAGTCACTTGGTCGGGGCTATGGAGTGAGGCTGTCTGTTAAGTTTACCCGGCGAGTATCCGCGTACGCTACGTGATTTGGACGGACTTTTGATCGCATCAAAATTCCGTGGCAACCGATCAAGTGAGACTAAAGTGCTATGTTTATAACATTCATTCAGTTATCTCATAACTATTTATGAATTCCAATTATTGTATCCCATTCCAGATAATTTAGAAAATGTTAAACTTTCCGATTGAACATTCGAACACCCAAGTTTTCCCGATACAGATCAACACATGAAACAAGTTTAACAACATTCCGTTCGTGCCTCAGTACCAACGGTCCAGCCGTAGAAGGGTCAAGCCAACGCCTCACATGTGGCACGCCGTACTGCCCCAAACCCTAAGGTTCAAAGGGCAGTTCAAGACGGTCACATAATCGAGTTAAGGTTTGTTGTCTTCTAGAGGGTCCATCGCGTTACTTGCACTACTTAGAACGTCGTTAAACTACGGAAAGATCCAACACTTGGAAATTTCCCGACAGGGGAAAAGTTGGGTATTTATATCCGGTCGAACTTTTTAACATATTCTAAAAATTATCCGGAAAGCCACACAGACAAAATTTGATACTCCGATCGAAACAGCGAATCCCCAAAATAATCCCAGAAAATACAACTCTGGAATAAATTTTAAAAATACCCAGAAAATCCAGCATAAAATAATAGGAGTTACTGTGCAAACAGGAACTGATGATGTCATATTTTTGCCGCGGATCCGCCGCAGAAGCCAAGCTTCTGCCGCGGATCCGCCGCAATATATACTGTTCATCAGAAAAGTTTTGCGCCGTAATTCTTAGATTTCCCTGCTGAATTTTTTAAGCATTTTTAATGTTGAAAAAACCACGTTTTTGAAAAAAGGACAGAGAGCAATTTTTTGAGATGGATTTCGGGTTCGTTCGGGTTTCAAATTCCGTCTAGACTTCGCCTAAGGCTCTAGCTAGGCTCTGATACCACTGTAGGTCAGGCAGCCACCCCATCCAATGGGGTCGCCATGGCACCAACGGGTCCCTCAGCCGCTACTTTTTACGCATGCCCCCTCGCGAGGACTATAACCCGTTGGAACACCTTCCGGTCTCGGGACACCCTGGGGGTAAGAGCCTATGCTTCGCCACACTGTCACACAGTGAGAACCCCCCATAGGTTGACATCCAATGCCTAGTAGCTCTGATACCACTGTAGGGTTCCTAGTCATCCTAATGAGGTCTCACAAGGCATCGATCATGCCAAATTAAAATTTTAACGGTGCCGAGAAACCCGACTACGGATCGTTTGCTAGAAATCTAGGCGAAAAAGCTAACTAGTTAACAATTAACTAAGAGATACGGAAATACAATCTTTGTAGATCCGGTCCTCCACCTCCATGGCTCCGAGATGAGGTCCTCTCCGCTGTCCAAATCAAATCCGGGCTCTAGCGTCGGCTTCGTTGGAGAATGGGCAAGCTAGGTCGTCGATGTCCATGCCGAAGATGATCTACGTCGAGGCATCGCTAGATCAAGCTCCACCTTCACCAAGTCTTGAAAACTTGTGAAGGAAACACACTCTACTACTTGGCAAGAGGTAGAGGATGAGGAAATAGGAAGTGGGTAGACTTTAGTTTTGGATTTCTCACTCATTTCATCAAGTTGCCATTGATGGTCAAGCTTTTCTTCACTTGAAGGAAGAAGAAGAAGAAGCTCAATTATTATGATAAGAATAATTAGAAAAGAAAAGAATAATCATTCTTATCATAAAGGTAACCATGGTAAAGTGTAGAGAATTAACTTGGGTTAAATGAATGGTTAGGGTCAAGGTTTCATGAAGCTTCCACTAAACAACAAAAAAAGCCACCATTCTTTTTCTCTTTTCCATTTATTTTCCAAAATGAATAAATAGATAAATAAATGAGAAAAGGAAATCAAACCCTAATCATAAGTTTAACCATGGTTTAATTCTTTACACTTAACCAAGTAATCACGTATCATCAAACATGATACAAACAAGTGCACAAAAATATATCGCATATACAATGCGCACTTCCGAGTGAGAAAATCCATCTTAAGTGAACCGATACTAGTTAATGCAAAGCAATATATCAAATATATAATTATGCATTAAATCATTAAATCAACACTTGATTTAACGATCCGGTCATATCGCATATAACCGACTAGTATACAATGTATCGGCTTATCGAATCAACGCTTGAATCGATAACTAGGTTATATCACATACAACCATTCGATACATTCATCGCGAGAATGGAATACGGTATCACATACACGTATTATTCTCGGTCCCGCACATATCTCATATGCGCTCCTATTTCGTTTCGCTTGAACCAGGAAACCTCTGTGTAGGACTCTAAAGACTCGTCAATACGCCGGCAGCAGGTGATGATCATATCAAGCACCCACAAGCCGCAAGCGGTCTGCTAAACGTAACGGCCACCCGGGTATTGAGCGATCTGAAGATCAACGAGCAAGCCCGCTCACACTCCAGTGAATCCGACCAGTAACACTACCGTACAGTCCGGTCTGATCGTCTGATATGTCGCATATCTCGCCTAGGGGTGGTAAATGTCAGACCCCAATAGCTCGATAAGTCGTGTCGATATGAGGTCTATAACAATTCGAGAAACTACTGGTAACACTTACCAGTAAATCTCAGCAACCCTGGCCAGGGATTTCCTGTTATAGCCAATCGAACACAGCGCAACATCAACCCCCTATACCGGGAGAGACGAATCCCCTCCTATCGCTCATTGCCTCCATGCGACTCGGGACTGTACCCAAAAACCACCGTTTTGCACGCCCTCTTGGACGTGGTAAGATGGAAATCAAAGCACAGTGGGAACCACACAAGACTCTATGACGATCTCGGGTCAACAGACTACTCTGTACTAGTGTCACCAGAGAACTGCCATCTGACGTGAGGTATAATACCATCTGGGAGTTCTCGGCGAGTCCGTCCAGTGTACCCAGTCTCTACTGAGCACCCGTATATCATCTCTGATGTCAAACACCGATGGATATGGGATCATCCATCGCCCATCTATATGGGTCGAGAAGGTATACGCTAGTCTACTCTGGTATATCGATGCCCCGTCTCGATACACCCACGACTAGGGACTTTGAAGGATGTACTTATGGACTACCATGTCCCCACTAGTATGATACGCATCATAGTCCAGGTAGTCAAGTACAGATCCTAAGGGCTTTACCAACATGTAACAGAGAGACAATCAGCATACACGTTAAGGTAAAGGGTAACCAGATAGCATACTATCATGTCGAGCAAGAAAGTCCTCCCTATATATGTCCCAGCATCCACTACAATATACATCCTATGTACAGTAATGGCCTCTAGGGCATACATATAACTAACACAAGGACCATAAGAAGATCTCTTTCTCCCTCCCACTATACTCGCTTCAGCCGAAAACTCTTTTAATTTGTCTTCCTGCTTTAACTTATTCTGCAACTTAAAGCAATCGATATTGAAGTGCCCCTTTTTACAATAATTGCAGGTAACGTTTTTAGCCTTAAATTTTGACCGCGACTTTTTCCTATTTGTTTCCGGATCTCTCTTCTCCGCTCGCCTTCGATCAAATAAGCCAGACGATGAACCATTCGATTCGGTAGAAATCAACTCCTTGTCGATTTTCTCTTTGTTCATCAAATTCTCCTTGATATTCTTGATTGAGATCGTGTTTCGTTCATAAACCACGGTGTCACATAAGTGCTTATATGAGGATGTCAACGGACACAATAAGAGAAGAGCCCGATCTTCATCATCAATCTTAATGTCGATCTTATCCAGATCCGTAATGATTGCATTAAACTCACCAACATGATATTTTATTGGAGAGCCTTCTGACATTCAAAATGTGTAGAGACGCTGCTTCATCAGGAGACTTCCTTAGATATAACTATTCCAATTTATTCCACAAATCAGCCGCCATCTTCTCCAGTAAAACCTTTGGTAGAACTTCATTTTTCAGACACAAGTGGATAGCCGTGAGGGTTTTTTCATCCATCTCCTCCTAACCTTCCTCGTCATAATGGAAGGCCTTTTATCCTTTTCGTAAATCGCCTTATTCAAATTGTTTTGAGTCAAAACGGCAACCATACGGACTTGCCACAAACAGAAACTCATATTTCCATCGAACTTCTCGATGTCGAACTTCATGATTATTGAAAACATGATGTTGGATCAAATCAAAATACCTTGAGTATTAACAAACCCTAAAATTTCAAAATCACGATCTAAGAAAGTTGGGAAGAGGATGTAGTTGTCGTTACCCACTTTTAACCTAGATCGCAAAATTAAAGACCTAATGGTTCAACCAAAAATCTCATAACAACGCAACAATAGTTCTGAATCCAGTTTATTGCGTATAAGATGATCATAAAACACAAACTAAACAACATAAAGAAGAGAACAAATCACATGTAAGATAGAAATACGAGAACTTACTAATTAGGCGAAAGCGAAGATTTATTAATAATCAAATATCGGAGGAGTACAAATTGATGGAGAATACAAATCTCTCTCAAATCCTAGATCTTTCACAATTATCAATGGGTTTTCACAAAATAACAAAAGGCATAAGATCTAGATCTAAAATAGCAATCATATATATAACATATAAAAGATTTACCAAAGAAACTAATTTCTTAACTAAGCGATTCTTCGTCTGGTCCAAAAAGGCAGACGTTTGCAGAAGGAATTGGCAGATGTCTGTATTTGTCATCATGAGAATTCAGAGAGAGCAATCGAGACGTCTGGACAAGGATATTGCAGATGTCTGGTACCTTCACCAAAATAACAGAGAGCTCCGCAGACGTCTGATCCTCATCGGGGCAGACATCTGTCATAAGTGCGCTCGCGCATCCAGAGCCTCATCCGACGTCTGGAGCTCTCAGCCCTAGACATCTGCCTTAGAGATAAACTCAAATCTTCGTGATGACGCTGAATCGTTAGGAAATCCAACTGGTAATCTTCAGGATCGAATGTGAGGCATATCTAATAAGCGTTATGGACGATACAACATCCATAAGATATGGCGAGGGGATATTTTACCTTTGTTTATCTCAGACATTGGTAATTTCTTACTTTATATTTGTCTGTATACTCTCCCTGGTATTGAAGATTGAGATTGGAAACCGGAAGATATAAGTATTTGCATGACATAATGTTTTGTTGTATAAACAATCAAAATCATAACATCTAATTTTATTTTTATTTATTTTTACTAAATTGTTCATGAATGTTGACATAATAATTTATAAGCTTTTTTCTTATAGGCAGTGTAATGGCAGCTAAAAACATGCGGCAAGTGCCATATGATAATTTCTTGGATCATACTTTCCTCGCTGATCGAAAGACAACAGCTCATGAGTATTTGGACTCAGCTGGCATCGTGGACGAAGAGCTTCCTGAAGCACTCAAGAGTCGCCATGGAGGATGATGCTCTTATTTAGAGCTTTCGCTGCTCTTTATACTGCAATTTAGTGAAAATGACAGTAAATGGAGTTACAAGGTAATGGAATTGGTTTTGCCCTAGTGTTTCATTATCATCATCATCATCATCATCATTTCCCTTTTCCCCATTACTAGGCATTTTCCTCATGGGAAAACCCTAAGGTAAATTCGAGAGAGGCTGAGATACTGAAACTGAACAGTACTTTTGGCAAAATGAATTGCTTATGTGTAATCAAAGTAATAAACAACCACCCATTAATTTATTGATGATCTTGTTCTCTAGTATTGGCTGAGAGTTCATTGTGTGGAGCATTCAGTTGCTATTAGTTATGTACATCTTGTGTTATATGAGTATTACGGCATCTTGAAAATTGAAAATCAGATTTGTTCAAAACCCACACAGAAATATTTCATCACACCATATGCTGGAAGGAATAAATAGTCCCAAAATTTAATGCTATAATATTGCGAGCTATTTAAAAGTCAGGCATACTAAATAGCAGAATAATAAACAAAACAAGAAGAAAAGAAGCATATACATTCTGCTACCGCAATATATATCTTCGACCTTCCGAAGAAAATTTCTTAACCGTTTTTATATCAATGCAAATATCTTTAATCGTTTTCCCTTTTCTTGATGCCTCTTTGCTCTCTTCGGGAAAAGCTCTTATCCATCAAGAACAACTTCCTCATGCATTTGTTCCCAAAACACCTCAAACTGACCATGATACCTCTCTTGACACCAATTCTTAATCTCCGAATATAATTTCAACGGATTCTCATTCCATGCGTCTCACAACATGGCCCGGCTATCAATTTTTCTCGATTTAATCCTTAATCCATTTAAGAGGTCACCAACTCTTTTCCGACCCAATGCCTCGGGCTTCAACAAGCTCGAAGGAGGCATGGCCAGCAATTTCTCCGCCATTTTCATGCAAGGAAGGACATTACCTTCAAGCAAAGCACAAGCAAACACGGAAACCCTAAGATCATTTTTTTATCGGCAAACAATGCAAAGGAAGCTCCCAATTGTGTCGGCCAAAGACCGGGCTAACCCCACACAACACTTTGTCGCTTAGAGGTTCATAATATGGTTTCGGATCTGTAAGTGGTGCAGAGAAAGTGCAGAGCTAGCATACTAAACAAGCCAAATTTGTTTCTAGGAGCTCGGAATAAACTACAAATTCCAGTGCAGATTGCGATACCGAAGACCAATGATGAAGATAGATAGTTTCACTTAACGCACATGATTGGTATCGAATAACCATCCAATTTTCCTATACAACAAACTACACGATAAAAATAGTTTAAAGTGCTTTAGTGTAATTAACTCAAGAGCAAAATAGCTATGCAATTTTCCTCAATAACAAACCATGCAACACATTCAAACCCTTGATGTGTGACTCGTGCACTTTAGGTGCGGGATCCCTTGATTTTGTGAGTGTTGTGCAGTTTATTATGTAAAAAAGGATAGGAACTCTTTCTCCATTACCCAATACGAGTGTTTTGCATGTACGCTACACGTATTTAATAAATTAGATTTTTTTAAGAGACCAAATTTGTTAATTTAGATATGGAGAATATCTTCCACAACTATCCAAGTCTATAACACTTGAGATAAAATGAAAGAACTCTTCAAAGACTTTGGAGCCATCGTCAACAACTCTCCAAGTCTCCATCATCCTTTGTAAAAAACTTCAGAAAACAAAGACACAAACACAAGAAGAAAAAACTTAGAGCCAACCAAAAAAAAAAGGCTCACTAATGGAGTCCAAACAATTCAATCTTCAATCAACCCCAAACCCAAACCCGAATCAAACCCACTATAAATTCAAAGCAACAATCCAATTCAAGAAACCCAATTAAAATCTTTCCTTTACTTACAATTCTCTAACACGAAGCACAAGAGAAAGGGACATGCAGTGAACTTATCGGTTATCGGGTTCTTATCGGGTCCAATGCAGTAAATATATAAGTGTATGTACAAAAAGATCCAAGATAAAAGATTTGTTAAGGCAAAAATGTTCATCAGTACACTCTTAAATACTATTAGAGTTATTTGAATCTCCTTCTCACATGATATCAATACACTTTATTCCATTATAACAAATGTTACAAATCGGGAATAAGATTTGGATCCATATGAGTCTAATCCAACCCGTTATCGACCCACTAAATAGTCCATATGAGTTCTCTCCCTTACATGCAATTTTAGTTTCACTCATCATCACCACCATCTAAAGCCTTTTAACATTTAAATGAGATCAGCGATAAAACAAAGCTCCAGTAATAATATGGTCAGGTTTTATGATCGACCTGGTCGACCCTCTTCAAATAAGTGTCGAATTCTTAGTTAAAAATGTTGCGAGCACGCAGTGGATGAGCGACAACCAACCCTTATGGATCTAAACTAAGATCTATTTACAACGAATAACGAAAACTAAAACAAACGCAATTAAATAACACGAGATT
This sequence comes from Agapanthus africanus, assembly GCA_030015575.1. Classification (NCBI taxonomy): domain Eukaryota; kingdom Viridiplantae; phylum Streptophyta; class Magnoliopsida; order Asparagales; family Amaryllidaceae; genus Agapanthus; species Agapanthus africanus. The sequence continues at coordinate 746,081,551 of CM057341.1, read as the reverse complement.
TTTTTTTGGTTGGGAGGAAAGGGAAGGGAGAGAACTTTATTAGAGCTAAAGAAAAATAACATCTTCCAGAAGATTACAATAACCCTCTCGTATGATCTCCAATGAGATCTCCTTCTTTTACAAGTTCTCTGTTTCCTTCAATCAGAGCAAAGCGCTGTTTAATTTTTCAAAATTTGAAATGAAGCAGCGCATCATAAAAGCGCCAGCAAGCAGCTCTCACGTGCAAAGAACGGGTGCGCTCGCGCTGAGAGCGCCAGCGCTCTAAAGCAGCGCTTATGTGCATAGCACGAGTGCGCTAGCGCTAGAACTAAATGTTCCCCACCGTTGGATAAAAAATCTAACAAAGATGATAAATCATCAAATTACCAGAATGAAATTCTGTTAAGAAAACATTTTTCAGAATCTTTCCAAACAAAAAGATTTTGCTCTGTAAATCAGAGCACCGTCGGATCAATGATCCAATGGTGATTAAAAATCACTAAAATACAGAATAAATTCTGTGTGGGAAAAAATTTCTCAATCTTGTTAAAAACAAGAAGATTGCCTTCTGTAAATCAGAAGCCCTATGATCAAAGATCCAACGATGGGGAAATCCACAAATCAATTAGAGAAAAGATCTCTTCAACTGATTCAACAAATCAGCTTTCCCTATATAAAGGCCCCAAGACTTCAAGTCTGAGATAGAGGAACCCCCCATAAACTTGGAGAAAACTTCAAAGAGAAGAGCAAGCTCTCGGCAGAAGAAGAATTTTTTTTCAAGATAAAAACAGAGAGATAAAAAATCTCATCAGAAAAAAAGAACTTAGTTCTTATGACAGATCATAAATCTATAAGACAAATTGTCTTTCACAAAAAAGATCATAACATCTCATTATAAAAAGGGGGGAGAATAATTCAATTCTCTTAGGATCACAGATCCATAAAGGCAAAACCTTTCACCAAGAACATAAGAGATTGAAACATCTCCTATAAAAATAAGAACTTTGTTTGTAGATCTATGAGACAAAGTCTCTTATAAGAGATAATTAATTCTCGCAAAACTGCCTATAAAGAGCCTCGACGCTCCAATTAAACGAAGCGTCTTAGCGCTCCAAAACTAGCGCACAGTACTGTAGAGCCTTAGCGCTCCAAATTTAAAGAAAGCGCTCCGCGCTCATTGTTTGGCGCACTGCGCCAAGCGCCCCACGTGTTCCTCGCGTATGCGCTATTTCACAGAATCCCTCAGTGCTCCAAGTCTGGGGCACAGCGCCAAGCGCACCACGTGCTCCTTACGTGTGCGCTACTTAAACAGAAGCGCTCCGCGCACTTTGTCTGGCGCATTGCGCCGAGCGCGCCACGTGCTCCTCACGTGTGCGCTACTTCACCATAAGCGCACTGCGTTCATTGTCTGGTGCATAGCGCTAAGCGCGCCACGTGCTCCTCACGTGTGCGCTGAGAGAACATAAATTGTTCTTTAACTAACAAAGCCCCAGAGCTATGATGAGTGTCCAGCACTCAATAAAAGACAAAAAGATTGTCAGAGCCCAAACCAATGCTCAGCATTGTTAAATGTTCAACATCTTAATGGGCCGAGCCCAAAGTGGCCACAGATCCCTAATTCAGATCAATTGAGCCCATGTGCTCACAAATTTTTGATCTGAGTCCCAAATTGGACTACAGATCTCCCAACCAATATTGGTTCAAGGGTACATCTCTTCACTCCTCTGATATTTATCGTTGTAATCCTTCAACGTGTTCAGAGAGGTGACGGGTCCCAACAACCAGACATTCTACGGACTGTGGGGTCCTTAAACTCATGGACTATGATATCCTTAAACTTTATACTGGACCGCAAAGTCCCTAAACTAAAACAATAGAGTCCAAATTCTCTTTTGTTGGATCTAAATGATTCTGTTAAGTTGATCTTAATCTAAAAATTAGACTAACGTATCCTTAACAAACGTTTAAGTTGATCTTAGTCTCAAATGAGACTAACGTATCCTTAAACCCAACCCAAAACCCAAATCTAAGAAAATACGGATTTGGACTAATCCACGCCCTACGGGCGACCACATAAATTAGTCTTCGTATACAATCCACGGGCAACCAAAAACAAAACAAACACACATGACACGAAGTGACCATCTGGAGAAGGAGAAAGTGGTTACCGCGATGCGGCAGCGTAATTAACTGCAGGGGCTTGCGCCTGCAGGGAAGATCGTCCCCACAATCAAAAACCCCTCAAACGAGGGGGAATCTGACGAAGTCTGCTAAAACGGCTGCTTCCGTTTAAACCTCCGATATATGGTGCCATAAATCAACTTGGCATCTTCGGAGAGGTGGACGAATAAAACCAAATAGCATCTGCCCCCAAATTCAGGCAAGACGGACCTACGCGGTCGCGTCTCTGTGTTCGGCGGAGAACATTCTCCTTATGATCGTCTTGATCCTTTATGGAGCCGTCTCTCGTCCCGTTCAAACTTTATGATCAAAACAATACTTTAAATTTTTAACCCTAAGATCTTATATATAGCCCATACAAATATGAGTTACAATAAAAATTCCAATAATTACGAAACTGCCACCAGAAACTGAATTATCGAGATAAATCTCGAATATGGAATTTGCTCTTATCACGACGATAGACGTCTGAACATATATGGGTCAGACGTCTGCCTACAATCTGTATGTCGAGCAGAGCATGCCCAAACGTCTGACCCATAAGGGTCAGACGTCTTTTCTTCACCAAGCGTCTGTCAAGAGGATAGCCAGACGTCTGAAGCTCTTTGCTCAGACGTCTGCAACTCATCGTGCAGACGTCTGGTCATTCTTTGGATCTGCGTGTCTTTTAATATACAAGACATCCTTCATAACAATCTCTACCTTTGCTTGTATATCCTTATAGACACTTTGAAAACTTGTTGCTTTCGTCTTATATCCTTTAAGATTGTTTTAGTTGTTCTCCTCATTTCCTCTGTTGGTACAGCTCCAAACCTTGAAACTGTGAACCGTCACAATCTTTCTTCTGAATTGTGAAACTGGTGTTGTCACAATTTTAACCAGAATTGCGAAACTGGTGCGACCCTTCTACCGAGGTCGCTCTTCCTCACATTTGAGTACCTGAATAGAAGCCAAGGCTGACTTGAACTTCTACGTAGAAATAACCTTCGTCAGCATGTTCGCCAGATTCACCTTAGTATCGATTTTGATCAAATAGATCTTCTTTTCGGCCCACTCCTTTATCATGTGATACCGCATGTCGATATACTTAGTTCGACTGTGGTATACCTTATTCTTTACCAAGTGAATGTCACTTTGACTGTCACAAAATAATGGAAACGACCCCTTATCAAATCCGAACTTGCCAACTAGACTTTTTAACTACAAGGCTTCCTTAGATGCTTCCACTGCCGCCATGTATTCTGCGTCCATCGTTGATAGCACCATGATATCTTGAAGTGTCGATTTCCAACCGATCGGAGATTCTGTAACTGTATATATATAGCCTGTAAGTGATCTTCTCTTGTCCAAGTCACCAGCGTAACTGTATCTACGTATCCTTGCAACTGGATCGATTTATCTTCTGACTTGTGAAAGAATAAATCGAGATCTTTAGCTCCTTTTAGATACCGAAGTATCCACTTTACAGCTTCCCAATAGATCTTTTCTGGATTTGACATGTACCGGCTAACCAGACTTACCGCATAGGATATGTCTGGACGTGTGTACCAGCGATTCCACCGCACTTGCATATGGTACTCGAGATATCTTTTTCTTCTCCTCCGCTGATTTCAGACACTCTTTGGAGGACAGCTTGAAATGATCGGCGATAGAGGTACTCACCAGTCTTAAGTCTTTAGGATAACCACAGCTTTCTAACCTTCCTGTCTTGCATAATCTCTATCTTAAGAATCTTTTTTACTTCACCTAAATTTTTCATATCAAATTCTGCATTCAATGATGTTTTGAGCGCATTTATTTCCGCCATACTCTTCGCAGCGACGAACATGTCATCGACATATAGGAGTAGATATATCGAAGAGCCATCCTTAAGCCGCTTCGAGTACACACAGCTGTCATACTCACATCAAAAGTAGTTGGTTTTCCTCATAAAAGAATCGAAGTGCTTGTACCACTGTCTGGAAGACTGCTTCAACCCATATAGAGATCTCTTGAGTTTATGTACATGATCCTCTTGCCGGGTTCTACAAATCTTTCAGGTTGTCTCATGAAGATTGTCACTTCCAACTCACCATGCAGAAATGTTGTTTTCACGTCCATTTACTCCAATGCTAAATCCTGAGTAGCTACCTTGCCAACAAAACTCGAATAAAAGTATGTTTGACTGCAGGCGAGAAAATCTCGTTGTGTCATGCCCCGCTTCCCAGTAGACGGAAACGATGATATGGCAAGCCCGCGGCATATTTATTCAGAGAAGGTTATTCCCTAAATAAATATACTAAGCGTATTGAAACAATAATACACAATGCAAGAATAAATGGAGACCGTAAAATTTTCAACTTACATTTTTATTTACATTCAACTTCAAATCATTACAAGTACATGAGTTTCAACTGGAAAGTAAATACAATAAAGGAAAATGCCTAAACATATGGCATACATAAGCTGAATAAAAAGTGAAGCAAAACTAATCCCGAGCAGTAATCCGGTTGTAGTCTTCCTCTGTTGCCTCCACTTCTTCCGTCTCGACTGTATCTGACGAACATTCCAAGAAAATAAGGGTAGGTGGAATGCCCATTAGCGAACTAGCGTTCGGTAAGTCCTAAGGATAAAGTAAGAGTAAAAGACAAGTATAGAATATATATATGACGAGTAAAAGTATATGTTCATGGGTAAATATGTATTATAGTTCTCTATATGGTCACTATATTAACGTTAAGTTCTAAGTATGAATATCAACGCAGCCGTAAAAATATTCACGAGCTCAAAAGTGGGGGCCCAAGAATAAGGAAACACGAGCCCATTTCATGTATTAGTATCAGGGCTTTAGGCTGTGGATGAGTCGACCCGACTGATATTCGAGTAAAATAATAAATAGGTTAATATGGGACTCCTGAAGCTTCGTTGCATTCACACAAAAAACTATCCCAAGCACCCCGAGTATAATATATATTATAATTGTAAGATAGTCTTAGTTGATTTGATTGGTTGATTATAATATGATTTGATCGAAACCATAGATTGTAAAAGGTGAAATAATGAAGTCGAGTGAGTCATGTCAATTGCAATCTTGGATCGAGTCAAGTTAGTTCGAGTTGATTGAGTTCGAGTTTATGTTCAAGTTTAGATTCGGGTTTGGATTCGAGTTCAGGTCTTTTTCATATGAATTGATTTAAACTGTTAAAAATCTTATGTTCGGGAGAAATCGACAACTGCTGCACATGGACGGCAGGATTTGTGTCTTTTTCCAAGACAATTGCCATTGATAACTCCGTTAAACTGTCTAACCTGAATATGCGAGCACCCACTTTCTCCGGCTCTTTAGGGCTCAAGAGAAATGATACCGCTTAAACCGATATTAATCTAGAGTCCTTAAAATATTGTTTGTATATCTCGAGGTTTTTTTAATGAAAATATGTTAATATTGTTTAAAAATAAGTCTCGAGGGTGATTTATAATATTTAGAGTTTTTATGAAGATATATTTTAGTTTTAGTGGTATTTTAGTGATAAAACCTACCTTTTAAAAGTTTATGGTATTTTAATGAAAACTAACTCTTTTTGTAAACTTGGTGGTATTTTATTAAAATTTCAATCTTCATTTAAAAATATATATTTTCACAAGTTGTTTTTATTGAAAATACGGATTTATAGTTTTATATAAAATTTTCAAAGTTTGTTTTATTTAGAAAAGTCGTATTTCTTAAAAACGCATTTTTATTTCCTTTCGAGAACGAATACTCCGTGAGAAGTTCTGCATCTCGCTCTACTATCTAAGAGATGTGCGATAATCCACACCATCCATTAGCGGGTCTCCTAACGAGAGTTGTAGAGACGCAATTGCCAAGCATTTAAGAATGTCGATTAAAAAGAAAACTCTTTTTGTAAAAACTGTGTTATTTTAATGAAAAGCTTATTTTTTGAATTAACCATATACTTAGAATACCGTGCTATAAAAACACAGTGTGCATGTGGGGTAGGTCGTTACCCCGTGAATGATCTAAAGGTATATACTCTAGTTATCGAAAATACGGTTATTTTAAAATCCATGATATTTTTATGAAAAAGTTTGCTATATGATTATTGGATATGAAATTTTTGGTTACAAAAAAGGTAATTGATGTGAATATTACTTTGTAGTGATGTTAGGGAATTGGTATGAACTTTTAAACATGGCAAAAAAATTGTTTTAAAGACAAAGGTCAGATGTTAACTCCGCTTTTGTCGATATGTTTTAAAAATTATATTGAAGTGAAAAGAGAGAGAGATGAAGGGACTTACCAGTTTAGATTATTAACAAGAGAGTGAGGAAAGCCTTCGTGGGTCATGGTTTCATTGGGAAGGCTTCGGTCGTCGAGCTTGGGTTGCTACTCCACTTAGATGTTTAACTCCACTTGGTTGCTTAGAGAGTTTGAGAGAATTTCTGATCGAAATTTCAAAATGGGGGAGAGCTAGGGGATGAGGTGCTATTTATAGTGAAGAATTTAGGGTTTGGGAATTAAAATTGGATTAAAAGAATTAAAATAGGTGTTAAATGGTGAATTGAATAATCACTGTTTAATTGCAGAGAAATCAAACAGTGCAGGGGAGTAGGGGGGAGCTGAAGAGAAGTGTGTGGAAAGCATGGAGTCGATTGGAGTATCTTGGACCGTCGGCGGCGGGCATATCGAGGAAACGGGCGGTCGGATTTTCTTCAAATGCCTCGAGATTCATGCCACGTGTTTAGTTTTGTGTTTACTCCTCTTTGCGTCTGTTTGATTTTTCTGAAATCTTTCGATTCTCCATGAATTTCAAGTGCAACTCTTGGGCTTCCAAAAAATTGAAAAGAAAAATCTTAAAATTTGCTACTGATAGGATTCGAACACACAGGCTACGTCACAGTAGTGTAGAGGCTTTACAAGTGAGCTACAAGTTGCTTCTTGGTTTTATTGAACAAAAATAACTTATAACTCCCCAACAGACTGAAATATCCTTTTCTATATATTTAAACAAATAATTCTGTACAGAGATTTCAGAATCGTTACATTCTACCCTCCTTATAAAAATTTTGTTCTCGAAATTTACATTTACATAGAGAATAATTTTTAAAAAGGTAAGAGTATCGTGCACGCATATTTTCTTCTCTTTCCTAAGTTGATTCTCCCGGCGAATCCTTTCTCCACATCACTTGGATCAAGTTCACATTCTTGTTCCATAATGTCTTCACCTTTCGGTCTAGGATCTCAACCGGTTGCTGCTCGCAAGTTAGATCAATCTGTACCGTGAGTTCTGAGAGATCAAGTATATGGCTGGGGTCGCTCACATATCGTCGTAGCTGGGATATGTGGAACACGTTGTACACTCCTTCCAATGAGGGTGGTAGTGCTAAACGACATGCCACTTTTCCAACTCGTTCGAGTATGTCGAACGGTCCTATATACCTTAGATCGAGTTTTCCCCTCTTGCCAAAACGTATCACTCCTCTGTTTGGAGAGATCTTCAGGAATACATGCTCTCTGGGTTGAAACTCCAGATATCGTCATTTTGCATCTGCCCAATGCTTTTGTCGGTCCTGGGCTATGCGTATTTTTTTCCTGGTAGTGCGAACCACATCTACAGTTTCCATGATCATCTCTGGTCCAAGGAGTTCACGATCTCCCACGTCGTCCCAACTCAGTGGGGAACGACACTTCCGTCCGTAGAGTGCTGCGAATGGTGCCATCCCAATACTTGCCTGATAGCTGTTGTTATATGAGAACTTCACAAGGTGTAGGTGATCTTCCCACGAACCTCCGAAGTCTAACATACATGCTCTCAGTATATCTTCTAATATTTGAATTGTTCGCTCGAACAATTTGTCCGTTTGTGGATGATATGCCGTGCTGAAATTCAGACTCGTTCCCAGGCTAGTTTGCAGACTCTGCCAGATTTATGGTCGGAATCTCGTATCACGACCGGAGACGAATCAAACAGGTACTCCATGTAATCTCACGATCTCCTGCATGAGTTTATGGGTATCAAGACAAGTATTGTACACCTTGAAGGATAAATCTTACTTTAGATTTTTACTCACCTCCATGTACTTTCTTGCCGACGTCTCGGTTGACTGGCCAACTCGGAATGGAATAAAGTGAGCCGATTTGGTGAGTAAATCCACAATAACCCAAATTGCATCGTTACCCTTCGTGCTGCGAGGGAGAGCAGTTACGAAGTCCATGGTAATGTGCTGCCATTTTTATTCTAGGATTGGTAACGACTGAAGTAGACCAGCAGTTCTGTGATGTTCAGCCTTCACTTGCTGACACACCAACACTTTGCTACGCTCCTTTCTACTTCTCGTTTCATTCCATGCCACAAGTAGTGTTGTCGTAGATCCTTGTATATCTTTATACCGCTAGGGTGTACCGAGTACGGAGAGCTATGAGATTCTTTCATCAACTCTTCTCGAATGGGGCCCACTGACACACATAAAAGGCTTCCATATCGCAAGGATCCATCTTCGTGGATGATGAAGTCAGTTCAAAGTCCACTTTATACTTGTTCTCGGATCTTTTGTAGCCTTGCATCATTTGCTTGAGCTGCTTTGATCTGATTTATAAGAGTGGACTGGACGTGTAAGTTCATCAAACATGAAGGGTTACCTGGTATAACTACTTCGATCTCCAATCCGTGCAATTCTTGCTGTAGCTTCCATTAAGCGGTGAGGTTCATGGCTAATGGCTGGCGACTAAGTGCATCAGGAACTACATTCACCTTTCTAGGATGATACTGTAGGTTGATGTCGAAATCCGCCATGAATTCTAACCATCTTTTCTGCCGCATGTTGAGTTCCTTCTGAGTAAATACACACTTAAGACTTTTATGGTCAGTGTATATTTCCACTCGTTCTCCCAAAAGATAGTGGTGCTAAATCTTGAGTGTGAAGACCACTGTTGCCAGGTCCAGATCATGTGTTGGATAGTTGCGTTCATGAACTTTTAATTGCCTTGATGCAAAAGCCACAACTTTTCCATGCTGGTGTAGAACACATCCTAATCCTTTATCGGACGCATCACAATGCACATCGAATCCGCCAGATTGATCCGGTATTACGAGGATAGGAGCAGAGGTTAATCTCGACTTGAGTTCTACAAAAGCCTCTCACATACTTTTGACCACACGAATGATTTGTCTTTACGTGTGAGCTTGGTCAGGGATGCTGCGATCTTTGAGAATCCTTCAATGAATCGTCGGTAGTATCTTGCTAAGCCCAAGAAACTTTTTATATCTTTCATCGTCTTTAGTGTTGGCCACTCATTGACAGGTGACACTTTAGCTGGATCCACAGAGATTCCTTTTCCTGAAACGATATGTCCGAGAAATATGACTTGATCTAGCCAAAATTCATACTTGCTGTACTTGGCGTAGAGCTGGTATTGTCGTAATGTCTTTAGGACAATCCGTAAGTGCTCGGCATGCTCTTTCCGATTTTTTGAATACACCAGGATGTCATCGATGAAGATAACAACAAACCTGTCTAAGTACTCTCGGAAAACTTGATTCATCAAGTTCATAAAGATGGCAGGTGCATTGGTCACTCCAAATGACATTACGAGATATTCATAATGACCATAACGAGTCCTAAATGCCGTCTTCGGAATGTCGAACTCCTTGACCTTCACCTGATAATATCCTGAACGAAGATCTATCTTTGAAAAGATACAAGATCCACTTAACTAATCGAAAAAGTCATCGATGCGAGGTAGCAGATAATTTTTTTTAATTGTCACCTCATTCAGACCTCGATAATCCACGCACATCATGTAGGTACCTTCCTTCTTCTTCACTAATAGCACCGGAGATCCCCAACTTGAAGTATTGGGTCGGATCCAACCTTTCTTCAGAAGTTCGTCCAACTGAATACGGATCTCCTTCAATCCCTCTGGACTTAATCAGTACGGAGCATTTATTACTGGTTGTGCGCCGGATTGTAAATCAATGCTGAATTCAAGAGCTCGATCGGGAGACAAACCTGATATATCTTCCGGGAATACATTCTCGAACTCTCGAACTATCTCTAGTTTCAATCCTTCCACTTGTAACACTACAATCTCTGCCTTTTTGGGTTTTGCTCTGTAGATGCTAGGTTCCAAGGCTCGGTCTCCGCTTTTGAAGTAGAACACTGGGTGATTTGATATTTCAAACACTACCCTCCTTTGGCGACAATTGATGGTAACGAAGAAAGTTCCCAGCCAGTCTATTCCCAAGACTACGTCGAAATTCGGTATGTCAGCACCTTGAAGTCCGCATAGAATTCTCAACTGCAGATGATCACTGGACATAGATCATATCCCAAGGTTGCTTTTAGAACGCCGTTCTCTGAACTGACATTCTAACTGGATACAAGCGACTTAACTGGGATCGCATGAGTTCTTACGAACCGTTGCGACATAGAGCAATGTGACGCCCTAGTGTCGAAGAGCGCGAGTGCAGGTAGGGTGGCTACTAAGATTGTACCTAAGTCATGTGAGATAGATTTAGATATAACAAATATAAGATGGCTAAGAATAGAAAGAACTTGAAAAGGAATAGGGAAGAGATTTACCAGTGATAACCTGACCCGTAGTTTCGGCCTTTTCGACCGACATAGTGAATGTTTGGCATCGCGGCACTTTCCTCTGTACCTGGTTAAACACTCGGCATTTGGGTTGAGCGGTCTGGGTGCGGGGAGTTAGAGCCGGTAGAGCTAACTGGGTAGGAGGAGCTTAGATTGCCGGTCTAGCTGAAGGTTTGTTGGGTCCTCGGTTCTGGGGGCATGCTCCAATGGCGTGAGTAGAAGACCCACAAATCAGGCACAAGTTGTTCACCCTACTACAGTTCTTCACATGGTGCCCTGTTCTCTTGCAGTAGATGCAAAAGTCTGGCCTGTTGTTAGCGAACGAACTCACTGGCCTCCGAGATGGTCTATTGAAGGCTGGCCTGGAAGAGGCCCCTCCCGTGATCTGGTGCACTGGAAGTTTCACACCGACAGTCTGTGGCTTGCCCTTCTTCTTCACAACTGCTTCATAGCGTCGGGCAGCCTTCAAGCAAGTTCATGGGTTGGGAAATCCCCTGTAGCGAGTGCAGCTTGGATTTTAAGGCCCAATCCTTGCTGGAATCGTCATGCCCGGATCTCAACAGTGGAAATGAGGTGTGCATCGAACCTATTATGATATTGTGTTAGAAGTGTATTAAGTGAGGTAGGAAAATTGAATTTGAGACTATATCTTACCTGCCGAGCATGATAAACTTAGCATCACATTCATCTACAGACTTGACCTACATCGAGCCTTGTTGTAGGTGGATGAATTGCTGCTCCATATTAAATCTGGCAGTCTCTGGAAAGTACTTCGCGTCGAAGAGATCTCGGAATGTTTTCCATTCTATCGGTTGCTTGAGACAGCTCTCCTCAGCCTTCCACCATACCCTAACGTTATCGGTTAGTTGTAACTTAGCAACTCTCACCTAGGCTATATTTGGCACTTGAGCTGCTGCCAGGTCATCCTCGATCGCTTGAGCCTATTTTTCTGCTTCAAGCGGGCTCTCCTTACCTGAGAAGTTCTTTGGGTGCAGTGCCCGAAACTGCTTAACTCCATGTGCTTCGACTTCGGGACGGTGCACTGCTGCTGACCCTCTAATAGGCTCTTGATAGCCTCAAGAAGCACCGTTTGCTCATTGATAGGAGCTATAACGGTAGGTGGTAGTGGTGGTAGCGTAGGTGGTGGAGTATTGTCGTTGACGTTTGTAAAGGTATTGTTCGGAGATTCTATCATCTTGATATAAAAGATAGGTTATGATAGATTCAAGAAATTTAAAATGTAAGGAATGTAAATGTTTGTTGAATTCATTAATTCTTGTGGTATATTGTTTACGACTTCATGCAGAACTGACCCGCATGAGCCACCAATAAAACCTATCACACCCTGCTTCCCAGTAGATGGAAACGATGATGTGGAAAGCCCGCGACATATTTATTCAGAGAAGGTCATTCCCTAAATAAATATACTAAGCGTATTGAAACAATAATACACAATGCAAGAATAAATGGAGACAGTAAAATTTTCAATAAATATTTTTATTTACATTCAACTTCAAATCTTTATAAGTACATAAGTTTCAACTGGAAAGTAAATACAATAAAGGAAAATGCCTAAACATGTAGCATATATAAGCTGAATAAAAAGTGAAGCAAAGCAAATCCTAAGCAGCAATCCGGTTGTAGTCTTCCTCTGTGGCCTCCACTTCCTCCGTCTCGACCGTATCTAACGAACATTTCAAGAAAATAAGGGTGGGTGGAATGCCCGTCAGCAAAATAGCGCTTGGTAAGTCCTAAGGTTAAAGTAAGAGTAAAAGACAAGTAAAGAATATATATATGACGAGTAAAAGTATACGTTCATGGGTAAATATGTACTATAGGTCTCTATAATGTCAACACAGCCTTAGAAGTATTCATGAGCTCAAGAGTAGGGCCCTAGGAGCAAGAAAACACGGGCCCATTTCATGTGTTTGCATCGGGGCTCTAGGCTATGGATGGGTTGAACCGACTGATATTCGAGTAAAATAAAAAAGAGCTTAATACGGGACTCCTAAAGCTCCGTTGGATTCACACAAGAAACTAACCCAAGCACTCCGAGTATAATATTTATTATAATTGTAAGATAGCCTTAGTTGATTTGATAGGTTGATTATAACATGACTTGATCGAAACCATAGATTATAAAAGGTGAAATAATGAAGTCGAGTGAGTCGAGTAAGGTGTGAGTTATGTCAATTGCAATTTTGGATTGAGTCAAGTTAGTTAAAGTAGATTGAGTTTGAGTTCACGTTCAAGTTTAGATTCGGGTTTGGATTCGAGTTCAGGACTTTTTCATATGAATTGATTTAAACTGTTAAAAATCTTATGTTCGGGAGAAATCGGCAACTTCTGCACATGGACAGCAGGATTTGTGTTTTTTTCCAAGACAATTTCTATTAATAATTCCATTAAGTTGTCTAACCTGAATTGGTAAGCACTCACTTTCTCCGGCTTCCTGGGCTCAAGAGAAATGATACCGCTTAAACCTATATTAATCTAGAGTCCTTAAAATATTGTGTGCATATTTCGAGAGGGTTTTATAAAAATATGTTAATATTGTTTAAAAATAAGACTCGAGAGTGATTTATAATATTTAGAGTTTTTACGAAGATATAATAATTGGTCCTGATGGGATTCGAACACGCAAAGAATAGCAATGGAGAGGCTTAACCAGTAGGCTATAAGTTGCTTCTTTCTTTTCTTGAACAAAAATAACTTATAACTCCACAACAGGCTGAAATACCCTTTTCTATATATTTAAACAAATAATTCTGTACAGAGATTTCAGAGTCGTTACACGTTGTAGTCAACTCCCTCCTGAGAAAAACCTTTCGCAATTATCCATGTCTTGTATTGCTCTGTCACGACCCAAAGGTACGGAACGTGACTGGCACTTAAGTTACGAAACGTCTCAAGGCGTACGTAATCTAAGTAAGCCAAAACCCAGAAATCAAAACCATTTAAAGAAATAGAGTGAGGGAAAACTTATTTAAAGAAAGCGGTTTTAACCAAATAAGTCGCATTAACATTTAAAAGCAACATCAGATTTTCCCGAAAATTTCGGCAGAGTCTCCTTTGTAAATACTAGCCCCCAAATAAGTACAACACATGAAAATACATATAAATGATGAGAAATAGCATCCCCAAGCGGGAGCTAGCTCTTCGCCCATGGCGGAATCACAACCACATGCAATATATAACATCACCGTGCAACATAAGCATATAAAGGCACAAAAGTAAGAAGTATCATGTCGGCTTAAGTGAGCTCGACACCAAACACCACAAATACAAATCTCACGAGTCTCACTGTCTAGTCAATTATACAAGGGTAGATGGAGTATACTAGATACAATATAATGTATATGATGGAATAAAACTATCCCCGTAACCCATCCACGAGCAATGCTGCAAATCAAGCAAATGAAGCCAAAAGAGGAAGAACGCCCGCCGCTACTGCGCTGACGGGTCAACCTGCAAGATACTGTGGCACAACGGGGGTGAGTTGCCAACTCGTGAGTAGTAAATAACATCTAATAAGGCTATCGTAAGTATGCGCGCAAATGCGTCTCAACCTACACATAACGATAAAATACGATGTACTAACATGAATGCAACATGAATGCGTAATCAACACGAGATCTGAATATGTTTAGTACGAGAAAATCTGTATTCTTATCTTAGTAAAACTTCTGTAATTTAACTGTAGTATCATCAATGAAATCAATAGAAATCTGTGTCAAGCATCGACACAAAATATGAATATCTCAATATCTCGATGTATCAATATCTCAATTTCTCGGGCTCCAGCAATCCGGACTGGCCCATATCATCAAATCTCGGGCTCCGGCAATCCGGACTGGCTCATATCATCAAATCTCAAGACTACGTCGGTATCCTCCGGATATCCGCCGCGTCACAAATAACCGGTCGGTAGTGCTCCCCTGCCGGGCTCAACGCCATCATCTGCGACCATCTTGCCCCGGGGTACCCACCGGGTCCACCATGCACCCACAGACGGTTCCTCCTCCTCTTCGAATCGGGTGTATGATATCGCTCAAGAACCGAGAAATTTCATGGCGGACAACCTATACAACATATCATGAGAAAACCGCAACTTACATTTTTAAAATTGTAATACGTTCTTAAATTCTTGCGGTTTCTCCAAATCCATAAATCTCATAAATACTGAAATTCTCGAGAAGAATCACAATACATGAACATGTAGAAATTGATGAATGTCTGTGATAACAATAATATGAAATGCGACGCGTGACTAGAAAACCATGTATGGATGAAAATGAAATAAGGCATATATATACAACTAGCAATCCTTCCTATAAATCTTGATGAGATGAAGAATGCAACTACTAGTTTAAGTATCGTGTGTGATGAAAATATCTCGGGTATCATATATGTTGAAATGAATTTATATTCTGATTTAAACAAGTTCTAAAGTGTTCGTGGCATAGCAATTACCAGGGCGCGTGTGTCCACATGAATAGTGCCCGTGCAGCATAAACCAATGGTAATGGTGTGAGTGTCCTATGAAGTGATATCACATACATATATATAAAAGATGATGCAATGCAATGAGATGAATAATTAGGAACTATGCATATAATGCAAATACTAATAGAAATTCTAACTATCGGGCGCCTTGCGCTATCCAGACGATTCTCCCGTAGATGTGTATATCTACTCACCGGGACGTCTCGGCTAATCTGATCCGATCACCGCCTTTCCTTTCCATGCCGCATCCGACGTCTCCGCGACCGATCCTAGAATCATACGATGCAACACATAAGGCTAATATTCTGCCAAACGCGATATCAAGATCATACGAGAAAACTAGCGCCTATAAGCTAAACGCGTGTGCACTCGAAGCACCAAAACGTGTGTACCAACATCTGAAACCACCTGTTCTCCTCCGAATGGCGGCGCACAGGACCGCGATGTCCTAACGCTGAGATTCGGGGCAGATGCTATTTGGTTTTATCCGTCCACCTCTCCGAAAATGCCAAGTTGATTTATGGCACCGTGTATCGGAGGTTTAGACGGATGCAGCCGATGTAGCAGACTTCGTCAGATTCCCCCTCGCTTGAGGGGTTTTTTGATTGTGGGGACGCTCTTCCCTGCAGGCGCAAGCCCCTGCAGTTAATTACGCTACCGCATCGCGGTAACAACTTTCTCCTTCTCCAGAATTTCACTTCGTGTCGTGTGTGTTTGTTTTGTTGGTGGTTGCCCGTGGATTGTATATGGAGACTGAGTAATGCCGTCGCCCGTAGGACGTGGATTAGTCCAAATCCGTATTTACTTAGATTTGGGTTTGGTGTTTTTAGTTTAAGGATGCATTAGTCGCGTTGCGGCTAAGATCGAATTAAACGTTCGTTAAGGATACGTTAGTCCTGTTTTAGACTAAGATCAACTTAACGTAGTGATTCATTTAATATATGGCCGTCAGGACTCGTCACCTCTCTGACGTCGTTGAAGGATTACAACGACAGGTGTCAGAGGAGCTCGGAGATGTACTCTCGAATCAGAGTTGATTTGGGGTTTTATCATTCATTTAAATGTCTAAGGATGCGTTAGCCGTATCTGGGGCTAAGATCAACTTAAACGGGACCGTTTAGATCCGGCAAAAGAGCATTTGGAGGCTCTATTGTTCCAGTTTAGGGACGTAGTGGTCCGTTTTCCAGTTTAGGGACGTGGTGGTCCATCGCCAATTTAGGGACGTGGTGGTCCATATTCCAGTTTAGGGACGTGGTGGTCCGATATTAGTTTAAGGACGTCTCGGTCCGATATTAGTTTAGGGACGTCTCGGTCCGATATTAGTTTAGGGACGTCTCGGTCCGATATTAGTTTAAGAACGTTTCGGTCCATTATTAGTTTAGGGACGTTTCGGTCCAATATTTGTGTAGTCGTCGGGACCCGTCACCTCTCTGACGTCGTTGAAGGATTACAACGACGGGTGTCAGAGGAGTTCGGAGATGTACCCTCAAACCGGAGGTAAATTGATTTAAGAGAGCAATCTTGCTCAGCCAATTTAATTTAAGGACTTACGGCCAAAATTGGGCTAAGTCCAGTTAAAAATGTTCAACATTTTATTTGCTTTTGCATTGCATTTATTTTTATTTTTATTTGGGCTTTGCCCAGAAAGGATGCAGAGCATCAATTTGTTTTTGGGCTCTGCCCTTTGTGAATGATGCAGAGCATCAATTTCATTTGGGCTCTGCCCTTTTATTGCTTTGCAATTTATTTTGGCCTGTTGGTCTTTTTGATTTGGGCCTGGCCCTTTAAGAAAAGAAATGCATTGCATTTGTTAGGCGCTTTGCGCCAATTACTGAGCGCAAGCGCTTGTGGTGAGGACACGTGTCACGCTTCGGTGAGCGCAAGCGCAACAGCGCAGTGCGCTGCGCTAGTGCGCTGCGCTAGTGCGCTGCGCTGTTACGCTGCTGACACGTGGCGCGCCCTGGTGAGTTGCGCCAATTCCAGAGAGCAAAGCTCTATTTCAAGAGCGCGTAGTGCAAGTTGTTCTGTGGCTGACACGTGGCGCTCTCTTAAGAGCGCAACAGCGCAGTTTGGAAGTGCAGAGCACTAAGAATCTTTTAGATTCAAGAACAGAAGTGCAAAGCACTATTTGATTTCTTGATCTAAATTAGATCAAAGAAAAATAAATTTTTATTTTTGTTTCAAGAACCAGAGGTTCATAAAAGTGCAAAGCACTATTTTTATTTTATTGTTTTCTTGATTTAAAGAACCAGAGGTTCATAAGAAGTGCAAAGCACTGTTTATTATGTAAAGATCATTGATCTTGTTTTTAGATCAATGATCTATTAGAAGGAATTTCTTCTTCTATTTTATGAAGGTTCTTTACCTTTTTCTTGGAATTTTCTCAGAGCTCTCTCTGTTTGAAGCTCTTGACTTTTTAAAGAAAAATGTTAATGCCTTTGAATTGAGATCTAGGGTCCTTTTTATAGTGCCCATAAATTAGTTAAATTTGTTAAAGAGATCTTTCTCTGAGTAATTTGGGGAATTTTCCCCACCGTTGGATCTTTGATCCAAGGGCTTCTGCTTTGCAGAAGAAAATCTTCTTGTTTTAACAAGAACAGAAAAGATTTTTTTATAAATTTAATTCTGTTTGGCGCAGATGCCCCAGAATCTGTTCCCCTCCGAATGGCGGCCAAGACATGGAATGCCTCGCCTGAGATTCGGGGCAGATGCTAATTGGTGCTATCCGTCCACCTCTCCGAAAATGCCAAGTTGATTTATGGCACCATATATCGAAGGTTTAAACGGATGCGTCCGATGTAGCAGACTTCGTCAGATTCCCCCTCGTTTGAGGGGTTTTTGATTGTGGGGACGCTCTTCCCTGCAGGCGCAAGCCCCTGCAGTTAATTACGCTACCGCATCGCGGTAACAACTTTCTCCTTCTCCAGCTGGTCACTTCGTGTCGTGGGTGTTTGTTTTGTGTTTGGTTTCCCGTGGATTGTATACGGAGACTAAGTTATGTTGTCGCCCGTAGGACGTGGATTAGTCCAAATCCGTATTTTCTTAGATTTGGGTTTGGGGTTTTGGTTTGAGGATACGTTAGCCATATTTGAGGCTAAGATCAACTCAAACGTTTGTTAAGGATACGTTAGTCTAATTTGAGACTAAGTCAACTTAACGGGATCGTTTAGATCCGACAAAAGAGCATTTGGGCTCTATTGTTCCAGTTTAGGGACAAAGTGGTCCATTGAATGTATGGCCATCGGGACCCATCACCTCTCTGACGACGTTGAAGGATTACAACGACAGATGTCAGAGGAGTTCAGAGATGTACCCTTGAGCCAAAGTTGGTTGGGAGATCTATAGTCCGATTTGGGACTAAAGTCTGTTTGAAGGTTTTGGTTTAAGGATACGTTAGCCGTATTTGAGGCTAAGATCAACTTAAACGTTTGTTAAGGATACGTTAGTCCAGTTTGAGACTAAGATCAACTTAACGGGATCGTTTAGATCCGACAAAAGAGCGTTTGGGCTCT
Organism: Agapanthus africanus; assembly: GCA_030015575.1. Lineage (NCBI taxonomy): Eukaryota > Viridiplantae > Streptophyta > Magnoliopsida > Asparagales > Amaryllidaceae > Agapanthus > Agapanthus africanus. Next base: position 746,062,799 of record CM057341.1, on the reverse strand, counting down.
ATTGTTCCAGTTTAGGGACATGGTGGTCCATTGCCAGTTTAGGGACATGGTGGTCCATCTCCAGTTTAGGGACATGGTGGTCCATGTTCCAGTTTAGGGACGTGGTGGTCCATAGGTAGTTTAAGGACGCATAAGTTCGTGGGTTTAAGGACCCCACAGTCCGTATTTTAGTTTAAGGACGCATAAGTCCGTGGGTTTAAGGACCCCACAGTCCGTCTTGATGTGTGGTCGTCGGGACCCGTCACCTCTCTGAAGACGTTGAAGGATTACAACGACAAATATCAGAGGAATTCAGAGATGTACCCTTGAACCAATGAGTTGGTTGAAAGAGCAGATGTGCTCAGTTCAAGATGATTTGAGGACTTATGGCCAGTTTGGGCTAAGTCCAATTATGTTTGAAATATTGGCCCTCTGTTGGTCCATTTGGGCTAATTTGTCAATCAAGGCCTGGAAGGTAGTCGGCTTGAAAAACATCATAAACTGCGAGATGGTTGCTTGTGGATCGAGGGTTCCCACAAACATACCAACTGCAGGAGCTTCTTCAATGCGCTGCTCACACTTTGACCATAAATTCCGCCATCGTATAGCGTACTGAACCCACGTCTCGCCGGGTTTTACCCTGGCGTTAATCAGGGCCGTCATCGGGGTACGTTCGCTGGCACTTGCAAAACGTTGAGTAAACAGCAGCTCCATCTCCGCGAAGGTTTTAATAGAGTCGTTTGGAAGTTCAGAATACCACTCAAACGCCGTATCCGATAAACTTCCAACAAACTGGCGCAGTAGAAGCTTGTCATCACCGCCGGTATTGCCGCAGAGTGCCCTGAACTGGGCAACATGCTGATGAGGATTTCCCGTCCCCTTGTAGACATGGAACTTGGGAATTGTGTAACCTGGCGGGTACTTGATTTGATCGTACCAACTTGGGTATGGCCGCCCCGTTTTTACGACCTGACCGGCTGCTTCGGTCGCATGATGCACCCGTATTTGCTGGGCGATGTATTCATCCAAATCGGCTTTTGAGATGGTATCTTCTTTAGCTGTGGATAGAGCTGGTGGAGGATTCGACGTTTCTCCCCTATCGTCTTCAAGAATGATCGGGGGATCTTCAGCAGGTGGATCTTGTTGAATCATTATACCTACCATATCCTGGAACAGGAGGGCCATTTTCTTTATGTTGGCTGCCTGCTCCGCAGCTTCTTTATCTTTCTTCTCTAGTACGCACCGAAGGAACTCGGCGTCCGTTTCTTGTTCTTGACGCTCGTCCGAGGATGTTTTCGGGGTTTCTTTTGGCCCTGTAAGTGCGGCCATAGCGTTCATCATTTCTTGGAGCTTCTGCTGCTGCTCCTGAGCCTTGGTCACTGACCTCGTGTGCGGTCTATGACCTGTTGACATGCGGCTATCTTCTTTTCCCGATGCCATGTAAACCGTATGGACTGTTATGCCCCCTGACTTGGGGCGTTTAGGTTCACCATTTTTAACTTTTGCCGCTGACACGGGAGTTTTCTCTGGCCTCCTTCTTTTGTGGGCCATTGAGGTGGAAGGGGCCGTTGAAGTGGGCATCCTAGCAGCTGCTGTCCCCTGCTGTTTAATTGGACGGTCTTTTTCTTTTTGCACCTTCATCTTCCTTCGTTGACGGGAGTGATCCGTGTCGATCACGGAGTTTTGAACCCTTCGCCAAACTTTATAAATTCTTGAGGACAGCCGTTGAGGGGGCTGTTCCTGTTTTGTTTCCGGAACTCTCTCCGCAGGTGGAGGAGATCTCTTCAATGTAGCGATTGGAGAGTTCTTCCGTACCCTCCTCAGCAGTTCAAAGCTGTTCCCAGTTGGAACAGCAGCATTGACTTCCACCACTGGAGCCGGTGGAGTTAGCCCTGAGGGGGAGTTGCCCCCTGCCTTCCTCACTCGTTGCCAATGGCGACGTCGAGCACGACGAGCCGTTGGGATTGGCTCAGAGATAGAGATAACTTCTTTTTGCCCCCTGTCTGAATGAGGTGCCGCCGGTGTTAACCTCTTAAAGACTGAGGTTGTCTTCTGAGGTGTGATATCCAACCTATCGAAGACAGATCCTCGAGCAGGGATAGGAGCAGGAATCGTCAGTCTTGAAAAGACTGACTCTTTGACAAGGGAAGCCGCCTTGACGACTTCTGAAGCAGCAGTCATCGCCTTCCTTGGGACAGCCATTTTAGAGTTCCTGGGCTTCTTAGCGGTCCCTTCAGAGTTTTGATCCAGCCTCGCAAAGACAGAGGCTGTTTGTTCGGCAGTGGGCGACCCGTTGACAGGGGCCGTCATAGCAGTGAGCCGGTCGAACACCGACTTCTTGTTCACTTCCGGTGCAGGTATCGGCATAGAGAAGCTTGTAGGTGGGACCATGGTCCCGAAAAACAGGCCGATGGTGGCCTGGGTCACCTGTTCTACCGGCAGAGCGAGGAAAGAGGCCGCTTGGGGCCCATATGCTACACCTCTAGGTGAGGTGGAGCGTCCGTTGCAGTGGCACTTCGCGCAGTTGGTGCAGTTAGAAGCCATGGATGCTTGAGTTCTGCGCCAGACAAAAGACCAAATCTTAGTAACTTGGAAATCCAAAGGCAACCGTTAACAAACCGCAATTGGTTCGCGAGGACGACACACGAAGTGTGGAGTGGAAAGAGGAAAAGGTCCCACCGGGCGTGCCAGAATCTGTTCCCCTCCGAATGACAGAGCCCTCCCCTTTTTAAAATGCATAGCATTTTTTTATTAGGCCTGTTAGGACTTTTAATTGGGCTATGTCCCTTTTCTTTAATAATGCAGAGTATTAAATACTCTGACAGTGCCCCACGTGGCTTGTCAGGCGCTTTGCGCTAAATAATGAGCGCAAACTCATATGATGGTGACACGTGTCACGCTCCGGTGAGCGCAAGCGCAACAGCGCAGTGCGCTGCGCTGTTGCGCTGCTGACACGTGGCGCGCCCTGGTGAGTTGCGCCAATTCCAGAGAGCAAAGCTCTATTTCAAGAGCACATAGCGCAAGTTGTTCTGTGGCTGACACGCGGCGCTCTCTTAAGAGCGCAACAGCGCAGTTTGGAAGTGCAGAGCACTAAGAATCTTTTAGATTCAAGAACAGAAGTGCAAAGCACTATTTGATTTCTTGATCTAAATTAGATCAAAGAAAAATAAATTTTTCTTTTTGTTTGAAGAACCAGAGGTTCATAAAAGTGTAAAGCACTATTTTTTATTTTTATTGTTTTATTGTTTTAAAGAACCAGAGGTTCATAAGAAGTGCAAAGCACTGTTTATTATGTAAAGATCATTGATCTTGTTTTTAGATCAATGATCTATTAGAAGGAATTTCTTCTTCTATTTTATGAAGGTTCTTTACCTTTTTATTGGAATTTTCTCAGAGTTCTCTCTATTTGAAGCTCTTGACTTTTTAAAGAAAAATGTTGATGCCTTTGAATTGAGGTCTAGGGTCCTTTTTATAGTGCCCATAAATTAGTTAAATTTGTTAAAGAGATCTTTCTCTGAGTGATTTGGGGAATTTTCCCCACCGTTGGATCTTTGATCCAAGGGCTTCTGCTTTGCAGAAGAAAATCTTCTTGTTTTAACAAGAACAGAAAAGATTTTTTTATAAATTTAATTCTGTTTGGCGCAGATGCCCCAGCGCGTGACACGTGTCGCGCAGCGCAACTGCGCTGACACGTGTCGCGCAGCGCAAAGCGCAGCGCAACTGCGCTGGCGCATCTGCGCTGACACGTGTCGCGCAGCGCAAAGTGCAGCGCAACTGAAGCGTTGCTTCATTAAATAGAGCTTTGCTCTGATTGGGCGCGCCTTCTTGGGCGCTGCGCTCCCTGCGCTAATGTGTGTGATTTTGACACGTGGCGCTCTGCGCGCAGCGCAGGCGATCTGAAGCGTTGCTTCATTTATTTTAATTTTAATTTTCAATACAGAGCTTTTCTCTGATTGGGGGAAACAGAAGCGTTGCTTCGTTTCCCGCCTTGGAATTTGAACAGAGCTTTGCTCTGATTGGGGTAAACACCACCCCAATTGGCTGTGATACACAACAAACACCAAACCTAAACTCGGAACGTACGTGTCGCGCAAGTCACAATACTAACAATATAGGTAAATAGGTCCCAGATTTTATCTAGAGCAAAAACAAGAAAAACAAGCAAGACCAAACCTCATGAAATACCAACAGACAACTACCTGCAAAATTTCAACGTCAAACTCAAAAAAGGGCCGGCCACATCCGGAAAATGGGGATTGTCACCGGGTCAATTTGGGTAAAATTGGTCTGGATTTCAGCACTACACTCCTAACATAAATTATAGTCTACTGTATATGTTTGATTGTTCTAAAAACTACCATAGTAATAGCAGATTCTCAGTGTCTAAAAACTAGATTAAAAACCGTATTAAAACACTAATTTGTGACATTAAGGCATTTTAGTGTAAACTTGCTGGATTAATAGGTTGATTAGGCACTAAGTACTCTTAATTACCCTAATTAAGCCATAAAACCCTAACCTAACCTAACCTAATCTTCACCTTAAATCTCAAAACTTGCATTAAATTACCATTTAACCAACAAATTAAGCTTAATAAACCAAAAGTTTAGCAAATGAATACTTAAGTTAGGTTTTATACCTCAAGGGGAGATGGAAGTGATTCAAACTTGAGATTCTTGCCTTCAAAACTGAAATCTTGCCTCAAGAACTAATAAAAGATTTGATTTTAAGTGTTTAGATTTGATTTTATGAAGTTTTTGAGGGATTTGTGTGTGAGGTAGAGAGGTTAACCATGGGAGAATGAAGGAGGAGGAGATGGTGGCTGCCATGGGGGGCGAGAGAGTTCAAGAGTGAAGAGAGAGAGAGAGAGAGAGAGAAGTGAGCCATACCATGCATTTAATGCCCCCATGCCTCAATTTTTCATTTCTTTTCCATTTTCTTTCTGTACAAATTCTAGAACCATCTCCATTTCTTCTCTAAAAAAGTGTTACACATTGTGATTAAGTAGCCATGGTTGTATAAACAGGTATTACCCTATACTAATTTATGATTAACACTAGATGTGTGTGTGTATGTTTTTGAAATTTAGTTTAGTAAATAGTAAATAAGTAAAATAGATAATTAAGTGAACAATAAATTAAATGCTAACTAATAAAACACAAATATACACATATTCACATCATCCAATAGACATATTCATGTTTATATGGAAAATATTTATTAACTAGGTTTTTACGAAAAATACGTATTTTCGCTAATTAACACGAAATTAACCTATACGAATTTCAAAGTGTTACATGCTCATTCTCTTTTTTCCTGAATACCCACTTGCAGCCAATAACTCTTTTTTCCTTTCGGTAGCTCAATTAGATTCCACGTACCGTTCTTTCGAAGTGACTCCATCTCCTTTGTCATTGCAACGATCCATTGATCCTTATCTTTTTTCCCAACAGCCTCCTGATAAAAGCTGGGATCTCCGCTTTCAATGATTAAAGCATATGCGAGCATATCTTCGAAACCGTACCTGACTGGTGCTTTATGTGTATGTGATGATCTCCTTAATTCCATTGTCTGTGGGTCCTGTTGGGGTTGGTTCTCACCGTTTTTCTCTGTATTCTGCCCATCCACCTCCACATCAATAGGCTGAAATTGTATTTCAGTGTCTGTATCCTTATGAGCGCCGGTAAACTCCACATCCACCGGATCATTGTCACCTGATGCTCCACCTGTCTCCTTATTATCTCCAGCCACGTCTTTCAACATGGATTTCTCATCGAAGATCACATCTCGGCTCGTGAACGCACTTTTGTTTTCCAGATCCTATAACTTGAAATCTTTAACTCCAAGTTTGAATATCAAGAAAACGCTCTCTTTAACTTTGACTCTAGCTTGGTCCTGTCCATCTGATTCACGAGAGAGTAAAAAGGGCACACAAACACTCATAGAGAATCATAGTTGACTGGCTCTCCCCTCTATATCTCTTTTAGGATCTGAAGATTTATGGTCGTAGATGGAGACCTATTAACCAAATAGCACGCATGACTCACCGTCTCTATCCAGAAGTCCTCCGAATGTACGGATTGCAACCGCATACTTCTGGCTCTCTCTCGAAGTGTCATGTTCATGCGTTCCGCTACCCTGTTTTACCCTGGATGTCTTGGAGTTGTCCATTGCCTCTTTATGCCCTGTTCTTTACAGTAATCTGTAAACTTTTTTGAGGTGTATTCACCTCCATTATTTGTCCACAAATATTTCATTGATCCCCCCTTTTGCTTCTCCACGGCCACTTTCCACTTCTTAAAACTGGCAAACACCTCTGACTTGTGTTTGAGAAAGTAGACCCATACGTTTCGTGAGAAGTTGTCAATAAAGGTGACATAGTACATGGCACATCCCTTTGATGGAACCGGTGATAGCCTCTATACGTCTGAGTGAATATAATCGATAAGTCCTTCGGTTTTGTTCATGGCTTGCTTGAATCCGACCTTATGTTGCTTCCCCATCGTGCAATGTTTGCAGAAGTCTAGCTTGCACATGGTAATACCTTTCAGCAACTCCCTTCTGTGCAACTCACGAATCCCCCTCACTCATGCGACCAAGACGCATATGCTACAGCTTTGCGGTATCCTCCACCCATTTCTCTGTAACCACAGTTGCACCACCAGTTACCGTGCTGCCACCCAAACGATACAAATTCTTCAGTCGTTGTCTCTTCATAACCGTTAGGGTACCCTTGACAACCTTTAGCACTCCATCATGACTTACGAACTTACATCCTGCCGCATCCAATGCTTCTAGAGAAATTAGGTTCTTCTTCAGTTCCGGAATGTGACGCACATTCACAAGTGTTCGCATCACACCATCGAACATGTGGACTTTGATGTTCCTTATGCCAATGGCCTTGCACGCCACATTGTTCCCCATGAGAACACTGCTGCCATTGAACTCCTTATAGGTTTTGAACAACTCCTTCTTCAGGGACATATGGTATGAACATCCGGAATCAAGAATCCAAGCATCAAAATCTTCCTTTCCGGTGTGTACAGCGAGTACATCACACGGATCTTCTTCCACTTTGGTCGCAACACTGGCTTGATCTGAACCCTTTGAACTGGCACCTTTACCTCTCTTCTGCAACTACTGTTTATACTTTTGACATTGCTTCTTCATATGTCCTGGCTATTTGTAAAAGAAGCACTGTTCGCCCTCTCGCCCGGATGATTTGGATCCCCCCTGATGCTCTTGCTTCTGTTTCTTGTCTTCAACCTTCCCCTTTCACCGGAAAACAACCCAAATGACTCCTCCGATGGATTTCATTTCTTCATGATCTCATTGTTGAGAAGCGTTGATGTAAGCTCCTCCATCTCGAGAGTATCCTTCCCATAAAGAATCATTGTCACCAAATTTTCATACGAATTTGAAAGCGAAGAAAGGAGCAACAGTGCTTGGTCCTCCTCCTCTAACTTTACTTCAAGGCATAGAAGATCGATGACCATCTTGTTGAAGCTGTTTAAATGGTCGTGAATTGGAGTCCCTTCCTTCATGCATAAACCGTAGAGTTACTTCTTTAAGTATATCTTGATTGATAACGACTTTGTCATGTACAAGCTCTCTAGCTTCAACCATAAACGCAGAAGTCTCCTTCATGATGTTGTACATCATGTTATCTGCCAGACAAAGTTCTATCGTACATTGTGCCTTCAGATCCATCTCTGCCCATGCATCATCTGTCATGTCTGTAGGTTTAGTACCTCCAAGCACTTTAAACAACCCTTCCTTTACCAGAAGTTCCTTAACCCTTCTCTGCCACATTGAGAAGTTCTGTTTCCCATTGAATTTCTCCACCTCGAACTTTGTGCTATTTACTTTGTTATCCATCATCTTTAATTCTGAAGTAAAAACTTTTCACTCGGATCCTTATGAACTACTATCAATAGAATCACAATCTAAGAAGCAGGAAAGCGGACACAAGCGTCGTCATCCACCGTAAATTTAAATTGTAAAACTACGGAACGTAGCTCTGATACCAGTTGTTGGGAGAGCACGGCGGATGGACGACAACCAACCCTTATGGATCTAAACTAAGATCCCTTTAAAACGAATAACAAAACTAGAACGAAATCAATTAAATAACACAAGAGATTTTAGAGAGGAAAGGGGAGAACTTTATTAGACTTGAGGGAAAAAACACGTTACAGAAGATTACAATAACCCTCTCCTTATGATCTCTAACGAGATCTCCTTCTTCTACAAGTTCTTCTTATGATCGTCTTGATCTCTTATGGAGCCGTCTTTCGTTTCCCTTAAACTTTATGATCAAAACAATACTTTAAAATTTTAACCCTAAGATCTTATATATAGTACATACAAATCTGATTTACAATAAGGTCCCAATAATTACGAAACTGCCACCAGAAACTGAATTTTCGAGATAAATCTCGAATCTGGAATTTGCTTTTATTTTGAAGACAGATGTCTGAACTTATATGGGTCAAACATCTGCCTACAATCTGTATGTGGAGCAGAACGTGTCCAGACGTCTGACCCATATCTGTCCTTCACCAAGCGTCTGGCCAGAGGATAGCAAGACGTCTGAAACTCTTCGCTCAAACGTTTGGGCCTCCTTGAAATTCTTGGACTTTATTGCCATACGTCTGCAGTTCATCAGTTCATCGTGCAGACATCTAGCCCTTCTCTGGATCTATGCGTCTCATAATATATAAGACATCCTTCACAGCAAAAAAAACCAAATAAATATACTATAGATCGGATATAATATAAAATATATACTTAATGATTAGATATCCATGAATACCCGTTTTTCTATGATAATTTTTGTTTGATCATGGATACTCATAAACGCAGCCAATATTTAAATACAATGTATGTTCATTGAGAGTGGAACATTCAAAGAACAATATTTTTCACATGTAGTGGTGATATATACCTAATTCAGACCACAAAATCTTTCGAAATAAAGTTATTTCGACTTGATAATGATATTATATGATAGAGAGAATTCATACTCATATGCTGGTAAATTAATGTACCTAACTTTCAAATACAATTCATGCATGGTCATTGAGAATATTCATTGTACATTGTTATATCTATTATGAGAGAGAGAAGGATATATTCATATTAAAAATATACCAATTCAGGAGGAAATTTTACGGTGTGCCGGCCATATATGCCCGATCATGAGAGAGAAAGAAACAGTAGGCAGCCGCCGCACGAAGAAGCTCAGTAAGAAACATAAATGATTTCCAGTAAGAAATTCCTTATTTTTGGAACATATTTGAAATTCTGCTTGGAAAACTGTGCTAAATGAACCTCAAATTTGATTGCATTATCTATATCAAAGTATAAGTAGTTCACTCAAAATTTTAAGTTTTGCTTGCTGTTTCCAAATTCACATTTTTCAACCACATCAGCAGTTTTAAGATGATCTATTAGGATAGCTAAACTTGTCACACCCTTGCATGAATACCAACCAGCTATGATATGAATTCCATCTTACTTGTTTAAGTCATGCGTGAGCGCATGGACGCTAGATGTGTTGGTGGAAACGGAAAGTTCCGAGTGTTGGTGGAAACGGAAAGTTCCGATTTGGAAAGAAAAATTTGTTTCTCATCTTTCAAGTATCAAGTATCTTAGGATCCACTCCATTGCATGTCAATGCTCTGTTCATATTAGACAAACATCTGCTCACTATCTCAACTGCCTGTACAATATCCACATTCACATACGGCAGTTGAGACACGTACTGGTTGTCTGCATCTGACCATGATAATAACATTGCTAAGAGCATGAAGTGCGTCTCTAAATGAGAATACATGAGTCCTTCCCTCTCCATCCCTCATCAAGCGAGAACCTGCTCGATAGAATGCTGCAACTGAAACAACTTCCTAGTCTGGAAAACTCCATGCCAAGAATCTACCTTGCAGATTTTCTTTTGATATCTTGATGCTCTTGTCTTGGAGACACATTCATAACCTCTCTTGTACACGTAACTCTGATAGGACTCTGCATCACTGGCTATACTGGACTCTCCAACTGAATTGAAATACCAACCACCTCATTTGTACCTACATCTTAGACTAAAACCTCGAACTCCATCTCGCAAACGGAGGACCGATAGGCCAGGTTCCACACACGTCATTAGTATCCGACCGTCTTGTTTTACCCGCAAACCGGGATTCTCAAAAGTATTTCGTAGGATTCGTAACCTTTTACAAAAGCATAATAGAATCAGTGAATCACTATTAATGCACAGATGTAGCCCACTTGAAACTCAATATGTAGTGAAAGTTTTAAATAGAAAAATAGAAAACTTCATAGATGAAAGAGTTCTACATGCAATTCCAACATAACCAGAGACATATAGAATGGAGATTAGGGGCATTTGGGTATCTGAAAATCAAAGGATTTGTATCTTGATTTTATTGTTTAAAATATATGTTGTTCCCAGATGGTTTACAATGGAATGAATATCACATAAAAATACAATAAAAATTACATGATAATATAAAACATAAAATAGAAAAAGAAGATGATGTTGACTGAGGCATCGGTATCTTGGGTTTTTTAAGACAATGCGTGCCACCATGGTCCGAGATACTAGTGGTGTCTAACTAATACTCGATTTTGGACTGGACCCTAGCTCCTATTCTACTATCTTGGGGCTATTCTACTATCACCGGGACACATGCTTGGCTTCCTACTCCCTGTTGTCTGAAAGTTTCTTCTCAAATCACTGCCAATATAGTAGTAAAAAGGTGCTTATTGGCCAAAGCACCTGAGGCAGTAGTCAAGGACCTGTGCGGTTCCGGGTCGCATCGTGCTTAGAGGCGTAGTCCGTTGACCGAGTAGATCCAGCTAGACAAGTGTGGTCAGCCCAGTCCCTCTCTGCTTTATAAGTTCCGATGATTGTTCCAGTCCTCTCTTCCTTGATTGTATCCGGCCATCCAAGCTTATTTGGTGAAAAAGGATCTCCCTCCTGGTCTTGATCTTAGCTTTGATCTTCTGAGTTAGGAAGAGGTCCTAAGGTGTGAGAATCCTATGCTATCCGAGGGATTGGCAACATTGTCGGGAATTCCGAGGAAAGCCAGTCTGAGGGAACAAGGTACTTGATTGGTCATTCCGCTATCACTCGATAACAGGAAGGTAATTTGAAAGACGAAGATTTGGATCATTTGTACGGATTTGTTAAGGCTTATGTCGTCTGTCTGAGTACAATTACTCGACCTTTCTTACCCTATAGGGATAATAAAAAAGGGTTACTTTTCCCAAGTGGGGAATTCGTAGGTGTGTATTTTACCGAAGAGCTTAAATATGCACGCGACTTGGGTTACAAGATTCAACTTATGAATGGCTACATCTATGAGAAGAAGACCCTGAGACAGCATCTCCCGACTCTGCTCCTTAAACAAATGGAAAAAGAAACGGGGTCTAAAAAAGAAGATTGCCCCGTGACCAAGTCCACCTTTAATGAGGTGAAAGAGTATGAGAGTCAAATCCAAGATGGAAGAGGAGGGGGTAGACCTAACGATTGTTATAGTCAAGAAAAACATACGGCCGACGAGCGGAACTTAAAGCTCTTTTTTACAGGACCGGGTGTTCGATGAAAAGAGTGACTTCTGCAAGTAAGTAAGAAACCTTGTTAGGCTCCGTGTAAAACTCACTGATCGTAGTAGGCAGCAGATCATTTCTGATCCAGAAGAATCCTATTTTGTTTTGCCAAAAGAAAAGGAGAACTCAGAATAGGCAGATGAACACGGCAGACTCTTTACAGAAAGAAAGCATACGACGTCTCATATTCATGTGCTGCGGATTCTCGAACAAGAACAGCGGATTCAATGCCATCCTCTTCTACTAGATTAATGTGTGAACCTCTTCTGGGCATGTCCCTTTCTTGCATGTCGCCTCTAGGATGCAACATGCACGATTATCACCGTTTACTCTTCGCTTGTGTACAAAAAAAAGTGAGTTAGACTTTATCCCACACCCTTTCTCTATCCACCTATTTGAATGAAATGTTACAAAAATTGTTATGCATATATTACATTGAAACATATGCATGCCTGTGCATAGAAATAAAAGTATCACATGAATTTTCTAGAAAAATAATGAAAAGCCAACAAATTAAACTCTCTGATGAAACTTTCCATAAAAATAACGGAGAGTCAACAAATTAAACTCTCTCGTGAAACTATTGCTTCAGCTTATTTGAATCTCATGTAAACGATAATAATACAAAGAATTAAGTCCAAATACTTGTCATATAGGTTAGAGGTTAAGAGTTAGTGTTATTAAAATAAAAAATAAAGAAAATAAATCACATTCATGCTAAAAAAATAAATGACCCAAACAGTCATATGGTTAGGTAACAATCATGGGACAACAAGACGAAGCTGATAATGTTTTCAAATACCTTGAATGAGACTTAATGGGCAAAAGCTGTTGGGATTTCCTAGCATCCTGACCATCTACCGCGGTCGTTGCGGGACAAAAATTTTATAGGGTATGAAAACTGGCGCTAGAAAAAACCGTTTAAGAATCTACCATAAATCTAAACTAGCTACCTAGGAGGTGTTCTAACTACTCTCTTAGAAATGTTTCACAGAAAGATCTGTGTTCTTCGGTCTTCTATCTACTTTATGTGCTCCTAGAGATCTCATTGATCGAGCTTGTTCATCTTTCCTTGCTCCTTGAGTTCTCCTGGATCGAGGTTGATCGTCGGTCTCCCTCCGTCGAAGATGATCCATCCGAGAAATTTAGTCCATGGCTCTAGTTCCACGCTAAGAGTCAAGTGGAGCAACTAGAGACTTTGGATTGCTAATCTAAAGTGTCTAGAATGCAGTGTAAGATTCTATGTGTGTATCTATCTCACCTCCTCTCTTGATTCTCAACACATGAAAGTGTAGAGAGGAGATTGAAAATGAAGGTGGTGGGGTGGGAGGGGGGCTCAAGAAACAAGTGAGGAGAGTGAAGCAAATGGTGAGCATGGAAAAAATGAATCAAGCACGAGAGAGAGAGAACCCAACCATGGTTTTGTGAAAACAATTTTTACAATATAAAAACCAACCATGCTTCAATAGTTTGCACAAATGAATTGAAAATTCATTTGTCAATACTATTGAAGCATGACTCTCACCATACTCCCCTCACCTCTTTTTACACCTCATTTTTCATTTAAAGATAAATGGATAAAAACTAAAATGAGGTGTCCACCTTCTAGAATGTTTTCCATATAAATACAGATTACACTCTACTATATATACATACCTGTATTCGTATCGAAATACGAATACCCAAAGAGATAGAATAACACAAAGAATATAATACTAGAATATACATATCGAAATACATATATGTAAATTATTAAATCAATACATGATTTAATAATCCGGCTCAATCCCGAGCCGGCTATTATTATCAACTGTCCGATCGAAAGTCCGGGTAACTAGTACAATCAATCGATCGGAACCCTGCACGTATCCAATACGGCCACCACATCATTTTGCCTGAACCAGGGAAACCCTCTGTGTGGGACTCTGAAGACTCGACAGTACGCCGGCAGTAAGTTACGGGATAAATCCATAACCACAAGTACGTCAGTGACACTAGCTGTACGTAACGGCTACCCGGGTACCTGTCGAAAAGGAAGGCCGACAAGCAAATTCATCGGGATCCCTACTTGGAACTAGTAAGATCATCTTTTTTCAACATGCAATCCTCTCGATCCCCATCTATGAGCAAACCGTAGTATCTCTCGGGTGGATAAGAAATCCTACTAGATCTGCGGAGTGGCTGAGGTTCGTCTGGGACTACTGAATCTAGCGGTTCCACACTTCAGTTTGAGTTTGTGGTTCAGAAATTTCTTCTAGTTCTACCGTAATCCTACTAATTTCTTTTGCAAGAAATTGACATTCTAAAAAGATGGCGTGCTGAGCAACAAACACTTTCTGTTTCTCGGTGTGGTAGAACAGATATCCATTTGAATGCTTTGGATATCCCACAAATTTACATAAAACTGATCGTGCCTGAAGTTTGTCCAGATTCTGGTTTTTAACATAGACCGGACAACCCCATATCTTAACCCGTTTAAGAAATGGTTTTTTACCACTCCACATTTCATATGGAGTCTTAGGCACTGATTAGACGGAACATGATTCAATAGGTATGCTGCTATTTCAAGTACAAGTCCCCAGAATGAAAGAGGCAACTCGGCGTTACTCATCATGGAGCGAACCATGTCCAATAGGGTATGGTTCCTCCGCTTCGATACATCGTTGTGCTGTGATATATATGGAGGAGTAAGCTGAGAGAGAATACCATTCTCTTTTAGAAAGTCCCGAAATTCCGTACTCAAGTACTCCCCTCCTCGATTAGATCGAAAGATCTTGATACTTTTTTTGTCTGTTTTTCCACTTCGCTCTTATATTTCTTGAATTTCTCAAATGGTTCGGATTTGTGTATTATAAAAATACATGTCTGAATCTAGAGAGATCATCAGTGAATGTAATGAAGTACGAGAACTCATCCCTTGCATGTATAGACATTGGACCACATACATCACTGTATATGAGTCCCAAGAGCTCTGCTGCTCTATCTCCGTGTCCGCTGAACGAAAATTTGGTCATCTTTCCCTTGAAACAAGACTGACAAGTTTCATAAAATAAAAATTCGAACGCATTCAAATATCCATTTTTATGCAACTTACTTAGTCTTTTCTTTCTGATATGACCAAGTCTACAACACCACAAGTAGAATTCATTCACTTCTGAACTCTTCCTCTTGCATGTATTTTGTATATTGAAAACCGTGTTTTGATTTAGAACATAGATACCATTACACATTGTACCTTCTGTAACCAATACCTGATTAAGGTAAATGTTCATGATATTTCTATCAAGAACAAATTTATATCCATCTTTATCAAGTAAAGAAACTGATATGATGTTGTAAACCATAGAAGGTACATAGTAGCAATTGTTCAAAATCATAGTATTTCCACTTGGCAATGCTAGGTGATATTCACCGACGGCAGCAGCATCAACTTTTGCTCCGTTCCCTACTCTAAGGGACATATCAGCAGGTCCAACCATCATACTTTTTCTCAGTCCCTGCAATAAATTACAGATATGAGATCCTGATCCGGTATCTAGTACCCAGAAGGTAGGACTGACCGAAAAACAGTTCTCAATAACAAGAACACCTGAAGGAGATGCAATAGTATGCTTCTTCTTCGTTGGGGTCATCAAGGAATTTATGCAATCCTTTTTTTTTTGCAATTTCTCATGACTGTTGTCATAAGTTAGAGCCGAACCGACGTTCCCCAGCCCCGACTAAGAATTCAAATCGGTCAAGCGATACATTTTATTATCTTGATTAGGGTGTGAAATGGTTGCTACCTGGAGAGAGAGAAAAGAAACACTCAGCGTGTGCTCTTACAAGATTAGATTGGTTATTAGTTTATCTAATCAGGATGGCTCCCACTGTTTTCTCGAATTCTCCTTCAAATCTTAAAAAAAGAATTAGATGGGATCATTAACACCTTACAAGTTCGCTAACCGTTTAGCCAGGTGAGTGTTGGTACTCCGAGGGAGGTTCCCTGTGCTCCCGCACGGACCTAATTAAAAAATAAATCTTGTTTCCGTAGAGGCGTATCCCCGTTAACACTTTTCTAGACACCTAATATGTCAGCTAATTGTGAAGTGAAAAATATCTCCCAATAGTAATCCTACCCATCAGTGGGATCGGGATCCAACTATCATTGTGTGATAAACTAGATGAAAGTCACTCTAGTCACCACACTCTAGAAGGTATGCAACACTAACAAGTTTCCTATATATTTGAAACTCCCGATGTGGTTTTTGCCCCAAACGGCTTATGACCTTGACAGAGTCAACATGTCATAAGTCGCAAGTCAAGTTCAACCCGTCATTGTCCTGAATTGATTTAGACCCACCCGCATAAGCCCTTGACAGAGGTCAACATGACCGTGCGACTGTCCTAAATAATCACATATCTATGCAACAAACAAGTATTACCTAGCTACCATTCACTATGCCTTGACAGAGGTCAACATACATAGCATGAATACTAAGTAATATTTGTAAGAAATGACGGAGGGCTACGGTTGGGTTTTTGGCGAAAAACCCTTTAACGTAATGAACTTGATATCGTTGAAGGAACCAAGTAGTTTTGAAAAGGAGTGGTTTAGGCTCCGCTTTTGAAAACTTGTGGTTTTGAAGAAAACCGAGTAATCTACAGTATAAACTTTTGCTCAAGAGATTACTCCCCGCGGAGGGATCTAGGCTCTTGCCTCCTAGAATGAGGTGCTGGATATTCATGACCGAATACCACCATGCAAAGCGAAAGAATATGACTATAGTTTTTCGAAATTTTCCAACAATATCTTTTAGGTTTATTTTCTTGTATTAATCAAAATTAATGATGCGGTCCCATCAATTAATCCCTATCACACCAGAAAAGAATGAAAATATAATATACTTATATGTCATTCGCATTCGCCACGGGGCCCCATCATGCACCGTTAGGTTACTTAACTAATGACAGAGCGGAGGATGGACTAGCATGGGTGCAAAACATATAAAATATCTAATAGTATATATATATATATATATATATATATATATATATATATATAACATTCATCCTATGCATGAAACTAGCAACATCACAGAACATCAACAAGCAACACAGAATGGCGGATCATCTTTGATCCTCCGGTTTCATTTGAGCCGCAAATGAGACCCGATGTTCCCGGTCGTGTGGATAGCCCGTGCAATGAAAATATAGATCTCTACGAGTGCGGCAAGTTACCCGCCAATCCCAAAAGTGAGGCAACCCCAATCAACAAAGTAAATGGGCCACCCAGCACTTCACGGAATCCGGTAACTTGAGCGCCCCTTCGTCAGTCAACCTATACCCCCATGAGTGCGGCGAATAACCTGCCAATTCTAGAGTAAGGCCCCCTTCGTCTCAACGGCATGAGATGCGGGCCCGTTGCCCTCTAGAACCCGGCTATTCGAGTACTGCCCCGCGGGGTAATCCTAGTACAGAAAAGAAAAATATATGTACAATGGTGACATCGACCTCAACCTGGTCGTGTCCCAATAAAATAATATACAATCCGGTAGAGACGGCTGTTCACATGTCGGACGCTCGTCCCGCAATAACGAATATACAAATGAATCTGAACTGTACTACTACCATTGCACCATAGGCTATCCACCACGACAATCCAACCACAATATCAGCATATTACAGAACATCAACGTGAATATCATGTTCGTAAATCAGTATAATAGAACATATATCAATTAGTCGGGTTATACCGCTCAATGATATTCACGGTCGCAGATACTAACACATGCATTGATAAACACTTATTTAAAATTCCGACCGACTAAAACTTTTCCATATTGGCCCCAAGTGTTAACCGGTACTCAAACAAATCTGAGCCAGAATGATATTTCTCAAAAATCACATTTCCATACTGTAGAGTGCCAGAAGAATTTTGGTGCACAGAGGCCCTACTTCGACCGCGGAACCGCCGCAAACAAGCATGTTATGCGGCGGTTCTGCGGCCGAATGATGGGCTTATGTGCCCAAATTTCTTCTGGCCCTCTAAAATTGCCTGCACGTATTTTTAAGGTATTCTAAATAATTTTTTGAACACTTTTTAAAAAAACGACAGCAAGCTATGTGAATGGAATTGCGATTTTGAAAATTTTGGTCGATCGATATTTTAGACTTGTTTAAACTAGATAGTAAGGGTTTATGGGGTGTCTCTGATACCATATTGGAATTTCCTAGCGCCCTGACCATCTATCGTGGCCGTTGCGGAGCAAAATTTTTATAAGGTTTGAAAACTGGCGCTAGAAAAAACCGTTTAAGAATCTACCATAAATCTAAATTAGCTAACTAGGAGGTGTTCTAACTACTCTGTTAGAAATGTTTCGCCGAAAGATCCGTGTTCTTCGGTCTTCTATCCTCTTTATGTGCTCGTAGAGATCTCCTTGATCGAGCTTGTTCGTATTTCCTTACTCTTTGAGTTCTCCTGGATCGAGCTTGATCGTCGGTCTCCCTCCGTCGAAGATGATACACCCGAGGGATGCAGTCCATGGCTCTAGCTCCACACTAAAGTGTCTAGGATGTAGTGTAAGGTTCTATGTGTATCTATCTCACCTACTCTCTTGATTCTCAACACATGAAAGTGTAGAGAGGAGGTTGAAGATGAAGGTGGAGGAGCTCAAGAAACAAGTGAGGAAAGTGAAGCAAATGGTGAGAATGGGAAAAAATGAATCAAGCATGAAAGAGAGAACCCAACCATGGTTTTTGTGAAAACAATTTTTACAATATAAAAACCAACAATGCTTCAATAGTTTGCATAAATAAATTGAAAATTCCTTTGTCAATACTATTGAAGCATGGCTCTCACCATACTCCCCTCACCTCTTTTTACACCTCATTTTCCATTTAAAGATAAATAGATAAAAACTAAAATGAGGTGTCCACCTTCTAGAATGTTTTTCGTATAAATACGGATTACACTCTACTGTATATACATACCTGTATTCGTATCGAAATACGAATACCCAAAGAGATAGAATAACACAAAGAACATAATACTAGAATATACATATCGAAATACATATACGTAAATTATTAAATCAATACCCGATTTAATAATCCGGCTCAATCCAGAGCCGGCTAGTATTATCAATTGTCTGATCAAAAGTTCGGGTAACTAGTACAATCAATCGATCAGAACCCTGCACGTATCCAATACGGCCACCACATCATTTCGTATGAACCAGGGAAATCCTCTGTGTGGGACTCTAAAGACTTGACAGTACGCCGGCAGTGAGTTACTGCATAAATCCATAACCACAAGCACGTCAGTGGCACTAGCTGTATGTAACGGCTACCCGGGTACCTGTCGAAAAGGAAGGCCGACGAGCAAACTCATCCGGATCCCTACCGAGCCTATCTGTGACAATCTCCGTACAATCCGGTCTCTTCGTCTGTAAGTATCGCATACCGGGTCTAGGGGGTGGTAAACGTCGGACCCTAATAACCTGATATTTCATGCTGATGTGGCTCAGGACCAATCCGGGAAACTACTGATCAACCTATCAGTAAATCCCAACTGCCTTGGCCAAGGTCTTATGGTGCTGGCCAATCGAACACAGTGCGATATCGACTCTCTATACCGGGAGAGACGGATCTCCAACAATCGCTCATTGCCTCCATGTGGCTCGGGACTGTACCCAACCAAAACCTGTTTGCACGACTCAGTAGAGCCGTGGTAGGGTAGTGATCAAAGTACAGTGGAAACTCACACGAGACAAATGATGATCTCAGGTCTGAAGACTAAGCTGTACTCATGCCACCTGAGAACTGCTATATGACGATAGGTATATTACCATCTAGAAGTTCTCGGCGAGTCCGCACAATGTACTCACCCCCAGTGAGCACATGTATATGATTTTAGGTGCAAAAGACCAATGGCTTCGGGACCAACCATCGCCCCTCGTCGGGGTCTAGAAATGTATACACTAGTCTACTCCGAAATATCGATGCCGGTCTCGATACTCCTGTTCCCCGCTGAAACACGGAGACGCGACCGTGCGGGTCCGTCTCTCCTGTATTTCGGGGCTGATGCTAATTGGTGCTATTCGTCCACCTCTCCGAAGATGTCAAGTTGATTTATGACACCATGTATCGAAGCTTTAAACGGATGCAGCCGATGTAGCATATTTCGTCAGATTCCCCCTCGTTGAGGGATTTTTGATTGTGGGGACGCTCTTTCCTGCAGGCGCAAGCCCCTGCAGTTAATTACGCTACCGCGTCGCGGTAACCACTTTCTCCTTTTCCAGATGGTCACTTCATGTCGTGGGTGTTTGTTTTGTTTTTGGTTGCCCGTGGATTGTATACGGAGACTAATTTATGTTGTCGCCCGTAGGGCGTAGATTTGTCCAAATCCGTATCTTCTTAGATTTGGGTTTGGGTTTGGGTTTAAGGATACGTTAGTCTCATTTGAGATTAAGATCAATTTAAACATTTTTAAGGATACGTTAGTCCAATTTTTAGACTAAGATCAACTTAACAGGATCGTTTAGATCCAACAAGAGAGCATTTGGGCTCTATTGTTTAGTTTAGGGACATTGCGTTTGATTAGTTTAAGGACATTACGGTCCAATGTTAGTTTAAGGACATCTCGGTCCAGGTTAAGGACATCATAGTCCATGAGTTTAAAGACCTCACAGTCAAGGTTAAGGACATCATAGTCCGTGAGTTTAAAGACCTCACAGTCAAGGTTAAGGATATCATAGTCCATGGGTTTTAAAGGACCCCACAGTCCGTGGAATGTTTGGTTGTCGGGACCCGTCACCTCTCTGAAAACGTTGAAGGATTACAACGACAAATATCAGAGGAGTAAAGAGATGTACCCTCGAACCGATGTGAGTTGGTTGAAATATCTGTAGTCCAATTTGAGGCTAAGACCTGTTAACATATTTATGAGCAGATGAGCTCAATTAATATGAGTTGAGGACTTATGGCCAATCTTGGGCTAAGTCCAATCAGGTTAAAATGTTTAACATTTTATTTTGGGCTGTTGGGCCTTTATTTGGGCTTGGTCCTTTTAACAATGCTGAGCATTGATTTATATCTTGACAATGTTTTTGTCTTTTATTGAATGCTGAGCATTCATCAGAGCTCTGGGCTTATTAAAGAACAATTTATGTTCTGTCAGTGCGACACGTGGTGCGCTAGGCGCTTTGCGCCAATTAGAAAGCGCAGTGCGCTTCTGCCAAGTAGCGCACATGTAAGGGACACATATCGCACTCAGCGCTAGGCGCCAGATGATGAGCGCATGATGCCAGTTTATGAACGCTGAGCGCTAATCCATTAGGGCATTGCGCTTTCACTTTAATGGCGCACACGTGAGTGACACGTGGTGCACTTGGCGCTGAGCGCCAGCCCATGAGCGCAGTGCGCTATTTCAGAAGCGCAAAGCGCAAGTTGTTAATTGGTGCATACGTGATTGACACATGGCGCATTTGGCGCTGAGCGCCAGTCCAGAGAGCGCAGAAGCGCAGTTGATCAATTTTATGATCTGGGAAACAAATTTATGTTCTTTTAAAAGAGACTTTGTCTCAAGATTTAAGAACAACAGTTCTTATTCTGCAGGAGATATTTCCAATCTCTTATATTGATTAAAGGCTTTGTCTTTATAGATCTATGATCTGTGAGAAGAATATCTTCTTTTCTTTTTTATTTTATGATGAGATCTCTTGATCTTTTTGTGAAAGACCTTGGTCTTGTAGATCTATGATCTTTAAAGAAGTAAATTCTTCTTTTTATGAGATGATTTCATCTCTATGTTCATCATTATCATTTTACCTTGAAGAAGGATCTTCTTGCAAGAGCTTGCTCTTTATCTTTGAGTTTCTCAAAGTTTCGGGGGGGGGGGGGGTTTCTCTGTTGTTTTCTATATCTCTATATCTCTCCCTGAGGCTTGAAGTCTAGGGGCCTTCTTATAAGGTAGGCTGATTTGTTGAATCAGTTAAATAGATTTTTCTCTGATTGATTTGGGGATGTTTCCCCACCATTGGATCCCTGATCCTAGGGCTTCTGTTTTACAGAAGGCAATCTTATTGTTTTTAACAAGATTGGAAAATCTTTCCATACAGAATTTATTCTGTCTTTTGGTAATTTTTATTTACCATTGGATCATTGATCCAACGGTGCTCTGATTTACAGAACACAATCTTGTTATTTAGAAAGATTTTGAGGAATCTTTCCTTAACAGAGTTTAATTATGATTAATTAATGATTTATCATTATTATTAGAACTTTTGATCTAACGGTGGGGAGTTTTTAATTCCAGCGCTAGCGCACCCGTGCTTTGCACGTGGTGCGCTGCTCAAAGCGCAATGCACTTGGCGCTAGCGCACACGTGCTTTGCATCTGGTGCGCTGCTCAGAGCGCAGCGCACTTAGCGCTAGCACATCCATGTCTTACACGTGATGCACTACGTAGAGTGCAGCGCACCTAGTGCTAGCGCATCCATGTCTTACACGTGGTGCGCTGCTTAGGGCGCAGCGCACTTGGCGCTGCATCTGAAGCATTGCTTCAATTTGAAATTTAAATTTCAAACAGAGTTTTGCTCTGATTGAGGGAACAAATGCCCCCACCGTTGCACTCACGTGGCCCACATGTGAGTGCAGTGGTGGCAGCATCTGCGCCTCCGGATCAACTAAGAAGTTGAAACGGCATTCATTGCCTATAAATAGGACCTTTGGTCTTCTGGGATGATCACTGCTTATCGTTTTCCTTGTTTTTATGAGAAATTTCATTCTCTCACAGAGCATAGCTCTCCATCTTAAGAAATTTCAAGAGTCAAAACTCTGCCAAAACTTAGGTAAAAATTAAATCTTTTAAAGTTTTAGGGTTTTACCCATTAACAGAGCCTTGCTCTTCATAGATCTTTGATTTAAAGAAAACCCTTTTAGGGCTTCATTGACAGAGCTTTGCTCTCTTGGAATCATGGATCTTAAAAAGATCTTTTTCAGGGTTTCTTAACTTATTAACAGAGCTTTGCTCTTTTGATAAGATGTAGATTTGTTAATCTCTTATGAAGAACTCTTAAGAGTTTATTCATGGATCTTGAAGATCCCATAATTTTTAATTCATAAAAATCGATTTCAATTTTTCTAATGGATTATTTCATCATTATTATTTTTTTTTCAAAGTAAGGCTCTTGAGGAATTTTATTCCTTCATGATTAGAGTTTGACAAGTGTCACTCTGTCACAGAACGTTGCTCTCAAAGGGAGATTTACTCCTTTGACCGAGAGATCTCTCATTTAATGAGAATTTCTTTTGAGGATTTCCTCACTTAATGACAGCCTCATCAAATGGTGAGGCTGTTTTATTAATGATGAACTGTCATCTAGATTTTGTGGGCCCCCCTTTGGTCCTCTTTTTACTGCATTGCAGTGCGGTACAAATTTTAAAGTACCAAATGTCGGAATTTAAATTATAGCACTGACAATTGACTTTTGTCTCTTTTTGTGCAGGTGACATGTCTTTCGATCCCTTTTTCCCGTTTGTTCGTTCAGAAGGAGGATTCCCTGAAGCGCTTGTAGACCGGAAAGTCCTAGCTTTGATCAAAGATCATGACCCGGAACATAAGAATCTTCACCTTTGGGGGACATGGTATAATCAGATTATTAAGGGTCGGCAAAGCTTTTCGTGCGCGGTACCCTCAGAGCCCATCATGGCGATCCATTACGTCGACCCACCCCCGGTGAACTATACCGTGGAAGAAGTCAACTGGACTTCGGGAGGTCTTCTTCAGCCTGCTATGGCTTCGATACCCGTTCAGCCTCTAATGGCTTTGGATACCCTGGGACGGCGTATTTGTCAAGGCGAGGCGTGACCGTGGGGACAACCATATATTGGCCTAATTCCTCGTCATCTGACTGGTTATCTGCAATGGGCCCGTTATATTTTGTCGGCGAAGAAGTCGCAATTGCTAAGGCTTGGGTTGTATCCCGCAATTTATGCTTCTCTCTTCCAGTATCCTACGCTTCCCGCCTGGTGGGTTAAGGCCTTTCTGGAGCAGTGGAATATTCCTATCCATACCTTCTTTTCGCTGGACCGAGAAGTATCGATCTCCTTAGAGGAATTTGCAAAAATTTCTGGCTTACCGGTTATGAGGGAGCATTATGAGGAACTGCTTCCTACAGATGAATATGTTTTTGGTGCCAAGCCAGTGATGACCGGCCTTACCCCGGAGAGCGCCATTCAACACCAATTTCCTAGTTTGATCTAAGCGTTGAATATTTATGAGGGCTTTTTCCTCGAATCTGGGAGTCGCGGGGTTAATTTTGAGGACTTCATCGCTCGTTTTCTTCATCCGGAGGTCCTCTCGAAGGAGGCTGCTATATTCGCCACGCTTGACGACCCTTTCGGCTTAGGTTTAAACAACCTGCCGACGGCGGAGGCAGATCAGAAGAGTTTCGTCCTTCCCAACACTCCAGTTGTTTCTTTCGCGGAGGTCGCAGTCCCTGGGATTGATGAGGAAACGTTCTTTCTGAGGTTTCTTGGGCTATGGCTGAGCTGGTTTGTGCTTCCGATGCACCATCGCCGTATGAGGCCGTCTGTCTTCTATCCGGCTCACCGAATGATTATTGGGGTGAAAGTGGCTGTCGGGGTCGCCGGTTTAGCTTATTTGTATTACGGCCTTAGTCAAGCGGCGGATACTACTGAACCTGGAGTGCAGCATGTGAACTTCTCGATGCATTACTTCATGTCATGGCTCGAGCTACATGCACTTGGCGTTTTTGGTATCCATAAAAGGCCTTTATTCTATGACAGGTGCGGCTTCCCTCGGATTATGCGATTAGTTGGCGCATCTATTGTAAATCCATCACCGCAGGAAGCTAGAGGTTTACTCCTTCGTCCTCACACGGTTGGAGATGGCATGACCTTCACCGACAAGATTTTGACCATCGGCAAAGAGTCTTCAACAACGGTGCAACCATTGCGGGACATTTTTAAAGATGGAGCCTCTGTTTTGAAAGCTCGGGAAATCCTCCATTTATATTATATCAGACCGGGTTTTCTAGTGTTTAAGAAAAATGATGCGGCGTTATTCATGAGATACAATCCGCATCGTTTTGCCCAACAATTGAGCTATAATCAGGAAGTTCCGCTGGAGGATTTCTTGCTAGAACCTGCTGCCACCGAAGAGGGGATGCGAAACGTGCTGCATCATTTTATGCGAGTGAACACAGGGTCCAATTTCTTTATCAGCGAGTCGAGCTGTGTCCCGAAGGCCCTTAGTGTATACGTGGCGTGGTACCAGCATTCAATGAGCGCCGTCATCAGGGAAGAGAAGCGACTGCTGCTCGATCGCAAAGGTGCACCCTCTGCTGGCGATCGAAACGTCCCCCTGAAGCGATGGACCATTGTCCCACCTCCGCTAAGAGAAGCTGCCGTGATCGAAGTCCCGCATAACAGGCCCGAGCTACCGATAGCCCGGGCTCCTGTAGAAAAGGTGACTGTAGCTTCCCCCGATTCTGGCATGGGTTCAGATATCGGGACTCGTCGTCCTAAAGTGCCTAGCAAGCGTAAGCTTATGCTAGCTGCGACCGGAGCTCACTCGCAGAAGAGGAAGAAAAAGTCGATCCTTTCTGTCGACGTTGTACTCGGCCAGGAGCCTCACGCTCCTTATGGCGAGGGCCTGAGCGAGTATGAGACAAACGAGGGTCTATTCATGCCGCCAGATGATACTGATCTGGCGGCTGCCATTGCAGCTTCTGAGCAATTGGCAAGCCACGAAACGGGACTGGCCATCCTCGTGCAATCAGGTAACCATTAGCTGTATCTTTCGTCATTGCATCATATTTTTGTCATCATGTTTTGACTGACACTTTTTCTTCTTTAACAGGCATTTCCACTGAAGAGGCTCTCGCGGCTTCCCTTAGGACCTTTGAGGAGGAGGAGAGGATTCGCGCTTCGCTGGGCGTTGGTATATTTCAGCTCACTGCGTCTCTGCTCCCGTTTCTTATGGGTAATCCCCTTCTTATCTTATCGCAGGGACTATAATGCCAATCCTGCAAGGTGATGCGGAGATGCTTCCAGGGCCAGCCATCGAAGTCCCGGCCTCCTCAGCACTGCCGAAAGAGGCCTTACTCAAACGACCGATGACGGATGCCATAACGGCTCCAGAGGTAACCCTTGGTGCGGACGATGACGTCTTATTGATGGAGGCTTTTAGAAGATCCGCTCTCACGGCCCGAGCGGAAAGGAAGTGTAGAATGCGCGCGGCAAGGGAGCGTAGTGCCGCCTTGGTCGTGGGTGCAGGTTCGAGCGCTGTTACCCCTGCCCCTACTCCTTCAGAGGATATTTCGGCTGCCTTGTCCACCGCCCACAGACAGGCAGCACATGCTGCTCGGGAAGCAATCGGAAAACCGACTCAAGGTAATGTGACATTGGGTTCTTTAGTCAAAGTTTTAATTTTCAGGTTCTCATATATCCTATCTTGCAGGGCCGAGTCTTGCCGAGGAGGTGGTGGGTGTCATGGCGGCTACCATCGAGCCTGAGGTAGCGGTAGGTGAGACAGCTACAATCACCGAGCCCGAGGTAGCGGTAGGTGAGATGGCTACAATCACCGAGTCCGAAGTAGCTGCTCCTTCTCAAGAGTCGGGCACTGCTCCAATCGTCATTCTTTCCGCCTGCGGTTCTCTGCCATCTCCTGGCGTCACGAGCGTTACGACGGCTCTCGTAGAGTCAGGGGATGAGGCGACGGGAGGCGAGACTATTTTGTTGGAGGAGGGTGAGGCAGTCGCTGCATCCAGTGATGCCCTTATCGCGGTCTCGACTGGCGACTTACCAGGTAAATTTCAGGTTATTGCTTTCTATTTTATTCTGCAATCCCTTTTCGACCTTTTCTGACAGTACTTTTGTTTCGAATGCAGCTGCGTTGGGCCTTGAGGTTGTGCCACCCGAGGAAGCGTCTCTAGTTGCTGCTTTAACGATGACCGCTCCTTTACCTTCTTTCGTACCCTCTCAAATGCTGGAAGGTGCGGATTTGTGATCCATCGGCTTCATTGTAGACAGTATACTTCATGTACTGACATTGCATTATTATATCCTTGCAGGAGTCCTTTTTTATCACTTATATCATGTGCTACACCCACACTTCTCTTTTCAGTCAGAAATTGCCTCTTCTAGCGGAGCTGGTGAGTACAGCCTTTAGCTAACGTCTCTTTTTTTCTTTGACGGGTAGTCAAATCGTTTCTCATTCTTCTTTGTTTTAATTACAGCCTTACAGCTTGAAGGGGGAGACGAAAGAACAGTTGCACCGCCGGTACTCTCAGTCTTGTCCCCTGCTGCAGCCGGTATAGTAAACTCCATTGTTCATGAACCTCCTTTATTTCTCGAACCGTTACTTGACTGTGATTTTCTTTGTAGCTGTGACATCGACTTCAGCTCCGTTCGAGTCTCAAGTTATAATGCCAGCATGCCTCTTCTCTCGACGTCCCTCTTCCAAAGGTGCTGTGAATAGCCTGCGCATGTTGATTGATCACCTCGAGGAGCTTGATGTGGAGACTCCTGCCCTTGCTACCGATTTCGCTGCTGAGGTTAATCCCATGCTGGCGACGCTCGTGCACTTTCATAACGAAGGCGTCGTGGAGTCCTGGGTTAATCACTGTAGGAAAATTGAGGCCTGTCTGCATGAGCTCGAGTTTAGACGTCCTGCCCCTGAGGTCTTAGCTATGAACTCCCAGCGGGATACATGGGTGGAGGAGAGCACTCCTTACTTCCGCCATCTTGAACAGGAAGCGGCCCTGAAGCGTAAGAAGTGCGAAGAGGCTTCAAGCGAATCTGCTCGATTGCATGCTCAAGTTGATGCAAACGCTGCACAGTTGAAAGTTATCTTCGAAAGCCTTCTACGATGTGTTTCCGACGGGCTAACACTGAGGCAGAAGCTCGACCTCATCGAGCGAGATGCACAAAGTCGTGAGGTGGCTCAGCGGGTCGTTGATGAGCAACTCTCGTCCTACTTGCAGCAACGAGCCCAGGTCGAAGCAGAGTTGGCCGCGGCAGCTGACCAAGAAAAGGGGCTTAGAGAAGTGCGCGAGCGGCTGATTGGACTATTGAAAACGCTTCCCTCTTAATAATCGTTTTTGTGCCATTTGTAATTTCGAATAAAATGTATCCATTATTTTATTCTTTCATAAGATGTATTTTGTACCCAATTGAATTTATGAATAAAATATACATTTCTTTCGTAATGTCTCGTGTCATCTCTTTGCTTTCTTCTTTTCTTTGTTATCAGCATGCCACTTTAGTAAGCGTAGCCTGTAGATAATAGAGAGAGCATTCCGTTTTGAATTCTTCGAGAGATAGCGATGGCTTAGGAAGCAGGTTCAGATCTGCTGCCTAAGGCTTTCCAACTTCATGAGCCGTGAGGATCTCATAAAGACTTTTCTCTCTATGAGTCGAGAGGATCTCGTAGGTGTCTTTTCTCCTTAGGAGTCGTGAGGACTCCTAAGTGTGTTTTCTCTTGAGAGTCGTAAGGATCTCACAAGAGAATTTTCTTCCTTACAAGTCGAGAGGACTCGTAAGTGATTGATGAGTTGACCCAGTCCTGAGTCAAAGCATTGCTTCAACAGGGAGGTCGAGGGTTGACTTTGGTTTGTCTGTGCACCGCCGAGTCATGGAACTGGGAACTTTGCCGCGGCTCTGCTTTGCTGACGTCGTATATTCCTGCAGAGACACTGATTTCTCTGCGGGTCGGCGTGAATCGAGATGTTCTCGTCAAGGACGCTGATTTCCCTGAATCGAGATATTTGCCAAGGACACTGATTTACTCAGAGTTGAGACGGATCGAGGTATTCCTGCAAAGACACTAATTTCTATGCGGGTCGACGCGAATCTGTAAGTGTGTAGTAGCGCCTCTGGTTGGGTTACAACATCATAAAGTAGTGAACTTTCTTTTCAAAGAGGGCTATTACAAACGAACTACGAATCGTAACTAGAGATTAGGGTAATAACATCATTATGTGAAGTCTAAACTAAAGGAAAAGGAAATACAACCTTTGTAGCCAACTCCTTCGGTGTTTAGGACTCCTACGGCTTTGCACAAGGTTTGGAACGACTCCGCTCGAGGTCCTTCGTAGTCTACGATGATCCACCCGGAGATTCCTAGAACAAACTCTTAGCTTCACAAAATGAAGCAAGCACTCTACACTAAAGGGCTAGGGTAGTGTAGAATGGTTGTGTGGTTTGTAAACTCACTTAAAAACCCTTTCTTTTTAATTTCCTCACTCAAAACAAAACTCAAGAGAGCTTGAAAATAGAGGAAGGTGAAGATGGCAAAAGCTTTTGTGTGAATAATGAAAACTCATATTCAAAAATGAAAATGAAAATATTTTATATGAGACACTCTCACATATAACCATGGTTGGTTAAATATCTAGATATTATTTGGATGGGTTAAAGAACAAAAGGAAATTAAACCATGGTTAAAGTCAATGGTCAAATAAGAAGTGTGTAGAAATGAGTCATTATTTTAATTTCCTTTTTCCTTTAATCCATTAACAAAAATCTAGATATTTAGAAACCATGTGAGTCTTATATTGCCATCTCCTTTGTATCATCAACTATGACACATATGTATGTGTGTATGTGTGCATGCACATCATCATGCGTATGTGTGAACATACATGCATACATCCAAAAGAAAAATGGTTAATTAAAAGTGAGCTTAAAGATAATATTAAATCAACACTTGATTTAATAAATCGGTCACATCAAATGCGACCCGACAAATATCGAATGTTGGATTAAAATACGGTATCACATATCCGTATTTAATCGAGCTCCTACGCATATCTTATATGCATACCACAACATTTCGCCTGAACTAGAAAAATCCTGTATGGGACTCTAACACTTGTCAATACGCCGACAGTAGATGATGATCATATCAAAACACCTACAAGCCGCAAGCGGTCAACTAAACGTAACGGCCAACCATTTATTGAGCGATCAGAAGAAAAACAAGCGAACCCGTCAAAACTCCCGTCGAGCCATTGGCAACACTTACCGTACAGCTCGGTCTCTTCGTCTGATATGCTGCATATCAAGTCTAGGGATGGAATCGTCGAGCCCTAATAACTCAATAAGTCATGTCGATATAGTCTATGACCGGTCGAGAAACTACTGATAACACTTATCAGTAAATCTCATCAGCCCTGCCCAGGGACTTCAAGTCAGAGCCAATCGCACATTGCACAACATCAACTCCCAATACCGGGAGAGACGGAACTCCACCTATCGCTCACTGTCTCCATGTGTCCCCGGACTATACCCAAAAGCCACCCGTTTGCACGACTCAGTAGAACCGTGGTAGGGTGGAAATCAAAGTACAGTTGGAGAACACACAAGACTCTATGACGATCTTGGGTCTACAGACTAACCTGTACCAGTGTCACCAGAGAACTGCTATCCGACGATATATATAATACCATATAGGAGTTCTCTGTGAGTCCGTTCAGTGTATCCAGTCTCCACTGAGCATCCGTATACAATCTTCGATGTCACAACACCAATGGATATGGGATCATCCATCGCCCATCATATGGGTCAAGAAACGTATACGCTAGTCTACTCTGGAATATCGATGCCCTATGATATACCTACGACTAGGAACATTTTAAGGATATGCTTATAGACTACACATGCCCCACTAGTATGATCTCTATCATAGCCATTGAAGTCAAGCAAATATCCTTAGGGCTTTATCACCATGTATCAAATGAACAGTATCAAGCATACATGTCAGATAAAGTAAAACCAGATAGCATAGTATCATGTCGAGCAAGAAAGTCATATAACAAAATATACATATATATATGTCCAAGCATCCACTATACATATAATGGCCTCTAGGGCATATATATATCCAACAGAATCGAGATGCTCTCGTCAAGGACGCTGATTTCCCTGAATCGAGGTTTTACCAAGGACACTGATTTCCCTGGAGTCGAAACGAATCGAGGTATTCCTGCAAAGACGCTGATTTCTCTGTGGGTCGACGCGAATCGAGGTGCTTTCGTCAAGGACGCTGATTTCCCTGAATCGAGATTTTTGCCAAGGACACTGATTTCCTTGGAGTTGAAACGAATCGAGGTATTCCTGCGAAGACGCCGATTTCTCTGCGGGTCGATGCGAATCGAGATACTCTCGTCAAGGACACTGATTTCCCTGAATCGAGGTTTTTGCCAAGGGCGCTGATTTTCTCGGAGTTGAGACGAATCGAGGTATTCCTGCAAAGACACTGATTTCCTTGCGGATCGACGCGAATCGAGATGCTCTCGTCAAGGATGCTGATTTCCCTGAATTGAGGTTTTTGCCAAGGACACTGATTTTCTCGGAGTTGAGACGAATCAAGGTATTCCTGCAAAGACACTGATTTCTCTGTGGGTCGACGCGAATTGAGATGCTCTCGTCAAGGACACTGGTTTCCCTGAATCGAGGTTTTTCCAAGGACACTGATTTCCCTGGGGGTCGAGACGAATCGAGATATTCCTGCAAAGACGCTAATTTCTTTGCGGGTCGATGCGAATCGAGATGCTCTCGTCAAGGACGCTGATTTCCCTGAATCGAGAGGTTTTTCCAAGGACACTGATTTCCCTGGGGTCGGTTGACTTGTTCTGCTTTTTGCGATGTCTAGGTTGACGTGCTCCGCCTCCTCCGGTGTACTCCACTTTCTGCGGTGTCAGGGTTGACGTATTTCCGAAACGGGGTCATTGGATGACGTATTTTCGAGATGGAGGTCATTAGCCGACGTATTTCCTCTTTCTGTAGTGTCGGGTCGACTCTAGATTGTCTGTGAACCGTAGAGTCTTAGAACCGGGGACTTTGCCGTGGCTCCGATTGGTGATGTCGTTTCCGTATCCTGTTGGAATGAGGAGGGACGCCGTTGGGGGTCTCCTAGGATGCAGATGTTGTCATCAATATTTGACTCTCCCTTTAACAACGTCTGGTGGGGAAATGTGGTCCCCCTTTTGTTTATGCCCATGGATTGTATACAGGGGTCGGTATGGACTTACCTGCAGGGCAAAAGTTTCATTATTATTATCACTTTGGAAGCTAGAATCGGTAAAGGCCTCCATTTGGAGATCCCCATTACCATACAACAAGAATAATTCTTTAGTCCTTCGTAAGTACTTAAGAATGTTCTTCACGGCTATCCAGTGTTGCTCCCCTGGGTTGGATTGATACCTGCTTACTACAGCGAGTGCATAATCTACATCAAGGCGAGTACATATCATCGCATACATTATAGATCCTACGGCTGAAGCGTAGGGTATAATGCTCATGTGAGCTCTCTCTGCATCAGTCTTCAGACAGAAGTCCTTAGAGGGAGTGATTCCATGGTAAGCGGGCAAGGCACCACGCTTGGAATCTTCCATACTAAATCTTTTTAGGATGGTATCAATGTACTTTGATTGGGACAATCCCAATAATCTCCTGGATCTATCTCTATAGATCCTTATGCCCAGAATGTACGATGCATCACCCAGATCCTTCATGGAGAACCTTAGTGATAAGAATAATTTGACCGATTGTAGCATGGGAATATCATTTCCTATCAAGAGAATGTCATCTACGTACAATACGAGGAAAGTGACAGTACTCCCTACAATCTTCTTATAAATGCATGATTCATCTATATTTTTGATAAAATAAAACTCTTTGATTGTATCATCAAAACAAATGTTCCAGCTCCGAGATGCCTGCTTTAATCCATAAATGGATTTAAGCAACCTACACGCTTTTTCACTGCTCCCACTGTCAATGAAGCCCTCTGGCTGATCCATAAAAACACACTCTTCTAAATCACCATTTAGAAATGCAGTCTTTACGTCCATCTGCCAGATTTCATAGTCGTAGTGAGCAGAAATAGCAAGTAGGATCCGAATGGATTTAAGCATTGCTACTGGAGAGAAAGTTTCATCATAGTCCAGTCCTGGTCTTTGATGAAAACCTTTCATTACAAGCCTTGCTTTAAAGGTCTCTAACTGCCATATACACCAATCTTTCTCTTAAAGATCCATTTGCACCCAATGGGTTTTATCTCAGGAGGTGCAACGTCCAAAGTCCATACTTTGTTAGTGTACATGGACTCCATTTCGGATCTCATGGCATCCAACCACTTCACTGAGTCACCACTTGTGATAGCTTGCTAAAAACTAGTAGGGTCATCATCATCTATGATGCAATCTTCTCTATCACCATCAATGAGAAACCCATAGTATCTCTCCGGCGGACGAGAAGTTCTACTAGATCTCCGGAGCGGCTGAGGTTCTTTAAGTTCTACTGCAACATCAGTGTCAACCAATTCGTCTTGAGTAATTTATGTCTCTAAAACCTCTTCTAGTTCTACCACTTTGCCATCAGTACTGTCTGTAAAGATCTCATTTTCCAAAAATGTGGCATGTTAAGAAACAAACACCTTTTATTCCTCCTTGTGGTAGAATAGATATCCATACGAGTGTTTTGGATATCCCACAAATTTACACATGACCGATCGTGTCTCGAGTTTATCCGGATTCTGCTTTTTGACAACCCCAAATCCTAACTCTTTTAAGAGATGGTCTCCTTCCATACCATATCTCATATGGAGTGGTAGACACGGTCTTTGATGGAACCCTGTTCAATAGATAAATTGCTGTCTCTAATGCATGTCCCCAAAAGGAAAGTGGTAACTCAGCATCACTCATCATGGACCGTACCATATCTAATAGGGTACGATTCCTCCGTTCTGACACACCGTTGTGCTGCGGTGTGTACGGAGGAGTGAGCTGAGAGAGAATCCCATTCTTTTTTAAGAAGTCTGAAAACTCAGTGCTTAAATACTCTCCACCACGATCTGATCGAAGTTTTTTGATACTCGAGTCAGTTTGTTTTTCTACTTCAAGTTTGTACTCCTTGAATTTCTCGAAAGCTTCGGATTTATGCTTCAATAAAAACACGTGTCTGAATCTTAAGAAATCATCAGTAAAAGTGATGAAGTATGAAAAACCGCCTCTAGCATATGTAGACATTGGTCCGCATACATCACTATGTATGAGGCTTAAGAGTTCTGTAGCTCTCTCTCCGTGTCCGATAAACGGAGTTTTGGTCATTTTACCTTTGATACAAGACTGGCAAGTTGCATAAGATTTATATTCAAAAGGTTTTAAATATCCATCTCTATGTAGCTTGTTTAGTCTTGTTTCATTAATATGACCAAGTCTACAATACCAAAGAAAAGATTCATTTATTTCTGAAATCTTTCTTTTATTTGTATGTTGTATATTAAAAACTGTGTGTTGGTTTAGGACGTAAATTCCGTTACTTAGTGTACTATACCCAATCAACTGTTGATTCAAGTTAATGTTCATAACATTATTTTGTAACACAAAATGATATCTTTCATTGTCCAACAAAGATACGGATATTATATTACATAGCATACCAGGTACAAAATAACAAGGGTTCAAAACCAAAATACATCCTGAACAACCCCAGATGATACTCTCCTACGGATACAGCATGTACATTGGAACCATTTCCAACCCGTAGAGTGTGGTCCCCAGTCTTCAAAACTCTACTGTTTCTCAATCCCTGCATACAATTACAGATATGAGAACCAGAACCGGTACCTAATACCCAAGATGTAGAGTTTAATGAAAAACAGTTTTCAGTTACAAACACACCTGAAGCGGAAGCATCAACATGCTTCTTCTTCTTGAGATCTGCAAGGTACAAAGCACAATTGCGTTTCCAGTGTCCCGATTTGTGGCAGTAAAAACATTCTCCTTTCCCATTTCCCACGGTCCCAGATTTGTCTTTCCCCTTCGCCTTTTCAACTCCACCTCTCGGCTTGGTGGGATTCTTCTTCTTCCTTCCCTTGGCCTTGGCTTTCGGGACTGAAGAGGAAGATGGCCCATAAAGCAGAGCGGGATTTTTCACTGTCTTAAGCGTGCTCTCTGCATTTCTCAACATATTGAGAAGTTCAGGCAATGATTTCTCCAAATCGTTCATATTGAAATTCACTATGAAAGGAGCAAAGGCGGGGGAGAGAGACTGTAGAACAATATCTGTATATTGCTCATTATCCATAGTCCATCACAGTTCCTCAAGTTCTTCTATAAGACCAATCATCTTCAGAACACGGTTTCCTACTGATGCACCATGGGCCAATCGCATCTGAAACAGTTTTCGAGATGTGTCGTAGCATCTCTTCATACAACTCCTTTGTATGAAGAATGATGGATTGTATATCCATCTTCTCGTGCTGTTTCTGATGGATACTGTCCATAGAAACAAGCACGAGGCACGTTGCCGTGTTGCAATCAATTTCCCATGTTTTTCGGATCTCCTTATCCGAAACAGATGATTCAGGTCCTGGGACGGGTGGGGCTTTAGTAGTGAGGACATATGATAATTTATCATATGTGAGTGCAATGTTTAAGTTCCTAAACCATTCTTTATAATTTGGTCCAGTCAGTTTGTTTTTCTCTAAAAGAAGCTTAAGTCCCGTCATCAGTATCTGCCATTAGCAGAGAGAAAAGAATACACTCAGCGAAATGCTCTTGCAAAGATCAGATTGGTTATTATCTTATCTAATCGATGTCTCCCACTGCTTTTATCAAATTTTCTTTCAAACCTTAAAAGAAAACTAGCCATGATTAATTACATTCTACAGTTTCGCTAATCGGTCAGCCAGGCCAGTGTCGGTACTTGAGGGAGGTTCCCCGTGCTTGTGCACGGACCTAATTAAAATAAACTTCGTCTTCCCAGAGGTCAAACCCCATTTAACACCTTTCTAGACACCTACTGGATCAGCTAATTGTAAAGTGAAAAATTCTCCCGGGAGTAACTCTTACTCACAATGGGATCGGGATCCAAATATCATATAGATGGTATGCAATCTCATTGCAAATCTCAACTCTTGAAACTCCCGATATGGTTTTTACCCATAGATGCTTATGACCTTGGCTATGGTCAACATATCATAAGCACTAGTCAAGTTCTACCCGTCATTTCGAGATTAACTAGACCTACCCATATGACCCTTGACTATGATCAACATAATCATATGAATGTCCTAACTGATCGCATCATATGCTTTGTAGGAAGATATCACTTAGCTACCGTACACTACGTCTTGACTATAATCAACATACGTAGCACGAATACTAAGTACTCTGCTTCCTAAAATGACCGAGGGCTGCGGATGGTTTTTATGAAAACCTTTAACGCTTTGAACTTGATTTCGTTGTAGAATCTAAATTGTTTTTAGAAAAGGAGTGGCTTAAGCTCTGCATCTTTTGAAACTTGCTTTTTCATAAAAGAGCCGAGTGGGTTTCAAATCCGATTCTACAACATCTTTAGGTTTCTTTTCTTTTACATTAATCTCATTAATGTATTCCCATCATTTAAGTTCCTAAGCCATTACAGAAAAAAACGAAAAGCAGTATTACATATCACATATATAACAATATCACATTCGTCTCAGATATTGTGCAATCACATCACAGAATAATCAGCAACAGAAACACATATATGAAAATATAGGATATACTAGGAACTCCGTATTTTCTATTTAGCCTACGATAGAAAATACGGGTTCCACGGTCGTGATGAATAACCAAGCCCACACCCTTAGACCCCTACGAGAGCGGCAAGTGACCCTTCAAATTCTGGAGTTTAGGAGACCCGGTCTCGACTCCTCGAGATGGCCTCCCACTGAACTCCAAAACCCGGTCACTCGTGCTCCCCTCCTTGGGTCTATCCTAATGCGGAAAAGTAAAATATACATCAATGGAGACATCATCCTCAACCCGGATGTGCCCCAATAAAATAATAATATATACAATGAATTTTACATGAATGAAAAGATAAACTCTCGTCTCACATAAAACCCCCGGCCATTCAATCACGACGATCCTATACATCATATCACATCAACAATTGAAAAGCATAGACGACGTTAAAATATATCAATCAACACATCAACATACCCACTGTTGTAACAGATCTCAACACTTGAACCTGCATAAAAAAATTTCCCAGAGAGCATATATGGTACCTACGGATCAACGCAAGAGCGCACGGTCTAAGCCTTACCAATGGCGCCGCGGAACCGCTGCAAATACACCTATTTGGCCGCGGTTCCGCAGTCGTTGTGTCGAGTTAGGCGTTCGTTTTTCTTGGAGATCCATAGAAAACCCTGCTCTATTTTCTGCATATTTTTAATTACAAAAATTCCAACTTTTGAAAAAAATTCCAGTAAGCATGTAAAAATCGCATTTTTCATGTTCGATTGAGTTTTTAAACGTCGTCCGGCTTACCCTAAAGCTCTAGCTAAGCTCTGATAACATGTAAGTGTGTAGTAGCGCCTCTGGTTAGGTTACAACATCATAAAGTAGTGAACTTTCTTTTTAAAGAGGGCTATTACAAACGAACTACGAATCATAACTAGAGATTAAGGTAATAACATCATTATGTGAAGTCTAAACTAAAGGAAAAGGAAATACAACCTTTGTAGCCAACTCCTTCAGTCTTTAGGACTCCTACGGCTTTGCACAAGGTTTAGAACGACTCCGCTTGAGGTCTTTCGTAGTCTACGATGATCCACCCGGAGATTCCTAGAACAAGCTCTTAGCTTCACAAAATGAAGCAAACACTCTACACTAAAGGGATAGGGTAGTGTAGAATGGTTGTGTGGTTTGTAAACTCACTTAAAAACCCTTTCTTTTTAATTTCCTCACTCAAAACAAAACTCAAGAGGGCTTGGAAATGGAGGAAGGTGAAGATGGCAAAAGCTTTTGTGTGAATAATGAAAACTTATATTCAAAAATGAAAATGAAAATATTATATATGAGACACTCTTATATATAACCATGGTTGGTTAAATATCTAGATATTATTTGGATGGGTTAAAGAACAAAAGGAAATTAAACCATGGTTAAAGTCAATGGTCAAATAAGAAGTGTGTAGAAAATGAGTCATTATTTTAATTTCCTTTTTCCTTTAATCCATTAACAAAAATCTAGATATTTAGAAACCATGTGAGTCTTATATTGCCATCTTCTTTGTATCATCAACCATGACACATATGTATGTGTATATGTGTGCATGCACATCATCATGTGTATGT
Source organism: Agapanthus africanus (assembly GCA_030015575.1). Taxonomy (NCBI): domain Eukaryota; kingdom Viridiplantae; phylum Streptophyta; class Magnoliopsida; order Asparagales; family Amaryllidaceae; genus Agapanthus; species Agapanthus africanus. Next base: position 746,025,047 of record CM057341.1, on the reverse strand, counting down.
GTGAACATACATGCATACATCCAAAAGAAAAAGGGTTAATTAAAAGTGAGCTTAAAGATAATATTAAATCAACACTTGATTTAATAAATCGATCACATCAAATGCGACCCGACAAATATCGAACGTCCGATTAAAATACGGTATTACATATCTGTATTTAATCAAGCTCCTGCGCATATCTCATATGCACACCACAACATTTCGCCTGAACTAGAAAAATCCTGTGTGGGACTCTTAGACTCGTTAATACGCCGGCAGTAGGTGATGATCATATCAAAACACCTATAAGCCGCAAGCGGTCAGCTAAACATAACGCCCACCCGGATATTGAGTGATCAGAAGAAAAACAAGCGAACCCGTCAAAACTCCCGTCGAGCCATTGGCAACACTTACCGTACAGTCCGGTCACTTCGTCTGATATGCTGCATATCAAGTCTAGGGATGGAATCGTCGAGCCCTAATAACTCAATAAGTCATGTCGATATGGTCTATGACTGGTCGAGAAACTACTGATAACACTTATCAGTAAATCTCATCAGCCCTGCCCAGGAACTTCAAGTCAGAGCCAATCGCACATTGCACAACATCAACTCCCAATACCGGGAAAGACAAAACCCCTCATATCGCTCACTGTCTCCATGTGTCTTGGGACTATACCCAAAAGCCACCTGTTTGCACGACTTAGTAGAGCCGTGGTAGGGTGGAAATCAAAGTACAGTTGGAGAACACACAAGACTCTATGACGATATCGGGTCTACAGACTAACCTGTACCAGTGTCACTAGAGAACTGCTATCCGATGATAGATATAATACTATATAGGAATTCTCTGTGAGTCCGTTCAGTGTACTCAGTCTCCACTGAGCACCCGTATACAATCTTCGATGTCACAACACCAATGGATATGGGATCATCCATCGCCCATCATATGGGTCAAGAAACGTATACGCTAGTCTACTCTGGAATATCGATGCCCTATCTCGATATTCCTACGACTAGGAACATTTTAAGGATATGCTTATAGACTATACATGCCCCACTAGTATGATCTCTATCATAGCTATGGAAGTCAAGCAAATATCCTTAGGGCTTTATCAACATGTATCAAATGAACAGTATCAAGCATACATGTCAGATAAAGTAAAACCAGATAGCATACTATCATGTCGACCAAGAAAGTCATATAACAAAATATACATATATATATGTCCAAGCATCCACTATACATATAATGGCCTCTAGGGCATACATATATCCAACAGAATCGAGATGCTCTCGTCAAGGACGCTGATTTCCCTGAATCGAGGTTTTGCCAAGGACACTAATTTTCCTGGAGTCGAAATGAATCGAGGTATTCCTGCAAAGATGCTGATTGCTCTGCGGGTCGACGCGAATCGAGGTGCTCTCGTCAAGGACGCTGATTTCCCTGAATCGAGATTTTTGCCAAGGACACTGATTTCCTCGGAGTTGAAACGAATCGAGGTATTCCTGCAAAGACGCTAATTTCTCCGCGGGTCGATGCGAATCGAGATGCTCTCGTCAAGGACACTGATTTCCCTGAATCGAGGTTTTTGCCAAGGGCGCTGATTTCCTCGGAGTTGAGACGAATCGATGTATTCCTGCAAAGACACTGATTTCCTTGCGGGTCAACGCGATCGAGATGCTCTCGTCAAGGATGCTGATTTCCCTGAATCGAGGTTTTTGCCAAGGACACTAATTTCCTCGGAGTTGAGACGAATCGAGGTATTCCTGCAAAGACACTGATTTCTCTGTGAGTCGACGCGAATCGAGATGCTCTCGTCAAGGATGTTGGTTTCCCTGAATCGAGGTTTTGCCAAGGACACTGATTTCCCTGGGGGTCGAGACGAATCGAGATATTCCTGCAAAGACGCTGATTTCTCTGCGGGTCGATGCGAATCGAGATGCTTTCGTCAAGGACGCTGATTTCCCTGAATCAAGAGGTTTTGCCAAGGACACTGATTTCCCTGGGGTCGGTTGACTTGTTCTGCTTTTTGCGGTGTCTAGGTTGACATGCTCCGCCTCCTGCGGTGTACTCCACTTTCTGCGGTGTCAGGGTTAACGTATTTCCGAGATGGGGTCATTAGATGACGTATTTCCGAGACGGAGGTCATTGGCCGACGTATTTCCGCTTTCTGTGGTGTCGGGTCGACTCTAGGTTGTCTGTGAACCGTACAGTCTTGGAACCGGGGACTTTTCCCTGGCTCCGATTGGTGACGTCGTTTCCGTATCCTGCTGGAATGAGGAGGGACGCCGTTGGGGGTCTCCTGGGATGCAGATGTTGCCATCAAGATCTGACTCTCCCTTTGACAAGGTCTGGTGGGGAAATGTGGTCCCCTTTTTGTTTATGCCCATGGATTGTATACAGGGGTCGGTATGGACTTACCTGCAGGGCAAAAGTTTCATCATCATCATCATTATTTTTATTTCTTTCCGCGATGCTCTATCATTTCAGCTTTTATATCGCGAAAGTCGCGATTGCCCAATCATTTCGGCCATTTTTCGCGGTGCCCAATCATTTCGGCTATTTGTTTTATTTTTACTCGCTGCTTTTTATTGCGAGTTGCCCAATCATTTCGGCTACTTTTCATGCATACACTTTTACTTGCTGATTTTGTTTGCAAGTTGCCGCATCATTTCGGCTATTTCGTATGCATGTGTGGCTCGCTGGCTTTTTGCCACGAGTTTTGGGATTTGAAACCAATTTCGGCATCAGTACCGCTACAACTGGGATATTGCCAGGAGCGAATTATCATTTGCCTCTGTCAATGTCGAACAAATGTAGTTTAGCGAACAGGGTTAGGATCCTGTCGACTAAGGCTTTTGACTTCATGAGCCGTAAGGGTCTCATAAAGGGATTTCTCCCTACGAGTCGTGAGGATCTCGTAGGTGCATTTTCTCCTTAGGAATCGTGAGAACTCCTAAGTGTATGGCTTCTCGTAAGTCGTAAGGATCTTACAAGAGTATTTTCTCCTTTTAAGTCGAGAGGACTTACAAGGGTTGTTCACCGTGTAGACATATCCCTAATCATGGATGGGACTTTGTTAAGGAAATGTTTATTCGCGCACGTGGATTGTATACAAGGGTCGAGACGCTTGTAGGGCAAAATCGGGGGGTATGACTGCTTAAGAACAGGTTCAGATCCCTGTAACTTAAGACTTTTGAATCTTATGAGCCGTGAGGGTCTCATAAGAGGGTTATCCTTACGAGTCATGAGGATCTCGCAAGTGTAATTTCTCCTTAAGAATCGTGTGGATCCCTAAGTGTGTTTCTCCTTTATGAGTCGTAAGGATCTCACGCCGATGGTTTCTCCCTACAGGGTCGAGGGGACCTTGCAAATGTCTTTTGACGAGATTTCGCCCTTTCGGATTTTCACAAAACTCGCCGGTAGTCCCGCTGTTTTTACTCATGGAGCCCTTTCGGGTTTTCATCCGTGCCCATTTCGCTTATGGACGTACCGTTTTTTTTACCACGTTAGCCTGAGGACGCCGCGGGTTTGTATTGGTTTAACGACGTTTCGGTCAGACGTTCATAGGTCCGAGATTTTTCGGGCAACGTACGATTATGCCGCTAGATTTTCTTGCGAATCTTCCTATCTTTTGTGTCGGAGGTGGATTCCTTGAAGAGAAGGCTGAGGGCGATTTCTTCGTCAGAGTCGCTTCTAAAGGTGATAACTTGCGATACCTTAGTGTCGATTATGTGACATTTGTCAGCGGCTCTTTTGCGCTCATCTGTCGTACTTTTCTGTTCCCGACGATCCTTACGCTTCAGTCGTTGAACGTGTTATCGGTGGGCACCATATCCCTGCCACCAGTTTTTAAAGGTTATGCACTCCTCGGTAGGGTGTGTAATCCTCTGATGGTATAAGCAGAAGTTAGAATGTATGTCCGCTTCATTAAGATGTATACTGCCAGGAGAATTTCCTCTGAAATAGGGCCCTAGCGAACCATTTCCTTACTTCAAGCTTGCTTTTGATGGCGATAGGGATGCTTCAATCCGGTTGGGGTGTCTCGACCTTTTCATCCAATCGTCGGCGTTTGGCTTTTTCGAATATAACCAGTTCGCGCTCTCGATTGGCTTTGCTTTTCTGACAGGCTTCGTTCAGTAGCAAGTCGATCATCTCGTCAAACGGTTCTAAGGGTTTTGGCTTCAATCCTGCCCCCAGCTCTTTTATGCCTTCTTCTATCGCCGAGTGAGCTTCTTCGTTAGTTAACACCGAATGAGAGATCATGTGGCAACTTGCCACATAGTCCTCAGATTCTTCTGACGAGTCATCCCCGTCGTTATTGTCGTTATCTCCGCTCTCAAGGCTATTGTTGAGAAATTCTTGGAGTGTGACCGGGGTTCGCGCCTTCTGGTTATATTCCTCTAGCGCGTCAATATGCTTTTGCAGATCCGTGCGCTTGTCATCAAACTGTGCGGGCTTTATGGTCTTCTTCTTCTTCTTCGAAGAATTTAACGGTTGGGTGTGAGTGCTTTGGCTATCACCACCAATCTTTGGGGTTGGGCGCGGTTTCAGCATTCCTTCGATGATCTCGGCTTCCAGTAGATTTTTCCACCTGATCGCCGGGCATGTTTCGAGATCCTTCAGCATTCTTTTCGTCTTGGCTGAAAGAGCGACCTCCTGTTGAGCTTCTTCTATGAAGAAGCATGATGCCCCCGGTGTGTCCGTCTTCTTGGGAGCGCATGGTTGTGGCGGGTTCACCTTCCAATTTTCAGACAACGCGAATTTGCCTTGCTGGTATTGGTCTTCAACCCAATTTTTGAAGACGTTGCAATCTTCGGGTGGATGGCCCAATACTCGATGGTAGAGGCAGTAATTGGGATCGTTGATGTCGTTCGGTTGCGGTGGGTGTCTCGACTTTGGTAAAGTAATGAGTCCACTACGCACTGCTAGTTCGAACAATCTCCTTGTTTTATCCCGGAGAAACGAATAGGGACGTCTCAACTTCTCATCGAGGGATTGCCGCTTGTTGCTTGGGAGAACAACTGGTCTCGGGCCACTCGGTTGTTGTTGAGCATTGGCGACGAAGGTTGCTTTCCCTTTTCCCTTCTCGTTTCGAGGCTCCATCTTCGAGGAAGACGGTCTATGGCCCATTTGATCCATTTGGGCCAGTTTGTCAATCAAGGCCTGGAAAGTAGTCGGCTTGAAAAATATCATGAACTGTGAAATGGTCGCCTGCGGATCAAGAGTACCCACGAACATGCCTATCGCAGGTGCTTCGTCGATGCGCTGCTCACATTTTGACCACAAATTCCGCCATCGTATTGCGTACTGCACCCACGTTTCACCTGGCTTCACCCTGGCATTGATCAATGCCGTTATTGGGGTGCGTTCACTAGCACTCGCGAAACGCTGGGTGAATAATAGCTCCATCTCTGCAAAAGTCTTGACGGAGTCGTTTGGAAGTTCAGAATACCACTCGAATGCTGTCTCCGACAAGCTACCAACAAACTGGCGGAGCAGAAGTTTATCATCACCCCCGGTGTTGCCGCACAAGGCTCTGAATTGAGCGACATGCTGATGTGGATTCCCCGTCCTTTTATATACATGAAATTTAGGGATCGTGTATCCTGGCGGATACTTGATCTGATCGTACCATCCTGGATATGGTCTCCCAGTTTTAACAATTTGTCCAGCTGCTTCGTTCGCCTGGTGAACTCGTATCTGCTGAGCGATGTAATCATCCAGAGTGGCCTTGGAGATGGTCTCCTCCCTGGCTGCTGAAAGAGCCGGAGGAGGGTTCGATGTCTCCCCTCTGTCGTCTTCAATGATAATCGAGGGGTCTTCAGCTGGAGGTTCCGGCTGTAAGATCATCCCAGCCATGTCTTGGAACAAGAGAGCCATTCATTTTATATTGGCTGCCTGTTCCACAGCCTCTTTTTCTTTCCCCTTGAGCATTCTTCGGAGGAACTTGGTATCAGTTTCTTGTTCCCGACGCTGCTTTAAGGTCTTTGGATTTTCTTTTGACCCAGTAGTGCGGCCATTGCAGTTAGCATCTCCTGAAGTTTCTGCTGTTGTTGTTCCTGAGCCCTCGTTATCGATCGGGTAAGCGGTCGATGACCCGTAGAAGTATGGCTCTCCTCTTTTCCGGAAGCCATATAAACAGTATGCACCATCATGCCCCCAGACTTGGGGCGTTTAGATTCAACGTCTTTGCGGTTTGCCTCGGTCATGGGGGTTTTCTCTGAGCTCCTTTTTTGAGCGGTTGACATTGAGGGAGCCGTTGCGGCGGGCACCCAGACGGATGATGTCTTTTGTGGTACTACGAGACGGCTCTTTTCTTGCTGAGCTTTGAGCTTGACGAGAGTAGTCTTGATCAATCACCGATTCCTGGACTTGTCGCCAGACTTTGTAAATTTTGGAAGAAAGCCGCTGAGGGGGCTGTTCTGGCTTCGCCTTCGGTGCATTCTCCACGGGTGGAGGAGATCTTTTCAGCACTGCAGTAGGAGAGTTCCTGCGCACCTTGTTAAGCAGTTCAAAGCTGTTCCTGGTGGGAACAGCAGCATCTATCTCCACCGTTGAAGCTGGTGGAGTAAATCCAGACGGAGAGCTGCCCCCAGCCATCCTTACTCGGCGCCAGTGACGACGGCGAGCATGTCGCGCAGATGGTGTTGGTTTAGCTATGGGGATGGCTTTGTTATGCCCCCTGTTCTGGTCAGGCGCTGCTGGTACCAGTCTCTTGAAGACCGACGTCCGTTGAGCAGCAGTATCCAATTTGTCAAATACAAACCTTTGAGCAGGAATGGGAGCCGGAGTGGCCAGCCTTGTAAAGACTGATCCTTTAACGAGAGAAGCTTCTTTAGTGACCTCAAGAGCAGGAATGGCTATCCATTTTAGGATGGCCGCTTCAGGTATCGTGGGCTTCTTGACGGGCCCATTGGAGTTTAGGCTCAGCCTATCGAAGACTGATGCTGTCGGCTTGGCATTGGATGACCCGTTGAGATGGGTCATGGTGGTAGTGAGCCGATCAAAGACCGACTTCTTCTGCGCTTCTTGCGGCAGCGGGATGTTAACGTTCACTGGTGGGAGCATGGTCCCAAAGAATAACCTGGTGGTAGCCTGCGTTATCTGCTCTACTGGCATCGTGAAAAGGGAGGCCACATGGGGGCCGTAGGTTACACCCCCAGATGGGGCGGAACGGGAGTTGCAGTTGCAGCTGGAACATTTGGTGCAGGTAGACGCCATTGATCTTTCGTTTTCTGCACCGAGCAAGACACCAAATCTTAGTACCTCGAACCCAAGGGCAACCATAGCAAACCGCAATTCGTTCGTGAACATGATACACAAAGTGTGGAGTGGAAAGAGGAAAAGGTCCCACCGGGCGTGCTAGAATCTGTTCCCCGCTGAAACACGGAGACGTGACCGCGCGGGTCCGTCTCGCCTGTATTTCGGGGTAGATACTAATTGGTGCTATCCGTCCACCTCTCCGAAGATATCAAGTTGATTTATGACACCATGTATCGAAGGTTTAAACGGATGCGGCCGATGTAGCAGACTTCGTCGGATTCCCCCTCGTTGAGGGGTTTTTGATTGTGGGGACGCTCTTCCCTGCAGGCGCAAGCCCCTGCAGTTAATTACGCTACCACGTCGCGGTAACCACTTTCTCCTTCTCCAGATGGTCACTTCGTGTCGTGGGTGTTTGTTTTGGTTTTGGTTGCCTGTAGATTGTATACGGAGACTAATTTATGTTGTCGCCCATAGGGCGTGGATTAGTCCAAATCCGTATCTTCTTAGATTTGGGTTTGGGGGTTGGGTTTAAGCATACGTTAGTCTCATTTGAGATTAAGATCAACTTAAATGTATGTTAAGGATACGTTAGTCCAATTTTTAGACTAAGATCAACTTAAAAGGATCGTTTAGATCCAACAAGAGAGCAATTTGGCTCTATTGTTTAGTTTAGGGACATTGCGGTCAATTAGTTTAAGGACATTACGGTCCAATGTTAGTTTAAGGACATCTCGGTCTAGGTTAAGGACATCATAGTCCGTGAGTTTAAAGACCTCACAGTTAAGGTTAAGGATATCATAGTCCGTGAGTTTAAAGACCTCATAGTCAAGGTTAAGGACATCATAGTCCGTGAGTTTAAAGACCTCACAATCAAGGTTAAGGACATCATAGTCCATGGGTTTTAAAGGACCCCACAGTCCGTGGAATGTTTGGTTGTCGGGACCCGTCACCTCTCTGAAGACGTTGAAGGATTACAACGACAAATATTAGAGGAGTAAAGAGATGTACCCTCGAACCGATGTGAGTTGGTTGAAAGATCTGTAGTCCAATTTGGGGATAAGATCTGTTAACATATTTATGAGCAGATGAGCTCAATTAATATGAGTTGAGGATTTATGGCCAATCTTGGGCTAAGTCCAATCAGGTTAAAATGTTTAACATTTTATTTTGGGCTGTTGAGCCTTTATTTGGGCTTGGCCCTTTTAACAATGCTGAGTATTGATTTATATCTTGACAATGTTTTTGTCTTTTATTGAATGCTAAGCATTCATCAGAGCTCTGGGCTTATTAAAGAACAATTTATATTCTGTCAGCGCGAAACGTAGTGCGCTAGGCGCTTTGCGCCAATCAGAAAGCGCAGTGCGCTTCTGCCAAGTAGCGCACATGTAAGGGACACATGTCGCACTCAGCGCTAGGCGCCAGATGATGAGCGCATGATACCAGTTTATGAGCGCTGAGCACTAATCCATGAGCGCATTTCGCTTTCAGTTTAATGGCGCACACGTGAGTGACACGTGGTGCGCTTGGCGCTGAGCGCCAGCCCATGAGCGCAGTGCGTTATTTCAGAAGCGCAAAGCACAAGTTGTTAATTGGCGCATACGTGATTGACACGTGGCGCATTTGGCACTGAGCGCCAGTCCAGAGAGCGCAGAAGCGTAGTTGATCAATTTTATGATCTGGGAAACAAATTTATGTTTTTTTAAAAGAGACTTTGTCTCAAGATCTAAGAACAACAGTTCTTATTCTGCAAGAGATATTTCCAATCTCTTATATTGATTAAAGACTTTTCCTTTATAGATCCATGATCTGTGAGAAGAATTATGTTCTTCTTCTTTTTTATTTTATGATGAGATCTCTTGATCTTTTTGTGAAAGACCTTGGTCTTGTAGATCTATAATCTTTAAAGAAGTAAATTCTTCTTTTATGAGATGATTTCATCTCTATGTTCATCATTATCATTTTACCTTGAAGAAGGATCTTCTTGCAAGAGCTTCCTCTTTATCTTTGAGTTTCTCAAAGTTTATGGGGGTTTCTCTGTCTTTTTCTATATCTCTATATCTCTCCCTGAGACTTGAAGTCTAGGGGCCTTCTTATAGAGTAGGCTGATTTGTTGAATCAGTTAAAGAGATCTTTCTCTAATTAATTTTGGGATATTTCCCCACCATTGGATCCCTGATCCTAGGGCTTCTGTTTTACAGAAGGCAATTTTCTTGTTTTTAATAAGATTGGAAAATCTTTCCATACAGAATTTATTCTGTCTTTTGGTAATTTTTATTTACCATTGGATCATTGATCCAATGGTGCTCTGATTTACAGAGCACAATCTTGTTATTTAGAAAGATTTTGAGGAATCTTTCCTTAACAGAGTTTAATTCTGATTAATTAATGATTTATCATTATTATTAGATCTTTGATCTAACGGTGGGGAGTTTTTAATTCCAGCGCTAGCGCACCCGTGCTTTGCACGTAGTGCGCTGCTTAGAGCGCAGTGCACTTGGCGCTAGCGCACATGTGCTTTGCACATGGTACGCTGCTCAGAGCGTAGTGCACCTAGCGCTAGCGCATTCGTGTCTTACACGTGGTGCGCTGCTTAAGGCGCAGCGCACTTGGCGCTGCATCTGAAGCGTTGCTTCAATTTGAAATTTAAATTTCAAACAAAGCTTTGCTCTGATTGGGCAAAACAACTCCCACGACTAGGGACCTTTTAAGAATGTGCTTATCGACTACCCAGCTCCCACAAGTATGATCGCCATCACAACGCAGGTAGTCAAGCAATGATCCTGCTGGCTTTATCAATATGTGTAAATGATATGTAATAACAAGTAAAACATATGCACATGTTAAGATAAAGACAAATCAAATAGCTTACTATCATATCGATAAAAATTGTCCTGTACATACATATGTCCAAGCATCCATATTTATACATATACAATAATGGCCTCTAGGACATATCCAACAAAAGCTCATGCACAAAATTAAATGCCAATTAGCAAGGGGGCCGTGTAAATGCACGGGTCCGTGAAAAAGATCCAAAAATTCCGTTTTGATATTTTTTTCATGATCTACGATGAATGTAGATAAATCATATAAAAAATGTTGCAATATATTAAAAAATTTTGGCAATTAAATACAGAATAATCTACGACAATTTAAGAAAGATATTATACAGCAATCTAGATTTATATTGTGCTTTATATATTTACTAGCATTGCACCCGCGCCACGTGCAGAAAAGCATAAATTAAGGGTAATGGGATGATGAAAATTATTTCAAAGCGAATTTGAATTCTATTTGTACCTTATGCTTTAATTCAAAAGCCAGATTAATCATACTCAATGATTCAAAACAGTTAAAGAGATTATAAGATATATTTCTATTTTAAATAAAATTTAAGAATCTTATCATAATTTCGAATAGAGAAGTCATGCAAAGCAATGGTTAATAATCCCTTTAGGATGCGCTTAGTAAGCGGTAGTCCTAAATTCTCATGAAATATTACCAAGCTTGTTTTAATGTAAAAATATATTTTCGGGAATATAAAATTAGCGTGGTAATCTAATGCCCCAGATTATGGGAATCTTATTCCCATCCAGGTCACCGCATGTCACAAAATTATCCTCAAATATTCCCACCTAACACAAAATTTTCCATAACTGTCTCTGCTCTCCTATGCAGCCTGTTTGTCCCCCTGTTGTCCTATGCCGACAGATCGGCTGGCCGCCGTCAGTTCATCTGCCATCTGTCGCCGACCTCCCCCCTTGTCACCATTCGGTCGCCCGTAGGCGCACCATCCGTTGGCCGTCTTTCGCCGTCCATCCATACTGGTGAGTATCATGCCGCGTTTCCCAGTAGACGGAAACGGTGGCATGGCAGGCCGCAACGTATTTACTAAGAAATAAATAAGTTAAGCGTAATTAAGCAATATATAAAAATGTACAAGAAAGACAAGATAATAAATTGTAACAACAATTTTATTTACATTCATCTTTACATACAACTGTTTGAAAATAAAAGATACAATGAGTAAAGCAGTGCCTAAACAATGACATACAGGAAAGTTAGTGCAGGGAAAACTAGAAGTTAGGCTGAGCGGTGAGCTGGTCCAAGTCCTCCTGGCTCGGCTCGATTTCCTCAGAGTTTGGTTCTCCTGACGAACATTCCAATGAAAGAAATAGAAAGGAATGTCGTCAGCGAACTATCGCTTGGTAAGTCCCAAAAAAAGAAAGAGATTATAACAAGTAATGTGAAATGAATAGGTAAGTTATGTATGATCGATTACCGGTATATGATAGTTATTCTAACGTGGTTGTTTGTAGCTTGATAAAAGAGGTATTCATGTATATGAGAGGAGTCCATCTTACCCCATGAACTATGGTAACATCTACTACATGGCCCCATCATAACCCATTGGACAACGGCACATGAATTCATGTAGGTGTCTTTTAAGTGACCTCTCATGCCACAATATACGTTTCGTACCAATCTACCCCTTTATCCCTGCATAATATATTGTATAGATTATATTTACAAGTCTTGCCGAAACCATGGATACAAAATGTTCAGGTATTCATGTTCAGGATGTAATCAAGTATTCAAGTAGTCATGTCAAGTTATAACTATGGTTCGGTCAAGTCATGTCAAGTATACATGTTTGATATTGATGTTTGAATTTGAGTATTCATGTTCATGATCAAGTATTCGTATTTGAATTTAGATTCAAGTTTGAATTGGACTCAGACTGAGTCAGACACTTGTATTGCTTTAACTCTGGTATTCTTAGGTTCGGGAGTTATCGGCAATTGCTGCATATGGACGGCAGGATTTGTGTCTATTTCCAAGACAATTGCCATTGATAACTCCTGTTAAGTTGTTTACCTTAAATAGGTAAGCACTCACTTTCTCCAGCTCTCTAGGGCACAAGAGAATTGATCCCGCTTAAACCTATATTTACTAAAGTTTTTAAAATATTGTTTTATATATAATTCGAGGGGTTTTTATGAAAAATATTTTAATATAGTTAAAAGTAAAGCTCGAGAGTGATTAGTATTATTTAGGGTTTACATGAGCATGGATTTTAAGTATTATGGTATTTTAATGATAAACACTTAGCATTTGAAAGTTCGTGGTATTTTACTGAAAAGCTTGTCCTTTTTGGTATCTTGATGACATTTTATTGGTATTTGTTAATCTTTCATTTTTTAAAGAAAAAATATAGATTTATTATATTTTGAAAATATGGATTTATAATTTTATATAATTTTAAATAATTTTATTTTATTTAGAAAATTCGTATTTCTTAAAAACGTATTTAAATTCTTTCGAGATCAAATGCTCCATGAGGAGGTCTACATCTCGCTCTACTAGCCCAAGGATGTGCGATAATCCTCACCATCCATTAGCGGGTCCCCTAAAGAGGGTTGTAGATGTATAATCGTAAAGGAAATGAAATATTGCTTTAAAAGAAATCCAGTTTTAGAATTATGCGGTATTTTATTGTAAATACAATCTTCGAACCAAAAATACGTACCATTAGGCATCGTGCTATAAAATCAAGTGTGCATGTAGGGTAGGTCGTTACCCCGTAAAGTTTTTCCCAAAGGGATTGTTTAAACAATTAGTCGAAAAGGTGTGATAACAAAGTTCAAGGTATTTTAATGTAAAAGTTTAATTAGAGTTGTTTCACATGATATTCTTGGGTAAAATTGATTCTAGACATTAGTATTAAGATTACAAGTTAAGTGATAAAATTGGTTTGACCAAATGATAAAAGAAAATGGTGTTATAGATTTTAGAAAAGATGATAGCGGTAATAACTCCACTTTTACCGATTTTGATTAAAAATGAAATTCAATGAAGAGAAAGAGAGTTTGGGAGGGACTTACGGTTTAGAAAATTCAAAGAAATGTTAAAGAAGAGAGGATGATCTTCGTGGCATCGCGGGAGCTCCGAAATTGGCTTCGATCTTCGCCGGAAACCAACTTGCTCGCTAACTTCACTTTACTTCACTTGCACTAGGAACTTTTTAGAGAGTTTTGGCTAGAATTTTCATAATGGTGCTAAGTCAAAGTGTGGGGTGGTATTTATAGTGGAGAATTAGGGTTTAGAAATTAAAAATGTGGATTGAAAGCATTAAAATTGTGTTTAATTGTGAAATGAAAGGTCTCTGTTTGATTGCAGAGAAATCAAACAGTGCAGAGAGGTTAGGGGTAGCTGAAGAGTCATGTGTGCAGAGCACGGGCTTCATTGGCCTCATCTGAGCCATCGGTGCCGGCCTAAACCCCCTTTCCGCCGGTCGATCTCAAGGCAAATTCCTTGAGATTCGTGCCATCTGATCAATTCAGTATTTAAACCATTTTCCATATGTTTGATTTTTCTGAACTTTTCATTTCCCCGTGTATTGCACGTGCAATCTTTTGGGCTTCCAAAAAGTAAAAAAATCAGAAAAAAAATAATTGTGTCTGATAGGAATCGAACACAGGGGCTATGTCACAGCAGTGCAAGGGCTTTACCAGTGAACTACAAGTGGCTTCTTGCTGTTATTTAACAAAAGTAACTTATAACTCAAACTCATGCTGTAAAACTCTTGTATATTAATAGAAAATTTCCGTACAAAGATTTTAGAGTCGTTACATTCTACCCTCCTTATAAAAATTTCGTCCTTGAAATTTACATTTACATATGGACTAACTTTTAAATAGATAAGGGTATCTTGCATGCATGTCTTCTTCTCATTCCCACGTTGATTCTCCTGGCGAATCCTTTCTCCAGATCACTCGAATCAAGTTTACTTTCTTGTTCCATAATGTCTTTACCTTTTGGTCCAGGATCTCAATGGGTTGTTGCTCGCAGGTTATATCAGTCTATACTGTGAGCTCTGAGTGATCGAGTATGTGGCTCGGGTCACTCACATATCGTCATAGCTGGGATATGTAGAACACGTTGTGTACTCCTTCCAATGAGGGTGGTAGTGCTAGACGATATGCTACTTCTCCAACTCGTTCGAGTATGTAGAACGGTCCTATGTATCTCGGACTTAGCTTACCCCTTTTGCCAAAGCGGATCACTCCTCTATTTAGAGAGATCTTTAGGAAAACATGGTCTCCAGGTTGGAACTCCAGATATAGACGCTTAACATCTGCCTAATGTTTCCGGCGGTCTTGGGCTATGCGCATTCTTTCCCTGATCTTGCGAACTACGTCCACAGTTGCCACGATCATTTTTGGTCCAAGGAGTTTACGATCTCTGATGTCATCCCAACTTAGCGATGAACGACACTTCCATCCGTAGAGTGCTGTGAATGGTGCCATTCCAATACTTGCTTGATAGCTATTGTTGTATGAAAACTCCACAAGGTGTAGGTGATCTTCCCACGAACCTCCAAAGTCTAACATACAAGCTCTTAGCATGTCTTCCAGAATCTGAATTGTTCACTCGGACTGTCCGTCCTTTTATGGATGATAAGCCGTGCTGAAATTCAGACTCGTTCCCAGACTAGCTTGCAGACTCTGCCAAAATTTGGATCGGAATCTTGTATCACGATCGAAAAAGATGCAAACGGGCACTACATGTAATCTCACGATCTCCTGCATGAGTTCTTAGGTATCAAATATAGTACATCTTGAAGGTTTAAATCTTAATTTAGACTTATACTTATCTTCATGTACTTCTTTGCTAACGTCTCGGTTGATTGGCCAACTCGAAATGGAATAAAATGAGCCGACTTAGTGAGTCGATCCATAATAACCCATATTGCATCGTTACCTTTCGTGTTGCGAGGAAAGGTGGTCACGAAGTCCATGGTAATGTTCTACCATTTCCATTTGGGATTGGTAATGGCTGAAATAGACCAGCAGTTCTGTGATATTCAGCCTTCACTTACTGACACACCAAACACTTGGCTATGCTTCTAGCTATTTCGCGCTTCATTCCATGCGACCAGTAGTGTTGCCATAGATCCTTATCCATCTTTATGCCACCGGGGTGTACAGAATAAGGAGAGTTGTGAGCTTCTTTCATCAACTCTTCTCGAACTGGACCGATTGGCATACATAATCGACTTCCATATCTCAAGAATCCATCTTCGTGGATGATGAAGTTAGTTCGAAGTCCACTTTCTACTTGGTCTCGGATCTTTTGTAGCTTGGCATCATTTTCTTGAGCTGCCTTGATCTAATTGACAAGAGTGGACTGGATTTGTAAGTTCATCAAATATGAAGTATTACCTGGCATAACTATTAAGATCGCAAATCCATGCAATTCTTGCTGTAGCTTCCACTAAGCGGTGAGATTTATTGCTAATGGCTGGCGACTAAGTGCATCAGGAACTGCAATCACCTTCCCAGGATGATACTGTAGGTTAATTTCGAAGTCCGCCATGAATTATAGTCATCTTCTCTTCCGCATGTTTAGTTCCTTCTAAATATATACATACATCAGACTCTTATGGTCAGTGTATATATCTACTCATTCTTCCAGAAGATAGTGGCGCCAAATCTTTAGTGCGAAGATGATGGCAGCCAACTCCAGATCATGTGTTGGATAGTTGCGCTCATGAACCTTAAGTTGTCTTGATGAAAAGGCCACAACTTTTCTATGCTGGTGTAGAATATATCCTAATCCTTTACCGGACGCATCACAATGCACAACAAATCCTCCAGATTGATCCGGTATTACGAGGATAAGAGCAGAGGTTAGTCTCGACTTGAGTTCTACAAAAACTTTTTCACATGTTTCTGACCACATGAATGCTTCATCTTTACGTGTGAGCTTGGTCAGGGGTGCTGCAATCTTTGAGAAGCCTTCAATGAATCATCGGTAGTATCCTGCTAATCCCAAGAAACTTCGTATATCCTTCACCGTTTTTGGTGTCGGCCATTCGCTGACAGCTGACACCTTAGCTGAATCTACTGAGATTCCTTCGCATGAAATAATATGTCCGAGAAATCCGACTTGATCTAGCAAAAATTCACACTTGCTGTACTTGGCGTAGAGCTGATGTTGTCGCAATGTCTCCAGGACAATCCGTAAGTGCTCGGCGTGTTCTTTCCGATTCTTTGAATACACCAGGATGTCATCGATGAAGATGACAATGAACCTGTCTAAGTACTCTCGGAAAACTTGGTTCATCAGGTTCATGAAAATGGCAGGTGCATTAGTCACTCCAAATGGCATTACGAGATATTTATAATGACCATAGCGAGTCCTAAACGTCGTCTTCGGAATATTGGACTCTTTGACCTTCACCTGATGATAACCCGAATGAAGATCTAGCTTCGAAAATACACAAGATCTACTTAGCTAATCAAAAAGGTCATCGATGCACGGTAGTGGATATTTGTTCTTAATCGTCACTTCGTTCAGAGCTCGATAATCCACACACATCCTGTATGAACCTTCTTTCTTCTTCATGAGTAATACTGGAGATCCCCAGCTTGAAGTACTGGGACGAATCCAACCTTTTTTCAGGAGTTCATCCAATTGAATGCGGATCTCCTTCAATTCTTCTAGACTTAGCCGGTACGGAGTTTTGATTACCGGTTGCGCACCAGGCTGTAAATCGATGCTGAATTCAAGAGTTCGATCGGGAGGCAAACTTGATATATCTTCTGGGAATACATCCTCGAACTCTCGAACTACCTCTGGCTTCGATTCTTCCGCTTGCAATACTACAACCACTACCTTCTTTGGTTTTGCTTTGTAGACGCTAGGTTCCAAGGTATGGTCTCCACTCTTGAAATAGAACACTGGATGATCTGGTATTTCGAACACTACCCTCCTTTGGCAACAGTCGATGGTAGTGAAGAAAGTTCTCAGCCAGTCCATTCCCAAGACTACGTCGAAGTTCGGTATGTCAAGCACCTTGAACTCCGCATAAAATTCTCTGCTGCAGACGACCACTGGACACAGATCTTATCCCAAAGTTTCTTTTAGAATGTCGTTCCCTGAACTGACATTCCAGCTGGATACAAGCGGTTTGACTGGAATCGCATGAATTCGGACGAACCGTTGCGACATAAAGCAATGTGATGCTCCAGTGTCGAAGAGTGCTAGAGCAGGTAGGGAGGCTACTAAGATTGTACCTAAGTTGTGTGGGATAGGTTTAGATATAACAGATATAAGATGATTATGAGTTGAAAGGACTTGAAAGAGAATAGGGAAAGGATTTACCGGTAATGACTTGTCCTGTGGCTTCAGCCTCCTCGACCGTCATTGTGAAAGCCTGATGTCATGGTACATTCCTCCTTACTGGAGGCACATATCTCTGTCCTTGGGGCATGTTTCTCTGCCCTTGAGGCATATTTCTCTGTGTCTGATGGAATTGACGTTAATGCTGTGTGGAGAGCTAAGCGAGGTGCAGGATCCTGAATGGCTGGCCGCTGTGGAACTATGATTGCAGGTCTGGGTGCTGGAGCTGTGTTGAAACGATATGGACATGCTCCTGTTTCCCCAATTAGAGCAAAGCTCTGTTCAAAATTCAGAATTTGAATTGAAGCTGCGCTTTTATAAAAGCGCCGCAACTAGCGCATCCCGTGCAAAGCGCATAGGCGCTAGCGCTAGATGTGCTGCGCTCCAAGTAGCGCACCACGTGCAAAGCACGTGTAGTGCTAAGAGCGCTGCGCTCCAAGTAGTGCACCATGGGCAGGGCGCATAAGCGCTAGCGCTGGAACAAAATGTTCCTCACCATTGGATCAAATATCCAACGGACATGATTAAATCATCAATTAACAAGAATGAGATTCTGTTGAATCTTTCCAAACAGAAAAAATTGTGCCCTGAATTTGGAACACCGTTGGATCAATGATCTAATGGTGATTGAAAATCACTAAAATACAGAACAAATTCTGTAAAGGGGAAAGATTTATCAATCTTATTAAAACAAGAAGATTATCTTCTGTAAACCAGAAGCCCTTGGATCAAAGATCCAACGATAGGAAATCCTCCAAATCAATTGGAGAAAAGATCTCCTTAACTGATTGAACAAACCATCTTGCCCTATATTAAGGACCCAAGACTTCAAGTCTTGTACAGTGGAACCCCCCCATAAACTTTGAGAAAATCTCAAGAAGAAGAAGAAGCACTCGGCAAAAGAAGACAATTTTTTTTCAAGGTAAAAAGAATATACAGACGAAATCGTCTCAATATAAACAGAAGTACTTACTTCTTTCACAGATCATAGATCTATAAGACAAAGTTGTATTTCACAAAAGAGATTATGAACATCTCATTATAAAGGGGGGAGAATTATTCAATTCTCTTAGGATCACAGATCCACAAAGGCAAAACCTTTTATCAAAAAGAGATTGAAATATCTCCTATGAACTAAGAACTTTATTCTTAGAATTTTGAGACAAAGTCTCTTATCAAAGAACAGATAATCTGCAGAGTGCAAAATTAGCCTAAAAAGAGCCTTAGCGCTCCTAATTCAAAAGTGCCTTAGTGCTCTTCATCTAGCACTCAGCGCTAAGCGCGCCACGTGCTCCTCACGTGTGCGTTGTATTACTAAAAGCGCTCTGCAGTTAATTATATGGCACCAGCACCAAATGCCTCAATGCTTCAACTATAGCGCATCTGCGCTCTTCATTTAGCGCAAGGCGCTAAGCGCACTAGCGCTTCACATCTGGCGCAAAGCGCCAAGCACACTAGCGTTTTAACCATAGTGCCCTGCGCTCATTGACTGGCGCTAGTGCCAAACGCACTACATGCTTTTATGTGCGCTTGGGTAGAACTTAAATTGTTCTTTGAATAAGCACCAGAGCTATGATGAATGCTCAGCATTAAGTAAAAAACAAATATTGTCAGAAGCTAAATCAATGCTCAGCATTGTTAAAAGGGCCGAGCTCAAACAAATGCTTAACATCCCAAAATAAATGTTAAAACATTTTAAATTGATTGGATTTAGCCCAAGATTGGCCATAAGTTCTCAAATTCAGCTTAATTGAGCCCACATGCTCATAAATCACAGATCTTAGCCCCAAATTGGACTACAGATCTTTCAACCAACTCACTTCGGTTCGAGGGTATATCTCTTTACTCCTCTGATATTTGTCGTTGTAATCCTTCAACGTCTTCAGAGAGGTGACGGGTCCCGACAACCAAACATTCTACGGACTGTGGGGTCCTTTAAAACCCATGAACTATAATGTCCTTAACCTTGACTGTGAGGTCTTTAAACTCACGGACTATGATGTCCTTAACCTTGGACTGAGATGTCCTTAAACTAACAATGGACCGCAATGTCCTTAAACTAATCGACAGTAATGCCCCTAAACTAAACAATAGAGTTCAAATGCTCTTTTGTTAGATCTAAACGATCCCGTTAAGTTGATTTTAGTCTAAAAATTAGACTAACGTATCCTTAACATATGTTTAAGTTGATCTTAGTTCCAAATGAGACTAACGTATCCTTAAACCCAATCCCCAAACCCAAATCTAAGAAGATACGGATTTGGACTAATCCACGCCCTACGGGCGACAACATAAATTAGTCTCCGTATACAATCCATGGGCAACCAAACACAAAACAAACACCCACGACACGAAGTGACTATCTGGAGAAGGAGAAAGTGGTTACCGCGATGCGGTAGCATAATTAACTGTAGAGGCTTGCGCCTGTAGGGAAAAGCATCCCCACAATCAAAAAACCCCTCAAACGAGGGGGATCTGATGAAGTCTGCTACATCGGCCGCATCCGTTTAAACCGTCGATACATGGTGCCATAAATCAACTTGGTATCTTCGGAGAGGTGCACGGATAGCACCAATTAGCATCTGCCCTGAAATTCAGGCGAGACGGACCCGCACGGTCGCGTCTCCGTGTTTCGGAGGGGAACAGATTCTGGCATGCCCGGTGGTACCTTTTCCTCTTTCCACTCCACACTTCGTGTGTCGTGTTCGTGAACGAATCGTGGTTTGCTATGGTTTCCCTTGGGTTCGAGGTACTAAGATTTGGTGTCTTGCTCGGTGCAGAAAACGAAAGATCAATGGCGTCTACCTGCACAAAATGTTCCAGCTGCAACTGCAACTCCCGTTCCGCCTCATCTGGAGGGGTAACTTACGGGCCCCAGGCGGCCTGCCTGTTCACAATGCCGATGGACCAAGTAACTCAGGCCACCACTGGGCTATTCTTTGGGACTATGATCCCACCCATGAGCTTCAATACCCCGATGCTACCGCAAGAAGCCCCAAAGAAGTCGGTCTTTGATCGACTTACCACTGCCGTGGCCCGTCTCAATGGGTTGCCCAAGTCTAACGCCTCAGTTTTCAACAGACTGGGCCAGAATGCCAACAAGCCCGCAATACCTGCAGCCATCCCAAAGCGGATAGCCATCCTGGCTCAAGCGGAAAAAATCATTGGAAAGGCTTCTCCTAACAAGAAGTCAGTCTTCACAAGGCTGGCCACTCCGGCTCCCGCTCTAGGGGAAGTCACCTCTGCTCAGAGGTCTGTATTCGATAGGTTGGACATTACTTCTCGGCGAACGTCAGTCTTTAAAATGCTGGCACCGGCGACAACCCTCCATCAAGACAGGGGGCATGACGAAGTCACCCCTACAGCTGAGACAATCCTATCCGCACGACATGCTCGACGTCGCCACTGGCACCGAGTAAGGAAGGCTGGGGGAAACTCCCCCTCTGGGCTAACTTCGCCAGGTCCCATGGTGGAAATCAATGCAGCTGTTTCAACTGGGAACAGCTTTGAACCGCTTAGAAGGGTTCGCAAGAACTCCCCGACTGCCGTGCTGAAGAGGTCTCCTCCACCTATGGAGATTACTACAGAAAAGAGGCCGGAGCAGCCCCCTCAGCGGCTGTCCTCCAAAATTTATAAAGTCTGGCGACAGGTCCAAGAATCAGTGATTAACAAGGACTACTCTCGCCAGCCAAAGAAGCATAAAGCTCAGCAAGAAAAGAGCCATCTCATGGTACCACAGAAGACGTCATCTGTCTGGGTGCCCGCTGCAACGGCCCCCTCGACTTCAACTGCTCACAAGAGAAGGAGGCTAGAGAAAGCCCCCGTGAATGCAGAAAACCGCAAGGACGTCGAATCTAAACACCCCAAGTCCAAGGGCATGGTAATACATACCGTTTATATGGCTTCCGGAAAAGAAGAAAGCCGTGCTTCTATGTGTCATAGACCGCTTACCCGATCGATAACGAAGGCTCAGGAACAACAGCAGCAGAAACTTCAGGAGATACTGACTGCAATGGCTGCACTCACTGGGCCGAAAGAAAATCCAAAGACTTTAGAGCAGCGTCGGGAACAAGAAACTGATACTGAATTCCTCTGAAGAATGCTCAAGAGGAAAGAAAAAGAGGCCACGGAACAGGCAGCCAACATCAAACGAATGGCTCTTTTGTTCCAAGACATGGCTGGGATGATGTTACAGCCGGAACCACCAGCTGAAGACCCACCGATTATCATTGAAGACGACAGAGAGGAGACATCGAACCCTCCTCCGGCTCTTTCAGCAGCCAAGGAGGAGACCATCTCCAAGGCCGCTCTAGATGATTACATTGCTCAGCAAATACGGGTTCACCAGGCGAATGAAGCGGCCGGCCAAATTGTTAAAACTGGACGACCATATCCAGGCTGGTATGACCAATAAGGTACCCGCCGGGATATACGATCCCTAAATTTCACGTATATAAAGGGACGGGAAATCCGCGTCAGCACGTCGCTCAATTCAGAGGCTTGTGCGGTAACACCGGGGGTGATGATAAACTTCTGCTCCGCCAGTTTGTTGGTAGCTTGTCGGAGACGGCATTCGAGTGGTATTCTGAACTTCCAAACGACTCCGTTAAGACATTTGTGGAGATGGAGCTACTATTCACCCAGCATTTCGCAAGTGTTAGTGAACGCACCCCAATAACGGCATTGATCAATGCCAGGGTAAAGCCAGGTGAAACGTGGGTGCAATACGCAATACGATGGAGAAATTTATGGTTAAATTGTGTGCAGCGCATCGAGGAAGCGCCGGCAGTGGGTATGTTCGTGGGCACTCTAGACCCTCAGGCAACTATTTCCCAATTCATGATGTTCTTCAAGCCGACCACGTTCCAGGCTTTGATCGACAAACTGGCCCAAATGGACCAGATAGGTCATAGACCATCTCCTTCAAAGCCGGTGCCGCGGAATGAAAAGGGTAAAGAGAAAGCGACCTTCATCGCGAATACTCAACAGCAGCCTAGTGGCCCAAAAACTAACGGATCGCCTAGAGGAAAGACGGCGATACTATAATGAGAAGATGAAGCGCCCTTATTCGTTTCCCCGGGACGAAACGAACAGATTGTTCGAACTAGCGGTGCGCAATAGGCTCATCAATCTGCCAAATCCAAAATGCCCATTGCAACCCGGTGAGGCTAATAGTCCCAAATATTGCCCCTACTATCAAACAGTAAGCCATTCAATTGAAGATTGCTTCGTCTTCAAGGGCTGGATTGAAGACCAGTATCAACAAGGCAAATTTTCCCTGTCCGAGAACTGGAAAGTGAACCCACCATAGCCACACGCTCCCAAGAAGACGGATACACCGGGGGCATCATGCTCCTTCATAGAAGAAGCTTCATGGGAGGTCACTCTTTCAGCCAAGACGAAAAGAATGCTGAAGGATCTCCAAACATGCCCGGCGATCAGGTGGAAAAATCCACTGGAACCCGAGATCATCGAGGGAATGCTGAAACCGTGCCCAAATTTAAAGATTGGTGGTGATATCCAAAGCACTCACACCCAACCATCAAAGTCTTCGAAGAAGAAGAAGAAGACCAAAAATCCCGTGAAGCCTGGTGACAAGCGCACGGACCTGCAAAAACAGATTGACGCGTTGGAAGAATATAATCAAAAAGCGCGGACTCCAGTCACACTCCAAGAATTTCTCAGCCACGTCCTTGAGGACGGAGATGATGACAATGGAGAAGACTCGTTGGATGAATCTGAAGGTTATGTAGCAAGCTGCCATGTGATCTCTCACTCGTCGATAGACAATGAAGAAGCTCCTTACACAGAGAAACTGAGGGCAGATCCTAAGACAAAACTTCTAGGGCCATCAGACGAAATGATTGATGCATTCCTGGACAAGGCTCTTCTTAAAAGCAAAGCTACTCGAGAGCATGAGATGGCCATATTTGAAAAAGCCAAACGCCAGCGACTGGACGAAAGGGTTGAAATACTCCCGCCAGATCAAAGTACATCCGCCGCAAATAAAAGCAGGTTCAAAACGAAGAAGAGGTTCGCCAAAGCCATATCGATGGGAATGAAGCTGCCACCCTCCGAAGGGAGCACTCTTGGTGAAGCGGAAACACATTATAGCTACTGCTTATATCATCGAAAGATTGCGCACCCCAACGAAGAGTGCAACGCTTTTAAAAGATGGTGGCAGGGGTATGTTGCTCACCGACAACATTTTAAGCGGATGAAATGCAAAATTCGTCGGGAGCAAAGAAATACGACCGAGGAGCATAAAAGAACTACCAGCAACTGTCGCATGGTCAACGCTGGGGGATCGCAAGTTCTCACCTTCAGGAGCGACTCTGACGAAGAAATGACTCTTGGCCCTCTCTTCAAAGAATCCACGTCGGGAAAAGAAGAAGAACCGAAGAACTGCGAAAGCATTCAGCTGCGCAATCGCACATTACCTGAAAAGAATTTCGGACCTGCGAACAAAGGTTCAAACAAAAGGGATAAGGGGAAAGAAAAGATCCCTGAAGATATCGCCCTCGATGATCGAGTCGTCGAAAAGCTGGCAGCCAAGGACCCGCCCAAGAAAAATAAGGTGGATTACAACGTTCTGGCACACCTGAGGAAGATACCCTCGCAGCTCAGCATTCTCGATGCCCTTCTGCTATCAAAAGAAGCAAGAGATTCTTTGATCAAGGCGTTACAAGAGCCTGAGCAATTCCAAGCTTTCCTCACTGAAGAAAAGATGAAGGACGAACTGGAAGAAGTGCACACAGCCGATATCGCCTTCGGCGATGAAGATCTCCTCCTCGGGATATGTGAGCATAACCGTCCTCTTTATGTCTCCGGATACTGTCATGATATCAAGATAGGCAAAATCCTGGTCGACAATGGGTCTCCGTTAACCTCCTCAATATAAGGGTGTTGAAAGAAATATGCATGAGCGTTCAACACCTCGATCGGGATAAGATCACTATCTCCGGGTTTGACTCCCGGTCATCACGGACGCTCAGGTCTGTAATATTGACACTACGCTTTGGGTTGCTCGTCACGGACATTAAGTTCCACGTCATTGACGCTAAGACCTGCTATAACGCTTTGCTCGGCCGGCCTTGGTTACACGAGTACAACATCATCCCTTTTACACAACATCAGTGTATGAAGTATTTCAAGGATGGTCTCGAGTATACCGTAACAGAAGAGCTGAACCCATTCTCCGTGAACGAAGTCCGAAAGTTCAAAGATGCAAAATACTTCCTGCCAGATTTCGAAGACACAGAAAGATGTCGCAAATCGGAGGACAAGAACAAAGCTATCACCACTATTCCAGTCTTCGGGAGTGATACCGAGGAAGAAGAAGAGATAGTTTATTCAGGGCTGCCCCAATGCAACAAGCTAGGACCGTCCACCCCTATGTTGATCTTTGGTAGCGACTCGGAAGATGAAGTCAATGCCGTGTTCTCTGCTCGGCGATCAATACAAGCCTTCACCGATGAAGATCAAAATTTGCAAGTTGCCATGGTTCCGCCAATGCATCATAAAGAGCTAGACACGCTTGATACCTACAGTATGGAAGAACTGCAGACATTCTACGTCCCTCCCAGGCGAAAAGGTGAAAAGGTGATCCTATTCTACCGATCCGGGAAAACCAAAGTGGAGAAAGAAATTTGGCATGGTGCGGATTCTACACTTGACAGGCTCCAGCCCATCCGTTTGCCCAACTATTACACAGACGGACTAAAGAGACTCTTGAGACGCCAAGGTGTACCCCTTAAGCAAACTGCGCGACAAGCATGGTTCTATAACAGGATCTGGAACGTTCCCGTAACTCAACGAAAGTTGCCCAACGGGTGAATGGAAACGATCGAGCTTGGATATGTTCGATCCAAGAAACGGGAACTATTCCGCGACTGCTACGTCATACATGACTTTGATGAAGAAGGAAATGCTCTGTGTGAAGATGCTAACCCTGAACCAGAACGAGCTCCCGCCGTGAAAATGCCAAGTCCGTCGTTTGAAGAACAGATGGACAAGCTTATAAGGGAAGCGGGTCAAAAGGTTCGAGACGATCATAATCGCGAAATGGCCATCTATGAGAAAGCCAGAACGCAGCGCCTCCTTCAGCAGGTTGCGAAAAATGAAAATGCTCTTCCTTGTCAACCCGTCATACAAAACGCCCGACGCAGAGGCAAAAATAAATCAAAAAGCGGGAAAGGCATTCGACAGCGACAAAGCGGGACCAAGAAGCCACGTGATCGGGAATCGAGCAATTCGGATTCGTCTCTTCTAAAGAAGATGGGTCGAGCATACTCTTTTCCCCAGGACAAAATACAGAAGATACTTGAGCTTGCCATAAAATAACAAATGATTACCCTCCCAGAGTCCAAGCACCCAGAGCAAGCAGGTGAAGTTAATCACCCAGATTATTGCTCCTATCACCGAGCAATAGGACATCCTCTCGAAGACTGCTTCACATTCAAAGACTGGGTAGAAGACCAGTATCAGCAAGGCAGGTTCGCTCTATCCAGCAGCTGGAGGGTAACCCTGCCGCAGAAGTATGAACCAAAAGCCGTGCCTGCAGCGAGAGTAGAACCAGATCAACAGCGGTCTTAGAAGCGATCTCGTACTTGTCATATGATAATGTTGTCAGAAGAAGGACCCGAGAATATGGATGACCTCCCCTGGTGCTTCAAAAACAATGATGACGAAATGATATCAGAGCATCCACCGGTGCCGAAAGAGCTGGAAGATGGAATACATACTACTGCAGATAACCTCAAGAAAATTGATTTGGGGACGGCAAGTGACCCGCGGCCGACATTCGTCAGTGAGCTGTTGTCTGAAGAAAGGGTGGCTACGCTTAAGGACGTGCTCATGCAGCATAAAGATTGTTTCGCATGGAACTATTCCGAGATGTCAGGACTAGATCCAGAGATTGCTGTCCACAAATTGGTAATATCCCCGGATGTCAAGCCGATCAAACAAGCACCGAGAAGAATGCGGCTCGAGCTTAAGATGAGCATCAACGCTGAGGTCAAGAAGCAAATCGACTCCGGTTTCATCCAAGAAGTTCAGTATCCTGACTAGATCGCCAACATCGTCCCAGTGATGAAGAAAAATGGGACGGTGCGCATATGTGTGGACTTTCGGGATCTCAATAAAGCCTACCCGAAGGACGACTTCCCAGTACCAGTCACTGAGCTGATGATAGATAATACGTCCACTCACGAATTCTTCTCCTTCATGGACGGATCATCGGGATACAATCAGATAAAAATGCATCCTGAGGACCAGTAGCATACCGCTTTCCGAACCCCTTTGGGTATATTCTGCTACAAGGTGATGCCTTTCGGTCTAAAGAATGCCGGTGCCACCTATCAGAGGGCCATGACGAAGATCTTCGATGACCTTATACATGAAATTGTCGAATGCTATATCGACGACCTCGTAGTAAAAAGAAAATCATACGAGAAACATTTAGAGCATCCGAAGATTGTGTTTCAACGCCTTCGGAAATACAACCTGAAGATGAACCCTCTCAAATACGCGTTCGGAGTTTCCTCGGGCAAATTCCTAGGATTCATCATACGACATCGAGGCATCGAGATAGACCCGTCGAAGATCAAGGCGATCATGGAAATGCCCCCGCCAAGGACTCTCAAGCAACTGCGGTCTCTCCAAGGAAAACTCGCGTATATCCGGCGATTTATAGCCAATCTCTCAGGCAAGTGCCGTCCTTACAGTCACCTAATGAAGAAGGGAACTCCGTTCGTCTGGGATCGCAAATGCCAAAGCGCACTGGACGAAATCAAGCAATACTTATAGAATCCTCTGGTACTAACCGCTCCAGTCAAAGGAAAGCCTCTCATCTTGTACACAACCGCCCTCGAAGGTTCTTTAGGCGTGCTGTGGGCACAAGAGAACGACCAAGGGAAAGAAAGAGCTCTCTACTATCTGAGTCGAGTTCTACTATGGGCAGAAAGCAACTACTCCCCATCGAAAAACACTGCCTGGCGTTGATCTTCGCGATAACGAAGCTCAGATACTACGCGTTAGCACATGAGGTCCATCTCATATCAAAGGTGGATCTTCTCAAGTATTTGATGTCAAAGGCCATATTAACGGGACGACTCGCCAAATGAGCTTTGCTCTTGATGGAGTTCTCGATAACTTATCGACCCCTCAAGGCAATGAAAGGCCAGGCCATCGCCTGCCGAATCTCCCTTGAACTACGAATTGCCAGACGAGCACGCGTTTGACACGATTGACGAAGAGAGAAGAGATAATGATACCCGGTGGGAACTTTACTTCGATGGAGCATCTTCCATAAAAAAGCGCAAACAAAGCACCCCCATAATCAAATCAGGGGTAGGCCTCATCTTCGTGACTCCACAAGGAGGGATAATGCGCTTTGCCTTCTCCTTAACAGAGCCAAGAACGAACAATGAAGCCGAATATGTAGCTTTGATAGTAGGCCTCGAGATCGCTATCGACATGGGAATTGAAAACCTCCTCATATACAGAGACTCCCAACTGGTCGTTAGTCAAGTAAACGGCGACTATCAAACGTGCAAACCAGAGTTAGTAAAATAAGGCGAAAGAGTGCAGCAACTGTTGACTCAAATTCCTTCCTATGCCCTGGAAAGCATACCGCGTGCGGAAAATAGCAAGGCGGATGCATTAGCCAAGCTTGCTAAAGAACTGGCTGACGAGAGCCTCGATGACGTGAGGATCATTGTGCTAAGCCGTCGGGTTCTTGCACCGGCAGAAATATCTCCGGAGTCGTCCGACGAAAAGGGAGCGACCGAGCAAATGGCTATGCAAATAAAAGACCAGGAAAAGGCTGAGGATTGGAGAGAAGTCTTTATAGACTACTTCAAATCCCGTCGAACACCTACAGATGCGTCCTCAAGACATCATCTTATGAAACGAGCTCTGTCTTTCGCCTTCGTCAATGATACTCTGTAAAAGAGATCATTTGATTCTCTGTGGTTAAGATGCCTGGGACCTGAAGAGGCAAAGAGAGTCGTCCGAGAAACTCATGACGGACTCTGTGGTTCTCACCAAGCCGGCCCGAAGATGAAACTGAAGATCAAAAGGATGGGCTACTATTGGCCTACGATGATCCAGGACTACCTCAAATACGCGAAGCAATCCCACTCGAGCCAGATTCACGGGGACTTCATCCATCTGCATCCAAATCCACTACATCCAACGGTGGCTAGCTGGCCGTTCGAAATGTGGGGAACTGACATAATTAGCCCCATCGAGCCAGCATCGTCCAGAGGGCATCGGTTCATTTTGGCGACAACTGATTACTTCTCCAAGTGGGCAGAAGTAGTACCGCTGAGGAAAGTGAAGACGGAGAATATCCTCCATTTCTTCAAGACGCACGTCATTTATCGGTTTGGAACTCCGTGACGGATCATCTCCGATAACGGGCCAGCCTACAGAAGCCATAAGATCAGCCACTTCGCACAACAGCATAACATAGACTGGAGATATTCATCGGTCTATAATCTCCAAGCTAATGGTCTAGCAGAGACTTTCAACAAGACCTTGACGAAGATCGTGAAAAAGACGGTGTCTCGAAATAAGAAGGACTGGCACAAGAGACTGCATGAAGCTCTCTGGGCGTATCGAACTACATTCAAAACGGCCACGAACACAACGCCGTACGTATTGGTATTCGGCACAGAAGTGGTACTCCCCCTCGAGATAGAGTTACCCTCTCTATGAGTGGCCGTTCACTACGAGCTAACAGACGAAGAAAATGCTCACCTTCGGCTTGAGGAGCTCGATGCCCTTGATGAAACCCGGCTCATAGCGCAACAAAATCTGGAGGCTTATAAAGCAAAGATGGCGCGCTCATATGAAAAATTAACTAGGCCGAGAACATTCCGCCAAGACGAACTCGTGCTAGTGGTTAAAAGACCTATGATCCCCAATCGCACCAAGCGGGGGAAATTCGAGCCGAACTATGAAGGCCCGCATATCATAGACAAAGTTTACCAGGGTGGAGCCTATATATTCATGGACATACATGGTGAAAGCCCTTTCAGGCAAATAAACGGTCGCTTCCTAAAAAAATACTACGCCTGATGAGTCACGGTCTTGGTCAATGATAGATGACGACGCCTATGTTCGCTCGCTATCTTCCTAAGCCTAAACTCTGTAAGTAGTAGCCGGCTTCCTTTTCTTGGACCGAAACGTCCTTAAACTAACGACGGACCACTATGTCCTAAAACTGGCTGTTGACCGAGACGTCAATAAACTACTATAGACCACAGCATCCTAAGGCCGACACAAAAAAAAGGTATGTCCATAAGCAAAATGGGCATGGATGAAAACCCAAAAGGGCTCTGTGAGTAAAAACAGCAGGGCTACCGGCCAGTTTTGTGAAAACCCGAAAGGGCGCAATCTCGTTAAAAAACACTTACAAGGTCCTCTCGACCTTGTAAGGAGAAACCACCTGCGTGAGATCCTTACAACTCACAAAGGAACAACACACTTAGGGATCCCCATGATCCCTAAGGAGAAATTACACTTACGAGATCCTTACGACTCGTAAGGAGAATTCTCCTTTTGAGACCCTCACGGCTCATAGGATTCAAAAGCCTTAAGCTACAGGGATCTGAACCTGTTCTTAAGCAGCCATCACAACCTCTAATGCTGCCTTACAAGCATCTCGACCCTTATATACAATCCACGGGTACGAATAAACATTTCCCTAACAAAGTCCCATCCGTGACTAGGGATATGTTTGCACAGTGAACAGCCTTTGTAAGTCCTCTTGACTTATAAGGAGAAAGCCCTCTTGTAAGATCCTTACGACTTACGAGAAGCCATACACTTAGGAGTCCTCACAATTCCTAAGGAGAAAACGCACCTACGAGATCCTCACGACTTATAGGGAGAAATACCTTTATGAGACTCTTACGGCTTATGAAGTCAAAAGCCTTAGTCGACAGGATCTTAACCCTGTTTGCTAAGCCACCTTTGTTCGACATCGACAGAGACAAATGATGATTCGCTCCTGGCAATATCCCAGTTGTAGCGGTGCTGATGCCGAAATCGGTGTCTAATTCCAAGCTTGCAGCGAAAAGCCAACGAGCTACACATGCATTCGAAATAGCCGAAATGATGGGGCAACTTGCAACAAAATTAGCAAGTAAAAATGTATGCATACAAAAATAGCCGAAATGATTGGGCAACTCGCAATAAAAAGCAGCGAGTAAAAATAAAACAAATAGCCGAAATGATTGGGCACTGCGAAATATAGCCGAAATGATTGGGCAATCGTGACCTTCGCGATATAAAAGCTGAAATGATAGAGCATCGCGGAAAGAAATAAAAAAATAAAATTTATGCCCTACAGGTGATATCACTGTATACAATCCAGGGACGCAAACGAAGAGGGAATCACACCTTCCCTCCCCAGGCTCCATAAGAAGAAGAAGCCAAATCTCAACGGTTCACAGATATCCTGGAGATCATCTCAACATTCGTCTCATTACAACAGGCACAACATCAAGCAAAATGAAACCGCGGCAATTCCCAGTCCCATGACTCGGTGGAGCACAGATGACCGAGAGTCAAACCCCAACTCCGTGAAATGCGGATAAAATCAACCCTTCCTGGTTTCGTGGAATGCGGTTTATGTCAATCCTGACTCCGTCGGAAATGTCCAGAGCGGAGTCTGGTCCTCGCAGAACACGGCTATGACCCCGTGGGAAGCATCCAAAGCAAATTCCTGGTCACATGGAACGCGGCCTATGTCAATCTTGACCTCTTGGGAAACGTCCAGAGCGGATCCTGGTTCTCGCATAACACGGCTATAACCCCGTGGGAAGCATCCAGAGCAAATTCTGGTCACGTGGAACGTGGCTTATGTCAATCCTGACCCTATGAGAAACGTCCAGAGCGGAGCCTGGTTCTCGCAGAACACGACTATGGCCCCGTGGGAAGCATCCAGAGCAAATTCCTGGTCACGTGGAACACGGCCTATGTCAATCCTGACCCCGTGGAAAACGTCTAGAGCGGATCCTGGTCCTCGCAGAACATGGCTATGACCCCGTAGGAAGCATCCAGAGCAAATTCCTAGTCACGTGGAACGCGGCTTATGACCCCGTGGGAAATGTCCACAGCGGAGCCTGGTCCTCGCAGAACACGGCTATGACCCCGTAGGAAGCATCCAGAGCAAATTCCTGGTCATGTGGAACACAACCTATGTCAATCCTGACCTCATGGAAAACATCCAGAGCGGATCCTGGTCCTCGCAGAACACGGCTATGACCCCGTGGGAAGCATCCAGAGAAAATTCCTGGTCACGTGGAACACGGCTTATGTCAATCCTGACCCCGTGGGAAACGTCCAGAACGGAGCCTGGTCCTCGCAGAACACATCTATGATCCCGTAGGAAGCATCTAGAGAAAATTCCTGGTCACGTGGAACGCGGCTTATGACCCCGTGGGAAACGTCCAGAGCGGAGCCTGGTCCTCGCAGAACACGGCTATAACCCCGTGGGAAGCATCCAGAGCAAATTCCTGGTCACGTGGAACGCGGCTTATGTCAATCCTGACCCCGTGGGAAACATCCAGAGCGGAGCCTGGTCCTTGCAGAACACGGCTATGACCCCGTGGGAAGCATCTAGAGCAAATTCCTGGTCACGTAGAACGCGGCTTATGACCCTGTGGGAAACGTCCAGAGCGGAGCCTGGTCCTCGCAGAATACGGCTATGACCTCGTGGGAAGCATCTAGAGCAAATTCCTAGTCACGTGGAACACGGCCTATGTCAATCCTGACCCCATGGAAAACGTCCAGAGCGGATCCTGGTCCTCGCAGAACACGGCTATAACCCCGTGGGAAGCATCCAGAGCAAATTCCTGGTCACGTGGAACACAGCCTATGTCAATCCTGACCCCGTGGGAAACGTCAAGAGCGGAGCCTGGTCCTCGCAGAACACGGCTATGTCAAACCGACACCGTGGGTAGCATCCAGAGCAACCCTTGACTCCGTGAAGTGTGGAAAAAGTCAACCCCTGACACCATATGGACAATGTCAATCTTGACCCCGTATGGCTTATGTCAACCTTTGTTGTAGAGCAATGCTCCGACACTTCCTTGTCGTTAAGCAAAGTTTTGACTCAGACCTTATATTAACCCCTAACGTCGAGCAATGCTCCGACACCTCCTCGTCGTTAAGCAAAGCTTCGACTTGGACACACATCATCCCCCCTGTCATTGAGCAATGCTCCAACGTTTCCTTATCGTCAAGCAAAGCTCCGACACGGAAAAATATCAACTCATAACCTTCTCAACCAGAGCAATGCTCCGTCTTAAAAAATAAATAAATATATACATTAATTCATAACTTCTCCATCGTAGAGCAATGCTCCATTTCGGGGATAATCAAATCACAAACATCTTAACTTGAAAACAAGGGCACAGTCTTGCAAAGAGATTTAAATAAACTATCAACGAAATACATATCTTAAAATGAACACATCACCATAAAAAAAATATACGTCTTTTTATTCATGAATCAAAATGAATACAAAGTACAATTTACTAAAGAATTAAGAATGTATTTTCAGTTAAGAATACGTATAAGAAAGAATAAAAAAAATACATCCTTCAAGCCGGCGGATGATTCAAAAGGTTTATCAGTTCATCCTTCCTTTTTTGGGTCTCTGCTTTAAAATTGACTATGGCTGCGAGACGGGCCTCCGCTTCCGACTGTTGGGCCTAATGCGAGGCAAGCCGGCCTTCAAGCTCTTTCTCTGTAGCTTTATAAGCATCGACCATCATGCGGGTAAAAGTAACGGCTTTATCAACAGCCACCACGTTCTTGATTGTGGCTTGAAGCTCCTGCCAAAGTTCATATGCGTGGGTGGTCTTAGCTGTAAGTTCGGCTTGAAGCTCCCCGAGCGCGGTTGAAGCCAGCTTCCTCTCTGAGAACTTTCGGCGGAGCCTCTTTTCACAGGAAAGCGTATTAGTGGCGTACCGCTTAATCTGCCCCTGCAAGCTCGTCTTCGCAGCCACCACCTCCGAAGGAAGGAATGCACATTCAAGACTATACAAGCAAGCCTCCACTCGACGACAGAATTCGACCCAGACTTGCACCAATGCTTCACTGTGATAAGTGGCAAGAAAGGGGAGAGAACCATTGGCTACACCAGCAAATTCTTCGGCCGTAAGCGAACTGCCAACACGAAGGTATTCGATCAATGCTAACAAAGAGTGAAGGCTTGAATTGGCCATACATTCGGATGCACGCAGCGCATAAGGGCCAGACGGCATGAGAATGCAAGTCTCCAATGGGGTAAAAGTAGGCAGAGCTGCTAAAGATTGATAAATGATCAGTGAAGGTTGCAAACAGAGGACAGATGCCAAGGCGTCGAAACTTTACTTACCCACGTTTATACAAGAAGAGTCTGGAAGTTCCCCAGGCCCATCGAGGACCTCAACCTCATCATCAGCTTCCAGAACTAAGAAGACATGAACATTGTTATATGAAGAAGTAACAATACCGAGAGAGGAGCGAACAATGCTAACCTTTTCCGGAAGATAGAATGATACGCTGAGCGGATATCGCCTGTGGAGCAGCCAGTTCCAGCAGACGCTGAAAAGACTTCCTGGGAGACAGGCCAGCGATGGACGCCACCAAACCTCGTAGCTCTGAAAAAGACAAGGAAGGTTCAGATAATCGAAATATCGTTTAAAACAAAGTATGGGATAATACCTTCGATACTTCTCCCGCTTTGAATAGGAGGGATAGCAACCTCAGCAGCCTCCTCCGTACCATCAGGAACATCACCGAAAACGTTTGCTGGTTGAGGCACAGCAGCCATTTCGGGAACGGTAATCTCAGCCATTTGTTCCACCGCCTCTAGGCTGTCACCGGAACGGTCCATTAAATCTACAATGGGTAAAGGCACCTCTTCAGGGCCAGCGAGCACGGAAGGAATGGAGGCCGTCGGTGGAAGCTCTATAGCAGGAATGGCGGCCGTGGCAATCCCCTCCACACCTACGAGTGTCTCATCGGGGATATTTACAGAATCCATAGTCAGGGCGCGACTTGGACTCAAATCCTCTGCCATCAGCGAAGTCCCTGCAAAGTTTGCATGAGGATAAGGATATGTATATATATATAAGCAGTGCAAGACACTACAAAAGGATATATAAGTGTACCAATGCGCAAAGGAGCTTCTAGTATGGCTTGTTCAAGCCGACGCTCCTTCCTCAGAAGGTATGCTCGCCGAGGTTCAAGGGTAGACTCGTGGCCACCGGTCCACAATGAAAGTGCATCTTCAGCGTTGGCTGAAACAGCCTTCTTAAGGGCTCTCTCGCCCCTTCTTCCAAAGGACCTATGAATATCCGCCGTATCGATGGAGGATCTTCGTAAAAGATGACGGCAGGATAAGGCCTCTTCGGGATCCTTACATTCTTGGATTTATCCTGTGAGCGTCTTATAGCCTCAGCCAATTGTGCAGCTTTCTCGGCAGATGAACCAGGAAAAAGAAGACTGTCTTCTGGAAGATTAGTAACGGTCTTCTTCCCCCGCTTTAGCCCAGAACTAGTGACCGTAGAAGCTCGCTTCATTCCCCTTACCGCCCGCTTTCTGAGCTGCTTCTCAGTTTTGACAGAGAGGGAAGACTTCTTCAGGACCTCCGCCAAGGGGACATTATCATCAGAGCCAGGTTTTACCTCCGGAACCGTTACGGTATCCATCATCGGTCGTTCAAGTGAAGCCTCTGTTGGCAATGAGGCGCGAAACCTTTCCTCCTCTCCGAAGGTTTTAAGCGAAGCAACAATGGCTTCTTCTGTAGAGGCACCTGTTGAAACAGCGGGCGTCAGTCAAAGCATGATAAAAAGAAAAGTGAAATAAATAGCGTAGAGATAAGGGAGAAGTATACCTGACAGCGCAAGGGCGGCCAGTTCTTTTTCGAGAATGGCTGACTGTTTGGAAGCTTTGATGGCAGCCTCCAAATCGGTATCATCAAGCGTCCCGAATAAACCCTCATTGGTCCCATATTCGCTCAAGCCTTCGCTAGACGGAGCAGGGGGCGTCGAGCCTAATATGGTGTCCAAAGAAAGTACTTGTTTCTTTTTCTTCTGAGGATGGGCGCCGGTGGCTGATAACACGAGTTTGCATTTGGTAGACGCCTTTGGACGACAAGTCCCAATTTCTTTTCCTACGTCCGACTCGGGGGACACGGCAGCCACCTCTTTTTCTGGCACGCATGATGGGGGTAACCCGTGCGTAGGACTTAGCACGTGTGGAGGCTCAACTGCTGTGACCTCTCTCAAGGGAGGATGAACAATGTTCCGTCGCTTTAGAGGAACACTTCAATCACCAGCCGGCACTGCGCCCATGCGATCAAGCAGCAATCGCTTTTCCTTCCTAATGACGGCACCCATCGAATGTTGGTACCACACCACATACACATTTAGGGTTTGCGGAACACAACTCGGTTCGCTGATAAAGATGTTAGACCCTGTGTTCAAGCGCATAAAATGATGTAGTGCGCTTCGAGTACCCTCCTCAGTGGCAGCCGGTTCTGCCAAGAAAGCCTCGAGTGGGACGCCCTGATTGTAGCCTAACTGCTCGGCGAAGCGATGCGGGTTATACCTCATAAATAAAGCCGAGTCATTCATCTTAAATACGAGAAAGCCCGGCCGGATAGAGTACAGATGAAGAATCTCCCGAGCTTTCAAGACGGAGGCCCCATCTTTAAATATATCCTGCAGTGGCAGCACCGTCGTCCTCGACTCCTGGCCGACGGTCAAAACTTTATCAGTAAAGGACATGCCAGCTCCAACCGTGTGCGGGAGAAGAAGTAAGCCTCTAGCTTCCCGTTGTGTCGGAGTCACGATAGAGGCACCGACCAGTCGCATGATCCGAGGGAACCTGCACCTGTCATAAAAACTCGGCCTCTTGTGGATGCCAAAGACGCCTAGCATGTGCAGCTCAAGCCATGACGTAAAATAATGCATCGGGAAATTTACCGACTGCACCCCTAGCTCAGTGGTATCAGCTGCCAAGCTAAGGCCGTGATACATATAGGCTAACCCAGCGATCCCCACAGCCACTTGTATCCCAGCAACCATCCGATGCACAGGATAGAAGACGGACGGCCTCATACGGCGAGGATGCATGGGAAGCGCAAACCAACTCAGCCATAACCCAAGGAACCCTAAAAAGAACGTTTCTTCATCAATCCCAGGAGCCGCCAGCTCTGCAAAAGGGATGACCGGGGTATCGGGTAAAAAGAAGCTCTTCTGATCCGCCTCCGCCACCGGCAGGTTGCCCAAACCTAAACCAAAGGGGTCATCAAGAATGGCGAATTTCTCAACTTCTTCCTTCAATACTTCTGGGCGAAGAAAATCGGCGATAAAAGCCGTAAAATTAAATCCACAACCTTCGGATGCAAGAGAGAGGTTCTCATACATATTCAACACCTTTATCAAGCTCGAAAATTGGTGTTGAATAGCGTTCTCGGGAGTAAGACCCATTACCACTGATTTGGTAGCGAAAATATACTCATCCGGGGGAAGCAACTCCTCATACTATTCTTCCCTAACGGGTAAACCCGAGACCTCTGCAAATTCCTCTAAAGAAATAGAGACTTCTCGATCTGAGAGGAGGAAGGTGTGGGTCGGAATGTTCCACTGCTCTAGAAATGTCCTGACCCACCATGTAGGGGGTGTGGAATATTGAAACAAAGAAGCATAAATGGCGGGATACAATCCGAGCTTCATCAACTGTGATTTCTTCGCCGATAAAATATACCGAGCCCACTGCAAATACCTGGCTGGGTGACGGGGAGTTAGTCCTACATTGTATGGCTGTCCCTAAGGGCGCGACTCGCCCTGACATATGCGTCGCCCTAGGATGTCCAAAGCCACCGGCGGCTGCATGGGTACTGCGGCAATAGAAGGCCGAAAGAGACCTTCTGAAGTCCAGTTGACCTCCTCCATAGTGTGATTTATTGGAGGTGCATCTGCATAAGCAATCGCTGAAATAGGCTCCGAGGGTGTCACACAGGAAAATCTCCGTCGGCCCATGATAATTTGGTCGTATCATTTATCCCATAGATGAAGACTCTTATGCTCCGGATCATGGTCTTTTATCAATGCAAAAACCTCGCGGTCTACGGGTGCTTCAGGGAACCCGCCTTCTGAGCGAATGAATGGGAAGGAGGTGTCGGAAGACATAGTACCTGCGCGGAAAAGAATGAACTTTCAGCTGCCAATGCTATAAATTAAATTCTATTGCAAAGTACTATAAATCCATACCGCACTGCAATGCAGTTAAAAGGGACCAAAGAAGACCCACAAAATCTAAATGACAGTTCATCATTAATAAAACAGCCTCATCATTGGATGAGGCTGTCATTAAATAAGGAAATCCTCAAGAGATCCTCATTAAATGAGAAATCTCTCGGGCAGAGGAGTAAAACTCCCATTGAGAGCAGTGCTCTTCACTAGACAGACATCTGTCAAAGTCTAATGATGAAGGAATAAAATTCCTCAAGAAGAGCCTTGCTCTGAGAAGATGATGGAATAATCCATCAAAAATAAAATTTCATTTTTTTTATCTTCAAGATCCATGAACAAACTATTAAGAGTTCTTCTATATGATCCGAAAGGAGCAAAGCTCCATTAATGGATTAAGAAATCATAAGCAAAATCCTTTTAGAGAGCAAAACTCTGTTAATAAAACCCTAAAAAGGATTTTCTTTAGATCAAAGATCTATGAAGAGCAAAGCTCTGTTAATGGGTGAAACCCTAAAAGATGTTTCAAAAAGATTTAATCTTTTACCTAATCTAACAGAGTTCTGTCCTTAAAAATTCTTAAGAAGAAGAGCTGCGCTCTGAAGAAGAAAATAGTTTCTCAAAAAGGATTGAAGATGAACAAGAGTCATCTCAAGGGCCAAGGGTCCTATTTATAGGCACTAAGCGCCGTTTCAGTTCTTTGGGTGATCCAAGAGTCGAAATGTTGCCACCACTGCACCCATGTGTGGGCCCCGTGAACGCAACGGTGGGGGGCATTTGTTTCCCCAATTAGAGCAAAGCTCTGTTCAAAATTCAGAATTTGAATTGAAACTGCACTTTTATAAAAGCGCTGCAACTAGCGCACCCCGTGCAAAGGGCATAGGCGCTAGCGCTAGATGTGCTGTGCTCCAAGTAGCGCACCACGTGCAAAGCACATGTGCGCTAGCGCTAAGAGCGCTGCGCTCCAAGTAGTGTACCATGGGCAGAGCGCATAAGCGCTAGCGCTGGAACTAAATGTTCCTCACCATTGGATCAAATATCCAACGGACATGATTAAATCATCAATTAACAAGAATGAGATTCTGTTGAATCTTTCCAAACAGAAAATATTGTGCCCTGAATTTGTAACACCGTTGGATCAATGATCCAATGGTGATTGAAAATCACTAAAATACAGAACAAATTCTGTAAAGGGAAAAGATTTCTCAATCTTGTTAAACAAGAAAATTATCTTCTGTAAACCAGAAGCCCTTGGATCAAAGATCCAACGATAGGAAATCCCCCAATTCAATTGGAGAAAAGATCTCCTTAACTAATTGAACAAACCATCTTGCCCTATATAAAGGACCCGAGACTTCAAGTCTTGTACAGACGAAACCCCCCCATAAACTTTGAGAAAATCTCAAGAAGAAGAAGAAGCTCTCGGCAAAAGAAGACAATTCTTTTTCAAGGTAAAAAGAATATACAGACGAAATCGTCTCAAGATAAACAGAAGTACTTACTTCTTTCACAAATCATAGATCTATAAGACAAAGTTGTCTTTCACAAAAGAGATTATGAATATCTCATTATAAAGGGGAGGAGAATTATTCAATTCTCTCAGGATCACAGATCCATAAAGGCAAAACCTTTCATCAAAAAGAGTTTGAAATATCTCCTATGAACTAAGAACTTTGTTCTTAGAATTTTGAGACAAAGTCTCTTATTAAAGAACAGATAATCTATAGAGCGCAAAGTTAACCTAAGAAGAGCCTTAGCGCTCCTAATTCAAAAGTGCCTTAGTGCTCTTCATCCAGCGCTGAGCGCTAAGTGCACCACGTGCTCTTCACGTGTGCGCTGCATTACTAAAAGTGCTCTGCAGTTAATTATATGGCACCAGCACCAAATGCCTCAACGCTTTAACTATAGCGTATCTGCGCTCTTCATTTAGCGCAAGGCGCTAAGCGCACTAGCGCTTCACATCTGGCGCAAAGAGCCAAGCGCACTAGCGCTTTAACCAGAGTGCCCTGCGCTCATTGACTGGTGCTAGTGCCAAGCGCACTACATGCTTTTATGTGCGCTTGGGTAGAACTTAAATTGTTCTTTGAATAAGTCCCGGAGCTATGATGAATGCTCATCATTTAGTAAAAGACAAACATTGTCAGAAGCTAAATCAATGCTCAGCATTGTTAAAAGGGCCGAGCTCAAACAAATGCTTAACATCCCAAAATAAATGTTAAATTTTTTTAACTTGATTGGATTTAGC
Source organism: Agapanthus africanus (assembly GCA_030015575.1). Lineage (NCBI taxonomy): Eukaryota > Viridiplantae > Streptophyta > Magnoliopsida > Asparagales > Amaryllidaceae > Agapanthus > Agapanthus africanus. The sequence continues at coordinate 745,985,105 of CM057341.1, read as the reverse complement.
CTAAGATTGGCCATAAGTCCTCAAATTCAGCTTAATTGAGCCCACATGCTCATAAATCACAGATCTTAGCCCCAAATTGGACTATAGATGTTTCAACCAACTCACGTCGGTTCGAGGGTACATCTCTTTACTCCTCTGATATTTGTCGCTGTAATCCTTCAACGTCTTCAGAGAGGTGATGGGTCCCGACAACCAAATATTCTACGGACTGTGGGGTCCTATAAAACCCATGGATTATGATGTCTTTAACCTTGACTGTGAGGTCTTTAAACTCACGGACTATGATGTTCTTAACCTTGGACCGAGATGTCCTTAAACTAACAATAGACCGCAATGTCCTTAAACTAATCGACCGCAATGTCCCTAAACTAAACAATAGAGTTCAAATGCTTTTTTGTTAGATCTAAACGATCCCGTTAAGTTGATCTTAGTCTAAAAATTAGACTAACATATTCTTAACATACGTTTAAGTTGATCTTAGTCCCAAATGAGACTAACGTATCCTTAAACCCAACCCCCAAACCCAAATCTAAGAAGATATGGATTTGGATTAATCCACGCCCTACGGGCGACAACATAAATTAGTCTCCGTATACAATCCACGGGCAACCAAACACAAAATAAACACCCATGACACGAAATGGCTATCTGGAGAAGGAGAAAGTGGTTACCGCGATGCGGTAGCGTAATTAACTGCAGGGGCTTGCGCCTGCAGGGAAAAGCGTCCCCACAATCAAAAAACCTCTCAAACGAGGGGGAATCTGACGAAGTCTGCTACATCGGCCGTATCCGTTTAAACCTTTTATACATGGTGCCATAAATCAACTTGGTATCTTTGGAAAGGTGGACGGATAGCACCAATTAGCATCTGTCCCGAAATTCAGGTGAGACGGACTCGCGCGGTCGCTTCTCCGTGTTTTGGAGGGGAACAGCTCCTATGACGTGAGTGGATACGCCAAAAACCAAATACAGGCCATTTGCATACCTGCAGTCCTTTGCCAGGTGTCCAGTTCTCTTGCAGTAGAAATAAAAGTCTGGACTGGACCGGTTAAATGATCCTCCTGGACTCCTAGGTGCAAAGGTCGGCCTAGAAAAGGCTCCTCCTGTCATCTGTGTAGCAGGACGTTTCATACCGGCAGTCTGCGGTCTGCCCTTCTTCTTCACAATTGCCTCATAGCATCGGGCAGCCTTCAAAGCAAGTTCATGGGTTGGGAAATCCCGTATAGCGAGTGCAGCTTGGATTTCCGGATCCAACCCTTGCTGAAATCGTCGTGCCCGAATCTCAGCAGCAGGAATTAGGTGTGCAGCGAACCTGTTACGACCTTGTGTTAGCAGTGTAATGAGTGAGTTCAGGAATTTGAATATTGAGACAATATCTTACCTGCTGAGTATGGTAAACTCATCATCGTATTCATCTATAGACTTGACCCACATCGAGCCTTGTTGTAGATGAATGAACTACTACTCCATGTCAAAATGGGCAGTCTTAGTGAAGTACTTCGTATCGAACTGATCGCGAAACGTTTTCCACTCGATAGGTTGGGTAGGACGGCTTTCTTCAGCCTTCCACCAGATTCTGGCATTGTCTGTCAATTGCAACTTAGCAACTCTCACCCAGGCAATATCTGGCATTTAAGCTGCTGCCAGATCATCTTCGATCGATTGAGCACATTCTTCTGCCTCCAGTGGGCTCTCTTTCCTCGAGAAGTGTTTTGGATGCAGTACCCGAAATTGTTTGACTCCGGGTGCCTCGGCTTTAGGGCGGTGCATAAAGATAGTAGTCTGTTGCTGCTGACCCTCCAGAAGGCTCTTGATAGCCTCAAGTAGTACCGTTTGCTCGTTGATGGGAGCTGCAATGGTAGGTGGTGGTGGTAGAGTAGGCGGTGGGGTATTGCCATTGATATTGGCACTGGTGTTGTTGGGAGAATCCATGACCTTGATAGAAAAGGAATGGTTAGGATAGATTCAAGAAATTTGAAATGTAAGGAATGTATAGTTGCTGATTTTTATAATTCTTGTGATGTATTGCTTAAGAATTCATGCAGAACTAACCTGCATGGGCCGCTAACAAAAACCTGTCATGCCCCACTTCCCAGTAGACGAAAACGGTGACGTGCCAGGCTGCAACGTATTGACTAAGAAATAAATATGTTAAGCGTAATTAAGCAATATATAAAAATGGACAAGAAAGACAAGATAATAAATTGTAACAGCAATTTTATTTACATTCATCTTTACATAAAACTGTTTGAAAATAAAAGATACAATGAGTAAAGCAGTGCCTAAACAATGGAATACAGGAAAGTAAGTGCAGTGAAAATTAGAAGTCAGGCTGAGCGATGAGCTGGTCCAAGTCCTCCTGGCTTAGCTCAATCTCCACAGAATCTGGTCCTCCTGCCGAATATTTCAAAGAAAGAAATAGAAAGGAATGTCGTCAGCGAACTATCGCTCGGTAAGTCCCAAAAGAAGAAAAAGATTATAACAAGTAATGTGAAATGAATATGTAAGTTGTGTATAATTGATTACCGGTATATGATAGTTATTCTAACATGGTTATTTGTAGCTTGATAAAGAAGGTATTCATGTATACGATAGGATTCCATCTTACCCCGTTGACTATGGTTGTTAGGAATATGTATGCCCTAGAGGCCATTATTGTATATTATAGTGGATGCTTGGATATATATAGAGAGGAATTTCTTGCTCGACATGATAGTATGCTTTCTGGTTACACTTTATCTTAACCTGTACACTCGTATTATTATACCGTCTCTCTGATACATGTTGATAAATCCCTTAGGATGTTAGCTTGACTACCAGGACTATGATACAGATCATACTAGTGGGCTTGTGTAGTCTACAAGCACATCCTTTAACAATTCCTAGTTGAGGGAATATCGAGATAGGGCATCGGTATTCCAGAGTAGACTAGTGTGTACGTTTCTTGACCCTGTATGAGGCGACGGTTGATCTCACAACCATTGGTGTTTGACATCAAAGATTGTACACAGGTGCTCATTAGAGAATGGGTACACCGAACAGGAATAGCTGAGAACTCCTAGATGGTACCATACATATCGTCAGATAGCAGTTCTCTAGTGACACTGGTGTATGTTAGTCTGTAGACCCGAGATCGTCATAGAGTCTTGTGTGGTTCCCACCGTGCTTTGATTTATCCCTACCATGGCTCAAAAGAGTCGTGCAAACAGGTGGATTTTGGGTACAGTCCCGAGTCACATGGAGTCAATGAGCGATAGGAAGGATTTCGTCTCTCCCGATATAGGGAGTTGATGTTGCGCTATACTCGATTGGCTATAACTGCAAGTCTCTGGCCAGGGCTGATGAGATTTACTGATAAGTGTTATCAGTAGTTTCTCGAACGGTTATAGGCCACACATCGGCATGACTTATCAAGTTACTGGGGTCTGACGATTCCACCCCTAGACTCGATATGCGACATATCAGACGAAGAGACCGGACTGTAAGGTAAGTGTTACTTATAGGATTTGCGAGATTTTGGAAAAGCTTACTTGTTAATCTTCTATTCTTTCAATACCTAGGTAGACGTTATGTCCAGCTAGTACCGCTGACGGCTTATGGGTGACTGATGTGATCATTACCTACTGCTGGCGTATTTATAAGTTTTTAGAGTCTCACACGGAGCTTTCCTAGCTCAATCGAAACGAAGTAGGGCACATATGCTGATATGTGCGGGATCTTGATTAAATACGAGTATGTGATACCGTATTCTAATCTCGCGATATATGACATCGGTTAGGTTATATGAGATATAAGAGATATAACCGAATTATTGAATCAGTTATTAATTCAATATTAAATATTGAATATTGTCGGTTATATATGATGTAACCGGATTATTAAATCAAGTGTTGATTTAATAATTTGATATACATATTTATATGATATTAGTCGGTTATATATGATAAACCGGATTATTGAATCAAGTGTTGATTGAATAATTTGATATATATATATATATTTATTTATATATGACATATTTATATATTAACTAATATTATAGCTCACTTATGATTTTCTTCTCATGCTATATATAATTGTGTGTGTGTGTGTGTATATTTATATATAAAATGAATTATATATCATGGTTGATGATACATAGAACATGGGTGTATGAGACTCACACTAGGGTTTTAGATTAATGTGATGATTTATATTTAAAGGAAAAATCAAATTGATTAAGAAATGAGTCATGACTTGGATGCTTGTAGAAGTATTGAGAAGCTATGACTCATCCTATCTCTTTGTCTTTTTTCTAGATATTTATTCATCACAACGTTATCTCATCCTGATGGTTCATTCTCTCATCACAAGTTTATATTCACCCAAGTTCTTCTTCCTCTTGAAACCATTCTAGGGTTTTTCTTGAGTTGATAGAAAGAGAGAGAAAAATACTTCTAAAGTGAGCATAACTCCTACTTCATCAATCTACACTATCCTAGCACTTTAATGTAGATTGTTTGCTTCACTAATAGCTTGATTAGTGAAGAGTTAGCTTGACCTAGAGAGGTTTCAAGGTGGATTATTTTCGGCTTCGAAGATCATGTACAAAGCTCGATCCTTTCATCAAAGTGGAGCCAAGAAGAGTTCTAGGGACTACTACTTAGAGCTTAAGGACTACTACTTGGAGCTATTGAAGTGAAGGACTTGGTCTACAAAGGTTGTAACCCTCTTCACTTAATTTAGAAAGTGTATTCTTGCTAACCATACCCTAATACTCTAGTTAGATTCTAGATTAGTGTAGCTTAGCACTCTAGATTTTTTTAAATTGCATGCTTGATATATGTGGAAACGTAGTAAAGGTGCTAAGACACACTTTCATGGCATCAGAGCAAAAGCTAGAGCATTAGACGGTGCAATTAGAATTACAAAAACTAAATAACTCCGAAACAGTCGTATTGAAACCCTAGTTTCTGTTGAATTTTCCAGAGCATCTAAATTTTTTTTAAATAATTGCAGAGTGCTCTTCTTATTACTAAATGAACACCAGACAAAAACGAGAACCTAAGTCTAATATCTGGCCGGCCATATCTCTATTTTAACCGGCTTGGCCAGCCAAGTAAAAGTGTCTAGTCTCAAGTTTTGTTTGGTTTTCTGGAATCTAGGATTTAGGGTTTCAGGTACTGTTTGATTTTGCCAAGGTTGCATATGAAGCTGTCTTTTTGTTGGGGCAATACGGAGTGTATCGTAGTCGCGATTTTAACATCGTTTCGGGTTTAAGTTTGATATGTGATAAAATAGTTAGAATCCAAATTAAATTAGTTTTGTGAAAACTAGTTTATAATTGGTAAATCCAGCGATTTAGTCTCGGTTCATCGATTGCCACGGAGTTTCGATTCAGATTAAAACTCCGTCGCAATCGTGTATAGTACGCGAACACTAATCGGATAACACTACTAGATAGCCATGCTCCATAGCCTCGACCAAGTGACTATTGGAGAACATCGTAGCCAAAAGCATCCACTCGGATGCTTGCGGCCACGGTGTCCGCCTAAGTGCACTTCGTCGACAGCATCGGGGGTGCGGCCATCTACTAAAGTTTTTGATGAGTATTCGATCATTTTATCGGGAATCCTGTTGAATTACCCGACAAGTTATTGAAAAGTGTTTTCAATTCGAGACTAAAATGCAGGGTTTATAGGGTTAGGCATGAAATTCAGAATATAAGATATTCGGGTTTATGATGTCTAAGGTGTATACGGATTCTAAATATTATAGTTTTCATTTCTTTTCTGTGACCGTAAATATAATATATAGTGTATCCCTGATCTCGTTGCTATACATCAACGGCATTAAGAATACGCATATTTACTTACGTTGATGACATATGATATTATGTGTTACTTGTGATATTTTTACAATATAAAAACCTACAATTTTTACAATATAAAAACCAACCATGCTTCAATAGTTTGCACAAATGAATTGAAAATTCATTTGTCAATACTATTGAAGCATGCCTCTCACCATACTCCCCTCACCTCTTTTTACACCTCATTTTCCATTTAAAGATAAATGGATAAAAACTAAAATGAGGTGTCCACCTTCTAGAATATTTTTCGTATAAATACGGATTACACTCTACTATATATACATACCTGTATTCGTACCCAAAAAGATAGAATAACACAAAGAATATAATACTAGAATATACATATCGAAATACATATATTTAAATTATTAAATCAATACATGATTTAATAATCCGGCTCAATCCCGAACCGGCTAGTATTATCAAATGTCCAATCGAAAGTCCGGATAACTAGTACAATCAATCGATCGGAACCCTACACGTATCCAATACGGCCACCACATCATTTTGCCTGAACAAGGGAAACCCTTTGTGTAGGACTCTAAATACTCGACAGTACGCCGGCAGTGAGTTGGTAGATAAATCCATAACTACAAGTACGTCGGCGACACTAGATATACGTAACGGCTACCCGGGTACCTGTCGAAAAGGAAGGCCGACGAGTAAATTCATCGGGATCCCTACCGAGCCTATTTGTGACAATCTCCATACAGTCCGGTCTCTTCGTCCGTGAGTATTGCATACTGGGTCTAGGGGGTGGTAAACGTCAGACCCTAATAACCCGATATTTTGTGCTGATGTGGCTCAGGACCAATCCGGAAAACTACTGATCAACCTATCAGTAAATCCCAACTGCCTTGGCCAAGGTCTTATGGTGCTGGCCAATCGAACACAGTGCGATATCGACTCTCTATATCGGGAGAGACGAATTCCCAACAATCGCTCACTGCTTCCATGTGGCTCGGGACTGTACCCAACCAAAACTTGTTTGCACGACTCGGTAGAACCGTGGTAGGGTAGTGATCAAAGTACAGTGGGAACTCACATGAGAAAAATGATGATCTCAGGTCTGAAGACTAACCTGTACCTATGCCACCTGAGAACTGCTATCTGACGATAGGTATAGTACCATCTAGAAGTTCTCGGCGAGTCCGTCCAGTGTACTCACCCCCAGTGAGCACCTGTATACGATCTTAGGTGCAAAAAACCAATGGCTTTGGGACCAACCATCGCCCCTCGTCGGGGTCTAGAAACGTATACACTAGTCTACTCTGGAATATCGATGCCCAGACTCGATACTCCCACGATTAGGGACTTTTTAAGAATGTGCTTATCAACTACCCAGCTCCCACAAGTACGATCTCCATTACAATGCAGGTAGTCAAGTAATAATCCTACGGGCTTTATCAACATGTATAAATGATACGTAATAACAAGTAAAATATATACACATGTTAAGATAAAGACAGACCAGATAGCATACTATCATATCGAGCAAGATTGTCTTGTACATATATATGTCCAAGCATCCACATGTATACATATACAACAATGGCCTCTAGGGCATACATATCCAACAATCTTTTACTTGCGCTAAGGCCATATATTTGCATATCGAGTACCCAACGTCTGCACTAGGGCCAGTTGTTGGCGTATCGCATACCTAACATCTCAAATAGTCTCTCGAACTGTGCTTGAGGAAGGGCCTTGGTGAATGGATCCGCCGTGTTGTCTTTTGTGTCCACTTTTCGCACCTCGATCTCCTAACGATCAACGATCTCCCTGATCAGGTGATACTGCCTCAAGATGTCTCTGGATTTCTGATGGGACCGTAGTTCCTTCGCTAAAGCCATAGCTTCATTTTTGTCGCAATACAAAGGTATTAGATTAACAATAGACGGAACCACCTGAAGTTCAATACTGAACTTCTTAATCCAGAAGGCTTCTTTTGCGGCATCGTTGGAAGCAATGTATTCAGCCTCCATCGTCGAGTTTGCGACGGTGTCCGATTTGGAACTCTTCCAACAGACAGCCCCTTCGTTGAGGGTAAACACAAAATTCGAGACAAACATGTTGTCATCCTTGTCACTCTGGAAGCTCGAGTCGGTAAAGAACTCCACCTAGAGGTCCCCATTACTCAATACCAGGAACAGTACTTTAGTCTTTCTCAGATACTTAAGAATGTTCTTTACTGCTGTCCAGTGGTTCTCATCTGGGTTCGACTGATACCGGCTCACCACGCTATGCGCGTAAATTACATCTGGTCTGATACACAGTATCGCATACATTATAGATCCTAACGCCGAAGCGTAGGGTATAGTGCTTATGCGAACCCTCTCCTCGTCAGTCTTGGGAGACATTTCTTTGGAAATGGTGATTTCGTGCAATGCGGGTATGTTACCGCGCTTGGAACCTTCCATACTAAATCTATTTAGTACGGTCTCTATTTACCTAGACTGTGAAAGTCCCAATAATCTCTTGGATCTATCTCAGTAGATCTTAATCTCCAGAATGTACGAGGCATCACCCAGGTCTTTCATAGAGAACCTTTGTGACAAGAACAGCTTGACCGATTGTAGCATAGAAATATCATTTTCTATCAAAATAATATCGTCCACATAAAAGATTAGGAATACGACAGTTCATCCTACAATCTTCTTATATATAATGCTCATCCTCGTTCTTGATAAAGTCAAATTCCTTGACTGTTTTATCAAAACAGATGTTCCAGCTCCGCGATGCCTGCTTTAATCCATAAATAGATTTGAGCAACTTGCACACCTTCCCGCTACTCCCACTGTCTACAAAACCTTCCGGCTGATCCATATAAACGCACTCTTCCAAACTTCCGTTTAGAAAAGCAGTTTTTACGTCCATCTGCCAGATTTCATAGTCATGGAAGGCAGCAATGGCAAGTAGGATTCGAATGGATTTGAGCATAGCCACTGGAGAAAAGGTTTCATTATAGTCCACACAGGGTCTTTGACGAAAACCTTTTGCAATAAGTCTAGCCTTATAGATTTCCACCTGTCAATCTACACCAAATTTCCTTTTTGTAGATCCATTTGCATCCAACGGGTTTTACCCTAAGTGGAGAAATATCCAAGGTCCACACTTTATTGGTGTACATACACTCCATTTTAGATCGCATAACATCCAGCTATTTATCAGAGTCGCTTGCTATACATCGCTCATTACAAATTGTACTAATTTATTCACTCAATTTTCACCCTCAAGTTCGTATTCCACTTCTTTCTCCCTTCCGCATTCTTCTCCTCATATACCGTGACTGTATACCACTTCTATCCTCATACGGTCTCGCGTATTCTCCATTTCTTTCCTCTCCGCATTCTTTCACCAACCTGCTTATTATAGCGATAAATTTTTTGAATGGTTGGTGCTAATTTTTGGCCTGTGTAAGGCCTTGTATAGATTGATACTGTTCTTTCCCCCTAATCCTGAACTTCACCACTTAAACAGTGGAAACACTGTTTCACTTAACTTTGGGGGGGACCTTTTTGTGTATATATATTTTTGGTTTGCTTTTTGTTTTGTATAAAAAAAAATTTTAGTGAGCGCCGACAATTTTGACCCTCTTGGTGTAACCTGACAGTGAGGGCACTGTCAAGTTTAAGTTTGGGGGTGTGCTCGGTAAGCTTTCTACCTTCGCATTCATTTGTATATTTTGCATTGGCATACTTATTTAAAAACCCATAAAAATCGAAAAAATTTCCAAAAAATATAAAAACTTTTTCGTCAAGTTAGCTAATAGGGTAACTTAGATTTTTATCTCGAAATTTTAGTTGATACGTTTGAAATAACTAAATCCTAGGCTTAGGAATAGAAAACCCTAAAAATAACCCTCCTTCTGTTTTACCTTGGTAATTATACGTCCTTACAGTTTTTTTTATAGAAGTAGGTAATCTTGAGTTCAGTTCTTGAGTTAAGTAGAAATGAAGGGAGAGTATTGAAAACTTTACTGAAGGATAAGTCTGAAAAATAGTTTCTATTCTTGAGTTCAAATTTAGAATGTATATACCCTACAAACTTCATATACACGCACCTTAAAACTTGGGATAGTACAGCATACCTAGAAATACTCTTGCCTAAAAACCTAGTATGAAAGAAAAAACGGTATTTAAAGCTAAACACCAAAAGAGCATCATTGAAAAAATATATCCGATCTTGAAAAAAAAGAAGAAAGAAAAAAATAAATAAAGTCAAGACCTGAAAACTGCTATTTACGTTTTAAGCTCACAGATTCAGTAATCGGCTGTTAGTGCCTCAAGAAGTATTAATAGTCACATGAAAGGTGTGTGAGCAACACCGTCCATCATTAATGAAAAGAAGTAGTATTAGGTATTAGGGCAATGGTACTATAGCTTGAATTGAATTCTTAAGTGTAGGAGTGAAAATTTACATACACGTAGGGGTATACAATCGACGATCGGAGGAAAGATAAAAATAAAGAATAAGACTTATGTTTTCCGTAAAACGGATAAAAATCTATGATTGGAGACTGCGCTTTAGAAGGAAAACTCAAGAGAAACCGAGATCTTTCTAAACTGTAAACGTATAGGATCTGGGGTTGAATAAATTAGAGGCGTGAAATATAAGGGTTGAATATTTCTAATTTAGGATGATAGAAATTCTAACTTAGATACTAAACTGTAGGAGTGGAATCGACGTTAACTTGTGAAACTAGCTTGACGGGATTTTATGGGTAGTATCCGCTGAAAACCCTCATGAGACAACACTCCTCCTACTAGGGACACCTAGAGATTTAACGGGTTGTTGCACGAGCTCAGTGCAATCGCGTTCTTTGCGAAAGTGAGGTTAGGATTTTTTGTTTTGCTTGGGACGAGCAAAAGATAAGTTTGGGGGTATTTGTTCATCTCAGAAAACTGCATTTTAATACCACTCATTCATTATCTATTTTTTGTATGTATCGGTACTATTAACAGTGTCTGCTCAGTAATTACAGATTCTAGGTATCCATGACAAAATACTGGAAATACATTCAAAATCACAGATATAACGTTTGTGAGCCGACACTGCAATCGGAACTGCAAACCGATCAATATTCCAAGAGTTTCTTTATGCAACATGCATGTGTACACACTTTTTATCTAAATGGACGAACACAATACAAGTGTGTACACTGGGTTGTTGGTACATGGACCATGAAGGGGCTGCCATGATGCAAGGGGCACAAGTGGGCATAAAAGTGAAGTGATGTGTGTTTAATGCAAATGGGTGTGATGTGATATAAAGCTACATATTTCCCTCCAAATCTCTGAATGAAGACCAGGTTCATCTAGAAAAATCAAGAAGCACCAGAGTGATATTGGGGAGCACACATGACCACAGCACCAACACGATCCCATGATCTCGGATTTGGGCCGGCGACATGCACTATAAATTCGAGCTCGCCGGCCCTTCGCCCCAGTGGTCCCTATCTTTCTTCTGTCCCTCCCTTCAAGTCACATCAACTTATTTTTATTGTTTGTTTAATTTCATTTTGAGCCTATAAATACAGACCAGTGAGCAAGGGATAGGGCTCTCATTCTTTGTCCAATACTTCATACACTCAAGTTTTCTTTTTGTTTTGTTCTTGTACATAGCATAGTTTCCCTTGAGCTCTTTACCTTCTCTTGATCTTGCAACCTTTTCATTGAGCTTTCAAGTTTAAGATTTGGTTATTGAACTCAAGGTTGTATCACTTAGACATAATAAAGCTTTCATTTTGCACTTTGGGTTCCTAGTATTTTTATTACTTGCTTTACTTTCTTGCACTTTCATTACTTGCCATTTACTTTCTTGCTCTTTCAATTCTTGCCCTTTACTTACTTGCTCTTTTAATTCCATGCAATTTATTTTCTTGTAATGTTTTCTTTTCTTTTCTTTTATCTTTTCCTTTGCTCTTTTTCTTTGTTGTTTGGATGGTTGTGAATATGGTGTTGTTAGGAAAAAGAATGGAATTGTAAGTTAAGGTTTTCATTTCTCATTTCCGTTGCCCGATATTTTCAATTAAACTCCGTCCAAACCTTATGCAAGCGCTCCGTTAGGCATCCTACCCTACCAAGGTATCGGTGATTCCTAACCATGACCGGTTGCGTTCGGATTAGCCGGAGGCGAAAGCAAGCGACAAGAATGGAAGGAAAAAAGTCAATAAGCCGGATTTCTCTAATACCGTGCTTGGTACCCTAATCCACGTTGTTGCCGATTTCTCTAGCTTCAATGGTTAAGTTCGACATAATGGATTGAGTACGGAATTCACTAACTTACACTATCCTATCTAATCCTAACAACTTATACTTTACATATATACACATAGGTTAGATACGAACATCTCCGCCCCGCACATTAACTCGTGAAAACAAGAACGTAAAACGTTCCGTCTCCCTGCGGATGACCCGAACTCATCGCGGCTAACTACACACGATGCCGTCCTTGATCGCGGTTAAACTTTAGAACTTAAAACACGACACGCAAATAGCGTGCCGATCAGCAAGCGTTAGGGATTTTGCCATGCTGCTTTTTACTTGAGGTTAGGCTCAGTTTGGGAGCCCCGATGGTTGATAACCACCCCGCACTGGTGTGGGATGATCTCCGATAGTCTTTCGGGCTTTATTTGAGTTACCGTCAAGACCCTGAAGCTAAGAATTTTGCCTTCGCTTCCTTTTTTATGTGGCTGGTTTGGAGCCTTTTGTTGACATTGCGTTTGCTGTAACGAGAAGCATGTCGAGGTTGTCTCTAGGTTGTATATGAACCGTCGAGACATGGAGCTAAAAATTTGCCATGGTTCCGTTTTGTTTCGACCTTGGGGTCTTTCATTGACATTGTGTCTGCATCCTGATAGACTGAGAAGGAACGTCGTTGTTGGCATTGCGTCTGCTGTAACGAGACGGATGTCGAGGCGGAGCTGGGATTTTTTCGTCACTCCGCTTTGTTTCGACCGTGGAGTCTTTTATTGATGTTGCGTCTGCATCCTGTTAGACTGAGAAGGAACGCCGTTGTTGATATTGCGTCTGCTGTAATGAGACGAATGTCAAGGTTATCTCTAGGTTGTATGTGAACCGTCGAGATTTGGCTCTCCCTTTGACGGAGCCTGGTGGGAAAATATGGTTCCCTTTTTCGTTTATGCCCATGGATTGTATACATGGGTTGATGTAGACTTACCTGCTGGGCAAAAGTTTAATTTTTTTCCACGATGCTAACATTTCAGCTTTTTATATCGTGAAAGTCGCGATATAAAATCATTACGGCTTTTTATCGCGGTGCTCAATCATTTCGGCTATTTATATTTTTTTATTTTTATTCGCTGTTTTTTATTGCGAGTTGCCCAATCATTTCGTCTTTTTTATATTCATTTTTTGCTCGCTGATTTTTATTGCGAGTTTGAAACCTGATCCAACCTTGGCATCAGCATTGCTATGACTAGAATATTTCCAGGAGCGAATCATCATTTACCTTGAGAGGACTTGGAATTTAACACCGATTTGGGTATCAGCATCGCTACAACTAGGATATTGCCAGGAGCAAATTATCATTTGCCTCGAAAGGGCTTGGTGTTTGACACCGATTTGGGCATCAGCATCACTACAACTGAGATATTGCCAGGAGCAAATCATCATTTGCCTCGAAAGGGCTTGGAGTTTGACACCGATTTAGGCATCAGCATCGCTACAACTGGGATATTGCCAGGAGCAAATCATCATTTGCCTCGAAAGGACTTGGAGTTTGACACCGATTTAGGCATCAACATCGCTACAACTGGAATATTTCCAGGAGCGAATCATCATTTGCCTTTACTGAATTGAACAAAGGTGGCTTAGTACACAGGGTTAGGATCCTGTCAACTAAGGCTTTTGACTTTATGAGCCATAAGGGTCTCATAAAGGGTTTTCTCCCTATGAGTCGAGAGGATCTCGTAGGTGTAGGTTCTCCCTAGAAGTCGTGAGGACTCCTACGTAATATTTTCTCTTGCAAGTCATAAGGATCTTATAAGAGTGTTTTCTCCTTACAAGTCGAGAGGACGTATAAGTGTCACTCACCATATGGGGAAATTTTTCTCCGGTGGTGGAACTTGGTGAGGGGATATTCATTCGTCTGTTTGTGCCCGTGGAATGTATACAAGGGCTAATATTGAACCGCCTGTAGGGCAACTTGGGGAATACGACCGCTTAAAAACAGGTCCAGGTCCCTGTTGCGTAAGTCTTTGAATCCTATGAGCCGTGAGGGTCTTATAGAGGAGTTCTCCTTACGAGTCGAGAGGATCTCGTAAGTAAAAATTTTACGAGATTGCGCCCATTCGTGTTTTCATAAGCTCGCCGGTAGCCCTGCTGTTTTTACTCACGGCGCCCTTTCGGGTTTTCATCCGTGCCCATCTTGCATATGGACATACCGTTTTTTTTACCCATCTGTTTACCAGTGAGACTTGGGAAGTGGCTTCATTGCTGCGGTAGCTGTATAGCCGGTGGGACTTGAGTTGCAGTCTTCGCCATTGGAGCTTTGATTGCAATAAAGATCTCAAGAGAGGATATCGCCGTATTTAGGGCGATGCGCCATGTTTGAGGCGGAGCACTGGTTTAGGGACATTTCAGTCAATTATCGCCATGTTTGAGATGACGTGCTAATTTAAAGACATTTCGGTCCATTGTAAGTTTAGGGACATTTCGGTCCAAGGCCAGTTTAAGGACGTAGTGGTCCGTTGTTAGCATTTTAGAGGCGATGGATCTTCTGTTCACTACTTTCAGGGTTCTGACTCAGGAAGATAGCGAATAGACACAGGCATTGTCATCTATCATTGACCTGAACTGTAACCCATTAGGCGTAGTATTTCTTGAGGAATCGGCCGTTTATCGGCCGGAAAGGTCTTTCGCCATGCATATCCATGAGCAAGTAGGCCCCGCCTTGGTAGACCTTATCTTTGATGTACGGGCCTTCATAGTTCAGCTCGAATTTCCCCCATTTGGCACGATTAGGGATCATTGGTCGCTTGACAACTAGAACGAGCTCGCCTTGGCGGAATGTTCTCGTCCTAGTCAGTTTTTCGTATGACCGCGTCATCCTTGCCTTATAAGCTTCCAGATTTTGCTGCGCTATAAGGCAGATTTCGTCGAGGGCGTCGAGCTTCTCAAGCCGGAGATGAGCGTTTTCGTCATCTGTTAGCTCATATTCAACTGCTACTCGGAGAGAAAGGAGTTCTATTTCCAAAGGAAGGACTGCTTCCGTGCCGAATACCAAAGCATACGGGGTCATGTTCGTGGCTATTTTGAATGTCGTCCGGTACGCCCAGAGAGCTTCGTACAGCCTTTCATGCCAGTCTTTTTTTCTTCTGGACACCGTTTTCTTTATAATCTTCATCAAGGTCTTATTGAAAGCTTCAGCTAGACCGTTGACGCGAGGTATAAACCGAAGAGTATCTCCAGTCTATTTTATGTTGTTCTACTAAGCAACTGATTTTATAGCTCGTGTAGGCTGTCCCATTATCCGAGATTATCTGCCGTGGAGTACCGAACCTGTAGATAACATGTGTTTTAAAGAAATGGAGAATATTCTCCATCTTCACTTCCCTTAGCGGCACTGCTTTTGCCCACTTAGAGAAGTAATCGGTCGTTGCTAGTATAAACCAATGTCCTTTGGATGGCGCTGGTTCAATGGGGCCAATTATGTCAGTTCCCCACATTTCGAACGGCTAACTAGCCACTATTAGGTGTAACGGATTTGGATGCTGGTGGATGAAGTCCCTGTGAATTTGGCACGAGTGACACTGCTTCGCATATTCGAGATAGTCCTGAATCATTGTGGGCCAATAGTAACCCATTCTCTTGATCTTCAGCTTTATCTTTGGTCCGGCTTGATGAGAACCGCAGAGTCCGTCGTGAGTTTCTTAGACAACTCTCTTCGATTCTTCTGGTCCCAGGCATCTCAGCCACAGACAGTCGAATGATCTCTTGTATAGAGTATCATTGAATAAGGCGAAAAACAGAGCTCGTTTCGTGAGCTGATGTCTTGATGACGCATCTTTGGACATTCAATGGGATTTGAAGTTGTCTACAAAGACTTCTCTCCAATTCTTAGCCTTTTTTCGTTCTCTGTTTGGAAGACTGCTTGTTTAGTCGATTCCTTTCCTTCAGACGACTCTGTTAAATCCCCCGAAGATATTTCTGCTGGCGCGAGAACTCTACATCTTTGCACAGTGATGCTTACGTCGTCGAGGTCTTCATCGGCCAATTCCTTAGCCAGCTTGGCCAATGCATCCGCCTTACTATTTTATGCATGCGGTATGCTCTCCAAGATGTAAGAGGGGATCAACGTCAATAGTTTCTGCACTCTTTCGCTGTACTTTATCAACTTTATCTTGCATGTCTGATAGTCGCCTTTTATTTGGCGAACGACCAGCTGGGAGTCTCCATATATGAGGAGGTTTTCAATTTCCATATCGACAGCGATCTCAAGACCCGCTATCAAAGCTTCATATTCAGCCTTGTTGTTTGTTCTTGACTCCGTTAAGGAAAGGGCGATGATTGATAGAGATTTTCTGTGTTTAAATTTACCGCAATCAAGACGGTGTCGCTTGGTAGCTAGCCGGTTGAGTACGGGTCGATCCACAGGGAGATGGAATCTTTTTCTTTATGTTTTAACGAGTTAAATCCAATTATTTTGGGTTTTGTGTTAAGATCTACTAACGAGATAAAAGATGATAAAGGACTTGCTAGGGTTAGGATTAGGTTAGTCCGAGTTAGGAATATCTCACCTCTTTCAATGCCCTTTTTTAATATTGGTGATAAGGTAATCGGCAACAACGGGGATTAGCACGACTAGGAAGGAACTTGTAAGTATAAGCTAGGCTTTCCATGCTTAGTTTTTCTTCCTTTTGGACCTTGTCCGTCCGTTCTTGTCTCTTAGCCCTAACCTCCGGTTAATTCAACCACAACCGGTCTAACTAGGGAATCACCGCTATCATGTAGAATAGGGTACCGTAGTGAGTGGATTGTGGGTCAATTAAAAGGAGTTCGAATTTAAAGTGTTGGGCAAAGAAAGGAGTGAGAGAGATTTCCTTTTCTCAAACCTTCCTTCTCCTGCCCTAACAAGTGAGAAATTACTCACCCATAAAAAAGATAAAAACAAATAAGATAGGTAGAAAGAAATTAGGTTAAGGAAAATTACAACTATCTATTTGAGACCCCACCTTGGCAAGGATCTTACTCAAGCATCATCGTTGTTTAAGGATAAAGAAAATAGAGAAGACAAAAGATGAACACAAATAAAAATAAACAACTAGATTAACAAATAAAAATTGCAGAAATTAAATAAACAAGCAAGATAAATAAAAGAACTCTCTTTTTATTTTAATTAAACAACGCTCATAACTCACTACAATTTTCATAGAGGAAGAAAAACTACGGAATTAAATCCTAAAATCTAAAATAAAGAAAAGCACCTAAGAAAGGCACCCTAAAAGAGGCACCCTTAATTTGGGTTGGAGCTCTCCTATTTATAGATAGAAAAACCCTAGGTTTACATTCTGATCCATACACAAAATTACAGAACTACCCAACGAGAGCCGAGTCAATGCAACGACACTGCCACTGACACGTGCATTGCATGGCCGCGGAACCGTGGCAAAAGTGCCTGATTGGCCGCGGTTCCGCGGCCAATTGGTGGAATCATGGGGCTATCATTTCAGGACTTCTCCATGTTGCTTATATCTTCTGTTTTATTCACTTGGTTTCTCAGAATCTCTTCAATTTCCTTCCAATTTCCAACAGTGCAGAATGATGTGGACTTTTGCCTTGAGCTCCGTGTTGATGTCTTGGATCTTGTGCTGCCCTTGTGCTTTGTGCATTGAAGTGCCTAATGATTTTTCCATTTGTCCCTTGAACTGGTAGGCGGCATCATACGGATAGTTAGCGGAGATCAGTATTCATCTGTTGTTGGTCGTGGTCCCACATTTGTTGCGACTTTTCATGAATCTCACTGTAAAGAGCTGAGAACCTGTAACATGCAACTATTTAGCAGACATGGATCAAAAGCACCTATTTATATGCAATATGATTAAGAATGGGTGATATAACAATGCAAAAATTTGATATGAACAGGCGAAACGCAGTATCCCTCCTTACGGAGTCATGAGGACGAGGCCCACCCTGGCTTTGATTATAGGGATGTTATGCTTCCGCTTCTTTATGGAAGATGCTCCATCAAAGTAGAGTTCCCATTGGACATTATTTTCTTCATTCTCCCCTTTGTCTGTGTCGAACGCGTGTTCGTCTGGCAATTCACAATTTAAGGGAGAATCAGCTGATATCGGATGCTCAGCGAGAAAAGGGTCGATACGTTATCGATAATTTCATCAGGAGGAGGGCCCATTTGGCAAGCCTTCCTGTTAGTATGGCCCTTGATATCAAATATTTGAGAGGATCAACTTTTGATACATGATGGACCTCATGTGCCAAGGCGTAATATCTGAGCTTCGTTATCACGAAAATCAATGCCAGGCAATGCTTTTCGATGGGGGAGTAGTTGTTTTCCGCCCTTAGGAGAACTCAGCTCAAATAGGAGAGAGCTCTCTCCTTCCTTTGGTCGTTCTCCTGTGCCCATAACGCGCCTAGAGAACCTTCCAGGGCTGTTGTGTACAGGATGAGGGCTTTTCCTTAACCGGAGCGGTCAGTACCGGCGGGTTCTGCAGGTATTGCTTGATTTCGTCCAGTGCATTTTGGCATTTATGATCCCAAACGAACGGGGTCCCCTTCTTCATTAAATGTCTATAGGGGCGGCATTTTCCGGAGAGGTTGGTTATGAACCGCCGGATATACGCGAGCTTTCCTTGGAGAGACCGCAGTTGTTTGTGAGTTCTTAGCGTAGGCATTTCCATAATCGCCTTGATCTTTGATGGGTCTATTTCGATGCCTCAGTGTCGTATGATGAATCCTAGGAATTTTCCTGAGGAGACTCCAAACGCGCATTTCAGAGGATTCATCTTTAGATTGTATTTCCGAAGACGCTGGAACACTATATCTAGATGTTCCCAGTGCTCCTCGTACAATTTGCTTTTCACCACAAGGTCGTCAATATAGCATTCGACAATATCATGTATGAGGTCATCGAATATCTTCGTCATGTCCCTCTGGTAGGTAGCGCCTGCGTTCTTCAAACCGAAGGGCATCACCTTATAGCAGAATATGCCTAGCGGGGTCCCGAAGGCGGTGTGCTTTTAGTCTTCAGGATGCATTTTTATTTGATTGTGGCTTAAAGATCCATCCATGACGGAGAAGACCTCATGAGTGATGTGTTATCGATTATCAGCTCGGTAACAGGTACTGGGAAGTCATCCTTTGGATAAGCTTTGTTAAGGTCCCAAAAGTCCACGCAGATGCGCATTATCCCATTTTTCTTCATCACTGGAACAATGTTGGCAATCCAGTCGGGATACTGAACTTCTTGGATGAAGTCGGAGTCAATTAGTTTTTTGATTTCGGCATTGATACTCATCTCAAGTTCGAGACGCATTCTTCTTGGCGCCTGTTTGACTGGCTTGACGTCCGGTGATATAGCCAGTTTATGTACCGCTATTTCTAGATCTAGTCCCGGCATCTCGGAATAGTTTCATGCAAAGTAGTCTTTATATTGCATGAGTATATTTTTTAAGTAGCCACCTGCTTTTTAGATAGCAACTCACTGACGAACGTTGGTCTTGGATCGTTTATCGTTCCCAAGTCAATTTTCCTTAAATTGTCCGCCGTGGTGTGTATCACATCTTCCAGCTCTTTTGGCGCCGGTGGAAACTCTGAGATCACCTCATCCTCATCCTCATCTGCGAAGCATCTGGAGGGGTCATCCATATTCTCGTGGTTCCCCTTTTTTAAGAATGTTATCACGTGGCAGGTACGAGTTCGTTTCTAAGATCGATATTGATCTAGCCCTACTCTCGCAATATAGGTTGCTTTTGGCTCATGCTTTCGTGGTGGGGTTACCCTCCAACTGTCGGATAGAGCGAACCTGTCTTATTGATACTGGTCTTCGACCCAGTCTTTGAAGGTGAAGCAGTCTTCAAGGGGATGGCCTATTACTCGGTGGTAGGAGCAATAATCCGGGTGATAGACCTCATTTATCTGTTTAGGGTACCGAGGCTCCAGGAGCATCATCATTTGGTGCTTAATGACAAGGTCGAATATTTTCCTTGTCTTGTCTTGGGGGAAATAGTATTTCTGACCCATTATCTTCATAAAAGACGGATTCCAGCTGACTTTTACTCGATCGCGTGGCTTCTTGGATCGGCTTCGCTGTTTTCGAACGTCATTCTCGTTCTCCACCATGTATTTGCCTCTATGTAGGGCTTTTTTCCTTGTCGCGAGAACGTACAACGGGCTGAGGGTGAAGGGCATCGTAATTTTCCTTTTCCGCAGACTGCTGAATGAGACGCTGAGTCCTGGCCTTTTCGTAAATGGTCATTTCGCGGTTGTGGTCATCCCGAACCTTTTGATCAGCTTCACTTATTAGCTTGGAAACCTGCTCTTCGAACGATGGACTTGACATTCGTACGGCGGGATCTTGCTCTGGCTTAATGTTATGACCATTTGGAAAAACGTTCCCTTCTTTATCGAAGCCATTTATGACGCGACAGTTGTGGAATCGCTCCCGTTTATTTGACCGAACGTATCCGAGCCCAGTCGTCTCCATTCTCCCGTTGGGTATAATTCGCTGAGTCCCGGGGACATCCCAAATCTTATTGTAGAACCGGGCTTGTCGACTGGTTTGTTTGAAGGGTATGCCTTGGCATCTTAATAGCCTTTTCAAACCCCCTGTGCAATATCTGGATAGACGGATTGGTTGAAGCCTGTCAAGCACAAAATCGGCGCCATGCCAAACTTCTTTTTCCACCATGGTTTCCGTAGATTGGTAGAAGAGTATCATCTTTTCACCTCTTCGCCTGGGAGGGATGTAGAAAGTCCGCAGCTCTTGTACGCCATATGTATTGAACGCATCAAGTTCCCTGTGATGTCGCTGCGGAACCATGGTGATTTGTAAACCCTGATCAGCTCCAGTAACAGTTTGTACTGACGGGCGAACAGAGAACACAGCGTTGACCTCATCCTCAGAGTCACTGCCAAAGACTAAAATAGGAGTAGATGGTCCAGGCCTGTTGCCTTGGGGTTGCCCCTAATAGACTATTTCTTCATCTTCCTCGGTATCGCTCCCAAAGATCGGGATGGTGGCAAGGCTTTTTGTTTATTCTATAGGTTATGAAATCTTTCTGTGTCTTTGATGTCTGGTAGGAAGTACTTTGCGTCTTCATATTTTCGGATTTCATTTACGGATAATGGATTTAGCTCCCCCGTGACGGTGTATTCGAGGCCATCTTTGAAATACTTCATACACTGGTGTTGTATTGAAGGGATGACATTGTACTCTTGTAATTAAGGCCGGCCGAGCAGAGCGTTATAGTAAGTCTTGGCGTCGATGACATGAAATTTGATGTCAGTAACGAGAAGCCCAAAGCGTAATGTCAATATTACGGACCCAAGCATCCGTGATGACTATGAGTCAAACCCGGAGATGGTAATTTTGTCCCGAGCCAGGTGTTGAACGTTCATGCAAATCTCCTTCAGCACCTTCATGTTGAGAAGGTTGACGGAGGACCCGTTGTCGACCAGGATATTCCCTATCTTGATGTCGTGGCAATACCCGGTGACGTATAGAGGATGGTTGTGCTCGTACGTTCCGAGGAAGAGATCTTCATTGCCGAATGTAATGTCAGATGTATGAACCTCTGCCAGCTCATCCTCCATCTTTTCTTCTACAAAGAAAGCTTGGAACTGATTGGGCTCTTGTAATGCCCTGATCAGAGAATCTCTTGCTTCTTTAGATAGGAGGAGAGCATCCAGTATACTCAGTTGTGAGGGTATCTTCCTCATATGTGCCAGGACATTGTAATCCACCTTATTTTTCTTAGGCGGGTCCTTGGCTATGAGCTCTTTGACGACTCTATCATCGAGGGTGATTTCCTCAGGGACCTTTTCTTTCCCTTTGTCTCTTTTGCTCGAACCTTTATTTGCAGGTCCGAGATTCTTCTCAGGCAGCGTGCGATTACGCAGCTAAATGTTCTCGCGGTTCTTCTCCTCCTCTTCTTTTTCGAAGGTGGAGTTCTTGAAGAGAGAGCCGAGGGTCATTTCTTCTTCGGAATCTCTCCCGAAGGAAAGAACTTGGAGTTTTTCGCTTTCCCGACTGGCATCAACCATATGACAGTTTCTAGTCGTTTTCTTACATGCACTTTTCGAACTTCTTTGTTGTCGACGAGCTTCTCGTTTCATCCTCTGGAAGTGCTGATGATGGGCAACATATCCTTGCTACCACTTCTTGAAACCACTGCATTCTTCGGTGGGGTGGGTGACCCTCCGATGATATAGGCAGTAGTTTGGATGTATATCTGCTCCGTCGAGGCATATGACCCTGTGAGTGTTTTCCACGAGAGGTGGCAGCTTCATTCCCACTGACAGGGCTTTGGTGAACCGCTTCTCTGTCTTGATCCTTCTTTTATTTGTGGCAGGTGTGCTTCGGTTTGGTTGGAGTACTTTACAACTCATCCTTACCGCAACTTCTTCATCCTGACGTCGATGTCTATCCTTTTTGTATATATCTCACGTTCTCGGTCAGCTTTACTCTTTTGAAAGGCTTCGTTTAGCAGCCTGTCAATTGGGTCTTCTGGCAGCTCTGGGGATTTTGGCGCCGATTCTGCCCCCAGTTCCTTTGCGTTGCTTTCTGACGCCTGTTCCCTGCCGAAACACGGAGACGCGACCGCGCAGGTCCGTCTTGCCTGAATTTCAGGGCAGATGCTAATTGGTGCTATCCGTCCACCTCTCCGAAGATGCCAAGTTGATTTATAACACCGTATATCGAAGGTTTAAACGGATGCGGCCGATATAGCAGATTTCGTCAGATTCCCCCTCATTTGAGGGGTTTTTGATTGTGGGGACGCTTTTCCCTGCAGGCGCAAGCCCCTGCAGTTAATTATGCTACCGCGTCGCGGTAACAACTTTCTCCTTCTCCAGATGGTCACTTCGTGTCGTGGGTGTTTGTTTTGTTTTTGGTTGCCCGTGGATTGTATACGGAGACTAATTTATGTTGTCGCCCGTAGGGCGTGGATTAGTCCAAATCCGTACTTTCTTAGATTTGGATTTGGGGTTGGGTTTAAGGATACGTTAGTCTCATTTGAGACTAAGATCAACTTAAACGTTTGTTAAGGATACGTTAGTCTAATTTTAGACTAAGATCAACTTAACGGGATCGTTTAGATCCGATAAGAGAGCATTTGGGCTCTATTGTTTAGTTTAGGGACATTGCAGTTGATTAGTTTAAGGACATTATGGTCCAATGTTAGTTTAAGGACATCTCGGTCCGTGGGTTTTAAAGGACCCCACAGTCCGAGGTTAAGGACATCATAGTCCATGGGTTTTAAAAGACCCCACAGTCCGAGGTTAAGGACATCATAGTCCATGGGCTTAAGGACCCCACAGTCCGAGGTTAAGGACATCATAGTCCATGGGCTTAAGGACCCTACAGTCCGTAGTTTAAAGACGTCATAGTCTATGAAATGTATGGTTGTCGGGACCCGTCACCTCTCTGAAGACGTTGAAGGATTACGACGACATATATCAGAGGGGTTCAGAGATGTACCCTTGAACCGATGTGAGTAGGTTGAAAGATCTGTTGTCCAATTTGGGGCTAAGATCTGTTAAAATATTTATGAGCAGATGGGCTCAATTAATATGAGTTGAGAATTTATGGCCCATCTTGGGCTAAGTCCAATCAGGTTAAAATGTTTAACATTTTATTTTGGGCTGTTGAGCCTTTATTTGGGCTTGGCCCTGACAGTGTTTTTGTCTTTGCTGAATGCTGAGAATTTCTCATAGCCTTAGGCTTATTAAAGAACAATTTATGTTCCATCAGCGCGACATGTGGCGCGCTTGGCGTTTTGCACCAGTCAAAGAGCGCAGTGCGCTTCTGCGGAGTAGCGCACATGTGAGGGATACGTGTTGTGCTTGGCACTGAGCGCCAGATGATGGGCGCATTGCTCCAGTTTATGAGTGCAGAGTGCTATTAGTTTAATGACGCACACGTGATTGACACGTGGTGCACCTGGCGCTGAGCGCCAGCCCATGAGCGCAGTGCGCTATTTCAAGAGCGCAAAGCGACACGTGTCGCGCTCGGCAGTGAGCGCCAGTCTAAGAGCGCAGAAGCGCAGTTCAAGAGCGCAAAGCGCAGTTCCAGGACGCAAAGGCGTATATGATCAATTTTATGATCTAAAAAGAGACTTTGTCTCAAGATTCTAAGAACAAAAGTTCTTGAGTCTCTTATGTTGATGAAAGGCTTTGCCTTTATAGATCTATGATCTGTGAGGAAGAAGTAAATTCTTCTTTTATTCTATGATGAGATCTTTTGATCTTTTTTTGAAAAGACTTTGGTCTTTGTAGATCTATGATCTTTAAAGAAGTGGGTTCTTCTTTTTTTATTATGAGATGATTTCATCTCTGTGCTTATCATCATTCATTTCTTTACCTTGAAGAAAGTTTTCTTCTTCTGAGAGCTTGCTCTTTTTCTTTGAATTTCTCAAAGTTTTTGAGGAGGTTTCTCTCTATGCTTCTGTATCTGAGACTTGAAGTCTAAGGGCCTTTATATAGGGCAAGCTGATCAGTTCAATCAGTTAAGGAGATCTTTTCTCCAATTGATTTGGGGAATTTCCCATCGTTAGATCTTTGATCCAAGGGCTTCTGATTTACAGAAGGCAATCTTCTTGTTTTTAACAAAGATTGGAAAATCTTCTAAATAGAATTTATTCTGTATTTTTTAGTGATTTTTTAATTGTTAGTTATATGTATGCCCTAGAGGCCATTACTGTACATACGATGTATATTGTAATGGATGCTAGGACATATATAGGGAGGACTTTCTTGCTCGACATGATAGTATGCTATCTGGTTGTACTTTATCTTAACATGTACTCTGATTGTCTCTATATTACATGTTGATAAAGCCCTTAGGATATGTACTCGAATACTGGGACTATGATGAGATCATACTAGTGGGGCCACAGTAGTCGACGAGTACATCCTATAACTGTTCCTAGTCGAGGGTGTATCGAGACAGGGCATCGATACACCAGAGTAGACTAGCGTATACGCATCTTGACCCATATGATGGGCGATGGATGATCCCATATCCATCGGTGTTTGACATCAAGGATGGTGTACGGGTGCTTAGTGGAGACTGGGTACACTGGACGGACTCGCCGAGAACTCCCAGATGGTATTATAACATACGTCAGATGGCAGTTCTCCGGTGACACTGGTACAGAGTAGTCTGTCGACCCGAGATCGTCATAGAGTCTTGTGTGATTCCCACTGTGCTTTGATTTCCATCATACCACGTCCAAGAGGGCGTGCAAAAAGGTGGCTTTTGGGTACAGTCCCGAATCATATGGAGGCAATGAACGATAGGAGGGGATTCGTCTCTCCCGGTATAGGGAGTTGATGTTGTGCTGTGTTCGATTGGCTATAACCGGAAATCCCTGGCCAGGGTTGCTGAGATTTACTGGTAAGTGTTATCAGTAGTTTCTCGAACTGTTATAGA
Source organism: Agapanthus africanus (assembly GCA_030015575.1). Classification (NCBI taxonomy): domain Eukaryota; kingdom Viridiplantae; phylum Streptophyta; class Magnoliopsida; order Asparagales; family Amaryllidaceae; genus Agapanthus; species Agapanthus africanus. The sequence continues at coordinate 745,959,619 of CM057341.1, read as the reverse complement.
TCTCATATCGACACGACTTATCGAGCTACTGGGGTCTGACGTTTACCACCCCTAAACGAGATATGCAACATATCAGACGACGAGATCGGACTGTACGGGAGTGTTACTGTTTGGATTCACAGGAGAATGTATAGGCTTTCTTGTTGATCTTCTGAGCGCTCAATACCTGGGTAGCTGTTACGTTTAGCTGACCGCTTGCAGCTTGTGGGTGTTTGATATGATCATCACCTACTGCCGGCGTATTGACGATTCTTTAGAGTCCTACACAGAGGTTTCTTGACTCAGGAAAAACGGAGTAGGGGCACATATGTGATATGTGCGGGACCGAGGATAATGCGATATGTGATACCGTATTATATTCTCGCGATATTTGATATCAGCCGGGTCATCGGATCAAGTGTTGATTCGATGAATCGGTACGGATAAATATTAGTCGGTTATATGCGATATAGCCGGATTGTCGGATCAAGTGTTGATTCGATAATTTAATGTATAATAATATATTTGATATATTAAATTGCATTAACTAATATTTGCTCACTAAAAGATTCTTTTTCTCACTCGGGTAATACATTGATATATATGCGATATATGTTAATTGTATTATTTTATTTGGTTACGATAAATATTATATATGTGATATATAATATTGTAACATGATATGATAACTAATGCAACTTGTTTAGTGGAGTTTAAACATGATTAGGGTTTGGATTAGGGTTAAGCTTTCTAGATGTTTCTAGAAGGTTTTCTTTTTGTCATGATAAAGATATTTACAAGTGACTCATGCTTTAACCCAACCCAAACCCTAACCCTAGTCAATTCTCTACAATGGTTAAGTCAACCATGGTTGCATTATTCTTCATATTAATCCTTTCTTATTCATCACAAAAGGAAAGGGATCACTATTCTTCTTCTTCCTTCATTCTTTCATGAAAAAGCTTGCTTGATTTTTCCAAAGTGATGAATAAATATGAGAAAAAGATAAATAAAGAGAGCAAAAATCCTACTTCATCATCCTCATCTTCCCTTGCCATTTAGATGAGGGTGTTCACATCATTTCATGAGTGTTAGCTTGTGTTAAAGAAACTTCAAGGTGGATCATCTTAGTATCGAAGATCGGAAGCAAAGGTTGCGTCTTTCTCTTCGTGGAGCCTCTCGAGAGTCCGGATCCCGATGATCGCAGCGAATGGACCACAACACGGAGCATATGAAGTGAAGGACCGGATCTACAAAGGTTGTAATCCCTCTCACTTAGTGTTAAAGTTGTTAACATGCTTGTTTTCGCCTAATCTCTAGTTTAAAGTTCCGTATTCGGGTTGTTCGGCACGGCTAAATTTTTAATCGGGCATGGTTGATGCCTCGTAGACCCTTGTGCGCGTGCCTAGCAACCCTACAGTGGTATCAGAGCCAAGCTAGAGGTTTAGGCGAAGTCTAGACGAAGTTTAATGTCCGATCGAACCCGGAAAACCCGATATAACCCCTTCTCTGGAAATTTTCTGAAACTTTGGATTTTTGTGAATTAAAAATTGCCAAAAAATTCAGCAGGGAATTCTATGAGTTACTGTGAAGCACGTGATGCTAACTCGACAAAGGAAGCGCGGAACCGCGGCCCAACCCTGGGTTTCGCGGCGGTTCCGCGGCCACTTTGGTGAGTTACACCACGTGGCTTGCACAGTAATTCTTGTCTTCAAGTGCTGAGTCTTCTGGAAATTTTTATTTTTTTTATTCAACTGTTGAATTATCTGGGTTGTATTGGGGACATAAAGATTCGATCGGATATTTTAACTTTGTTTAGTTTTGTCCGGATAATTTTTAGAAACTATTAAAAAGTTCGAACGGATATCAATAACTCACTTTTTCCCCTGATCGGAAAATTTTTCAAAAGTTGGATTTTTTCTCATGTTTAAGAATGTTCTAAGTCATGCAAGTAACTCGGTGGACCCTCTAGAAGACAACAAACCTTAACTCGATTATGTGACCGTCTTGAACTGCCCTTTTGAACCTTAGGATTTGGGGCAGTACGGCGTGCCACATGTGAGGCGTTGGCTTGACCCTTCTACGGCTGGACCATTGGTACTGTGGCATGTAATGAATGTTTTTAAACTGATTTCAAGTGTTGAGATATATTGGGGAAATCTTGGGTGCTTGATGATTCGATCGGAAAGTTTAACTTTTTCTATTTATCTGGAATGTGATACAATATTTGGAATCCACAGGTAGTTATGAGATAACTAATTTGAATATTATAAATATAGCAGTTTAGTCTCAATTGATCGGTTGCCACAGAATTTTGATATGATCAAAACTCCGTCGCAATCACGTAGTGTACGCGGATACTCGCCGGGTAAACTTAACAGACAGCCATGTCCCATAGCCCCGACCAAGTGACTGTAGGAGAACCCCGTCGCCGAAAGCATCCGTTCGGGTGCTCGCGGTAGCGGTGTTCCGCCTTGGTGCACTTCGTCGACGGTATCGGGGGTGCGACCGCCTACTAAAGTTTGCGACGAGCATTCGATCTGTATATCGGGAATCTTGTTGAATTGCCCGACTTGATATTGAAAAGAGTTTTCGATAATGAGACTAAAATGCGGGGTTTATAATTGTTAGGCATGCGATGTCTAAGGAATTCATTTGGTTAGGCATGCGATGTCTAAGGAGGTTGCGGATTCCAACTGTTGTAGTTTTACACTTTCTTTTCTGTGACCGTAAGCGTAGTATGTGGTGTATCGCCGGCTTCGTTGCTATACATCAACGACAATCGGGATACGCATACTTGCTTACGTTGATGATATGAGATATTATGTGTTGCTGTGATATGTTCTATTGGATCGTCGCGTTTGAATAGCCGGGGGTTTTATGTGAGATGAGAGTCTTTTCTTTTTCATTCATGTAAAATTCATTTGTATGTAATATTCTTTTATTGGGACACTTCCAGGTAGCGGAAGCTGTCACCGTTGTATATTATTTACTTTTCCGCATTAGGTAGACCCAAGGCGGGGAGCACAAGTAACCGAATTCTAGGGTCCAGTGGGAGATCATCTCGAGGAGTCGAGACCGGGTCTCCTAACCCTAGAATTGGCAGTGTTACTTGCCGCTCTTGTAGGGGTCTAGGGATGTGGGTTTGGCTATTCATCGCGACCGTGGAATCCGTGTTTTATACTGGCTCGTATTGAAAACACGGACGTCCTAGTATATCCAATATTTCATATATGTTCTTCTGCTGCAATGTTCTGTGATGAGATCATATTACTGCCTGAGACGAATGTTTATATTTTATATATATGAGATATATGTTAGGAGTCGAGACCGTCTCGAGGAGTCGAGACCGGGTCTCCTAACCCTAGAATTGGCAGTGTTACTTGCCGCTCTTGTAGGGGTCTAGGGATGTGGGTTTGGCTATTCATCGCGACCGTGGAATCCGTGTTTTATACTGGCTCGTATTGAAAACACGGACGTCCTAGTATATCCAATATTTCATATATGTTCTTCTGCTGCAATGTTCTGTGATGAGATCATATTACTGCCTGAGACGAATGTTTATATTTTATATATATGAGATATATGTTATATTGCAGATTTCGTTTCAAAAGAGATGCTTGTGAAGCATAATAAAATGGGACTTCATTAATGAGATTAATAAAATAAAAGAAACCTAAGATGTTGTAGAAACTTGTTTATAAAAACTGGTAGCTACAGTTCTTGCTTTGCATCGCGGTGTTCCTTGTAGAACATCTTGCACCTTATTCGATAAGGAAAGGACCGAGATCCCTTCACCGGGAGTGACTCCTTTAGCAATAACTGGCAGATGCTACAAACTCGGTTTGTCTTTTGATTGCTTCTATAGTTTCTGCTTTGCACAGCGGTATATATGATATATCCTGCACCTTATTCGATGAGGAAAGGGCCGACGATCCCTTCACCGGGAGTGACCCCTTTAGCAAAACTAGAAAAGCCTCAAAAACACTCCATTTAAAATCACTCGATTCTACAACGATATCAAGTTCATTACGCAAAGGGTTTTCTGAAAAACCCATCGTAGCCCTCCATCATTTCAGATAAGTACTGGTTAGTATTCGTGCTACGTTTGTTGACCTTAGCCAAGGCGTAGTGTGCGGTAGCTGATTAGTGCTTATCTGTATAAGCATATGATGCGATTGAGTTAGGGTAGTCGTGCAACTTTGTTGACCTTAGCCAAGGGTCGTGCGGGTGGGTTTAATTCAATCGGGAAATGACGGGTTGAACTTGGCTAGCACTTATGATTTGTTGACCTTAGCCAAGGTCATAAGATGCTAGGGGCAAAATACTATTGGGAATTTCAAGTGTTGAAATTTACAATGAGATTGCATACCTTCTATGAAATAGTTGGATCCCGATACCCGCTGCGAGTAAGAGTTACTCCTGGGAGAGTTTTATACATTACAATTAGCCGATCAAGTAGGTGTCTAGAAAGGTGTCAACGGGGTTACGCCTCTGGGAAAACGAGGTTTACATTAATTAGGTTCGTGCGAAAGCACGGGGGACCTCCCTCAAAGTACCGACACTGGCCTGGCTGAAAGATTGGCGAACTTGTAGCGTGTAATTAATCCCGGCTAGTTTTTTCTTTTAGGGTTTGAAGGAAGATTTGATTAAAACAGTGGGAGACATCCTGATTAGATATATTAGATAACCAATCTAATCTTGCAAGAGCAAACGCTGAGTGTTTTCTTCTCTCTCTCCAGATAGCGACCATATCACGCCTTAATCAAGATAATAAAACGGATATATTGACCGAACCCGCTTGTTATACTAAGCTGGGGAACGTTGGTCCCGCTCCAACTTATAATTGTTATAAGACAGAGCAGGAAATTGGGGAATACCAGATTTCCCGTGCCGCCCAAACGAAGAAAGTGCATGTTGATGCATCATCTTCGGGTGTGTTCATTACACAGAACTGTTTCTCAGTATCCTTTACGTCCTGGGTATGTGATACCGGATCAGGATCCCGTATATGTAATCTGTTACATGGGCTACAGATAGGTAGAGAACTGAGAACGGGTGATAAGTTTCATGAGACAGAAAACGGTGCAAGTGTTGCAGCCAAGTCTGTTGGTCACTATCACCCTGTATTACCTGAATGCATTGATTCTGAACAAATGTTATTAGATACCGAACCCGATATACAAAATCATATCAGTCTCTTTATTAGTAAAGAAATGATATAATTTTGTATTGTTGGATAATGTTTTGAACATTTCCTATATCAAGAGTTGATCGGTTCAGGCACGTTATCTAAAAGCATTGACGTTCTAAATCAAATTACAGTTCTTAGTATACGGAACACACACAAGAGGAAGAGTTCAGAAATGAACGAATCCTTCTTGAGGCATTATAGACTAGGTCATATCAATGCAATCCGACTGGCTGAAGTTACATATAGTTGCATATTTAAATTAGTTTGAATTTACATCTTGTGAAACTTGCCAGTCATGTCACAAAGATAAGATGACCACAGCTCTGTTTGTTGGAAACAGAGAAAGAGTTAGTGAACTTTTGGGATTGATACATGCTGATGTATGAAAGTCCCCTGTCTACATATGCCAAGATCGGTTCTTTGTACTTCTTTACATTCTCTGATAATCTCTCAAAATTCAGACATATGTTCCTGCTGAAACACAAGTCCGAAGCTTTTGAGATATTCACAGAATATAAGTTAGAAGTAGAGAACCAAAATACGGGTATAAGTATTATGTCCTTTGATGAGATCAAGGAGGATAATACTTGAGCACGGAATTCCTGGACTATTCTAAAGGAGAATGAGATTCTCTCTCAGCATTACTCCTCCGGATACACCATAGCACGATGGTATATCGGGGCGGAGCAATCACACCCTATATGATATGGTGTGCTCTATGATGAGTACTACTGAGTTACCTTTTTCCTATTGGGTGTTATGCACTTGAGAAGTTGCATACCTATTGAATAGGGTTCGAATCAAATCAGTTACCTACCACTTCATATATGATATGGAAAGGGAAGAGCCCATATCTTAAGTTGGTTAAGATTTGGGGTTGTCCGGCCTATGTCTAAAAGCAAAATCCGGACAAGCTCGAGGCAAGGTCTGTTATGTAGAACTGGAAATGTTCCAGCTATACAGACTGCAGCTGATGATTTGATAGAACCAAAGGATTCAGTAGATTCCAACGAACCTCAGCCTCTCCGCCGATCTAGTAGGGTTCCTCACCCACCTGAGAGATACTTCTGTTTCTCTATGACAGTGGGAGCGAGGATTGCATCATGAGATGATGACCCAACTAGTTTCGAGCTGGCCATCAGGAGTGGGACTCTGTAAGAATGGCTGGATGCTTATCGATCTGAGATGGAATCCTTATACACCAACAAAGTATGGACTTTGGTTGCTTTATCTGAAGGGTTAAATCCCCATCAGGAGCAAGTATATCTTGAGAAGATTACTTGGTGTACATGGAAAAGTTGAGACTTTCAAAGCTAGACTTGTTAAAGGTTTGCATCATAGACCAGATATGGATTATGTTGAAACCTTTTCTAAGGATCTATGCTTAAGTCCATCCAGATCCTACTTGCCACGGCTACATACCATGACTACGATATCTGGTGGTTGGGTGTCATGACTGCTTTTCTAAATGATGTTTTAGAAAAGAGCGTCTATAAGTACACAGCCAGAGGGCTTCGTAGACAGTGGGAGCAGCGGAAACGTGTGCAAGATGTTTTATATAATAAAACAGGCATCGCGGAGTTGGAACATCTGTTTTGATGTGGTAGTCAAAGAGTTTGACTTCATCAAAATGGTAGATGAACCTTGTATAAACGAAAAGGTAGTAAGAGAGTATGGTGGTGATCCTCGTAGAGTACGTGGATGACATACTCTTGATAGGGAAGGAGTTTCCTATGCTAAGCTCGGTCAATCTCCGCTTATCACAAGGATTCTCCATATAGGATCAAGGTGATACCTCCTAAATCCTGGGTTTTTGGATCTATGAGATAGATCTAATTGGATGTTAGGATACTCACTAGTTGTAGTGAGATGGTATCAATCGATCCTGAGGAGAATCACTGGAAAGGTTCCAGGGTGATAAGAACGACTGAATATCAGTCGCAGGCTTGTCTATACCCTCAGTGGAGGGACGGTATGTTGGAAGAGTTCCAAGCTAGATACCGTGACATACTAGACGATTAAAGGCAAGATACATCGTTACCAAGGATACTACCAAAGAGGCAGTCTAGATATTTATAAGTTCATAAGTTGAACTTCGTTCCTACCATTGTGTGACAATGGAGTTGTGGCTTATGCCAAGGAACTACCGTCCCATCAGAAATCCAGATATAATTCTTAGGCAGTATCACCTGATTATGGAGATGGTTGATCTCCAGGAAGATCGAGGTTAGGAGAGTAGACACAGAGGACGACAGCGCGGATCCACTCACAAAGGCCTTTTTCCCAGTAGAGACTTTTATGGGATGGTTGAGTATGAGATACTTCAACCGCAGCTAATTGTTGGGTAAGTGATACCACAACAGATGGCCCTAGTGCAAGTGGGAGATTGTTAGTTATATGTATGCCCTAGAGGCCATTACTGTACATACGATGTATATTGTAATGGATGCTAGGACATATATAGGAAGGACTTTCTTGCTTGACATGATAGTATGCTATCTGGTTGTACTTTATCTTAACATGTACTCTGATTGTCTCTATATTACATGTTGATAAAGCCCTTAGGATATGTACTCGACTACTGGGACTATGATGAGATCATACTAGTGGGGCCACGGTAGTCGACGAGTACATCCTATAACTGTTCCTAGTCGAGGGTGTATCGAGACAGGGCATCGATACACCAGAGTAGACTAGCGTATACGCATCTTGACCCATATGATGGGCGATGGATGATCCCATATCCATCGGTGTTTGACATCAAGGATGGTGTACGGGTGCTCAGTGGAGACTGGGTACACTGGACGGACTCGCCGAGAACTCCCAGATGGTATTATAACATACGTCAGATGGCAGTTCTCCGGTGACACTGGTACAGAGTAGTCTGTCGACCCGAGATCGTCATAGAGTCTTGTGTGATTCCCACTGTGCTTTGATTTCCATCATACCACGTCCAAGAGGGCGTGCAAAAAGGTGGCTTTTGGGTACAGTCCCGAATCATATGGAGGCAATGAGCGATAGGAGGGGATTCATCTCTCCCGGTATAGGGAGTTGATGTTGTGCTGTGTTCGATTGGCTATAACCGGAAATCCCTGGCCAGGGTTGCTGAGATTTACTGGTAAGTGTTATCAGTAGTTTTTCGAACTGTTATAGATCTCATATCGACACGACTTATCGAGCTACTGGGGTCTGACGTTTACCACCCCTAGACGAGATATGCAACATATCAGACGACGAGACCGGACTGTACGGGAGTGTTACTGTTTGGATTCACAGGAGAATGTACAGGCTTGCTTGTTGATCTTCTGAGCGCTCAATACCTGGGTAGCTGTTACGTTTAGCTGACCGCTTGCAGCTTGTGGGTGTTTGATATGATCATCACCTACTGCCGACGTATTGACGATTCTTTAGAGTCCTACACAGAGGTTTCTTGACTCAGGCAAAACGGAGTAGGGGCACATATGTGATATGTGCGGGACCGAGGATAATGCGATATGTGATACCGTATTATATTCTCGCGATATTTGATATCAGCCGGGTCATCGGATCAAGTGTTGATTCGATGAATCGGTACGGATAAATATTAGTCGGTTATATGCGATATAGCCGGATTGTCGGATCAAGTGTTGATTCGATAATTTAATGTATAATAATATATTTGATATATTAAATTGCATTAACTAATATTTGCTCACTAAAAGATTCTTTTTCTCACTCGGGTAATACATTGATATATATGTGATATATGTTAATTGTATTATTTTATTTGGTTACGATAAATATTATATATGTGATATATAATATTGTAACATGATATGATAACTAATGCAACTTGTTTAGTGGAGTTTAAACATGATTAGGGTTTGGATTAGGGTTAAGCTTTCTAGATGTTTCTAGAAGGTTTTCTTTTTGTCATGATAAAGATATTTACAAGTGACTCATGCTTTAACCCAACCCAAACCCTAACCCTAGTCAATTCTCTACAATGGTTAAGTCAACCATGGATGCATTATTCTTCATATTAATCCTTTCTTATTCATCACAAAAGGAAAGGGATCACTATTCTTCTTCTTCCTTCATTCTTTCATGAAAAAGCTTGCTTGATTTTTCCAAAGTGATGAATAAATATGAGAAAAAGATAAATAAAGAGAGCAAAAATCCTACTTCATCATCCTCATCTTCCCTTGCCATTTAGATGAGGGTGTTCACATCATTTCATGAGTGTTAGCTTGTGTTAAAGAAACTTCAAGGTAGATCATCTTAGTATTGAAGATCGGAAGCAAAGGTTGCGTCTTTCTCTTCGTGGAGCCTCTCGAGAGTCCGGATCCCGATGATCGCAGCGAAGGGACCACAACACGGAGCATATGAAGTGAAGGACCGGATCTACAAAGGTTGTAATCCCTCTCACTTAGTGTTAAAGTTGTTAACATGCTTGTTTTCGCCTAATCTCTAGTTTAAAGTTCCGTATTCGGGTTGTTCGGCACGGCTAAATTTTTAATCGGGTATGGTTGATGTCTCGTAGACCCTTGTGCGCGTGCCTAGCAACCTTACATTAATCACCATTGGATCATTGATCCAACGGTGCTCTGATTTACAGAGCACAATTTTGTTGTTCGGAAAGATTTTGAGAAATCTTTTCTTAACAGAATTTAATTCTAGTTAATTAATGATTCATCATTATTATTAGATTTTTGATCTAACGGTGGGGAGTTTTTAGTTCCAGCGCTAGCGCACCCGTGCTTTGCACGTGGTGCGCTGCTTAGAGCGCAGCGCACCTAGCGCTAGCTCATCCGTGCTTTGCACGTGGTGCACTGCTTAAAGCGCAGCTCACCTAGCGCTAGCGCACACGTGCTTTGCACGTGGTGCGCTGCTTAGGGCACAGCGCACTTGGCGCTGCATCTGAAGAGTTGCTTCATTTTGAAATTTAAATTTTAAACAAAGCTTTGCTCTGATTGGGGGAAACAAATGTCCCCCCACCGTTGCGCTCATGTGGCCCACATGTGAGTGCAACGGTGGCAACATCTGCGCCCTTAGATCAACTCAGAAGTTGAAAAGGCATTTCAATGCCTATAAATAGGACCCTTGGCCCTCTGAGATGACCATTGTTCATTTCTTCCTTCTGAGAAATATTATTCTCTTGCAGAGCATAGCTCTTTGGTTTAAGAACTTTCTTAAGGACAGAACTCTGTCAAAATTTAGGTAAAGATTAAAACTTTTAATAATCTAGGGTTTTACCCATTAACAGAGCTTTGCTCTTCATAGATCTTAGATCTAAAGAAAACCTTTTGAGGGTTTCTTGATCCATTAACGGAGATTTGTTAATCTCTTATGAAGAACTCACAGAGTTTGTTCATAGATCTTGAAGATCTCAAAATTTTAATTCATATAAAAAAATTGATTTCAATTTTTTTCTGATGGGTTTTTCCATCATTTTTACAGAGCCAGGCTCTTGAGGAATTTTTATTCCTTCATCATTAGAACTTGACAGGTGTCATTCTATCATAGAGCACTGCTCTCAAGGGGAGATTTACTCCTTAGCCCGAGGGATTTCTCATTAAATGAGAATCAATTGAGGATTTCCTCATTTAATTGACAGTCTCATCAAATGATGAGGCTGTCTTATTAATGATGAACTGTCATCTAGATTTTGTGGGTCCCCTTTTGGTCCCCTTTTTACTGCATTGAAGTGCGGTACGAATTTTAAAGTACCAAGTGTCAGAGTTTAAATTATAGCACCGAGGGTTGACTTTTGTTCTTTTTCGCACAGGTGACATGTCTTTCGACACTTCTTTTCCATTCATCCGCTCAGAAGGAGGATTTCCTGAGGCGCCCGTAGACCGAGAGGTTCTTGCGCTGATCAAAGACCATGACACGGAATACAAGAATCTTCACCTATGGGGTAGATGGTATGATCAAATTATCAGAGGCCGCCAGAGCTTTTCTTGTGCGACACCCTCGGAGCCTATCTTTGCGATCCCTTATGCAGATGCACCCCCGATCAATTATACTATTATGGAGGTAAATTATACTTCATAAGGTCTTCTTCGGCCTTCTATTGCCGCAGTACCCGTGCAGCCGCCGGTGGCTTTGGACACCCTAGGACGGCGCATATGTCAGGATGAGTCATGCCCTTGGGGACAGCCTTACAACATCGGACTAACTCCCCGTCATCCGGCCAGTTACTTGCAGTGGGCCCGATATATCTTATCGGCAAAGAAATCGCAGCTGCTGAAGCTTGGCTTATACCCTGCGATCTACGCTTCCTTGTTCCAGTATTCTGAACCTCCCACATGGTGGATCACGGCATTTTTAGAGCAGTGGAACATTCCGACCCACACCTTCCTCCTATTGGATAGAGATGTCTCCATTTTCTTAGAGGAATTTGCCAAGGTTTCCGGTTTACCAATTATGGGGGAGCACTACGAGGAGCTGCTTCCTCCGGATGAGTATGTTTTTGCCAACAAATCAGTAGTAATGGGTCTTACCCCAGATAACGCCATTCAGCACCAGTTCTCAAGTCTGAAAAAGGTGTTGAACATGTATGAGAGCCTTTTTCTTGAATCCGGAGGCCGGGGGGTCATCTTTGCAGACTTCATTGCCCATTTTCTTCGCCCAGAAATTTTTTCGCGACAAGGTGAAAAGTTTGCTAAACTTGTGATCCTTTCGGCTTTGGTTAGGATCGTCGGACAATATTGGAAGCCGCTCAAAAGGATTTCTTTCTTCCCGACGTCGCGATCGTCTCCCTGTCAGAAATCGCCGCTCCGGGCATTGATGAGGAAGCGTTCATTCTCGGGTTTCTCGGTTTATGGTTAAGCTGGTTCGTGCTTCCTATGCACCCTCGTTACATGAGGCCTTCTGTCTTCTACCCTGTGCATCGAATAGTTGCCGGAATACAAGTGGCCATCGGGATCGCCGGGTTAGCCCACCTATATCATGGCCTCAGCTTGGCAGCGGATACCACTGAACCAGGGGTGCATCCCGCCAACTTCTCAATGCATTACTTCACCTCATGGCTAGAGTTGCACGTGCTTTGGGTCTTCGGTATCCACAAAAGACCTTCTTTTTACGACAGATGGAAGTTCCCTCGGATAATGCGGCTGGTTGACGCCTCCATCGTAAGTCCGTCACCGCGGGAAGCTAGGGGTTTGCTCCTTCGTCCGCGCACGATTAGAGATGGTATGTCTTTCACCGACAAAGTCTTGACCATCGGCCAGGAAACTTCAAAAGCGGTGCTGCCATTGCAAGACATTTTTAAAGACGGGGCCTCTGTGTTGAAAGCTCGGGAGATTCTTCATCTGTACTCCATCAGGCCGGGCTTTCTCGTATTCAGGCAAAATGATGCGGCGTTATTCATGAGATACAACCTGCATCGTTTCGCCCAGCAGCTGAGTTACAATCAGGGCGTCCCACTTGAGGCTTTCTTGGCAGAACCTGCTGCTACCGATGAGGGAATGCGGAGCGCGCTGCATCATTTTATGCACCTGAACACAGGGTCCCACTTCTTTATCAGCGAACCGAGCTGTATTCCGAAGGCCCTGAATGTGCATGTGGCCTGGTATCAGCATTCAATGGGTGCCGTCATCAGGGACGAGAAGCGATTGCTGCTTTATCGCAAGGGTACCACTCCGGCCGGTAATCCAAGTGTTCCTCTGAAGCGACGGACCATTGTCCGTCCTCCCTTAAGAGAAGTTGCTGCAGTCGAAGTCCCGCATGATAGGTCCGAGCTACTGATGCCCCGTGCTCCCGTGGAAACGGTGACTATAGCTTCCCCCGAGTCTGGCGTGGGTTCAGATATCGGGACTCGTCGTCCCAAAGTGCCCGCCAAGCGTAAGCTTATGCTAGCCGCGACCGGAGCTTGCTCGCAGAAGAGGAAGAAGAAGTCGATCCTCTCTGCCGACGTTGTATTTGGTCAGGAGCCTCATACTCCTTATAGTGAGGGCTTGGGCGAATATGGGACCAACGAGGGTCTATTCATAGCGCCGGATGATACCGACCTCGAGGCTGCTATTGCAGCTTCCGAGCAACTAGCAAGCTACAAAGCGGGACTGGCCATCCTCACGCAATCAAGTAAACATCAGACGTACCTTTTGTTATTGCACCATATTTCTATCATCATGTTTTGACTGACACTTTTCCTTCTTTAACAGACATTTCCACCGAAGAAGCTCTCGCAGCTTCTCCCAAAACTTTTGAGGAGGAGGAAATACTTTGAGCGTCCTTAGGCATCGGTACATTTCGGTTCACCATGTCTCCACTCCCATTTCTTATGGGTAATCTGACCCTTCCTTTTTATCTTATTACAGGAACTATCTCTACCCAGGTTATTCCAGGTGTGGTACCGACTTCGCAGGGCGGTGCGGAGACGTATCTAGGGTCAGCTATCGAATTCTCGGTTCCGCCGGTATTGCTGAAAGAAGCTTCACTTAAGCAACTGCTGACGGATGCCATAACGGCTCCAGAGGTAACCTTTGGCGCAGATGATGACATCCCGTTGGCGGAGGTCTTGAGAAGATCCGCTCTCACGGCCCGAGCGGAAAGGAAGCGTAGAATGCGCACAGCAAGGGAGCGTAACGCTGCCTTGGCCGCGGGTGCAGGTTTGAGCGCTGCTACCCCTGCCCCTACTCCTTCAGAGGATGCTTCGGCTGCCTTGTCTACCGCCCACAGACAAGCAGCACGTGCGGCTCGGGAAGCAGTCGAAAGACCGACCCAAGGTAACGTGACATTGGGTTCTTTTTATCAAAGTTTTAATTTTCAGATTCTCATATATCCTATCCTGCAGGGCCGAGTCTTGATGAGGTAGCGGTAGGTGAGATGGCTGCAATCGCCGAGCCTGAGGTAGCGGTAGGTGAGATGGCTGCAATCGTCGAGCTTGAGGTAGCCACTCTTTCTCAAGAGTCTGGCACTGCCCCAATCGCTACTCTTTTCCCCTGCGGTTCTCTACCATCTCCTGGCATCACGAGCATTACGACGGCTCTCGTAGAGTCAGGGAATGAGGCTACGGGTGGCGAGACCATTCTGTTGGAGGAGGGTGAGGCAGTCGCTGCATCCAGTGATGCCCTTGTTGCGGTCTCGACCGGCGACTTACAGGTAGATTTTGGGTCATTGCTTTCCTTTTCGTTCTGCAATCCCTTTCAATCTCTCCTGACAGTATTTCTTTCGCTTCTAATGTAGGCGTAGTGAGCGTTGAGATTGTGCCACCCGAGGAAGTATCGCCAGTTACTACTTTGACGGTGGCCGCCCCTTTGCCTTCTCTCGTATCCTTTCAAATGCTGGAAGGTACGGACTTGTGACCCATCGGTTTCATTGTGGGCAATATACTTTATGCACTGACATCGCATTACTACATCTTTACAGGAGTCCTTTTTTATCACTTGTATCAGGTGCTGCATCCCTATTTCTCCTTCCAGTCGGAGATTGCCTCATCCAGTGGCGCTGGTGAGTACAGCCTTTAGCTAACGTCTTTTCTTTTCTTTTACTGGCCGTCAATTCATTGCTAACCCCTCTTCGTTTTGACTGCAGCACTCCAGATTGAAGGAGGAGACGAAAGATCCGTTGCACCACCGGTACTCCTGGCCTTGTCACCTGACGCAACCGGTATAGTAAACTGCATTGTTCATGTAGCTTCTCTATTTTTTTTTGAACCGTTGTTTGACTACGATTTTTTTTCAGCAGTGACACCGACTCCAGCCCCTTTCGAGTCTTGAGTCGTAATGCCAGCAGGCCCCTTTTCTCGACGTCCCTCTTCAAAAGGAGCTGTGAATGGCCCGCGCATGTTGATCGATCACCTCGAGGAGCTTGACACGGAGACTCCTACCCTTGCTGCAGATTTTTCTGCTGAGGTTAATCCCATGCTGGCGACGCTCGTACACTTTCATAGCGAGGGCGTCGTTGAGTCTTAGGTTAATCACTGCAGGAAAATTGAGGCTTGTCTGCATGAGCTCGAGGTCGGACGTCCTTCTCCCGAGGTCCTGGCTGTGAACTCCCAACGGGCCGCATGGGTCGAGCAGAGCACTCCCTACTTCCGCCACCTTGAACAAGAAGCGGCTTTGAGGCGTAAGGAGCGTGAGGAGACTTCAAGCGAATCTACCCAGCTGCATGCTCAAGTTGACGCAAATGCTGTACAGCTGAAAGCTATCTTTGAGGGCCTTCTACGATGTATTTCCGATGGGCTAACGCTGAGGCAGAAGCTCGACCTCATTGAGCGGGATGCGCAGAGTCGTGTGGCAGCTCAACGGGTCGCTGATGAGCAACTTTCATCTTACTTGTAGCAACGAGCTCAGGTTGAAGCAGAGTTGGCCGCGGCAACTGACCATGAAAAGGGGCTGAGGGCAGTGCGCGAGCGGCTGATTGGTCTATTGAAAACGCTTCCCTCCCAATAATTGTTTTGCACCATTTGTAATTTTTGAATAAAATGTATCCTTTTTTTATCCTTTCATATGATGTAAATTGTACTCAATTGAATTTATGAATAAAAGATACATTTCTTTCGTACTATTTTGTGTCATTTATTGCTTTCTTCTCTTTTCTGTGTTGCCAGCATGTTACCATAGTAACTATAGCCTGTAGTTGATAGAGAGCATTCTGTTTTGAATTCTTCGAGAGGTAGCGATGGCTTAGGAAGCAGGTTCAGATCTGCTGCCTAAGGCTTTTCAAATTCATGAGCCGTGAGGGTCTCATAAAGACTTTTCTCTCTACGAGTCGTGAGGATCTCGTAGGTGTATTTTCTCCTTAGGAATCGTGAGGATTTTTAAGTGTGTTTTCTCTTAGGAGTCGTAAGGATCTCACAAAAGAGTTTTCTCCCTTACGAGTCGTGAGGACCCGTAAGTGATGGACGAGGTTGACATTATCCGCATTTCACAGAGTCAGGGGTTGCTCTGGCCATTTCCCACGAGGTCGAGATTGACTCTAGCCGTGTTCCACGGGACCAGGATTTGCTCTGGTTGCTTCCGACAGGGTCAGAATTGACATAGCCATGTTCCGCAAGGACCAGGTTCCGCTCTGGATGCTTCGCACGAGGTCAGGATTGACATAGGCCATGTTCCACGTGACCAGGATTTTCTCTGGATGCTTCCCATGGGGTCAGGATTGACATAGCTGTGTTCTGCGAGGACCACGATACGCTCTGAACGTTTTCCACGGGGTCAGGATTGACATAGGCCGTGTTCCACGAAACCAGGATTGGCTCGGGATGCTTCCCACGGGGTCAGGATTGACATAGCCGTGTTCTGCGAGGACCAGGCTCCGCTCTAGATGTTTCCCATAGGGTCAGGATTGACATAGGCCGTGTTCCACGTGACCAGGATTTACTCTGGATGCTTCCTACAGGGTCAGGATTGACATAGCCGTATTCTGTGAGGACCAGGCTCCGCTCTGGACGTTTCCCACGGGGTCAGGATTGATATAGGCCGTGTTCCACGTGACCAGGATTTGCTCTGGATGCTTCCCGCGGGGTCAGGATTGACATAGGCCATGTTCTGTGAGGACCAGGATCCGCTCTGGACGTTTCCCACGGGGTCAGGATTGACATAGGCCGTGTTCCACGTGACCAGGATTTGCTCCAGATGCTTCCCACGTGGTCAGGATTGACATGGGTTATGTTCTGCGAGGACCAGGATCAGCTCTGGACTTTCCCACGGGGTCAGGATTGACATAGGCCGTGTTCCACGAAACCAGGATTTGCTCTTGATGCTTCCCACGAGGTCAGGATTGACATAGGCCGTGTTTTGCGAGGACCAGGCTCCGCTCTGGACGTTTCCCACGGGGTCAGGATTGAAATAGGCCATGTTCTACGTGACCAAGAATTTGCTTTGGATACTTCCCACGGGGTCGGGATTGACATAGGCCATGTTCTGCGAGGACCAGGATCCGCTCTGGACGTTTCCCACGGGGTCAGGATTGACATAGCCGTGTTCCACTATTAGTGTATATGCCCTAGAGGCCATTACTGTATCATACTAGCTTGTATATTACTTAATGGAAGCTTGGGATATTCACAGTTGTATAGACAATCTTGCTCGAAATGGTAGTATGCTACTTGGTTTGTCTCTACTTCAATATGTGCATGTGTTTCTTTTAGCATATCGCTTATATACATATTAGTAGAGCCCTTAGGATCTTTGCTTGATTACCAGCGTTGTAATGGCGCTCACACTCGTGGGGGCTGGGTAATCCATAAGCGCATCTTATACAGGTCTCTAGTCGTAGGACTATCGAGACAGGGCATCGATACTCCAGAGTAGACTAGCGTATGCGCTTCTCATCCCAGCGTGGGAGACGGTCTGTCCCACAGCCGTCAGTACGTCGTACTTGAGATAGTATGCGGGTGCTCGTTAGGTTACGAGTACACTGGACAGGACTCGTCGGGAACTGTTGGTTGGTATTATACCTATCGTCAGTTATCAGTTCCCAGGTGACATGAGTACAGCTTAGTCCGCTGACTTGACACTGTCACTTCGCCTCAAGTGTGTTCCCACTGTACTTTGATTACCACCCTACCACGGCTCAAAGGAGTCGTGCAAACAGGTAGTAGTTGGGTGCAGTCCCGAAGCACTTGGAGGCAGTGACGGTTAGACAGGATTCGTCTCTCCCGGTATTGGGGGTTGACATCGCGCTGTGTCTAGGAGAGCCATTACACAAGTAGTCCCTGGCCAGGGCAAGCGAGATATACTGGTAGGTTTCCAGTGTTATCTCAGGGTGTTCTGGGCTACACTCCGACACGACTTGTACCGCTATTAGGGGACTGACATTCACCGCCCCCCTAGGCCCGCCATGCGATGTATCAGACGAACAGACCGGACTGTACGGAGACTGTCACATACAGGCTCAGTAGGAGTTCAGATGGGGTCACCTCGTCAGTCTTCTTATCAGCATCTACCTGGGGACCGTTACGTACAGCTAGTGCAGCTTGCGGTCTGTGGTTAAACCCACTGCCAGCGTAGTGTCGAGTCTTTAGAGTTCCACACAGAGAGCTATTCGCCTTTAGGCAAAATGAGTAGAGGTCGCATGGTTTTGCGACAGGGTTCGTTCACATCCGCGCACTTATGCACGTTTGCTGTCCGGACAGCTTATACTAGCGGGCTTTGGTTTAAGCCGGATCCTAGTATATGATTTGGGATTGATTTTATCTCATTGTATTCGTGTTCCTCGGATCACGAATACGGGTGCGTATGCACAGTTGACTGAGACAGAGGCAGAGGACTTTGATTAGGGTTAATGACCATTGTCTTTTTGTTAACCCTAATGCTTATGTGTGTATTATGAATAATTGATATTAGTTAAATATAATTGTGCATGGTTAGGGTTGTTGACCTTTTAACCATTTGACTATCTTGACTTGTTGACCTAGGTTGACACTTTGACCATCATCATTCCATATAAAAAATGCTCTTTGATCCTTGCAATTTGCATTTAATATGAAATGATAATGGTCAAGTCTTGATTAAACCATGACAATTATCTTACTAATTATCTTTTTACAATAATTCATACATATATGTGAGAATGGTTCTTTATTCTCTCATTCTATCATATTGATTCTCTCTCCTCCTCTTCCTCTCTCTCAAGCTCTCCCCTCTCATGTGTTGAGAAACACTTGAGCTTGAGTTAAACCTCTCCAAAGTAATCTCTACTCTCATCTAAGGTTCTAGGATTAGCACTTCTAGCACCTTAGTTACTTCTAGCTTGAAGTTGAAGCCAAAGGTTGAGGCTCTCGGGTGGATCCTTCTTCGACTAGAGAAGGCGACAAGGTGATCTCTTTCTTCTACTCTAAGGAGCAAGGAGAGAAGGACATAAAGCCCAAGGTATAACCTTTCTTCCATATAGCTAAATCTAGTTAGGTTTTAGTTAGTTTTTGTTTAGCAAAGATCCTCCTTAAGCTAGTCCATGTTGCCTAGTTCGATAAAAATCCGATTTTTATTCCGTTTTCCGCCTCCCCGCAAGCACCGGGGTGGGCAACGTGGACTTACAGTGGTATCAGAGCCTAACTAAACATAAACTAGCTAGTTAGTAAAATGTATGGAAGTTCGATCAGAAAAATCACAAAACTAAAACATCAAAACCCTAAGTTTCTGTTGTTTTTTTTCTGCTCAAAAAATAAAAAATCATACTTCAAAAATCGGCTCAGGGTTTTTTCAAGAAGCACACAAAAAACGGTCCAGTGAACAGTTCAAAGCGCGGCGGTTCCGCGGCAAAAGCATGACTATTGCCGCGGAACCGCGGCCGTTTTGACTCCGTTCTGAACCGAGTTTGGTGCAGTATTCCTCAGTTAAGGTTTTGGGATTTTTAAGATGGTTTATTTCTGCCCAGATTTTCCAGAAAAGAAATTTGTATTTGGGTGCCTATAAATCCGTATTTTTGATCGAACTTCACTACACTTTGACTAATGGGTTATATCTGTGATGTTTATATGTATTGAACGTCTGCTAATTGCTATACGTCGATTAGTGGGGGTTATACATATCTGTGATCTGTGTTTGTTGATGGTATGTGTATATGAATGCGTTGGATTGTCGCGGGTGAATAGCCGGGGGGTTTTGTGAGACGAGAGTTTTCTTTTCTTTCAATTCATGTAACATGTAAATTGATGTAATATTATTTGTATGGCCGCACAACCGGGTCGGGGTTGTAGCCGTTATTGTATAATTCTTTTTACTGTTTTTGCTTCTAGGATAGACCCATGGAGGGGGTGCACAAACTACCGGGTATCTCGAAGTGCCGAGTGGCCTACTCACGGAGTTGAGGGAGGTTGCTTCGCTTTGGGTACTTGGCGGGTAGTTTGCCGCACCCGTAAGGGTCTTGGGTGGGGTATTGGCTATTCACCGCGACCGTGTAATCCGCTTTTCGTTGCAGGCTCGAACGGATTGCGGATTCCTAGTGTATCCAATGTATTCATCTGTGATCTGTAATGTCTATCATTGCTATATATCTATATACGATAACTATTTAGGTGTTGCTTATGTTTTACAGCCGCGCTAGCCCAGCCCCCGCTCTGTCGTTAGTTAAGTAACCTAACGGGTGATGACGGGGCCCCATGGCGAATGCGAATGGCATAAGCGTACGTCATATTTTGGTTGTTTTCTGCAATGGTAGGATTAAATGATGGGACGCATTAAAAGAACTAATGCAAGAAAATAAACCAAGTAAAAGTCGATTGGAACACTTTGAAAACCACTCGGTTCTTTTCAAAACCAAACTTTTAAACGCGGAGCTTGAACCACTCCTTTTAAAAAGCTATCTCGTTCCATCGATTATATCGAGTTCACTACGTTCATGGTTTCGCCAAAACCATTCTTAGCCCTCCGTCATTTCGTATGGATAGTCAATAGTATTCAAGCTGTGTTTGTTGGCCAAAGTCAAGGCACAGTGTTTGGTAGTTATTGGGTATTCATATGTAGCATAGATAGATGCGTTGGTTTGGAACAGTCGTACTGCCTTGTTGGCCAAAGTCAAGGGTATGTGCGGGTGGGTTCAAATTAACCTGGATAATGACGGGTAGAACTTGACATGTGACTTATGATTTGTTGGCCAAACTCAAGATCAAAAGAGCATGGGGAAAAATCCACATCGGGAGTTTCAAAAGTAATGAAACTTGCTAGCACTGCATACCATTTGGAGTGTGATGATTCTAGTAGGATTCCTTCAGTTTTGTCACGCGAAGATATTTGGATCCTGATCCTACTGTGAGTATATGCTACTCCTCGGAAACTTTTTCACTTAACGATCAATACTATAAACCAAGTAGGTGTCTAGAAAGGTGTTAGCGGGGCTACGCCCACAGGGAAAAGAGGTTACTTAATTAAGGAACTTCGCGAAAGCGTTGGAAAACCTCCCTCAAAGTACCGACACTGGCCTGGCTGAACGGTTAAGCAAGTATTGTACGGTGAGATTAATCCTGACTAATTCTTCCTTTATGTTTGAGGAGGGATTCGAGAGACAGTGGGAGCCATCCTGTTTAGATAAATTAAAAACCAATCTAAACTTGCAAGAGCATCATGCTAAGTGTTTTCTTCTCTCTCTCTTAATTGCAGCGACCCAATGACCGCACCTAGGTTACATCTAGATAATAAAATGACTGAATCTGACTGTTATGACTGGCAAAGGTCTGTCCAGATGTCCATTGCCCATGACAAGCTGGGACAGCCCTTAACTAATCCAACCCCTGCCGTCTCAGGTCCAGCTTCCCCTGTCACGGATATTCATATCCATAGGACATCGGAAAAAGACTGTGCGAAAGCCAAGTGCCTCGTGTTAACCTCAGTTGATGGTGTAAGCCAGAGGCAACACGAGAAGATGGACTTAGTTTCTATCTTCCTCCATAACAATGATTTATATGGAGAGCAATCTCGTATCGCAAGATATGAGACCTCGAACGAATTGCTTCCAGCGAGATTGGCTATCAGGTCATCTGTAGGGGGCAACGTCCTTACAGAGGCCAGCTCTTTTGAGCTCTCGGACCTGAAGACCACGTTGAAGAACGAGTCAGATGCTGACTTATTTCAACAATCTCTACCTACTATCCTGAAGGAAACCAGGGAAGTAGAAAGAAAGGGAGGGGCAAAAGTTTCGGGAATGGATGTAGTAAAAGAGGGATGTTCCTATTGTTATGGGAATGAACATGGGCAGAAGGATTGTAGGGCTTGCATAGCCAGTAGCCAGAATTCGAAGCATGTTGTGGCTTCGGCTTCGGGTGTGTTTGTAATAGAGAACTGTATGTCAGTTAACCCTACTTCCTGGGTATTGGATACCGGATCAGGATCTCATATCTGTAATTCGTTACAGGCTCTGAGAAACCGTAGGGTTATCAAGAAAGGTGATATGACTCTCAGGGTTGCTAACGGAATGAGCATGTATGCTGAATCCGTTTGGGAATATCATCTAGGACTGACAACTGGGCAGATATTGATTCTGCGTGACTGTTTTTATGCACCAGGTGCGACTTGTAATATCATATCTGTATCCGTACTTTCTAAGGAAGGATATGATTTTACTTTTGTAAGCGATGTAGTAAACATCCACCTAAATCAAGTTCTGATTGGGTCAGGTACACTGAAATACGGTATATACGTTTTGAATCAAGCTCAGGTCTTCAGTGTCCAGAACACACTTAAAAGAAAGTCTCCGGATTTAAATCAAGCTTTCTTATGGCATTGTAGACTGGGTCACATTAATGAGACACGGTTAACAAAGTTACATAAAGAAGGATACTTGGATCCGTTCGAGTATCAGTCTTATGCCACTTGTGAATCTTGTCTCATGGGAAAGATGACAAAGAATCCGTTCACTGGACACGGAGAAAGAGCAAGCGAGCTCTTGGGACTCATACATAGTGATGTGTGTGGTCCAATGTCTACACATGCGCGAAGTGGTTATTCATACTTCATTACTTTCACAGACGATTTCTCTAGGTATGGATATGTTTTCTTGATGAAGCACAAATCCGAGGCCTTTGAGAAATTTCAGGAATACAAGAATGAAGTTGAAAAACAAACAGGCAAAAGTATCAAGACACTGAGATCTGATCGAGGTGGTGAATACTTGAGTGCCGAGTTTTTGGGCTTCTTAAAAGAGAATGTAATTCTCTCTCAGCTTACTCCTCCATACACACCACAACACAACGGTGTATCGGAAAGGAGGAATCGAACCCTATTGGATATGGTTCGTTCCATGATGAGTAAGGCTGAGTTGCCGCGATCCTTCTGGGGCTATGCACTAGAATCAGCTGCATACCTTTTGAACTGAGTTCCAACTAAGACTGTGCCTACTACACCATATCAGATGTGGTGTTGGAAGAAACCCTATCTTAATCACATTAAGACATGGGGATGTCCAGCTTTTGTAAAAAAGCAACATGCGGACAAGCTCGAGGTGCGTTCAGTACAGTGTAAGTTTGTGGGATACCCAAAGAACTCCAAGGGGTATCTTTTCTATTACGCAGAGGAACAAAAGGTTTTTGTTTCTCGGCATGCCCGCTTCTTGGAAACTGAGTTTTTGGAAAACCAGATAAGTGGGAGCGCAATAGAACTGGAAGAAATTCCAGAACCACGAGCTATTACTGAAAGCTTAGTAGAACCAGAGGGTTCGAAAGAACAGGACATTCCTACGCCACTCCATAGGAGTAGTAGGCAGTCTCATCCGCCCGAGAGATACTACGGTTTTCTCATAGACGGGGATAGAGAGGATTGCACTGTGGATTATGGTGAGCCTACTAGCTTCCAGCAAGCCATTCAGAGCGGCGACTCGGTAAAATGGCTGGATGCAATGCGGGCCGAAATGGAGTCCATGTACACCAACAAAGTTTGGACTTTGGACTTTGCTCCAGAAAGGGTAAAACCCGTAGGCTGCAAATGGATTTTCAGAAAAAAGATTGGTGTAGATGGGCAGGTTGAGACCTATAAAGCTAGACTTGTTGCAAAGCGTTTTCGTCAAAGACCTGGTTTGGACTATGACGAGACCTTTTCTCCAGTGGCTATGCTTAAATCCATTCGGATCCTTCTTGCCATTGCTGCCTTCCACGATTATGAAATCTGGCAGATGGACGTAAAGACGGCTTTCCTAAATGGAAATTTGGAAGAGTGCGTCTATATGGATCAGCCAGAAGGATTCATTCAGAGTGGGAGCAGCGGTAAAGTGTGCAAGTTGCTAAAGTCCATCTATGGACTTAAGCAGGCATCGCGGAGTTGGAACATCTGCTTTGATGATACTGTCAAAGAATTCGACTTTATCAAAAACCCAGATGAACCATGCATTTACAGTAAGATTATAGGGAGAACTGTGGTATTCCTCGTCTTGTACGTGGATGACATTCTCCTAATAGGAAATGATATTCCTATGCTACAGTCAGTCAAAGTATTCTTGTCGCAGAGGTTCTCCATGAAGGACCTGGGCGATGCCAACTACATTCTGGGGATCCAGATCTATCGTGATAGATCTAAGAGGATGTTGGGACTTTCACAGTCAAGGTACATCGACACCATACTGAAAAGATTCAGTATGGAAGATTCCAAGAGCGGTAATTTACCGGCTTGTCACGGGATCACCCTCTCCAAAGAGATGTCTCCCAAGACTGATTTGGAAAGGGATCGCATGTCTAGTATACCCTACGCTTCTGCGGTAGGCTCTATAATGTATACGATGTTATGTACCAGACCATATGTAGCATACGCATTGAGCGTTGTAAGCCGGTATCAGTCAAACCCTGGGGAGAAACACTGGATAGCGGTAAAGAACATTCTCAAGTACCTGAGAAGGACTAAGGAGATGTTCTTGGTGTATGGCGGAAAAGACCTTCAGCTCGAGGCCTTTGCTGACTCCATCTTCCAGAGTGACAAGGATGACTCCAAGTCCATGTCGGGTTATGTCTTTACCCTCAATGGAGGGGCGGTTTGCTGGAAGAGTTCCAAGCAGGAGACCGTTGCAGACTCAACTATGGAAGCGGAGTACATAGCTGCTTGCGATACCGCAAAGGAAGCTGCCTGGATGAAGAAGTTCCTCACGGAGCTTCAGGTGGTTCCTACCATTGTTGATCCAATACCGCTGTATTGCGACAACAACGGCGCTATAGCTTTAGCGAAGGAACCCAGGTCCCATCAGAAGTCCAGGCACATTTTGAGGCGGTACCACCTGATCAGGGAGATCGTAGATCGCCGGGAGATCGAGGTGAAGAGAGTAAATACGGAGAATAACACTGCAGATCCACTCACGAAGGCCCTACCCCAGACTCAGTTCGAGCGGCTGATCGAGATGATAGGTCTTCGATACGCCAGTACATGGCTTTAGTGCAAGTGGGAGATTGTTAGTGTATATGCCCTAGAGGCCATTACTGTATCATACTAGCTTGTATATTACTTAATAGAAGCTTGGGATATTCACAGTTGTATAGACAATCTTGCTCGAAATGGTAGTATGCTACTTGGTTTGTCTCTACTTCAATATGTGCATGTGTTTCTTTTAGCATATCGCTTATATACATATTAGTAGAACCCTTTGGATCTTTGCTTGATTACCAGCGTTGTGATGGCGCTCACACTCGTGGGGGCTGGGTAATCTATAAGCACATCCTTATACAGGTCCCTAGTCGTAGGACTATCGAGACAGGGCATCGATACTCCGGAGTAGACTAGCGTATGCGCTTCTCATCCCAGCGTGGGAGACGGTCTGTCCCACAGCCGTCAGTGCGTCGTACTTGAGATAGTATGCGGGTGCTCGTTAGGTTACGAGTACACTGGACAGGACTCGTCGGGAACTGTTGGTTGGTATTATACCTATCGTCAGTTATCAGTTCCCAGGTGACATGAGTACAGCTTAGTCCGCTGACTTGACACTGTCACTTCGCCTCAAGTGTGTTCCCACTGTACTTTGATTACCACCCTACCACGGCTCAAAGGAGTCGTGCAAACAGGTAGTAGTTGGGTGCAGTCCCGAAGCACTTGGAGGCAGTGACGGTTAGACAGGATTCGTCTCTCCCGGTATTGGGGGTTGACATCGCGCTGTGTCTAGGAGAGCCATTACACAAGTAGTCCCTGGCCAGGGCAAGCGAGATATACTGGTAGGTTTCCAGTGTTATCTCAGGGTGTTCTGGGCTACACTCCGATACGACTTGTACCGCTATTAGGGGACTGACGTTCACCGCCCCCTTAGGCCCGCCATGCGATGTATCAGACGAACAGACCGGACTGTACGGAGACTGTCACATACAGGCTCAGTAGGAGTTCAGATGGGGTCACCTCGTCAGTCTTCTTATCGGTATCTACCTAGGGACCGTTACGTACAGCTAGTGCCGCTTGCGGTCTGTGGTTAAACCCACTGCCAGCGTAGTGTTGAGTCTTTAGAGTCCCACACAGAGAGCTATTCGCCTTTAGGCAAAATGAGTAGAGGTCGCATGGTTTTGCGACAGGGTTCGTTCACATCCGCGCACTTGTGCACGTTTGCTGTCCGGACAGCTTATACTAGCGGGCTTTGGTTTAAGCCGGATCCTAGTATATGATTTGGGATTGGTTTTATCTCATTGTATTCATGTTCCTCGGATCACGAATACGGGTGCGTATGCACAGTTGACTGAGACAGAGGCAGAGGACTTTGATTAGGGTTAATGACCATTGTCTTTTTGTTAACCCTAATGCTTATGTGTGTATTATGAACAATTGATATTAGTTAAATATAATTGTGCATGGTTAGGGTTGTTGACCTTTTGACCATTTGACTATCTTGACTTGTTGACCTAGGTTGACACTTTGACCATCATCATTCCATATAAAAGATGCTCTTTGATCCTTGCAATTTGCATTTAATATGAAATGATAATGGTCAAGTCTTGATTAAACCATGACAATTATCTTACTAATTATCTTTTTACAATAATTCACACATATATGTGAGAATGGTTCTTTATTCTCTCATTCTATCATATTGATTCTCTCTCCTCCTCTTCCTCTCTCTCAAGCTCTCCCCTCTCATGTGTTGAGAAACACTTGAGCTTGAGTTAAACCTCTCCAAAGTAATCTCTACTCTCATCTAAGGTTCTAGGATTAGCACTTCTAGCACCTTAGTTACTTCTAGCTTGAAGTTGAAGCCAAAGGTTGAGGCTCTCGGGTGGATCCTTCTTCGACTAGAGAAGGCGACAAGGTGATCTCTTTCTTCTACTCCAAGGAGCAAGGAGAGAAGGACATAAAGCCCAAGGTATAACCTTTCTTCCATATAGCTAAATCTAGTTAGCTTTTAGTTAGTTTTTGTTTAGCAAAAATCCTCCTTAAGCTAGTCCATGTTGCCTAGTTCGATAAAAATCTGGTTTGTATTCCGTTTTCCGCCTCCCCGCAAGCACCGGGGTGGGCAACGTGGACTTACATCCACGTGACCAGAAATTTGCTCTGGATGCTTCCCATGGGGTCAGGATTGACATAGCCGTGTTTTGCGAGGACCAGACTCCGCTCTGGACGTTTCCCACGGGGTCAGGATTGACATAGGCCGCGTTCCACGAAACCAGGATTTACTCTGGATGCTTCCCACGGGGTCGGTTTGACATAGCCGTGTTCTGCGAGGACCAAGATCCGCTCTGGATGTTTCCCACGAGGTCAGGATTGACATAGGCCGTGTTCCACGTGACCAGGAATTTGCTTTGGATGCTTCCCACGGGGTCAGGATTGACATAGCCGTGTTCTGCGAGGACCAGGCTCCGCTCTGGACGTTTCCCACAGGTCAGGATTGACATAGGCCGCGTTCCACGAAACCAGGATTCGCTCTGGATGCTTCTCACGGGGTCGATTTGACATAGCCGTGTTCTACGAGGACCAGGATCCGCTCTGGACGTTTCCCACGGGGCCAGGATTGACATAGGCCGTGTTCCACATGACCAGGAATTTGCTCTGGATGCTTCCCACGGAGTCAATATTGACATAGCCGTGTTCTGTGAGGACCGGGCTCCGCTCTGGACATTTCCCACGGGGTCAGGATTGACATAGGCCATGTTCCACGTGACCAGGAAAGGTTGACTCTCGGTTGTTTGTGCATCGTCGAGTCATGGAACTGGGAATTTTGCAGGAGCTCCGATTTGTTGATGTTGTGTCTGTTGAAATGAGACGGATGTTGAGATGATCTCCAGGCTGTCTGCGAACCGTTGAGACTTGACTCTCTTTCGGATGGAGTCTGGTGGGGAGATATGGTTCTCTCTTAATTTGTGCCCCTGGATTGTATACAGTGATCGATGTGATCTCACCTGTAGGGCAAAAGTTTCATTCTTTCAGAATTTTTTTTATTTCTTTCTTTCCGCGATGCTCTATCATTTCAGCTTTTTATATCGCAAAAGCTGCGATTGCCCAATCATTTCGGCTATTTGTTTTATTTTTACTCGCTGCTTTTTATTGCGAGTTGCCCAATCATTTCGGCCATTTCGTATGCATATATTTTTACTTGCTGATTTTGTTGCAAGTTGCCCCATCATTTCGGCTATTTCGTATGCATGTGTGGCTCACTGGCTTTTTGCTGCAAGCTTGGAATTATACACCGATTTCGGCATCAGCACCGCTACAACTGGGATATTGCCAGGAGTGAATCATCATTTGCCTCTGTCGATGTCGAACAAGGGTGGCTTAGCAAACAGGGTTAAGATCCTGTCGATTAAGGCTTTTGACTTCATGAGCCGTAAGGGTCTCATAAAGATTTTTCTCCCTACGAGTCGTGAGGATCTCATAGGTGCATTTTCTCCTTAGGAACCGTGAGGATTCCCAAGTGTATGGCTTCTTGTAAGTCGTAAGAATCTTACAAGAGTATTTTCTCCTTCTAAGTCGAGAGGACTTACAAGGGCTGTTCACCGTGTAGACATATCCCTAGTCATGGATGAGACTTTGTCAGGGAAATGTTTATTCACGCCCATGGATTGTATACAAGGGTCAGTATTGAACCGCTTGTAGGGAAGAATTGGAGGTTGTGATGGCTTAAGAACAGGTTCAAATCCCTGCAGCTTAAGACTTTTGAATCTTCTGAGCTGTGAGGGTCTCATAAGAGGGTTCTCCTTACGAGTCATGAGGATCTTGCAAGTGTAATTTCTCCTTAGGAATCGTGGGGATCTCTAAGTGTGTTGCTCTCTTGTGAGTCGTAAGGATCTCACGCAGGTATTTTCTCCTCACAAAGTTGAGAGGACCTTGCAAGTGTCTTTTAACGAGATTATGCCCTTTCGGGTTTTCACAAAACTCATCGGCAGCCCTGCTGTTTTTACTCACGGAGTTCTTTCAGGTTTTCATCCGTGCCCATTTTGCTTATGGACATACCGTTTTCTTTTTTTTCTTTTATTTATTTTTTTGTGTCAGCCTCGGGTTGCTGCGGTCCGTAGTAGTTTATCGACGTCTCGGTCAACAGCCAGTTTTAGGACATAGTAGTCTGTCGTTAGTTTAAGGACGTTTCGGTCCGACGCCAGTTTTAGGACATAGTGGTCCATTGTTAGTTTTAAGGACGTTTCGGTCCGAAAGCCGGCTACTACTTATAGAGTTTGAGCTTAGGAAAATAGCGAGCGGATATAGGCATCGTCATCTATCGTTGACCTAGGCCGTGACTCGTCAGGCGTAGTATTTTTTCAGGAAGCGACCGTTTATTGGACTGAAAGGTCTTTCACCATGCATGTCTATGAGTAGACAGGCTCTACCCTGGGAAACTTTGTCTATGATATACGAGTTTTCATAGTTCGGCTCGAATTTTCCCCTCTTGGCACGATTGGGGATCATAGGTCTTTTAACCAGTAGCACGAGTTCGCCTTGACGGAATGTTCTCGGCATAGTCAACCTTTTATATGAGCGCGTCATCTTTGCTTTATAAGCCTCCAGACTCTGTTGCGCCACGAGCCGGTTTTCATCAAGGGTATCAAGCTCCTCAAGCGGAAGGTGAGCATTCTCTTCATCTGTTAGCTCGTAATGAACCGCCACTCGTAGAGAGGGTAACTCTATCTCGAGGGGGAGTACCGCTTCTGTGCCGAATACCAATACATACGGTGTTGTGTTTGTTGCTGTTTTGAACATAGTTCGATACGCCCAAAGTGCTTCGTGCAGTCTTTCATGCCAGTCCTTCTTATTTCGAGACACCATCTTTTTCACGATCTTCGTCAAGGTCTTGTTGAAAACTTCAGCTAGACCGTTAGCTCTGGGATTATAGACTGAAGAGTATCTCCAGTCTATGTTATGCTGTTGTACGAAGCGGCTGATTTTGTGCCTTCTATAAGCTAGCCCGTTATCGAAGCTAATCCGTCGTGGAGTGCCAAACCGATAAATGACGTGTGTCTTGAAGAAATGGAGAATATTCTCCGTCTTCACCTCCCTCAGCGGTACTTCTTCTGCCCACTTAGAGAAGTAATCAGTTGTTGCCAAAATGAACCGATGTCCTCTGGATGATGCCAGTTCGATGGGGCCGATTATGTCAGTCCCCCACATTTCGAACGGCCAGCTAGCCACCGTTGGATGTAGTGGATTCGGATGCTGATGGATAAAATCCCCGTGAACCTGGCACGAGTGGCACTGCTTCGCGTATTCGAGACAGTCCTGGATCATCGTGGGCCAATAATAGGCCATCCTTTTGATCTTCAGCTTCATCTTTGGGCCGGCTTGGTGAGAACCGTAGAGTCCGTCATGAGTTTCTTGGACGACTCTCTTTGCCTCTTCGGGTCCCAGGCATCTTAGCCATAGAGAATCGAATGATCTCTTATACAGAGTATCATTAACAAAGGCGAAGGATAGAACTCGTTTCATGAGCTGATGCCTTGAGGATGCATCTTCAGGTGTTCGACGGGATTTGAAGTAGTTTATAAAGATTTCTCTCCAATCCTCAGCCTTTTCCTGGTCTTTTATTTGTAGGGTTGTCTCTTTGGTCACTTCTTTCTCTTCAGAAGACTCCGGAGATATTTCTGCCGGTGTGAGAACCCAACGGCTTTGCACAACGATCCTCACGTCATCGAGGTTTTCGTCGGCCAGTTCTTTAGCGAGCTTGGCTAATGCATCCGCCTTGCTATTTTTCGCACGCGGTATGCTCTCCAGGGCATAGGCAGGGATTTGAGTCTGCAATTGCTGCACTCTCTCGCCGTACATTACCAGCTCTGGCTTGCACATTTGATAGTCGCCGTTTACTTGACTGGCGATCAGCTGGGAGTCTCCGTATATGAGGAGGTCCTCAATTCCCATGTTGACGGCGATCTCAAGACCTGCTATCAAAGCTTCGTATTCGGCTTCGTTGTTTGTCTTCGGTTCTGTCAAAGGCAAAGCGCATTATCCCTTCTTGTGGAGTCACGAAGAGGAGGCCTACCCCGGATTTGATTATGGGGGTGCTTTGCTTGCGCTTCTTCATGGAAGATGCTCCATCAAAGTAAAGTTCCCACTGGGTATCATTCTCTCCTTTCTCTCCGTCAATTGTGTCAAACGCGTGCTCGTCTGGCGATTCGCAGTTTAAAGGGGAATCTGCAGGTATCAGATGCTCAGCGAGGAAGTCGGAAATGGCTTGGCCTTTCACCGCCTTGAGGGGTCGATAAGTTATCGTAGGGCCCATTTAGCGAGCCGTCCCGTTAGTATGGCTTTTGACATCAAGTATTTGAGAGGATCCACCTTCGATATGAGATGGACCTCATGTGCTAACGCGTAGTTTCTGAGTTTCGTTATTGCGAAGATCAACGCCAGGCAATGTTTTTCTATGGGGGAGTAATTGCTTTCTTCCCCTAGGAGAACTTGACTGAAGTAGTAAAGGGCTCTCTCCTTCCCTTGGTCATTCTCTTGTGCCCATAATGCGCCTAAGGAACCTTCAAGGGCGGTTGTATACAGAATAAGAGGTTTTCCCTTGACCGGAGCGGTTAGCACCGGAGGATTCTGTAGGTATTATTTGGTATCGTCGAGTGCGTTTTGGCATTTGCGATCTCAGAAGAAAGAGGTTCTCTTCTTCATCAGGTGACTGTAAGGACGGCATTTGCCGGAGAGGTTGACTATGAATCGCCGGATATACGCGAACTTTCCTTGGAGAGATCGTAATTGCTTGAGAGTCCTTGGCGGTGGCATTTCCATGATCGCCTTGATCTTCAACGGGTCTATCTCGATGCCTCGATGTCTGACGACGAATCCTAGGAATTTACCTGAGGAAACTCCGAACGCGCATTTGAAAGGGTTCATCTTCAAGTTGTATTTCCGAAGGCGCTGAAACATGATCTTCAGATGCTCTAAATGTTCTTCGTATGATTTGCTTTTAACTACGAGGTCGTCAATATAGCATTCGATGATTTCATGTATGAGGTCATCGAAAATCTTCGTCATGGCCCTCTGATAAGTGGCACCGGCGTTCTTTAGACCGAATAGCATCACCTTGTAGCAGAATATGCCCAAAGGAGTCCGGAAAGTGGTATGCTTCTGGTCTTCGGGATGCATCTTTATCTGATTGTATCCTGATGAGCCATCCATGAAGGAGAAAACTTCGTGAGTGGACGTATTATCTATCATCAGCTCAGTGACTGGTACTGGGAAGTCGTCCTTCGGGCAGGCTTTATTAAGATCCCGAAAGTCCACACATATGCACACCGTCCCATTTTTCTTCATCACTGGGACGATGTTGGCGATCCAGTCAGGATACTGAACTTCTTGGATGAAACCGGAGTCGGTTAGCTTCTTGACCTCGGCGTTGATGCTCATCTCAACCTCTAGCCGCATTCTTCTCGGTGCTTGTTTGATCAGCTTGACGTCCGGGGATATTACCAATTTGTGTACAGCGATCTCTGGATCTAGTCTTGGCATCTCGGAATAGTTCCATGCGAAGCAATTTTTGTGCTGCATGAGCACGTCCTTTAGCGTAGCCACCCTTTCTTCAGACAACACCTCACTGACGAATGTCGGCCGCGGGTCACTTGTCGTCCCCAAATCAATTTTCTTGAGGTTATCTGCAGTAGTATGTATTCCATCTTCTAGCTCTTTTGGCTCCAGTGGAAACTCTGAAATTACCTCATCTTCATCGTTTTCGAAGCACCAAGGGAGGTCATCCATATTCTCGGGCTCTTCTTCTGACAGCGTTATCACATGGCAGGTACGAGGTCGCTTCTAAGACCGATATTGATCTGGTTCCATTCTCTCTGTATACGTGGCTTTCGATTTATGCTTCTGCGCCGGGATTACCCTCCAACTGCTGGATAGAGCGAACCTGCCGAGTTGATATTGGTCTTCAACCCAGTTCTTGAAGGTGAAGCAGTCTTTGAGAGGATGCCCTATTGCTTGGTGATAAGAGCAATAGTCTGGGTGAGAGACCTCGTCCGCTTGCTCGGGATGCTTGGACTCCGGGAGTGTCATCATCTAGTATTTCATGACAAGATCGAATATCTTCTTTGTCTTGTCTTGAGGAAAAGAATATTCTCGACCCATCTTCTTTATAAGAGACGAATCTTGGTTGCTCGATTTTCGATCGCGTGGCTTCTTTGTCCCGCTTTGTCGCTGTCGAACGCTTTTCCCGTTCTTTGGTTTATTTTTGCCTTTGTGTCGGGTCTTTTGTATGACGGGCTGGCGACGAAGGGCATCGTCACTTTCTGCAGCCTGCTGAAGGAGGAGCTGCGTCCTAACTTTCTCATAAATGGCCATTTCGCGGTTATGGTCATCCCGGACCTTTTGACCCGCTTCCCTTATTAGCTTGTCCATCCGTTCTTCAAACGACGGACTTGGTATTTTCATGACGGGACCTCATTTTGGTTCAGGGTTAGCATCTTCCCACAGAGTATCTCCTTCCTCTTCGAAGTCATGCATGACGAAGCAATCACGGAATAACTCCCGTTTCTTGGATTGAACATATCATAGCCCGATCGTTTCCATTCTCCCATTGGGCAACTTTAGTTGAGTTCCGAAGACGTTCCAGATCCTGTTATAGAACCGTGCTTGTCGAGCAGTTTGCTTGAAGGGTATGCCTTGACACCTCAACAGCCTTTTTAATCCTTCTGTGTAGTATCTGGGCAAACGGATGGGCTGAAGCCTGTCAAGCGTAGAATCGGTGCCGGGCCAGATTTCTTTCTCCACTTTGGTTTCCCCAGATCGGTAGAATAGGATTGGTTTTTCACCCTTTCACCTGGGGCGGACATAGAATGTCTGCAGTTCTTGCACACTATAAGTTTCAAGTGCATCGAGCTCTTTATAATGCTCTTGTGGAACCATCGCAACTTGCAAACTTTGATCTTCATTGGCAAAGGTTTGTATTGATGGCCCAGCAGAGAATACAGCATTGACCTCATCTTCCGAGTTGCTGCCGAAGACTAACATAGGGGTGGACGGTCCCGGCTTGATTCATTGGGGCGGCCCTGAATAAACTATTTCTTCTTCGTCCTTGGTGTCCCTCCTGAAAACCGGAATAGTGGTGATAGCTTTGTTCTTGTCCTTTGGTTTGTGACATCTTTCTGTGTCTTCGAAATCAGGCAGGAAGTATTTGGCATCTTCGTACTTTCGGACTTCATTCATGGAGAATGGGTTCAACTCCCCCGTCACAGTGTACTCGAGACCATCTTTGAAGTACTTCATACATTGATGTTGTGTAGAAGGGATAATGTTGTACTCGTGTAACCAAGGCCTGCCGAGCAAAGCGTTGTAGCAAGTCTTGGCATCAATGACGTGAAACTTGATGTCAGTGACTAGCAGCCCAAAGCGCAGCGTCAGTATCACAGACCCGAGCGTCCGTGATGACTGGGAGTCGAACCCGGAGATAGTGATCTTATCCCGAGAAAGGTGTTGAATGCTCATGCATATCTCCTTCAATACTCTTACGTTAAGGAGATTGACGAAGGACCATTGTCGACCAGGATTTTACCTATCTTGATGTCATGACAGTATCCGGAGACATATAGGGGACGGTTATGCTCACACGTCCCGAGGAGGAGGTCTTCATCGCCGAAGGTGATATCGGCCGTGTGTACTTCTTCCAGCTCTTCCTTCATCTTTTCTTCGGCGAGGAAATCTTGGAATTGCTCGGGCTCTTGCAGTGCCTTGATCAAAGAATCTCTTGCTTCTTTTGATAGCAGAAGGGCATCGAGAATGCTGAGCTGCAAGGGTATCTTCCTAAAGTGTGCCAAAACGTTGTAGTCCACCTTATTTTTCTTTGGCGGGTCCTTGGCTGTCAGCTCTTTGACGACTTGATCTTCTAGGGCGATGTCCTCAGGAACCTTTTCTTTTCCCTTATCCTTTTTGTTTGAAGCCTGGTTGGCGGGTCCGAGATTCTTTTCAGGCAGCGTGCGATTGCGCAGCTGAATGTTCTCGCAGTTCTTCAGTTCTTCCTCTTTTCCCGAAGTGGATTCTTTGAAGAGAGGATCAAGAGTCATTTCTTCGTCAGAGTCACTCCTGAAAGTGAGGACTTGCGATCCCTCAGCGTTGACCATGTGACATTTGCCGGCAGTTCTCTTACGCTCCTCGGTCGTATTTCTTTGCTCCCGACGAGCTTTACGCTTCATCCGCTTGACATGTTGCCGTTGAGCAACATATCCCTGCCACCAATTTTTAAAGGCTATGCACTCTTCAATAGGGTGCACAATCCTTCGATGATATAGACAGTAGTTAGGATGTATATCCGCTTCATCAGGAGTGTTTCCTTCGGAAGGTGACAGCTTCATCCCCATCGATATGGCTTTGGCCAACCTTTTCCTCGTCTTGAGCCTGCTTTTATTTGCGGTGGATGTACTTTGATCTGATGAGAGTGTTTCAACCCTTTCGTCCAGTCGCCAGCGTCTGGCTTTTTCAAATATGGCCATCTCACACTCTCGAGCAGCTTTGCTTTTAAGAAGGGCTTCGTCCAGGAATGCATCAATCATTTTGTCTGATGACCCTAGAAGTTCCGGCTCAGGATCTGCCCCCAGTTTCTCTGCATAAGGAGCTTCTTCATCATTCATCGACGAGTGAGAGATTATATGGCAACTTGCCACGTAATCCTCAGATTCATCCGACAAGTCTTCTTCATTGTCATCATCTCTGTCCTCAAGGACGTGGCTGAGAAATTCTTGGCGTGTGACTGGGGTCCGCACCTTCTGGTTATATTCTTCCAACGCTTCAATCTGTTTTTGCAAGTCCATTCGCTTATCACTAGGCTTCACGGGCTTCTTAGCTTTCTTCTTCTTCTTCAAAGACTTTGACGAATGGGTGTGAGCGCTTTGACTATCATCACCAATTTTTGGAGTTAGGCGCGGCTTCAGCATTCCCTCGATAATCTCAGGTTCCAGTAGATTCTTCCACCTGATCGCCGGGCGTGTGTGGAGATCCTTCAGCATTTTTTTAGTCTTGGCTGAAAGAACGACCTCCCGTGGAGCTTCTTCTACGAAAGAACATGATGCCCCCGGTGTGTCCGTCTTCTTGGGAGCGTATGGCTGTGGCGAGTTCACCTTCTAATTCTCGGACAGGGAAAATTTGCCCTGTTGGTATTGATCTTCGATCCAGCCTTTAAAGACGAAGCAATCTTCAATTGGATGGCTTACCGTTTGATGGTAGGGGCAATAATTGGGATTATTAGCCTCACCATATTGCAACGGTCGTTTTAGATTTGGCAGATTGATGAGCCTATTGCGTACCGCCAGCTCAAACAATCTCCTCGTTTTGTCCCGGGGAAATGAATAAGGGTGCTTCATTTTCTCATTATAGTATCGCCGTCTCTCGTCTAGTCAATCCGTTAATTTTGGACCACTGGGCTGCCGTTGAGCATTGGCGACGAAGGTCGCTTTCCCTTTCCCTTTTTCATTCCGCGGCTCTGGCTTCAAAGAGGAAGGCCTATGGCCCATTTGGTCCATTTGAGCTAGCTTGTCAATCAGGGCCTGGATCATGGTTGGCTTAAAAAACATCATAAATTGTGAGATGGTTGCTTGAGGGTCAAGAGTGCCTACAAACATGCCCACTGCCGGCGCTTCTTCGATGCGCTGTTCGCATTTCGACCACAAATTCCGCCATCGTATTGCGTATTGAACCCATGTCTCGCCAGGTTTCACCCTGGCAATGATCAATGCCGTTATTGGGTGTTCTCTAGAACTTGCAAAACGCTGGGTGAATAGTAGCTCCATCTCTGCAAAGGTTTTGACAGAATCGTTTGGAAGCTCTGAATACCACTCGAACGCCGTTTCCGACAAGCTACCAACAAACTGACGGAACAGAAGTTTATCATCACCTCCGGTGTTGCCGCACAAGGCTCTGAATTGAGCAACGTGCTGATGCGGATTTCCCGTCCCTTTATATACATGGAATTTAGGGATCGTATATCCCGGCGGGTACCTTATTTGGTCATACCAGTCTGGATACGGTCGCCCAGTTTTAACAATTTGGCCGGCCACTTCATTCGCCTGGTGAGCTCGTATTTGCTGAGCGATGTAATCATCCAGGGCAGCTTTGGAGATGGTCTCCTCTTTGGCTGCTGAAAGAGCTGGAGGGGGGTTCGATGTCTCCCCTCTGTCATCTTCAATGACGATCGGGGGTCTTCAGCTGGAGGTTCCGGCTGTAACATCATCCCAGCCATGTCTTGGAACAAAAGAGCCATTCGTTTGATTTTGGTTGCCTGTTCCGCGGCCTCTTTTTTTTCCTCTCGAGCATTCTTCGGAGAAATTCAGTATCAGTTTCTTGTTCACGACGCTGCTCTGAGGTCTCTGGATTTTCTTTCGGCCCAGTGAGTGCGGCCATTGCAGTCAGCATCTCCTGAAGTTTCTGCTGCTGTTGTTCCTGAGCCTTCGTTATCGATCGGGTAAGTGGTCGATGACCCGTGGAAGCACGGCTTTCCTCTTTTCCGAAAGCCATATAAACGATATGTGTTACCATGCCCCCGGACTTGGGGCATTTAGATTCAGCGTCTTTGCGGTTCGCCGCGGTCACAGGGGCTTTCTCCGGCCTCCTTCTCTTGTGAGCGGCTGATGTTGAGGGAACCATTGCAGCGGGCACCCAGACGGCTGTCGCCTTTTGTGGCTTGACAGGATGGCCCTTTTCTTGCCGAGCTTTAAGCTTCTTTGGCCGGCGAGAGTAGTCCTGGTTAATCACCGATTCCTGGACCTGTCGCCAGACTTTGTAAATTTTGGAAGAAAGCCGCTGAGAGGTGTTCAGACCATAATATTGCATTTTTCATTCCCCTATTCTTATCCTTTTTATAAATAAACAGGTACTCTTGACGCACGTTTGTTGCATATTACAGGATACAGGTTTCTGGAGCAAATACAGTGAAAAAGACACAAAACAACAGAAAAAGGGACTTTTGACCAACAATTAGACGGATCCTAGTCAAGCCTAGACGAAGAACAGTGCAAGGTCCAAAATGTCAAGTGAACGGTCAAAAGATACGAACAAGTTTTCACTGAAGATCTGGAGAAGACCTAGAAGCCCAACAGAGAAAATACATATGAAAATAGGAAGCCCAAGACAATACAACCCAAGTGCAGAAAATTGGTGACCCAAGCCCACCAAAGGGCCGCGGATCCGCGGCCCAAGCCAACATTTGCCGCGGATCCACGGCCATTCAGAGCCCGTGTCGGTGGATTTTCCTCGTGTCGGTGCGTCGGTGCAGGGGTTGGGATTTTTCGTGGGCATATCTGTAATTGCACATGCACGAGACTCTGAAACCCTAATTCTTCTGTTTACTTATAAATTGTAATCTAAAATTGTAAAACCCTATGCCTCTTTTCAATAAATAAAATTCAGAATTTCTGGGAATTATATTCAGATCTATTCTGTTTTCTACTTGGAGGGAGCCATCAAATCAGTAGGTAATTTTATTTCCTTGCTTTTATTTTCTAGTATATTTTATCATCCCCTAACAAGCGAGTAGTCTCCTCGCTTGTTAGGGTTAGCCTTAGCGAAAGGGTTGAGAGATGAGATCTCTCACCCCTTTCAATGCCATCTTCACTTTAGAGTTAGAACTCCATGCATACGCACACATCCGCTCCCTACGGCACCCTACCCCTCGAGGTAACGGTGAACCGTAGTATAAAGGGCCGGTTGCGCGCGTTTTCCGTGGGGGTTAGGTAATTATCAACAAAGGAAGGATACGAATCTAGAGGAAGAAACATCTTCCCAAAAGATTCGTATCCACTTTATTAATAATTAACTTAACATCTAATAGATCAAAAAAAAAGAAGGCATTGAAAGCGGTGAAGAAAAACGTTAATCTCCAAAACTTCCCCTAAGCCTAACCCTAGCAAGACTTTTAATTAGATTAATTAGATCCAGTTTTTATAGATTTTTATAAACCAATCAAAATGACATTTTGAATCAACTCGTTAAAACACATAAAAGGAATTTACCCGTCTCTGTGGATCGACCCGTACTCACCGGCTAGCTGCGAAGCGACGCCGTTTCTGATTGCGGTAAATACAAGTTTTGACACTAATCAAATGGCGCCGTTGCCGGGGACGGCGTAATATTTCTTTTTGTGAATTTTCGGGTTGATATAAATTTTAAAAATTATAAAAATCTGAAAATATAAAAAAAGTACAAAAATTATCAATTTTGATCTGTTTGAAGGGTGTATCTTTTGAATCTTGCAGGAACAGCAAAAACTTTTGGATCTGGAGTTTTACAGAAGGTCAAAACAGAAAAGAGAATATAAGAACAGAGAGGAATCACAAGTACAGAGCAGCACAAAATTTTCCAGAGGCTGAATCCACCAAGGCGCCGCGCTTCCGCCGCAAAAGAGGACCCACGCCGCGGTTCCGCCGCTCCCTGGCCACGTCAGCACCTGAAAATTTGCTGGTTTGCTTTCTTTTCCTCCCCTCTGCAACCTCCATATCTCTGTCTGTGAAAATTTTCTGCAGGAATTCTTTGCGTAAAAAGTCTGTCTCCCCCTTCTAGATAACAGATTTTCTGCAGGTTTCTTTGCGCCGCGCTAAAAAAAAAAAATTTTTTGATTGCAAGTGAAATTTTATTTGTTTTGCATAATTTAACCGGACTCTAAGGGGCTAATTGACCAAACTCAGATTGGGTGGGGATTTCATCACCCTTCCCAGGACCCCAGAAAACACCTAAAGCATGTGCATTGACCATAATTAATTAAAAAAAAGACTAGACTCAGACCTAAGGACATCGAGCTCAATAGGAAAAGGACTAGTATAGGCATCGGCCGTTTATCCTAACTGACATTGCGGTGTCTAGGCTAGTGGTTATTAATTAGGCCCACTATAGTGGTGGTTCCTTCCCACTTACCTGGCCGTACTTGTCCGTGAAGAGGCGGTTTGAGGTCCTATTTCTAGCCCTAGTTAGGAGCTGTCTAGCAGACCTAGGTGACCCTAGATCTAGGCCTGATTGTGCATGTGTGGTTGATACATTTGTGTCACGAGTTCCTTTTCGAAAACCTTTTTTGCAAAACTCTCACATAAATAAAAAGAAAAAAAAAGGAAAATTTTTATAAAATCTTGCAAAAATTTTGTCGCTAAGAAATCCCTGGACCCCACTTGCACCACCTACCTTCTTTCTTTTCTAATTCTTCTATCATGGGTACCCCACATCATAAATCTCTTACCAAATCTTGGTATCCCGAACCTAATTTTGCGTCGTTCGTCAATTGTTTCGGTCAATTTAAAAACGATCCCTCCTTGCCAAAAATTTCGTTGAAAGATCAAATAGAGGCGTCTAGGAGAAATAGTTTGACTTTTCAACCCACTTTGTGTCAACCGAGTCAACCTTTACAACCTACATATGTTGATACCACTTCTTCAAGTCCTTCTGTCACTCCTAGGCCGATGTCCATTGCTGAGCATATTGCTCAATCTCGCAGTCGATCTTTCACCCCTCTCCACTCATCTAGTTTTAGGGATCCGCACGATTATTCACCTTCTTATCCATATGTTGACCCTACTCCTGTCTTACCACCCACTTCCTACCAATCATACCCGACTTTCCCACCTTCACTAGACACTATTTCTACACAGCCATTAGGGAGTTCTGCATATCCACACGAGTCCGAATCTTTTACTGAAACCCCCTCACCACCTAAGTCTAGTTTGGAAGAGTCGTTGGAGGCATATATTGCTGCAACAAATAAAATGATGAGGAATGTGGAAGCGTCCATGGCCGCCCTTATGCAACCTAGTGAACCGGTAGCTAGTGTCCCGCTAGCTCAAAAATTTTTAATGTATAAGGAGGCGGTTGGACAGAGTGAGAATGAGAGAGGATTTACAAATCAAACCTACCCTTACCCAATTGAAGCCCACAACTCCTGTTTTCCATCGATTGCCCTAAATAGTTCACCTGTTGAAAATAAAAATGAGTTGTGTGATTTTGTAGTGCTTGATTTGCCAAATTGTGAAGAACCCCTTTCGAGTGAAACCGCACCTAATCCGTTTAACCTTTACACATCCACTCTAGAACCTACATTGATAAACATCCATGCTTTTGAGGAGGTGTCTAAAGAAATTGATTTTCACTTGATTGAGGATATAGACACCGGGAATATTTCGGATGATGAACCTGTCGATTTGCTTGAAATTTTATGTTCAAATCATCATCCTGAGTTATTAAATGTTTCCCCCGAATCTCATATGCGTCTAGATTTTGATGATAATGGCATGGATGAATTACATATTGAGGATAGTACTGAGGAGAGTCTTGAGGATAATATCGAGGTTGAACCATTTTTATTTGATGTGTCGGATTTTTCAATTCAGCCTCCTGAACCTTTGACTGTTATATCACCCTCCCTCCTTCCTATTGTTCCGACCGAACAAATGACCGTTACGCTTTCATCTCCTATACCAAGTTCGACGTACCCGTGTTTTCTTGCGAATCTTGAGGGATTTGACCCCATTGCACGACGAGTTGGTAGGTTAGCGCAATCGCTTTTAACACATCGGTCATCACAAATTGCGCTAATTTATTCACTCAATTTACACCCTCAAGATCGCACTCCACTTCTTTCTTCTTTCCGTCTTTCTTCTCCCCCATCGAGACCATATTCTACCATTCTTCTTTCCACACGGTCTCGCGTGCTTTTCATCTCTTTTCTTTCCATCCCATTCCTGCACCAACTCTACCATTACCATGATAAGATTTTTGAATGGTTGGTGCTAACATTTGGCTTGTGTAAGGCCAAGCTTAACTTTGGGGGGAATCTTGTTGTATATATGTATATATCCTTTTGTTCTCTTTTTCTATAAAAAATAAAAAATTCAAAACATAAAAAAAAATTATAAATAAATAAACAGGGGAGTATCGGTATTTTGACCATCTTGGTTTAGCATGACAGTGAGGACACTGTCAAGTTCAAGTTTGGGGGTATGCTCGGTACGTCTTCTTCCTTCGCATTCATGTGTACATATTTTTGCATTTGCATACTTATTTGAAAACCCATAAAAATTTGAAAAAATTCAAAAATTATAAAAATTATTGTATTCAATTTTGGCTTATTTGACTAGAGTTTGACAGATAGGTTAACTAGCTAGGAACAACTAGAACTTAGACTTACTGAATTAAAAACCCTAAAAATAACATTCCTTAAAACTTAACGGTAGAAAGTATATGCCTTGTAGTTTATTTAGAAATAGGCAAATTTTGGGTTCACTTCTTGGGCTAAGTCGAAACAAGGGAAGAGTATTGATGTTCTTATTAGAGTATAAGTTTGAAAAATAGTTCCTAGCTTAAGTCTAGATTCTGAAAACGTATACCCTACAATTTGCACAATCACGCACCTTGAAACTTGGAATAGTAGAAGAGACCTTGAAATGCTCTTGTTTAGAGTCCTTAGTACAATGAAAATGAAAAAATATATACAAGTGTGAATAAAAAAAAATGAACACTGGTTTTTGTGATTACTTAAGGCTGTAAAAATAGAAAAATATTTAGCGAGGGTGCTTCATCACCTA
The DNA here is from genome assembly GCA_030015575.1 of Agapanthus africanus. NCBI lineage: Eukaryota > Viridiplantae > Streptophyta > Magnoliopsida > Asparagales > Amaryllidaceae > Agapanthus > Agapanthus africanus. Next base: position 745,917,173 of record CM057341.1, on the reverse strand, counting down.
GTGCCTTAGACCAACTGGTTTGGGAGTCACTGCTAAAGCCTTGGGTGTTACAAGACTAGGATTTACGCTTTAAAGTGCAAACACATCTTGTAATCGGTTGTTGGTACCTCAAGAAGTATTAACGGTCGCATGAAAGATGTGTAAGCAAGATTCATTTAAATTCACCAACTAATAAGTACTTTGGACAACGGACAAGGACATGATTGCTTGATTTGAATTTCCAAGTGTAGGGGTGATATTATACACACACGTAGGGGTATGTGATTGGAGTTTAGATAAGAGAAAGGAGTGAATAATAGAACTTGTATCTTTAGTAAGGGTTGATAGAAATTCCTAAGTGGAGATGGAACCCTAGAAAGAAAACTTAAGAGATGCCGAAAGCTAAGTAAGTCTACATAACATATATAATCTTAAGTTAAATAATGAGGAAGTGTGAAGAATATGGGTGGACAATTTGCGAGTCAAAAGATAATAGAATTCCTTATTAGAAAACCTTATTGGAGAACAAAAGGCAATGGGCCGAGTTGATAGGATTTTGTGGGTGTAATCCGCTGAAAACCCTCAGGAGACAACACTCCTCCTACTAGGGACACCTAGAGGTTTAACGGCTTGTTGCACGTGCTCAGTGCAATCGCGTTTCCCTGCGAAAGTGTGGTTAGGATTTTAGTGAATAAAAAATAAGTTTGCTCGAGGACGAGCAAAAGATAAGTTTGGGGGTATTTGTTCAGACCATAATATTGCATTTTTCATTCCCCTATTCTTATCCTTTTTATAAATAAACAGGTACTCTTGACGCACGTTTATTGCATATTACAGGATACAGGTTTCTGGAGCAAATACAGTGAAAAAGACACAAAACAACAGAAAAAGGGACTTTTGACCAACAATTAGACGGATCCTAGTCAAGCCTAGACGAAGAACAGTGCAAGGTCCAAAATGTCAAGTGAACGGTCAAAAGATACGAACAAGTTTTCACTGAAGATCTGGAGAAGACCTAGAAGCCCAACAGAGAAAATACATATGAAAATAGGAAGCCCAAGACAATACAACCCAAGTGCAGAAAATTGGTGACCCAAGCCCACCAAAGGGCCGCGGATCTGCGGCCCAAGCCAACATTTGCCGCGGATCCGCGGCCATTCAGAGCCCGTGTCGGTGGATTTTCCTCGTGTCGGTGCGTCGGTGCAGGGGTTGGGATTTTTCGTGGGCATATCTGTAATTGCACATGCGCGAGACTCTGAAACCCTAATTCTTCTGTTTACTTATAAATTGTAATCTAAAATTGTAAAACCCTATGCCTCTTTTCAATAAATAAAATTCAGAATTTCTGGGAATTATATTCAGATCTATTCTGTCTTCTACTTGGAGGGAGCCATCAAATCAGTAGGTAATTTTATTTCCTTGCTTTTATTTTCTAGTATATTTTATCATCCCCTAATGAGCGAGTAGTCTCCTCGCTTGTTAGGGTTAGCCTTAGCGAAAGGGTTGAGAGATGAGATCTCTCACCCCTTTCAATGCCATCTTCACTTTAGAGTTAGAACTCCATGCATACGCACACATCCGCTCCCTACGGCACCCTATCCCTCGAGGTAACGGTGAACCGTAGTATAAAGGGCCGGTTGCGCGCGTTTTCCGTGGGGGTTAGGTAATTATCAACAAAGGAAGGATACGAATCTAGAGGAAGAAACATCTTCCCAAAAGATTTGTATCCACTTTATTAATAATTAACTTAACATCTAATAGATCAAAAAGAAGAAGGCATTGAAAGCGGTGAAGAAAAACGTTAATCTCCAAAACTTCCCCTAAGCCTAACCCTAGCAAGACTTTTAATTAGATTAATTAGATCCAGTTTTTATAGATTTTTATAAACCAATCAAAACGACATTTTGAATCAACTCGTTAAAACACATAAAAAGAATTTACCCGTCTCTGTGGATCGACCCGTACTCACCGGCTAGCTGCGAAGCGACGCCGTTTCTGATTGCGGTAAATACAAGTTTTGACACTAATCAAGAAGGCTGCTCCGGCTTCTTTTCTATAGTAATCTCCATAGGTGGGGGAGATCTCTTCAGCATGGCAGTCGGAGAGTTCTTGCGTACCCTCCTAAGTGGTTCGAAGTTGTTCCCAGTTGGAACAGCAGCATTGATTTCCACCATGGGAGCTGGCGGAGTTAGTCCAGACGGGGAGCTGCCCCCAGCCTTCCTTACTCGGCGCCAGTGGCGACGTCGAGCGTGTCGAGCCGTTGGGATTGTCTCAGCTGTAAGGGTGACTTCCTCATGCCCCTTATGTTGGTCAGAAGTTGTTGTTGTCAGCCTATTGAAGACCGACGTCCGTTGAGAGGGAATACCCAGTCTGTCGAAGGCAGACTTCCGAGTAGATGAAGCAGCCTTGACAATTTCGCCTGAAACGGGAGCCGGAACGGCTGGCCTTGTGAAGACTGACTTCTTGGCGGAAGAAGCCTCTCTAATAATTTCATCCGCTTGAGCCGGGATGGCTATCCTCTTTGGGATGGCTGCTTCGGGTATCATGGGCTTGTTGGCGTTCTGGCCCAGTCTGTTGAAAACTGAGGCAGCGGAGTTGGGCGACCCGTTGAGAGAGGCCGCGGCAGTGGTAAGTCGATCAAAGACCGACTTTTTTGGGGCTTCTTGCGGCAGCAGCGGGGCATTGAAGTTCATCGGTGGGATCATAGTCCCAAAGAACAGTCCAGTGGTAGCTTGATTTATTTTCTCCACCGGCATCTTGAACAGTGAGGCCGCTTGGGGCCCATAGGTTACACCTCCAGATGAGGCGGAACGGGAGCTGCAGTTGCAGTTGGAGCAGTTGGAGGCCATTTCTTTTTCTGCACGAGAGCAAAACCAAATCTTAGTACCTCAAACCCAAGGGCAACCATATCAAACCGTGATTCGTTCGCGAACACGAAACACGAATTGTGGAGTGGAAAGAAGAAAAGGTCCTACCGGGCGTGCCAGAATCTGTTCCCGCCGAAACACGGAGACGCGACCGCGCAGGTCCGTCTTGCCTGAATTTCGGGGCAGATGCTAATTGGTGCTATCCGTCCACCTCTCCGAATATGCCAAGTTGATTTATGACACCGTATATCGAAGGTTTAAACGAATGCGGCCAATGTAGCAGACTTCGTCAGATTCCCCCTCATTTGAGGGGGTTTTGATTGTGAGAACGCTCTTCCCTGCAGGCGCAAGCCCTTGCAGTTAATTATGCTACCGCGTCACGGTAACAAATTTCTCCTTCTCCAGATGGTCACTTCGTGTCGTAGGTGTTTGTTTTGTTTTTGGTTGCCCATGGATTGTATACAGAGACTAATTTATGTTGTCGCCCGTAGGGCGTGGATTAGTCCAAATCCGTATTTTCTTAAATTTAGGTTTGGGGTTGGGTTTAAGGATACGTTAGTCTCATTTGAGACTAAGAACAACTTAAACGTTTGTTAAGGATACGTTAGTCTAATTTTACACTAAGATCAACTTAACGGGATCGTTTAGATCCGACAAGAGAGCATTTGGGCTCTATTATTTAGTTTAGGGGCATTGCGGTCGATTAGTTTATGGACATTACGGTCCAATGTTAGTTTAAGGACATCTCGGTCTGTGGGTTTTAAAGGACCCCACAGTCCGAGATTAAGGATATCATAGTCCATGGGTTTTAAAGGACCCCACAGTCCGAGATTAAGGACATCATAGTCTATGGGTTTTAAAGGACCCCATAGTCCGAGATTAAGAACATCATAGTCCATGGGCTTAAGGACCCCACAGTCCGAGGTTAAGGACATCATAGTCTATGGGCTTAAGGATCCCACAGTCCGTAGTTTAAAGACGTCATAGTCTATAAAATGTATAGTTGTCGGGACCCGTTACCTCTCTGAAGACGTTGAAGGATTACGACGACATATATCAGAGGGGTTCAGAGATGTACCCTTGAACCGATGTGAGTTGGTTGAAAGATCTGTAGTCCAATTTGGGGCTAAGATCTGTTAAAATATTTATGAGCAGATGGGCTCAATTAATATGAGTTGAGAACTTATGGCCTATCTTGGGCTAAGTTCAATCAGGTTAAAATGTTTAACATTTTATTTTGGGCTGTTGAGCCTTTATTTGGGCTTGGCCCTGACAGTGTTTTTGTCTTTGCTGAATGCTGAGCATTCCTCATAGCCTTAGGCTTATTAAAGAACAATTTATGTTCTATCAGCACGACATGTGGCGCGCTTGGCGCTTTGCGCCAGTCAAAGAGCGCAGTGCGCTTCTGCCGAGTAGCACACACATGAGGGACACGTGTTGCGCTTGGCGCTGAGCGCCAGATGATGGGCGCATTACACCAGTTTATGGGCGCAGAGCGCTATTAGTTTAATGACGCACACATAATTGGCACGTGGTGCGCCTGGCGCTCAGCGCCAGCCCATGAGCGCAGTGCGTTATTTCAAGAGCGCAAAGCGACACGTGTCGCGCTCGGCACTGAGCGCCAGTCTAAGAGCGCAGAAGCACAGTTCAAGAGCGCAAAGCGCAGTTCCAGGGCGCAAAGGCGCATATGATCAATTTTGTGATCTAAAAAGAGACTTTGTCTTAAGATTCTAAGAACAAAAGTTCTTGAGTCTCTTATGTTGATGAAAAGCTTTTCCTTTATAGATCTATGATCTGTGAGGAAGAAGTAAATTCTTCTTTTATTCTATGATGAGATATTTTGATCTCTTTTTGAAAAGACTTTGGTCTTTGTAGATCTATGATCTTTAAAGAAGTGGGTTCTTCTTTTTTTATTATGAGATGATTTCATCTCTGTGCTTATCATCATTCATTTCTTTACCTTGAAGAAAGTTTTCTTCTTCTAAAATCTTGCTCTTTTTCTTTGAATTTCTCAAAGTTTTTGAGGAGGTTTCTCTCTATGCTTCTGTATCTGAGACTTGAAGTCTAGGGGCCTTTATATAGGGCAAGCTGATCAGTTCAATCAGTTAAGGAGATCTTTTCTCCAATTGATTTGGGGAATTTCCCATCATTAGATCTTTGATCCAAGGGCTTCTGATTTACAGAAGGCAATCTTCTTGTTTTTAACAAAGATTGGAAAAGGTTTCTCTCTATGTACCTAGCGCTAGCGCATGCGTGCTTTACACGTGGTGCGCTGCTTAGGGCGCAGCGCACTTGGCGCTGCATCTGAAGCGTTGCTTCATTTTGAAATTTAAATTTCAAACAGAGCTTTGCTCTGATTGGGGGAAACAACGCCGAGGGAGCTTCTTCGCCATTTAACGACGAATGGGAGACCATGTGGCAACTTTCTACATAGTCTTCAGTTTCTAATGGGTTATTTTCCTCATCATTGTCACGATCTTCGTTCTCAAGAATATGCTTAAGGAACTCTTCGAGGGTGACCGGTGTCCGTGCTTTCTGGTTGTACTCCTCTAGCACGTCAATGTACCTTTGTAAGTATGTTTGTTTGTTGTTATTCTCGGCAGGTTGCACAGGCTTCTTGGTCTTCTTCTTTTTCTTTAAAGACTTTGAAGGCTCGACTTTAGGATTTTGCTCTTTGTCGACAGTTTTTAGTACGGGACGCGGTTTTAGCATCCCTTCAATGATCTCGGGCTCCAACGGGCTTTTCCACCTAATCGCCGGACATGCCTGGAGATCGTTCAACATTCTTTTAGTTTTAGCTGAAAGGACGACTTGCCATGGAACTTCTTCCACGAGCGAGCATGATGCCCCCGGCGTATCCACCTTTTTAGGAGCGTGCTTCTATGGCGGGCTCACCCTCCGGTTCTCAGAAAGCGCAAATTTCCCCCGTTGATACTGGTCCTCTATCCAATTTTTGAAGACGTAGCAATCTTTAATTGGGTGGCTCATCATTTTGTGATAGGAGCAGTAGTTGGAGTTGTTGACGTCACTGGGCTGCGGTGGACATTTTGGGTCCGGCAGAGTGATGAGTTTGTTGCGCACTGCCAGTTCGAACAATCTCCTCATTTTATCACGGGAAATGAGTAAGCACGTCCTAACTTCTCTTCGATGGATTGGCGCGAGCGCACGTTGTTTTGGCGAGTAACCGGTTTTGGGTCACTCGGTTGTTGAGTGTTGGCAACGAAGGCCGCTTTCCCTTTACCCTTTGCATTCTGAGCGTCCATTTTTGAAGAGGAAGGTCCGTGGCCCATCTGGTCCATTTGGGCTAACTTGTCGATCAAAGCCTGGAAGGTGGTCGGTTTGAAGAACGTCATGAACTGGGACACGGTCATTTGAGGATCGAGGGTCCCTATGAAAGTGCCCACGGTAGGAGCTTCTTCAATGCATTGTTTGCATTTTGACCATAGGTTCCGCCACCGGATCGCGTATTGAACCCAGGTCTCTCCTGGCTTCATCCTGGCATTGATTAATGCCGTGATCAGGGTGCGCTCGCTTGCGCTGGCGAACCGCTGAGTGAATAGCAATTCCATTTCCGTGAATGTTTTGATGGAGTCATTTGGGAGCTCCGAGTACCATGCGAATGTTGTTTCCGACAGGCTGCCAACGAACTGGCGAAGCAGTAATTTATCGTCGCCTCCAATATTGTCACACAAAGCTCTGAACTGAGCAACGTGCTGATGAGGATTGCATGTCCCCTTGTACACATGGAACTTAGGGATTGTATATCTTGGCGGGTACTTGATTTGATCGTACCAACCCGGATACGGTTGCCCAGTTTTGATAGTTTGGCCAGCCGCTTCACTAGCTTGATGAGCTCGTATTTGTTGAGCTATATAATCGTCAAGGGCAGCCTTTGAGATCGTTTCCTCCATGGCTGTTGATAAAGCTGGAAGAGGGTTTTATATTTCCCCCATGTCGTCTTCGATGATTATCGGCGGGACATCAGCTGGAGGTTCTGGCTAGATCATCATTCCAACCATGTCTTAGAACAGGAGCGCCATCTGTTTTATATTAGTAGCCTGTTCCGCGACCTCCTTATCCTTTCTTTCCAGCACCCTTCGCACGAACTCTGTATTGGTCTCCTGCTCCTGGCACTGTTCAGACGCCGATTCCGGGCTTTTTTTCTCCCGATGACTGCTGCCATTTTCGTCAGCATCTCCTGGAGCTTTTGTTGCTGCTCCTGAGCTTTTTTCAACGACCGAGTTGGGGCATTTGGGTCCATCACCTTTGGAAGTACGACTTTCCTCTTTCCCGGAAGCCATGTAGACCGTGTGTACAACCATGCCTCCAGATTTGGGGCATTTGGGTCCATAACCTTTGGAATTTGCTGCATGCAGTGGGATTTTCTCTAGCTTCCTCTTTTTGTGAGAGGTCGAGGTTGAAGGAGCCGTTGTGACAGGCGCCTGTGTGAAAGAAGTCCCTCGCTGTATGGTGGAGGGATGATTTTCCTCTTGTCGAACCTTCATTTTCTCCAATTGACGAGAGTGGTCTTGGTTGATCACAGAGTCCTGGACTTTCCGTCAGACCCTATGAATTTAGGAGGAGAGCCGTTGAGGGGACTGCTCCGATTTTGCCTGCGTCATGTTTTCAGCAGGAAGTGGAGATTTGTTCAACACCGCGGTTGGGGAGTTCTTTCGCACCCTTCTAAACGGTTCAAAGCTATTCCCGATTGGAACAGCATCATCGACTTCCACAATTGGATCTGGTGGAGTAAGTCCAGAGGGGGAGTTGCCCCCAGCTCTTCTCACCTGGCGCTAGTGGCGACGTCGAGCATGTCTTGCAGACGGGACCACCTCAGTTGTGGAAGCGGCTCCGTCATGCCCTCGGCTTTGATGAGGGGCTCCTGTTAGTGCCAGCCTATCGAAGACAGATATCCGTTGAAAGGGAACGACCAATCTTCCGAAAGCCTATTTTCTGGTAGGGGAAGCACTTTTGATGACTTCACTTGCCGTAGGAGTTGGAACGGCCAATCTGTCGAAGACCGATCTTTTGGTAGGCGAAGCACCTTTGAAGACTTCACCTGCCGGAGGAGTTGGGAGGACAATCCATTTTGGGATAGCCCCTTCAGGTATCACGAGCCTTTTTGAGGACCCACTTGAGTTTCAGCTCAGCCTGTTGAAGACTGAGGTGGCAGACTTGGACGACTCGTTGAGAGGGGCCGTGGTGGTTGCAAGTCGATCGAAGAGAGACTTTTTTGGAGCTTTTTGTGGTGGCACTGGGGCGCTGAAACTCGCTGGTGGGAGCATGGTCCCAAAGAACAATACAGTGGTGTCTTGAGTTACCTTCTCCACAGGCATTGAAAAGATGGAGGCCGTATTGGGCCCATATGTCACTCCTCCAGTTGGGGCGGAGCGGGAGTTGCTGTTGCAGTTTGTGCAGCTGGAAGCCATTGACCTTTTTCTTCTTCTTCTACACAGGAGCAAGACACAAAATCTTTGTACCTCGAATCCAAGGGCAATCATAGCAAACCGCAATCTTTTTGTTCGCGAAACACGACACACGAAGTGTGGAGTGGAAAGAGGAGAAAGGTCCCACCGGGCCTGCCAAAATCTATTCACCGCCGAAAACTGGACTGAGACGCGAAAAGTGTCTAGCCTAAATTTGGGGGCAGATATTATTTGGATTTATCCGTCCACCTCTCCGAAAATGCCAAGTTGATTTATGGCATCGTATATCGGAGGTTTGGACGGATACAGCCGTTGGAGCAGACTTCGTCAAATTCCCCCTCGTTTGCGATGGGTTTTTTATTATGGGAATGCTCTTCCCTGCAAGCGCAAGCCCCTACAGTTAATTACGTTACCGTACTGTGATAACCACTTTCTCCTGTTCCAGAAGTTCACTTCGTGTCGTGTGTTTGTTTCATTTTTGGTTTTCCCGTGGATCGTATACGGAGGCTAATTTATATCGTCGCCCATAGGACGTGGATTAGTCCAAATCCGTATATCTTAGATTTGGGCTTGTTTTATTTAAGGATCGTTAATCTGGTCTGAGATTAAGATCAACTTAAATGTATATAAGCAGTTGTGGCTCGGTTGGTTTTTTATTAGGATACATTAGTCCAATTTGAGACTAAGATCTACTTAACAAGGTCTTAGGATAATTTTTGTTTCAGATCCAACAAAAGAGCATTTGGGCTCTGTTATTTTAGTTTAAAGACGTTTCGGTCCGTTATCGCCATTTTGGAGGCGAAGTTTTAGTTTAAGGACATCTCGGTCTGTTGAGGTGAAGTTTTAGTTTAAGGACGTCTCAGTCCGCTGATCACCATTTTTGAGGTGAAATTTTAGTTTAAGGACGTCTCGTTCCGTTGATCACCATTTTGGAGGTGAGATTTTATTTTAAGGATGTCTCGGTCTGTTTTCACCATTTTGGAGGCAACGGTTAGTTTAAGGACATTTCGTTCCGTTGTCTCCATTTTGGAGGCAACGGTTAGTTTAAGGACATTTCGGTCTGTTGATCACCATTTTTGAGGTGAAATTTTAGTTTAAGGATATATCGGTCCGTTGATCACCATCTTGGAGGTGAGATTTTATTTTAAGGACGTCTCGGTACGTTGTCGCCATTTTGGAGGCAACGATTAGTTTAAGGACATTTCGGTCTGTTGATCACCATTTTGGATGTGACAGTTAGTTTAAGGACATTTCGGTCCATTGATCACCATTTTTGAGGTGAAATTTTAGTTTAAGGACGTCTCGGTCCGTTGATCACCATTTTGGAGGTGAGATTTTAGTTTAAGGACGTCTCGGTCCGTTGTCGCCATTTTGGAGGCAACGGTTAGTTTAAGGACATTTCGGTCCGTTGATCACCATTTTAAAGGTGTATTTGTTACGTGACAGAACGAACGATGGATATATGGAACGTGCCCAATTTGGGGCAGGCGTGCATGTTAATTTGGAAGTGCACCAAAGAGTTGTTAGTTTTCGGGACCTGCCACCTCTCTGAAGATGTTGAAGAATTACAACGACATATATCAGAAGTGTGAAGAGATGTACCATTGAACCAAATCCCTTATTTGAAGGAAACGTGGTTATTGTACCTAAGAATCATTAGTCATATTTGAGACTAAGATTACTTTAGGAGGATATGGGATGAATATCGTTTTGGATATCATCAGTTGGAAGATCATTAGTCATGTTTGGGACTAAGATCAATTTGGAGAATCATGAGCATATGGGCTCAGTTGATTTGAATCAATGAGGTTCTATCCTTAGAGGACCTAACCAATTTGGGCTTGATCTGCTCAATGGTCTTTTTTTATTGGAAAAGTGCTAAGCACTTTCTTAGGTTCTGTTTAATCAGTCCCCCTTTTATGCAAACAGTGCTGAGCACTTATATAAGTTCTGACACCCACATATGATCATGTGAAGCTTTCAGTCATGGGGGATTACCCAATAAGTGTAAAACACTTTACTCCTTTTGTTTCTATATGGAGTGCTAGGCGCTTTTTATGGCGTCCACGTGGAGAGCGCGTGAGGTGCTAAGCGCTGCCCAGTGAGTGCTAGGCACTCTTTTTTCTGTAGCGTCCACGCCGGGCGCTGGGCGCCGGGCGCTGCCTGATGAGTACTAAGCGCTCTTTTTTTCTGTGATGCCCACGTGAGGGACACGTGAGGCGCTGGGCGCTTGGCGCTGCACGATGAGTGCTAAGCGCTCTTTTTTTTCTGTGGCACCCACATGAGGGACACGTGAGGCGCTGGGCGCTGCCCGATGAGTGCAAAGCACTCTTTTCTTCTATGGCGCCCACGTGAGGGACACGTGAGGCGCTGTGCGCTAGGCGCTACCCGATGAGGATACGTGAGGCGCTGAGCGCTGCCCGATGAATGCTAAGCGCTCTTTTCTTCTGTGGCGCCCACGTGAGGGACACATGAGGCGCTCGGCGCTAGGCGCTACTCGATGAGTGCTATGCACTCTTTTCTTCTATGGCGCCCACGTGAGGCACCGAGCGCTGGGTTTTCCTTATATGTTTTGTTTTGAGGAATTCGATTCTTAGTTCTTTTCTGAATCTTTGATTCTCAAGAACAAGTTCTTCCCGATGAGAATTAAATTCTTAACTTATGGGAGACTTGCCTTGTGGATCTCAGATCCAGAGAAAGAACTAAGTTCTTCTAAAAGGGTTTAACCCTTCAATAGGTAAATTAGATGTTTTGATCTCTTTTTTTTTATTTACCTAGAGTTTCTTGAGGAGGGAGATCTTCTTCTCTATTCCTTTCTGATGTTTTCTACTTTAGTTTTTTTTAGAAGCTTGTCGGGGGGTTCCTCTCTCTCAGACTTGAAGTCTTGAGTCCTTTATATAGTAGAGGCAAGTTTGTTAATTAATTTTTGAAGAAATCTCTCATTAAGAGATCCTAATTAATTTGGGGATTTTTACCCACCATTGGATCTTTGATCTAAGGGTTTCTGTTTTACAAAACAAGATTGGGGAAATATTTTCCCTTGTACATAATTTATTCTGTAAAACGGTGATTTTTTAATCACCGTTGGATTTTTAATCCACCGGTTCTCTGTTTTACAGAGTGCAATCTTTCTTGTTTAGAAAGGTTGAGGGAATATATCCCAAAATAGAATTTTATTCTATAATCTAATTTGGGGGATGTTTTCTCCTGACAGAATTTAATTCTGTATTTTTGATGATTTATCATCTCCGTTGGATATTTGATCCAACGGCTCTGTTTAACAAAGAGTAGAATTTAATTCTACCTGGGCGCTGGTGCTTACGTGCTGTGCACATGGGCGCTACTCAAGGTTTTAATTCTTATAATGGGTATTCATGTGCTTTGCACATTGGCGCCCGCGTGAGGAGCACGTGTGGCGCAATATAAGAGTTTTTAACTCTGGCGCTGGCGCCCTCATGAAAGGCACGTGAGACGCTGCCTCATTAATTTTTAAATAGAGCTTTGCTCTTTTATTAGGGAAACAGAGACCTTCAAAGTTATACTTGTTGCTAAAGGTTTTCGTCAACGACCAGGTGTCGATTATGATAAAATATTTTCTCCAGTGGCTGCGCTTAAGTCCATCAGGATCCCACTTGCCATTGCTGCAGACCATGACTATGAAATCTAGCAAATGGACGTCAAGACCGCTTTTCTAAATGGTGATTTAGAAGAGAGCATGTACATGACACATCCAGAGGGCTTCGTAAACAGTGGGAGTAACGGAAAGGTGTGCAAGCTGCTTAAATCAATCTACGGATTAAAGCAAGCATTGCAGAGCTGGAACATTTGTTTTGATGTAGCAGTCAAAGAGTTTGACTTCATCAAAAACGTAGATGAACCTTATATATACAAGAAGGTAGTAGAGAGTAAGGTTGTCTTCCTCGTATTGTACGTGAATGACATACTCTTGATAGGAAATGATGTTCATATGCTACACTCGGTCAAACTCTTCTTATCACAAAAGTTCTCCATGAAAGATCTGGGTGATGCCTCCTACATCCTAGGGATTAAGATCTATAGAGATAGATCTAAAAGGATGTTGGGATTGTTCCAATCCAGGTACATTGACACCATATTAAAAAGGTTTAGTATGGAAGATTCTAAGCGTGGTAATTTACCCGTTTGTTCAGGAATCACTCTCTCCAAAGAGATATCTCCCAAAACTGATTTGGAGAGGGCTCGCATGCAAGAGATACCCTATGCTTCTGCAGTTGGGTCAATCATGTATGCGATGTTATGCACCAGGCCAGATGTAGCTTACGCACTTAGTGTGGTAAGTAGGTATCAATCAGATCCTGGGGATAAATACTGGACAGCTGTGAAGAACATTCTTAAGTACTTGAGAAGGACTAAAGAAATGTTCTTGGTGTATGGCAACGGTGAACTCCAAGTAGATTCCTTTACCGATTCGAGCTTCCAGAGTGATAAGGACGACAGCAAGTCGGTCTCGGGTTTTGTCCTCACTCTCAATAGAGGGGCGGTATGTTGGAAGAGTTCCAAGCAAGATACCGTGGCAGACTCGACGATAGAGGCCGAATACATCGCTGCCAACGATGGTGCCAAAGAGGCTGTCTGGATGAAGAAGTTCATTGCTGAACTTGGTGTGGCTCCATCCATTGAGGATCCAATACTCTTGTATTGTGATAACAATGGAACGGTGGCTTTGGCCAAGGAACCCCGGTCTCATCAGCGATCCAGATATATTCTTAGGCGGTATCACCTGATCCGGGAGATAGTTGATCACTGGGAGATCGAGGTCAGGAGAGTTGACACGAAGGACAACACAGCGGATCCACTCACGAAGGCCCTCCCCCAGAACCAGTTTGAGAGACTTTTTAGGATGTTGGGTATGCGATACTACAGCAACTGGCCTTAGTGCAAGTGGGAGATTGTTAGGAATATGTATGCTCAAGTGGCCATTATTGTATATTATAGTGGATGCTTGGACATATATATAGAGGACTTTCTTGCTCGACATGATAGTATGCTATCTGGTTGCACTTTATCTTATCATGTGCACTCGTATTATTATACTGTCTCTCTGATACATGTTGATAAAGCCTTTAAGATGTTAGCTTGACTACCAGGACTATGATGCAGATCATACTAGTGGGGCTTGTGTAGTCCACAAGCACATCCTTTAACAGTTCCTAGTCGAGGGAATATCGAGATAGGGTATCGGTATTCCAGAGTAGACCCGCGTGTACGTTTCTTGACCCTGTATGGAGCGATGGTTGATCCCACAACCATTGGTGTTTGACATCAAAGATTGTACACATATGCTCATTAGAGAATGGGTACACCGAACAGGACTCGCCGAAAACTCCTAGACGGTACCATACTTATCGTCAGATAACAGTTCTCTGGTGACACTTGTACATCTTAGTCTGTAGACCCGAGATAGTCATAGAGTCTTATGTAGTTCCCACCGTGCTTTGATTTCCTTCCTACCACGGCTCAAAAGAGTCGTGCAAACAGGTGGATTTTAGGTACAGTTCCGAGTCACATGGAGGCAATGAGCGATAGGAGGGGTTTCGTCTCTCCGGTATAGGGAGTTGATGTTGCGGTATGCTCGATTGGCTATAACAGCAAGTCCCTAACCAAGGCTGATGAGATTTACTGGTAAGTGTTATCAGTAGTTTCTCAAACGGTTATAGACCACACATCGGCATGACTTATCAAGTTACTGGGGTCTGACGATTCCACCCCTAGACTCGATATGCGACATATCAAACAAAGAGACCGGACTGTATGGTAAGTGTTGCTTATAGGCTTCATAAGATTTTGGACAAGCTTACTTGTTGATCTTCTATTCGTTCAATACCTGGGTAGCCGTTACGTCCAGCTAGTACAGCTGACGGCTTGTGGGTGACTGATATGATCATTTTCTACTGCTGGCGTATTGATGAGTTTTTAGAGTCCCACACAGAAGTTTCCTAGCTCAAGTGAAACGAAATAGGGCGCATATGCTGATATGTGCGGGAGCTTGATTAAATACGAGTATGTGATACCGTATTCTAATCTCGCGATATATGATATCGGTTAGGTTATATGAGATACAACCGGATTATTGAATTAAATGTTGATTCAATAATTTGTTATATATATATATATATATTTGATATTGGCCGGTTATATATGATATGACCGGATTATTAAATCAAGTGTTGATTTGATATTGAATATTGAATATTATCGGTTATATATGATGTAACTGGATTATTGAATCAATTGTTGATTTGATAATTTGATATACATATTTATATGATATTAGTCGGTTATATATGATATAACCAGATTATTGAATCAAGTGTTGATTTAATAATTTGATATATATATATATATATTTATTTATTTATTTATTTATTTATATATGATATATTTATATATTAACTAATATTATTGCTCACTTATGATTTTCTTCTCATGCTATATATAATTGTGTGTGTGTGTGTGATATATATATATATATATATATATATAAATATATATATATATAATGAATTATGTATCATGGTTGATGATACATAAAACATGGGTGTATAAGACTCACACTAGGGTTTTAGATTAATGTGATGATTTATATTTAAAAGAAATATCAAATTGATTAAGAAATGGGTCATAGCTTGGATGCTTGTAGAAGCATTAAGAAGCCATGTCTCATCCTATCTCTTTGTCTTTTCTTTAGATATTTATTCATCACAACATTATCTAATCCTGATGGTTCATTCTCTCATCACAAGTTTATCTTCACCCAAGTTCTTCTTCCTCTTGAAACCATTCTAGGGTTTTTCTTGAGTTGATAAAAAGATAGAGGAAAATATTTCTAAAGTGAGCATAACTCCTACTTCATCAATCTACACTATCCTAGCACTTTAGTGTAAATTGTTTGCTTCACTAATACCTTGATCAGTGAAGAGTTAGCTTGACCTAGAGAGGCTTCAAGGTGGATCATCTTCGGCTTCGAAGATCGCGTACAAAGCTCGGTCCTTTCATCAAAGTGGAGCCAAGAAGAGTTCTAGGGACCACTACTTGGAGCTTAGGGACTACGACTTGGAGCTATTGAAGTGAAGGCCTTGGTCTACAAAGGTTGTAACCCTCTTCACTTAGTTTAGAAAGTGTATTCTTACTAACCAAACCCTAATACTCTAGTTAGATTCTAAATTAGTGTAGCTTAGCACTCTAGATTTTTTTAAATTGCATACTTGATGCATGTGGAAACCTAGTAGAGGTGCTAAGACACACTTTCAATGGTAACATGTAGTACAAGGCCCCGTCATAACCCATGGGGCAACGGCACGTGAAAATTCATGTAGGTGTCTTTTAAGTGACCTCCCATACCACGATATACGTTCCGTACCAATCTACCCCTTTATCCCTGCGTAATGTATTGTATAGATTATATTTACAAGTTTTGCTGAAACCATAGATACAAAATGTTCAGGTATTCATGTTCATGATGTAATCAAGTATTCAAGTAGTCATGTCAAGTTATAACCATGGTTCGGTCAAGTCAAGTCAAGTATACATGTTTGATATTGATGTTTGAATTCAAGTATTCATCTTTATGATCAAGTATTCATATTTGAATTTGGATTCAAGTTTGAATTGGACTCAGACTGAGTTAGACACTTGTACTGCTTTAACTCTGGAATTCTTAGGTTCGGGAGTCATCGACAACTGTTGCACATGGACGGCAGGATTTGTATTTTTTTTCAAAGACAATTGCCATTGATAACTCCTGTTAAGTTGTATACCTTAAATAGGCAAGCACTCACTTTCTCTGGCTCCCTTGGGCTCAAGAGAATTAATCCCGCTTAAACCTATATTTATTAAAGTTCTTAAAATATTGTTTTATATATATATATATATATCGAAGGGTTTTATGAACAATATTTTAATATAGTTAAAAGTAAATCTCGAGAGTGATTAGTATTACTTAGGGTTTACATGAGCATGGATTTTAAATATTGTGGTATTTTAATGTTAAACACTTAGCATTTGAAAGTTCGTGGTATTTTACTGAAAAACTTGTCCTTTTTGGTATCTTGATGACATTTTATTGGCCTTTGTTAATCTTTCATTTTTTAAAGAAAAAATATAGATTTATTACATTTTGAAAATATGGATTTATAATTTTATATAGTTTTAAATAATTTTATTTTATTTAGAAAATTCGTATTTCTTAAAAACGTATTTAAATTCTTTCGATATCGAATGCTCCGGGAGAAGGTCTGTATCTCGCTCTACTAGCCCAAGAATATGCGATAATCCACACCATCCGTTAGCGGGTCCGCAAAAGAGGGTTATACATGCATAATCGCAAAAGAAATGAAATACCGCTTTAAAAGAAATCCGGTTTTAGAATTATGCGGTATTTTATTGTAAATACTATATTCGAACCAAAAATACATACCATTAAGCATCGTGCATTGAAACCAAGCGTGCGTGTGGGGTAGGTCGTTACCCCATAAAGTTTTTCCTAAATATATTGTTTAAACGATTAGTCGAAAAGGTGTGATAACAAAGTTCAAGATATTTTAATGTAAAAGTTTAATTAGAGTTGTTTCACATGAGATTCTTATGTAAAATTGATTCTAGACATTAGTATTAAGATTACATGTGAAGTGATAAAATTGGTTTGACCAAATAATAAAAGAAAATGGAGTTATAGGTTATAGAAAGATGATATCGGTAATAACTCCACTTTTACCGATTTTGATTAAAAATGAAATTCAATGAAGAGAAGGGGAGTTTAGGAGGAACTTACGGTTTAGAAACTTCAAAGAAACGTTAAAGAAGAGAGGATGATCTTTGTGGCGCCGCGGGAGCTCCGGAATTGGCTTCGGTCTTCACCGGAAACCAACTTGCTCGCTAACTCCACTTTACTTCACTTGCACCAGGAACTTATTAGAGAGTTTTGGCTAGAATTTTCAGAATGGTGCTGAGCCAAAGTGTGGGGTGGTATTTATAGTAGAGAATTAGGGTTTGGGAATTAAAAATGTGCATTAAAAGTATTAAATTGTGTTTAATTGTGAAATGAAAGGTCTCTGTTTGATTGCAGGGAAATCAAACAGTGCAGAGGGGTTAGGGGTAGCTGAAGAGTCATTTGTGCAGAGCACGGGCTTCATTGGCCTCATCTGAGCCGTCGGTGCCGGCCTAAACCCCCTTTCCGTTGATCGATCTCGAGGCAAATGCCTCGAGATTCGTGCCATCTTATCAATTCAGTATTTAAACTATTTTCCACATATGTTTGATTTTTCTGAACTTTTTATTTCCCCGTATATTGCACGTGCAATGTTTTGGGCTTCCAAAAAGTAAAAAAAAATCAGAAAAAAATAATTATGTCTGATGGGAATCGAACACAAGGGCTACGTCACAGCAGTCCAAGGGTTTTACTAGTGAGCTGCAAGTGGTTTCTTACTGTTATTTAACAAAAGTAACTTATAACCCAAACTCAGGCTGTAAAACTCATTTCTTGTATATTAACAAAAAATTTCCGTACAAAGATTTAAAGTCGTTACAGCGAGACTGGTTGAATACATCAATCCACAATGGCAAGAAAAATGATAGTTCATCCTGTAATTGTTGAGATTTTAAAGCATTGTTAGAACTTGAAAACATAAGTAATGTAATTTTCTTAATATACAGATAAATATACATGATAAGAATAATATCTAACAATCTCTCCGTTAACTGATATCTTCTTAGACAGATTATTGTGGTCGATGCAAGGATCCACGAGCAATTTATAAAGATGAAAAAGTAGGAGTTGTTGGAGGATGAGTAAAGTCACCCAATATCTTAAATGCAGCACATGACATACCTGATTTATATGTTGCATTGAAGGTCATTTTTACATCAACAAATAACATGCTTGTTGAAATTCTATGCTTGCTTCACTGCACATATTAAATTCATTTGTTTGTCTGCAATGTTTTTTCGATTCGCTACATATAATTTGACATAAATTATTGTCCTTATTCATGACTATGATGGTTGAAACATGAAAATGAGCATATATAGATTGAATTATGGTAGACAAAATATGTGTTTTCATATGCGTATCTAATAGTCATATATAATCTGGGGGTAAAATTGGCATCTTGAGAAAATTTTGTCACCAATGTGTATGGCTTTTCATTATGTATATAGATCCTCTCATAGTCAATTAAATATAGAGTGAAAAGGAGATTAGAGATCTTTGACTTAGTTATAAACGAACAACAAAGCATGTGAAGCATGTGATTTGAACAATATTCAATAAATGTAAAATCTATTAATTTTCTGGTCTTGTCTTTTCTTTTCTCTCCTTTTCTTTTCTTTCTCATTGCCCTATTATTTTCAAATTTTATTTGTTACAAAGTGACTGTACACTTACCTTACATTTAGGATGTGATATTTACCTACCTCTTTATTTTTTTCGTTTGATAAACGACACCAGGAGAAGCATGTTTTAAACCAGCGAATGCATTTATTACATGAAGTATAAGTCAACTTTCCTATATAAATGTTTAAAAAGCTATGGAAGATGGGGTAATGTCATTATCACGGCAATAAATATCTTGTAATGTCTTTTCAATTATGGGTACCCACAAAGATGTAAATATATGACTTAAAGAGCATGGATAGATTGTTTTGATACACGTGGAAAAATAATAAATAACACTAATAAGCAATAAAATTTATTTTTGACAAACATACAATGAAGTGGGAAGCCTAAACTGTTGCATGTTCATAATTGCATTTGCTGAAGCAAATAATTGAGCATGGGGCAATTTAGGAAATAAAGAAAATCTGCCACCCTTCTATAGGTTTACATTATATATATATATATATATATATATATATATATATATATATATATATATATATATATATATATATATATATATTTATATATATATATATATATATATATATATATTGTAGCAATCTACCTGTTTGAGAGGCTGATTTTTAGCAAACAAAATCGTAAAGTACGTTGATTCTATCACATCCGTTTTGATTCGAAAACCACAGAAAATGTAGGTAGGATTGGTTCTAAGATTGACCAAAGACTCATGATTGCAATCATATGATGTAACCCTATAGATGGACGGTGCTTTAATAACCATAAAGACACATTGTTCATCTGTATTTTCTTCTTGAGATACAGCCGATCATATTGAATTTACTATTGTTGACCGCAAGTTCATATAACTTCAGAATATATAATGCATCTAAACTTAATTAGTTTCAAGCAGAAAAGAGAAATATGATAAATTGAATCAAATGAAAATTTCAAACCAAAAAATAAACAAAAAAAAAGGAGCAAAATCTAATTTTTCAATCTTTTTGGCTAAATATAGATAAACATAAAAAGAGTCATATGCAAATTGCTTTACAAGGGACCAAATGCAAAAAAATTTAAAACATAGGAGGGGACCTAAATTTTTTCAATCACCATTCATTAAAAGAAAGGACCAAATTCAAATATCCTAAAATCTAAAAGGTTGAGGATAATTTTGCAGAGAAAAAGGGCAAAAATTTCCTTGATTCCCACATGACTGAGGACAAAAATAGAGAAAATAGAAAATGGTAAGGATAGAATTGGAAATCCAAAAGCTAAAAATCAAGCTTCAAGCCTCGATTTATTTTTTGCAACACCGTAGGTTTTATTGGTCCTTTCTCGAAACACCTGTCACACCCCGCTTCCCAAAAGAGCGGTAACGGTCACGTGATAAACTTGCGACGTATATATTCCGAAAAGGTTCTTTCTCAAAACAAATACGCTAAATGTTTATAAGCAATATAAAATATGACAAGAATAAATACGATAATTAAAATTCTAACAACTACCTATTACATTCAAATTTCCACATAGTTTCAAACTGACACAAGATATCTTAAAACAAAAATACAATAACAAGAAAGCCTTAAACAAGAGGCATACTGAAAATAAAATCTGAAATGAACATTAGAAACCTGCATGCGAAGAAATCTGAGAGTAATCCCCTTCCATCGACTCAATCTCCTTTGTCCCTACATCTACTAACGATCATTCCAAGGATAGACAGATAACATGGTGTAATTCCCGTCAGCGAATTTGAGCTCAGTAAGTTCCCAATAAGATGGGATTATAAGTGTAAAGTGTATAATTACAAACAATATCAATAAAAAAGAAAATCATGAAGCAGTGAACTCATAAAAGATGACAGTTACATATGGCAATTATAATAATATGGCAATTCTATATAAACATGGAAACTATATAAGCATGACAATTCTATTCTAACGTGTTTGTTTATAGTTCAATAATAAAAGTATGCGTGTATATAAGAGTAGTCCGTCAAACCTACGGACCAACAACACGTAGAAGTACAAGGCCCCATCAAACCCACGGGACAACGACACACGAGATTCAAGTTAAGTGATTTTTAATGGACTCTCGTGCCACGTCATACATTTTTTACCAAACCACTCTTTATCCCCGTGTAATTTAATTTATAGTTAAAGGTACAAGTCATGTCCGAATCCATGAATACATAAGAGAGGGTACAAGTTCAAGTTTCAAGTCGAGTTCAAGTATTCATGTCAAGTGTTTATATCAAGTCATTACATATTCATGGTTCACATCAAGTCGAGTCAAGTATGCAATAGTTTTAATCAAGCAAGTCATGTCGATATAATAAGCAAGCGGTACATAGAGTGAGATGGAACAAGTATAATATCAGAATCGATTTAGGTTATATGTCAATTATTATGTCCATTTTCCTAACAGTTTGAAATGGTACAAACTCACTCTGTTTAAATAGGGAGATAGGCAAGTGATAGCACTCATTGCATGTCTCCGGCTCCCCGAAGCTCAAGAGAGAAAATGCCACTTAAACGCATCTGTTACCTAATTACTTGCAAGCTACTAGTTTTATAGATCTTAGGTATTTATGTGAAAAATATAGAATTTGGCAACTTCAAGGTATTTATGTAAAAATAAGCTATTAAGGTCTCCATGGGTTTTTATGTAAAATACTCTATTTAAAAATCTCGAGAATGTTTTGATGTCGAGTAGGTTTTAGTAAAAATATACCTTTAGAAATTTAGGATATTTTAATGAAAATCATAACTTGAGGGTATTTTAGTAAAACTTAACCTTTTTAAAATTAAAGATATTTTGTTGAAAAATCTAATTTCTAAACCTCGTTCTCTTTAAACTAAATATAAATGATAAATAATGGGTACGAACCCAACTAATTTAATTCATCATTTTTTTCTAATATTATAGAAATTGTTTTAAAATTCACTTTTTCTTTCCTTTCAAAATCGTGCTCTGTGAGAAGCTCTGCGTTTTACTCTATTAGACCCCAAGATGTAATTTATAGGGGCAGAATATATATATATATATATATAGAGAGAGAGAGAGAGGTTAATGGAGGAAAGGTACCATAGGAGGGGATTTCCTCCTATGGCGCCGGAAAAATACACCTTCCGTGATTTTTTTCGATGATCGGCATACATCACCTCCATATTTATCATCTAAGATATGGATACACCAAATTTCATGTGATTATACCATTTTTTCACCGTTGATTTAGTTGGTGCAAAATTAATGGTTTACCGACAATATAACTTTTTACATTGCTAATTCAACGGTGAAAATGTAGTGGAATCACATGAAATTTGGTGTATGCACATCTTAGATGATCACGATGATAGTGATGGATCCCGATCGTCGAAAAAAAATGGTGGGGGTTGTATTTTTTCGACGCCATAGGAGGAAATCCCCTCCTATGATCTCTTTTCTCCATTATTCTCTATATATATATAGAGAGAGAGAGAGAGAATAATGGAGGAAAGAGGTAATATGAGGGAATTTCCTCCTATGGCGTCGAAAAAATACGCCTTCCATCGTATTTTCCGACGATCGGAATCCATCATCTTCATCGTTATCATCTAAGATATGAGTACGCCAAATTTCATGTGATTCTACAACTTTTTCATCGTTGATTTAGTAATGTAAAAAGTTCTATTGTCGGTAAACCGTTAATTTTGAACTCACTAATTCAAAGATGAAAAAGTTGTAGAATCCCATGAAATTTGGCGTACCCATATCTAGATGATAACGATGAAGATGATGGATTCCGATCATCGGAAAACACGATGGAGGGCGTATTTTTTCGACGCTTCCCTCCTATGGTATCTTTCCTCCATTATTCTCATATATATATATATATATATATATATATATATATATATATATAATGGAGGAAAGAGGCCATAGGAGAGAATTTCCTCCTATGGCGTCGAAAAAACACGCCCTCCATCGTGTTTTCCGACGATCGGAATGCATCATCTTCATCGTTATCATCTAAGATGTGGGTACACCAAATTTCATGTGATCTACAACTTTTTCACCATTAATTTAGCAATGTAAAAAGTTCTATTGTTGGTAAACCGTTAATTTTGAACTCACTAATTCAACGGTGAAAAAGTTGTAGAATAACATGAAATTTGGTATACCCATATCTTAGATGATAACGATAAAAATGATGCATTCCGATCGTCGGAAAACACGATGGAGGGCGTGTTTTTTTCGACGCCATAGGAGGAAATTTCCCTCCTATGGTATCTTTCCTCCATTAATCTCTCTCTCTCTCTCTCTCTCTCTCTCTCTCTCTCTCTCTATATATATATATATATATATTATATATATATATATATATATATCCTTTAAAAGCGTTTGAATAGACAAAACCATAGATCTGTGTATTAGCCAATTAGAAGTCATTTGAGATCTCACAGAAATTGCATGCATATACATACTGATACGAAGCACAGGCTCAGATTCCAAACACTCCTTAATTATATGCGTCCAGAACTTATGTAAATTACTTTCATAATTAAATTAGTTAAATAAACATTGCTGATAAACTGATAACTCATTATGATATATCATAAAACCCTTTATACTTACTTATCAATGCTTGATGAAATCATTACAACATACTGATACTTGCTACTATTCTTTAAACTATCATACTACTATTGCTATATACTATTACTAGCATTGTACCCGCGCTACGCGCGGGATAGCATGAATCAAGAAAAATAAGACGATGAAATAGTTTTCAAGTAAAAATTAAATTCTATTTAGTCCCTCGTACTCTCAACTTATCTTTGTTATACTCAATGAATTAATAGATACTTAAGAGACTATAAGTTATATTTTTTATTTTAATTAGAATTAAGAATGTGTTTCTTTGTTTCTCTGAATTGAAAAGACATGCAAGGCATTAATGGATGATAGCATAATAAAGTACATGATATTTATTTAACCTAAACATATAAAATGTAGAAGCATAAAAATATTTTAAGGAAATGCACATTATTAGTCATCCATTTCATTGAAATAGGACGTATAATATAAGAAAAAATTCATGTCCTAAGTATTGATAAAATACATCACCATATCCGTATTACATAAAAAAATAAAATAACACAATAACAAACTGAAAAAACTTACAATCTCACAGCGGCCTAATATAATGGAATACTTGGAAAATGAATAAAGTGACCTTATATAGGAGAGTAAGAGTTCAAAAAGTAATAGCAAAATAAAATATTAATAAATATATCGTTTTAGTTTGTTAATAAGGTGTTATTTTTTGAACTCTTACTCTTATCATAATGCACTCTGTATTTGAACGGTTTTCAATAAAGTAGATTTGACAAAACATAATTTGACTGATTTGATAGTATCGTAACTTGAGTAAATTAAATAAAAATATTTGAAAAAGATAATATTTGATGTTGTTTAGTGGTGAAGAACACAACAAAAAATGAATGGCGCCAATATTTCCGATTTCAATATTTTCTGCTGAGACTATTATCTTTCAACAACAAACTAAATCCGGTTACGATATGAAAATTATATTTAGCAATAAAAGAAGATGTGGGTTTCTTACTTACAAAAACGAACCATTGCAAAGTGATCATAGATTTCAACATCCTACCCAGCAAATATGACACATACTTCTGAAACCTAAAAATTGAAGAAAAAAAACTTCGAAAACACAATCAATTAAGAGATGGTAGCAATGTTTCCATTGGCATTAATTTCCAAAGAATTTGTATCACTCGTCCTTCCATCAGCAAAACTGACCGCAAAATGCCCTCGGAAGTCGATCATTATCAACCTGGTAGCCATCACTTTTTTTCTTTACAACCTTTCCACAGAGCTTATCCTTGCAGGAAGATCTCGGTTCCATCTTCAACATCATCTTCGTCCAACTTTTATTCGTAATCTGCAAAGCATCTCTTCTGCATCTATCTATTATCGGATTGCCCGATCTCATGCACTCTTTTACTTCATGACCAGCGCATAAAAGATATGTCGCAAGAAACCTTGTTCAGAATTTCTATAGCGTGTGCCCGTGTATATGCATTAAAAAACAGTATGATCCCGACCACATATGCCGCTGCAAAGTGGCCACCAGTCATCGCTGTCTTGAGATGCTCCATACCTAAAGTCATCCTTCCTAAATTGTATATCTCTTCCTATAGATTTAAAGAAAAACCCAACATCGATGAATTAGACAATTTATATATATATATATATATAGGAAGATATGTATTAAATCAAATTATTTACCAGTCCAAGAATAAAGTTGGCATCAAGATTGCCGCTATTTGCACAGTTTCGAAACAAAATTAGACATGCATCTTTTTCCCACCAATACATCCTCAAGTACTCCTTAATCACCGAGATTGAACGCCCAACCATCTTATCTTTGGAAGCACGGTAAAAACTCTTACATCTAAAATGCATACAAAACGATATTAGATAATTTATATGTTGGTTCTGAAATTATAAAAAGTAATAAATGCTTACATTGCACGTAGGTTTTTAATATTATCGAGAGGAGCCCGGGACTTGGAGACGACTTGCATTGCTATTTCGATGAGCATATCTTGTGGGAGACATCTTACTTTTTTTATGTCCTTTCTTCATTACCGACGGACTAAGCTTAAGCTTCATCATGGACAACTTTGAGTATTTGAAATAGTCAGGCATAAGGGTTTGTGAGAAAATGCAATGATCATGGTTTATATATATATATATATATATATATATATATATATATATATATATATATATATATATATATATATATAAGTCACCAAGTCAGTTTGAAATTTAAAATTAGCAGGTAAAACATGCGAAAGATTCTCAATAAAGTATATTCTGGTAAATGTATAATTTGACTGATTTGATAGCATCGTAACTTGAGTAAATTAAATAAAAATATTTGAAAAAGATAATACTTGATGTTGTCTAATAGTAGAGAAGACAATCAAATGTGTTTCAACCGCAAAAAATAGGGAATGCAATTACGGTGAATTAGAAATGCTGGATTCATCTATCTCATCATTCATTTTTCTTCATATATCTATATATGATATTGTACAAACAATCATCTGTCTAATCAGCATTATACTTTCTGTTCAGTATATAACTTAATATTTAGAATAAATGAATATATATTGTTTGGCTTATTGATTTTTATTTTCTTTTAGACTTATTATTTTTATTTTCTTATTAACAACAAATATTATATAGCAAGTAAGCTATCATAAGTATAATGATTGCAAGGATTTATAAAATATTCATATAACTAAAGTTTACATGATTGTATAAAAATAACCTATAACTGACATGATCAAAAATGAAAAATAAATATCACTTAAACTCTGCGATATTACATCTTGATTTTAGAATTTTATTATACATAGCAAAATACTTTACATCAAGGATAATCTTCACGCATTAAAGAAGCGACAATTATTGCATGCTCGAACACTTTATAAGACGGAGTGATAAATGTGCAATGATGATCATTCTTACGAACATCACTTTCACGATATATTTAGACCGGACAGGTTCCTTGATAGCAATAAAACATGCAGAAGACATCAAGATCCGATCGCAAAGAAACATAACTATGATTTTCAGACAACTGATAGCATATCCCATCTAAACTAAATCCAACTGGATGGTGTCCATTGGTTATGAAATCACGAAATATAAAGTATAGTATACTAAAATTGACAATATCAACTCTCGCTGTCCATTTAGCAGTATATTCTTCTGTAATGCACAATTTCAATTGCATTCTGAGTACATCCTTATGCTCATCCTGAAATTAAAAATTTGAAGTTATATATAGTTAAGATTTTTTTTGTTATTAAATTTTTTTCTTTCTAATAGAAATTTTAATAGAATAAAATTGAGCTTAACATATTTCATGATTTTTATAAAATTAGTATTAGAAAATTATAGAAAAATACAGAAATTGTTAATTATACTCTACCTTTATACAATTCTATATATGGAAGAGAACTTACATTTCCGGTTGATGGAGATAACATTCCAGAGAGCCCAATGGTTAGATCCATTCAATACAATACTAATCGTTTATCTGAATCCATATCATTGTATTAATATTCCATTAAACTAATTTTAGATAATGCTATGTAGTTGAAATCATATATATATATATATATATATATATATATATATATATATATATATATATATATATATATTGTATTGATTTATTATTGTTCTTCGTTTCAGCAAGTATACCTAACTAAGTAAATATTGTTATCTCAAAGAAATAAAATGAGTTGTATAGATAAATAACAAAAAAAATATCAAAATGGATATTACTTCAAAGAAATTAAATGAACGATATAAACAAATAACATAAAGTAATATACATGAATTTAAATTAAAACATTTAAATAAGCATAATGTTTTTATAATATCAAAATTGAACTCTAAAAGAAAAAACTATGCATCCAAAGTCAGTGAGATATTTTTTTATGAAACTTAAGAGAATTTTAAACTCTTCATTTCAAACTCTAGCATAGAGACATAATCGACTAAGAAGGCAGTCGAGTAAAAAATAAAGAAAAACTTTAAATTTTATTCAAGTATAATAAAAATTGACTTACAATAATATCCGTTAAATTGTTGAACTTTGAAGTGACAATAACTAAAATTATCTCCCATATATATAGATAGAAGTATAACTATACCACAGAAAGAGTTGGTTGTATTTGTTAATAGGAATCTTTGAAAAGGTAAAGTTATTTTAAAATGGCTTTCTAGATAACTCATAAAAGTTACATCAACTTATAATAATACAATACCCAGTTTATAATTTATATGAACTCTCTAACATGTAATACTTTTATCTTATATCTTATAAATCGAAAAATCAAGTATAGATAGTCCCAACAACTTTTATCCAACACTTATGTGTTTTCTCTATGCATTAATTATTTTTGCTCTACTTATGATAACCTCTCTATGTTGAGCACTGTTTTCAATAAAATATAAATAGGCGTCAAGAATTAATGCATTCTCCGTTAAAAAGAGAGAAGAAAACCGAAATATGCTCTAATCTAAACGACTATTTTCGATGTCATATCATGTATAAATAGGCATAAAGGAAAAATGCATGATTAGACGGATGAAATATATGCATTCAACTCATATCATTAATACGCTCTGTATATAAACGGTTTTCAATAAAATATATTTTGACAAATGTATGATTTGACTGATTTGATAGTATCGTAATTTGAGTAAATTAAATAAAAATATTTAGAAAAAATAATCCTTGATATTGCCTAGTGATAAAGAAGAGAACCAAACGTGCTTCAACCGTGAAAGCAGGGAATGCAATTATGGTGAATTGGAAATGCATAGCTTTATCTGTCCCATCATGTATTTTTCTTCATATTTCTATTTATGATATTATACAAACAATTATCTGTCCAATCATGCATTTCTTTCCAATCATTGTCTCCAACATCGCTTTCACAATATATTCGAAGTTGGACAGATTTCTCGATAGTAATAAAATATACAGTATACATCAAAATCTGATTCCAGAAAAACAAGTATTATTTGTCATAGCAACCAAGTGGTGAATTTTGCAACAAAGTTCTTTTGAATACATGAGGTGAAAAGGGAATAAAGAGATAAAAACAATTAATGCATTTTCTGTTAAAAAGAAAAATTAAAGTTGGGTTATGTTTTAGTCTAAATGACTATTTCGATATCATATCATGTATAAATAGGGATGAAGAAAAAATACATGATTGGACAGATGAAATATACACATTTACAGCTCATATCATTATTGCACTCTGCATATAAACAGTTTTCAATAAGGTATATTTTGACAAATATATGATTTGACTGATTTAATAGCATCGTAATTTGAGTAAATTAAATAAAAAATATTTGGAAAAAACAATCCTTGATATTGTCTAGTGAAAAAGAATACAACCAAACGTGCTTCAACCGTGAAAACAGGAAATGCAATTATGGTGCATTAGAAATACACAGCTCCATCTATCCCATCATACATTTTTCTTCATATTTCTATATATAATATTATACCAAACAATCATCTATTCAATCACGCATCATCATAACTATATCACAGAAAGAGTTGGTTGTATTTGTTAATAGAAATCTTTGAAAAAGTAGAGTTATTTTAAAATGACTTTCTAGGTAACTCATAAAAATTATATCAACTTATAATATTACAATACCCAGTTTATGATTTATATGAACTCTCTAACATGTAATACTTTTATCTTATATCTTATAAATCGAAAAATCAAATATGGATAGTCCCGACAACTTTTTATCCAACACTTATGTGTTTTCTCTATGCATTAGTTGTTTTTGATCCACTTATGATAATCTCTCTATGTTGAGAACGGTTTTCAATGAAATATAAATAGGCGTCAAGAATTAATGCATTCTCCGTTAAAAGGAGAAAAGAAAACCGAAATATGCTCTAGTTTAAACGACTATTTTCGATATCATATCATGTATAAATAGGCATAAAGAAAAAATGCATGATTAGACGGATGAAGTATATGCATTCAATTCATATCATTAATACACTCTGTATATAAACGGTTTTCAATAAAATATATTTTGACAAATGTATGATTTGACTGATTTGATAGTATCGTAATTTGAGTAAATTAAATAAAAATATTTAGAAAACATAATTCTTGATATTGCCTAGTGATAATGAAGAGAACCAAACGTGCTTCAACCGTGAAAGCAGGGAATGCAATTATGGTGAATTGGAAATGCATAGTTTTATCTGTCCCATCATGTATTTTTCTTCATATTTCTATTTATGATATTTTAAAAACAATTATCTGTCCAATCATGCATTATCTATCCAATCGTTGTCTCCAACATCGCTTTCACAATCTATTCGAACTTGGACAGATTTCTCGATAGTAATAAAATATGCAGTATACATCAAAATCTGATTCCAGAAAAGCAAGTATTATTTGTGATAGCAACCAAGTGGTGAATTTTGCAACAAAGTTCTTTTGACTACATGAGGTGATAAGGGAATAAAGAGATAAAAACAACTAATGCATTCTCTGTTAAAAAGAAAAATTAAAGTCGAGTTATGCTTTAGTCTAAATGACTATTTCGATGTCATATCATATCATGTATAAACAGGAATGAATAAA
The DNA here is from genome assembly GCA_030015575.1 of Agapanthus africanus. Classification (NCBI taxonomy): domain Eukaryota; kingdom Viridiplantae; phylum Streptophyta; class Magnoliopsida; order Asparagales; family Amaryllidaceae; genus Agapanthus; species Agapanthus africanus. Next base: position 745,887,298 of record CM057341.1, on the reverse strand, counting down.
AAATACATGATTGGACAGATGAAATATATACATTTACAACTCATATCATTATTGCACTCTGCATATAAACAGTTTTCAATAAGGTATATTTTGACAAATGTATGATTTGACTGATTTAATAGCATCGTAATTTGAGTAAATTAAATAAAAATATTTGGAAAAGACAATCCTTGATATTGTCTAATGAAAAAGAAGACAACCAAACGTGCTTCAACCGTGAAAACAGGAAATGCAATTATGGTGCATTGGAAATACACTGCTCCATCTATCCCATCATACATTTTTCTTCATATTTCTATATATGATATTATACAAACAATCATCTGATCAATCACGCATCATTTATCCAATCGTTGTCCTGAACAGCACTTTCACAATCTATTCGGAGTTGGACAAATTCCTCGATAACAATAAAATATGCAGTATATATTAAGATCTGATTGCAGAGATGCACAAGTATGACCCTTTCCAGATAGCTGATAACATAACCCATCTAAATTAAACACAACAGAATGGTACACATTGGTTATGAAGGCATGAAGCTGCAAAATATGTTGAATCTTATAAGTCAATATCTCTTTTAGAAAAATGATAAGCGAGAACGTATTAAGTAAACCTAGCTAGTGATAAATCTAAAATTTATTTAAAGGTGTAAAGTTCGATTAAGAGTTTTCAAGATGATCTTGAAATTTTGGAATCTAAATTTTTTGAGTAAACAAATAAATTGGGCGAGATGGGGTTCTCATGGAAATAGAATTCTAAATCATATATTTCTATAGATTTGTACTTAGTAACTAAAAAGATCCTCTATATGCATAGGCAATGTGTAACACAAACAAATTTAAAATTAATTTAAGGCATGCTAATAATTTGTTTCATTCAGCAATTAAGAATTATTGTTTTCCTAGAAGAAGACATGCACAAAAACCTAGTAAAACACAATTTATAAATGAATCTACAACTGCTTTACTAAAACCCTAAATTTAAATGCAAACGACATTTAGAACTCCACTGTTCTTAGTTAAGAACCATAAAAATTCATTCATATGCTAATGCCGTACCAAAACTTTAGCCTTTCAACTATACCAAACATTCGATCATCTAACAAAACCATAATCTAATTAATGCAATCCACATCATCACTTATATATTGAAGATTTTTCTATATTTCAACTAAGACATATTTACATAAGAAAACCCTAATCTAAATTACTGTACATTCTACTTTGTAGCCTATATATAGATTGGTCACCTCATAATCTTTACCATCTTCACTCTCATATCCGGTAGCCAAATGCAAGATCGCCTCTCACAAATGCAACTTCCCAACCACAACCACAGAGAAGAATAACCCGAAACTCCACCGGATACTTAGGCGTCCGCAAACGTAATTAGGAACGATATGCAGCAGAAATCCGAAACCCACACACCAAAAAAAGGTACTGGTTATGCACATTCGACATGGCTGAAGATGCCGCTATAGCTTACGATCTCTATTCGATATCGTTCAGTGGGCCTGAAAGGGCAAGGACCAATTTTGGTCATTACCCGGATTTTTTTCAATTCCCATGCTTCTTATTCACCGCCTCCTCCACCGCCGCCATCAGAGGAGTTGATCGTGAATGACAGTCTCTCTTCGATATCGTTCAATGGATCTGAAGGGACGAGAACAATTTTCATTATATGGGTTTTTTCAATGACCGTGTTTCTTATTCACCGCCTCCTCCACCGCTACCGTCGCCAGAGTCAATGAAGATTTATGGAGGTTTAGATGAGAAGAAAGATGATGAATTTATGACCATTGAGGCTATCTTGCAGACTTTTGGACAATCAAAAGATATTTCTTCTTTTTATATATGAAGAACTTAATGATTATTGTTCGACAACTTTGTATTGGAGAACCTACACCACTCAATGATGGAGTGTTCTAGTTGTTGGTGTTGCTGCTGATATCTTATCTACAATATGAATTTTTTTCCTATCTCATTTTACTTTTTTGGAGATATTGCAATCATAAGTTTTTAAGTATATTTTAGGTGTAGAACATATTTTCAGATCCATTTATCATAAGTACATGATTTGTTTTAAAATGTTAAGATAAATTAGCTTTATTTTAGCGATTACTTAATGGAATCCTAAGTATAAGATAGTTATGTTATTAATGATAATGTATTTTGATGAATTGAGGGGTTCAAGCTTCTAATTTGAACTATAGAAATTTTTTTCAAAAAGTGTATTGATAAATACCGAGAAGTTTTCTTCACAGACAAAAGAGGACAACGATCGTTTGGAGATAAGGTAACTTTTAAGGCACAAAAACACACGATATCAAAAATATTGTTTAAGTGGAGGTACGAAGTTATAAATTAATTTTAATTTGCATACGCTATTAGATATTTGTTATAACTAATATTTTAATTGAGGGTTTTGCAATATGATATTATGTAATTATATTCTCATATAATATAGAGTTTCAAATGCATTCTGATAGATCTTTATACTCATCCTGTAATTAAAAACTCAGAGTCGCATACAGCTTAGATTTATTTTGTTACAAATTTTTTCAAATGGAAAATTTAATAGAACAAACACAATCTCAAAATATTTCATGGTTTTCATTAAAAAAAATGTATTAGAAGATTTTAGAATAATAAAAGAACTATTAACCATATTTTGTTGTCATACAATTTTATATATTTTTGATTGGAAAAAATGAAATTCCAGAAATACCAATACTTAGATCCATTTACTGTATTTATGTTTTTTTAGCGTTTGTTATCTTTACTCTACTTGTAATAATTTCTCTGTGCTGATCATTGCTTGTAAAATTCTGTTACTTTTTCTTTCCTTATTTGGATAGACTATTGAAACTTTCTAGGTTATAATAATGTAACGATTGTTAGTTGTGTATAACAACCATTTGGAGATAAAACAACTCTGAAGACATAAAAACACACGACTTCAAAGATATTGTTTAAGTGGAGATATGGAGTTACGAATTAATTCTAGTTTGCATACGCCATTAGATATCTATTATAACTAATTGTTTAATTGAGAGTTTTGGAATATGATATTGTATAATTATATTCTCTCGTAATACAGAATTTCAAATGCATTCTGATAGATCTTTATGCTCATCCTGAACTTAAAAACTCAGAGTCGCATGTTATTATTGATTAAAAAGTATATTATAAATTAACATCACCATGTATGCCCGCAATCTGAATAAAAGCAAGTATAATTTTGTCCAGACTGCACCATTATACTTCGCTTGCATTTAGAATATATATAACATAGTTTATCGCGAAACATGTAAAAAACTGTGGTATTAACTATAAAATCCAGAACCGATATAGAATTATAGAGTTTTTAGTCTTAATTAGTTTCCTCTTCACTTTCTTGGCACATTTTTAACGAAACTAGGAAAGCCCGGTTATTTTATTAAAAAATAATAGATTTTGTGGGCCAGGCCCAATACATCAACGCCCAAATATGGGTTATACATACAGATGAAGAGAGTTGAGGTTTACTAAATAGATCGAGAGAGGCGGAAAAGAGAGAAAAATATCCGCTCTCTCTCTATTTCTCACTTTTTCTCTTAAATGAAAAAATAACTCAATATCTCAATTTTCTTTTCCTTTCCACCATTTTATTTGTAAATCATTGCAATCTTTACTTTCTTGCCATTAAAAAGGTTTTAATCAAAATTTTGATAAATAAAGAAGCTCACTTTTTCTCAAACGGTCTTCCAATTTAAGTTTTTTTCAAATTAAATCGGGAGTAGACCCAGCTGAATTTTATTAAGAAAAATATTAAATGGGCTTTAGCCCATACACCATGACCCTTAAAAGGGATATATATACATCGCAGGAATTAGGGTTCCCGTAGAAAACCCTAGAGACAGAAAATATTTTCATCTCTCTTTTTTTTCATAATCTTCGCCCCATTCGAACTCCAAAGTCTACAAATTTCCAACCTTGAGGCTTTTTGTGATTTCTCCTGCTTTATAAATCATTAGATCTGTACTTTTCCTCAATAATTTTTTGACGCTAAAATGAAAAATGCAAACTTAAACTTCAGAATTTCAGAATCCGCAAATAGAATCCTCAAAGCTGACATTTTTAACTCTAAGAACTAATTTTTATTCTTCTCGGCTTAATAAAACTTGATTTTTTATTTTTCCAGCATTCTTCATGCTACCCGGTTTCCTAATCAAAGAAAAAAATCTCTTTGCTTCATTCTTCTCAATCTTGGCAGGTGAGATAAATCCAACTTTATAAATATTTGTATCTCCTCTAGAAAAGGTAAGTAATTATTTAGAATTTCCAAATCATGTCTACTCTAGTGTTTTTGATTCTTCATTATTTGTCCCTTTCTTTTATTGTTGGGATACTGATGATACTTGTTTTTGGATTAATCTTTTTTGGATTACTCATAATGATGGTAAGCGTAGTGATGCTCATCGCAAGGATAGTAAAAAAAAAGTTAATAATTATTATTTGCTTGCTAGATGAGAGGATGTGGTTTAAAGGATTGGTTTTGATTTCTCACAATTCTATGATCCAACTTTTTAGAGAATCGAACTTGAATTCGGTCATGGGTAAGATAATTGCATGGGTTTCCAAATTACTTCGTCAATCTATATTTATATATTTTTCAATGTTTATTGTCTTTACTCTACTTGTAATAATTTCTATGTGTTGAGAATTGCTTGTAAATTTCTGTTACCCTTTCTTTCTTTATTGGGATATACCATTGGAACTTTCTAAGCTTATAATAATGCAATAGCTGCTAAATGTGATTGATGACAAAAGATTTCTCATAAACACCTTATAATAACCACAACTCCATACATAATTATACAATATCATACTGAAATATCGGAAGCAATAATACTTAATTAAACATCATTATATAAATACCCTAATTTTAGTACTAATCTTCACCATCATCTTCTCCAGTTGGCTCCAAAGATGGAGCTTTATAAAATTGACGAACAACCCCTTCCAGACTATTGACGGTAAATCCTCCACTTTGAATAAATTTATTATTATTATTAGTCACTCTTATCTTTATCTTATATGCAATAGATGCATACTTATCAAGATGTTTCTCATAATCATACGAATCTTTACTCTGCATCAACGAAAAAAGAATTGTTAGACATACATTGATTATTATGTTGCATTTGAAATTATTTTAACAATCTATGTCATACCGATGAATAAACTTGCATCATATCATCCAGTGGATAATGGAGAAGTGTCTGAGCATGCTGATCAAAAGCTACAATATTTATTTCATCAGTTTTGTCCTCAATTCTTGCTTTAACTCGGTACCTACAATTTGTATATATTGATCAAATAATATGTATTAATTTTATTCAGCAAGCTATAAGGTTTTCTTTAAAAAATACATTTTTCTAGAATCCGACCCTATATGCCCGCAATCCGAATAAATGCAATTATAATTTTGCCCAGGCTGAACCTTTACACTTCGCTTGCATTGAGAACATACATCATAGCATGGTTCATCGGGAAAGATGTAAATAATTATGGCATTAACTATAAAATCTAGAATCTATATAGAAAAATAGAGATAAACAAACCCTTTTAATAAAACAAAAATATAAAAATATAACTTACTTTAGATTATATGCTAATACATGTTAATATTAAATTATATATCATATATATTACATATAAATTATCATTTCATATCGTATTAAGTGGAGGACAAATTCTTGTTTCATTGATTAGATATTCAATGGTACACGTTTCTACCATCTGATTTGCATTATTGCTGCTGCTTCCTACTTGTCTCGAATACCCAATTTGCTTTATTGGCAGATCAAATCGAACCCTAAAAGCATGACACTCTTATCAATATTGCCTTTAACAAATGTAAAAATGTAATACTCGAAATATAATAAATATATGATATACTACCATCTCATCAGCCGTTCTGCTTCGGGGATACCATCGGTTTTAAGTCTCATTTTCGTAAAGCATGTTGTTTCTAACATGTAACTTCCTATAATTGTATCATTTATCATATTAATAGCGTTATACTTGTAAAAACTTAATAACTATTAATAACTACTAAACTTTAATTTTATTTTTAAAATAACAAAAATTATATGAGTGCAAGTAAAAAATTTACCTCTGAATTCTTTTGCACGCACACCTATCGCGGCAATTAAGAAACGATCAGTGTATCCTTCCCCAAAAATACTCATGTGCTTTGTCAAAAAATTCTCCCAGATAGTTAAACTGACCGGTTTCTCATAACAACCATCATCAATGAGTGATACTTCAACTAATTTACTTGTACCTCCAGAATTTAAAGAAATTATGCGTTCATGATTTACATCAACGACATATCCTACTATATCTTCAATTCACATAATGAATATAAAAGGTCATGAATATATAAATGTTGTAACGACTTATAGTAAAAAATTAAAAAGCTTAACGGTTATGAGTACACATTATCTTACCATAAACACATTCAGGCTTACGGGCAAGATCGCATACTTTGCACAACTTTTTAAAATGGTAAGTACGGCCAGCCGATATTTCTTTCACAGAAACTTCATCAACCTCTGATTGTCTTGTCAATGATAATTGCTATCTGTTTTCCAAAACTTTAATAGATTTACCAATTATCAAAGTCACAACATTTTTTATCACGTATACTTTATCAACGAATATCATGTTTTTCCATTTGTCAGCATATAAATTATCAACTAACACCTCTCGTTCAACGCCCTGCATAAAGTCATAAAATTAATATTTAAATAATAAATTTTACGTTGAAAAGATAACTGTTGTTGTAAACAACTCACTTCTTCGTCTCTAACCACAAATGTAAGCGAGTTTGATGACTTTACATACAATCGACCATACCACAAACGCGTGATACGTACCTTAATATTATACAATTTACCTCGTTCTATAATTTTTTCAAAAGTGGTGATCTCTAAAGGTGTAGGTAGCATTTTCTTCTTATTTTCTGGATAAAATTCGTCAGAAATCAAAGTTGATAGATTTTTCTCTTTCTTTCTTTTGCTTTCATGTTGGCTACTGATTTCTTCGTCTTTTAGTATAAGAAAATACGTTAGTAAAATTAGAACGAAATCTTTTTTACAAATAAATAAAACAGATAATCGGTATACACATACCGTTTTTATAATCCTTCTTTAAAGGAGTCACAGGAGCAATTTCTTTTTTACTACTTCCACTTTGTCTCCATGATCCTTTTGCTCTTTTACTTGCAAATTTTCCTTTGTTTTCACCTGCACAATGAGCTTGAATATTACCAATATCACAGTCGTCACGATCCTCCAAGTCTGAAACTGACATGCACAATAAAATATAAGTAATTTATTAAACTCCAAATATAATAAAATATAAAATTTGAAATAAATTGTAGGAACTCATACATTTTTTTGACTTATAAACCGGTTTAATTTTTTTTCCACGTTTATTCAATGCTTTCTCTCCTTTTAAAATGTCATGCTCTCTTTTCCGAAATTTCTTATCATTGATACATTTATTTCTTATTTCCCCAATGGTAAGATTAACATCATCACTGTCATCCCCACCTTCATTACTACTGTATTGATAATTGACCCCATCTTCAAAATTTTCAAAAAGAACGGACTCTTCATTTAAGAATATATTTCCATCACAATCATTTGAATTATTCTTTTCCATCCTACACAGAAAATAGAAAAAATAAATCAATAACAATAAACATCACGATATAAAAAAAATCTGACAAAAATGAATAGATCAAGTGAATGCATATATTATATAAAATTTAATGTAAGAACTACATATATACAACAAATGAAATCGGGTATTAATTCAATATTGGAAAGTAACACTATGATTTAAAAATAAATTTACTGTAAAAGTATTTTTAAATCAGAGCGATACTTTCCAATATTGGGATTAATACTCGATTTCATTTGTTGTGTATATAGTTCTTATGTATCTTTACCTTTGTGAGAACGCTCTATAGAACTTCTTTATAAACAACATTTTGTGTACAATTTTTTGGAATGTCAATTTGTTCTTCTAGAAAAACTTTTAAAGATGAACCAAATCTAGCTCTTGAGAATGCAACATACAATTGCACATGACAAAAAACTGGTGTACGTAGATATAGTCCAACTTTTCCTAAGGTTTGTCCCTGACTTTTGTTTATAGTCATAGCATAAGCAACACGAACGGGAAATTGACGCCGTTTAAGGACGAAAGGGAGATCTTCATTATCACTTGACATAATTATTCTTGGTATTGCCACACATTTTCCAATATTTTTACCAGTCGTGATTTCTGCTTTTATGACCCGTTCACCTAACTGTTTAATGATAAAACGTGTGCCATTACATAAACCAATACTTTGATCTAAATTACGAAGTAACATAATCGGTGTATTTACTTTAAGCTCAAGCAAATGAGGAGGCAATCCAGAGCATATCAACGAATTTAAAAATTCTGTTGTATGTAAAAAATCATTGCAAGTAGAATCATCAGCAACAGAAACCTTCGTGTCTGCACTCAAGTAAATCCAACTTTCTTTTCTAATTTGAGATATGACTTTCTTATTAATTTCATCAACTTCTTCATTTCTCCATGCAAGTATAGCTCTTGATTCCAAATACCGCGGATTTTGATAATTATCATTTAAATCTGTATATATTTCATTTATTAATCCACTAATACCAAGTCTGTGATTAGATAATATTGAATCCGGAATCTCTATCCAATTATCATCACAATCATTGCCCTCTTGAATTCCTTTAACATCACCATTACCAATATCGATTAGCCATTTTGCAAAATTTTCGTTGTCTTCTTCTGACCTCGTATTCGTATGAACACGCATATTTTTTGTCAGTATAAATATCTCACATTGATCCCATAGATATGATTTATGTAATGTAGCAGACACAATTTGTTGTCTCCTATCTTTATGGACGACTGGTAAAATCTGTCGAAAATCAACACCAAGAACAACAGTCTTTCCACCAAATGGTTTATTCTCAAGTTGTGGATTAATATTTGATAGAATATCTTTGAAAGTTCGATCGACGGCTTCAAATGCAAAGCGATTTATCATCGGAGTTTCATCCCAAATAATCAGTGTCGCTTCTTTGATGAGAGAAGAAAGATTAGATTGGCGAGATATCGCGCAAGATGAAAACTCATGAAGATCGATAGGAATTTTGAATCTTGAATGTGTTGTACGTCCTCCAGGTAGTAACAAAGAAGCAATGCTAGAAGATGCAGCTGCAAGAACAATTTGTTTCTTACTACGCAACTTCGCTAAAATTGCATTCCATAAGTATATTTTGCCAGTTCCACCACCTCCATACACAAAAAATAGCCTTCCAATATTTTTTCGCACGAAGTTATAACCGCATCAAAGATTTTTCTTTGTTCATCATTTAAACCACATTCTAATTCAATAGATTTTTTCGACAACTCAAAAGTATCATAATTTAGTTTCTCAAATATCAATCTATTGTTCTTGTTTAAATTGCTAGGAGAGGGTATTGGCATAAATGAAAAATCTCTCAAGTTTTTATTATTATATGACAAAATCACATCTATATCATGAAGCGTAAAATCTCTTAATTGTTCGTTACCGAGTATAATTTTTAAATCAGGATGCAAATTTTCCAAACGTCTTTCATAATCATCACTCATGGCCTCCCAATGTAAATCCCATAGTTCTCGAGAATTCATAACTTCGTTAAAAAGTAATATCGTACAAAACATGCGACGAAGTTGATTAGCCGTAGTCCACTTAGACGCTTCTTGGAGTGCTAGGTTCCATTCATTATCATCATCAAGAAGTCCAAGTGCTATACATGCTGCCTTATAAGTTTCATGTTCAACACCATCAATTGTTCTCATATCAATAAAATTAATCCATCCTTTCACTATTGTCAACAACATTCTGAGATAATATCTTTCACCAGCGGCAGGATGTGCATAAGGTAATCTACCTATCGCTTTCCTTCTTTTTCGTTGCTTCCAACATAAGTTTTTTTTGTTCCAAACAAAGTGATTTGGAAACTCAACATAAGTATAGTTTATAGCATGAGGAAATTTAAGATTCATAATAAACCATTCAGTTAACATTGTTTTATTAGCTTGCTCAGACTCCATTATTTCTTGAACACTTACATCTTCTTTAAAAAAAACCATTTGTTCACCAAAAAGATGATACTATAACCGTTCAACGGCAGGATGACGTTTATTTATTTTAAATTCAAAAAGCCTCCATGAACCTTCAGATGCTGCAATATATCTAGAATCTAAATATAATTTGACCTCGTCATATCTTTCGACCACATTTTGATGAATGATAGCTGTTGCAAAATCAGATCCTTTATTCACATATTTAAATAAATATTTTATTGCTCGTCTATGATTGCATATTTCAACATTAATATGCGATTGATATTTCAGTAGCAGATTTGCATTGTAAGGCACAACCCAACTGTTGTCAATATCCTTTCCATCTGCCGTGTAGGATCTTGATTTGCGTCTTCGGTAAATTGCATATCCCTTTTCATCAATAATAGTATGGTCATCGAACATTTTAGGGAATTTTTTTGAGTATTTATTATTTTTCATGCAAACACATTTTGGATTATGTGTACCACATGGTTCATGAATCATATGGGTAACTACCAAATCATGAAATAAAGGTTCCATTTTAATGTCAGGGAGCTCAGCTCTAATTAAATTATCAATATCCTTTGCAAGTTTTATTTTTTTTGAACTTTTCAATATAATAAGGATATGAGAATGTGGTAATCCTCGTTTTTGAAATTCTACCACAGATAGATCTACAAATGGAAAAATTAAACTTTTAAATAGAAATATATAGCAATATACAAAATATATATCAACAAATAATGACAATAACCTACCAGAAATTACTCATCCAAAATATTTATGTTTAATCAAATCATCAAGAAGCTGCATAAGTTTTACTTGAAAAACTCTGGCAACAATACCAGGCCTATCAGATGCACTTTGACCACCAGCAATCAATAAAATATCATGTATTTCTTTCCAATTAGGATTGCATATAAAAGTAATGAATAAATCCGGAGGCCCGGCCCATACACAAATTGCCATAGCATCTTGATAGTTTTGAATCATGTATCGTGGACCTCCAGTAAAGGATAAAGGCAAAATGATTTTTTTACCAATTGTGTGAGCATCATTATCACCATCATCAACAGCATCCTGCAAGCCTTGATATAACTCGCATCGTAAAGTTTTTTGATTATTACGAACCCATCTAAGACGATTCCCTTCAACAGACGCATAAACATCAACTATATACTGCTGTAATAATTTTCCACCTCTCAACAACGTTGTTCCTTCATGACAACGCTGTTGTAACCTAAATGCGTAGAAGCCCTTCATTTAAACTTTATTCCTTTTTCTCTTCGTATTGTTACCTTCAATATAATTATGCCAATTATCTTCTCCATATGGGAATAATAAGGGATATTGCAATGGCATGTATGCTGGATGAATCTCACTAATTCTTTGATATCCTTTTTTTCGATCGTTGACAATAACATCTCGAGTAGATGAAGGAAAAAATTCATCATCAATCATCAGAGCAGCTATTTCTATTGAATTTGGTTTATTATATTGTTGACCCTTATGATTTCTATCCTCTAGAATGTGCAAACTAAACTCTTTATCCTTATTGTTCTCATACCAATCATGTACGCATCGAAATTTCTTAACATATGTGCTGTATTTATCCAACATTTCCTTTAAACTTTTCACATTTTCCGAATCATATTCCGTAACATTACAATTATCTCCAATAGATGCATTTCGATTTTCAATTTCATGCTCGGTATTATATATATAAATCTGTGCATATTTAGGTCGACTTCCGATAGCCGGTAGCAATGAACCTATTTTATGATAGTTTTGTGCAAGAATTCGAAATGTATATGGTCCCCTTCCTTTCAAAATTTGATAATCTATTTTTGCACCAATAGATGTAAAAGCAAATACAGAGTTGAACGAACGAATTTTTTTCCGAAATTGTTTAGCTTGTTCAGAAACATTTTGATAGTTTAATAAAGAGTCCAGCATTTCAGGTGTCTTCTCAAGAAGAGGCAGAGAAACTCTTCCACTCTTGCAACAAAGTGAATAATTTATTTTTTTCTTATCATTAGTTCTAACCCTTTCTTCTTTCCACACAATTGCATCACATCTAGAACATTTTTCAGTAGGAGGCCCCAAATAATGGAAACGACTACGCCAATCTTTTAAATAATTATCGTTAAAACTTTATTATCATGTATCATTATAATACACAAATTATAATTTAATTAGCAATAAGAAAATATAATATATTATTATATTATATTTATGAAGGATTTTATTTAAAATAATCTTATAGCTTTTAAAACATGTAAAATATTTGTAAATAAAAAAATTAAAAAATTTAAGATTTTTAAGCAATATGTTCTTTAAATATAGTTAATATCAAACATTCAAGTAAAATTAGATAAAACTTTGTGTTTTATAAGGATATATAATGCGGATGAAGCGTGCTCTTACTATCATTATCGTTTTTTTGACTGCATGACAAATTTTGATGCATATCTTTATCAACTATACGGTGATCATTCAAAAAGCCCACTTCCGTAGAATGATACAAAACGGTATCATCATCCATCAAAAATGTGTTGCATTCAATATTAGCAGAAAAATTAGGAATTTGTTCTAATGGTTTTTTGAAGTGTGGGATACCAAAATCAAATGCCTCTCGCTTTCGCTTGAAAGAAAATTCATCATTTTTAGTATTAGTATTGGATGACTGTTTTTTTTATATCTTATTCTTTCACGTTCACGTTTACGTTGTTTTTGTGCTTCTGATAACGGTTTGCGAATGTGTTTTGATTTATTCCCATGCATAGCTAAATAAAAGACAAAAGATAATATCACAATAGAAACAATTATAGAGATCAACATAAATGATTAACTAATAACAATAAATATGTCACATCAATTATTAATAACTTAAATGGAAAACTGTACAAATACCAATAGGAATTTAAATTTAGAGAACAAATAATTTACTTCTACATATAAGCATAAATAAATAAAAATCTTAAATATTGAATATTTTGAATAATATATTTTTTGTTACCTTAGTTTTTACTCCAATTTTGTTGTTGACCAAATCAAACGAACACTTTCCTGCAAATGGAAAAAATATCAATTCAAGTCAAGTATTACATTAATAATGGCAACTTTTAAAAATATTCTCATCGGTTAAAAAAATACCAAATGAAAAATGAAAAATAATACGTTGAAAAAAAAAGTTTAGTTATGGAAAAAAAGTTTAGTGCAAACCATCCTGACTCATGGTCATATATGTTGAAGAAGAAAACAAAGAAAAAGATAAAAATACTTACTGAAGGTATGGTGCTTTGAAATGATCCAAACCAAGGATTTAAGTTTAAAAAGTGTTGGAAAATCCAGAATTTGGTAAGAATGAGATCTCTCTCTTTCTCTATTTTCCCTTTTTTCAATATTTTCCCTTTTTTCTTCAAGTGAGAAAGAATATGAAAGGTGCTGGATTAAATAGGAGAAGGAGATGATGGGGTATGACGTCAATAGGAGGTGGAGACAAAAACAAATTCAATTCATTTTTATTTTTTTAAATTTCTGATAAAATATTTTGGTTTTATCATACGAATTTATTTTATTTACTAACGTCTTTATTTTTCTACCGTCTTTTTGCATCTGGTAACGTGCCTCTCTACTTCATTTTATTTTTCTTTCGACATTTTCTGTCATACTTATCATTTTCGTCCTGTTTATACGCGGTGACGTCTTTATTTTTTGATAATGATTTGACAGAAAAAGAGAGATAAAATGATCCTTTTCGTCCTGTTGCTCTGCAGTCCTTCATGACTGATGTCCTTTTTCTATCAAATCATGAATAGCGTTGACGTCACTGTTGTTCTGCAGTCCGTCATGACTGATGTCCTTTTTCTGTCAAATCATTACCAATGTTCAGGTTACTATTTTTCTACAGTCCGTCATGACTATTGTACTTTTTCTGTCGTCAACACTATTTTTCTACAGTCCATCATGACTAATGTCCTTTTCTGTCAAATCACGGCCAATATTAACGTCACTGTTGTTCTGCAGTCCGTCATGACTGATGTCCTTTTTCGGTCAAATCATCTGTCAAATCATGAATATCGTTAACGTCACTGTTGTTGTACAGTCCGTCATGACTGATGTCCTTTTTCTGTCAAATCATTACCAATGTTCAGCTTACTATTTTTCTACAGTCCGTCATGACTATTATCCTTTTTCTGTCGTCAACATTATTTTTCTACAGTCCATCATAACTAATGTCCTCATCTGTCAAATCATGGCCAATATTAACGTCACTGTTTTTCTGCAGTCCGTCATGACTGATGTCCTTTTTCGGTCAAATCATCTGTCAAATCATGAATAGCGTTAGCGTCACTGTTGTTCTACAGTCCGTCATGACTGATGTCCTTTTTCTGTCAAATCATTACCAATGTTCAGGTTACTATTTTTCTACAGTCTGTCATGACTGATGTCCTTTTTCTGTCAAATCATTACCAATGTTCAGGTTACTATTTTTCTACAGTCCGTCATGACTATTGTCCTTTTTCTGTCGTCAACACTATTTTTTTATAGTCCACCATGACTAATGTCCTTTTCTGTCAAATCATGGCCAATATTAACGTCACTGTTGTTCTGCAGTCCGTCATGACTGATGTCCTTTTTCGGTCAAATCATAAATAACGTTAACGTCACTGTTGTTCTGCAGTCCGTCATGACTGATGTCATTTTTCTGTCAAATCACGGCCAACATCAACGTCACTGTTGATCTGCAGTTCATCATGACTAATATCATTTTTCTGTCAAATCACGACCAACGTCAACGTCACTGTTGATCTGCAGTCCGTCATGACTCCTGTCCCCTTTCTGTCAAATCATTAATAACGTCAACGTCACTGTTGTTCTACAGTCCATCATGACTGATGTTCTTTTTCTGTCAAATCATTACCAATGTTCAGATGACTATTTTTCTACAGTCCATCATGACTATTGTCCTTTTTCTGTCGTCAACACTATTTTTCTACAGTCCACCATGATTAATGTACTTTTTCTATCAAATCATGACAAATGTTAACGTCACTATTTTTCTACAGTCCGTCATGACTATTGTCCTTTTTGTCATCAGCGCTATTTTTCAACAGTCGATCGTGACTGATGTTCTTTTTCTGTCAAATCATTACCATGTTCAGGTTACTATTTTTCTACAGTCCGTCATGACTATTGTCCTTTTTCTGTCATCAGCACTATTTTTCTACAGTCCAACATGACTGATATACTTTTTCTGTCAAATCACGGTCAAAGTTAACGTCACTGTTGATCTACAGTCCGTCATGATTGGATCTTTTTCTGTCAAATCACGGTCAAAGTTAACGTAACTGTTGATCTGCATCCCGTCATGACTGGTCCTTTTTCTGTCAAATCAAGACTAATGCTAATGTCACTATTTTCCTATCGTTAACACTATTTTTCTTCCATCGTGACTAATGTCCTTTTTCTGTCATGTTTGTATTTTATAACGTTTTTCCTCATATACGTACTCAACTGTATGCACTTGCAGGCGAGCCTTTGTCCTTTATCAATTTATGCGCTGGTATTATGCATCATTGATGCACGTCGCGTCTACTTCAACCCGAAAATTCCGAACTTGGTTTTATGCCTTATTTTTAGCAGTTTTTCTATTTTTAGCAGTTCTTCTTTTATTAGAAAATTAGTTGTCATTTAGATTTTGCAATTGTAAGAGGCAAATTTTAATTAAATAAAACCCTAGTTTGGTGAAATTGCCATTGTTATATTTCTATTCTTTCAATTTCTCTTAAATCTGTTTAGAAGCGCCGCATCCCAAAGCAGAGCTGCACCCCTTACCAATTAAAAAAGAGCATCATGACTAATGTGTTTTTTGTTTAATATTACTTAATTATGATTGTTACGAATTATGATTATAACATGCATGTTTTCCAACCAAAGAAGTTTCCGTTAAAGCCAATTGGTATCATTATTCCTTTTTATTTGAGTTTTTCTATACCTCGAAGCTGTCACCTTCTCAATTTTTTTTGTCTTTTTCTATCCTTTGTCAAAGTTGATTGCAAAAATACGACCGAGTTAGAAAATTAAGTGATTTATACTATATATCCAAATACATCATATGATCATTATTGAAGTCGAAAATTGCACCCCGGTTGACCAAGTCAAAGTCAAAGTCAACCCTAAGCCAAGTGGGCCCATGCCCGGGTCGAGTCCGAACATGAAGCAGCCGGCCCTCCTCCATGCCAAAATATAGATCATGTAATAAATAATTTTTATGTAATTTTTTATGCATGAATGTATGCAAAATGGACATAAAGCCTAATTTTTTGTAAAGCCCATGGCTTATGTGCAAAAAGAAATGGCACATGAGCCATGGGATGGGCAAAATGCCATTTTGTAAAGCCCAAAAGGCTATATGTAAATGTGTAAGCCTATATAAGGCAACATGATGACGAATAAAGGATACACTTTTCATTCCCCTCAAAATCTAGGGTTTGTGCATCTTTCCCCTTTCTTAAGGTTCTAAACCTTTTTCTTTCTTTTGAATTAAATCAAGAGTTTTACTCTTTCTTTTCCAAAACTAAATAATTTTTCACCATAAAACCCACAAAGGGGAACTCAGATCTGCCATCAGATCTCAGAAAAGAGAGATTTTTAAAATCTCATATTTCTTGATCTTCAAGATCCGGCCAACAAAGGAAGAAGAAAGAGACCCATCTCCAGAAACCCTACTTTGGGGAAGAACTAGGGCCCAAGACGAGAAGCCCCTTCATCAGCTTCAAAATATCCTAAGAGTTTAACTCCTCGTATACACACACACACACACACACAAAAAAAAAAAATAAGTGCTCCTTTCTGGGAGTACAACTCCCATTGCAGGGACCGAGTCCTTTTTGCCGCCCGAACGCCCACGTGCTGACACGAGGGGCGCTAGCGCCCAAAGCGCTAGCGCCCGAGCGCCCACGTGCTGACACGTGAGGCGCTAGCGCTCAAAGCGCTAGCACCCTTGCGCTCAAAGCACTAGCGCCCAAAGCGCTAGCGTCCGAGCGCCCACGTGCTAACACGTGGGGCGCTAGCGCTCTTGCACTCAGAGCGCTAGCGTCCAAAGCGCTAGCGCCCGAGCGCCCACGTGCTGACACGTAGGGCGCTGGCGCTCAAAGCGCGAGCGCTCTTACGCTCAGAGTGCTAGCGCCCAAAGCGCTAGCGCTCGAGCGCACACGTGCCTGGCACGTGGGGCGCTAGCGCTCAAAGTACTAGCGCTCTAGCGCACTAGCGCACTAGCGCTCTAGCGCCCTCGCGCTCAAAGTGCCAGCGTCCAAAGCGCTGGTGCTTTTTCCCACGCATCCTTTGGATGCCCTTTCCCTTTATGTGTGTGTGTGTGTGTGTGTGTGTGTGTGTGTGTGCGTACATATACACACACATACTCCACACTAAAAATACGTCCCCCGTTAGAAAAAAATTTCTAACGGGGCGCTGCCCGCACCCCGCAAGAAGGCTGCTAGCCCCCTTGACCCCCAGCCCGCTATCCAGATAGCGGGACCTCCGTAAAAACTCTGCGTGGCACCCGATATATCCAAGCACCCTCCAAAACAAAACACACACACACTACACATTGAGTTCGCATGACCAGTTTAACCCGTCAATCGGAGATTCTCTCGCTCCAAAGGCAAGGGGTAATTAACGGCAGCTTAGTCCGCGGCTGCCGGAGATTCGGATCCCCACAATCAATAAACCCTAGCCTACCCTAGGCAGGGGGAATCTATAGCACGCCTGACAAGCGCGCGCGTATTCCCATCTCAATGGGGTGACGAAAAACACCCTATAGATTCTGGCACACCCGGTGGGACCAATCTCTCCTCCCATATTTCGGGTTAAACGTTCATGCGAACTCAATCTATATACATATCTGTATTTATACTAAAATAATGCTCTTTTATGCAGGTTTTCAAGCAATCACTTTCCAACAATGTCTCCAAAGATGAACTCAGCTCCTGTCTCCTACACGATGAAGATGGACTCCAGGACGGTCCTTCCGGCCAGTCTCGGGCGACAATGGGAGGAGGAGCCGCTACCATTTGGCTCTATTATGTTCGTGTCAGCTAACGCCGTCCCAGCTCCTCAAGCTCCGGTAACAGACAAACCAGTCTCAAAGGGGAAAAGGACGAATGTCATGGTCACGAGGGCGCCCCAACACAAATGCAAGTCGGTGTTTGAACGACTTTCCTTGGCCCCAGCTGGGGGAAAGGCCATCAACACCAATAAAGCAACAAGGCATCTCGGGCAAGCTCCAGTGGCGCCTCTGACAACTGCTCGATTGGGTGTCTTCTCAAACCTCCCCATCACTCAGCCTATGGCGGCTTCCCGAAGAGCAGAAGCCTGCCAAGCGCTCAAGGTAGAGAAGCTGAGGCAGAAGCGGCTCAGATACAGAGCCAACAAAAGGGCTAGGTCTCTGACCATGTTAAAATTTATGAATTTACAAAGCCCGGACCGCTCCGTGAAATCAGCCGCCAAAGATAAAGAGATGGCTGGGTATGTGGTTCACACTGTCTACATGGTCGGACATAAAGAAACGAATCCTCCTCTTCTTCACAGCCATGGTGATGATATGATTGACGTTACCCGGCATCGGCTCGATCTAAGTGATGAAGAGCCCGCTCAGGCCGATAAGCTAGAGGAGCTCGTGGTTCCTGCGGAATTGAGCTCAGGCAATAAAGATGACCCGGTTGTCATAGCCGGAACTACAGAACAAGCGTTATTCCGATGGCTTCAGAGGCAGCTTCAAGACAGGGATGAGAAGTTAGCCAAGGTACAGTCCAAGGTCGACGAATTGGCAAACGTCGCGGCAGATCTCGCAACCCAAGTCGCCCGATTGCAATTACAGCAGAATCAAATTTTGGTTCATAAGCCAGGGATTGATACCCGGAGGCAGCCAACTGATACCCCCTTCAACCTAAGAGCGGAGCACCTTCGCGAAAAACGACCACGATCAACCTCCAGTCCCTCCGATACATACGCCGGAGGGGAATCGCCTCTGAAAGAGAAGCTGTATAGGGTCTATTCCATCAAAAGGGACAAAGTCCACAAGATATTCAAAGACGCCCTGAGGAACGGTCTACAACTGCCAGAGTCAAAAAGACTGCAGGAAGCGAATATGACCGACGACCCCAAATACTGCCCCTATCACAGAGTGATAGGTCATGCCATTGAGGACTGCTTCGTCTTCAAAGATTGGGTCAAAAAGCAATACAATGCAGGAGAGATAGAACTGTCTAAAGGCGTGTTAGCAAACAGTCCAGCTGCGACTACCAATTTCATACAAACGGAGACCGAAGTTCTTCGTGAAACTGATTCTCTCAGACATCTGCCTTTCTCTGAAAAGAATCGACCACCACGTCATTAAACTGGGAATAATCGACCTCTAAGTCGTTAAACTGGGAATGTAAAAAAAATGTAAATAAACAAAAAAAATGTGTAAATAAAAGAAAAATAAAAGCCGAAATGATGGGGCAACTCGCAATAAAAATCGGCGAGTAAAATAAAGATGAAAATAAAGCCGAAATGATGGGGCAACCGCGAATAAAAGCCGAAATGATAGGGCAATCGCGATCTTCGCGATAAGAAAAGCTGAAATGACAGAGCAATCGCGGTAAAATAAAAAAAAACAACAGCGAACGATGAGTCGCTCCTGGTACCATATTCCAGTGCAGCGATGCAGACGCCAACCAAAATCCAATTTCCCAAAATTCTCCCAGCCCTACGACTAGTCCCCAAATTGACTACCGTATACAATCCACGGGATCAAATAATTCTCATCATACCCATGCCCCACCGTTTTTTTTCTTTTCTGAAAGACAAATTGGTTACCAGTTACGCGGCTGGTCTCCGCCCTTGGAATTATGCTCCATTGGGAAGACCCACTCATGTGTCCTCACGATGCATGAGGAGAACAAACCTTCATGGGATCCTTACGACTCACAAAGGAAAAACACACTTGGGGGTCCTCACGACTCCTAAGGAGAAAATACACCTGCGGGATCCTTACGACTCGTAGGGAGAAAATGCTTTTATGGGACCCTCATGACCCATAAAATTGAAAAGCCTTAGGTGATAGAGATCTAAACCTGTCTCCTAAGCCATCGCTTCTCAATAGGCAATGGCGAATGATGAGTCGCTCCTGGTACCATATTCCAATGCAGCGATGCAGATGCCGGCCAAAATCCAAATCCCCAAGTGGCGAATGATGAATCGCTCCTAGTACCATATTCCAGTGCAGCGATGCAGACGCCGGCCAAAATCCAAATCCCCAAGTGGTGAATGATGAGTCGCTCCTGGTACCATATTCCAGTGCAGCGATGCAGACGCCAACCAAATTCCAAATCCCATACCCCAACGGCGAATGATGAGTCGCTCCTGGTGCCATATTCCAGTGCAGCGATGCAGACGCCAACAAAGTCCCGAAATTTTTCCGGCCATATGGTCTGGATCATATATTCTGCAAAACCGTATACAATCTACGGGCGTAAAACAATCCCAATCTCTCCCAAGTCCTGCCGGTGAGACCACATTCAAAGTCCCACCGGCGGTGAAGATTAAAAAAAAATAGGGTATGTCCACAAGAAAAATGGGCACGGATGAAAACCCGAAAGGGCTCCGTGAGTAAAAACAGCAGGACTGCGAATGAGTTTGTGAAAACCCGAAAGGGCGCAAACTCGTGAGAAAGAGATGAAATGCACTCACAAAGTCCTCTCGAATTTGTAAGGAGAAAATTCCTGCGTGAGATCCTTACGACTCACAAAGGAGCAATACACTTAGGAGTCCCCACGACTCCTAAGGAGAAAATACACCTACGGGTCCTTACGACCCGTAGAGAGAAAATGCTTTGTGAGACCCTTACGGCTCACAAAATTGAAAAGTCTTAGGTGATAGGGACCTAAAACCTGTCTCCTAAGCCATCGCTTCCTGATAAGCAAGCACAAATGATGATTCGCTCCTGGTACCATATTCCAGTATAGCGACACTGATGCTAAACAAAAACTAATTCCCAAATCCTCCCGGGGCAGATGATGAGTTGCTCCTGGCATTATTCCAGTGTAGCAATGCAGATGCCAAACCAAAACTAAAATCCCCAAATCCTCTCAGAGACAGATGATGATTCGCTCCTGGTACCATATTCCAGTATAGTGATGCTGATGTCAACCCAAATCACAATCAACAAGTCAAGTTCAACTCCGACACCGCAGAAAGCGGAGCAAGTCAGAATCCAATCTCGACACCGCAAGAAGCAGAGCAAGTCAAGTTCACCCCTGACACTGCAGCAAGCAGAGCAAGTCAAATAGAGCGTCGACCGTCCATGTCGTAAAAAGGGCAGGGCAGGCTTCCTACAAAGCGGGAACCAGATCACTCCGGGCCAGGGAAACGTCTACCACAGACACTCCGTCGCGGAGACGCGTCAAGCGTCGACCGTCCATGTCGCAAAAAGGGCAGTGCAGGCTTCCCACAAATCGGGAACCAAATTGCTCCGGATCAGAGCGTCGACCGTCCATGTCGCAAAAAGGGCAGTGCGGGCTTCCTACAAAGCAGGAACCAGATCACTCCGGGCCAGGGAAAAGTCTACCACGGATACTCCTTCTCGGAGACGCGTCAAGCGTCGACCGTCTATGTCGTAAAAAGGGCAGTGCAGGCTTCCTACAAAGCGGGAACCAGATCACTCCGGGCCAGGGAAACGTCTACCACGGACACTCTGTCTCGGAGACGCGTCAAGCGTCGACCATCCATGTCGCAAAAAGGGCAGTGCGGGCTTCCCACAAATCGGGAACCAAATCGCTTCGGATCAAAGCTCGACCGTCCATGTCGCAAAAAGGGCAGTGCAGCCTTCCTACAAAGCAGGAACCAGATCACTCCGGGCCAGAGAAAAGTCTACCACGGACACTCCGTCTCGGAGACGCGTCAAGCGTCGACCGTCCATATCGCAAAAAGGGCAGTGCAGGCTTCATATAAAGCAGGAACCAAATCGTTCCGGGCCAGGGAAAAGTCTACCACGGACACTCCGTCCCGGAGACGCGTCAAGTGTCGACCGTCCATGTCGCAAAAAGGGCAGTGCGGGCTTCCTACAAAGCAGGAACCAGATCACTCCGGACTAGGAAAACGTCTACCACGGACACTCCGCTTCGGAGACGTGTCAAGCGTCGATCGTCCATGTCGGAAAAAGGACAGTGCAGGCTTCCCACAAATCAGGAACCAAATCGCACCGGATCAGAGCGTCGACCGTCCATGTCGCAAAAAGGGCAGCGTGGGCTTCCCACAAAGTAGGAACCAGATCACTCCGGGCCAGGAAAAAGTCTACCACGGACACTCTGTCTCAGAGACGCGTCAAGCGTCGACCGTCCATGTCGCAAAAAGGGCAGTGCAGGCTTCCCACAAATTGGGAACCAAATCGCTCCAGATCAGAGCGTCGACCGTCCATGTCGGTCCATGTCGCAAAAAGGGCAGTGCAGGCTTCCTATAAATTGGGAACCAAATCGCTCCGGATCAGAGCGTCGACCGTCCATGTCGTAAAAAGGGCAGTGCAGGCTTCCTACAAAGCAGGAACCAGATCACTACGGGCCAGGGAAACGTCTACCACGGACACTCCGTCTCGGAGACGCGTCAAGCATTGACCGTCCATGTCGCAAAAAAGGCAATGCAGGTTTCCTACAAAGAAGGAAACCAAATCGCTCCGGGTCAGAGCGTCGACCGTCCATATCGCAAAAAGGGCAGTACAGGCTTCCCACAAATCGGGAACCAAATCGCTCCGGATCAGAGCGTCGACCGTCCATGTCGCAAAAAGGGCAGTACAGGCTTCCCACAAATCGGGAACCAAATCACTCCGGATCAGAGCGTCGATCGTCCATGTCGCAAAAAGGGCAGCGCGGGCTTCCCACAAAGCGGGAACCAGATCACTCCGAATCAGGGAAACATCTACCACGGACACTCCGTCTCGGAGACGCGTCAAGTGTTGACCATCTATGTCGTAAAAAGGGCAGTGCAGGCTTCCCACAAATCGAGAACCAAATCGCTCCGGATCAGAGCGTCGACCGTCCATGTCGCAAAAAGGGCAGTGCAGGCTTCCCACAAATCGGGAACCAAATCGCTCTGGATCAGAGCGTCGACCGTCCATGTCGTAAAAATGGCAGTGCAGGCTTCCTACAAAGCAGGAACCAGATCACTCCGGGCCAAGGAAACGTCTACCACGGACACTCCATCTCGGAGACGCGTCAAGCGTTGACCGTCCATGTCGTAAAAAGGGCAGTGCATCCCAAAAAGTGGGAACCAAAGCAAGTCGCCTCCACGCGAAAGAAGATCCATCAATTTTATGCACACGACTCACATATGTTGTGTGCATTTATTGATGGGGGGCACTTTGTTGAAGTCGAAAATTGCACCCCGGTTGACCAAGTCAAAGTCAAAGTCAACCCTAAGCCAAGTGGGCCCATGCCCGGGTTGAGTCCGAACATGAAGCGGCCGGCCCTCATCCATGCCAAAATATAGATCATGTAATAAATAATTTTTATGTAATTTTTTATGCATGAATGTATGCAAAATGGGCATAAAACCAAATTTTTTGTAAAGCCCATGGCTTATGTGCAAAAAGAAATGGCACATGAGCCATGGGATGGGCAAAATGCCATTTTGTAAAGCCCAAGGGACTATATGTAAATGTGTAAGCCTATATAAGATAACATGATGATGAATAAAGGATACTCTTTTCATTCCCCTCAAAATTTAGGGTTTGTGCCTCTTTCCCCTTTCTGAAGGTTCTAAACCTTTTTCTTTCTTTTGAATTAAATCAAGAGTTTTACTTTTCCTTTTCCAAAACTAAATAGTTTTTCACCATAAAACCCACAAAGGGGAACTCAGATCTGCCATCAGATCTCAGAAATGAGAGATTTTTAAAATCTCATATTTCTTGATCTTCTAGATCCGGCCAACAAAGAAAGAAGAAGGAGACCCGTCTCCAGAAACCCCACTTTGGGGAAGAACTAGGGCTCAAGGGTAGAAGCCCCTTCATCAGCTTCAAAATATCCTAGGAGTTTAACTCCTCACACACAC
The DNA here is from genome assembly GCA_030015575.1 of Agapanthus africanus. NCBI lineage: Eukaryota > Viridiplantae > Streptophyta > Magnoliopsida > Asparagales > Amaryllidaceae > Agapanthus > Agapanthus africanus. Next base: position 745,863,008 of record CM057341.1, on the reverse strand, counting down.
ACACACACACACACAATAATAAGTGCTCCTTTCTGGGAGTACAACTCCCATTGCAGGGACCGAGTCCCTTTTGCCGTCCGAACGCCCACGTGCTGACACGTGGGGTGCTAGCGCTCAAAGCGCTAGCACCTTTGCGTCCAAAGCGCTAGCGCCTGAGCGCCCACGTGCTGACACGTGGGGCGCTAGCGCTTAAAGCGCTAGAACTCTTGCGCTCAAAGCGCTAGCGCCCGAGCGCCCACGTGGGGCGCTAGCGCTCAAAGCGCTACCACCCAAAGTGCTAGCGTCCGAGCGTCCACATGCTGACACGTGGGGCGCTGGCGTTCAAAGCGCAGCGCTCTTGTGCTCAGAGCGCTAGCGTCCAAAGCGCTAACGCCCGAGTGCACACATGCCTGGCACGTGGGGCGCTAGCGCTCTAGCGCCCTCGCGCTTAAAGCGCCAGCGTCCAAAGCGCTGGCGCTTTTTCCCACGCATCCTTTAGATGCCCTTTCCCTTTATACACACACACACACACACACTCCACACTAAAAATACCCCCGTAAAAACTCTGCGTGGCACCCGATATATCCAAACCCTTCCAAAACAAAACACACACACACTGCACATTGAGTTCGCATGACCAGTTTAACCCGTCAATCGGAGGTTCTCTCGCTCCAAAGGCAAGGGGTAATCAACGGCAGCTTAGTCCGCGGCTGCCGGAGATTCGGATCCCCATAATCAATAAACCCCGGCCTACCCTAGGCAGGGGGGAATCTATAGTACGCCTGACAAGCGCACGCGTATTCCCACCTCAATGGGGTGACGAAAAACACCCTACAATCATCATATTAAATATATTAAACCATTGAAAATATTTGAAAACAGAATCGGAACTTGTGAACATTATTCATCCCTTCTTCGAAATTTACATGCCAAAATAACAGAAATAACAGAAGCTTGATTAACAAAGAAAAACTAAAATTAACATCCTAATCTGTTTCACATGGGTTCTCATATCGACATAGCGGACATGAGTTATTGTTGAACAACCAAGGAATAATGCAATTCATATGGAATGCATGATCACAGCACAAATGCACTCCTTCGAACAAATCACCACTGCTTCTCTTCTCAATTTCTTCGAAGCACACCGCACAAACAATATCGTCAATCCGGTCCTTCAACTCTTGTCTCTTTCGCTTACGCGGTCTCTTAATTGTCACAGTCCTATCAACGCTAGTATAAACATATATCTTGATATGAAATTTAGCATTTGCTACCTCCACAGCTTCATAGACGAATTTGCTGATCTCCGTTTCAAGATACATGCGATGCTGATCTTGGATGGGGCATTTACGACGCACCACCCAGCCGGCGAAGCTACGACAGTTCTCGGGCGAACGTAATTTAGAGGCTACATATTTGTGATGCTTAAAAGATGACATTTCGTCCAACAAACACTTTGTACCATCACGAGGGCCAACGGGAGAGGGAATGATCACTTGGGCGGAGTCTTCAATGTACCCATGGGTGCAAATGGAAGGATCAACACCGTCGGCATCCGACGATGTGGGCGTCAACTTTGCATGGAGGAGGAGAAACAACGGCGGTTTGTTATACTCTTTGACCATTGAGAGAGGCAATGGCTGTCTTGCATCAAGATTTTATGCCATTAAGATATGCAAAATATTTCTGGCTTACCCTTTTTTTACCCTTTCTCTTTTGTAGGGATTGAAAATGAAGTGTCTTGGTTTAAATAGAGTAAAGGTGGGCATAGGTGCCAATAAGAGATGGGACATGTGGCAATAGGAGGTGGACATGACTAATGTCATTTTTCTGTCAAATCATGACCAATGCTAACGTCATTATTTTTCTACAGTCCGTCATGACTAATGTCCTTTCTCTGTCAAATCATGACCAATGCTAACGTCATTATTTTTCTACAATCCGTCATGACTAATGTCCTTTCTCTGTCAAATCATGACCAATACTAACGTCATTATTTTTCTACAGTCCGTCATGACTAATGTTCTTTTTCTGTTAAACGATAGCCAATGCTAACGTCACTATTTTTCTACAGTCCATCATGACCAATGTCCTTTTCTGTCAAATCATGCCTAATGTCCTTTTTCTGTCCGTTATGACTAATGTCTTTTTCTGTCAAATTATGACTAATATTAAATTCACTATTTTGCGACTGCATGCACTTGCACGTGGGCCTTTGTACCCTATCAGTCTATACGCTGGTATTATGCCTTACTGACGCAGCCCTAGCCTACTTGGAGTTGCTCGACTGATCCAAACCACGTCGGAGCTAGTTCAACCCGAGAATCCCAAACTGTCAAATCTTTTCCGATTCGCGCGTTCCACCAGCCAAATCGAAGATCTCGCAAAATCTTCTGGGTCAATGGATTGCCATAGGCATTATATTAATGTCTCTCGGAATCGCGAAAATCCATCATTTAAGGCCCCGAAATCGCGGTCAAAGATTTGCTCCGAACTTCGACTTTCGAATTAGGAGTGAAATTAGCACCCAAATCAGTTAAGATTTGACAGGAAGTATCGAGAATCAATTTGGGACGCAATCAAATAATTAGTTTCTCGTTTTAACAACTTTTTATTTTTAGCAGTTTTCTAATTTTAGCAGTTTTTCTTTTGATCTATTTCGTCCGACTTTTCATTTCTGTCCTATTTCTATCTGATAACGTCCCTATTTTTCTACAGTCCTTTTGGAAATGGTAACGTCTTTCTCTTTTTTCATGACTACTATCTTTTTCGGTTTAATAATTCTTACTTATGCTTATTACGGATTATGATCATAAACATGTTGTTCCAACCAAAAGAGTACCCATTAAAACCAATTGGTAATCTCATTGTTTTTTTTCATTTGAGTTTTTTCTACACTTGCATGCGGGCACCTTCTCAATTTTTTTTTCTCCTTTTCCGTCATTTGTCAAATTTAATTGCAAAAACACGACCGAGTTAGAAAATTAAGTGATTTATAGTATATATCCATAAAATGTATCATTTGATCATCGTATTAACCATATTAAAACAATTGAAAATATTAGAAAACACAATCAGAACTTGTTAACATTGTCTATTCTTCTTCGAATTTTACATGTCAAAATAACATAAATAACAGACGATCAATCAACAAAGAAAAACTAACAGTGATATCTTAAGTTATTTGATATGGCTTCTCACATCGACATAGTGGGCATGAGTTTTTCTTGAACAATCAAGAAACAATACACTTCATGTGGAATATATGATCACAACACAACTGCACTCATTCGACTAAATCACCGTTGCTACCCATCTCAATTTCTTCAAAACACACAGCACAAATATCGCCATTCTCGTCCTTCAACCTTCATCTCTTTCGTTTACACGGCCGCTTGTTTGTCACCATCTTATCGATGCTTGTAGGAGAATATTTCGTCCAAAATAAATTTTGCACCATCAAGAAGGCCATCGGAAGAGGGATGATCACTTGGACGGAGTTTTCAATGTACCCGTGGATGCACATGGAAAGATTGACACCGTCGGTATCCGACGACGTGGGCGTCAGTTTTGTATGGAGAAAGAGAAGTGACGGTTGTACACTTTGATCATTGAGAATGGTAACAACCGTTCTGTATCAAGCTTTTACGCTATTGAGAGAAATGCAAAATAGAAAAAGAAGATTGGTAGAGTTTTAAAGGCCTTTCTTTCTCCTTTCTGTGAACTTTTTTTTATTTTTAGTTTTCTCTTTTGAGTAGAGAATGAGGATGAGATGCTCTATCTTAAATAGAGCAAGATGTGGGCACAGACGCCAATAGGAAATGGGACATGTGGCAATAAAAAATGGAAATACCAAAATTTGTGAGAACAAAATTGGCATTTTGAAAAGGAGATGGGACAGACGGCAGTAGAAAATGGAAACATCAAAATTTATGAGGGCAAAATTGGCATTTTGAAAATTTTGCCATCTCTCTACACCTTTACATTATGTATATAGGATAGTTCCAACACTATAAATACTACAACTGCTCGTATAAATACTATGATTTACTATTATATGAATTGATACCAATTGACATTGTACACTCATGTTATATATTGTAATCTTACATAATATAACTCCTGGAAATAAACTAAATTTATTTTAAACCATGCACGTTCAATTCTTAACATGATCATCCCGCACTATACTATACTGTACACCCCCTGTCCTGCTGTTCACCATCCTAATGCATCACTTCTCTTCAATAAGTTTTATATTTTACGTTAGGGATTACGGCATGACGAGAACAGCGAATTCATGGAGGAGACACAACAAGAGAGGGAAAGAGATGGAACTTACACGCGATTAGAATGAGGGAAATAACGGAATTCTCATTGGGGCATTTCATCGAACACCTTAGTATGCAAAATTGAAACGTCATCGGAACGGAGATCCGGAGGCATGGAAATGATCGTGGCACTTACGCGGACTCGGGCCCAGTCTTGGAGCCTCGAATTTCGGCCTGGAACACGTCGAAAAGCCGATCAAAGGTCAATAGTTTAGATGTTGTGGGTTGCTTGGTGTTGGGTTTCGATTGACCAAGAGAAGAGGGAGATGATGACGGCGTTGACGAGTTGATGAGGAGAAGGAGGGGCTCGGCTCGGTGTTTGACGGCGTTGGCTTGGGTTATCGGGTTGCAAGTGAAGGGAAGGGAAGATGAAGAAGGGAAAGAGAATGAGAGGAGGGAGGAAAATGGAGAGGGTGCAGGTTGTTATATATAGGAAAAGAAGAATTGAAGTAAGCACCCTTTATATTCTTCTAGCTAGCATAATGATATATTATCACTTGAATTCTTTATGTTTATGTGTAACCTATTTAAATCCTTGAAATCATTTCAACAACATTGTTACCACAAAAGAGGAAATGGATCTGTTCTTCAAATTCATTGCATCTTTTATCATTTATCTTAACGAAATTTTATTCTTCAGAGTATTTAAAAAAAATTCATGAAATAACCATATTAATTTCTTTGTATATACACCTCATCTCACTAAGTAGGAAATTTTAAAACCAACACAAAAAGTTTAATTAAGATGGTATATGCATATGATCTTTACAATTATAATTAGATGATGCTCTATATTGGCGATCTCCCAGACCATGACACGTGGCAGATGACGTGTCCCAGAACTCAGAAGAAAGGGCTCACGGGGGCCGACCAGGCTACCCCTGTACCCGACCTGCAAGCACAAGCTGGCTCTCCTCAGAGCCCCTGCAAATTGGCCACCTCGGCCTCTCAGCTCGTCCCGAGCTACCGCAGGACCAAGATGTCTCGGCCCTCCCTCTCGTCCCCGAGCTCTCCCGCCGAGACCATCTTCCTCGGTCCCTCCGACCGACCAACTCCACCACTCACAGGCGTAACCGCTGCTCCGCAAATCTCGCCATACGCGGATTCTCCGCCAGCAACATCCCGCGTTCCACGCTATCACAATCCCCATTAACGGGCGATCCGCTTATTACGCGGACGTGACGTCGGGGGCGTAACTGCCGGCGAGATTCTCACGCATGCTACTGCGTGCTGCCGCCACTATATAAACCCCCATCATATAGGGGTCAAGTAAGCTTTTTTTCACCCCACTTAGCCGTTACTCTGCTCGGATCTTGTGCTAACTTGATCGTCGGAGGGTCCTCGGTGGTACCAAACCATCCCGGGACTTCCTTGCAGGTGCTCGGCGCAAACTTCTCAAAACCACCAATCTCCTCAAAACCCATTGAGATCCACACGCAACAGGAGATCACCTCCAAGATCCACCGGGAGATCGACGGAAGACAACATCTGACGGAGACCCAAAAAGGACCTCCATCAATTGGCGCCGTCTGTGGGAAACGAAACTCCATAAAAAATAAAGTTGGCTTTTCGATCTCCATCCACATGGCAAGCGATCACCCTGAAGATCCAGGTACCAGCCGCCGCCTCCCCCTCACCGGAGGCGCGAACGAACCTCCTCCAGCGACCGTCATCAACGCATTCGCCGGCCGAATAGACCGACTATAGTCCATCGTGGAGGCGCTCATCCGCGTCCAAACGGCCGGGCCAGGGCCCCAGATCACCGCTCCTTCGCCTCAGAAGACTTTGCCCTTGTCGGCACGGCTGACCACCGGCAGGCTACGTCCCATGGCCACAGATCTCACGGACCGATACTCTCTGAGGCCCGCTGGGCACCCCACAGCTCCACACCAAGATCCGCCGCCAGAGTGCCTCGCCTCGAGCCTCCACACAACCCTCACCCCCCCTGAGGAGATGTCGGTCACCTCACCTGTCCCCAGGCATGAGCGACACCCCCTCCCTCGACGGGGTCGCACAGAAAGGGATTGCCACGGCGGCTTGAGGGCCACCTCGCCCGAGATCTGAGGAACCTTATCAAGAGGAACCGGGGCCGTGCCCAGACGCAGATCTCCCACAACAGAGGCTAGGGATCGCAAGGCGCCGAATCCTCGAGATACCACGGCCGACTCGACGCCCTCGAGAAGAAAATCGAGAGCATACGCCGAGGAGGTCACCTCTCGGGCGACGGGGCTAAGTACGCCGCCGACTCGCTCACCAAGCCATTTACCAAGAGACTGCTCGCTGTTCACGTCTTCTCGTGCAACAAGCCCCCGAAGGTCTCTCTGTTCGATGGGAAAACCGACCCGAAAGACTATTTGGATGCTTTCACCGCGGGGATGAGCTTCCAGGACCATTCCGACGCCGCCCGGTGCAGAGCTTTTCCAGCCACCCTCATCCGCTCTGGTCGGGACTAGTTCCAAGGACTCGAGCCTCGCTCATTCTCGACCTTTGACGAGCTGGCTACTCAGTTCCTCGGCCACTTCGTCGGGAACTGTCGACAGAAACACACGGTCGACTACCTATTCACAATTAAGAGCGGGGACAAGGAGACGTTCAAAGTTTACGTCACCCGCTTCTACAACGCCCTCCTCGAGGTCCCCGAGCACCGGGATGAGACCGTCATCACGGCGCTTAGATCTGGTCTTAGACACAAGGAGTGGTTGCGCTCCTTTGCGTTGGCGCAGACTAAGACCTTGGACGAGGTCAAGGCGTGGACCGAGCGTGAGGTCCAGCTCGAGTCCGAGGTGAACGTGAACCTCTCTCGAGCAGAAAGGTCCGACCAGAAGAAAAGGGCTCAGGAAGAGAGACCGGAGTGTCAGCAGCCCTATCACTCGAAGTTCTAGGAGTACACCCCGCTCAATGTTTCCCTCGCAGTGTTACTAAAGGAGGCCCAGGGCGAAGGGTTCTTCAAGTTTCCTCCAATCCCGCGTCAAGCCTCGAAGCGAACCCGGGACCCCTACTGCGCCTTCCACCGGACGCTGGACCACGCCACGGAGGATTGTAAGCAACTCCGGTACTATATCGAGGAGCTCATCCGATCAGGGCACCTTGCTGCCTACTTGAGGGATAAGCGGCAGGCCGACCGCGAGCAGGACCAATGCTCCCTAAGCTTTATATAGCACACTGTGCCCCAACGGGACCCAACAGTCACCCGTTTTCACCCACGAATTCGCTGCCATGCGGCGATCATTGAGCCTTCTCTGGCGGAATCAAAACGACGCGACTCTGGCGCTTCGCCTCCCCACGATTCAATGCGCATGCTACGCGCACGTTCACCGTGACCATTCCTGTTCCCCATACCTGCAACGGGATGGTCGGGCGAAACCTCATGAAGAATCGACCGAGCAACTTCCCTGCTCGGCTATCCTGGCAGGTAGCTTCCCTACTCGCAACGCCAAGGATCGAAGCCCTTGCCAAGAGGCAACCGCGCAGCTTCACTGCCCGGTTATCCTTAGCAGGCCTCCTACGGCCCCTCCAACGCTAAGGACCAAATTCCTCCTTAGAAGCAGCTCAGCAGCTACCCTGCTCGGCTATCCCTGGCCGGTAGCTTCCCTACACGCAATGCCGGGGATCAAAGCCCTCGCCAAGAGGCAACCGCGCAACTTCTCTGCCCGGCTATCCTTAGCAGGCTTCCTACGGCCCTTCCAATGCTAAGGTACAAAGTCCTCCTTAGAGGCAGCCGAGCGGCTTCCCTGCTTGGCTATCCCTGGCTGGTAGCTTCCCTACTCGCAACGCCAGGGGTCAAAGCCCTCGCCAAGAGGCAACCGCGCAACTTCACTACCCGGTTATCCTTAGCAGGCCTCCTACGACCTCACCAACGCTAAGGATCAAAGTCCTCCTTAGAGGCAGCTCAGTAGCTACCCTGCTCGGCTATCCCCGGTTGGTAGCTTCCTACCACAACTGATAGGGATCAAAAGCCCTCCCAGAGGCAGTTGAGCCCGTCCCTCGCTCGTTTATCCTTCAGGACAAAAGCCCTCGCCAAGAGGCACCAGGCAGTAACCCTGCTCGGCCAAGGGTCCTTGGTAGGCTTCTTACAGCCCTTCCCGCGCCAAGGACCAAAGTCCTCCTTTAAGGCGGTCGAGCCTGACCCTTGCTCGGCTATCCCCGGTTGGTAGCCTTCTACCACAACCGACAGGGATCAAAATCCTTGCCAAGAGGCACTGGGCAGTAACCCTTCTCGGTCCCCATCCTGAAGGATCACAAGCCCTCTCAAGATGCAACCGAGCCCGACCCTTGCTCGATCATCTCCGGCTGGTAGCTCCTTACCCATGACGCCAGGGATCAAAGCCCTCGCAAGAGGCATCTGAGCGGCTACCCCGCTCGGTAATCCCAGGCTGGTAGTTGCCTACCCACAACGCCAGAGATCAAAGCCCTCGCCAAGAGGCCACCGCACAACTTCATTGCCCGGCTATCCTTAGCAGGCCTCCTACGGCCCCTCCAATGCTAAGGATCAAAGCCCTCCTTATAGGCAGCCGAGCGGCTTCCCTGCTCGGCTATCCCTGGTCGGTAGCTTCCCTACTCGCAACGCCAGAGATCAAAGCCCTCGCCAAGAAGCCACCGCGCAGCTTCACTGCCGGCTATCCTTAGCAAGCCTCCTACGGCCCCTCCAACGTTAAGGATCAAAGTCTTCCTTAGAGGAAGCCGAATGGCTTTCCTGCTCAGCTATACCTGGCCGGTAGCTTCCCTAATCGCAACGCCAGGGATCAAAGCCCTCGCCAAGAGGCAACCGCGCAGCTTCACTGCCCGTTTATCCTTAGCAGGCCTCCTATGGCCCCTCCAATGCTAACGATCAAAGTCCTCCTTAGAGGCAGCTCAGCAGCTACCCTGATCGGCTATCCCTGGCCGGTAGATTCCCTACACACAATGCCGGGGATCAAAGCCCTCGCCAAGAGGCAACCGAGCAGCTTCCCTGCTCGGTCATACCCAGCGGGCATCCTCCTACCCACCAGACGCTGCTGGTTTGAAGCCCTCATAACGAGGCCACTGAGGCGATGCAACACGAGGACTTCCCACTGAGCTCCCTTCTGCTCGGCAAATCTGCGGCAGGCAGCATGCTGCTCATCAAATGCCGCAGACCCGAAACCCCATTGAGAGACGTCAGGTCTATTCAATTCTGAGTGATCCCCCCTCGACTTCAGGGCCACGGAGATGCCTCCTTCTCAGCAGCGCTTGTCAAGTGATCGAAATCAACTCGACGAACGATCGCTAGACAGATAGCTGACCTGACATGGAAGCCCAACAGTGCAAGCAAGGATATTTTACGAGCATTCTTCACAAACAGAAGATAAAGTGCAAGCTGATGAAGCAAGCAAGGATATTTTACAAGCATTCTTCACAAACAGAAGATAAAGTGCAAGCTGATGAAACAAAAAGTTTTACTCCCAAAAGCGAAGTCTTTACAAAGGGTATTTTAGGCTCCCCAGCCTTACAGACTGCCCGGAGGCTTACAAAAATTCCAGAACGGCAAAATAAAAAGAGGAGGAAGATGGGGGCTTTAGGCCTCGGGGCCAGGCATAACCTCGGGGTCCTCGAAATCTACCATGAGTCGAGCAGGGTCCTCGGCCAACTCCTCATCAGGAATCTCTTCCCCCTGCTCATCGGCGTCCGTAAGGGGGTATTCGGCCCGGAGCTCTTCATCGGCGATCTCCAGCATTCGGGTCTTAAGGGCGTCGAGGGCCTCGTGCCAGATGTGGGTAGTGGCCACGACTAAGTCATTGTAGAAGTCCTTCAACTTCTTGTAGCTCTCCACCGCCTTCGCCGCCGAGAGGTCGGCCCGCTTCGCCGCCTCGACCGCCGCCCCCAGCTCCTTCCGGAAGGTCCTCACCGTCTTCTTCATGTTGCCGGCGAACGCCTGAGCGTCCTCAAGCTTGACCTCGGCAGCCACGGCGGTCTCGCGGTGCCGGGCAACCTCCCATTTCCTGGCCTCCACCTCACCCTCTAGGGCGGCAACCCTCGCCATCACCGTCTCCAGCTCCGGCTTGGAGCTCTCCTCCAGCGAGGTAAGCTGGTCCGCGGCCTTCATCGCCGGGGCTATCACCTCGGCCTCCATGCGTAAGGCAAGGGCGACGTGCTGGAGGACCTGAAAAATAAGAAAGAGGTCGGGAAGACGAAGGAAGCACCAAATCCCACAAACAACCAAGCACTTACCTGCACGGACTCCTGTGCGATGGATGCCATCTAGGCCCTGAGGTCCCTCCGGGGACCTTGCCCCCTGCCGACTTCTCTATTTCGTGCAGTAGACTATCCACGACAGATAGCCTCGAGGGCACCGCGAACAGGAGGCCCCCCTCCTCTACCATGATCGGCGAGGGCGGGCCCCGAGGAGACCTTCGGGAACCCCTCTTGAGTGGCTCCGATGGAGTGCCGGTCTCCTCCTCCGAGACCGGGTCCTCCAGAATTCGAGCCCGCTTCCGGCCTAGCGCTCTGCTAGGCCCCGGGGTGGGATCCGCCCCCGAACGCTCAAGGGACGTGGCCACCAGAGGCGCTGGGACGGAGGCCCAAGGAGCCAGGGCAGGCTTCGAACGGGAAGAGCTGGCGCCTCCAGCCTTCGTGACCTTCCTCGGCATGGAGGCTCGGAGCTCGTCCATATCCATGGGTCCTGCACAAAACCAAATACAAAGAAGTCAGCGACACATGCAATATAAAAGCCAAAAAGCAAGCCTAACTTACCGATGAACTCAACGGGGCTGAGCCCGGCCCAACTCAGGACGCTCTCAGACAGCAGCACGTCAAATCGGGGGACGGACCCCCACGACGCCACTCTCACCGCGGCGGGGTCATTGGACTGGTTCCCCGGCAAGCATTTTTCCCTTGACCACTTGGTGGGCACAGGCCAGTCCTCGCCCTCGGGCGGCGTGACAAAGAAAAACTTCTTCTTCCAGTCGTGAATGGAAGAAAGCAGAGCTACAACTTCTGTCCCGGCAGCGCCCCCCTGTCGCTTCCTAAAAGAAAGGTAGACCCACCTGTTCTCCGCCGAACACAGAGACGCGACCGCGTAGGTCCGTCTTGCCTGAATTTTGAGGGCAAATGCTATTTGGTGCTATCCATCCACCTCTCCAAAAATTCCAAGTTGATTTATGACTCCGTGTATCGAAAGTATGGATGGATGCGGCCGATGTAGCAGACTTCGTCAGATTCCCCCTCGTTGAGGGGTTTTTGATTGTGGGGACGCTCTTCCCTATAGGCGCAAGCCCCTGCAGTTAATTACGCTACCGCATCGCGGTAACCATTTTCTCCTTCTCCAGATGGTCACTTCGTGTCATGGGTGTTTGTGTTGTTTTTGGTTGCCCGTGGATTGTATATGGAGACTAATTTATATTGTCGCCCGTAGGGCGTGGATTAGTCCAAATCCGTATCTTCTTAGATTTGGGTTTGGGGTTGGGTTTAAGGATATGTTAGTCTCATTTGAGACTAAGATCAACTTAAACATTTGTTGAGGATACGTTAGTCTAATTTTAGACTAAGATCTACTATACGGGAACATTTAGATCCAACAAAAGAGCATTTGGGCTCCATTGTTTAGTTTAGGGATATTGCGGTCCATTAGTTTAAGGACATTACGGTCCAAGGTTAAAGACATCATAGTCCATGAGTTTAAGGACCCCATAGTCCGTAAAGGTTAAGGACATCATAGTCCATGAGTTTAAGGACCTCACAGTCCATAGAGATTAAGGATATCATAGTCCATGAGTTTAAGGACCCCATAGTCCATAGAGGTTAAGGACATCATAATCCATGGGTTTAAGGACCCCACAGTCCATGGAATATCTGGTTGTCGGGACCCGTCACCTCTCTGAAAACGTTGAAGAATTACAACAATAAATATCAGAGAAGTGAAGAGATGTACCCTTAAACCAATTTTGGTTGGGAGATCTGTAGTCCAATTGGGACTAAGATCTGAAATTTATGAGCATATGGGCTCAATTAATCTGAATGAGGGGTTTATAGCCAATTTTGGCTCGGCCCACTCAGTTAAAATGTTACACATTTGACAATGCTGAGCATTGATTTGGGTTCGGACAACCTTTCTGTCTTTTATAGAATGCTGAGCATTCATCATAGCTCTAGGGCTTCATTTAAAGAACAGTTTATGTTCTATCAGTGCACACGTGAGGGACACGTGGCTCGCTTGGCGCTAGCGCCAGTTTATGAGCGCATTGCGCTTCTGCTGAGTAGTGCACACGTGAGGAGCACGTGGTGCGCTTGGCGCTGAGCGCCAGATTATGAGCGCATTGCGCTTCTGCTGAGTAGCGCACACGTGAGGAGCACGTGGTGCGCTTGGCGCTGAGCGCCAGTCCAAAGAGCACAAAACGCTTCTGTTCAAGGAGCGCACACATGAGAAGCACATGGCGTGCTTGGCGCTGAGCGCCAGTCCATGAGCGCAAAGCGCTATTTGATCAGTTTTATGATCCGAGAAATAAATTCTCGTTTATAAGAGACTTTGTCTCAAGATTCTAAGAACAAAGTTCTTATTTTTATAGGAGATATTTCAATCTATTATTTCGGTGAAAGACTTTGCCTTTATGGATCTGTGATCCTAAGAGAATTGACTTATTCTCCCCCCTTCTTTTTATTTTTATAACGAGATATTATGATCTCTTTTGTAAAAAGACCTTGCTCTTATAGATTTATGATCTGTGGGAAGAATTATGTTATTCTTCTTATTCTTTGTGATGAGATACTTTGATCTCTTTTTATGAAAGACCTTGGTCTTATAAATCTATGATCTTAGAAAAGAAGTAAATTCTTCTTTTAATATGAGATGATTTCATCTCTCTGTTCTTTTTACCTTGAAGAAAATTTTCTTCTTCTGAGAGCTTGCACTTTTTCTGAGAGCTTGCTCTTTGTCTTTGAATTTCTCAAAGTTTATAGGAGGTTCCTCTATTTTTCTCTATGTTTCCTTTTTGTTTCTTTTCCTTTTTTTTTGAAAAGAAGGATCATTGGTCGTTGGGACCCACCACCTCTCCGACGACACTGAGAGATTACAGCGCCATTTATCGAAGGTGTGGAGGGATGTACCCTTTGAACCATATCCCACTCATTAGGGGGAAAGAACAGGATGGAGTTTAAGCTTCTCGCTGCTGAAAAAGGCTTCTTTGCGTTCGCGCACGTGCGTCGCACGTGTTGGGCGCACGTGCGTCGCACGTGTTTGCACGTAGCGCACATGGAGCTTGCGCATATGCGCATTATTGGGGGGAGCAAGGGCGCGCATGTGGCCAACGCACGTGCATTGCACATGGCGCACATGGCGCTTGCGCATATACGCATTATGGGGGGAGCAAGCTCCTATGGAGAAATAATCTCCTTTGAGTATTATGGAATACTCTCACGTGCGTTGCACGTGTTTGGCTCACGTGCGTTGCACGTGGCGCGCATGTGGCCGACGCACATGCATTGCACGTGGCGCACATGGCGCTTGCGCATATACGCATTATGGGGGGAGCAAGCTCCTAGGGAGAAATAATCTCCTTTGAGTATTATAGAATACTCATACTTTTCTAAGAGATATCCCCTCTTATTTATATGGGAGTGGTAGAGAAGAGATCTCCCTTTTTCCTGATGTGGGACTAAAAACGCATCCCTCATATGGTAGAGCATTACTTTAGATTACACGTGCGTAGTACATTTGCTCATAAATTTTGATCCCGGATGAATTATGAGGCCCATAATATATCAAATCGAAGGATTTTTCGAGACACTTTTGATAATATCAAATTTTAGCTGTTTCTCATTCGGGAGTTTGTCAAAATACAACCCGGAAAATACTGGTTCGCATTTTCTTCCTTAGATTACACGTGCATAGCATATTTGCTCATAAGTTTTGATCCCGGATGAATTATAAGGCCCATAATATATCAAATCGAAGGCCTTTTCGAGACGCTTTCGATACCATCAGAATTTAGCTGTTTCACATTCGGGAGTTTTTCAAAATACAGCCCGGAAAATACCGGTTCACATTTACTTAAACGTATCGCCGCTATTTGATACCTTGGGCTCTTTTGCGCAGAATTTTTTTGACGGGAACAAATGTCCCCCACTATTTTGCCCACGTAAGTATATACGTGGGTGAAATAGTGCAGAGTAATTCATAGCGTATGACCGGTTTCGGGTTGGTATATAATTTTCAGAATCTTGATCTGAGAAGATAACGAGCGGACATAAGCGTCGTCATTTATCATTGACTCAAATCTCGACTCTTAAGGGATATAGTTCCAAACCTTCAGCTCCATGAGCCGCACCCTTCTATTTCTTTATGTTTTACTCTGGCGTGAAGTAGTTTATATGCTCATGAGTAACTTCTCCATTTCAGTGGCATGTAGCTTTGGCAAGTGTGGCCTATAGATGGTAGATAATGGTTCATCTTGAACTCTTTATAAGGTAGCAATAGCTTAGGAAATATGGTTAGGATCTGTTGCCTAAGACTTTCCAACTTTATGAGCCATGAGGGTCTCACAAAGGCTTTTCTCCCTAAGTGTCGTGAGGATCTCGTAGGTGTCTTGTCTCCTTAGGAGTCGTGAGGACTCTTAAGTGCGTTTTCTCTTGAGAATCGTAAGGATCCCACAAGAGAATTTTCTTTATGCGTAGGGACACTAATTTCCCTGCAAGTTGAGACGAATCGAGAGATTCTCGCAAAAACACCGATTTCCTTACGGGTCGAAACGAATCAAGAGGTTCTCGCCAAGGACACCGATTTCCCTGAATCGAGATAAGAAGCGATGGCTTAGGAAACAGGTTCAGATCTGCTGCCTAAGACTTTTCAACTTTATGAGCCGTGAGGGTCTCATAAAGATTTTTTCTCCCTACGAGTCGAGAGGATCTCGTGGGTGTATTTTCTCTTTAGGAATCGTGAGGATTCCTAAGTGTGTTTTCTCTTGAGAGTCGTAAGGATCTCACAAGAGAATTTTCTTCCTTACAAGTTGAGAGGACTCGTAAATGATTGATGAGTTGACCTACTCCCGAGTCAAAGCATTGCTTCAACAGGAAGGTCGAGGGTTGACTTTGGGTTTTCTATGCACCGCCGAGTCATGGAACTGGGAACTTTACCGCGGCTCCTCTTTGCTGACGTTGTATATTCCTGCAGAGACACTGATTTCTCTGCGGGTCGGCGCGAATCGAGATGTTCTTGTCAAGGACGCTGATTTCCCTGAATCGAGGTATTTGCCAAGGACACTGATTTCCTCGGAGTTGATACGAATCGAGGTATTCCTGCAAAGACACTGATTTCCTTGCGGGTCGACGCGAATCGAGATGCTCTCGTCAAGGACGCTGATTTCCCTGAATCGAGATTTTTGCCAAAGACACTGATTTCCTCGGAGTTGAAATGAATCGAGGTATTCCTGCAAAGACACTGATTTCCTTACGGGTCGACGCGAATTAAGATGCTCTCGTCAAGGACGCTGATTTCCCTGAGTCGAAATTTTTGCCAAGGATACTGATTTCCTCGGAATTGAAACGAATTGAGATATTCCTACAAAGACACTGATTTCCTTGCGGGTCGACGCGAATCAAGATGCTCTCGTCAAGGACGCTGATTTCCCTGAATCGAGGTTTTTTTCAAGGACACTGATTTTCTCGGAGTTGAAATGAATCGAGGTATTCCTGCAAAGACACTGATTTCCTTGCGGGTCGACGTAAATCGAGATGCTCTAATCAAGGACGCTGATTTCCCTGAATCGAGGTTTTTGCCAAGGACACTGATTTCCCTGGGGTTGAGACGAATCGAGGTATTCCTGCAAAGACACTATTTCCTTGCGGGTCGACGCGAATCGAGATGCTCTCATCAAGGACACTGATTTCCCTGAATCGAGGTTTTTGCCAAGGACGCTGATTTCCTCGGAGTTGAGATGAATCGAGGTATTCCTGCAAAGACACTGATTTCTCTGCGGGTCGACGTGAATCGAGATGCTCTCGTCAAGGACGCTGATTTCCCTGAATCGAGGTTTTTGCCAAGGACACTGATTTTCCTGGGGTTGAGACGAATCGAGGTATTCCTGCAAAGACACTGATTTCCTTGCTGGTCGACACGAATCGAGATGCTCTCGTCAAGGACGCTGATTTCCCTTAATCGAGGTTTTTGCCAAGGACGCTGATTTTCTCGGGGTTGAGACGAATCGAGATATTCCTGCAAAGACACTGATTTCCTTATGGGTCGACGCGAATCGAGATGCTCTCGTCAAGGACGCTGATTTCCCTGAGTCGAGATTTTTGCCAAGGATGCTGATTTCCTCGGAGTTAAGACGAATCGAGATATTCCTGCAAAGACACTGATTTCCTTGCGGGTCAACGCGAATCGATATGCTCTCGTCAAGGACGCTGATTTCCCTGAATCGAGGTATTTGCCAAAGACACTGATTTCCCTGGGGTTGGTTGACTTGTTTCCGAGACGGAGCGTTGACCCGGCGGGGAGGTCATTGGTTGACTCTAGGTTGTCTGTAGACCGTAGAGTCTTGGAACAAGGGACTTTGTCGTGGCTCCGTTTGGTGATGTTGCGTCCGAATCCTGTTGGAATGAGGAGGATCACCGTTGAGGATTTTTAAGCTGTAGATGTTGCCGTTAAGATTTGGAACTAGGGACTTTGCCATGGCTCCGTTTCGTTGTGTCGCTTCCGTGCCCTGTTGGCATAAGAAAGAATGTCGTTGTTGATCTTCTGGGATGCAGATGTTACTGTTGAGATCTGACTTTCCCTTTTGACAGGATCTGATGGGGGACATGTGGTTCCCTTTTCGTTTATGCCCATGGATTGTATACAGGGGTCAGTATGGACTGCCTGTAGGGCAAAAGTTTCATTTCATATGTATATTTTTTGTTTTCTTTCCGCGATACTCTATCATTTCAGCTTTTTATATCGCGAAAGTCGCGATTGCCCAATCATTTCGGCTATTTTTCGCAGTGCCCAATCATTTCGGCTATTTTTCTTTTTACTCGCTGCTTTTTATTGCGAGTTGCCCAATCATTTCGGCTGTTTTTGTATGCATACATTTTTACTTGCTGATTTTGTTGCAAGTTGCCCCATCATTTCGGCTATTTCATATGCATTTTTGGCTCGTTAAATTTCGCCACGAGTATAGAACTTGGGAATCTGGTGCCAATCTTAGCATCAGTATCGCTGCAACTGGAATATTGCCAGGAGCAAATCATTATTTGCCGTAAAAGGACTTTGAATTTGATTCTGATTCAGGCATCAGTATCGCTACAACTGGGACATTGCCAGGAGTGAATCATCATTTGCCTTTGTCGATTCGAACAAAGGTGGCTTAGCAAGCAAGGTTAGGATCCTGTCGACTAAGGCTTTTGACTTAATGAGCCGTAAGGGTCTCATAAAGGTATTTCTCCCTACGAGTCGTGAGGATCTCTTAGGTGCATTTTCTCCTTAAGAATCGTGAGGATTCTTAAGTGGATGGTCTCTTGTAAGTCATAGGGATCTTACAAGAGTTTTTTCTCCTTATAAGTCGAGAGGGCTTACAAGTGTCGTTCCCCATATTAGGACATCCCTCGTCAGTGGTGGGACTCTGTTGGGAAAATGTTTATTTGTGCCCGTGGAATGTATACAAGGGCCAGTATTGGACCGCTTATAGGGCAATCTGGGGATTGTGATGGTTTAAGAACAGGTTCAGATCCCTGTAGCTTAAGGCTTTTAAATCCTATGAGCCGTGAGGGTCTCATAAGAGGGTTCTCCTTACGAGTCATGAGGATCTCGCAAGTGTAATTTCTTCTTAGGAATCGTGGGGATCCTTAAGTGTGTTGCTCCCTTGTGAGTCGTAAGGATCTCACGTAGGTATTTTCTCCTTACAATGCCGAGAGTACCTTGCAAGTGTCTTTTAACGAGATTGCGCCCTTTCGGGTTTTCACAAACTTGCCAGTAGCCTGCTGTTTTTACTCACGGAGACCTTTCGGGTTTTCATCCGTACCCATTTTGCTTGTGGACGTACCTTTTTTTTTACGAGTTTGCGCCCTTTCGGGTTTTCACAAACATCGCCGGTAGTCCTGCTGTTTTTACTCACGGCGCCATTTCGGGTTTTGATCCGTGCCCATTTAACTTGTGGACATACCTTTTTTTGGGTTCAAGTGGGATATTCCACTTGACTGCAAAACTCGTTTGTAAGCCCCTTGATATCCTTTCTATTCTTTGAGAAGAAAGGACCATCTTACATAGAGATTCTTCCTCCAGTGAGAAATATGCCCCCTATGTATACCTCGGGGGGAGCGAGTACCCACGCCGTCGCTATTTTGGTGACAGGTTGCTTCAAAGTCGCTCATTTTTTTTATTGAGCGTCGGCGACAAATACCACCTTACCTACTCTTTTCATTCATCTTCATCATATGATGAAGGGTCTTGACTCAGCTGATCCAATCGAGTCATTTTATCCATGAGCTCTTGGAAGGCTGTCGGCTTGAAGAGGGCCATATACGAGGGCGCCTTTGCATTTGGGTCAAGGGTGGCTATGAGCATTCGTATGGCTGCAATTTCATCGATGCGTTGCTTGTATTTGACCAGAGATTTCACCATCGGGTAACACATTGAACCCAAGTCTCATTCGGTCTAACCCTTTCGTTGACCAGTGCCGTCACGGTAGTGCGTTTATTCACACTAGCGAATCTCTGACAGGAGGGCATCTCCATTTCGTCGAAGGTATTCATGGAGTCATTCGGGAGTTCCGCATACCATTCGAAGGCAATGCCCGCCAGACAGCCGATGAACTGTCAAAGGAGAAGTATATCAGTATTGCCGCACATGGGTTCAAATCGCGCAATGTGCCGGCGAGAATTCTCAGTTCCTTTGTACATATGGCATGTTGGAAGTGTATACTCTGGCGGCTATTGTATTTGATTGTGCCATGTCGGATACGGTCGACCAATCTTAATTGATCTATTTGCGGCTTCACTGGCGTAGTGAGCTTCAATTTGCTGAGCGATATATTCGTTCAGCTTTGCTTTTAGGAATTATTTCATTCTCAGCCATTGATGAGCTTTACAGAGGGTTTGAAATGTCATCTTTATCTTTAAGACCGACTACCGGCAGTTCATCTGCCAGTGGTTCCGATTGAACCATCATTCCAGCCATATTCTGAATCAGAAGGGCCATCTGGTTCATTTTAGTTGACATTTCTGCCGCTTCTGCGTCTCCCTTTTTCAGAGCGCGCTTCAGGAAATCAATATCCGACTCCTTCTCTATTATTTCTTCGGGTGCGTCTTCGGGACTTTCCTTAGGCGATGATTAGCGTTTGCTGCCGCCTGAGCGAGTATATCCTCCAGCTTTTCACGTTTGCAGTTGAACTTTTGTCAGGGACCGAGTTTGAGGTCGGTGACCAGTAAAAGCTCGAACTTCGTCTTTGGAATTCACCACATAGACTATGTGAACTACCATGCCCCCAGACTTAGGGTGTTTGGAGTTTTGGCCTTTGGAGTTTGCTTCAAGCACTTGAGCTTTATTGGGCCTCTTATTGTAAAAAGCCGCTTTGGTTTTGGGAGGAACCGCTATATCAGGATCCGTCTTGGGGTGAGTCCCCTTCACCTGCTTCCAGACCTTATATATAGATGAGAAAAGTTGTCTTAGGGAGCGAACTGGTTTCTGCTCTCGTGGGATCTCCATGGGCTGCGGAGACTTCTTCAATATTGCGGTAGGAGAACTTTGTCTGACCCTTCACAACAATTTGAAGCTGTTCCCAGTTGGAACAACAACATTCACCACTGGGGTTGAAACAGGACCATACGGAGAACTGCCCCAGCTCATTTGTA
Source organism: Agapanthus africanus (assembly GCA_030015575.1). Classification (NCBI taxonomy): domain Eukaryota; kingdom Viridiplantae; phylum Streptophyta; class Magnoliopsida; order Asparagales; family Amaryllidaceae; genus Agapanthus; species Agapanthus africanus. The sequence continues at coordinate 745,842,921 of CM057341.1, read as the reverse complement.
TGATGTTGATATCGACGTCGATCGTTTCTTACGGCCGGGATTTAACTAGCTTCAGGATTTTACCGAGCCTGCCCCCTGTTTCCTTTGAGAGCCTAAATATTTTGCCCCCTGCGTCGACCTTGGTCCTTGGCAGGTGCCAGTTGTTGGAGGACCGATTCTGTCGGCAAAATTGCAGTTTGGGGAACCAGCCTGTGGAAGACAGATTTCCTCTGGGCTTCCTCCATCGGTGTTGAGGCACCGAGGTTGGGAGGTGGGAGCATCGACCCAAAGAGAAGTGCGTTGATTTCTTGAAGAGCCAGATTGCAGAGATTTGAGCCTGCAAGTGGCCCATACTTGAATCCACCAGATATGATAGAGCCTGAGTTGCTATAGTGGGAGCAAACTCCATTCTTCATAGAGACGAAACGCCGGCTTCAGTATCCACTCCCCTAAGGGAAACCACAAACACATACACCGCGATTATCTGATCACGGGAAAAACAAGACACACGAACTGTGGAGTGGAAAGAGGAAAAGGTCCCACCGGGCATGCCAGAATATGTTCTCTGCCGAACACAGAGACACGACCGCTTAGGTCCGTCTTGCCTGAATTTTGAAGGCAGATGCTATTTGGTGCTATCCATCCACCTCTCCGAAGATGCCAAGTTGATTTATGACACCGTGTATTGAAGGTTTGGATGGATGCGGCCGATGTAGCAGATTTCGTCAGATTCCCCCTCGTTGAAGGGTTTTTGATTGTGGGGACGCTCTTCCCTGTAGGCGCAAGTCCCTGCAGTTAATTACACTACCGTATCGCGGTAACCACTTTCTCCTTCTCCAGATGGTCACTTCGTGTCGTGGGTGTTTGTTTTATTTTTGGTTGCCCATGGATTGTATACGGAGACTAATTTATGTTGTCACCCATAGGGCGTGGATTAGTCCAAATCCGTATCTTCTTAGATTTGGGTTTGGGGTTGGGTTTAAGGATACGTTAGTCTTATTTGAGACTAAGATCAATTTAAACGTTTATTGAGAATACGTTAGTCTAATTTTAGACTAAGATCTACTCAACGGGATCATTTAGATCCAACAAAAGAGCATTTGGGCTCTATTGTTTAGTTTAGGGACATTGCGGTCCATTAGTTTAAGGACATTACGGTCCAAGGTTAAGGACATCATGGTCCATGAGTTTAAGGACCCCACAGTCCATAAAGGTTAAGGACATCATAGTCCGTGAGTTTAAGGACCTCACGGTCCGTAAAGGTTAAGGACATCATAGTCCGTGAGTTTAAGGACCTCATAGTCCATAGAGGTTAAGGACATCATAGTCTATGGGTTTAAGGACCCAATAGTCCATAGAGGTTAAGGACATCATAGTCCATGGGTTTAAGGACCCCACAGTCCATAGAATGTCTGGTTGTCAGGACCCGTCACCTCTCTGAAAACATTGAAGGATTACAACGACAAATATCAGAGGAGTGAAGAGATGTACCCTTGAACCAATTTTGGTTGGGAGATATGTAGTCCAACTGGGACTAAGATCTGAAATTTATGAGCATATGGGCTCAATTAATCTGAACGAGAGGTTTATAGCCAATTTGGGCTCGGCCCACTCAGTTAAAATGTTACACATTTAACAATGCTGAGCATTGATTTGGGTTCTGACAGCATTTCTGTCTTTTATTGAATGCTGAGTATTCATCATAGCTCTAGGGCTTCATTTAAAGAACAGTTTATGTTCTATCAGCGCACACGTGAGGGACACGTGGTGCGCTTGGCGCTAGCGCCAGTATATGAGCGCATTGCGCTTCTGCTGAGTAGCGCACACGTGAGGAGAATATGGTGCGCTGAGCGCCAGATTATGAGTGCATTGCGCTTCTGCTGAGTAGCGCACACGTGAGGAGCACGTGATGCGCTTGGCGCTGAGCGCCAGTCCAAAGAGCGCAAAGCGCTTCTGTTCAAGTAGCGCACACGTGGGAAACACGTGGCGTGCTTGGCGCTGAGCGCCAGTCCATGAGCGCAAAGCGCTATTTGATCAGTTTTATGATCTGAGAAATAAATTCTCATTTATAAGAGACTTTGTCTCAAGATTCTAAGAACAAAATTCTTATTTTTATAGGAGATGTTTCAATCTCTTATTTCGGTGAAAGGCTTTGCCTTTATGGATCTGTGATCCTAAGCGAATTGACTTATTCTCCCCGCTTCTTTTTTTATATAACGAGATATTATGATCTCTTTTGTAAAAAGACCTTGGTCTTATAGATCTATGATCTGTGAAAAGAATTATGTTCTTCTTCTTATTCTTTATGATGAGATACTTTGATCTCTTTTTGTGAAAGACCTTGGTCTTATAGATCTATGATCTTAGAAAAGAAGTAAATTCTTTTTTTAATATGAGATGATTTCATATCTCTGTTCTTTTTACCTTGAAGAAAATTTTCTTCTTCTGAGAGCTTGCTCTTTGTCTTTGAATTTCTCAAAGTTTATGGTGGGTTCCTCTATTTTTCTCTATGTCTCTTTTTTTGTTTCTTTTCCTTTTTTTTTTGAAAGGAATGATCATTGGTCGTTGGGACCCAACATCTCTCCGATGACACTGAGAGATTACAGCACCATATATTGAAGGTGTGGAGGGATGTACCCTTTGAACCATGTCCCACTCATTAAGGGGAAAGAACAGGATGGAGCTTGAGCTTCTCGCTGCTGAAAAAAGCTTCTTTGTGTTCACGCACGTGCGTCGTACGTGTTGGGCGCACGTGCGTCGCACGTGTTGGGCGCACATGTTTGCACGTAGCGCACATGGAGCTTGCGCATATGCGCATTATGGGGGGAGCAAGCTCCTATGGAGAAATAATCTCCTTTATGTATTATGGAATACTCCCACGTGCGTTGCATGTGTTTGGCTCACGTGCGTTGCACGTGGCGCGCATGTGGCCGACGCACGTGCATTGCACGTGGCGCACATGGCGCTTGCGCATATGCATATTATGGGGGGAGCAAGCTCCTATGGAGAAATAATCTCCTTTGAGTATTATGGAATACTCCCACGTGCGTTGCACGTGTTTGGCTCACGTGTGTTGCACGTGGCGCGCATGTGGCCGACGCACGTGCATTGCACGTGGCGCACATGGCGCTTGCGCATATACGCATTATGGGGGGGAGCAAGCTCTTATGGAGAAATAATCTCCTTTGAGTATTATAGAATACTCATACTTTTCTAAGAGGTATCCTCTTTTATTTATATGGGAGTGGTAGAAAAGAGATCTCTCTTTTTCCCGATGTGGGACTAAAAATGCATCCCCCATGTGGTAGAGCATTACTTTACATTACACATGCGTAGCACATTTACTCATAAATTTTGATCCCGGATGAATTATGAGGCCCATAATATATAAAATCGAAAGATTTTTCAAGACACTTTCGATACCATCAGAATTTAGCTATTTCTCATTCGTGAGTTTGTCAAAATACAGCCCGGAAAATACCGGTTCGTATTTTCTTCCTCAGATTATATGTGCATAGCATATTTGCTCATAAGTTTTGATCCCGGATGAATTATGATGCCCATAATATATCAAATCGAAGGCCTTTTCGAGACGCTTTCGATACAATCAGAATTTAGCTGTTTCACATTCAGGAGTTTATCAAAATATAGCCCGAAAAATACTGGTTCACATTTTCTTAAACGTATCGCTGCCATTTGATACCTAGGGTTCTTTTGCGCAGAAATTTTTTGGCGAGAACACCACCTCGGGTCGCCCGCTCGGACCCCAGAATGATTTTTGAAAACAAGGAAAGAATCAAGAATGGAGAGGCTGAAGAGAACCGCATGTAGCTTCAGGCGGATCAGGAACCCGAGGAAAATCCTGTAGGGTGTTTTTTGTCACCCCATTGAGATGGGAATACATGCACGCTTGTCAGGCATACTACAGATTCCCCCTGTTTAGAGTAGGCTGGGGTTTATTGATTGTGGGGATCCAAATCTCCGGCAGCCGCGGACTAAGCTGCCGTTAATTACTCATCGCCTTTGGAGCGAGAGAACATCCGATTAACGGGTTAAACTGGTCATACTAACTCAATGTGCAGTGTTGTATCTTGAAGGGATTTTGGATATATCGGGGGCCCCGCAGAGTTTTTACAGGGGTCTCGCTACCCGGATAGCGGGCTGGGGGTCAAGAGAGCTAGCAGCCCCCTTACGGGATACAGGGTAGCGCCTCGTTAGAAATTTTTTCTAACGGATGAGGTATTTTTAGTGTGGAGTATGTGTGTGTATGTATATGTATGTATGTATGTATGTATATATATATATATAAGGGAAAAGGGCATCCAAAGGATGCGTGGGAGAAAGCGCTCGGGCGCTGGCGCTTTGGGCGCTGGCGCCTCACGTGTTAGGCACGTGGGCGCTCGAGCGCTGGCGCTCTGAGCGCAAAGGCGCTAGCATTTTGGGAGGAAAAATGGACTTAGTCCCTGCAATGGGAGTTGTACTCCCAGAAAGGAACACTTATTATTTTGTGTGTGTGTATATATATATATGAGGAGTTAAACTCCTAGGATATTTTGAGGCTGATGAAGGGCTTCTCCCCTTGAGCTCTGGATCTTCCCCAAAGTGGGGTTTCTGGAGATGGGTCTCCTTCTTCCTATCGTTTGGCCGGATCTTGGAAAAAAGGGGTAAGACTTAAAAATCTCCCCTTTTGAGATCTAATGGAAGATCCAAGTTCTCCTTTTTGGGTTTTGTGGTGAAAAACTATTTAGTTTTGGAAAAGAAAAGAGTAAAACTCTTGATTTAATTCAAAAGAAAGAAGAAGATTTTAGAATCTTGAGGGAGGAGAAAGAGGCACATGCCCTAATTTTTGGGGAATGAAAAATGTCTCTTTTATTCATCATCATGTTGCCTTATATAAGCTTACATATTTACATATAGCCCCTTGGGCTTTTACAAAATGGCATTTTGCCCATCTCATGCCTCATGTGCTATTTCTTTTTGGACATAAGATATGGGCTTACAAAAATTTGGCTTTATACCCATTTTGTTTACATTCATGCATAAAAAATTACATAAAAATTATTTATTATATGATTTCAGTTTTGCAAGGGGGAGGGCCGGCCGCTTCATGTTCGGACTCGACCTGGGCATGGGCCCACTTGGCTTGGGGTTGACTTTGACTTGGACTTGGTCAACCGGGGTGCAATTTTCGACTTCAACAAAGTGCCCCCATCAATAAATGCACACCACATATGTGATTCGTGTGCATGAAATTGATGGATCTTCTTTCGCGTGGAGGCGACTTACTTTGGTTCCCACTTTTTGGGATGCACTGCCCTTTTTACGACATGGACGGTCGACGCTTGACGCGTCTCCGAGATGGAGTGTCTGTGGTAGACGTTTCCCTGGCCTGGAACGATTTGGTTCCTGATTTGTGGGAAGCCTGCACTGCCCTTTTTACGACATGGACGGTCGACGCCCTGACCCGGAGCGATTTGGTTTTCAATTTGTAGGAAGCCTGCACTGCTCTTTTTACGACATGGACGGTCGACGCTTGACGCGTCTCCGAGACGGAGTGTCCGTGGTAGACTTTTTCCTGGCCCGGAGTGATCTGGTTCCTGCTTTGTAGGAAAGCTGCACTGCCCTTTTTACGACATGGACGGTCACGCCCTGACCCGGAGCGATTTGGTTCCCGATTTGTGGGAAGCCTGCACTGCCCTTTTTGCGACATGGACGGTCGACGCTTGACGCGTCTCCAAGACGGAGTGTCCGTGGTAAACTTTTTTCTAGCCCGGAGTGATCTGGTTCCTGCTTAGTAGGAAGCCTGCACTGCCTTTTTTACGACATGGACAGTCAACGCCCTGACCCGGAGTGATTTGGTTCCCGATTTGTGGGAAGCCTGCACTGCCCTTTTTATGACATGGTCGACGCTTGACGCGTCTTCGAGACGGAGTGTCCGTGGTAGACTTTTTCCTGGTCCAGAGTGATCTGGTTCCTGCTTTGTAGGAAGCCTGCACTGCCCTTTTTGCGACATGGACGGTCGACGCTCTGATCCGGAGCGATTTGGTTCCCGGTTTGTGGGAAGGCTGCACTGCCCTTTTTGCGACATGGACAGTCGACGTTTGACACGTCTCCAAGACGGAGTATCGGTGGTAGACTTTTTCCTGGCCCGGAGTGATCTGGTTCCTGCTTTGTAGGAAGCCTGCACTGCCCTTTTTGCAACATGGACGGTCGATGCTCTGATCCGGAGCGATTTGGTTCCCGATTTGTGGGAAGCCTGCACTGCTCTTTTTACGACATGGACGATCGACGCTTGACGCGTCTCCTAGATGGAGTGTCCATGGTAGACGTTTCCCTGGCCCGGAGTGATCTGGTTCCCGCTTTGTAGGATGCCCGCACTGCCCTTTTTACGACATGGACGGTCGACGCTTGACGCGTCTCCGAGGCGGAGTGTCCGGGTAGACTTTTCCCTGGCCCGGAGTGATTTTGTTCCTGCTTTGTAGGAAGCCTGCACTGCCCTTTTTGCGACATGGACAGTCGACGCTCTGACCCGGAGCGATTTGGTTCCCGATTTGTGAGAAGCCTGCACTGTCCTTTTTACGACATGGACGGTCGACGCTTGACGCGTCTCCGAGACGGAGTGTCCGTGGTAGACTTTTTCCTGGCCCGGAGTGATCTGGTTCCTGCTTTGTAGGAAGCCTGCACTGCCCTTTTTGCGGCATGGACGGTCGACGCTCTGATCCAGAGCGATTTGGTTCCCGATTTGTGGGAAGCCTGCACTGCCCTTTTTGCGACATGGACGGTTGACGCCCTGGCCCGAAGCGATTTGGTTCCCGATTTGTGGGAAGCCTGCACTGCCCTTTTTATGACATGGACGGTCGACGCTTGACGCGTCTCCGAGATGGAGTGTCCATGGTAGACTTTTTTCTGGCCCGGAGTGATCTGGTTCCTGCTTTGTAGGAAGCCTACACTGTCCTTTTTGCAACATGGACGGTCGATACTCTGATCCGGAATGATTTGGTTCCCGATTTGTGGGAAGCCTGCACTGCCCTTTTTACGACATGGACGGTCGACGCTTGACGCATCTCCGAGATGGAGTGTCCGTGGTAGACGTTTCCCTGGCCCGGAGTGATCTGGTTCCCGCTTTATAGGAAGCCCGCACTGCCCTTTTTATGACATGGACGGTTGACGCTTGACGTGTCTCCGAGACGGAGTGTCCGTGGTAGACTTTTCCCTGGCCCGGAGTGATTTGGTTCCTGCTTTGTAGGAAGCCTGCACTGCCCTTTTCGCGACATGGACGGTCGACGCTCTGGCTCGGAGCGATTTGGTTCCCGATTTGTGGAAGCCTGCACTGCCCTTTTTACGATATGGACGGTCGACGCTTGACGCGTCTCCGAGACGAAGTGTCCGTGGTAGACTTTTTCCTGGCCCAGAGTGATATGGTTCCTGCTTTGTAGGAAGCCTGCACTGCCCTTTTTGCGACGTGGATGGTCGATGCTCTGATCCGGAGCGATTTGGTTCCCGATTTGTGGGAAGCCTGCACTGCTCTTTTTACGACATAGATGGTCGACGCTTGACGCGTCTCCGAGACGGAGTGTTCGTGGTAGACACTTCCCTGGCCTAGAGTGATCTGGTTCCCGCTTTGTAGGAAGCCCACACTGCTCTTTTTACGACATGGACGGCCAACGCTTGACGCATCTCCGAGACGGAGTGTCCGTGGTAGACTTTTCCCTGGCCTGAAGTGATTTGGTTCGTTTTTTGTAGGAAGCCTGCATTGCCCTTTTTGCGACATGGATGGTCGACGTCCTGACCCGGAACGATTTGGTTCCCGATTTGTGGGAAGCCTGCACTGCCCTTTTTACAACATGGACGGTCGACGCTTGATGTGTCTCCAAGACGGAGTGTCCGTGGTAGTCTTTTTCCTGGCCCGGAGTGATCTGATTCCTGCTTTGTAGGAAGCCTGCACTGCCCTTTTTGCGACATGGACGGTCAACGCCCTGACCCGGAGCGATTTGGTTCCCGATTTGTGGGAAGCCTGCACTGCCCTTTTTACGACATGGACGGTCAACGCTTGACGCGTCTCCGATACGGAGTGTCCGTGGTAGACTTTTTCCTGGCCCGGAATGATCTGGTTCCTGTTTTGTAGGAATCCTGCACTGCTCTTTTTGCGACATGGACGGTCGACGCTCTGATCCGGAGCGATTTGGTTCCCGATTTGTGGGATGCCTGCACTGCCCTTTTTGCGACATGGACGGTCGACGCCCTGGCCTGGAGCGATTTGGTTCGCGATTTGTGGGAAGCCTGCACTGCCCATTTTACGACATGGACGGTCGACGCCTGTTTATCCCAATCAGAGCAAAGCTCTGTTTAAATACCAAAGTGGAAAAAGAAGCAATGCTTCTGTTCTTTCTCCAATAATAGCAAAGCTAAAAAAAAAAAAAAAGTGTGCGCAAGTGCGCAGTTGCGCGACACGTGTCACGCAGCTGCGCAGTGCGCAACTGCGTAAGTGCGCGACACGTGTCACGCAGCTGCGCAGTGCGCAAGTGCGCAGTTGCGCGACACGTGTCACGCAGCTGCGCAGTGCGCAACTGCGCAGTTGCGCGACACGTGTCAACGCGCAGTTGCGCAAGCAAAAAAATAAAAAAAAATAAAAATAAAAATAAAATTTTTTATTGCAAAAACAGAATAAAGATTTGAGAAAATCTTTTCTGTTTTTGTTAAAACAATAAGATTTCTTCTGTAAAACAGAGACCTTTGGATTAAAGATCCGACGGTGGGGAAAATTCCCCAAATCACTTAGAGAATAATCTCTTTAACAAACTTTAACTAATTTATGGGCACTATAAAAAGGACCCTAGACCTCAATTCAAAGGCATGAACATCTTGCTAAAAAAAAAAGAGAAGAGAACTCTTGAAGAATAAAAAAAAAAGGTAAAAACCTTTTAAAGAAGAGAAAATTCTCTTATGAACAAGATCATAGATCTTTAACGATAAATAAATAAATAAATAAAAAAAGTGCCTTGCACTTGTTTTATGAACCATCGGTTCTTGAACCTAAAAGGTTCTTAAATTAATAGTGCTTTGCACTTTCATGAACCTTTGGTTCTCTAAGATAAGAAAAACAAGAAAAAAAAACTTGTTTTTTCTTAGATCTAAAAAAATAGTGCCTTGCACTTGTTTTATGAACCATCTGTTCTTGAATCTAAAAGATTCTCAAATTAACCGTATTTTGCACAAATGCAATGCATTAATTAAAGGGCCAGGCCCAAATCAAAATGACCCGACAGGCCAAAATAAATTGCAAGGCAATAAATGGGCAGAGCCCAAATAAATTGATGCTTTGCATCCTTTATACAAGGGCAGAGCCCAAATAAAATTGATGCCTTGCATCATTCCTAAAAGGGCAGAGCCCAAAACAAATTGATGCTATGCATCCTTTCTGGGCAAGGCCCAAATAAAAAAAGAAAAAAAAGAAATGCAATGCAAAAGCAAATAAAATGTTGAACATTTCAACTGGACTTAGCCCAATTTTGGCCATAAGTCCTTAAATTAAATTGACTGAGCAAAATTGCTCTTCTAAATCAATTTACATCCGGTTCGAGGGTACATCTCCGAACTCCTTTGACATCCGTCGTTGTAATTCCTCAACGACGTCAAAGAGGTGACGGGTCCCAACGACCACACATCGATATGGACTGCGGGGTCCTTAAACTCGTGGACCGAAACGTCCCTAAACTAATATCGGACCGAAACGTCCCTAAACTAATATCGGACCGAAACGTCCCTAAACTAATACCGGACCGAAACGTCCCTAAACTGGAATATGGACCACCACGTCCCTAAACTGGCACAATATAGTCCAAATGCTCTTTTGTCGGACCTAAATGGTCCCGTTAAGTTGATCTTAGACTCAAACTGGACTAACGTATCCTTAACAAACGTTTGAGTCGATCTTAGCCTCAAAAATGGCTAACGTATCCTCCAAACAGACTTTAGTCCCAAATTGGACTATGAATCTCCCAAACTGGAACAATAGAGCCCAAATACTCTTTTGTCGGACCTAAATGGTCCCGTTAAGTTGATCTTAGTCTCAAATAGGACTAACGTATCCTTAACGAACGTTTAAGTTGATCTTAGCCGCAACGCGACTAACGTATCCTTAAACTAAAAACACCAAACCCAAATCTAAGTAAATACGGATTTGGACTAATCCACGTCCTACGGGCGACGACATTACTCAGTCTCCGTATACAATCCACGGGCAACCACAAACAAAACAAACACACACGACACGAAGTGAAATTCTGGAGAAGGAGAAAGTTGTTACCGCGATGCGGTAGCGTAATTAACTGCAGGGGCTTGCGCCTGCAGGGAAGAGCGTCCCCACAATCAAAAACCCCTCACCCTGAGGGGGAATCTGACGAAGTCTGCTACATCGGTCGCATCCGTCTAAACCTCCGATACACGGTGCCATAAATCAACTTGGCATCTTCGGAGAGATAGACGGATAAAACCAAATAGCATCTGCCCCGAATCCCAGCGTCAGGACATCGCGGTCCTGTGCGCCGCCTTTCGGAGAGGAACAGATTCTGGCACGCCCGGTGGGACCTCTTCCTCTTTCCACTCCACACTTCGTGTGTCGTGTTCGCGAACAAATCGCGGTTTGCTGTGATTGCCTGTGGATTCAAGGTACTAAGATTTGGTGTCTTGCTCCGTGCAGAAAATAGAAGATCAATGGCTTCGAACTGCATCGCCTACAGCAACAGCTCTCGCTCCGTCATTACTGGAGGAGTGACTTATGGGCCCCAAGCGGCCTCCCTTTTCAAAATGCCGGTGGAGCAGGTGGCTCAAACCACCACTGGACTATTTTTTGGGACCATGCTCCCACCAATGAGCTTCAACGCCCCAATGACATTGCAAGAAGCTCCAAAGAAGTCGGTCTTCGATCGACTTACCACTGCGGCGACCCCTTTCAATAGGTCGTCCAACTCCACTGCTTCAGGTTTTAATGGATTAGGCCAGTGCTCCATCGGGCCCATGAAGAAGCCTGCCATACCAGAAGGCGTTATCCCGAAGCGAATAGCCATTCCAACTCACGTTCCTGGAAAAATCACCAAGGTTGCTTCCCATGTTCAGAAGTCCGCTTCTGACGAGTTGGCCGTCCCCGTTCAACGAACGTCGATCTTTAAAAAGCTGGTACCAGTATATTCTGACCAACACAGGGGGCATGAGGAGGTCATCCCTATAGCTGAAACAACTCCATCAGCACGACATGCCCGACGTCGCTACTGGCACCGAGTGAGGAAGGCTGGGGGCAACTCCCCCTCTGGACTTACTCCTCCAACTCCGATGGTGAGAATCGATGCTGCTGTTCCAACCAAGAACAGCTTTGAACTGCTCAACAAGGTGCGCAGAAACTCTCCTACTGCGATGTTGAAACGAACTCCTTCACCTGTGGAGAATACTCCAGAGAAGAAGCTAGAGCAGCCCCCTCAACGGCTGTCCTCTAAAATTTACAAAGTCTGGCGACAGGTCCAAGAGTCGGTGATCGATCGAGACTGCCTCCGACGACAGAAAAATATGAAGGTTCGGCAGGGGAAGGATTACTCTGTCAAACCACAAGAAGCAAAAGCTACTCGGGTGCCCACTACAACGGCTCCCTTAACTCCAATCACTCAAAAAAGGAGGCCGCAAAAAGCCCCTGTGTCTTCGGCAAATCGCAAAGACACCGAACACAAACGCCCTAAGTCTGGGGGCATGGTGGTGCATACTGTTTATATGGCTTCTGGAAAGGAGGAAAGCCGCACTTCTACGGGCCACCGACCGCTCACCCGATCCGTGACGAAAGCCCAGGAGCAACAACAAAAGCTTCAGGAAATGATGACTACAATGGCTGCACTCACTGAGCCAAAAGAAAGCTCTGAAACGTCTTCGGATGAGCGTCAAGAACAAGAAACCGACGCTGACTTTTTACGCAGAGTCCTCGAAAAGAGGGACAAAGAAGCTGCAGAGCAAGCGGCTAACATAAAACAGATGGCGCTCCTCTTCCAAGATATGGTAGGGATGATGTTACAGCTGGACCCTCCTGCTGAAGATCCTCCGATCGTCCTTGAAGACGACAGGGGAGAAACGTCAAATCCTCCGCCGGCTCTATCAACAGCCAAAGAGGAGGCAATCTCCAAAGTCGACCTAGACGAATATATAGCTCAGCAGATCCGGGTTCATCAGGCGAATGAAGCGGCTGGGCAAACTGTTAGGACCGGACGACCGTATCCGAGCTGGTATGACCAAATTAATTACCCGCCAGGATATACGATCCCTAAATTCCACGTATATAAAGGGACAGGGAATCCGCATCAGCATGTCGCTCAATTCAGGGCCTTATGCGGCAATACTGGAGGCGATGACAAGTTGTTGCTACGTCAATTCGTCGGCAGCTTAGCAGAAACAGCCTTTGAATGGTATTCGGAGCTACCTAACGACTCTGTCAAAACATTTGCAGAGATGGAACTGCAGTTTACACAAAGATTCGCGAGTGCTAGTGAACGCACCCCAATAACAGCACTGATAAATGCCAGGATAAGGCCCGGCGAAACGTGGGTCCAATACGCAACACGATGGCGAAACCTATGGTCGAAATGTGAACAACGCATAGAAGAGGCACCTGCGGTAGGCATGTTTGTGGGCACTCTCGATCCACAGGCGACCATCTCGCAATTCATGATGTTCTTCAGGCCGACCACCTTCCAGGCCTTGATCGACAAATTATCCCAAATGGACCAGATGGGCCATAGACCGTCTCCTCCAAGACCCGATCCCCGAAATGAGAAAGGAAAAGCGATCATCGTCGCCAACGCTCAGCAACAGTCGAGCAACTCAAAGCCGGTCGCTCGCCAAAACAACGTGCGTCCACGCCCATCCCTCGAAGAGAGGCTAGGACGTCATTACTCGTTTTCTCAGAATAAAACGAGAAGATTGTTTGAGCTGGCAGTGCGTAACAGACTCATCAATCTGCCGAGTCCAAAGCGTCTGTCGCAGCCAGGCGATCTTAATAATCCCAATTATTGTCCTTACCACCAAACGGTAAGTCACCCGATTGAGGATTGTTTCGTCTTTAAAGGATGGATTGAGGATCAATACCTGCAAGGCAAGTTCACGCTGTCTGAAAGCTGGAAGGTAAACCCCCCACAGCCGCACTCTCCAAAGAAGACGGACACGCCGGGGGCAACTTGTTCTTTCGTCGAGGATGAAAACGATGGAGAAAACTTATCGGATGAATCCGATGAATCCGAAGACTACGTAGCGACTTGTCATGTGATTTCTCATTCACTGACGGATGATGAGGAGCATCCTTGCGCTGAGAAATCAATGGCGGACCCTGAAACAGAAATTCCGCGGCCGTCAGACAAGTTGATCGATGCCTTCCTAAATGAAATTCGTCTGAAAGCAAAAGCCAATCAAGAGCATGAAATGGCCATATTGGAAAGAACCAAGGTATTCCCGTCAAATCAAAGGCCATACACTGCGGGTAAAAACAAATTCAAGACAAGGAAACGGTTCGCCAAAGCTCTATCAGTAGGAATGAAGCTACCGCCCTCTGAAGAAAATGCTTTCTCTGAGGTAGAGGTGCACCCTAACTTCTGTTTATATCATCAGAAGATCATACATCCTACCGAAGACTGCGAATCCTTTAACTGTTGGTGGCAAGGGTATGTCGCTCAAAAGCGACACTCCGACAGAACAAAGTGTGAAGCTTGTGGACATCAAAAAAATGCGATAGATGAGCGCAAAAGAGCCACCGCCGACTGTCATATAGCCGACTTCAAGGGATCACAAATTATCACCTTTGGAAGCGACTCTGACGAAGAAGCTACCCCCAACTCTTCCATCGGGGAATCTATTTCAAAAATAAAGGAATTGAGAAGCTGCGAGAACGTTCAGCCGTGCAATCGCATGCTACTCGGAAAAAATCTCGGCCCCGTAAACAAAGGATCGAACAAAAAGGATAAAAGAAAAGGAAAAAAGGCCCTTGTCGCCAGCACTCACCAACAATCAGGTGACCCTAGACCGGTTGCTTGCCAAAGCAACAAGCGGCAATCCCTCCAGGAAAAGTTGAAACGTCCTTACTCGTTTCCGCAAGATAAAACAAGGGGACTGTTCGAGCTGGCAGTGTGCGACAGACTCATCAATCTGCCGGGTTCAAAACGTCCGTTGCGGCCAGGCGATGTTAATAATCCTAATTATTGCCCTTACCACCAAACAGTAGGTCACTTGATCGAGGACTGCTACGTATTCAAAAACTGGGTTGAAGACCAATACCAACAGGGCAAGTTTGCGCTGTCTGAGAACTGGAAGGTGAGTCCGCCACAACCGCACGCTCCGAAGAAGATGGATACGCCGGGGGCATCATGTTCATTCATGGAGAAGGACTCATAGACCGAAAAGTCAATAAACTAAATGTTCGCCTCAAATACGGCGACGACGGACCGAAACGTCCTTAAACTAACAACGGACCGAGATGTCCTTAAACTAACGACGGACCGCAATCTCCTAAAAACTTGCAAATGACAGAAACGTCGTTAAACTACTCCCAACCCGCAGAATCTTCAGGCTGACGTTAAAAAAAAAATAATAATAATAATAACGGTATGTCCACAAGCAAAATGGGCACGGATGAAAACCCGAAAGGGCTCCGTGAGTAAAAACAGCAGGGCTACCGGCGAGTGTTCGTGAAAACCCGAAAGGGCGCGACCTCGTAAAAAAGAAAAAAAAAAGAAGAAAAATAAAATAAAAATAAAAAGAATAAAAAAAAACGGTATGTCCATAAGCAAAATGGGCACGGATGAAAACCCGAAAGGGCTCCGTGAGTAAAAACAACAGGACTACCGGCGAGTGTTTGTGAAAACCCGAAAGGGCGCAACCTCGTTGAGAAACACTTATAGGGTCCTCTCGACCCTGTAAGGAGAAACCACCTGCGTGAGATCCTTACGACTCACAAAGTAACAACACACTTAGGGATCCCCACGATTCCTAAGGAGAAAATACACTTGCGAGATCCTCACGACTCGTAAGGAGAACTCTCTTGTGGGACCCTTACGGCTCATAAGATTTGAAAGTCTTAAGTTACAGAGGCCTAAATCTGTGCTTAAGCAACCCCCACAACTTTCGACATTGCCCTACAAGTGGTCCGATATTGTCCCTTGTATACAATCCACGGGCGCGAATAAACATTTCCCTAACCAAGTCCCATCCATGACTGGGGATATGTCCACACGGTGAACAACCCTTGTGAGTCCTCTCGACTCATAAGGAGATAACACTCTTGTAAGATCCTTACGACTTATAAGAGAACATACACTTAGGAATCCTCACGATTCCCAAGGAGAAAACACACCTACAAGATCCTCACGACTTGTAGGGAGAAATACCTTTGTGAGACCCCTACGGCCCATGAAGTCAAAAGCCTTAGCCGACAGGACCCCTAACCCTGTTTACTAAGCCACCTTTGTTCGACATCGACGGAGGCAGATGATGATTCGCTCCTGGCAATATTCCAGTTGTAGCGATGTTGATGCCTAAATCGGTATCAGATTCCAAGTCCTTTCATGGCAGATGATGATTCGCTCCTGGCAATATCCCAGTTGCAGCGATGCTGATGCCTAGACCGGTATCAGATTCCAAGTCCTTCCATGGCAGATGATGATTCGCTCCTGGCAATATCCCAGTTGCAGCGATGCTGATGCCTCGACCGGTATCAAGTTCCAAGTCCTTTCACGGCAAATGATGATTCGCTCCTGGCAATATTCCAGTCGCAGCGATGCTGATGCCAAGATTGGTATCAGATCCCCAATCCCCTACTCGCAAAAAAAAAAAATCAGCGAGCCAAAAAAAAATGCATACGAAATAGCCGAAATGATGGGGCAACTCGCAAAAAAAAAAATCAGCATGTAAAAATGTATGCATACGAAATAGCCGAAATGATTGGGCAACTCGCAATAAAAAACAGCGAGTAAAAATAAAATAAATAGCCAAAATGATTGGGCACCGCGAAAAATAGCCGAAATGATTGGGCAATCGCGATTTTCGCGATATAAAAAGCTGAAATGATAAAGTATCGCGGAAAGAATAAAAAAAAATGAAAGAATGAAACTTTTTGCCCTATAGGTGAAATCACATTGATCCCTGTATACAATCCAGGGGCACAGATAAAAGGGAACAATACCTTCCCAACAGGCTCCACCAGAAAGCGAAGCCAAATCTCGACGGTTCATAGATAACCTAGAGACCTTCTCGACATTTGTCGCAATATTACAGACACGATGTCAACAAATGAAGCAAACGAAGATCCCGAGCTTCAGGGTCTCGACGTCAACGTCTACAGCCTAGAGACCAACAACGGTGTGCCTCCTCATTCCAACAGGACACAGATGTTACACCATCAAGCGGAGCGATGGCAAAATCCCAGCTTCACCTCAGCATTCGTCTCGATACAGCAGACGCAATGTCAACAACGGCGTTCCTTCGCAGTCCAGCAAGGTGTACATGCAAAGTTAACAAAAGACCCCATGGTCGAAACCAAGCGGAGTGACGGCAAAATCCCAGCTCCACCCCAGCATTCGTTTCAATACACCAGACGCAGTGTGAGCAAATGAAGCGAAGGCCAAATTCCTAGCTTCAAGGTCTTAACGGCAAGTCATATAAAGCCTGAAAGACCACCGGAGATCACCTAACATATAGTGGTCACCTCCTCGACGTTCGTTTCGATACAGCAGACGAGTTGTCGCCCCAGCGTTCTTCCTCCAGCAAGGATTCAGACATGACAAAGCAAACGAAGCGAGGGCCACATTCCTAGCTTCAACGTCTTTACGGTAACTCACATAAAACCGAAAAGACAATCGGAGATCATCTCGCACTAGCACAGAATGGTCACCACCTCGACGTCCGTCTCGATACAGTAGACGAGATGTCACCCCAATGTTCGTCTCGACACAGCAGGCGCAACGTCATTAAACGAATGGAGCCACGGCAAAATCCCTAGTTCCAAACCTCAACGGTTCACCAGCAACCTAGAGACAACCTCGACGTCCGTCTCGATACAGCAGACGAGATGTCACCCTAACGTTCGTCTCGATACAGCAGACGCAACATCACCAAAAGGAGCCACGGCAAAATCCCTAGTTCCAAACCTCAACGGTTCACCAGCAACCTAAAGACAACCACGACATTCGTCTCGATACAGAGGACGCGATGCCAGCAAACGAAGCGAAGGCCAAATTCCTAGCTTCAGGGTCTTAACGGCAAGTCATATAAAGCCTGAAAGACCACCGGAGATCATCCCACATGGAGTGGTCACCACCTCGACGTTCGTCTCGATACAGCAGACGCAACATCACCAAAAGGAGCCACGGCAAAATCCCTAGTTCCAAACCTCGACGGTTCACCAGCAACCTAAAGACAACCACGACATTCGTCTCGATACAGAGGACGCGATGCCAGCAAACGAAGCAAAAGCCAAATTCCTAGCTTCAGGGTCTTAACGGCAAGTCATATAAAGCCTGAAAGACTATCGGAGATCATCCCACACCAGTGCGGAGTGGTTATGACTCATCGGGGCTCTCCAAAATGAGCCTAACCTCAAGTAAAAAGCGGCATGGCAAATTCCTAGCGCTTGCTCTTCCGACGGTCAAACTGCCAAGGAGGATTGCTTGAAGACGTCTTGTCCAGCCCCCGAAGGGATCAGAGACACGGCAGTCGCAGGGCTACTCGAACAGCACGATCGCCTATCGAGGACTATATCAGCTTATGCGACGGTACGATGGCCAAAACCCTAAGTACCACCAACCTTAACGGGCTTCTGTCGTAAAGAGCAGAGGTTAAATGCGACGTTAAGATGTTCTTGCGAGAAACGTTCGATTCGTCTCGACTTGTGAAAAATTGTCGAGGCGGCTCGACTCGTGAGATAAAACCTTAGGCAGTGGGCATAAAAGAAGCCTGTTTCCTAAGCATTGGGACCCCGTAAGTTCGCCCAAAACGGTCTCTTGCATACCATCCACGGGTCTCACTCTCCAACGTCGAACTTCGATAAGGAGGGAAACAACCGCTTACAAGTCCTCTCGACTCGTAAGAGGGAAAAATTCTCTTGTAGGATCCTTACGACTTACAAGAGAAAACCACACTTAGGAATCCTCACGATTCTTAAGGAGAAAAACCCGCCTACGAGATCCTCTCGATCCGTAGGGAGAAAAGTCTCTATGAGACCCTCACGGCTCATAGAGTTGAAAAGTCTTAGGCAGCAGATCTGAACCTGCGGCCTAAGCCCTCGCTATCTCATGAAGAAATCAAGAAGCTTACTCTATTACCTGCTAATTGTGACGACATGCTGAGAAAGAGGAAAAGCAACAGAAGGAGCACCCGATTTACGTTTGATCAAGCGTCCAAGACGTATTCATTCATGCATGGGCAAAAAGACTCAGGACAAAGATATATAATAAAGACAAGCTGGGATAAAAAAAAAATCCATTAATATTGCCCGAAGTTCTTATAGTCATAAAAACAATAAACGAAAGTTACAATGGAATAACCTCAAATCCAGGGCATGGATTGAGGAATTCAAAAGCGACCCTATCTATGACTTTCCAAGCCTCGCGGACCATCCTAGTGTGCTTCCTTTCGCGAGCACAAGCGTCAGGGTCCCTTCCGATGTCTTCCACACTCCGATAAGCAGCGAGTATGGCAGACTGTTGAAAGACCTTATGCAAGAGGTCGATAAGACTGTCTCGCCGTATCTTCGAGATAAAGTTCAATAGGTACACAGAGTGCACATTGTCCTCAGCGGCATCCAACGCCCTAAGCGGCACGCCGGAACAGAATAGGGGAAGCGCTTCCCAGATAGCTCCCACGATAAGTTTAAGAAGAAAGGAACGTCGGGGATGCAGTGGACCGTTGTATGCGTCGAAACGACTCATTATTTCAGCACACTCCTCGTTTGTAAACTCCCGATTTTGAGAGCGGCCAAGTCGGCGGATGCCCTCACGAGAGATGATCTCGTAAGAGTATACATGTGGGCGTTCATTGTTCCTATGAAAGAGGATCAACAAGATTATCAGAAAGACTAATTAAGTAAAATGATATAATGCACTGAGGAATAAAATGTCATCTTTAACTTCCAAGATCCATGAAGAATTCTTAAGAGTTCTTCTATATGATTTGGGAGGAGCAAAGCTCCATTAATGAAATGAGAAAATACAGGGAAAATCTTTTAGAGAGCAAAGCTCTATTAATGGAACTCTAATAGGGCTCTCCTTAGTCTTCTATAGACCCCCTTAGAGCAAAGCTCTACTAAGTGAAACCCTAAAAGGGTCTTCTTTAGATCTGGGATCTATTGAGAGCAATGCTCTTAAAATTGGTTTAATTTAATTAAAATTAATATTTTAACCTAAAATTCTCTAAAAGTTTGAACTTTTAAAAGTGTTTAAATAAGAGAGCAGGGCTCTGAATTCTGAAAGTAAAATTTTAGAGATGAGAATCATCTAAGAGACCAAAGGTCCTATTTATAGGCATCAAGTGCTCTTTCAGCTTCCAAGAGATGGCGCGACGGTTCGGAGTCTGCCACCGCTGCGCTCACGTTAGGAGGCCACGTAAGCGCAACGGTGGGGGGGCATTTGTTTATCCCAATCAGAGCAAAGCTCTGTTTAAATACCAAAGTGGAAAAAGAAGCAATGCTTCTGTTCTTTCTCCAATAAGAGCAAAGCTATAAAAAAAAAAAAAAAAGTGTGCGCAACTGCGCACGCAGCTGCGCAGTGCGTAACTGCGCAGTGCGCAGTTGCGCGACACGTGTCAACGCGCAGTTACGCAAGCAAAAAAATAAAAAAATAAAAAATAAATAAAATTTTTTATTGCAAAAACAGAATAAAGATTTGAGAAAATCTTTTCTGTTTTTGTTAAAACAATAAGATTTCTTCTGTAAAACAGAGACCTTTGGATTAAAGATCCGACGGTGGGGAAAATTCCCTAAATCACTTAGAGAATAATCTTTTTAACAAACTTTAACTAATTTATGGGCACTATAAAAAGGACCCTAGACCTCAATTCAAAGGCATGAACATCTTGCCAAAAAAAAAAGAGAAGAGAATTCTTGAAGAATAAAAAAAAAAAAGGTAAAAACCTTTTAAAGAAGAGAAAATTCTCTTATAAACAAGATCATAGATCTTTAACGATAAATAAATAAATAAATAAAAAGTGCCTTGCACTTGTTTTATGAACCATCGGTTCTTGAACCTAAAAGGTTCTTAAATTAATAGTGCTTTGCACTTTCATGAACCTTTGGTTCTCTAAGATAAGAAAAACAAGAAAAAAAAACTTGTTTTTTCTTAGATCTAAAAAAATAGTGCCTTTCACTTGTTTTATGAACCATCTGTTCTTGAATCTAAAAGATTCTCAAATTAACAGTATTTTGCACAAATGCAATGTATTAATTAAAGGGCCAGGCCCAAATCAAAATGACCCGACAGGCCAAAATAAATTGCAAGGCAATAAATGGGCAGAGCCCAAATAAATTGATGCTTTGCATCCTTTATACAAGGGCAGAGCCCAAATAAAATTGATGCCTTGCATCATTCCTAAAAGGGCAGAGCCCAAAACAAATTGATGCTATGCATCCTTTCTGGGCAAGGCCCAAATAAAAAAAAAAAAAAGAAATGCAATGCAAAAGCAAATAAAATGTTGAACATTTCAACTGGACTTAGCCCAATTTTGGCCATAAGTCCTTAAATTAAATTGACTGAGCAAAATTGCTCTTCTAAATCAATTTACATCCGGTTCGAGGGTACATCTCCGAACTCCTTTGACATCCGTCATTGTAATTCCTCAACGACGTCAAAGAGGTGACGGGTCCCAACGACCACACATCGATATGGACTGCGGGGTCCTTAAACTCGTGGACCGAAACGTCCCTAAACTAATATTGGACCGAAACGTCCCTAAACTAATATCGGACCGAAACGTCCCTAAACTAATACCGGACCGAAACGTCCCTAAACAAATACCGGACCGAAACGTCCCTAAACTGGAATATGGACCACCACGTCCCTAAACTGGCACAATAGAGCCCAAATGCTCTTTTGTCGGACCTAAATGGTCCCGTTAAGTTGATCTTAGTCTCAAACTGGACTAACGTATCCTTAACAAACGTTTGAGTCGATCTTAGCCTCAAAAATGGCTAACGTATCCTCCAAACAGACTTTAGTCCCAAATTGGACTATGAATCTCCCAAACTGGAACAATAGAGCCCAAATGCTCTTTTGTCGGACCTAAATGGTCCCGTTAAGTTGATCTTAGTCTCAAACAGGACTAACGTATCCTTAACGAACGTTTAAGTTGATCTTAGCCGCAACGCGACTAACGTATCCTTAAACTAAAAACACCAAACCCAAATCTAAGTAAATACGGATTTGGACTAATCCACGTCCTACGGGCGACGGCATTACTCAGTCTCCGTATACAATCCACGGGCAACCACAAACAAAACAAACACACACGACACGAAGTGAAATTCTGGAGAAGGAGAAAGTTGTTACCGCGATGCGGTAGCGTAATTAACTGCAGGGGCTTGCGCCTGCAGGGAAGAGCGTCCCCACAATCAAAAACCCCTCACCCTGAGGGGGAATCTGACGAAGTCTGCTACATCGGTCGCATCCGTCTAAACCTCCGATACACGGTGCCATAAATCAACTTGGCATCTTCGGAGAGATAGACGGATAAAACCAAATAGCATCTGCCCCGAATCCCAGCGTCAGGACATCGCGGTCCTGTGCGCCGCCTTTCGGAGGGGAACAACGTCTTATTTGACTTGCTCTGCTTCTTGCAGTCATGGGTGATCTTGACTTGATCCGCTTCTTGCGGTGTCAAGATTGGATTCTGACTTGCTCCGCTTTCTGCGGTGTCGGAGTTGAAGTTGACTTATTGATTGTGATTTGGGTGACATCAGCATCGCTACACTGGAATATGGTACCAGGAGCGGATCATCATTTGTCATGAGAGGATTTGGGGATTTTGGTTTTGGTTTGGCATCTGCATTGCTGCACTGGAATAATGCCAGGAGCAACTCATCATTTGCCTTTGGAGGATTTGGGAATTGGTGGCTTAGGGGACAGGTTTAGATCCTTATCACCTAAGGCTTTTCAATTTTATGGGTCGTATGGGTCCCATAAAAGTATTTTCTCCCTACGAGTCGAAAGGATCTCGTAGGTGTATTTTCTCCTTTGGAGTCGTGGGGACTCCCAAGTGTGTTGCTCCTTTGTGAGTCGTAAGGATCTCACGCAAGAATTTTCTCCTCACAAAGTAGAGAGGACTTTACGAGTGCATTTCATCTCTTTTTCACGAGTTTGCGCCCTTTCGGGTTTTCACAAACTCGCCGACAGTCCTGCTGTTTTTACTCACGGAGCCCTTTCGGGTTTTCATCCGTGCCCATTTTGCTTGTACACATACCCTTTTTTTCCACCGCCGGTGGGACTTTGAATGTGGTCTCGTCGGTAGGACTTAGGAGAGATTGGGATTGTTTTACGCCCGTGGATTGTATACGGTTTTGTAGGATGTATGATCCAAACCGTAGGGCCGGAAAAATTTCGAGACTTTGTTGGTGTCTGGACCACTGCACTGGAATATGGTACCAAGAGAGACTCATCATTCGCCGTTTTGGAATTTGGTTGGCGTCTGCATCGCTATACTGGAATATGGTATCAGGAGCGACTCATCATTCGCCGTTGGGGTATGGGATTTGGAATTTGGTTGGCGTCTGCATCGCTGCACTGGAATATAGTACCAGGAGCGACTCATCATTGGCCATTGGGATTTAGAATTTGGTTGGCGTCTGCATCGCTGCACTGAAATATCATACCAGGAGCGACTCAACATTCACCGTTGGGACATTCAGATTTTTGAAATTTTGATTGGCGTCTGCATCGCTGCACTGGAATATGGTACCAGGAGAGACTCATCGTTCGTCGTTGCCTATTAGGAAGGATGGCTTAGGAGACAGGTTTAGATCCCTATCACATAAGGCTTTTCAATTTTATGGGCCGTGAGGGTCCCATAAAAGCATTTTCTCCCTACGAGTCGTAAGGATCCCATAGGTGCATTTTCTCCTTAGGAGTCGTGAGGACCCCTAAGTGTGTTTTTCCTTTGTGAGTCGTAAGGATCCCACGAAGGTTTGTTCTTCTCATGCATCGTGAGGACACATGAGTGGGTCTTCCCAATGGAGCGTAATTCCAAGGGCGAAGACCAGCCGCGTAACTGGTGATTACAGTGGGGCATGGGATGATGAGAATTATTTGAACCCGTGGATTGTATACAGTAGTCAATTTGGGGACTGGCCGTAGGGCTGGGAGGATTTTGGGAAATTGGATTTTGGTTAGCGTCTGCATCGCTGCACTGAAATATGGTATCAGGAGCGACTCATCATTCGTCGTTTTTTTATACCGCGATTGCTCTATCATTTCAGCTTTTCTTATCGTGAAGGTCGTGATTGCCCTATCATTTCAGCTATTTATTCGCGGTTGCCCCATCATTTCGGATTTATTTTTATTTTTACTCGCTGATTTTTATTGTGAGTTGCTCCATCATTTCGGCTTTATTTTCATTTTTATATTTACTCGCTGATTTTTACTACGAGTTGCCCCATCATTTCAGCTTTTTATTATTATTATTATTATTATTATTATTATTATTATTATTATTATTATTATTATTATTATATATATTTTACTTACACTCTCTTTTTTTATTTACACATTTTTTATTTACACATATTTTTTTTTACATTCTCAGTTTAACGACTTAGAGGTCTATTATTCCCAGTTTAATGACATGATGGTCAGCTGGTGTTCCCAGTTTAACGATGTGGTGGTCCTCTTTGCTTATCCCAGCTCCTTGAATTTTGATCTTAGCGGAGCTGTGTTGATGACTGTAGCTCTGTGGCTTGCCGATACATCCGAGGACTGTGAGGTTTTTCCAAGCTTGTATTGGTCCTCTGCCCAATCTTTGAAAACACAGCAGTCTTCAATGGTATAACTCACCATCCTATGGTATGGGCAGTATACGGGATTGCCGGTCATATTCATTTCATGTGGCCTCTTCGGAATAGGCAATTGCAGACCGTTGTTCAAGACTTCCTCGAATATATTGCGGACTTCATCCCTCCTGAAGGAGTACACCTTCTTCTTTCTCTCCATTAGAGTAGGTGCCCTTACCGATGCTGGTCCTTGAGGCCGATCAGTCTTTGGTTCACCCTTTTCGGATAATGGCACATGTCTGGGAGGATTAGGTTCCCGAAAGGCTTCGGTCTCCATTTGTATGAAATTGGCGGTCGTAGCTTGACTGTTTGCTAACACGCCTTTAGACAGTTCTATCTCTCCCGTCTTGTATTGCCTTTCGACCCAATCTCTGAAGACGAAGCAGTCCTCAATGACATGACCTATCACTCTGTGATAGGGGCAATATTTTGGGTCGTCGGTCATATTCGCTTCTTGCGGTCTCTTTGATTCTAACAGTTGTAAACCGTTTCTTAAGGCGTCCCTGAATATCTTGTGGACTTTGTCCCTTTTGAAGGAATAGACTTTTTCCAGCTTCTCTTTCAGAGGCGATTCCCCTTCGGTGTATGCATCGGAGGGACTGGAGGCTGATCACGGCCGTTTTTCGCGAAGGCGCTCCACACTTAGGTTGAAGGGGATATCCGTTGGCTGCCTCCGGGTATCAATCCCTGGATCATAAACCAAAATTTGATTTTGCTGTAATTGCAATCGGGCGACTTGGGTCGCGAGATCTGCCGCGACGTTTGCCAATTCGTCGATCTTAGACTGTACCTTGGCTAACTTCTCATCCCTATCCTGAAGCTGCCTCTGAAGCCATCGGAACAATGCTTGTTCTGCGGTCCCGGTTATGACAACCGGGTCATCCTTATTGCCTGAGTTCAATTCCGCAGGAACCCCGGGCTCTTTTGGCTTATCGGCCTGAGCAATCTCTTCGTTATTTAGACCGAGTTGACGTTGGGTAGCGTCCACCGTATCATCACCCTGGCTATGAAGCATAAGAGGGTTCGTTTCTTCATGTCTGACCATGTAGACAGTATGGACCACATATCTAGCCGTCTCTTTATCTTTGGCGGGGTAACCCCGTTCTTGGAGCCTCATGAAGCCCAGCCTAGTATGAGCCCTAGCCCTTTTATTGGCTCTGTATCTGAGCTTTTCCTGCCTTAGCTTCTTGATTTTGAGGGCTTGGCGGGCATCCGTTTTCTGTGAAGCCACCGTGATTCGATTGACAGGGAGCTTAAAGAAGATACCCGATCGAGCAGTTGTCGGGGGTACCGCTGGAGCTTGCCCGAGATGCTCCATTGCTTCGTTAACGTTGATGGCCTTGCCCCCAGCTGGAGCGATGGAGGGTCGTTTGGAAACGGATTTGTGCTTGGGCAGAGGTGCCCTCGCAACCATGACATTCGGCATTTTCCCTTTTGAGACCGGTTTGTCTGTTACCGAAGCTTGAGGAGCTGGGATGGCGTTAGCTGACACGAACAGAATAGAGCCAAATGGTAGCGGCGGCTCTTCCCATTGTCTCCCGAGACTAGCCGGAAGGACTGTCCTGGCATCCATCTTCATTGTGTAGGAGATGGGAACTGTGTCGAGAGCTGAGCTGATCCTTGGAGACATCTTTGCTGCGTCCGAAAATTGCAATTGGAGAACGTTAACCTGCACACAAAGAAAACATGATTTCAGTACAGCTAAATGATATGCATATTAATTGAGTTCACATGAACGTTTAACCCAAAATATGGGAGGAGAGATAGGTCCCACCGGGCGTGCCAGAGTCTGTAAGGTGTTTTTCATCACCCCATTGAGATGGGAATACGCACGTGCTAGTCAGGCGTACTATATATTACCCTTGCCTAGGGTAGGCTGGGGTTTATTGATTGTGGGGATCCGAATCTCCGGCAGCCGCGGACTAAGCTGCTGTTAATTACCCCTCGCCTTTGGAGCGAGAGAACCTCCGATTAACGGGTTAAACTGGTCATGCTAACTCAATGTGCAGTGTTGTGTCTTGAAGGGGTTTTGGATATATCGGGTGCCCCGCAGAGTTTTTACGGGGGTCCCGCTACCCGGATTGCGGGCTGGGGGTCAAGGGGGCTAGTAGTCCCCTTGCGGGGTGCAGGGCAGCACCCCGTTAGAAATTTTTTCTAACGGGGAAGATATTTTTAGTGTGGACTATGTGTGTGTGCGTATATATATATATATATATATATATATAAGAGAAAAGGGCATCCAAAGGATGCGTGGGAAAAAGCGCATATATATATATATATAAGAGAAAAGGGCATCCAAAGGATGCGTGGGAGAAAGTGCTCGGGCGCTCGCGCTTTGAACGCTAGGGCGCTAGCGCCTCACGTGCCAAGCACAAGGGCGCTTGGGGCGCTAGCGCTTTGGACGCTCGGGTGCTAGCGCTTTGGGCGCAAGAGTGCTAGCGCCCCACATGTCAGGTACGTGGGCGCTCGGACGCTAGCGCTTTGGGTGCTAGCGCTTTGAGGGCAAGAGCACTAGCGCTTTGAGCGCAAGGGCGCTAGCATTTTGGGAGGCAAAAGGGACTTAGTCCCTGCAATGGGAGTTGTACTCCCAGAAAGGAACACTTATTATTTTTTTTGTGTGTGTGTGTGTGAGGAGTTAAACTCCTAAGATATTTTGAGGCCGATGAAGGGCTTCTCCCCTTGAGCCCCGGATCTTTCCCAAAGTGGGGTTTCTGGAGATGGGTCTCCTTCTTCCTGTCGTTTGGCCAGATCTTGGAAAGGGGTGAGATTTAAAAATCTTCCCTTTTTGAGATCTAATGGAAGATCCAAGTTCCCCTTTGTAGGTTTTGTGGTGAAAAACTATTTAGTTTTGGAAAAGGAAGAGTAAAACTCTTGATTTAATTCAAAAGAAAGAAGAAGGTTTTAGAACCTTAAGGGAGAAGAAAAAGGCACAAGCCCTAATTTTTGGGGAATGAAAAGTGTCTCTTTTATTCATCATCATGTTGCCTTATATAAGCTTACATATTTACATATAGCCCCTTGGGCTTTTACAAAATGGTATTTTGCCCATCCCATACCTCATGTGCTATTTCTTTTTGCACATAAGCCATGAGCTTTAAAAAATTTGGCTTTATGCCTATTTTGTTTACATTCATGCATAAAAAATTACATAAAAATTAATTATTACATGATTTCATTTTGGCATGTGGGAGGGTCGGCCGCTTCATGTTCGGACTCGATCTGGGCATGGGCCCACTTGACTTGGGGTTGACTTTGACTTTGACTTGGTCAACCGGGGTGCAATTTTCGACTTCAACAAATCCTCCATGAGTTCGGCACTAACTGGCCAGGGGCTAGCCCGAAGAAGTTCAGCGCTTCGACGACCTCGGGAGAGAAGGGCAGGCGCATCCTGCCCCAGAAAGCTTCCAAGTACAGGGCGATCTCCCTACCCCGAACTTGGTCTGCCCTCTATCCCTCCTTGGCGAGACGAAGCATATAACGTAAGGGGATGTGGAAGCGAGCCCGAGTATTGGCAAGTTCGTCCTCATGCCTCACCCAACACGAGACGCCGGGGCAGCGTCTACCACCTCCTCTCTGAAGGCTGCCCCCGCCGCACGATCCCGGGATGAGGATCTGATCCCTGCTCCCCGGGAAGACTCATGCTCAATTAGAGGATCCCTAGAACCTACTCTTACGATATCTACAGATTCTACGAAAGAAAAAACATCTAACCTGGAGAAGAGGGATCCTCGGAAAATGAAAGCAGAAGAAAAAAGACGAGCGCCGAGCAATCAGGACTTAGAGCGAGGAAATATGAAGGAGCAGGGGCCCTGGAGTGGGCCCCACCCCTATTTCTTGCTGCAATCTCCCTCATCCAACGGCGCCCTTCATCTCCCGCCAAAGCTCCTCTTCGCATCCAACGACTCCGATCGCTCCACTTGTCGTTCCCACACTGGGCCGCATCCCATCAGACGCCGCAGGTCTGCACACGTCGCGTCGGCCAACCGATGCTTGAAACACGGACCGTCGCATCAATGATAGGATGCACGAACCGGCGCACCTTCCTTAAATGCAGAGATCTCGCCCTGATTTGCTGACAGAAAAGACAGCTGACGGCCTGGGGACGCGACCCGACAAAATCTTAGGAAAGAGCTCACCCAGGGCGGCCCGGCAGTCCACTCTTGACCCAACCCGCCGGCTGGTCAAAACAAGAGTAGGGGGCTAATGATGATGCTCTATATTGGCGATCTCCCAGATCAAGACACGTGGCAGATGACGTGTCCCAGAACTCAGAAGAAAGGGCCCACGGGGGCCGACCAGGCTACTCCTGTACCCGACCTGCAAGCACAAGCTGGCTCTCCTCAGAGCCCCCTGCAAATTGGCCTCCTCGGCCTCTCAGCTCGCCCCGAGGTACCACAGGACCAAGATGCCTCGGCCCTCCCGCTCGTCCCCGAGTTCTCCCGCCGAGGCCATCTTCCTCGGTCCCTCCAACCGACCAACTCCACCACTCACATGCGTAATCGCCGCTCCGCAAATCTCGCCATGCGTGGATTCTCCGTCGGCAACATCCCGCGTTCCATGCCATCACAATCTCCATTAACGGGTGATCCACTTATTACGCGGGCGTGACGTCGGGGGCGTAATTGCCGGCGAGATTCTCGCGCCTGCTACTGCGTGCTGCCGCCACTATATAAACCCCCATCACAGAGGGGTAAAGTAAGCTTTTTTCACCCCACTTAGCCGTTACTCTGCTCGGATCTTGTGCTAACTTGATCGTCGGAGGGTCCTCGGTGGTACCAAACCATCCCGAGATTTCCTTGCAGGTGCTCGGCGCAAACTCCTCAAAACCACCAATCTCCTCAAAACTCATTGAGACCCACACGCAACAGGAGATCACCTCCAAGATCCACCGGGAGATCGACGGAAGACAACATCTGACGAAGACCCGAAAAGGACCTCCATCACACTTAGAAAAACTAGGGTTGATACGTGGCGTTTTTGCATTTAATTCAAGTAATATATTAAAACTAAGAACAATTCTTGATCCTTGACCCTTTTGATGAGAACAATTATATTAGAATCAATAACCTTTAAAAAAAACATATAAAAATAGTTAATATTCGGAAAGATTATTATGATTATAAAAAATGTCAATAGTAGTTATAACAAATCTAAAACTTATATTCATCAATAAACTTACAAAATAGAAGATACGTAATAAAAAAACAAAGAAAAATATCCCAAAAAGAAAAATAAAACCTTCTAAACTCTTCTCAATTCTTTAACGGCAATAAATTAACTTACACTAATAAAACATAGATATATTTCAATTACATAATCAACAATTCCATCTCTTTATTTTTAATTATTTAGTACTGCATCTAACGAGTCAAAAATCCAATATACATAATGAATCAAAGTAAAAACTTATAAATAGCTAAAAAAAGGTTCATGAATTTAAAAAACATGAACCCGCTCTAGTGGATCCGCAATACACACACTAGCAAATACCTCATGCATCACGCGTGAGTGTCAAGTGAATCTGATGGAGGTTCTTTTCGGGTCTCCCTCAGATGTTGTCTTCCGTCGATCTCCCGATAGATTTGGAAGGTGATCTCCTGTTGCGTGCGGGTCTCAATGGGTTTTGAGGAGATTGGTGATTTGGGAAGTTTAGCGCCGAGTACCTGCAAAGAAGTCCTGGGGTGGTTTGGTACCACCGAGAACCCTCCGACGATCAAGTTAGTACCAGATCCGAGCAGAGTAACGGCTAAGTGGAGTAAAAAATAGCTTACTTGATCCCTCTGTGATGGGGTTTATATAGTGGAGGCAGCACGTAGCAGCAGGCGCGAGAATCTCGCAGGCAATTATGCTCCCGACGTCACGCCCGCGTAGAGAGCGGATCGCCTATTAATGAAGATCGTGGTGGCGTGGAACGTGGGATGTTGCTGGCGGAGAATCTGCGCATGGCGAGATTTGCGGGGCGGTGGTTACGCCTGTCAGTGGTGGAGTTGGTCGGTCGGAGGACCGAGGAAGATGGCCTCGGCTGGGGTTCTCGGGAACAAGCGATAGGGCCGAGGAGTCTTGGTCCTGAATCAGATTAGGGTGAGCTGAGAGGCCAAGGAGACCAAATTTCAGGGGGCTCTAAGGTGAGCCAGCTTGCGCTTGTAGGTCGGGTACAGGGGTGGCCTGGTCGGCCCCTGTGGCCTTTTCTTCTGAGTTCTGGGACACGTCATCTGCCACGTGTCCTAATCTTGGAGACCGCCAGTGTTGAGTATCATCAGCGAGATTTGCGGGGCGGCGGTTACGTCTGTGAGTGGTGGAGTTGGTCGGTCGGAGGACCGAGGAAGACGGCATCGGCTGGGGGGATCAGGAACGAGCGATAGGGCCGAGGAGTCTTGGTCCTGAATCAGCTCGGGGTGAGATGAGAGGCCGAGGAGGCTAAATTTCAGGGGGGCTCTGAGGTGAGCCAGCTTGCACTTGTAGGTCGGGTACAAGGGTAGTATGGTCGGCCCCTGTGGCTCTTTCTTCTGAGTTCTGGGACACGTCATCTGCTACGTGTCCTGATCTTGGAGACTGCCAGTATTGAGCATCATCATCAACCCCCCACTCTTGTCCCGACCAGCTAGCGGGTCGAGTCAAGAGTGGACTGCCGGGCCGCCCGGGGTGAGCTCCCTCCTAAGGTTTCGTCGGGACGCGTCCCCGAGCCGTGAGCTGTCTTTTCTGTCAGCGAATCAGGGCGAGATCTCTGCATTTAAGGAAGGTGTGCCGGTTCATGCATCCTGCCACTGAAGCGACGGTCCACGTATCAAGCGTCGGTTGGCCGACGCGATGTGTGCATACCTGCGACGCCTAAAGGGGTGCGGTCCAGTATGGGAACGACAAGTGGAGCAATCGGAGCTGTTAGACGCGAGGAGGTGTTTTGGCGGGAGATGAAGGGCGCCGTTAGATGAGGTCGCTCGCGGTGATAAATAGGGGCAGGGCCCGTGCCAGGGCCCCCACTCTTTCAAATTTCCTTTCTTCTAAGTCTTGGCTGCTCGGCGCTCTTCTTCTTTTGGATACATGGTTCGTTCCCACTCTTTGGGTCGCTCGATCCAGAGGGAGGCCAGCGGCGCGACCGTGCCCCTGGCTGGTTCTTGTCCCGCGTCGAATGTTCTGCCGGCGATAGGGCCGTTGACGGCTCCTGGTGATTATTCCGATGGCGGTCAGAGACGTCCACAGTCATTCGAGCCCCAGACGGGAGACGGGGGGGAGGGCGAGGACGGGGTCCCCCTTAAGAGGAAAAGGACAATTTCTCGTGCGCCGCCGTCGATGGTTCCTGAGGGGATTCCCATGCAGGAGGGTGATGCCGTCTTCATGGTTTCGTCTGGGCTTTCCGTCGCTACCGGCCTGCTCGCCGAAATGGATGAGTCGGCCAGGGGAAAGCTTCCGTATGGCACACTGAAGGCCCAAATGGAGGCCATAGCCCAACGGGCAGTCCAGGTTCGAACTCCTCCACGCATTGTTTTTGGCCTTCCTTTCTTTGGCTCGAGCGCCTCCCAGTTTCTCATCCGCTTCCTATCAAGTTCTTCAACACTGAGCCATCGCTACTCATATGGAGGCCAAGGGGGCATTCCACGCACCGAGGCCAGTAGAAGCGTTCCCTTCGGAGGTCGAGATCCTGTAGCGTGACCTACGCCTGGAGAGGGCGAGGGCCAATGTCCTGGCAGCCCGTGCGGAGGCTGCGGAGCTCGCCAATTCAGCGAATCGGGGCGTCCATAGTCGCCTGAGTGCATCCCTCCGGGATTCCGAGAGGAAGCTGGCGAACCTGGCCGATCGCTTCGCGGCCATGGAGAAGGAGAGAGATGCCAGTAGGGGGATGCCGAGGCGGCACTTCTAGCGGCCCAGACTGCCGAGGTTCGGGCTAGGAAAGCCGTGGCCGATTACAAAGTGTCGGAGCAATTTTACGCCGAGCTTGGTGAGTATTCCGCCGTCACGTGGAATAAGGCTCTGGATGCCGTGAAGGAGCAGCTTCCCGAGTTCGCCGATGGCGAGCTCCGTGCTCGGGTCCCACTCCTGGTGGAAAGGCCTCCGGCAGACAAACGGTGAGGGAAGCGAGGCACGCCCCTGATGGCAAAACCTTCGGTGGTGAAGCCCCGGCGATGAGGGAAGCGAGGCGCAGGGGGGGTTTGCGACTCAAGTCTTTTTGATATTTCCTTGTCCCTCTTTTGTAGGCCTCCGGGCAGCTTGTAAGGCTGGGGAGCCCAAAATACTCTTTGTAAAGACTTTGCTTTTGATAATAAAACTTTTTTCTTTGGTTTCATTGGTTTTCACTTTATCTTCTGTTTGTGAAGAATGCTTGTAAAATATCTCTGCTTGCACTGTTGGTTGTGGTAGGAAGCTACCGGTCGGAGATAGCCGAGCGGGGTAACCGTGGAGCTGTCTCTAAGGAGGACTTGGATCCTTAGTGTTGGAGGGGACGTAGGAGGCCTGCTAAGGATATCTGAGCGGTGAAGCCGCACGGATTCCTCTTGGCGAGGGCTTTGATCTCTGGCGTCGTGGTTAGGTAACTACCAGCCCGAGATGATCTAGCGGGGTAGCCGCTCGGATGCCTCTTGTGAGGGCTTCGATCCCTAGCGTCATGGGTAGGGAGCTACCAGCCGAAGATGTCCGAGCAGGGTAGCTGCTCGGTTGCCTCTTGCTAGGGCTTTGATCCTTCAGGATGGGGACCGAGTAGGGTTACTGCCCGGTGCCTCTTGGCGAGGACTTTGATCCCTGTTCCCCCAATCAGAGCAAGGCTCTACTTGAAGGTCGGCGGTCCAAGCCGAAACCAAAGGGGTCAGCAAGCTGAGCGAACTTCTCGCCCTGCTCTGATAGGAACTCCGGGCGGATAAAACGAGCAATGAAATCCGTGAAACTGACGCCCCGGTCGCCCGATTCCAAATGGAGTTCCTCATAAATCTCCAACACCTTCACCAAGCCCGGGTGCTGATGCTGAATGGCATTTTCCGGAGTTAAGTCAAATACAAGCTGCTTGGTGGTGAAGACATACTCGTCTGGAGGGAGCAGCTCCTCGTAGTGTTCTCCCCTCATTGGCAGACCTGAAATTTCAGCAAACTCCTCCAGAGAGATGGAGACTTCCCTATCCGCTGTCAAGAAGGTATGGGTGGGGATATTCCATTGTTCGATGAAGGCCTTTATCCACCACGTCGGAGGAGAGGGATACTCGAAAAGCGAGACGTAGACAGCTGAGTATAAACCAATCGTCGTCAGGAGAGCCCTCTTCGTTGCCAAAATGTAACGGGCCCATGGCAGATATCCGGCAAGCGGTCGCGGAGTCAATCCAATATTGTAAGCCTGTCCCCAAGGGCGTGCTTCACCCTGACAGATTCGCCTCCCCAAGATATCTATAGCCGGCGGCGGCTGCACCGGAATGGCACCGATTGCAGGCTGAAGGAGGTCGTCGGCATTCCAATTTTTAACCTCCACGGCATACTCCACCGGGGGCTTGTCCGCATAAGGGATCGTAATTATGGGCTCAGAAGGCGAAGCGGAGCTGAAGCTGCGACGGCCTTGGATGATTTGGCTGTACCACCTTCCCCACAAATGGAGTCTCTTGTACTCTGGATCATGATCTTTAATCAAGGCGAACGCCACCCGGTCCACTGGCGCGTGTGGGAACCCTCCTTCCGAGCGAACGAAGGGAAAAGACAAGTCGTCAGACATGTTTTCTGTGGAAAGACAAAAAAAATATATATCATTAGTGGCCTAACGCTTGGCATTTTAAAAAAAATAAAATAAAAATAAAAATAAATAAATAAATAAATAAAAATATAAAAAAAATAAAAATAAAAATCTTGCTCCACACTGTGATGCAATGGGTAGGGGACCAAAGGGGGACCCACAAAATCTGGATGATGTGCATCATTTAATAAGACAATCCCATCATTAGATGGGACTGTCAATTCATAAAAAGTTCCCAATAGGATACACCCATTGGTGGGGAAGTCCCTAGAGACAAAGAGAAAATCTCCTCTTTTAGAGCAAAGCTCTGTCACAGAGTGACATTTGTCAAACTCTGGTCTCAGGGAAACAAGATTCCTTAAAAGAGCATGGCTCTGTGGTAATAATCGAAAATCCATCAACACTTAGAAGAATTGAAGTTTTTGAATCCTGAAAAATCCATGAAAACTCATAAAAAAAAAAATTTCAGTTCATCCAAGAGCAAAGCTCTGTTCATGGGTCAAAACCCATGAACAGGACCTCTGTAAATCTTGAGAGCAAGGCTCTGGTGAAGAAACCCCAAAGGGGTTTTCCTTAGATCAAAAATCTATGAGAGCAAGGCTCTGTTGAAGAAACCCCAAAGGGGTTTTCTTTAGATCAAAGATCTATAAGAGCAAGGCTCTGTTAATTAAATTTAATTTAAATCAATTTAATTTTACCTAGAGAGATTCTAAGACTAGAACTTGGAAGTTCTTGGGGAAATCACAAGAGCAAGGCTCTGGAAGTTCTTAAGCAAGAGCAAGGCTCTGAAATTCGAATTCTTGAAAATGGTAAAGAATTACCAAGGACCAAGGGTCCTATTTATAGGCGCCTGCGCCTTTTCACCTGACCCTTTGATCCGATGGTCAGGATCTCGCCACCGCTGCACTCACGTGCGCGCCACGTGAGCGCAACGGTGGGGGGGCATTTGTTCCCCCAATCAGAGCAAGGCTCTACTTGAATTTTGAAAATTCAAATTTTGAAGCAATGCTTCGGTTCCCGTGCGCAGCGCGCAATTTGCCACATGTCAGAAGTTGACTTGGCATCGCAACGCCCAAGGCAGTGCGTCCAATCAGAGTAAGGCTCTTTAAAAAAATATAAGTAACACTTAACTGCGCAAGCGCACGGCGGCGCGACACGTGTCTGCGCAGTTGCGCAAGCACAGCTGCGCAAGCGCACGGCGGCGCGACACGTGTCTGCGCAGTTGCGCAAACGCAGCTGCACAAGCGCACGGCTGCGCGACACGTGTCTGCGCAGTTGCGCAAACGCTGTTGCGCAAGCGCCTTACTGCACGACACGTGTCACGCGTTGGGGAGTTGCGCAGAAACAGAATGAAAATTTAATGAAATCTTTTCTGTTCTTTCCAAAACCAGAAGATTTTCTTCTGCCTTTGGATCAAAGATCCAGCGGTGGGAAAATTCCCAAAATCACTCAGAAAAGATCTTGTTAACAAATTCAACAAATTTGTGAGCACTATAAATAGGACCCCAGACCTCATTCGATGGTATCAACTGGAATAAGCGACTTCTAGCAAAAAAAAAGAAGAAAAGAGAACTCTTGGAGATTATTCAAGAACAAGAAAAAGAAGAAAGGTAAAAACCTTTTTTAAGAGAAAAATCTCTGAAGAACAAAGGATAAAAAAAAAGGGAAATAAAGGAAAATAAATAAATAGTGCCTTGCACTTGTTATGAACCCTTGGTTCTGTGAAATCAGGGAAAACAGGAAGAAAAACTTGTTTTCCTTTGATCCAAATTTAGATCAAAAGTGCCATGCACTTTTGTTCTTAAATCTGAAAAATTCTTGATGTTCTGCACAAATGCAACCCATTATTTAAAAGGGCCTGGCCCAAAT
Source organism: Agapanthus africanus (assembly GCA_030015575.1). NCBI lineage: Eukaryota > Viridiplantae > Streptophyta > Magnoliopsida > Asparagales > Amaryllidaceae > Agapanthus > Agapanthus africanus. The sequence goes on along the minus strand of CM057341.1, from coordinate 745,807,328 downwards.
CAAATTGCAAAATAATAAAGGGGCAGAGCCCTGTTTGGATTGATTTTCTAGTCGGGCAAAGCCCAAAATAAATAAAAAAATTTTGGACTTAACGTGTCTGCGACTGCGCAAGCACTGTTGCGCAAGTGCACAACTGCGCGACACGTGTCTGCGCAGTCGCGCAAGCACTGTTGCGCAAGTGCACAACTGCGCGACACGTGTCTGCGCAGTCGCGCAAGCACTGTTGCGCAAGCCTTCCACTGCGCGACACGTGTCACCTCCACGAGCGCTTGCGCTCTTTAATTGCGCAAAGCACCTGACAAGTCGTGTGGGGCACTGTCAGAGTATTAAATGCAATGCATTATTAAGGGGCAGAGCCCAATCAAAGGTCAAATGGACCAAATAGAAGTACTGCACATTATTTTAAAAAGGCAGAGCCTAATCAAAAAGTCTAAACAGACCAAAAATAATGCTATGCATTGTTTAAAGGGCAGAGCCCAATTGAGAGGTCCAATAGACCAAAAACAATGCTCTGCATTATTCTAAAAAGGGCAGAGCCCAGTCAATGGCCTGAAGTAATGCTATGCATTATTCTAAAAAGGGGGAAAGCCCAAACAAAGGCCTAATAGGCCAAATGCAAACAAAATGTGAACATTTTCAACTGGACTTAGCCCAATTCTGGCCGTAAGTCCTTAAATTAAATTGACTGAGCACAGCTGCTCTCCTAAATCAATTCACGACCGGTTCAAGGGTACATCTCCAAACTCCTTTGACATCCCTCGTTGTAATTCCTCAACGACGTCAAAGAAGTGACGGGTCCCAACGACCACACATCCAAATGGACTGCGGGGTCCTTAAACTCGTGGACCGAAACGTCCTTAAACTAATATCGGACCGAAACGTCCCTAAACTAATATCGAACCGAAACGTTTTTAAACTAATTTCGGACCGAAACGTCCCTAAACTAACATCGGACCACTACGTCCCTAAACTGGCGTCGGACCGAAACGTCCCTAAACTAATGACGGACCACTACGTCCTTAAACTGGCGACAGACCGAGATGTCTCTAAACTAATAATGGACCACTACGTCCCTAAACTAGAACAATAGAGCCAATCGCTCTTTTGCCGGATCTAAACGGTCCCGTTTAAGTTGATCTTAGCCCCAAATATGGCTAACGTATCCTTAAACATTTAAATGGATTATAAAACTCCCAATCAACTTTGGTTCAAGGGTACATCTCTGAACTCCTCTGACGCCTGTCGTTGTAATCCCTCAACGACGTCAGAGAGGTGACGAGTCCCGACGGCCAGATAATTAAATCAATCACTACGTCAAGTCGATCTTAGTCCAAAACAGGACTAACGTATCCTTGACGAACGTTTAAGTTGATCTTAGCCGCAACGCGACTAATGTATCCTTAAATCAAAAAACACCAAACCCAAATCTAAGTAAATACGGATTTGGACTAATCTACGTCCTACGGGCGACGGCATTACTCAGTCTCCGTATACAATCCACGGGCAACCACAAACAAAACAAACACACACGACACGAAGTGAAATTCTGGAGAAGGAGAAAGTTGTTACTGCGATGCGGTAGCGTAATTAACTGCAGGGGCTTGCGCCTGCAGGGAAGAGCGTCCCCACAATCAAAAACCCCTCACCCTGAGGGGGAATCTGACGAAGTCTGCTACATCGGCCGCATCCGTCTAAACCTCCGATACATGGTGCCATAAATCAACTTGGCATCTTCGGAGAGATAAACGGATAAAACCAAATAGCATCTGCCCCGAACCTCAGGCACGGACATCCGAAGTCCAGGACGCCGTTCGGAGGGGAACAGATTCTGGCACGCCCGGTGGGACCTTTTCCTCTTTCCACTCCACACTTCGTGTGTCGTCTTCGCGAACCCATCGCGGTTTGTTAAATGGTTGCCTTCGGATTTCAAATTGCTAAGATTTGGTTTTTTGTCTGGCGCAGAACTCAAGCATCAATGGATTCTAACTGCACCAAATGCGCGAAGCACCACTGCAACGGACGCTCCACCTCACCGAGAGGTGTAACATATGGGCCCCAAGCGGCCTCTTTCCTTGCTCTGCCGGTAGAACAGGTGACCCAGGCCACCACCGGCCTGTTTTTCGGGACCATGGTCCCACCTACAAGCTTCTCTATGCCGATATCCGCACCGGAAGCGAACAAGAAGTCGTTGTTCGACCGGCTCACTGCTACCACGACCCTGTCAACGGGTCGCCCGCTACTAAACCGACAGCCTCCGTTTTCACCAGGCTAGGTCAGAACTATAAAGTGGCCGTCCCAAAGAGGGCAACGGCCGCTTCTTTGGAAGTCGTTAAAGCGGCTTCTCCCATCAGAGAGTCGGTCTTCACAAGATTGACGGCTCCCAATCCTCCGCCAGCTGGTCAAAAGGCATCAGTCTTCGATAGGCTGACATCGGCAGTTACCCCACACTCAAACAGGGGGCAACAAGAAACCATCTCGATTTCCAAGCCGGTCCCAACGGCTCGTCGTGCGCGACGTCGCCATTGGCGACGAGTGAGAAAAGCAGGGGGCAACTCTCCCTCAGGGCTAACCCCACCTGCTCCAGTGGTGGAGGTCAACACTGCTGTTCCAACTGGGAACAGCTTTGAATTGCTGAGGAAGGTGAGAAAGAACTCTCCAATTGCTACGTTGAAAAGATCTCCTTCACCTGCGGAGAGAGTTCCAGAAACAAAACAAGAACAGCCCCCTCAACGGCTATCCTCAAAAGTTTATAAAGTATGGCGGAGGGTTCAAGACTCCGTGATCGATCCAGACCACTTGCGTCACCAGAAAAAGGCGAAGGTGGAAAATAACAAAAACTGCCCCATTAAACAGCAGGGGGTGACAGTTGCTAGGATGCCCACTCCAACGGCTCCTTTAACCTCGATGGCCCACAAAAGAAGGAGGCCAGGGAAAGCTCCCGCGTCAGCGGCAAAGTTTGAAAGCGGTGAACCTAAACGCCCCAAGTCAGGGGGCATAATTGTTCATACGGTTTATATGGCTTCTGGAAAGGAAGAAAGCCGTACTTCTACGGGTCACCGACCGCTCACCCGATCAGTGACCAAGGCTCAGGAGCAGCAACAAAAGCTCCAGGAGATGATGACCACAATGGCTGCACTCACTGGGCCGAAAGAAACCCCGGAAACATCCTCAGAAGAACGTCAAGAACAAGAAACGGACGCCGAATTCCTCCGGCGCGTGCTAGAGAAGAAAGATAAAGAGGCTGCGGAACAGGCAGCCAACATAAAGAAAATGGCCCTCCTGTTCCAAGATATGGTGGGTATGATGATTCAACAAGATCCACCTGCTGGGGATCCCCCGATCATTCTTGAAGATGATAGGGGAGAGACATCGAATCCTCCACCGGCTCTATCCGCAGCTAAAGAGGATACCATATCAAAAGCTGATTTGGATGAATATATTGCCCAACAAATACGGGTGCATCAGGCGACTGAAGCAGCCGGTCAGATCGTAAAAACGGGGCGGCCATATCCGGGCTGGTATGACCAAATCAAGTACCCGCCGGGTTACACGATTCCTAAGTTTCATGTTTACAAAGGGACCGGCAATCCTCATCAACATGTTGCCCAGTTCAGGGCGCTTTGCGGTAATACCGGCGGCGACGACAAGTTGTTGCTTCGCCAGTTTGTTGGAAGCTTATCAGACACGGCGTTTGAATGGTATTCTGAGCTTCCCAACGACTCTATTAAAACCTTTGCGGAGATGGAGCTGCTCTTCACCCAACGTTTTGCAAGTGCCAGTGAGCGTACCCCGATGACGGCACTGATCAATGCCAGGGTAAAACCCGGCGAGACATAGGTTCAGTACGCTATACGGTGGCGAAATCTATGGTCGAAGTGCGAACAGCGCATAGAAGAAGCTCCAGCGGTGGGAATGTTTGTTGGAACACTTGATCCACAAGCAACCATTTCACAGTTTATGATGTTCTTCAAGCCGACTTCCTTCCAGGCTTTGATCGACAAACTAGCGCAGATGGATCAGATGGGCCATAAACCCCCTCTCCCGAAGCCGGACTCCCGGAACGACAAAGGAAAGGGAAAAGCGATCATTGTCGCTAATGCCCAACAACAACAGAGCGACTCGAAACCGATTGCTCGTCCAAACAATACGCGCCCATACGTACCCCTTGAGGACAGGATGGGACGTCCTTACTCCTTCCCCCGCGATAAAACGAGGAGGCTATTCGAGCTGGCGTTGCGCAACAGACTCATAAATCTGCCAGATCCAAAACGTCCATTGCAACCGAACGACGCCAACGAGCCCAATTACTGCCCTTATCATCGAGTGCTAGGCCATCCGATTGAGGATTGCTATGTTTTCAAGAATTGGCTTGAGAACCAGTACCGTCAGGGCAAATTTGCGCTATCTGACAAATGGAAGGTGAATCCTCCGCAGCCCCACACCTCTAAGGGGACGAATACGCCGGGGGCAACATGCTCCGTTATTGAAGAAACTCCCTGGGAGGTTGTATTATCAGCCAAAACGAGGAGAATGCTAAATGATCTTCAGACCTGTCCAGCGGTCAAGTGGAAGAACCCCTTGGAACCGCAGGTTATTGAGGGGATGTTGAAGCCACGACCGACTCCGAAGACCGATGGTGGTAGTTCAAGCGCTCATAGTCAGCCGTCAAAATCTTCGAAAAAGAAGAAGAAGAAATCTAAGAAGCCCGTGAAGCCTGGCGACAAGCGCACGGACTTACAAAAGCAAATCGACGCACTGGATGAGTACAACCAAAAGGCGCGGACTCCCATTACGCTCCAAGATTTCCTTAATCACGTCTTCCAAAAAGAAGATGAGGAAGAAAGTTCATCGGGTGAATCCGAGGAATATGTGGCGAGCTGTCATATGATCTCCCATTCGACCACGAATGATGAAGGGACTTCTGGCACTGAAACGCTGGGGGCAAATGCCGAATCAAGAGCCCCAGGGTTATCAGTTGAAATGATTAGCGCGTTTCTTAATGAAGCTCGGTTGAAAAGCAAATCTGATCGAGAACGCGAGACGGCTATATTCGAAAGGGCCAAGCGCCAGCGACTTGAGGAAGGAGCTGAAATGATCCCGCTGGAGCAAAATGCCTCCACTGCTGACAAAAGCCAATTCAAGATAAAAAAGAAGTTTGCTAAGGCCATATCGATGGGCATGAATCTACCACCCTCTGAAGAAAAAGTTACTGGCGTGGTGGAAATGCACCCCTCTTATTGCTTATATCATCAGAAGGTCTCGCATTCCACCCAAGATTGCAAAGCTTTCGATAAGTGGTGGCAAGGATACGTCGCTAATCGACAACGCTTTAAACGGGAAAAGCGTAAAATTCGTCGGGAGCAAAGAAACACGACCAAAGAGCTTGAAAGAACTGCCAACAATTGTCACATGATTAACACCGCCGGGTCACAAGTGCCTACATTTGGAAGCGATTCCGATGAGGAGCTAGAGCTTGGCCCCCTCTTCAAAGAATCCATTTCGGGAAAAGAAGAAGAACCGAAGGCTTGCGAAAATATACAGCTACGCAATCGGACGCTACCTGAAAAGAATCTCGGACCCTTAAACAAGAAAAACAAAGGGAAAGAGAAGGTCTCTGAAGACATTGCTTTGGATGACCAAGTCGCGGAAGAGTTAACCGCCAAGAACCCGCCAAAGAGGAGTAAAGTGGATTACAATGTCTTGGCGCATCTGAGAAAGCTACCCTCACAACTCAGCATTCTCGATGCCCTATTACTATCAAAAGAGGCGAGGGATTCTTTGATTAAGGCCCTACAAGATCCGGACCAGTTCCAAGCCTTCCTAGCCGAACAAAAGATGAAGGATGAATTGGAAGAGGTGCACACGGCCGACGTTGCTTTCGGCGATGAAGACCTTCTCCTTGGGACGTGCGAACACAATCGTCCCCTTTATGTCTCAGGATACTGCCATGACATAAAGATAGGCAAAATCTTGGTCGATAACGAATCGTCTGTCAATTTACTCAATGTACGAGTGTTAAAGGAGATTTGCATGAGTGTCCAACACCTCGCCCGAGACAAAATCACTATCTCCGGATTCGACTCTCAATCATCAAAAACACTTGGATCTGTGATATTGACGCTACGCTTCGGGTTGCTTGTCACAGACATCAAATTCCATGTTATAGACGCCAAGACGTGCTACAACGCTCTGCTCGGCCGACCATGGCTACACGAGTACAATATCATCCCTTCTACACAGCATCAGTGCATGAAGTATTCTAGGGATGGCCTTGAGTACACTGTGGCGGGAGAGTTGAATCTGTTTTCCGTGAATGAAGTTCGCAAGTATGAAGATGCCAAGTACTTCTTACCGAGTTTCGAAGACACGGAAAGGTGTCACAAACCGGAGAACAAAACTAACGCTACCATCCCTGTCTTCGGCAGTGACACCGAGGAGGAGGAGGATATAAATTATTCAGGTCCATCCCAGTCCACTAGGCCAGGACCATCCGTTCCTTCATTGATCTTCGGTAGTGATTCAGAGGATGAAGTTCATGCTGTATTCCCTGCTCGGCCTTCAATACGAGTCTCCGCTAATGAAGAGCGAAGTCTGCAGATAACCATGGTGCCGCTTGAACATTATAAAGAACTGGATGCACTCGACACCAACAGCGTAGAAGAATTGCAGATATTCTATATCCCTCCCAGACGAAAAGGCGAGAAGGCAATCCTATTCTACCGTTCTGAAGAAAACAAGGTGGAAAAAGAAATTTGGCTTGGCGCGGATCCCACGCTCGACAGGCTTCAGCCCATCCGTCTTCCCAGATATTATACCAAAGGTTTGAGGAAACTGCTGAAACGCCAGGGGATGTCCTTCACACAGACCGTTAGAAAAGCCAAATTCTATGACAAGATCTGGAACGTTCCCGGGACTCAATACAAACTGCCTAACGGGAGAACGGAAACAAAAGGGCTTGGGTACATCCGGCTAAAGAAACGGGAGCTAGTAAACAGCTGTTATGCCGTGTATGACTTCGATGAAGAGGCGGACGCTCAATGGGAGGACGCTAATCCTGAATCAGCAAAAGTTCCTGATACAAAACCGTCCAGTCCATCGTCTGAAGACCAGATGAGCAAACTTATAAAGGATGCGAGTCAAAAAGCCCGAGATGATCACGATCGTGAAATGGCAATCTATGAGAAAGCCAAGACACAGCGCCTCCTTCAACAGGCGGTGAGGGATGAAAATGCCGCTCCTTGTCAACCTGCTACAAAAAAGGTTCGACGCGAAAGCAAAAACAAGTCGAAAGGCAAGAAAGGCGCTCGACAACCACAAAGTAGAGCTAAGAAGCCACGCATCCGAGAGTCGAGCGTTATTGACTTAGCCCTCATGAAGAAAATGGGTCGAGCATACTCATTTCCTCAGAACAAAACAAGGAAAATACTTGATCTTGCTCTAAAGCATCAAATGCTTACACTGCCAGAGTCTAAACACCCTGAGCAAGCGGGCGAAGTCTCCAACCCAAATTATTGCTCTTACCATCGAGTAGTAGGGCATCCGCTTGAAGATTGCTTCACCTTTAAGAATTGGGTTGAGGACCAATATCAGCTTGGCAAATTCGCGTTGTCTGACAACTGGAGGGTAGTACCACCACAAAAGCACGAGCCCAAGGCTACGAAAGAAGAACCAGTTCTGCATTGGAATTGGAAGCGAATTCGTACTTGTCACGTGATAATGATATCAAGGGAAGAGCCCGAGAGCATGGATGACCTTCCCTGGTGCTTTGAAAACGGCAGCGATGAGGTAATCTCAGAATTTCCACCAGCACCAAAAGAGCTGGAAGATGGAATCCATACTACTGCAGATAACCTCAAGAAAATCGAGTTGGGGACAATAAATAATCCACGACCGACATTCGTCAGCGAGCTGCTGTCTGAAGAGAGGGTAGCTGCATTAAAAGATGTCCTTGTGCAGCATAAAGATTGCTTCGCATGGAACTACTCCGAGATGCCGGGACTAGATCCAGAAGTTGCTGTACATAGACTAGCAATATCCTCGAACATCAAGCCAGTCAAACAGGCGCCGAGAAGAATGCGACTCGAGCTTGAGATGAGCATAAATACCGAAGTCAAAAAGTTAATCGACTCTGGCTTCATCCAGGAAGTTCAATACCCTGAATGGATCGCCAACATCGTCCCAGTGATGAAGAAAAATGGGACAGTGCGCATATGCGTAGACTTCCGGGATCTTAATAAAGCTTTCCCGAAGGATGATTTCCCAGTGCCAGTCACTGAACTGATGATAGAGAATACATCCACTCATGAGGTTTTCTCCTTCATGGACGGCTCGTCAGGGTATAATCAAATAAGAATGCATCCAGAAGACCAGAAACACACAGCCTTCAGGACTCCTCTTGGTATATTTTGTTATAAAGTGATGCCCTTCGGTTTGAAGAACGCCGGTGCTACTTATCAGAGGGCCATGACAAAGATCTTCGACGACCTTATACATGAAATCGTTGAATGCTATATCGATGATCTCGTGGTTAAAAGCAAATCATACGAGGAACATCTCGAGCATCTGAAGACTGTATTTCAACGCCTTCGGCAATACAACTTGAAGATGAATCCTCTTAAAAGTGCGTTCGGGGTTTCCTCGGGCAAATTCCTGGGATTCGTTGTTCGACACCGAGGTATTGAAATAGATCCGTCAAAGATTAAAGCGATCATGGAAATGCCTCCGCCAAGGACTCTCAAACAGCTGCGGTCTCTCCAAGGGAAACTCGCATACATACGACGATTTATAGCCAACCTTTCAGGAAAGTGCCGTCCTTATAGTCACCTGATGAAGAAGGGAACCCCATTCGTTTGGGATCAAAAATGCCAAGGCGCACTGGATGAGATCAAGCAATACCTGCAGAACCCGCCGGTGTTGGCTGCTCCGGTTAAGGGGAAGCCTCTCATTCTTTATACAACCGCCCTCGAAGGTTCCTTAGGCGCATTATGGGCACAAGAGAACGATCAAGGGAAAGAAAGAGCACTCTACTATTTAAGTCGAGTTCTGCTGGGGGCAGAAAGCAACTACTCTCCCATTGAAAAACACTGCCTGGCGTTGATCTTCGCAATAACAAAGCTTAGGCACTATGCGCTGGCGCACGAAGTCCGTCTTATTTCAAAAGTGGACCCTCTCAAATATCTAATGTCAAAAGCCATATTGACAGGGCGGCTCGCTAAATGGGCCCTGCTCTTGATGGAATTTTCGATAACATATCAACCTCTCAGGGCAGTAAAAGGCCAGGCCATCGCCGACTTCCTTGCTGAGCATCCCATACCTGCCGATTCTCCTTTAAATTGCGATTTGCCAGACAGACATGCGTTTGACGCAATCGACAGTGGTGATACCCGTTGGGAGCTTTATTTCGATGGAGCATCTTCCATGAAAAAGCACAAACAAAGTACGCCAATGATTAAATCGGGGGTAGGACTCATCTTTGTGACTCCACAAGGAGGAATAATGCGCTTCGCCTTCTCCTTAACAGAGCCGAGAACAAACAACGAAGCCGAATACGAAGCTCTGATAGCAGGCCTAGAGATCGCCATTGACATGGGAATTGAGAACCTCCTCATATACGGAGATTCGCAACTGGTCGTTAGTCAAGTAAACGGCGATTACCAAATATGCAAACCGGAATTGGTAAAATACGGTGAAAAAGTGCAGCAACTGCTAACCCAAATTCCCTCCTACACTTTGGAAAGCATACCGCGAGCGGAAAACAGCAAAGCGGACGCATTGGCCAAACTTGCTAAAGAACTGGCTGACGAGAATCTCGATGACGTTAGAATCGTGATACAAAGCCGTCGGGTGCTTACCCCAGCAGAAATACCCCCAGAATCATATAAAGAAAAGGGAGCAACTGAGCAGGCGACCCTACAAATAAAAGATCATGAGAAGACCGAAGACTGGAGAGAAGTCTTCATAGATTACTTCAAGTTCCACCGAATGCCTGAAGAAGCGTCCATAAGACACCAGCTCGTGAAACGAGCTCTGTCTTTCGCCTTCGTCAACGATACTCTATACAAGAGGACATTCGATTCTCTGTGGCTGAGATGCCTAGGACCTGACGAAGCGAGAAGGGTCGTCCAAGAAGTTCACGACGGACTCTGCGGTTCCCACCAAGCAGGCCCTAAGATGAAGTTGAAGATCAAACGGATGGGCTACTACTGGCCCACGATGATTCAAGATTGTCTCGAATATGCGAGGCAATGTCACTCATGCCAAATTCATGGGGACTTCATCCATCAGCACCCAAATCCATTACATCCAACGGTGGCCAGCTGGCCGTTCGAAATGTAGGGAACTGACATAGTCGGTCCCATCGAACCAGCATCGTCCAAGGGACATCGTTTCATCTTGGCGACGACTGATTACTTCTCCAAATGGGCAGAGGCGGTACCGTTGAGGGAAGTGAAGACGGAGAATATTCTCCATTTCTTCAAAACGCATGTCATATACCGGTTTGGAACCCCAAGAAGGATCATCTCTGATAATGGGCCAGCCTACCGAAGTCATAAAATCGGCTGCTTTGCACAGCAGCATAACATAGACTGGAGATATTCCTCAGTCTATAATCCACGAGCTAACGGTCTCGCCGAGGCCTTCAACAAGACCTTGACGAAAATTATAAAGAAAACAGTGTCCCGAAATAAGAAAGACTGGCATGAGAGACTGCAAGAGGCCCTTTGGGCGTATCGAACTACATTCAAGACGGCCACGAATACAACGCCATACGCGTTGGTGTTCGGTACAGAAGCAGTACTCCCCCTCGAGATAGAGCTACCCTCTCTACGAGTGGCAGTCCACTACGAGCTGACAGACGAAGAAAATGCTCACCTTCGGTTTGAAGAGCTTGACGCCCTTGATGAAATCCGGCTTCTAGCACAACAAAATCTAGAAGCTTATAAAGCAAAGATGACGCGCTCATACGAAAGATTGACCCGACCGAGGACATTTTGTCAAGGCGAACTCGTGCTAGTGGTCAAAAGGCCTATGATCCCCAATCGCGCCAAGCGGGGAAAGTTTGAGCCAAACTATGAGGGCCCATACATCATTGAAAAGGTCTACCAGGGTGGGGCCTATCTACTCGTGGACATGCATGGTGAAAGGCCTTTTAGGCCAATAAACGGTCGTTTCCTAAAGAAATACTACGCTTAATGAGCTACGGCCTAGGTCAACGGTAGATGACGACAACTATGTCCGCTCGCTATCTTCTTAAGCCCAAACTCTATAAGCAGTAAATGGCCTTACTTAATGACGGACCGAAATGTCCTAAAACTAATAGCAGACCGAAACATCTTTAAACTACTACCGCAGCATCCTTAAAAAAAAGAAAAAAAAACGGTATGTCCATAAGCAAAATGGGCACGGATGAAAACCCGAAAGGGCTCCGTGAGTAAAAACAGCAGGACTACCGGCGAATGTTTGTGAAAACCCGAAAGGGCGCAACTTCGTTAAAGAACCCTTATAGAGTCCTCTCGACCTTGTAAGGAGAAACCACCTGCGTGGGATCCTTACGACTCACAAAGGAACAACACACTTAGGGATCCCCACGATTCCTAAGGAGAAAACACACTTGCGAGATCCTCACGACTCGTAAGGAGAACTCTCTTATGGGACCCTCACGGCTCATAGGATTTGAAAGTCTTAAGTCACAGAGACCTAAACCTGTGCTTAAGCAAACCCCCACAAACTTTCAATATTGCCCTACAAGTGGCTCAGTATTGACCCTTGTATACAATCCACGGGCGCGAATAAACATTTCCCTAGCCAAATTTCATCCGTAATTGGGAATATGTTCGCATGGTGAACAACCCTTATAAATCCCCTCGATTTATGAGGAGAAAACCCTCCTGTAGGATCCTTACGACTTACAGAGGAACAAAACACTTAGGAACCCTCACGATTCCTAAGGAGAAAATACACCTGCAAGATCCTCACGACTTGTAGGGAGAAATAACTTTGTGAGACCCTTACGGCTCATGAAGTCAAAAGTCTTAGCCGACAGGACCCTAACCCTGGTCGCTAAGCCTCCTTTGTTCGACAACGGCAGAGGCAAATGATGATTCGCTCCTGGTAATATCCCAATTGTAGCGGTGCTGATGCCGAAATCGGTGTCCAATTTCAGGTTTACAGTGAAAAGCCAGTAGGCCGCACATGCATACGAAATAGCCGAAATGATGGGGCGACTTGCAATAAAAAAAAAAGCAGCAAGTAAAAATGTATACATGCAAAATAGCCGAAATGATTGGGCAACTCGTAATAAAAAGCAACGAGTAAAAAAATAAAATATATATATAGCCGAAATGATTGGGCACCGCGAAAAATAGCCGAAATGATTGGGCAATCGCGACCTTCGCGATATAAAAGCTGAAATGATAGAGCATCGCGGAAATAAAATAAAATAAAAGAAGAAATGATAAAACTTTGGCCCTACAGTTAAGATCGCATCGATCCCTGTATACAATCCAAGGGCGTAAACGAAGAATTAACCATACTTTTCCAGCGGATTCCGTCGGACGACGAACCCCAAACCTCACCGGTTCATTTCAACCGAAGAAGCCAGTGACTTCAACAAAAAATTCCTCGACTCACGGATACAAACACTCATTGACAAGAGCCTTCTGATCCGCGTCGACCCGCAGAGCCACCACTGCCTCCGTAGGAACCCTCGACTCGTTTCAAATCCCAAGGAAACAAATAATCCTTGGCGCTTGGGAAACAAATAATCCCAGCAAACTCCTCAACTCACGGATACAAACACTCTTTGACGAGAGCCTTCTGATCCGCGTCGACCCGCAGAGCCACCAGTGCCACCGTAGGAACCCTCGACTCGTTTCAAACCCCAAGGAAACAAATAATCCTTGGCGCTTGGGAAACAAATAATCCCAGCAAACTCCTCAACTCACGGATACAAACACTCCTTGAGGAAAGCCTTCTGATCCGCGTCGACCCGCAGAGCCACCAGTGCCACCGTAGGAACCCTCGACGCGTTTCAAACCCCAAGGAAACAAATAATCCTTGGCGCTTGGGAAACAAATAATCCCAGCAAACTCCTCAACTCACGGATACAAACACTCCTTGACGAGAGCCTTCTGATCCGCGTCGATCCGCAGAGCCACCAGTGCCTCCGTAGGAACCCTCGACTCGTTTCAAACCCCAAGGAAACAAATAATCCTTGGCGCTTGGGAAACAAATAATCCCAGCAAACTCCTCAACTCACGGATACAAACACTCCTTGACGAGAGCTTTCTGATCCGCGTCGACCCGCAGAGCCACCAGTGCCACCGTAGGAACCCTCGACTCGTTTCAAACCCTAAGGAAACAAATAATCCTTGGCGCTTGGGAAACAAATAATCCCAGCAAACTCCTCAACTCACGGATACAAACACTCCTTGACGAGAGCCTTCTGATCCGCGTCGACCCGCAGAGCCACCAGTGCCTCCGTAGGAACCCTCGACTCGTTTCAAACCCCAAGGAAACAAATAATCCTTGGCGCTTGGGAAACAAATAATCCCAGCAAACTCCTCAACTCACGGATACAAACACTCCTTGACGAGAGCCTCCCTGATCCGCGTCGACCCGCAGAGCTACCAGTGCCTCCGTAGGAACCCTCGACTCGTTTCAAACCCCAAGGAAACAAATAATCCTTGGCGCTTGGGAAACAAATAATCCCAGCAAATTCCTCGACTCACGGATACAAACACTCCGTGATGAGAGCTTCTTAACTCATGTCAACTGTTCCACTACAACTGCAGACAGATCCCCGATTCGTCTCAATTTGTAAGAAGAAGTCTCAGACAGCAAGGAAGTCTTGCTTTTTGAGCAATGGGGCCCTGCAAGTCAATCCAAACTGGTCTCTTGCATACTATTCACGGGTCTCGCTCTCCGAAGTCAAATTTCGACGAGGAGGGAAACAACCACTTACGAATCCTCTTGACTCGTAAGAGGGAAAATTCTCTTATAAGATCCTTACGACTTATAAGAGAAAACCACGCTTAGGAATCCTCACGATTCCTAAGGAGAAAATCCACCTGCGAGATCCTCTCGATACGTAGGGAGAAAAGTCTCTATGAGACCCTCACGGCTTATAGAGTTGAAAAGTCTTAGACAGCAGACCTGAACCTGCGGCCTAAGCCATCGCTATCTCTTGGAAAAAACTAAGTTATCTGCCAATTATGTTTATCAAAGACAACATGCTGATAATAAGAGAATGCAGAAAGAAAAAGTGCATACAAGACATTGCAAAAGAAAATGTGTATCTTTATTCATTGACTTCAATCAAATACAAGATGAAACGTACAAAAGAATAAAGAATAGATACATATTATTTTAAAGGAAAATTTTACAAATACATTGATACAAAGGCAGCTACTGGGAAGGAAGCGTCTTAAGTAGCTTTATCAGTTGTTCGCACACTTCCTTCCAGGCCTTTTCCCGATCGGCTACCACCGCCAGCTCTGCCTCCACTTGGGCTCGTTGCTGCAAGACCGACGCAAGCTGCTCCCTGACGACCTGATAGGTAGCTTCCCGACTCGGGATATCGCGCTCAGCTACGTCAAGCTTCCGCTTCAAGTTTAGCCTATGGGAGATGCGCTCCAAGAGACCCTCAAAGATAGTCTTCACTTGGGCAGCATTTGCCTCAACCTCGGCACGCAGATGGCCGTTTCGTTCGAGGTCTTTTGGCATTCCCTTAGTCTTAAAGCTGCTTCTTGCTCCAAGTGGCGGGAGTGCGAAGTGCTTTGCTCGAGCCAAGTTGTGCGTTGGGTGCTCAGGGCTAAAACTTCGGAAGAAGGGCACGTCGACTCCAGCCGGTATAGACAGGCCTCGATCTCCCTGCAATGATTAACCCAAGATCCGACGACGCCTTCGTTATGAAAATTTACGAGCGCCGCCAACATTGGATTAACCTCCACAGCGAAATCTACGGCAGAAGGGAGAGCGTCCATATTCAGCTCTTCAATGTACCCGCTCAGCATGCCCAAACTCATCGCAGCACCCTTGGAAGATGGACGTCTCAAGAAAGGGCCTGTCGGTGAAAGGACGCGAGCCTCAAAGGGGACCGGAGCCGGAACAATAGCTGCAAAACAAAACATGGTTAAACGATGGTTCAGAAAATGTTGAAGGGTTACCAAAAAAGGAAATTTATTATACCGGTGGAAACAGGTGGCAAGGCCGGAAGGGCTGGTGGCGCAGCCGATCGTTCTGCTCCCCCTTCGATTTGCAACGCTGCAGTCAGAACAAGGGAGAGTTGGAAATAATTCTACCGCTAAAAAGACAAAGCTACCAATCGGGAACAGTACTCACCAGCGCCACCAGACGGGGAGGCGAATTCAGATGGGAAGGAGAAGTGTGGGAGCAACACTTGATAGAGATGATCAAAAAGCACCCCTGAAAGATACAACAGTGTGACTTCAGTACATAAACTGTATATCTGAAAGATAGGATTAATAAGTTATAAACCCATACCTTCCAACATCTTCGAAGGAGTAAGAGAGGGTTGAGAGGGGACCACCGCCAAGGCAGTCGTTGAAGGCGCTCCTTCAAGCAGTGGGGCATCAGCACTAGCTGCACCTGCATTACGAAAAACTGAACTTGTCAGAAAAGATTATAAAGTTAAGAAAGGCAGTCACTTGGAGTTTACCTGAGGAGCTCCCGGCTGAAACGGAGGCGACTCCCTCCTCTACCGACATGAGACCACCGCCCGTGGCCTCGTCACCCGACTCGATAGGGACCGTCGTCGTGCTAGCAAGACCTGGGGACAGCGGAGGGCCATAGGCGGGAAGGGCTATGATTGGAGTATTGCCAGATTCCAGAGAGGGAGCGGTTGGCTCGTCCTCGGGAATCACGGCCACCTCACCCACTACCCTCTCAGGTTCAGTAGCTGCGGTTGTATCGTCTATCGTCACTAAGGGACCGCCGACCTCGAGCGCCTCAGCCGCCACCACCGTAGACTCAGTTATAATGATCATATCATCTGCCACCGCTTCAGGTTCGGCATCAATGACCTTCTCGGCGGCGGATCCTTCGACTTCTGCTTCAGGCACCGTGGCCCCGACGACGGTGCCCACCGTCGGCTCAGGTTCGGCGGGCGCCGCTTCCGCCGTTTCATGGGGTCCGACGGTCTCCGCCTCCCCCTCAGTCGGACTTGGCCCTGCAAAAGGAATGCGTATGAGCCAACGGCTTGATAATTCTTACAATAAGGTTCTGAAAGAAATGTTACCTGAAGAGGACTTATCGTTTGCATCCCGAACCGTGCGCGCCACCTGCCTATGAGCGGTAGACAGAGCGGCAGGGGCCTCTTCAGAAGGAGTGTCGGCACGAGAAATCGTGCTAGGGCCCGCTCCCGTGGCCAAAGCAGCTCTGCTCGCCTCTGCTTCAGAAGGAGTGTCGGCACGAGGAAAAGTGCTAGGGCCCGCTCCCGCCGCCAAATCAGCTCTGTGTGCCCTTGCTTCGCGTCTCAACCGCTTCCGCTCCTCTCGAGCCGTTGAGACGGATGCCACTAGGGCTTCCTTGAGTGAGGCTCCCTCGTCTGTATATAGGGATGCCTCTAGATTCTTCAAGGCATCCTTCATCGTTTTGTCAAGCCGAGGCTCTTGCGGCAACTTTGACGAAGCCGGGACCTTAGTTACAGACTCGGGAAGGACCCCCGCGTCAATTAATACAACCCCTGCAAAGAAACAAAAGAAAGTCAGGTTGAATATCATAGAGAGACAACAAACTTTCCTTATAAAAGAGAAAGGAGTGAAACATACCGGCGCCTGCTAAGGCACGCTTCTCCTCCTCCTCCTGGAAGGTTTTCAGGGAGGCAGCAATAGCCTCTTCAGTAGAAACACCTGTTGAAAATGGAGCAAATGTTAGTTAAAGATAATAATACAAGGTGCAATAAAATGACAAATGAAGCGTCTGATGATTACCGGACTCAGCAAGTTTGCTTAACATCGCTTCGAGCCTAGCCGATCGCTCCGAAGCTGCAATGGCGGCAGCCAGATTGGTGTCCGCAGGATCTACCACGAAACCCTCATTGCTGCCGTATTCACATATGGCCTCGGCGGGAGGAGCCGCAGGATCTAAGCTGAGGATCGCGTCGAGGGATAGGGTGGACTTCTTCTTTTTCTGCCCGCCAGCTTTAGATCCACCCGGAGCAGCTTTGCGCTTGGCAGTCACTTTAGGGCGGCGAGTCCCGATATCCGCTCCTGCGCCAGACTCTGGCGATACCACATTAACCGTCTTCATGGGAGCACGGGGCGCCGGCGGTGCATCCACCATAGCGGGCAATGGCAATCCACGCGGGGGGGCCAACACGCGTGGTCGGTCAGCTCCGGCCTCTTTTAGCGGAGGGACGACCGGGCGCCTTGGCTGCAAGGGAGCCTTGCGATCACCACCAGGAGGCGCACCCCTACGGTCAACCAGCAAGCGTTTCTCCATTAAAATGATTGGGCCCATAGCATGCGCGTACCAGGCTACATACGGATGGATTATTTTAGGGGCACAGCTAGGCTCACTGATGAAAAAATAAGAGCCTGTATTGAGCCGGACGAAATGATGCATCGCATTCCTTATCCCCTCTGGGCCGACCGCGGGTGTTTCCAGAAAGGCCTCCATCGGGATCCCTTGATTGTAACTCGATTGTCGGGCAAATCGATGTGGGTTATACCTCATAAAAAGAGCCGTCTTATTCTGCCTAAATACTAGGTAGCCCGGCCGAATGGAGTAAAGGTGAAGGATTTCCCGAGCCTTCAGTACAGAAACCCCGCCCTTAAAGTCGTCACGCAGCGACACCACTGACTTAGCGGTCTCAGAGCCTATGGTGATGACCTTATCCACAAAAGAGGTCTTCGCTCCGACTAGATGTGAACGCAGGAGCAGTCCCCTAGACTCCCGCGGAGGTGCAACCACGATTGAAGCCCCGACCAACCGCATAATTCTTGGGAGTTTGAATTTATCAAAGAACGGAGGAGTCTTATGGGCACCAAACACCCCGCGCACATGCAGCTCCATCCAAGAAGTGAAGTAGTGCATCGGGAAGTTAGCAGGCTGTACCCCAGGCTCATTAGCATCCGCCGCTACGCTAAATCCATTGTAGAGGTAAGCCAACCCGGCGATCCCTACTGATAACTGTAAACCAGCCGCCATTCGATGCGCCGGATAAAAGACAGAGGACCGCATGAGGCGTGGATGCATGGGGAGCGCGAAGCTGCATAGCCATAGACCCAAGAACCCTATGAAAAAAGTCTCCTTGTCCATGCCAGGAACGGCGATCTCTGAGAAAGGGACGCTGGCAGTGCCCGGGAAATAAAAATCCCGCTGGTCATTTTCCAATGAAGGTCGGCGGTCCAAGCCGAAACCAAAGGGGTCAGCAAGCTGAGCGAACTTCTCGCCCTGCTCTGATAGGAACTCCGGGCGGATAAAACGAGCAATGAAATCCGTGAAACTGACGCCCCAGTCGCCCGATTCCAAATGGAGTTCCTCATAAATCTCCAACACCTTCACCAAGCCCGGGTGCTGATGCTGAATGGCATTTTCCGGAGTTAAGTCAAATACAAGCTGCTTGGTGGCGAAGACATACTCGTCTGGAGGGAGCAGCTCCTCGTAGTGTTCTCCCCTCATTGGCAGACCTGAAATTTCAGCAAACTCCTCCAGAGAGATGGAGACTTCCCTATCCGCTGTCAAGAAGGTATGGGTGGGGATATTCCATTGTTCGATGAAGGCCTTTATCCACCACGTCGGAGGAGAGGGATACTCGAAAAGCGAGACGTAGACAGCTGAGTATAAACCAATCGTCGTCAGGAGAGCCCTCTTCGTTGCCAAAATGTAACGGGCCCATGGCAGATATCCGGCAAGCGGTCGCGGAGTCAATCCAATATTGTAAGCCTGTCCCCAAGGGCGTGCTTTACCCTGACAGATTCGCCTCCCCAAGATATCTATAGCCGGCGGCGGCTGCACCGGAATGGCACCGATTGCAGGCTGAAGGAGGTCGTCGGCATTCCAATTTTTAACCTCCACGGCATACTCCACCGGGGGCTTGTCCGCATAAGGGATCGTAATTATGGGCTCAGAAGGCGAAGCGGAGCTGAAGCTGCGACGGCCTTGGATGATTTGGCTGTACCACCTTCCCCACAAATGGAGTCTCTTGTACTCTGGATCATGATCTTTAATCAAGGCGAACGCCACCCGGTCCACTGGCGCGTGTGGGAACCCTCCTTCCGAGCGAACGAAGGGAAAAGACAAGTCGTCAGACATGTTTTCTGTGGAAAGACAAAAAAAATATATATCATTAGTGGCCTAACGCTTGGCATTTTAAAAAAAATAAAATAAAAATAAAAATAAATAAATAAATAAATAAAAATATAAATAAAAATATAAAAAAAATAAAAATAAAAATCTTGCTCCACACTGTGATGCAGTGGGTAGGGGACCAAAGGGGGACCCACAAAATCTGGATGATGTGCATCATTTAATAAGACAATCCCATCATTAGATGGGACTGTCAATTCATAAAAAGTTCCCAATAGAATACACCCATTGGTGGGGAAGTCCCTAGAGACAAAGAGAAAATCTCCTCTTTTAGAGCAAAGCTCTGTCACAGAGTGACATTTGTCAAACTCTGGTCTCAGGGAAACAAGATTCCTTAAAAGAGCATGGCACTGTGGTAATAATCGAAAATCCATCAACACTTAGAAGAATTGAAGTTTTTGAATCCTGAAAAATCCATGAAAACTCATAAAAAAAAAATTCAGTTCATCCAAGAGCAAAGCTCTGTTCATGGGTCAAAACCCATGAACAGGACCTCTGTAAATCTTGAGAGCAAGGCTCTGGTGAAGAAACCCCAAAGGGGTTTTCCTTAGATCAAAAATCTATGAGAGCAAGGCTCTGTTGAAGAAACCCCAAAGGGGTTTTCTTTAGATCAAAGATCTATAAGAGCAAGGCTCTGTTAATTAAATTTAATTTAAATCAATTTAATTTTACCTAGAGAGATTCTAAGACTAGAACTTGGAAGTTCTTGGGGAAATCACAAGAGCAAGGCTCTGGAAGTTCTTAAGCAAGAGCAAGGCTCTGAAATTCGAATTCTTGAAAATGGTAAAGAATTACCAAGGACCAAGGGTCCTATTTATAGGCGCCTGCGCCTTTTCACCTGACCCTTTGATCCGATGGTCAGGATCTCGCCACCGCTGCACTCACGTGCGCGCCACGTGAGCGCAACGGTGGGGGGGCATTTGTTCCCCCAATCAGAGCAAGGCTCTACTTGAATTTTGAAAATTCAAATTTTGAAGCAATGCTTCGGTTCCCGTGCGCAGCGCGCAATTTGCCACATGTCAGAAGTTGACTTGGCATCGCAACGCCCAAGGCAGTGCGTCCAATCAGAGTAAGGCTCTTTAAAAAAATATAAGTAACACTTAACTGCGCAAGCGCACGGCAGCGCGACACGTGTCTGCGCAGTTGCGCAAGCACAACTGCGCAAGCGTACGGCGGCGCGACACGTGTCTGCGCAGTTGCGCAAACGCAGCTGCACAAGCGCACGGCTGCGCGACACGTGTCTGCGCAGTTGCGCAAACGCTGTTGCGCAAGCGCCTTACTGCACGACACGTGTCACGCGTTGGGGAGTTGCGCAGAAACAGAATGAAAATTTAATGAAATCTTTTCTGTTCTTTCCAAAACCAGAAGATTTTCTTCTGCCTTTGGATCAAAGATCCAGCGGTGGGAAAATTCCCAAAATCACTCAGAAAAGATCTTGTTAACAAATTCAATAAATTTGTGAGCACTATAAATAGGACCCCAGACCTCATTCGATGGTATCAACTGGAATAAGCGACTTCTAGCAAAAAAAAAGAAGAAAAGAGAACTCTTGGAGATTATTCAAGAACAAGAAAAAGAAGAAAGGTAAAAACCTTTTTTAAGAGAAAAATCTCTGAAGAACAAAGGATAAAAAAAAAGGGAAATAAAGGAAAATAAATAAATAGTGCCTTGCACTTGTTATGAACCCTTGGTTCTGTGAAATCAGGGAAAACAGGAAGAAAAACTTGTTTTCCTTTGATCCAAATTTAGATCAAAAGTGCCATGCACTTTTGTTCTTAAATCTGAAAAATTCTTGATGTTCTGAACAAATGCAACCCATTATTTAAAAGGGCCTGGCCCAAATCAAATTGCAAAATAATAAAGGGGCAGAGCCCTGTTTGGATTGATTTTCTAGTCGGGCAAAGCCCAAAATAAATAAAAAAAAATTTGGACTTAACGTGTCTGCGCAGTCGCGCAAGCACTGTTGCGCAAGTGCACTACTGCGCGACACGTGTCTGCGCAGTCGCGCAAGCACTGTTGCGCAAGCCTTCCACTGCGCGACACGTGTCACCTCCACGAGCGCTTGCGCTCTTTAATTGCGCAAAGCACCTAACAAGTCGTGTGGGGCACTGTCAGAGTATTAAATGCAATGCATTATTAAGGGGCAGAGCCCAATCAAAGGTCAAATGGACCAAATAGAAGTACTGCATATTATTTTAAAAAGGCAGAGCCTAATCAAAAAGTCTAAACAGACCAAAAATAATGCTATGCATTGTTTAAAGGGCAGAGCCCAATTGAGAGGTCCAATAGACCAAAAACAATGCTCTGCATTATTCTAAAAAGGGCAGAGCCCAGTCAATGGCCTGAAGTAATGCTATGCATTATTCTAAAAAGGGGGAAAGCCCAAACAAAGGCCTAATAGGCCAAATGCAAACAAAATGTGAACATTTTCAACTGGACTTAACCCAATTCTGGCCGTAAGTCCTTAAATTAAATTGACTGAGTACAGCTGCTCTCCTAAATCAATTCACGACCGGTTCAAGGGTACATCTCCGAACTCCTTTGACATCCCTCGTTGTAATTCCTCAACGACGTCAAAGAGGTGACGGGTCCCAACGACCACACATCCAAATGGACTGCGGGGTCCTTAAACTCGTGGACCGAAACGTCCTTAAACTAATATCGGACCGAAACGTCCCTAAACTAATATCGGACCGAAACGTCCCTAAACTAACATCGGACCACTACGTCCCTAAACTAGCGTCGGACCGAAACGTCCCTAAACTAATGACGGACCACTACGTCCTTAAACTGGCGACAGACCGAGATGTCTCTAAACTAATAATGAACCACTACGTCCCTAAACTAGAACAATAAAGCCAATCGCTCTTTTGCCGGATCTAAACGGTCCCGTTTAAGTTGATCTTAGCCCCAAATATGGCTAACGTATCATTAAACATTTAAATGGATTATAAAACTCCCAATCAACTTTGGTTCAAGGGTACATCTCTGAACTCCTCTGACGCCTGTCGTTGTAATCCCTCAACGACGTCAGAGAGGTGACGAGTCCCGACGGCCAGATAATTAAATCAATCACTACGTCAAGTCGATCTTAGTCCAAAACAGGACTAACGTATCCTTGACGAACGTTTAAGTTGATCTTAGCCGCAACGCGACTAATGTATCCTTAAACCAAAAAACACCAAACCCAAATCTAAGTAAATACGGATTTGGACTAATCCACGTCCTACGGGCGACGGCATTACTCAGTCTCCGTATACAATCCACGGGCAACCACAAACAAAACAAACACACACGACACGAAGTGAAATTCTGGAGAAGGAGAAAGTTGTTACTGCGATGCGGTAGCGTAATTAACTGCAGGGGCTTGCGCTTGCAGGGAAGAGCGTCCCCACAATCAAAAACCCCTCACCCTGAGGGGGAATCTGACGAAGTCTGCTACATCGGCCGCATCCGTCTAAACCTCCGATACATGGTGCCATAAATCAACTTGGCATCTTCGGAGAGATAAACGGATAAAACCAAATAGCATCTGCCCCGAACCTCAGGCACGGACATCCGAAGTCCAGGCCGCCGTTCGGAGGGGAACAATCCCTGTCAGTTGTGGTAGAAAGCTACCAGCCGGGGATAACCGAGCAAGGACTCGACTGCCTCTGGGAGGACTTTGGTCCTTAGCGCGGGAGGGGCTGTAAGAAGCCTACCAAGAACCGTTGGGCGGGCAGGGTTACTGCCCGGTGCCTCTTGGCGAGGGATTTTGTTCTGAAAGATAGTCGAGCGAGGGGTCCTCGGGCTCAACTGCCTCTGGGAGGGCTTTGTGATCCCTGTCGATTGTGGTAGGAAGCTACCAGCCGGGGATAGCCGAGCAGGGTCGCTGCTGAGCCGCCTCTAAGGAGGGCTTTGATCCTCAGTGTTGGGGGTGCCACAGGAGGCCTGCTGAGGATAACCGGGAAGTGAAGCCGCGCGGTTGCCTCTTTAGTGAGGGCTTTGGATTGCAAAGACAGAACTCTACTTGCAATGTTTTAACGTTTCTTTATTCGAATGGAAAGGTTTTTTTAAAAAGCGTTTACATCGTCTTTTTGAAATGAGGGGTACACACTTCCTGGCCTTAGCCTCATTGGTATAGCTTGAGCTTCTCGGCGTTGTAAGGCCGCGGGAGCTTGCGTCCGTCTGCATCTTGCAGGCGATAGGCCCCGCCGGGGAGCGCTTCCGAGACGAAGAAGAGGTCATCCCATTTCGGGGAGAACTTGTGTAGCCTGCCTTGATCAATGAACTCGTTTCGCCGTAGGACTAGATCCCCGGTCTGGAAGGAGCGGTGCTTGACCCGAGTGTTGTAGTATCGGGCCGTTTGCTGTTGATAAGCGGCAGCCCTGATCTGGGCCCGGTCTCTCTTCTCCAACAAGATGTCCAGATTGGTCCATAGCGCCGAAGTGTTTGCATCATCGTCGAAGTGCTCGACCGGATGACTGGGTAGCCCAATCTCCGCTGGGACCATTACCTCGGTCCCGTAGCAGAGGCTGAAAGGGGTTTCCCCGGTGGGGGTCTTCTTGGACGTGCGCAGGGCCCATAAGACCCGGGGCAGTTCTTCGACCCAACTACCATATCGCCCTTCTAGGCGGGTCCGGAGACCTCGGAGGACATCTCGGTTAGCGACTTCGGCCTGCCCGTTGCATTGGGGATGCGCGACTACGGCGAACTTCATGAGGATATGGTATTCTTTGCAGAAGTCCTTCACTTTCTCATTCTTGAAGTTCGTTCCGTGATCGGTGATGATACATCTCAGGATGCCGAACCTGAGTATCAGATTGTTTTGCAAGAACTTGATGTTCGCGGCGGCGTCCGGTTTCCTGATGGGGACGGCCTCAGATCCACTTGGTGAAGTAGTCTACTGTGATGAGGACGTATTTGTGCCCGCCTGTACCGGTAGGGAACTGGCCGATCATGTCCAATCCCCACTGGGCGAACGGCCATGGGGACGTTAGGGCGGTCAGCTCGGTAGCAGGGAGGCAAGGGATGCTGCTGTGGAGCTGACAACTCTTGCATCTTCTGACTAGCTTCTGGGCGTCCTCATGAATAGTGGGCCAGTAGTACCCCTGGAGCAGCGCCTTTTGGATCAAGGTTCGATCCCCTTGGTGCGCACCGCCGACCCCCTCGTGGATTTCCCGGAGGACGTAGTAGGCTTCATGGGGGTTGATGCACCGGAGCAGGGGCTGAGTGAAGGACTTTTTGTAAAGGTTCCCCTTGCTCCAGATGAAGTGGCGGGCTTTGGCCCTGAGACGGTGGGCGGCTCCCCGATCTTCTGGGAGCGTACCGTCCCTCAGAAATTCCACGAGGGGCCTCCTCCAATCTTGGTCGCCTTCCTGCGCTGCATATACGTGGAGTGTTGTCGCTCCGTCTTTCACGCTGGGCTGAGGCAAGGTCTCGAAGAGGATTAACCGCTTATTGTTGGCCGAGTATAACGAAGCCAGCTTGCTCAGGGCGTCGGCTTGGGCATTCAGCTGCCTGGGTATTTGTTCTACTTGGACTTCGTCAAAGTTCCTCCGGAATTTCCTTACTTCGCCGAGGTACATCAGAATCAGAGGTTCCCGAGCTTCAAAGCGGCAGGTCACTTGACCGACGAAGAGGGCTTAGTCGCTACGGATTCGAATTATTTTCAGTCCCAGCCCAGCGGCCATGCGCAGTCCAGCCAAGAGGGCCTCGTACTCTGCCGCATTGTTCAAGACTTTGAAACTGAGCTTCAGAGAATACTCCATTTTCGCTTCGTTCAGGCCCTGGATAATGAGGCCGGCACCATAGCCTTCCTCAGTTGAGGACATGTCGACGTAGATGATCCACTCAGGAACCGAGCCAAGCTTCTCCGCGATGGGACACTGGGTTGCGAGGGGCAGCGTGGACTCCAGTTTCTTGCTAGGGATGGTGCATTCTACGACGAAATCGGCCAGGGCCACTGCTTTGATGGCCTGCCTTGGGCGATATTTTATGTCAAACTGAGATAGTTCCCACCTCCACTTTTCTAAGCGGCCCGAGGATTCTGGCGATGCAAAGATAGCCCCCAACGGGCGCTCGATGAGGATGATGATGGTGTGTGCTTGGAAGTAGTGTCGCAGCTTCTTTGAGGCCACCACGAGGGCTAAGACGATCTTCTCTATGGCCGGATATCTCGTTTTTGCATCCTTAAATACGTAGCTCACATAGTACACCGGCTTCTGTGCTCCACCGACCTCCCGGATGAGCACTGAGCCTGCTGCTTGGTCGGATACCGCCAGATACAGCGACAGCTCGTCTCCTTCAGCTGGTCGGGTGAGCAGTGGTGGCGGCGTCGCGAGGTGCTTCTTCAATTGGTTGAAGGCGGCTTGGCATTCCTCTGACCACTCGAACCTCGGGATCTTGGACATGAAACGGCTCAGAGCGGCGACTCGTCCCGTGAGCCGCATGATCTCGACGTTGGTCTTGGGCGCGACCATGTTGAGGATAGCGTCGATTTTCTCTGGGTTAGCTTCGATTCCACGGTGAGTGACCATGAAACCAAGGAACTTCCCCCGGTGACTCCGAATGCGCATTTGGCAGGGTTTAGCTTCATCTTGAACTTGAGGAGCACTTTGAAGGCTTCGCCCAGATCCCTGGCATGGTCGGCCGACGAGACGGACTTGACTAGCATACCCTCAACGTAGAACTCCATATTCCTGCCGATCTGTGGCTTGAACATGTGATTGACCAACCGTTGGTATGTGGCCCCGGCGTTCTTGAGGCCGAAGGGCATCACCTTGTAGCAATATACCCCCCGGTCCGTTGTGAACGCTGTGAGATCTTCATCTTCCAGATTCATACGGATCTGGTGGTAGCCGGAGAAAGCATCCATGAAGCTCAACAGCTCATGGCCGGCTGAGCTGTCGATGAGCTGATCTATCCAAGGGAGTCCTTGGGGCAGGCCTTATTGAGGTCGGTGAAGTCGACGCACATGCGCCACTTCCCGCTTGACTTCTTGACCAGAACTATGTTCGCCAGCCACTCCGGGTAGGGTACATTCCTGATGAAGTTGGCTGCGAGAAGTCGATCAACCTACTCTTCGATAGGCTTCTGTTTGACCGGAGCAAAGCTTCGCTTCTTCTGTCTGACGGGTCGGGCCGCAGAATCAACCTCGAGCTTGTGGGAGATGATTTTGGGGTCAATCCCAGGCATGTCAGTAGGCGCCCAGGCTAAGACGTCAGAGTTACTTCTGAGGAATCTGACCAGGTCATCTCGCTGAGTCTCTGTCAGGAGTGATCCGACCTGGACGGTTTTTTCCCCGTCCCCTTCCGTCAGGGGCACTTCGGTTAGTGGTTCGACCGGCGTCCCCCGGACCTCCTTTCGCTCGTCTCGAGTGTCTAGAGAACCCTTGATGTCATTATTTACCTCAGCGTCGTCGGTCGGCTGCTCGGACGAAACGATTTCGGTAAGGCAAACCTTCGCGACCCGATGGTTCCCGTAGACCCGACCTATCCCGCCCTGATCGAGAGGGAACTTCATCGCCAGGTGGTAGGTCGATATCTGGGCCTGAAGGGAGTTCAGCGTCGGGCGGCCGAGGAGGACGTTGTAGGCCGACGGGACCTTTGCTACGATGAAGTCCACGGGCAACGTACGGGTGTGGCCGGGCTCCCCGACGTTGAACTGCAGGGTGACCACCCCTTGTGCCGGGATGGAATGGTTGGTAAACCCTGAAAGGACGTGGGAGGTCGGTTTCAAGTCTGCTGGGGCGAGCCCCATGGGCAGAAAGCAATCGTGGAAGAGGATGTCTGCCGAGTTGCCCGAGTCGACAAGTATCCAGTGGACCTCGTACCGGTGGATCCGGACCGTGATCACCAGAGGGTCGTTGTGGGGCATGGATATGCCGTGGAGGTCTCCGTCGCCAAAGGTGATAGGCTCGTGGCCCTGGCCTTTTTGCTCGGGCGACTGTTGGCGTTTATTGCCGGCATGGGGCACCGAATCTCGTAGGAGCTTGACTGGCCCCCTGTCGTTATGACCATAGTTCTTGATGGGCCTTAGTTCCTTCCGGCGAGGTCCCCTGGGCCCCGGGGTAGGGAGGTCCCTGAGCTGCCTTGGCGGGCTTCGTGGGCGCGACCCCGTCGAGGGAGGGGATGCCGGTCGTGCCTGGGAGCAAGTGAGCTAACCGCCACCGCCTCGGTAAGGACAGGGGGCAACACGGACTGAGGCGAGTCTCTCCGACGTGGGACTTCGGGGTTGAATAGGAAGGATCGAGGGGCCTGCGACCGCCGGAGTCCGCGAGGCGGTGGCCGGCGGAGGTGTCAATGACATTCGGTTAAGGTTCACCCGCGCCTCCGTTGAGAGGGGTGGCGACTGGTACCTGGATCTTCAGGGTGATTGCTTGCCATGTGGATGGAGATCGGAAGGGTAACTTTTGTTTTTGTGGAGTTTTGCGTTCCCACAAACGGCGCCAACTGATGGAGGTTCTTTTCGGGTCTCCCTCAGATGTTGTCTTCCGTCGATCTCCCGATGGATTTGGAAGGTGATCTCCTGTTGCGTGTGGATCTCAATGGGTTTTGAGGAGATTGGTGATTTGGGAAGTTTAGCGCCGAGTACCTGCAAAGAAGTCCTGGGGTGGTTTGGTACCACCGAGGACCCTCCGACGATCAAGTTAGTACCAAATCCGAGCAAAGTAACGGCTAAGTGGAGTAAAAATGGCTTACTTGACCCCTCTGTGATGGGGATTTATATAGTGGCGGCAGCACGTAGCAGCAGGCGCGAGAATCTCGCCAGGAGTTACGCTCCCGACGTCACGCCCGCGTAGAGAGAGGATCGTCCATTAATGGGGATCGTAGTGGCTTGGAACGTGGGATGTTGCTGGCGGAGAATCTACGCATGGCGAGATTTGCGGGACGGCGGTTACGCCTGTGAGTGGTGGAGTTGGTCGGTCGGAGGACCGAGGAAGATGGCCTCGGCTTGGGGGCTCGGGAACGAGCGATAGGGCTAAGGAGTCTTGGTCCTGAATCAGCTCGGGGTGAGCTGAGAGGCTGAGGAGGCCAAATTTCAGGGGGCTCTGAGGTGAACCAGTTTGCGCTTGTAGGTCGGATACAGGAGTGGCCTGGTCGGCCCCTGTGGCCCTTTCTTCTGAGTTCTGGGACACGTCATCTGCCACGTGTCCTGATCTTGGAGACCGCCAGTATTGAGCATCATCAGTGAGATTTGCAGGGTGGCGGTTATGCCTGTGAGTGGTGGAGTTGGTCGGTCGGAGGACCGAGGAAGATGGCCTCGGCTGGGGGCTCGGGAACGAGCGATAGGGCCGAGGAGTCTTGGTCCTGAATCAGCTCGGGGTGAGCTGAGAGGCCGAGGAGGCCAAATTTCAGGGGGGCTCTGAGGTGAGCCAGCTTGCGCTTGTAGGTCGGGTACAGGGGTGGCCTGGTCGACCCCTGTGGCCCTTTCTTCTGAGTTCTGGGACACGTCATCTGCCACGTGTCCTGATCATGGAGACCGCCGGTATTGAGCATCATCAGATTCCATGATAGGATTGAGGGGAAAAACATATAGCTATTTACATAGATATGTACATAGTTTATTCAGCTCGGAAGATGAAGATTGGTCTTTTTTGTATGAGAAAAGAGAAAATATGATAATTTTTTGAGAACACCTCTTAATTTCTACTTGTCTCGACTTGAATTCTATAAATAGCTACTTGTATAAACTTCTTTGAAGTATCTAAAATATCGGATAAATAGAACTATGTGAAAAAATCATATTTTCCCTCCTTATAATAATAAAAAAAACATTTTATGTATCTAAGTTGAACTAAATATTCTTGTAATAGGATGAATTGATGACTCATTTTTGGTTGCATAGTCATTTGGATTATTAAAATACATCACACATGTTAATTCGAACTTGGAAATCTTGCTCAAAGGATATTAATGATATTGATCAATTAAATTATATCTCAAAGTTCCAATTTTCTAGGAAATGTTAAGTATATTTTTAAATAAATATATAACTAAACATACAAAAAGAAATTTTGACATAAATTGGCAAACTACATTAAAACACCATTAATTATTATGGATTCACTAAAATACCTTAAAGTTTTTTTTTTTATTACAATACAATACATTAAGTGCTACATTTTGAGGCATTTTAATGAAAAAAATTCTTTTGAAAAACATAGCTAAAGGTATTTTACTATAATAAAAATACTTAAAGTATTCTAATGAAAAATTTCAATAGTTAAGGACATGTTAGGGTAATATACCCAAAGTAAAAAGGGAAATAAATCCAAAATCAACACAAAATAAAAGCCCAAGCTTTCAACTATTAATCTTAAAAATAGAGCATTTGTATTTTAACCAAAAGATGCTCTTTTGGGCCAAAGATATGGCTACATCTTCCCATCTTTTTATAGCCCAAGAAACTGAATCCAAACAAGTTCTTTTCAAATCTTCCTGAATTGGCAAACTTTTAATGTGAATATATTCTTCTCTCTATCTCTTCTCTCTATCTCATATAATAAATAAATATAATAAATACAACAATGTACAATGAATTCTCAATGACCGTGAATTGTTTTTGAAAGGTAGGTGCATTTACATGCATATGAACATGAAATCTCTATCATCACCAAGTCCAAATAACTTTATTTACAAAGATTTTGTGGCCCGAATTAGAGTTAGGTATACTGGTGTTCTATTGGAAGAAAAATATGGGGTTAGATGAGGTTATAATTTGATATTTTCATATTGAAATTCTCTTGCAAATTAGATAGTCAAAACTCCAAATTAATTTCAAAATTGATGCCTTTTATACTATAATAGAGATATATTTTTTTTCCCCTGAATGTTTGCACTCTCAATGAACATGCATTGTATTTAAATATTGGCAGCATTCATGAGTATCCGAAGAAGAAAAAAGGGATATTTCACTAAAACCACCATGTATATAGTCTTTGTTTCCAAAACCACCTGGCCTTATTTTCTGCACAGAAACCTCGAAGTTTTCTCCGTTACACGTGATCCCCTGCCATTAATTTTTTTTATGAAATGATCAAAATACTCTGTTGCATAGTGGACTGTAAAAGGAGATGGAAGGGTATTTTCAGGAGAAAAAATAAAATTTTAATTTAGAAATTTTAAATTTTAACGGTAGGGGGTCGGAGTAGGGTCACGTGTAACGGAGAAAAATTCGAGGGTTTCCACAAAATTGACGTCAGGATGTTTTTGGAAACAAATGCTATAGTACAGAGCGGTTTTGATGAAATTTCCAAAAAAAAAAGCATCATAGCAAAAAGGGTACTTATGGAGAGGTTAATGAAGAAAAGAGCCCCTATGGCTTTTTCCGTTAGCGAGCCTCAAAAATATATATTCTCCATAATTTTTTTCAACGATCGGCATCCATCGACACACCAAATTCCATAAGATTCTATCACTTTTTCACTGTTGAATTAGCAATGTAAAAAGTTCTATTGTCGGTAAACCGTTAATTTTGCACCTATTAAATCAATGGTAAAAAAGTGGTAGAATGACGTGAAATTTGGTGTATCCACATCTTAGATGATGAAGATGATAATGATGAATGCCGATGGTCGAAAAAAATCATGGATAATGTATTTTTTCGACGCCTTTCCGCCCTTTTCCTCATTTATGAATATTTAATCATTAAGTGGATTTTTTTATATTATATCCTCTTTATAATATATTTATTTGGTTTTTCAAGTCAAGAATTTGGCATTTATTTGGAAATAAAACCCGGTCGTAAACTTACTGAAGTTTTGCTTCATAACCAAATAAGAAAGGCTTAGATGATGATGACGACGAAGAGTGAAAATAAAATTACATATAAGGATACATGTAAGGGAGAGAACTTATATGTAAGCGGGTCGATAACAGGTTATATCTATCATTCTTGGTGTGATGCACAGATGGTTACCACTCGAGCTGAAAGAGGTGAGGGGATGCGTTGGGGTTGAGTTTGTTTTTGAGTAGAGAGATGGAGGAGCGCACCGAAGGTGGGTGGACGCAGGGGTGCGGTGACCGCCGATGGAAAGGGAGGGATGGGGCTCAGTGGCCGTTGGATTTTGATGAGATTCAATACAAATCAATTAAGTTCAAACCCTTGCATCATCTTCAAGACCTTTTAAGAAGGAGAATCAAATATTGTTGTTATATTGATTCGAGGATAATGATAGGGAGCGGATGAGGACATCGGTCCCTTCCCTATTCTTCAATTATTATCTCTGGATCAATTTATTTTTAGCATCGCCTAAACATTTTTGCCTTGACCAATCTTTTATCTTGTATCTTTTTTGAAACTTATATATTTTCTTTTCAAATAGGTATTTTCTCTTCTTTTTTTGACTCAAAAAAGTCTAACGCTGATATAACAGATAATTCATTTAATAATATAAATGTACTCCTTTTATTATTCTGATCTACAATGCTGAACTTAATTTTTCAGCAATGTAATCAAGCAGTATGCAACTCCCTACTCTACTATTTACAATACAAGAAATCATTAAAATTTTCATTTATAGAAAGAGTAATAATCAAATTCTTGAACTACATTTTCTTCCCATTATGCTTTGAGCTGGAAGTTAAGAAAGAATCAGCAGCAGAATGTTGAAAGAAGAGGCAAATAGCGGAACAATCGTCAACCGCGATTCCTCTCCTCTTGCGTTTCCATGCACGAACCGCACATTCGACGAGTCTTTTCGCTGATTTCGATTTATCTTTTGTCGATGAAACTATCTCCACTGCTTCTTTGTTAGATATCACATCCCATACCTGAAGCAAATAAAAAAGATCTACTTTTGTCTAGCAGTCTTTTCCGATTTTCTTTGTCTGGGACTATTTCTTATGATATTTGTGAGCATGAACCCTCAATTTAGCAAATGATGCATGTAAATTCTTTGTAGTAAGTTACAAGGGATCTTTAAAGCCAACTAGATACATTCAGATGACTGCTTTAGTTTTCTCTGTTGTCGATATATAATTTTTGCTTTAATGGATTTTTTTTCCTTTTATCTGTAGCCTAGTGCACTAATTATCATAATGTAAATCTTAAAATAGTAATAACTTGGAAAGTCGAAAAGTTTCTACCAAATCGAATACAAATATCACAATCTCATTACACTAAACCGCTCTTAACTATTGTGATTTTTTTCACTAAACTACCTTCATCTTTATCTTATGAAAATAAGATAAGGAATAGTGTTATACATTTAAGAGTATTTTAGTAGAAAGAGTCCCTAAAGTTTAAGAGAGTTTACTGTAATTTTTTAAAAAAATATTGAAGGTAGTTTAGTGAAAAACGGATAGTTAAGAGCATATTGAAATTTAGACTTTGGAAAAAATCAGAGCCAAATTCACATACCCCGTCAGTTGCAAGCACAATGAATTCATCTTTGTTGGAGACTACCCTTTGAGTAACTTCAGGTACAGAGATGAGCCCAAAATCTTTGACGCAGTAATCTCCAAATGCTCTCGACATCGCTAATCCCGGCGTTTCCTTATTCGGTAGCCAGACCCTGTGAACTCCAGGTTCGTCGCTCAAACAAAAAACACGGCCCTTACATTGAGTTATTCGCTCCGCCTCCTCTAAAAATAGACGGAAGAAAGATTCATTAAATTGTATTAATTTACAGGTTTTCTAGTTTTTGATGATTCTACTCATTTATTGAGGAAATTGAAGCTTACGAGGTAAATTCGGTTTGAAATCGATAGTGAGTTGAACTGGAAACAAGCTGCCGTCTTCAGAAGTTGTTGCGAGAACGGCACGCGAATCGCCAACATTCGCCAATACCATAAGGTCACCCTAACAATGGTCAAAAAAGGAATTGAAATTCCAGTTTGATTTGACACTCGGTGAGAAATATAATCATAAATTGAAAATAGTAACCAACATATAAAAACATATAAAAGTTTTATTTCTAACCATTCAAACTTATCATATCTTTTAAAATCTATCAGTAATTTCCTAAAATAGCTGATGCTTAAACTTAAATATTTCCAAATTGCCATGATGCCCAACGGGTGTGCATGTGCATCTCACGTGCAAAAATGCCAAGTAAATTTTAAGCCAGAGGAAATACTATATAATGAAGGATTCATGCATGTATGATAAAACCGGCAAAATATAGATGGCTATTAATCTTTCAACTACATGTTTAACATATCATCTCTAAACCTAATACAAGTTCAATTTGAACAAGCAATTATGTTTCCAATAAGTTTGGCTATTAAAAAAAATGAGAATGATGCTCTAGTGCGTATCATAGATAATGGTGCATACTACTAATAATAGAAATGAATCTATCTTAATAGAATTCAACTAATGCCAGCTTATCACATAAGATAATCATGAATAACGTAGCACGTGCTAATTAAATTTTTCTATGCCACAGAAAACATGCAGATGCCCAAAACCACTCCAATTAAAGATTAATATATGAAGAAGAAAAAAGATTAACAATGAACCGATCCATCAAAATTCAAGAAACTCAACTTCTGAAATGATAATGAAAGAAGAACTAATGTATGAAGTATAAAGATAAACTACATAACCAGTTGCATTTGGTTGCTAAAATATGTTATCTTTTCTCTTCTATATTCCATGATTCACTGTCCACAACAAAAGCAATACAGAAATATAATTTATCTCCAAATTATGTGGGCAACTAAGGTTCTTAAAATCATATGTCAGCTTAGAAAATTTTAATATTTGGTTAGCATAAGCTAATTAAATATCGCAGATAAATCTCAAATACGCTGCAGGCGAATTAATTCGATATTAGAAGTGTATAATCTCCGCCTACAAATATTCAATCTGCATCGAACGGATGTCTAATTCGTACCTGTTTGATGATTGTGAGAGCAGTGGTGCCGCTGTTGAACGAATCCATCTTCCGATGGTTCTCGAGTTCCGAATCTATCAAAGCACAAGCTCGGATATACGACTGCTTCCAGATGTCAAACTGGCAAACTTCTTTACCATCGAGGGGCGTTCGAGTAATGGCATCCTGCCAATTGAAAAGCAGAGAAGGAGGGAGGGACTCTCGCACCACTTTCGCGACGTAGTGCCCCCAAGAACCATGCCCATCAAATATCCCACAAAACATCATGTCTTTTTGGCATCCAAATTCCTGGAAAAAGAAATCCATATTTAGCTTAACAGGTTTCAAGAAATAAAATTTCTCTGGAAGAATATTAATATATTTGAAAATTTGCATCTCGCGTGTATAGAGTTCTATCTCAAAAACATTTCCCATGTTTTGCTACACATCTATGGTTCAAGTATTTACAGTAAATTTTAATGAAACTAATTAAGATTATGTTTTTCTAAGAAATTATTCGGTATATCGGGTGCAATATATGCATGCACGCAATAGAGTG
Source organism: Agapanthus africanus (assembly GCA_030015575.1). NCBI lineage: Eukaryota > Viridiplantae > Streptophyta > Magnoliopsida > Asparagales > Amaryllidaceae > Agapanthus > Agapanthus africanus. Next base: position 745,772,634 of record CM057341.1, on the reverse strand, counting down.
AAAGAGATGGAATCTGTGGGTACAAAGCTTGGTAGGACCTGTGGTTCTATTTCATGCACTATGTTCGGCACACAACAATTTTTTTTTTGTATTTTTCTGATTTTAAGACTTTCCACAATGATTTATAATTTTTTGCATCTATATTATAAGCTATACATTAACCTCATGATGATGAATCTCTGAATCATCAATCCATGAAAACAGCTATGTTCTCCTTCACTCAACTTTGCTCAATTCAACTAAACCAAACTCCAAATTTGTCCATCATCAACAAAAACTAAGTATAAAATCAACCAAAGAAGAAGAAGAAAAGAAAATCACTAACCTGCCATACAATAGAACAATCTTGATTCACTCCCTTCTCCCCTCTCCGCGAAAAAACCGAAACCGAACCATTTCCAGACCCTTGGCCACAATCAACAAAACCCGAGGTTCTCAACACCAAATCATTCTTTTTAGCCTCCTTCAACAAAGCATCTGCTGCCTCTTTGCCTCCATCTTCACCTATAAACCTCCTCCCTCTGCTTTGATCCCCATAACAAGACTTGGCCAACCCATTAACCCAATTCGCCAACTGCCCCATTGGACCCCGATAAGAACCCGGCAACCCGATACCCGATAAGCTTCACTGCATGCTTCTTTCCACTGAAGGTTTGTGTTGGGGAGTTGAGTAAAGGGAAGATTTTAATTGGGTTTCTTGACTTGGATCGTTGCTTTGGATTTATGGTGGGTTTGATTGGGATTTGGGTCTGGGGTTGATTGAAGATCGAATTGTTTGGACTCCATTTGTGAGCTCATTTTTTTTTTTTGGGCTCTAAGTTTTTCCTTTGTGTTTGTGTCTCCCTTTTCTGAAGTTTTTATGAGGAATGAGGGGGACTTGGAGGGTTGTTGATGATATGGCTCCAAAGACTTTGAAGAGTTCTTTCATTCTATCTTGGGTATATTACACTAAAATACCTCAAGTATTATTATTACACTAAAATGCCTTCAATTAAGGTTTACAAAGGATTTGTTTTCATTAAAATACCGTCAAAATTTAAGGTATTTTAGTGCAATTACATGGTAGTCAAGGGTATTTTAGTGCAATCTATATTGCACGTGATATGCACGTGTTAAATTAAATTTAGATGGTTTTAGTTTTAATACTCGTCTTTGTTTTCCCTTTTGATTGTATAATATTTTTTTGCGTGTGTGTATTTCTTAAGCTGAAACAATATATAAGATAGTATACTTCTCTTCCATCGGTATGCACCAAATTTCAAATTATATTGAGATTGAATATATTCATGGTTAATCAGGTTTTCGTGTATACACGTAAGAATAAATTTTTTTTTTGTTGAGGAAACAAATTTATATGCATATGAAACTTTAAGCTAATGCAGCATATGTATCAACTATCAAGAATATTTTATGTTGCCAATATGAAGTAAACAACGTAACCTCCAAGCAACTCAAAACAAATATGCATGTTTTTAAAATTCGATTCTGAGAAAAGAAGAATGAAACCAACAAATTGCATCGATAGAAAGCTATGTGAACATTCTTTGAGAACGAAATTAATTATAAAAGAATGCAAAAGGTAATAAAAAGAAAAATAAAATAAAATCTATTGATTGAGATGTTTATCTAGTTCAAAGAAAACTAAAATTTCAAGTTCAAAACCGTGGCCACATGCAAAATTACAAAATGATAAGAACCTATATGCAAAAAGCTCAAACCTTTTGCCTAATTTACACCTATGCCCTTATGCAGACTTAGAAATAAGGATATGTATGATGCCGATAATCCGAGCTGACTTATTATCCGCATTCGATTTTTTCAATCAAATATGGATAGCTATTCACTTCCAATGACTATCCATATCATATCACAGCCACCAATATCTATCGGATACAAATATAATAACTTCCTGTTGATATTTGTATCCGAATTTGACCGCGTTCCGATAATAATTTTCATTTCGGATAACATAGTTTCTTCGGTACATCCGTCCGTGTTGTACTTTGGAAAAGAAAAAAAAAGATAATTTCTTGAGTCACGGGTTCATCAGTAACCGTCACCGACGGTGGGGCCCACTGCCAGGTGTCCATCAGCAGGCCGTATAAAACACACAGTTGTCGTGCAACTCGTGTCGCATTTAGTGAGTCTCATTCCTTCAAGACCTTATCATGACACGTGTCGGACATTAAAGGGTCGATCATTTGCGGGGCCATAGAGATATTTTTTGTTGCTCAAATATTTACCGTTTAAGAGAAAACAAGTCTGCCTGTAAGTGCAAATTTGTAGTGGTATCTTATATGAGCCAGTGGGGTACAGAGATGTAACTGCAAAATAGTCAGCGGAGCTCACTGGTCCATATGAAAGGCCACTGCAGTTTGGGCCTATAAGGTCCCTCCACGATCTGTTTCCTTATCGTTAATTGTCTTTTTAATTCTTAATTGTCAGCTAAGAACAAGTTTAGGTTTATACTAATTTTATCATATAGCTGTTTAAATCAACCACCAAACTTAAATATTTCTTTTCCCAAAGGCTTAATAAGCTCATTTCCTCCTTAAAAATATCCTTTTTTAATGATTGGGTAGTTGATAAAAAAGAAACTAGAGCATGTTGCTTATGGTTAAAAGAAAATAGAGTTTCCGTTGGTGCGGAGAATGTTCGAATGTTTCAGCTTGGTTTGTCGAGTAATGTATTTCAAATTTTCACTATTGAACTAAAAGATTAGTGGAACGGTAAAAGGGTGATTAATATTGTATGAATAAACCGAAAGACGGATCCAAGATGGGTTGAGATGAGGTAAGTCACCCACCTGAATCAATAGTTTTAGTATAAGAGTATGCAAAATAGGAAGTTGAGGAGCTGAATTAAAATACTATGTTGTCTAAACTGGAATTAATTCAAGTAGCCTAGCGATTAATGCTTGTTTGTTTCGGGAAGAAGATTCAAGTTCAAATCCCATGTTCATAACTTGTTACCACTTTAGATGTCAAGTGTATTATGATACAACTTTAAACAAATATGTAAATCAATTATTTTTTATTAACCATAATTAAGGTTGCTCGCTTGCTTTAGTGTTCAAATCTTATTTGGAAATTTTCTTTTAAAATTGCTTACCCGGCTTCAACAGCATGGAAAATGGATTGACAGCAGCTTCACATATCGATCTTAACGAAATTTGACCTGATGATCTCGACAAAATGGGAATGTTCTTGGTTAAGTAAGAGGCGAGGCAATGGTATATTCTATTACAACTCATGATATGAAAGGGGTGAATTCACAAATTGCGGTTAAACTTGCAAGCTTCATGATTTTTATCTTATCTCTAGAATCTTCAAGGTCATAAAGTGCTTTGAAATATTTCCTTGCTTTGTTGATTTTGACCTAATTTTTATCCATTAAAGGATAGTTTCAATAGTTTCAATGTATTGGATGCAATCCCCACATTTTGTGGAAGTGTGAGCTATAGGAACTAGCACTAACCAACTGGTCAAAAACAGCCCATTTTAGTTTAGAGGGAAAAAAGAGATTAGTAATCCGTTGTATGGATCATACGCATTTATTTTGTTCTGTTAAATTCAGCATTCTCGATTAAATTGACAACTAATACATATTTCTTTCTATTGTCGCACACCAAATTCTCTTAGGTCTACTCCTAATCCTAATCCCAATTGCATCATAAACTACCAGTTAGTCACCAAGAACTGTCGTTGGTGACTAAAAATAACTATGTGATAATTCTCTAAGGTTTATTATCTTTAAATATAGGCTTCATCGGTTGTAGCAAATTGTAAATAAATCATCATCATCTTTTATTGTCAAGCTTGATAAAAGGGGAAAAAAATCAACTTTTTAAGAATCGGTTGCTGTTTGCCAACCGCATCACCGACATATCTCTTATAGTTAGTTGGATATTGATGTTATGTTATACGTATCTCTTGTACATATATAAGATCATATAAGCTTGTCTTCCATTTGTATATATATACTATAATTTAGGGGACGTTTTTTCATCTAAACTCGATATGATACCTGAAGTCACCCTCATTTGATCAATATCAATTTACCATTCTAATTCTAAGAAAAAGAATAAAACAATTTTCCTAAATCTCATGGAAGAGTCTAGAAGAAGAAAAAAAGCTTGCACATACTCAATCCTCATGTAATGCATCACATCTCACATTTTCTTTTATTTACCATCCCAATCATGGAACTTTTTCTATGGACCAGCAACCAAAGTGCATAAACTAATAATGAGTGCCCTTTGCGTACAAATAACACAATTTCCACAAACAGTAAAAAGATAAATATTCTTTCATACAAGTAAAAAGTTCAACGGCATCTTCCCTCTAATTTAACCCTTGAACAACCCACAATTTAAAAATAAAATAAATCCAAAGAGAGCATAGAGTGAAGACAGCAATCATCTCTCATCCCCTCGTTTAATCATCAAAATGGAATCCATTTTGTATATAGCAAGGCTCCACGAAAAGTTCCAACAAGAATTTACGACATAAATTACCATATTCATAACATAACCAGTACGAATAGAAATAAAAGACGAATTGCCATAATCTTATAGAACCATTCGAAATACTCCAAGATATTTATACAGGAGAAAATCGTAAAGCAGAGAAAGAGAAAGATGATAGATGTGCGTTTACATCTAATTTAACCTTTTTTTCATTACATTAACAAACAACGTATATTTCTTAACCGTCACCATGTTAGTTCGCATATATTTCCTGCCACTGTTTCTCCATTAATAGACACATTATCAATCGGTTCATGAGCTGCCTCTAACCTTTTACTGCTGCAATCATTTATGATTTAATTTTCAAAGTACAGAATCAAATTGTACATGGAATGCAACAACTTTTTGCTTGATCAAGGGAATTTTCAATACTATGAACTGGAATTCAAAAGATTTAATATAATAAGTGGATGCTGTGATTAAAGTTGAGACTTGAGATTGGACATCTAAGATTCTCACAAATAAACCAACAAGGGCAAATGAATGAATGAAGAACAAAAACGGGGTGGGGGCGGGGGGAATAAAATCATATTTGTATATTTAATCAGTGGGCAGATTTCACATTACTGTGAACAAGAATGGGACAGGACATAAGCCAATCACTAAAATAAACTGTACATTTCTATGTACAACAATGTTTTTGGCCAAGTGGGTACGTAACTATTCATCAAATGTCTTCACAGGAAAATTTTATATGATCAATTTTAATATGGGGATATCTAAAATAGGCATATGGCTTATATCCATAGCTAAATTGAAATTCATTTGAAAAAAATGAGGGTTGAAAATTGAGAATTTTAACATTTTTCGAAGGAACTGAATTGTCATGACTAGTTTGTCAAAAAAAAAATATATAGATGCGATTTTTATTATGGTGGGACGATTTTGAATATTTGCGGTATATAAAACCAGCAAACAATACGCTGACCACTTTTTGTAACTCATGGATGTGATATTGAAACTAAGCAAGGCTGTGTTCACAAATATGATCGAAAAACCTTAGAATAAATTTTGCTGTGACAAGATACGATAACTAACATACCGGCAAAGTTGATCAACTTAATAACTGTCCTCCGCTCCTCATAAAAATTACCAAAAAAAAGCCAGAAAACAATTAATGTTAGTTCAGAATTTGTAGTCGTAGCACTTTTGAGTTGTTCCTCAAACGGAATAATGGTATATTTATTCTACAATGTTTTTCTAATAAAATTTATAACCATTGTGTGGTAATCATGAACTCATAAGCATCCACTTCTAAGGCACACAACATGCACAAAAACAAAATAAGCCAACTAAATTATAATGAAATGTATACTCATTTAGTGGTAGACATCGGCAACGGCTTAGTAGTGTTCAGATGTATGAGACTCACTGATAGTACTCGATATTGGCGATCCCCAAGGTCATGACACGTGGCAGGTGACGTTCCCTAGAACTCAGAAGAAGGGGCCCACGGGGGCCAACCAAGCCACCCTGCACCCGACCTGCAAGCACAAGCCAGCCCTCTTCGGGGCTCCCTGCAAATTAGCCTCCTCGGCCCCTCAGCTCGCCTCGAGCTGCCGCAGGACCAAGACTCCTCGGTCTCCTCGCTCGTCCTCGAGCTCCCGCTGAGGCCATCTTGCTCGGCCCTCCGACCATCTCCACCACTCCCAGGCGTAACCGCCGCTCCGCGAATCTCGCCATACGCGGATTTTATGCCAGCAACGTCCCACGTTCCACGCCATCACGATCCCCATTAATGGGCGATCCGCTCTCTACGCGGGCGTGACGTCGGGAGCGTAACTGCCGGCGAGATTCTCGCGCCCGCTGCTGCGTGCTCCACCGCTATATAAACCCCCATCACGGAGGGGTCAAGTAAGCCATTTTTTACTCTTTTAAGCCGTTACTCTGCTCAGATCTCATCACTAACTTGAGCGCCGGAGGGTCCTTGGTGGTACCAAACCACCCCGGAACTTCTTTGCAGGTACTCGACACCAACTCTCACTTCACCTCTTCCTCTTAAAACCCATTGAGACCCAAATGCAACGGAAGGTAACCACCTTGTTGGATATAGTGCCCTCAGAGTCAATTATTGGATCACAGGCACGTGATTGCAATGATTGAGAAGGACCTATGCCGGTAGGACAGTCTTACTCGAGATGATAGTATGCTATCTGGTTTATCTTTATCATCGTGTACTGCTTTAGGTGACCTTACGAGTCGTTATTACACATTGATAGAGCCCCTAGGATTCTTACTTGACTACCAGCAGTATGAGGACGATCATATACGTGGGAGCTGGAGTCTATAAGCAAATCCTTAAAAGGTCCCTAGTCGTGGGAGTTTCGAGACAGGGCATCGATTCTCCAGAGTAGACTAGTGTATACAGTCGAGACCCCGACGAGGGGCGGTGGCTGGTCTCACAAGCCACTGGTGTCAGTTGGTTCACCTAAGATGTATACAGGTGCTCATTGGGTTATGAGTACACCGGACAGGACTCGCCGGGAACATGCTAGTTGGTATTAAACCTGACGTCAGATAGCAGTTCCCTGGTGACGTGTGTACAGGTTAGTTCATCGACTTGAGATCGTCATTTGTCTCGTGTGAGTTCCCACTGTGCTTTGATTACTACCCTACCACGGCTCAAAGGAGTCGTGCAAACAGGTTTTAGTTGGGTACAGTCCCGAGCCACATGGAGGCAGTGAGCGGATCTGCAGGGGGTCGTCTCTCCCGGTATTGGGGGTGAGGTCGCGCTGTGTCTAGGAGAGCCAGAACATGAAAAGTCCTTGGCCAAGGCAGGAAATCTGCTGGTAGGTATTCTAGTAGTATCTCAGGGTGTTCTGGGCTACACTCCGACACGACTTGTACCGCTATTGGGGGTCTGACTTTTACCAAACCCCTAGGCCCGCCATGCGATGCTCATAGACGAACGGACCGGACTGTACGGATATTGTCACTGACAGGCTCAGTAGGGTGTCAGGATGAGTTCGCTCATCGACGTCCCTTTTAGTCAATAGCTGGTGGCCCGTCACGTATGGCTGATACCTCTGACGTGCTAATGGTTAAATCCACAGCCATAGTATTGACGAGTCTTTAGAGTCCACCACACATACAGTTTCTCAAGTTTCGGGCGAAACGTTGTAGAGGCCGTATGGAGATATGGCAGGGTTCGATCAGATACGTGCGGTATTGCACGGATCGTGATCGGACGGTTTTTACTAGCCGGCTTTGGCTTAAACCGGATCCTAGTATTAGATAGTGTAGTTTTGTCTCTTTGCATTTGTGTTCAGTAGGAATACAAATGCGGGCATGTATATGCAGTAGTGGGGTTTTCCTGTAATTTATTACGGGATCAGTTTTCTGAAGTTACCAGTTTGCTTTCCGTTCCGGCCGGTTTTCCTTTGTTCCTTCGCGGCCGGACTTTCTGATGGAGGGGGGCTAATTTGCAAGTTCGCAAATTAGCAATTGTGGAGGGGTTTCTTGCATTTGTTGGATTATGATGGATAAAGCATCTTTGCTTTATTCTTCATAATGGCTAGCATTAATTGAGATTGGATTTGTAAAAGATTGATTAAGTGTTTGATGTGAAGCTTGCTTTTGATGTGGTCACCACCCTTGATCTCCTACACTCACCTCCCTTTGTTTTGATTCCCTCCTCATTCATATTAGGGGCCGGCCACATTAGAGGAGAGAGTAGGAAGTTCATTTTTGATGTGGGAAATTATTCATGCCTCATATTCTCTACTTGCCAAAAACTCTACATCTCCAAAGTTCATTATTCTTGATTCCTCCATCACCATGGCAACCTAAAAACCCCAAGAGACAAAGTTTCTACACTAGTCTACAGCACTCCTTAGACGCGTCGGCTAGCCAACTTCGCGCCCGAGTTGTCTCGGTCCAGAGGTGGGAGCCCGTAAAAGTATTTGGCTACGTGGTGCCCTTTCCGACGAGGAGGTGACGGACGGAGATTCCGCAGGAGATCGGAGTGGAGACGAAGACCGAAGGACACGGATCGCTTGGTATACTTCTCTACCCATCTTGTTGTTTGCTAGTAGCTAGGTTAATGGCCCGATCCGGGTTAAAAGTGCGCGGTGGTGCCGGTTTGCTAGTTTGTAAAGTTTTTCGTTTCCGAATTTCCGGCGTCGGATCGACGGCAGGGGCGCCGCCGTGCACTTACACTGGTATCAGAGCCACGCCATTAACCTAGCCTAGCTTGCTCTAGTATGTTTAGAACTCGATCGAATAAAAATCCCGAAAACCCGATTTTAAAACATCAGTTTTCTGTCGAAATTTTTTCAGCTCGAATTTTTTTCAGTGTGTTGCAGAATACTGTACAGGGAATTCACCGACCTCAGTAAGGCCTGCCCCAAGGATAACTTCCCGCTCCCCCGCATAGACCAGCTCGTCGACAGCTCGGCCGGGCACGAGCTTCTGAGCTTCATGGACGCTTTCTCCGGCTATAACCAAATCCGCATGAATCCTGACGACGAAGATATGACCGCATTCACAACGGACCGGAGAGTGTACTGCTACAGGATGATGCCCTTCGGCCTCAAGAATGCCGGGGCCACATACCAGAGGCCGGTCAATCGCATGCTCAAGCCACAGATCGGCAGGAACATGGAAGTCTACGTTGACGATATGCTCGTCAAGTCCGTCTTGTCGGCCGACCATGCCAAGGACCTGGGCGAGGCATTTGGAGTGCTCCGCAAATTCAACATGAAGCTAAACCCTGCCAAGTACGCATTCGGAGTCACCGGAGGGAAATTCCTCGGGTTCTTGGTCACTCACCGTGGAATCGAAACTAACCCAGAGAAGATCGTGTTAGTTATATGTATGCCCTAGAGGCCATTACTATACATAGGATGTATATTGTAGTGGATGCTTGGACATATATAAGGAGGACTTTCTTGCTCGACATGATAGTTTGCTATCTGGTTACTCTTTACCTTAACGTGTACACTGATTGTCTCTCTGTTACATGTTGGTAAAGCCCTTAGGATGTGTACTTGACTACCTGGACTATGATGCGGATCATACTAGTGGGGACATGGTAGTCCATAAGTACATCCTTCAAAGTCCCTAGTCGTGGGTATATCGAGACGGGGCATCGATATACCAGAGTAGACTAGCGTATACCTTCTCGACCCATACAGATGGGCGATGGATGATCCCATATCCATTGGTGTTTGACATCAGAGATGATATACGGGTGCTCAGTGGAGACTGGGTACACTGGACGGACTCGCCGAGAACTCCCAGATGGTATTATACCTTACGTCAGATGGCAGTTCTCTGGTGACACTGGTACAGAGTAGTCTGTTGACCCGAGATCGTCATAGAGTCTTGTGTGGTTCCCACTGTGCTTTGATTTCCATCTTACCACGTCCAAGAGGGCGTGCAAAACGGTGGTTTTTGGGTACAGTCCCGAATCACATGGAGGCAATGAGCGATAGGAGGGGATTCGTCTCTCCCGGTATAGGGGGTTGATGTTGCGCTGTGTTCGATTGGCTATAACCGGAAATCCCTGGCCAGGGTTGCTGAGATTTACTGGTAAGTGTTACCAGTAGTATCTCGAATTGTTATAGACCTCATATCGACACGACTTATCGAGCTATTGGGGTCTGACGTTTACCACCCCTAGACGAGATATGCGACATATCAGACGATCAGACCGGACTGTACGGTAAGTGTTACTGGTTGGATTCACAGGAGTGTGAGCGGGCTTGCTCGTCGATCTTCTGATCGCTCAATACCCGGGTGACCGTTACGTTTAGCAGACCGCTTGCGGCTTGTGGGTGTTTGATATGATCATCACCTACTGCCGGCGTATTGACGAGTCTTTAGAGTCCTACACAGAGGTTTCCTGGCTCAAGCGAAACGAAATAGGAGCGCATATGAGATATGTGCGGGATCGAGAATAATGCGTGTATGTGATACCGTATTCCATTCTCGCGATATGTAACATTGATCGGTTATATGCGTTATAGCCGGGTTATCGGATCAAGTGTTGATTCGATAAGTTGTTACTATTGTTATTAGTCGGTTATATGCGATATGACCGGGTCGTTAAATCAAGTGTTGATTTAATGATTTAATGTATAATTATATATTTGATATATCACTTTACATTAACTAATAAAGGTTCACTTAAAAAGGATTTTCTCACTTGAAGTGCACATTGTATATATGATATACTTTTGTGCATTTGATTGTATCATGTTTGATGATACATGATAGATTGGTGTATAGTTTAAACCATGGTTGGTCAATGGTTAGGGTTTTTTTTGCTTCATTTACTTATTCATTTATTCATTTATTTATCCATTTTGTTTATTTTAGCAAAAGAAAATGATGAAGAGAAAATGGTGGCTTTCTTTGTTTGTTTTTAAAGCTTCTTGAAGCTTTGACCTAGTGACCATTTTGTCTTCATGTTTAACCCTAACCCTTCTAATTAACCATGGTCTATTCTCTACACCTAATCATGGTTGCCATATGATAAGTATTGATTTTATTATTCATTTTTATATATACTTATCATAATATTTCTTCATCTTCTTCTTCATCTTCAAAGAAGAAAAACTTGCCTCCATCAATGGCAACTTGAGCATATGAGTGAGAAATCCAATTCTAAAGTGAACCCACTTCCTATTTCTTCATCCTCTACCTCTTGCCAAGTAGTATAGGGTGTTTCCTTCACAAGTTTTCATGGCTTGGTGAAGATTGAGCTTGATCTAGTGATGCCTCGACGTAGATCATCTTCGGCATCGTCGTCGATGACCTAGCCCGCTTTTTCTCCGATGAAGCCGATGCTAGAGTCATGGTTCGATTTGGACAGCGGAGAGGACTTCATCGTGGAGCTATGGAAGTGGAGAAACGAATCTACAAAGGTTGTATTTCCGTTCTTTTAGTTTAGTTGTAAACTAGTTTCATTGTTTCGCCTATATATCTAGTTAACGATCCGTATTAGGGTTTCTCGGCACTTGTAAAATTTGAAATTGGCATGGTTGATGCCTTGTGAGACCTCATTAGTGTGCCTAGGAACCCTACAGTGGTATCAGAGCTACTAGGCATTGGATGTCGACCTATAGGGGGTTCTTACTGTGTGACAGTGTGGCGAAGCATAGGCTCTTACCCCCAGGGTGTCCCGAGACCGGAAGGTGTTCCGGCGGGTTCTAGTCCTCGCGAGGGGGCATGCGTAAAAAGTAGCTGCTGAAGGACCCGTGGGTGCCACGGTGACCCCATTGGATGGGATGGCTGCCTGACCTACAGTGGTATCAGAGCCTAGCTAGAGCCTTAGGCGATGCGTAGACGGAGTTAGAAGTCCGATTAAACCGAAACCCTAACACAAATTTGCTCTCTGGACTTTTTCTAAAAATTGGGTTTTTTCCAGATTAAAAATATGCAGAAAATTCAGCAGGAAATTCTAAGAATTACGGTGCAAAAATTACCTAATGATCTGTCTAAAGTGCGGCGGAACCGCGGCATTAGTGTGCTAATGCGGCGGTTCCGCGGCCATTTTGTCTCTTCTCCCATTGAATTTTGCACAGTAATTCCTATTTTGCAGTGCTGGTTTCCTAGGATATTTTTTTTCTGAACTCAAGAGTTGAGTTTTCTGGGTTGTATTGGGGACTCGGTGTTTCGATCGGATTGTCTAATTTTGTCTATGTGGCTTTCCGGATATTTTAGAATACGTTAAAAAGTTCGACCGGATATAAATACCCAACTTTTCCCCTGTCGGGAAATTTCCAAGTGTTGGATCTTTCCGTGGTTTAATAACGTTCTAAGTAGTACAAGTAACGCGATGGTCCCTCTAGAAGACAACAAACCTTAACTCGATTATGTGACCGTCTTGAACTGCCCTTTGAACCTTCGGGTTTGGGGCAGTACGGCGTGCCACATGTGAGGCGTTGGCTTGACCCTTCTACGGCTGGACCGTTGGTACTGAGGCACGAAGTGAATGTTTTTAAACTAGTTTCATGTGATGAGATGTTTCGGGAAAACTTGGGTGTTTGAATGTTCGATCGGAAAGTTTAACATTTTCTAGTTATCCGGAATGGGATACAATAATTGGAATTCACAAGTAGTTATGAGATAACTGAATGAATGTTATAAACATAGCACTTTAGTCTCACTTGATCGGTTGCCACGGAATTTTGATATGATCAAAAGTCCGTCGCAGTCACGTAGCGTACGCGGATACTCGCCGGGTAAACTTAATAGACAGCCTCGCTCCATAGCCCCGACCAAGTGACTGTAGGAGAACCCCGTCGCCGAAAGCATCCGTACGGGTGCTCGCGGCAGCGGTGTTCCGCCTTGGTGCACTTTGTCGACGGCGTCGGGGGTGCGGCCGCCTACTGAAGTTTGTGACGAGCATTCGATCAGGATGTCGGGAATCTTGTTGAATTGCCCGACTTTATATTGAAAAGTGTTTTCGATTTTGAGACTAAAATGCGGGGTTTATAATTGTTAGGCATGCGATGTCTAAGAAATTCATTTGGCTAGGCATGCGATGTCTAAAGAGTTTGCGGATTCCAACTGTTGTAGTTTTACACTTTCTTTTCTGTGACCGTAAGTGTAATATGTGATATCGCCGGTTTCGTTGCTATATGTCAACGACAATTGGGATGCGCATATTTACTTACGTTGATGACATGTGATGTTATGTGTTGCTGGATATGTTATATTGGATCGTCGTGTTTGAATAGCCGGGGGGGTTTTATGTGAGATGAGTGTTTTTCATTTTCATTCATGTAAAAACTTGTATGTAATATTCTTTTATTGGGGCACTTCCAGGTTGCGGAAGATGTCACCTTTTGTATATTATTTACTTTTCCACACTAGGATAGACCCAAGGAGGGGAGCACAAGTAACCGGGTTCTGGAGTCCAGTGGGAGACCAACTCGAGGAGTCGAGTCCGGGTCTCCTAACTCTAGAATTGGTAGGGTTGCTTGCCGCTCTCGTAGGGGTCTAGGGGTGTGGGTTTGGCTATTCATCACGACCGTGGAATCCGTGTTTTATACTGGCTCGTATTGAAAACACGGACGTCCTAGTATATCCAATATTTCATATGATTCTTCTGCTGCGATATCTGTGATGTGATCATGTGATGTTCTGTGATAGATACTGTATATAGTATATATGATATATTATATAGACGTTACTTATGTTTTACACCCGCGCTAGCCCTTCCCTGCTCTGCCGTTAGTTACCTAACCTAACTGTGCACGAGGGGACATCGAGGCGAATGCGGATGGCATAAGTGTACGTCGTATTTATCTGTGATGTTTAAGTACTTAAATGATGGGACTTCATTAATGTGATTAATGAAATAAAAGAAACCTAAGATGTTGTAGAATCGAATTTCAAAATAAAAAAGGTAGCTACAGTTCTTGCTTTGCACAGAGGTATATGTGATATATCCTGCACCTTATTCGATGAGGAAAGGACCGAGATCCCTTCACAAGGAGTGACTCCTTTAGCAATAACTGGCAGATGCTACAACCCTCGGTTTGTCTTTTGATAGCTTCTATAGTTTCTGCTTTGCACAGTGATATATATGATATATCCCGCACCTCATTCGACGAGGAAAGGACCGACGATCCCTTCACCGGGAGTGACTCCTTTAGCAAAACTAGAAAAGCCTCAAAAACACTCCATTTCAAAATTCATTCGATCCTACAACGATATCAAGTTCATTACGCAATAGGTTTTCAGAAAAACCTGTCGTAGCCCTCCGTCATTTCAGATAAGTGCTAGTTAGTATTCGTGCTACGTTTGTTCGCCTGCGTCAAGGCGTAGTGTGCGGTAGCTAACTAGTATTTATCTGCTTATGCATATGATGCAGATTGGATTAGGGTAGTCGTGCGACTTTGTTGGCCTGCGTCAAGGGTCGTGCGGGTGGGTTTAATTCAATCAGGAAATGACGGGTTGAACTTGACTAGCGCACTATGGTTTGTTGGCCTGCGTCAAGGTCATAGGACGCTAGGGGCAAAATTATCGGGAATTTCAAGTGTTGAAATTTGCAATGAGATTGCATACCTTCTATGAGATAGTTGGATCCCGATACCCGCTGTGAGTAAGATTTACTCCTGGGAGAGTTTTACACATTACAATTAGCCGATCAAGTAGGTGTCTAGAAAGGTGTTAACGAGGTTACGCCTCTGGGAAAACGAGATTTACATTAATTAGGTTCGTGCGAAAGCACGGGGGACCTCCCTCAAAGTACCGACACTGGCCTGGCTGAAAGATTGGCGAACTTGTAGTGTGTAATTAATCCCGGCTAGTCTTTCCTTTTAGGGTTTGAAGGAAGATTTGATTAAAACAGTGGGAGCCATCCTGATTAGATAAAATAATAACCAATCTATTCTTGCAAGAGCGCACGCTGAGTGTTTTCTTCTCCCTCTCTCCAGGTAGCGACCATATCACGCCTTAATCAAGATAATAAAACGGATATATTGACCGAACCCGCTTGTTATACTGAGCTGGGGAACATTGGTCCCGCTCCAACTTATAATTGTTATAAGACAGAGCAGAAAATTGGGGAATACCAGAATTCCCGTGCCGCCCAAACGAAGAAAGTGCATGTTGATGCATCATCTTCGGGTGTGTTCGTTACAAAGAACTGTTTCTCTGTATCCTCTACGTCCTGGGTATGTGATACCAGATCAGGATCCCAGATATGTAATCTGTTACATAGGGCTACAGCTAGGTAGAGAACTGAGAACGGGTGATAAGTTTCATGAGGCAGAAAACGGGGCAAGTGTTGCAGCCAAGTTTGTTGGTCACTGTCACCCTGTATTACAAATACATTGATTCTGAACGAATGTTATTAGATACTGAACCTGATATACAAAATCATATCAGTCTCTTTATAAGTAAAGAAATGATAAAATTTTGTATTGTTGGATTATGTTTTGAACATTTCCTATATCAAAAGTTGATCGGTTCAGGCACGTTATCTAAAAGCATTGATGTTCTAAATCAAACTACAGTTCTTAGTATACGGAACACACACAAGAGGAAGAGTTCGGAAATGAACGAATTCTTCTTGAGGTATTGTAGACTAGGTCATATCAATGCGACCCGACTAGCTTAAGTTACATGAAGATGCATATTTAAATAAGTTTGAATTTACATCTTGTGAAACTTGCCAGTCATGTCACAGAGATAAGATGACCATAGCTCCGTTTACTGGAAACAGAGAAAGAGTTAGTGAACTCTTGGGATTGATACATGTTGATGTATGTAAAGTCCCCTGTCTACATATGCCAAGGACTGGTTCTTTGTACTTCATTACATTCTCTGATGATCTTTCGAGATTCAGACCTATGTTCCTATTGAAACACAAGTCCGAAACTTTTGAGAGATTCACAGAATATAAGTTAGAAGTAGAGAACCAAAATACGGGTATAAGTATTATGTCCTTTGATGAGATCAAGGAGGAGAATACTTGAGCACGGAATTCCTGGACTATTCTAAAGGAGAATGTGATTCTCTCTCAGCATTACTCCTCCGTATACACCATAGCACGATGGTATATCGGGGCGGAGCAATAGCACCCTATGTGATATGGTGTGCTCTATGATGAGTAATACTGAGTTACCTGTTTCCTTATTGGGAGTTATGCGCTTGAGAAGCTGCATACCTATTGAATAGGGTTCAAATCAAATAAGTTGCTTACCACTTCATATGTGATATGGAATGGGAAGAGCCAATGTCTTAAGCTAGTTAAGATTTGGGGTTGTCCGGCCTATGTCTAAAAGCAAAATCGGGACAAGCTCGAGGCAAGATCTGTTATGTACAACTGGAAATGTTCCAGCTATACAAACTGCAGTTGATGATTTGAAAGAACCAAAGGATTCAATAGTTACCAACGAACCTCAGCCTCTCCGCCGATCTAGTAGGGTTCCTCACCCACCTGAGAGATACTTCAGTTTCTCTATGACAGTGGGAGCGAGAATTGCATCATGAGATGATGACCCAACTAGTTTCGACCTGGCCATCAGGAGTGAGACTCTGTAAGAATGGCTGGATGCTTAGTGATCTGAGATGGAATCCTTATACACCAACAAAGTATGGACTTTAGTTGCTATATCTGAAGGGTTAAATTCCTATCAGGAGCAAGTATATCTTGAGAAGATTACTTGGTGTACTTGGAAAGGTTGAGACTTTCAAACCTGGACTTGTTAAAGTTTTCGTCATCGACCAGGCGTGGATAATGATGAAACCTTTTCCACTACCTATGCTTAAGTCCATCCAGATACTACTTGCCACGGCTACATACTATGACTACGATATCTGGCGGTTGGGTGTCATGACTGCTTTTCTAAATGATATTTTAGAAGAGTGCGTCTATAAGTACACAGCCAGAGGGCCTCGTAGACAGTGGGAGCAGCGGAAACGTGTGCAAGATACTTTATAGGATAAAGCAGGCATCGCGGAGTTGGAACATCTGTTTTGATGGATTAGTCAAAGAAGTTGATATCATCAAAATGGTAGATGAACCTTGTATAAACAAAAAGGTAGTAGGGAGTATGGTGACAATCCTCGTAGAGTACGTGGATGACATACTCTTGATAGGGAAGGAGTTTCCTATGCTACGCTCGGTCAATCTCCGCTTATCACAATGATTCTCCAATATAGGATCAAAATGATACCTCCTAAATCCTGGATTTTGGATCTATGAGATAGATCTAATTGGATATTAGGATACTCACTAGTTGTAGTGAGATGGTATCAGTTGATCCTGGGGAGAATCACTGGAAGGGTTCCAGGGTGATAAAGACGACTGAATGTCAGTCACAGGCATTGTCTTTACCCTCAGTAAAAGGACGGTATGTTGGAAGAGTTCCAAGCTAGATACCGTGGCATACTAGACGATAAAGGCTCGATACATTGCTACTTAAGATGCTACCAAAGAGGCAGTCTGGATGTATATTTGTTCATGAGATGAACTTAGTTCCTCCCATTGTGTGACAATGGAGTTGTGGCTTATGCCAAGGAACGTTCGTCCCATCAGTGACCCAGGCGTATTCTGAGGCAGTATCACCTGATCATGGAGATAGTTGATCTCCAGGATGATCGAGGTTAGGAGAGTAGACTCAGAGGACAACACGGCGGATCCACTCACAAAGGCCTTTTCCCAGAGAGAGACTTTTATGGGATGGTTGAGTATGAGATACTACAACCACTGCTATCAGATGGCCCTAGTGCAAGTGGGAGATTGTTAGTTATATGTATGCCCTAGAGGCCATTACTATACATAGGATGTATATTGTAGTGGATGCTTGGACATATATAAGGAGGACTTTCTTGCTCGACATGATAGTTTGCTATCTGGTTACTCTTTACCTTAACGTGTACACTGATTGTCTCTCTGTTACATGTTGGTAAAGCCCTTAGGATGTGTACTTGACTACCTGGACTATGATGCGGATCATACTAGTGGGGACATGGTGGTCCATAAGTACATCCTTCAAAGTCCCTAGTCGTGGGTGTATCGAGACGGGGCATCGATATACCAGAGTAGACTAGCGTATACCTTCTCGACCCATACAGATGGGCGATGGATGATCCCATATCCATTGGTGTTTGACATCAGAGATGATATACGGGTGCTCAGTGGAGACTGGGTACACTGGACGGACTCGCCGAGAACTCCCAGATGGTATTATACCTTACGTCAGATGGCAGTTCTCTGGTGACACTGGTACAGAGTAGTCTGTTGACCCGAGATCGTCATAGAGTCTTGTGTGGTTCCCACTGTGCTTTGATTTCCATCTTACCACGTCCAAGAGGGCGTGCAAAACGGTGGTTTTTGGGTACAGTCCCGAATCACATGGAGGCAATGAGCGATAGGAGGGGATTCGTCTCTCCCGGTATAGGGGGTTGATGTTGCGCTGTGTTCGATTGGCTATAACCGGAAATCCCTGGCCAGGGCTACTGAGATTTACTGGTAAGTGTTACCGGTAGTATCTCGAATTTTTATAGACCTCATATCGACACGACTTATCGAGCTATTGGGGTCTGACGTTTACCACCCCTAGGCGAGATATGCGACATATCAGACGATCAGACCGGACTGTACGGTAAGTGTTACTGGTTGGATTCACAGGAGTGTGAGCGGGCTTGCTCGTCGATCTTCTGATCGCTCAATATCCGGGTGGCCGTTACGTTTAGCAGACCGCTTGCGGCTTGTGGGTGTTTGATATGATCATCACCTACTGCCGGCGTATTGACGAGTCTTTAGAGTCCTACACAGAGGTTTCCTGGCTCAAGCGAAACGAAATAGGAGCGCATATGAGATATGTGCGGGATCGAGAATAATGCGTGTATGTGATACCGTATTCCATTCTCGCGATATGTAACATTGATCGGTTATATGCGTTATAGCTGGGTTATCGGATCAAGTGTTGATTCGATAAGGTGTTACTATTGTTATTAGTCGGTTATATGCGATATGACCGGGTCGTTAAATCAAGTGTTGATTTAATGATTTAATGTATAATTATATATTTGATATATCACTTTACATTAACTAATAAAGGTTCACTTAAAAAGGATTTTCTCACTTGAAGTGCACATTGTATATATGATATACTTTTGTGCATTTGATTGTATCATGTTTGATGATACATGATAGATTGGTGTATAGTTTAAACCATGGTTGGTCAATGGTTAGGGTTTCTTTTGCTTCATTTACTTATTCATTTATTCATTTATTTATCCATTTTGTTTATTTTAGCAAAAGAAAATGATGAAGAGAAAATGGTGGCTTTCTTTGTTTGTTTTTGAAGCTTCTTGAAGCTTTGACCTAGTGACCATTTTGTCTTCATGTTTAACCCTAACCCTTCTAATTAACCATGGTCTATTCTCTACAGCTAATCATGGTTGCCATATGATAAGTATTGATTTTATTATTCATTTTTATATATACTTATCATAATATTTCTTCATCTTCTTCTTCATCTTCAAAGAAGAAAAGCTTGCCTCTATCAATGGCAACTTGAGCATATGAGTGAGAAATCCAATTCTAAAGTGAACCCGCTTCCTATTTCTTCATCCTCTACCTCTTGCCAAGTAGTATAGGGTGTTTCCTTCATAAGTTTTCATGGTTTGGTGAAGATTGAGCTTGATCTAGTGATGCCTCGACGTAGATCATCTTCGGCATCGTCGTCGATGACCTAGCCCGCTTTTTCTCCGATGAAGCCGATGCTAGAGTCATGGTTCGATTTGGACAGCGGAGAGGACTTCATCGTGGAGCTATGGAGGTGGAGAAACGGATCTACAAAGGTTGTATTTCCGTTCTTTTAGTTTAGTTGTAAACTAGTTTCATTGTTTCGCCTATATATCTAGTTAACGATCCGTATTAGGGTTTCTCGGCACTTGTAAAATTTGAAATTGGCATGGTTGATGCCTTGTGAGACCTCATTAGTGTGCCTAGGAACCCTACAGATCGACGCCATCCTGAGCATGGCCGCACCCAAGACCAACGTCGAGATCATGCGGCTCACAGGGCGGGTCGCCGCTCTGAGCCGTTTCATGTCCAGGTCGGGGGAGAAGTGCCTCCCGTTCTTCAAAGCGCTGAGGAAAATTCCGAGGTTCGAGTGGTCGGAGGATTGCCAAGCCGCCTTCGACCAATTGAAGAAGCACCTCGCAACACCGCTCCTGCTCACCCGGCCAGTAGAAGGGGACGAGCTGTCGCTGTACCTGGCAGTATCCGACCAAGCAGCAGGCTCGGTGCTCGTCTGAGAGGCCGAGGGAGTACAGAAGCCGGTGTACTATATGAGCCATGTGTTCAAGGACGCGGAGACGAGATACCCCGCCATAGAGAAGATTGTCCTGGCCCTCGTGGTAACCTCACGGAAACTACGGCACTACTTCCAAGCACACACCATCATCATCCTCACTGAGCGCCCGTTGGGGGCTATCCTAGCATCACCGGAATCCTCAGGCCGTCTAGATAAATGGAGATGGGAGCTATCTCAATTCGACATAAGGTATCGCCCGAGGCAAGCCATCAAGGCGCAAGTCCTGGCCGATTTCATTGTTGAATGCACCATCCCTAGCAGGAAGACGGATTCCACGCCGCCCCTCACAGCCCGGCATCCCGTCCAGGAAGGCCCTAGCTCAGCTCCGGAGTGGATCATCTACGTCGATGGGTCTTCTACCGAGGAAGGCTGCGGTGCCGGCCTTATCATCCGGGGCCCAAACGAAGCTGAGATGGAGTATTCCTTAAGGCTCGGTTTCAAAGCGTCGAACAACGCAGCGGAATACGAGGCCCTCCTGGCCGGATTGCGCATGGCCGTCGGGCTGGGGCTGAAGATTATTCGAATTCGCGGCGACTCGGCCCTAGTTTTCGGCCAAGTGACTGGCCGCTTCGAGGCTCGAGAGCCTCTAATGATGAAGTACCTGGACGAAGTGAGGAAGCTCCGAAAAAACTTCGACGAAGTCCAGGTAGAACAAATACCCAGGCACTGAATGCTCAAGCAGACGCCCTGAGCAAGCTGGCTTCGTCGTACTCGGCCAACAATAGGCAGTCAATACTCTTCGAAACCTTGACCCGACCCAGAGTGGGAGACGAGGCGGCGACACTCCACGTGTACACAGCGTAGGAGAACGACCAGGATTGGAGGAAGCCCCTCGTGGAATTCCTGAAGGACGGCATGCTCTCGGAGGACAGGGCGGCTGTCAGCCGCCTCAGGGCCAAAGCCGCCCACTTCGTCTGGAGCAACGGGAACCTCTACAAGAAGGCCTTCACCCAGCCCCTGCTCCGGTGTGTTGACTCCCACGAAGCCGAATACGTCCTGAGGGGAAATCCATGAAGGGGTGGGCGGCGCACACCAGGAGGCTTGAACCTTGATCCAAAAGGCACTACTCCAAGGGTACTACTGGCCCACCATGCACGAGGATGCCCTGAAGCTGGTCAGGAGGTGCAAGAGCTGCCAACTCCACGACAGTATTCCCCGCCTCCCAGCCACCGAGCTAACTGCCCTGACATCCCCGTGGCCATTCGTCCAGTGGGGATTGGATATGATCGGCCAGTTCCCTACTGGAACTGGTGGGCATAAATACGTCCTCGTCGCGGTGGACTACTTCACCAAGTGGATCGAGACCGTCCCCATTAGGTAACCGGACGCCGCAACAACCATCAAGTTCCTGCAAAACAACCTGATACTCCGGTTCAGAATCCCGAGGTGCATCATCACTGACCACGGAACGAACTTCGAGAACGAGAAAGTAAGGGACTTCTGCAAAGAATACCATATCCTCATGAAGTTCGCCGCGGTCGCGCATCCCCAATATAACGGGCAGGCCGAGGTAGCTAACCGAGACGTCCTCCGGGGTCTCCGAACCTACCTGGAAGGGAAACAAGGCGGTTGGGTCGAAGAGCTACCCTGGGTCTTGTGGGCCCTGCGCACATCAAAAAAAACTCCCACCGGGGAGACCCCTTTCAGCCTCTGCTACGGAACCGAAGTGATGGTCCCAACGGAGATCGGGCTACCCAGTCACCGGGTCGAGCATTTCGACGATGATGCAAACACCATGGCACTACGAACCAACCTCGACATACTGTTGGAGAAAAGGGATCGGGCCCCGATCAGAGCCGCCGCCTATCAACAGCAGACGACCCGATACTACAACGCTCGGGTGAAACACCGCTCCTTCAAGACCAGGGACCTAGTCCTGCGGCGGAACGAATTCATCGACCAAAGCAGGCTTCACAAGTTATCCCCAAAGTGGGAAGGTCCTTTCCTCGTCTCTGAAGCGCTCCCCGGCGGAGCCTACCGCCTACAGGACGCGGACGGACGGAAGCTCCAACGGCCTTACAACGCCGAAAAGCTCAAGCTATACCAATGAGGTCAAAGCTAGCGAGGTGTCGCACCCCAGCCACCTCTCGAGATTTCCCTTTAACAATATGGTGTAAAGTGTTGTCTAAAATTCCAATCCATATGAATAAAGAAACGGTGAATCTTTTTCCCCCGGTAGAGTTCCTCCTTTACAACGAAAAAGCCCTCCCAGAGGCGGTCGAGCCCGAGGATCCCTCGCTTGGCTATCCCCTGCGGGCAGCTTCCCTTCCGCAACGCCGGGGATCAAAAAGCCATCCCAGAGGCAGTCGAGCCTGAGGACCCCTCGCTCGGCTATCCCCAGTGGGCAGCTTCCTTGCCGCAACGCCGGGGATCAAAAAGCCCTCTCAGAGGCAGTCGAGCCCGAGGATCTCTCGCTCGGCTATCCTTTAGGACAAAAGCCCTCGCCAAGAGGCACCGGGCAGTAACCCTGCCCGGCCAAAGGTCCTTGGTAGGCTTC
This sequence comes from Agapanthus africanus, assembly GCA_030015575.1. Lineage (NCBI taxonomy): Eukaryota > Viridiplantae > Streptophyta > Magnoliopsida > Asparagales > Amaryllidaceae > Agapanthus > Agapanthus africanus. Next base: position 745,749,818 of record CM057341.1, on the reverse strand, counting down.
TTACAGCCCTATAGCTCTTCCCGCGCCAAGGACCAAAGTCCTCCCAGAGGCAGTCGGGTCCTTGCTCGGCTATCCCCGGCTGGTAGCTTCGTACCACGACCGACAGGGATCAAAGTCCTCGCCAAGAGGCACTGGGCAGTAACTCTGCTCGGTCCCCGTCCTGAGGGATCAAAGCCCCCACAAGAGGCAACCAAGCAGCTACCCTGTTCGGTCAAACTCTGGTTGGTAGCTCCCTACCCACGACGCCAGGGATCAAAACCCCTCACAAGAGGTACCAGAGCGGCTGCCCTGCTCGTTCATCCCAGGCTGGTAGTTGCCTACCCACTACGCCAGAGGTCAAAGCCCTCGCCAAGAGGCAACTGCGCAGCTTCACTGCCCGGTCATTCTTAATGACCTTCCGCAGCCCTTCCCGCGCTAAGGCCCAAAGTCCTCCCAGAGGCGGTCGACCCCTTGCTCGGCTATCCCAGGCCGGTAGCTTCCTACCACAACCGACAGGGATCAAAGCCCTCGCAAGAGGCAACCTAACAGCCACCCTGCTCGGTCAAGCCCGGCTGGTAGCACCCTAACCCAACGGTCAGTAAGACCGCGCAAGAAGCACCTGCACAACTAACCTGCCCAACCCCCCACATCCGGGAATCGATGCTCAAAGGTGCCCTATGGCAAGCAGAGGATCCAAGACACCCGGGAGGGACGTCCGGTTCATCCAAGTCTGAACGATCTCCCATCGACCTCGGGGGCCATGAGGATACCTCCGCGGCATCGCTTGACACACTCGCCGGCTAGTGATTGAAGTCAACTCGACAGGAGATCGCCAGATAAATGGCCAACCTGACACGAAAACACGACAATACAGGCAAAGATATCCTGCGAACATCCTTCACATACAGAAGATGAAATGCAAACCAACGAAACAAAAAAAATTCTCTTATAACCAAAGCAAAGTTGTTATAAAGGGTAGTCTGGGCCTCCCCTTCCCTACAAGCTGCCCGGAGGCTTACTCCGGTCCCTTCATCACTGGCATCTCGGTCCACCGGGAGCTCTACCGCCGAAGATCTTGCCGTCCGGGGCGCGCCCTGCTCCCCTCGCCACCTCCCACCGGAAGCCTTGCCACTGGAAGCGGAGCCCGAGCACGGAGCTCACCATCATCGAACTCAAGAAGCCGTTCCTTCACGACGTCCAGGGCATTGTTCCATGCGACCGCAGAATACTCCCCGAGCTCGGCGTAAAACTGCTCCGACGTCTTATAATCGGCCACAGCTTTCTTAGCCCGAACCTCGGCAACCCGGGCCACCATAAGGGCCGCCTTGGCATCTCTTCTGCTGGCATCCCTCTCTTTTTCCAGGGCCGCGAAGCGTTCGGCCATGTCTGCCAGCTTCCTATCGGCAACCCGGAGAGACGCATTCAGATGACGGAGGGCACCCCGAGTCGCCGAGTTGGAAAGTTCCGCAGCCTCCGCCCGGCCCGCCACAACGCCAGCCCTTTCCCTCTCCTGGCGCAGGTCGCGTTGCAGAATCTCGACCTCCGAAGGGAACGCCTCCATTAGCCTCGAAGCGTGGAACGCCCCCTCGGCCTCCATGCGAGTGGCGAGGGCGCAGTGTTGAAGAACCTGACAGAAAGCCGATGAGAAACCAGGAGGCCAAGGGAAGGTGTACCAAGACAAATACACGTGAAGGGATTCATACCTGGACCACCCCCTGGGCCATGGCCTCCAATTGATCCCTCAAGGAGCCGTACGGGAGCTTCCCCCAGCCGACTCCTCCATCCCGGCGAGCAGGCCAGCGGTGACAGAAAGTCCAGATGGAACCATGAAGATGGCACCCCCCTCCCATACGGGAATTCCCTCAGGGACCCTCGACGACGGCGCGCGAGAAACCGTCCTCTTCCTCTTGAGAAGGGGCCTGCCCTCGCCCTTCCCTCTGTCCCCCGTCTGGGACTCGGGTAACTGTGGATGACTCTGGCTGCTGCCGAAGAAACCGCCCGATGCCGTCGACGAAGCGAACGGCCCTACCGTCGGCAGAGAATCCGGGGGGGGCACGAGCTAGCCGGGGGCTCGGCCACGCCGCTAGCTTCCTTCTGGCGTGGGCCGCCCGAAGAGTGGGAGCGAACCATGTGTTCCAAAGGAAGAAGAACGCCGAACGGCAGCGACACAAGGAAGAAGGGAAATGAAAGATTGGGGGGCCCTGAGGCGGACCCCGCCCCCGTTTTATCACTGCGTACGGCCGGATCCAACGGCGCTCGTCATCTCCCACCGAAACGACTCCTCGCATCCAGCGGCTCCGATCGCTCCACGTGTCGGTCCTGCGCTGAACCGCGTCCCATCGGACGCCACAGGCCCGCATACGTCGTGCCCGCCAATCGTCACCTGACACGTGGACCATTGCTTCAGTTACAGAGTGCACGAACCGGCACACCCTCTTTAAGATGCGGAGATCTCGTCTTGATTCGCTAGCGGAAAAGACAACCGACGGCCCGAGGACTTGTCCCGACGAAACCCCAGAAGGGATCCCACCTCGGGAGGCCCGGCAGTCCACTCCCGACCCGACCCACTAGTTGGTCAGGACAAGAGTGGAGGGCTAATAATAGTACTCGATATTGGCAATCCCCAAGGTCATGACACGTGGCAAGTGACGTTCCCTAGAACTCAGAAGATGAGGCGCACGGGGGCCAACCAAGCCACCCTGCACCCGACCTGCAAGCACAAGCCAGCCCTCCTCGGGGCTCCTTGCAAATTAGCCTCCTCGGCCCCTCAGCTTGCCTCGAGCTGCTGTAGGACCAAGACTCCTCAGCCTCCTCGCTCGTCCCTGAGCTCCCGCCGAGGCCGTCTTCCTCGGCCCTTCGACCATCTCCACCACTCCCAGGCGTAACCGCCGCTCTGCGAATCTCGCCATGCGCGGATTTTACGCCAGCAACGTCCCACGTTCCACGCCATCACGATCCCCATAAATGGGCGATTCGCTCTCTACGCGGGCGTGACGTCGGGAGCGTAACTGCCGGCGAGATTCTCGCGCCCGCTGCTGCGTGCTCCACCGCTATATAAACCCCCATCACGGAGGGGTCAAGTAAGCCATTTTTTACTCTTTTAAGCCGTTACTATGCTCAGATCTCATCACTAACTTGAGCGTCGGAGGGTCCTTGGTGGTACCAAACCACCCCGGGACTTCTTTGCAGGTATTCGGCACCAACTCCCTCACATCAGCTCTTCCTCCAAATGCCCATTGAGACCCACACGCAACGGAAGGTAACCACCTAAGCCCACCAGGAGATCAGCGGAAGACAAACGGAGACCCGAAAAGGACCTCCATCACTCACATTGTGCAAATTTGAACAATTTGATAAAGCATCCAATTTAAGTTTAAAATCAACCGGTGAAAAGAGAAGAAGAAGAAAGAAAACTAATGCATACACCATTAAAAACCACATGGCTAACAGGTTGCTCGAAATTAAAATATGCTCCATATCATTTTAGCAATTGTACATACACAATGCACACTAATTTAACCTTTTTTGTAAATTAGACGGTAAATTTCACTAAACTACCTTTTAACTATCGATGTTTGTCAACAAACTACCTTGAGGTATTTATATTCCATAAAATTTCTCCAACCTATATAGTACCCTTAAATGTAGCACTTTAAGCGGGCCCGGGCGCATGTAATGAAAATTTTAAGGTAGTTTAATGAAAATAATGATATTTAAGTGTGTTTGGTGAAATTTACCCCAAACTAGATTCATAAGGGAGAAAACATTCATCTCTTTAGCCTCAAAACATAGAGAAACATGAAAGACTTGAACCACAAAGTCATTGAGGTCCAATCAATCCCTAAAAAGTTGCTCTCCATGAATTAAAATCCATGATTTTGGTGCAAGAAAGGGGTTCCGATACTTTATCAAGTGGGCTTCAAAAGTTGAAAGTTGGTGGGTGCTCTACACTTGCACCAAACGCCACTAATAGCTTTTGTTGAGTTCAGATTGACCTTAGATTCTCACCAATTAACCACCAAAGGCATGGCAATTGAAAGAAGAAAAAAAATTTAAAGTAGGTTTGATCAATTTCAAAAGAAGGGACAAGTTCACATGAATAACATGACTGCCCTGATAACGAGGATGGGACAAGGCATGAGCCAAGATCACCTAAATCATGGTGGGCAAATGAGAATGCAATCTGGTACCAAGTCTCTTCTATAGGAGAATCCAAGGTAAGAATAATAGAATAAAGAATCAAATGAGTAAGATGTTGGGATTGTCTCTCGTGATAGGTCGGCTTGAATGATGTGATTGTGTGAGCATATGTTGTGTGATGGAGGTCAGGATCTCCTTCGGAGTGCTGTCCTTCGTCGATCTGTCGCGGGCGTTGGTGAACGGCTGATATTGGTGTTGATGGTTGCCTCCTTGAGCGTGTGGATCTCAGTGGGCTTGATTTAGAGTGAAGCCAAGCTACCTGCAAAGAAGTCCCGGGATGGTTGTACCACCGTTGACCCTCCGACTACCAAGTTAGCCGAGATATTTGAGCAGACTAGCGGCCTATTGGAATGAAATTGCCTTATCTGGGTCGTCTAGAAGAGGGGTTTTTATAGCGGTCGCCAAGAGCTAGCTGGCGCGAGATCTTCACCGGCCGTTACGCCCCTGACGTTACGCTTGCGTGGATGACGGGATCCCCCATCAATGACGAGATACGCTCGTTAATGGGGGGATGCGGCGGCGTGGATGTGGGATCGTGGGGTGACGGATATCTCGCGTCTGGCGAGATCCACGGAACCATGGTGGAGGCGCCTGTGATCTGCGTTCTAGGTCGCTTGGTAAGACCGGGGAGACCTAGCTCGGTGGGAGGCCTAGAAGAGGGCGGGAGGCCGAGCTAGTTCGGTCATGTGATAGCTCAGAGGCGAAGGGCCGAGAAGCTCGGCGCGTAGGAGGGCTCGGAGGCGAGCCAATGGTTATTTACATGGCGAGCACAGGAGCATTCAGGGAATTCTCGGAGGTCGGGTCCAGGCAGCAGGACGATATCCTGGGGTACGCCTCCAATGTGTGGTTCTTGTCCTGTTTCCGTATGTCTTGGGACACGTCATCTGCCACATGTCATGATCTGGGGAGTTTCCACTTATGAGCATCATCATTGTACGTCCCCTCTCTTGTGGTGTGAGAGCAAGAGAGGAGAGATGAGAGAGAGATTATTGAATGGTGTGAGTACTTTGTAATCTTTTTTGTGTGTTAATGGAATCCTCGTTTTTAGCCCCGTGGACGTTGGCCGAGGTGATCGAACCACGTAAATCCGGTGTATATTGTGTTTCTTCATTGTTATGATTGCTATGCTTGAGTTCTCGATGGTTTGAGGGGATTTCTTTCCCCCAACATAAGATGTATAAAGGCTTAATTGCAATAAAAATGTAAATTGAAAAAATTAAGAAAAGAACCAGAAGTTTACCCCCATATAATAATAGCACTTTACTCTAGTTGATGTAAGTCGATGTACAACACCCCAATGCTAAGGGGGAGGCGGAATTTTCAAAAACGAACTTGTTTAGTGAACAAACATCGACTAACCGCTTGAATCGAAGCTAAACGATAACTAACTAAACACATAGTTGTTCTAAACTACTATGCTTAGGGATTATACCTATCGAACCAAGTCCTTCGGCTTTACGATCTCCTCGTCCTCCTCGGCCTTCTTGATGTAGTAGATGATCCACCCGAGAGCAAAACTCCAAGCTTAACCTCTAAACTTGAGGCAACTAACCTTCTTGGATTGCTAATCAAAGAAGATAGATGAGATAGAGTGAGGGTTATGGATTGTTTAGTCTAACTAATCCTTGTTCTCAACACATGAGAGGTGAGGATTAGGGTTTGAAAAGAGTGAGCTTGAGGAGAGAGAATGTGAATGATATTATGAAGTGAGAATAGTAAGTTATCATAATATATATGAAGCATTTACTTTTATCAAGAAAAGAAAATAAGTGATGAATAATCATGCTTCACAAATATCAAGTGGTGATTCATTATCATGAGTCATTAAGCATTTATGATGCATTAATGACCATGATGAATCACTCTCATGACTCACTAATCTCATTCAATGTATATGCCACCTAAACCTCCTTAGTCACCATCTTCTAGAAGCTTCTCGCGTAATTACGAGAACGCCCCTCCGATCCGCAAAAATACGGAAAAACTTTAGACTGTATAAATCCAATAACCGGATACCAGTAACTGGCTTAAACCAAAGCCGACTGGTAAAAACTGTCCAAACGACGTAAGTGTGTAAACACACATACGCGTCCGAACCATTTGTCGTAAAACCATACGACCTCTATATCGTTTCGCCTGGAGTAGGAAACTCTCTGTGTGGGACTCTAGAGACTCGACTACTACGCTGGCAGTGGGTTTAACCACAGACCGCAAGCGGCACTAGCTGCACGTAACGGTCCCCAGGTAGTTGTCGATAAGAAGGCCGATGAGGAAACCCATCCGAACTCCTACTGAGCCTGCTGTGACAATCTCCATACAGTCCGGTCCGTTCGTCTTAGACTATCGCATATCGGGCCTAGGGGGGCGGCAAGCGTCAGTCCCCTAATAGCGGTATAAGTCGTGTCGGAGCGAAGCCCATTACACCCTGAGAAACTACTGGAACCTACCAGTAAATCTCGCTTGCCCTAGCCAGGGACTTTGCGTAATGGCTCTCTGACACAGCGCGATATCATCCCCCAATACCGGGAGAGACGAATCCTGTCTAACCGCCACTGCCTCCAAGTGCTCGGGACTGCACCCAACTGCTACCTGTTTGCACGACTCCTTTGAGCCGTGGTAGGGTAGCAATCTAAGAACAGTGGGACACACTCGAGGCGAAGTAGCAGTGTCAAGTCTGCGGACTATGCTGTACTCATGTCACCTGGGAACTGTTCACTGACAACTGGTATAAAACCAACCAACAGTTCCCTGTGAGTCCTGTCCGGTGTACCCGTAACCTAACGAGCACCTGCATACTATCTCCAGTACGACGTACTGACGGCTGTGGGACAGACCATCTCCCCAACTGGGATGAGAAGCGTACACACCAGTCTACTCCGGAGTATCGATGCTCTGTCTCGATAATCCAACGACCAGGGACCTGAATAAGGATGTGCTTGTAGACTACCCAGCCCCCACTAGTGTGACTGCCATCACAACGCTGGTAGACAAGCAAGATCCTAAGAGCTCTATCAATACGTACACTCACATATTAAGATAGAAAAACCAAGCAGCATACTACCATGTTTAGCAAGACTGTTATATACATGTGAATATCCCAAGCTTCCATTAAGTATATACAAACTAATATGATACAGTAATGGCCTTCTAGGGCATAAACACTAACAATCTCCCACTTGCACTAGGGCCATGTACTGGCATATCGTAGACCGATGATTTCGAGTAGCCTCTCGAACTGAATCTGAGGTAGGGCCTTTGTGAATGGATCAGCAATGTTCTCTTCAGAAGCAACTCTCCGAACCTCGATCTCCTGACGATCAATGATCTCCCTGATCAGGTGATACCGCCTCAAGATGTGTCTGGACTTCTGATGGGACCTTGATTCCTTCGCTAAAGCTATAGCTCCGTTGTTGTCGCAATACAGAGGTATTGGATCAATTATGGTAGGAACCATCTGAAGTTCTGTTAGGAGCTTCTTCATCCAGACTGCTTCTTTTGCGGCATCGCAAGCAGCTATATACTCCGCTTCCATCGTCGAGTCAGCAACGGTGTCCTGCTTGGAGCTCTTCCAGCACACCGCCCCTCCATTGAGAGTAAAGACATAACCCGACATGGACTTGGAATCGTCCTTATCACTCTGGAAGCCGGAATCAGCAAAGGCCTCCAACCTGAGGTCTTTTCCGCCGTAAACCAAAAACATCTCCTTAGTCCTTCTCAGGTACTTGAGAATGTTCTTTACTGCTATCCAGTGCTTCTCCCCTGGGTCTGACTGATACCGGCTTACCACGCTCAGTGCGTAAGCTACATCTGGTCTGGTGCACAACATCGCATACATTATAGAGCCTACCGCAAAAGCGTAAGGTATAATAGACATGCGTTCCCTTTCCAAATCAGTCTTGGGAGACATCTCTTTGGAGAGGGTGATTCCGTGACAAGCCGGTAGATTACCGCGCTTAGAATCTTCCATACTGAATCTTTTCAGTACAGTGTCGATATACCTGGACTGCGAAAGTCCCAACATCCTCTTGGATCTATCACGATAGATCCGGATCCCCAGAATGTAAGAGGCATCACCCAGGAATTTCATGGAGAACCCGTGTGACAAGAATCCTTTGACAGATTGCAGCATAGGAATGTCATTTCCTATTAATAGAATGTCATCCACGTACAAGACGAGGAATACGACACTTCTGGCTACAACTTTACTATATATGCATGGTTTATCTGGATTTTTGATAAAGTCATATTCTTTGACTGTCTCATCAAAACAAATGTTCCAACTCCGCGATGCCTGCTTTAGTCCATAAATGGACTTGAGCAGCTTGCATACTTTCCCGCTGCTCCCACTCTGATTGAAACCCTCTGGCTGATCCATATAGACGCTCTCTTCTAAATTTCCATTCAGAAAAGCCGTCTTTACGTCCATCTGCCAGATTTCATAATCATGGAAGGCAGCAATAGCAAGAAGGACTCGAATGGATTTGAGCATAGCCACTGGAGAAAAAGTTTCGTCATAGTCCAAACCAGGTCTTTGACGAAAACCCTTTGCAACAAGTCTAGCCTTATAGGTTTCCACCTGTCCATCTACACCAATCTTTTTCTTGAAGATCCATTTGCATCCTATGGGTTTTATCCTATCTGGAGCAAAGTCCAAAGTCCATACTTTGTTGGTGTACATGGACTCCATTTCGGTCCGCATTGCATCTAGCCATCGTACCGAGTCGCCGCTCTAGATGGCCTGCTGGAAGTCAGTAGGTTCATCATCATCTATGATGCAATCCTCTCTATCCCCATCTATGAGAAAACCGTAGTATCTCTCAGGCGGATGAGACGGCCTACTACTCCTGCGGAGGGGTGCGGGAATGTCCTGTTCTTCTTGAACTCCTGGTTCTACCAAACTTTCAGTAGCAGTTTGTGGTTCTGGAATTTCTTCCATTTCTATTTCGCTCCCATTTATTTCCTTTTCTAAAAACTGATTTTCCAGAAAATGGGCATTACGAGAAACAAAAACCTTTTGTTCCTCTGCGTAATAGAAATAATATCCCTTGGAGTTCTTTGGATATCCCACAAACAAACATTTTACTGATCGTGCCTCGAGCTTGTCCACATGCTGCTTTTTAACAAAAGCTGGACATCCCCAAACCTTCATATGTTGAAGATGGGGTTTCTTCCCAGTCCACATCTGATATGGAGTGGTAGGCACAGTCTTGGTAGGAGCCCTGTTCAAAAGATATGCCGCTGATTCTAGCGCATAACCCCAGAAAGATCGCGGTAACTCAGCATTACTCATCATGGATCGTACCATATCCAATAGGGTTCGATTCCGTCTCTCCGATACACCGTTGTGCTGTGGAGTGTATGGAGGAGTAAGCTGAGAGAGAATTCCTTTCTCTTTTAGGTAACCTAGGAACTCGGCACTTAAGTATTCTCCACCTCGATCAGATCTTAGTGTCTTAATACTTTTGCCGGTTTGGTTTTCTACTTCATTCTTATACTCTTGGAATTTCTCAAAAGCCTCGGATTTATGTTTCATCAGATAAATGAATCCGACACGACTGGAACCTACCAGTAAATCTCGCTTGCCCTGGCCAGGGACTTTGCGTAATGGCTCTCTGACACAGCGCGATATCATCCCCCAATACCGGGAGAGACGAATCCTGTCTAACCGCCACTGCCTCCAAGTGCTCGGGACTGCACCCAACTGCTACCTGTTTGCACGACTCCTTTGAGCCGTGGTAGGGTAGCAATCTAAGAACAGTGGGACACACTCGAGGCGAAGTAGCAGTGTCAAGTCTGCGGACTATGCTGTACTCATGTCACCTGGGAACTGTTCACTGACGACTGGTATAAAACCAACCAACAGTTCCCTGTGAGTCCTGTCCGGTGTACCCGTAACCTAACGAGCACCTGCATACTATCTCCAGTACGACGTACTGACGGCTGTGGGACAGACCATCTCCCCAACTGGGATGAGAAGCGTACACACCAGTCTACTCCGGAGTATCGATGCTCTGTCTCGATAATCCAACGACCAGGGACCTGAATAAGGATGTGCTTGTAGACTACCCAGCCCCCACTAGTGTGACTGCCATCACAACGCTGGTAGACAAGCAAGATCCTAAGAGCTCTATCAATACGTACACTCACATATTAAGATAGAAAAACCAAGTAGCATACTACCATGTTTAGTAAGACTGTTATATACATGTGAATATCCCAAGCTTCCATTAAGTAATATACAAACTAGTATGATACAGTAATGGCCTTCTAGGGCATAAACACTAACAATCTCCCACTTGCACTAGGGCCATGTACTGGCATATCGTAGACCGATGATCTCGAGTAGCCTCTCGAACTGAATCTGAGGTAGGGCCTTTGTGAATGGATCAGCAATGTTCTCTTCAGAAGCAACTCTCCGAACCTCGATCTCCTGACGATCAATGATCTCCCTGATCAGGTGATACCGCCTCAAGATGTGTCTGGACTTCTGATGGGACCTTGATTCCTTCGCTAAAGCTATAGCTCCGTTGTTGTCGCAATACAGAGGTATTGGATCAATTATGGTAGGAACCATCTGAAGTTCTGTTAGGAACTTCTTCATCCAGACTGCTTCTTTTGCGGCATCGCAAGCAGCTATATACTCCGCTTCCATCGTCGAGTCAGCAACGGTGTCCTGCTTGGAGCTCTTCCAGCACACCGCCCCTCCATTGAGAGTAAAGACATAACCCGACATGGACTTGGAATCGTCCTTATCACTCTGGAAGCCGGAATCAGCAAAGGCCTCCAACCTGAGGTCTTTTCCGCCGTAAACCAAAAACATCTCCTTAGTCCTTCTCAGGTACTTGAGAATGTTCTTTACTGCTATCCAGTGCTTCTCCCCTGGGTCTGACTGATACCGGCTTACCACGCTCAGTGCGTAAGCTACATCTGGTCTGGTGCACAACATCGCATACATTATAGAGCCTACCGCAAAAGCGTAAGGTATAATAGACATGCGTTCCCTTTCCAAATCAGTCTTGGGAGACATCTCTTTGGAGAGGGTGATTCCGTGACAAGCCGGTAGATTACCGCGCTTAGAATCTTCCATACTGAATCTTTTCAGTACAGTGTCGATATACCTGGACTGCGAAAGTCCCAACATCCTCTTGGATCTATCACGATAGATCCGGATCCCCAGAATGTAAGAGGCATCACCCAGGTCTTTCATGGAGAACCCGTGTGACAAGAATCCTTTGACAGATTGCAGCATAGGAATGTCATTTCCTATTAATAGAATGTCATCCACGTACAAGACGAGGAATACGACACTTCTGGCTACAACTTTACTATATATGCATGGTTTATCTGGATTTTTGATAAAGTCATATTCTTTGACTGTCTCATCAAAACAAATGTTCCAACTCCGCGATGCCTGCTTTAGTCCATAAATGGACTTGAGCAGCTTGCATACTTTCCCGCTGCTCCCACTCTGATTGAAACCCTCTGGCTGATCCATATAGACGCTCTCTTCTAAATTTCCATTCAGAAAAGCCGTCTTTACGTCCATCTGCCAGATTTCATAATCATGGAAGGCAACAATAGCAAGAAGGACCCGAATGGATTTGAGCATAGCCACTGGAGAAAAAGTTTCGTCATAGTCCAAACCAGGTCTTTGACGAAAACCCTTTGCAACAAGTCTAGCCTTATAGGTTTCCACCTGTCCATCTACACCAATCTTTTTCTTGAAGATCCATTTGCATCCTATGGGTTTTATCCCATCTGGAGCAAAGTCCAAAGTCCATACTTTGTTGGTGTACATGGACTCCATTTCGGTCCGCATTGCATCTAGCCATCGTACCGAGTCGCCGCTCTAGATGGCCTGCTGGAAGTCAGTAGGTTCATCATCATCTATGATGCAATCCTCTCTATCCCTATCTATGAGAAAACCGTAGTATCTCTCAGGCGGATGAGACGGCCTACTACTCCTGCGGAGGGGTGCGGGAATGTCCTGTTCTTCTTGAACTCCTGGTTCTACCAAACTTTCAGTAGCAGTTTGTGGTTCTGGAATTTCTTCCATTTCTATTTCGCTCCCATTTATTTCCTTTTCTAAAAACTGATTTTCCAGAAAATGGGCATTACGAGAAACAAAAACCTTTTGTTCCTCTGCGTAATAGAAATAATATCCCTTTGAGTTCTTTGGATATCCCACAAACAAACATTTTACTGATCGTGCCTCGAGCTTGTCCACATGCTGCTTTTTAACAAAAGCTGGACATCCCCAAACCTTCATATGTTGAAGATGGGGTTTCTTCCCAGTCCACATCTGATATGGAGTGGTAGGCACAGTCTTGGTAGGAGCCCTGTTCAAAAGATATGCCGCTGATTCTAGCGCATAACCCCAGAAAGATCGCGGTAACTCAGCATTACTCATCATGGATCGTACCATATCCAATAGGGTTCGATTCCGTCTCTCCGATACACCGTTGTGCTGTGGAGTGTATGGAGGAGTAAGCTGAGAGAGAATTCCTTTCTCTTTTAGGTAACCTAGGAACTCGGCACTTAAGTATTCTCCACCTCGATCAGATCTTAGTGTCTTAATACTTTTGCCGGTTTGGTTTTCTACTTCATTCTTATACTCTTGGAATTTCTCAAAAGCCTCGGATTTATGTTTCATCAGATAAATGAATCCGTATCTTGAGTAATCATCCGTGAAAGTAATGAAATAGGAAAAACCACCTCTTGCATGTGTAGACATCGGACCGCATACATCGCTGTGTATGAGTCTTAAGAGCTCGCTCGCTCTTACTCCTTGTCCAATAAATGGAGTCTTTGTCATCTTTCCTTTGAGACAAGATTGACAAGTGTCATAAGTTTGATATTCGAACGAGTCCAAATATCCTTCTCTATGCAACTTAGTCAACATTCTCTCATTGATGTGACCCGGTCTACAATGCCATAAGAAAGCTTTATTTAAATCTGGAGACTTTCTTTTTAGTGTGTTCTGGACATTGAAAATTTGGAGTTGGTTTAAAACATATATACCGTTATTTAGGGTACCGGACCCAATCAAACCATGATTAAGGTGGATGTTGACAACATCTCTTATAAACGTGAAATCATAACCTTTATTTGATAACAAGGAAACTGATATGATATTACACGTTAAGCTTGGTACAAAATAACAGTTATGTAAAACCAAAATGTGTCCACTCGTCAATCCTAGGTGATAATCCCCGACGGACGCAGCTCCCACGCTAGCTCCGTTAGCAACCTTTAGGGTCATATCACCTTCCTTCAGCACTCTACGGTTTCTCAGTGCCTGCAATGAATTGCAAATATGAGATCCTGATCCGGTATCCAATACCCAGGAAGTAGAGTTGATCGACAGACAATTCTCAATTACAAACACACCTGAAGTCGAAGCCACAGCTTGCTTCGGTTCCTGGTTCTTGGCGTTCCACGCCTTGCAATCCTTCTTCCAGTGCCATTTCCTGTGACAATGGAAGCACTCATCCTGGCCCACTACCGGTATCGCAAACTTTTTCTTTCCCTTCCCTCCCACCTTACTAACACCTCCTCTAGGTTTGGGTGCGGCCTTCTTCTTCCTTCCTTTGGCCCTAGCCTTGGACCCGGAAGAAGATGCACCGCCAACAAACATAGCGGGTGTTTCCCTTGCCTTCTGCAAGGTGCCCTCTGCACTCCTTAACATGTTCAGGAATTCCGCAAGTTCAACTTCTTTTCCTTGAAGGTTGAAGTTGAGGATAAACTGGGCGTAGGTGGGAGGAAGGGACTGGAGAATAAGGTCTGTATAGAGCTCATTATCCAAAGTCGTCCCAAGGTCTGCGAGCTCTTCAATATAGCCGATCATCTTTAGGACATGTTCTCCTACTGATGACCCGACAGCCAACCTCGCTCGAAACAAGTTCTTAGAGGTCTCGTATCTTGCTATACGAGATTGCTCTCCATAAAGTTCCTTTGTATGGAGAAATATGCCATCTAGGGTCATATCCTCGTGCCTCCTCTGATATTCATTGTTCATTGAGGCAAGCACGATGCACTTGGCTTTCGCGCAATCTAAATCCCAGGTTTTGCGGATTTCCTTATCCGCATTGCTGGATTTGGGACCAGGGAAAGCAGGTGCCGTAGCGGTGAGGATGTACCCCAATCTGTCATAGGTCAAAGCCATTTTGACATTCCGCAGCCAATCTTTATAGTTTGGCCCTGTCAGTATATTTTTCTCTAAAAGTAACTTAAGTCCAGTCATTTTCAGGATCGCTGCAATTAGGAGAGAGAGAAGAAAACTCTTTAGCATGATGCTCTTGCAAGTTTAGAGTGGTTTTTAGTTTATCTAAACTGGATGGCTCCCACTGTTTCTCGAATCCTTCCTCAAACCATAAAAGAAGAATTAGCCAGGACTATTCTCACCGTACAATACTTGCTTAACCGTTCAGCCAGGCCAGTGTCGATACTTCGAGGGAGGTTTTCCAACGCTTTCGCGAAGTTCCTTAATTAAATAACCTCTTTTCTCTGGGGGCGTAACCCCGCTGATACTTTTCTGGACACCTACTTGGTTTATAGCATTGATCGTTAAGTGACGAATATCATGATAAGTAGCATATACTCACAGTAAGATCGGGATCCAAATATCATCGTATGATAATGTTGAAGGTATCCTACCAACATTCATCAAACTCCAAATGGTATGCATCTCTTTGCAAATTTCAGTTTCTTTAGAAATTCCCGATATATGTTTTTGCCCCATGCTCTTATGACCTTGGCTTTGGTCAAAATGTCATAAGTCATATGTCAAGTTCTACCCGTCATTATCTTGTCAATTTGAACCCATCCGTATATACCCCTGACTTTGGTCAAATGATAATACGACTGTCCCAAACTAACTCATCTATCTTATGCAACAAATGAAAACCCAGCAGCTACCAAACACTATGCCTTGACTTTGGCCAAAATGCATAGCTTGAATACTACTGAATACCCAAATGAAATGACGGAGGGCTACGAATGGTTTTGGCGAAACCGTGAACGTAGTGAACTTGATATAACCGAAGGAACCTGATAGCTTTTAAAAGGAGTGGTTAAAGCTCCGCATTTAAAAATATCTGTTTTTAAAATTAACCGAGTGGTTTCTTTTAAATTGCTCTAACGATTAAACTTTGGTTTGTTTTTCTTTGCATTATAGATAATGCGTCCCATCATTAACCTATCATTGCAGAAAACAACGAAAATACAACGTCCTCTTATGCCATCCGCATTCGCCACGGGGTCCCGTCATCACCCGTTAGGTTACTTAACTAACGACAGAGCGGGGGCTGGGCTAGCGCGGGTGTAAAACATAAGTGACGTCTAAATAGCTATCATATATATAGATATTTTACATTCGTCTGACGCAATGATATACATTCCAGAACACAGATGAACTTAATTGGATTTGCAAGCAATCCGTATTTCTTTTGAGCCTGCAAGAAAAGACGGATAACACAGTTGTGATGAATAGCCATTACCCCACCCTCGACCCCTACGGGTACGGCAAACTACCCGCCCGGCAGTTTGTGCATCCCACCTTGGGTCAGTCTTAGGAGCAGAAACAGTAAAATGAAATAATACAACGGTGGCTACAACCGCAACCTGGATGTGCCCCGCAAAAATAATATTACAACAAATTACATTTACAACAAATGAATTAAATAATAACCCATTGCTAAACCCCGGCTATACACCATAACAGTCCAATACAGTTCATATGCACAAACAGATAAAACCCATTTCAGAAATGTGCAACCCCCTGCCAACTGACATACTAGCAGTTAGGGGAGGTTTACGAACACATTATACAAACACAGATATAATCCATCAAGCAAATACTGTACAATTTCGATCGATTAAACATTTATAATCTTGCTCCAATACTGCTCTGTAAACTTGAAACCTGAGCAAAATTAAAAAATACCAGAAAATCCCAAATATCACAGAGAACCATCACAAGAAAAATGGGTCCCTGAATCGTCAAAACGGCGGCGGATCCGCGGCGGGAACAGTGCTATGCGCCGCGGATCCGCGGCTCCGTAGGCGATTCAGGGCACCAAATTTTTTGTGTGTTCTACTACTATCATTTTAAGCTTTCTGAACATCCCTGAAAAATTTTTGGACTTCATTTATAAATCGACAGAAACATGATTTTTTAGGGTTTTCCGGTTTCGTTTTTTCCGTTCGAAATTCATACAAATTTGCAAAAAGGTTATTTATTGTTTAGCGAGGCTCTGATACCACTGTAAGTCGATGTACAACACCCCATTGCTAAGGGGGAGGCGGAATTTTCAAAAACGAACTTGTTTAGTGAACAAACATCGACTAACCGCTTGAATCGAAGCTAAACGATAACTAACCAAACACATAGTTGTTCTAAACTACTATGCTTAGGGATTATACCTATCGAACCAAGTCCTTCGGCTTTACGATCTCCTCGTCCTCCTCGGCCTTCTTGATGTAGTAGATGATCCACCCGAGAGCAAAACTCCAAGCTTAGCCTCTAAACTTGAGGCAACTAACCTTCTTGGATTGCTAATCAAAGAAGATAGATGAGACAGAGTGAGGGTTATGGATTGTTTAGTCTAACTAATCCTTGTTCTCAACACATGAGAGGTGAGGATTAGGGTTTGAAGAGAGTGAGCTTGAGGAGAGAGAATGTGAATGATATTATGAAGTGAGAATAGTAAGTTATCATAATATATATGAAGCATTTACTTTTATCAAGAAAAGAAAATAAGTGATGAATAATCATGCTTCACAAATATCAAGTGGTGATTCATTATCATGAGTCATTAAGCATTTATGATGCATTAATGACCATGATGAATCACTCTCATGACTCACTAATCTCATTCAATGTATATGCCACCTAAACCTCCTTAGTCACCATCTTCTAGAAGCTTCTCGCGTAATTACGAGAACGCCCCTCCGATCCGCAAAAATACGGAAAAACTTTAGACTGTATAAATCCAATAACCGGATACCAGTAACTGGCTTAAACCAAAGCCGACTGGTAAAAACTGTCCGAACGACGTAAGTGTGTAAACACACATACGCGTCCGAACCCTTTGTCGTAAAACCATACGACCTCTATATCGTTTCGCCTGGAGTAGGAAACTCTCTGTGTGGGACTCTAGAGACTCGACTACTACGCTGGCAGTGGGTTTAACCACAGACCGCAAGCGGCACTAGCTGTACGTAACGGTCCCCAGGTAGTTGTCGATAAGAAGGCCGATGAGGAAACCCATCCGAACTCCTACTGAGCCTGCTGTGACAATCTCCATACAGTCCGGTCCGTTCTTCTTAGACCATCGCATATCGGGCCTAGGGGGGCGGCAAGCGTCAGTCCCCTAATAGCGGTATAAGTCGTGTCGGAGCGAAGCCCATTACACCCTGAGAAACTACTGGAACCTACCAGTAAATCTCGCTTGCCCTGGCCAGGGACTTTGCGTAATGGCTCTCTGACACAGCGCGATATCATCCCCCAATACCGGGAGAGACGAATCCTGTCTAACCGCCACTGCCTCCAAGTGCTCGGGACTGCACCCAACTGCTACCTGTTTGCACGACTCCTTTGAGCCGTGGTAGGGTAGCAATCTAAGAACAGTGGGACACACTCGAGGCGAAGTAGCAGTGTCAAGTCTGCGGACTATGCTGTACTCATGTCACCTGGGAACTGTTCACTGACGACTGGTATAAAACCGACCAACAGTTCCCTGTGAGTCCTGTCCGGTGTACCCGTAACCTAACGAGCACCTGCATACTATCTCCAGTACGACGTACTGACGGCTGTGAGACAGACCATCTCCCCAACTGGGATGAGAAGCGTACACACCAGTCTACTCCGGAGTATCGATGCTCTGTCTCGATAATCCAACGACCAGGGACCTGAATAAGGATGTGCTTGTAGACTACCCAGCCCCCACTAGTGTGACTGCCATCACAACGCTGGTAGACAAGCAAGATCCTAAGAGCTCTATCAATACGTACACTCACATATTAAGATAGAAAAACCAAGTAGCATACTACCATGTTTAGCAAGACTGTTATATACATGTGAATATCTCAAGCTTCCATTAAGTAATATACAAACTAGTATGATACAGTAATGGCCTTCTAGGGCATAAACACTAACGGTTGATGTATTAGCACGAACAACCCTTCTACTCGTTGACCAAAGCTGATATAAAGTAAAAAACACTCAGATTCGACTCCATACAACTCAAATGACCGTTAAATCAACTCTACGTGTTTATGGTGTTAATAGTAGATGAGGTTTTTGTTCGATGAACGGACGCCACACACTACCAAAATAATAAAGTTTTGTTGGCTCTTGAGATGTAAGAAGCCAAGAAGGTGTTGCACCTAAAAATCCTATGGGCGAAAAATTAGAAGAAATATTCGTAAGGCTGGTAGCATTATTTCATCTCTACACTACAATGGAAGCCAATCATCTAATTTCTTTGACAGAATACTAATTATAAAGAGGTTTAACCCTAAAATTCTTCAATCAAGAGGCTGCCCTTATTTCTTTTTCTGCGTTGAAGCATAAATTAGGGGAGTAGAATTAATTTCTTTTTCCCAGAACAAATTAAACCAGTATAAGATATGTCATAGCAGCGATTTTCTATTTTAAAGGGTTGTTTCGACCGAAAATAATAATTAAACATTCTCCTTCTCACTCAACAAATTATACTAATCTAGTTTGTACTATTATTAGATTCGCATATGACTTACCAGCAAAATTGAACATATGAAAGGTATCAGTTCAAATGCAGTCAGCATTTGATAGGTTTACTTAAAATCGGAAATTTGAATAATTATAGAATTTTTTAAAACAGAGCTAGTTTTCAAATAAAAGTAGAAAATAATCTAATTTTGAACTGAAACTTTTAATATATATGTCAATATTCAACTCAATATGCATGTCATATTGGTGTGGCAAGCTAAAAAATTGCAAGTTCCTCATGTATCAATAAAAATTTGGTATAAGTTGAATAAGATAACAATACACCAGCCCTTTATTTTTTTTATGTCCTGGATTTATATATTTGGTGCATTTTTCAACTGCTTATAAATATCACTTTGAAACTAAACAGTCAATTTAATGCAGAGAGAATTAACAAAGACGACCAAAAACCACTTAGAATAACAAATCATGATGTGACAAACTACACAAATTTAGGGAATTTAAACAATTAAAAATTGTTATACTAACTTACCAGCAAAATTGATAATCGTAGCTGTCAACCTCACTTTCTGGCAGAAAATCAATAGAAAAAAAATTATTTCAGATGATAGCAAGGGTTGAGTTGTTCGTCAATGCGAATAGCACTTTGTTTATCTATAATGTTAAATTTACAATTCTTTTGTGGTAATCTTGCATAAATAACTAAGTAAAGCATGCAGTTTTAAGGCAGCAACTTGCACAAATACTAAGATGTAAGTACTCAAAACAGGTTTAGACGCGACAAATGACATGAATGCAAGAATATGAATTTACAATCTCAGTATTTATGATGCATGTAAGTATGATTGCATTTAGCTATGCAGCTCTTTATGTCGATCATTAGGAATAGATCTGCGTAATTATGGTTCATTCACATTAACAAGTAAGTTCTATATGGGGTAATTACAGCGTGGTTTGATGCAATTAAATCATGCAAAGATCAGAGATTACAGAGCATGAGATGCTAGCGTAGGGATTTCCTACACTAATAACATGACACAAGAAGTTTTGTTGGCTTTTGAGATGTACAAAATTTGTTGCCCCTAAAAATATAGGGCAAGAAATGAGAAGAATTACACATTAAAAAGACAGCAACTCATCTTCTATGTCCTATGACAGATTACTAATTATTCAGAGGTATTAGGTCTAAAATTATTCAACAAAGAGGCTGCCCTTAAAATTTTCATGTTTTTTTTTGTGTGTTGAAGCATAAAATATCATTTTCAGATGGTTTTAAACAATATGCTTGACCAAAGGGAATTTTCAATACTAAGAACTGGAATTCAAAAGTCATAATATATTTAGTAGGTGCTCTGATAGCTTTTGTTGAGTCGAGATTGGATCTCTAAGATTCTCACCAAGAAACCACCAAGGGCAAGTGAATGAATGAGAACAAAAAGAAAGGGAAAAAAATGATAAAAAAATTAAACCTGTATATTTAATCAATGGACAAATTTCACATGATTAAACATGAATGAGAATGCCACAGAGCATAAGCCAAACACTAAAAGGAATTATATATTCATTCTATGTACCAAATGAACCAATAATGTTTTTGGCCAAGTGGATATATAACTACGTATCAAATGTCCTAACGGCAGAATTTTATATAATCAACTTTAATTATTGAAACTAAGCAGAGCTGTATTAATAAATATGATCGAAAAACCTTCGGAATAAATTTTGGTGTGACAAGATACAATGACTCACATACCGGCGAAGTTGATCAACTTACGCTCCTGGTAGGAATTACCCAAAAGAAAAAATCAGTAAACAATTGATGGCGGTGGTGCCGGAAGTTATCTTCATGGAGGAATGGGTTAAGCCTATAAATCCGATCATAGATAAAGTTGGAAGGCCATCAACCCGTGCAAAGTCCCAACCTCCGCTATCGATGAGGTAGGAGGAATCATTTTGAAATGATGGTGGTGAACGGGGGCACCGGCACACAGTATATAACCGGGAATTATACTGGGTCAATCTTATTGGATTTTTTATTTTTCTTGATGATATTCATGAGATATTCCAAGATATGTGTGGGATTTGTGTTGCAAAGACTAATGGGGCGGAGGTCAAAATCAGTAAACAATTGATGTTTTTTTCATTTCTTAAAGAACACCAGTGCTGGGATTGCATACTTATAGAATTTAAACTAAACAAGGCTAATTCTTTGGAAATAAGGTACATAGAATCCATCGCAAGGCCCGGAATGTTATGTTTTGCTTCACTTCTGAAGGAGATAAAATTACATGCTTTCCACGAGATCCACATTGCGTGTGCGATGATTGTAATATCATGACCGTTTGTTCATGTTCCGAACCTCGAAGTTTGTGTAGCCAATAACAACTTTTGAAGAAGAAATAAGATGATGAGAAAAGGATTTTTGGATTTAATTCATTATGTAGATGAAAGTTTCCAACTTGTAATTACATACTTTGGTAACTTTCTTGGGAGGTGGAGGAGTTACATGCTCTGGTAACTTCTTTGGAAGATGAAAAGGTATATGAGCCTTCATTGGAAGGTTACATGAGGAGAGTCTTCATTGGGAAGGTTACATGGAGAGAGCTTTCATTGGAAGGTTACATGGAGAAAAAGACCGAGGGTCATTTTCATTCCCTATAACACATTCTTGTTTACGCAATTCCTCCACCACCCTTTCTACTGGAGAAAAAATACATTCAAAAGGTAGAATTCTCTAGGTCCACTATAGAGCTTTTGGTAGGTGCACACCGGTTAGTTTTGTCCGTTGTTTCTGGAAGCGATTCGTGCTGGCCGGAGTAGCCGAATTATGCTTTAAGCTCAGCGTCTCAGGATCCACAGCAGTTCCATCTAGTTACAGTCGTCATCATCATCCAATCAAGAAAGTTTTATAATTCTTGGTTTTCTGTTCATTTTCCCCCTCTACTCCAACATTCTTAAAGCATAATTTCTCTGCAAATGGACACTACTAAGGCAGTGGAAATTGACTGTTTGAAGCCTGAGAGCTTCGATAGAGCTGACTACAATGCGTGGAGGCATAAGATTACCTTTGGGATGCAACTCCTGAAAATTTACTATGTCATAACTAAAGAGAAACCAGACTTTGTTTAAGATGAACAAGGGGCAGCCAAATGGGATTGCGATGATCCTTTTTGCAAGAGTTATCTTCTCAACTGCATGGCAGACCATCTTGCAGATGCTTATGCTCACAAAGCAACTGCTAAAGTGATTTGAAAGTCTCTAGAGCATCAGTACAAGGACGAGGAGAAATTATCAAAGACTCATCTTATTAACAAATTTTTGGATTTCAAATTTGAAGATGACAAAGAAGTTCTCCTTCAGGTAAAGGAACTTAAAAAGGTTGTTATGAAATTAAATGAAGAAAAAATTAAATTGTGCAACACTTTCATGACCGGAGCAATTATCAACAAACTTCCACCTTCTTGGATGTCTTTCTCTACTGACATGCATCGAAAGAAGAAGCAAGTTTCTCTTGAAGACTTGAAGAGGTATATTCACATAGAAGATAAGGTCCGAACTCATTCCAATAATGAGTTGCTTGCCAAATAAAAGGCTACTGCAAATACGATCTCTGCAAAACCTGATGGAGGTGGACCTAGCAAGCAGAAAAAGAAACCTTGGAACAAGAATCAAAAGAACCTTAATGTATCTAAGTAAGAGTTCAAGAAGACCGGTCACTGCTTTAACTGTGGTAAGAAGGGTCACTGGGTCAAATCTTGTAGGCCGCCTAAGAAGGAGAAGGACTCTGTCAACCAAGTTGCTGATGTTCAAGACTTTGTTGTCATGATTTGTCAGTTAACACATGTTAACTCTTTTGATTGGTGGTTGGACACCGGTGCTACATGTCATGTCTGCAACAACAAGGAGATGTTTACCATCTACTCTGTTGTCTAAGAGGATGTTTCTATGGTTGATCATTCTTCTGCTACTGTTCTTGGTAACTGGACCGTTGTAATTTCTCTTATCTCTGTCAATACACTTACTTTGAAGAATGTGAAGTATGTTCCATCAATTGCAAAGAACCTGGTTTTTGGAAGTCTGTTATGTGATGCTGGGATGCGTCTGAACTTTCAAGGAGGTAAAGATGTTCTGTCTTACAATAAAGTTTATTTTGATAATACATATCGCAACAATGGTCTGTATAAGATAAGCATTGTATCTTCTCCAGTAGTCAATGAAATTTCTTCATCTGAATACTCTACTGTTTTATGGCAGCATAGACTTGGACATGTTAATTTTAGAAAATTACTTAACATGAAGAAATTAGGATTTATACCCATCTATGGGGATGATAAACCTAAGAAATGTGAAGTCTGTGTGCAAGCCAAAATCACAAGAATGTCTTTTCCTAGTGTAACTAGAAATACTAATGTATTGAACTTAGTGAACTCTGATAACTATGATTTCAAGAATTTCATGACCAGGGATGGCATGAAGTGCTTTATCACCTTCATCGATGATCGCTCGTGCTTCTGCCATGTCTACCTGCTCGAATCTAAGGATGATGCCTTTAACAAGTTTGTAGAGTTTTGAACTCGAGTTGAGAAACAATCTAGTAGACCGGTGAAAAAGCTTAGAAGTGACAGAGGTGGTGAGTACCGATCCAAGGAAGTAGAAGCTTACTTCAAGGAACATGGAATAGTTGCAGAAACTACTGCACATTATTCTCCACAGTCCAATGGCATTGCAGAAAGAAAAAATCATACTCTTACCGAGATGGTGAACTCTATATTGATTACTTCTGGGCTTCCCACCTGCTACTGGGGTGAAGCCTTGCTGATGGCTAACTGGATCCTTAACAGAGTACCTTACTCAAAAACTGATGACACACGACATGAACTCTGATATGGTTATCATCCTTCTTTGAACAATCTTAAAGTGTGAGGGTGCTTAGCATATGTAAGGGTTCCAGATATTGGGAGACCTAAATTGGGACCAAGAGCAAACAAATGTGTGTTCTTGGGTTTTGTTAGAGATAGTGATACTTGCAGGTTTCTTGATCTTAGTACCAATTCTATCATAGAAGCTCGTGATGCTGGGTTCTTTGAGGACAAGCTCATCAAAGATAAGAATATATCTCTAAAAAATGTTCCTGAAAATGCTTGAGAAGATGAGTCTCCTACCATTATTCCAGAAGTTCAGGAAACACTAGAAGTTGTCCTTCAAGAAGATGAAGTTCCTTCTAACACTGATATTGCTGCTGATGATGAATCCCCGGAAAGTTCTGTATCTCCTTCCAAGCGACTAAGAAAGACAAAGAACTTTGGAAAAGATTTCATTACTTTCCATGTAGAAGGTGATCCACAGACTTTTGAAGAAGTTATGAAGTCTCATGATGCACTGCTTTGGAAGGAAGCAGTGGATGATGTGATGAACTCCTTGATCCAAAATGGCACATGTGAGATTGTGGATTTACCAAGAGGTGTAAAACCAATTAAATGCAAGTGGGTCTTCAAAAGAAAGCTGTGTATCGATGGTAGTATTGAAAAATACAAAACCAGGTTGGTGGCTAAAGGATTTACTCAGAAAGAAAGCATCGACTTCTTCGACATCTATGCTCCAGTATGTCGCATAATTACCATTCGGGTATTGATCTCCTGGGCAGCTATTCAAGGTTTTGTGATACACCAGATGGATGTCAAAACTGCATTCTTGAATGGAGATCTCATTGAGGACATCTACATGGAGAAGCCAAAAGGCTTCATTACTGAAGGTATGGAAACTAAAGTATGCAAACTAATTAAATCTCTTTATGGTTTAAAGCAGGCTCCAAAGTATGGCATGAGAGGTTTAACAGAATCATGAGAAATGATGGATTCTAAGTCGGTGAATATGACAAGTACCTTTACATCAAGTACGTTGAAGGAAAGATTGTGGTTACCTGCCTTTATGTTGATGACATACTGATCATTGGGACTGACTTGCAAATAGTTGCTTCTGCAATGAAGTTTCTCTTGACACAGTTCACCATGAAAGATCTTGGAGCTGCTGATACGATACCGGGTATCAAGATTCTAAGGATAGAGCTTGGCATAGGCTTGTCTCAGTCTCACTACACAGAGAGTATGCTGAAAAGGTATGGATATTTTGATTTTCCTATGATATCTGTACCTTATAACTACAACAGAAAGCTTCAAGCAAATACTGGAAGACCAGTAAAGTAGCTGGAATGTTCTAGGGTTATTGGCAGACGTATGCAATGAGTTGCACAAGGACAGATATTGCTTTCGTTGTTGGCATGCTAAGCAGGTTTATTATCAATCCAGAGAAAACACATTGGGATGCAATCCAGAGGTTGATGCGGTACTTGAAGGGTACTATGAAATTAAGCTTATTCTATTTTGGTTATCCGGCTATTCTTGAAGGCTTCTCAGATGCTAGTTGGTGCTCAGAGCTAGATGAGTGCAGATCAACTGGTGGTTTTATTTTTACCTTGGGAGGTGCTGATATCTCATGGAAATCCACAAAGCAGACTAATATTGCATAGTCATCCAACAACAACAACAACTGAGCCTTTTATCCCAAGCATATGGGGTAGGCTATATGTACCAACATGAGAATCATGCCGGGTCCAGCACATGAATCCTCCGCCTCCACTCACTCCTATCGAACAATATACTTTCATTGAGTCCTTTGGCAACCATATCGTTTCGTATCACCTCCATCCATATTTTCTTCAGTCTCCCTTTTGCCCTTTTGCCATTGCCCATATCGAGAGTATCTATTCGTCGAATCGGTGCTTCCATAGGTCTGTGTCGCATATGACCAAACCATCTTAGCCGGTTTTCCCGCATCTTCTCCTCCACAGGTGCTACACCAACTTTTGCACGAATATTCTCATTTCGCACCTTAGCTTTTCTACTGTTACCGCACATCCAACGAAGCATGCGCATCTCCGCTATGTGCATCTTCTGTGTATGATGTTTTTTAGGAGCCCAACATTCTGTACCATATAATAAGGCAGGCCGAATAGCACTCTGATAAAACTTCCCTTTCAATTTTAACGGAAATTTACGATCACACAAAATCCCTGTTGCACTCATCCATTTCAACTAACCAGCTTGGATCCTTTGATTAACATCACTATCGATCTTCCCATTCTTTTGGATGATGGAACCTAGATATCTAAATTGATTGCTCGGTGATATCTCTTACCCTTCCAATGTTATACCAATATGGTTTTGACTTCTCCGGTTACTAAATTTACAATGCATATATGCTGTCTTGGACCTGCTCAATCTGAATCCCCGAGATTCCAATGTTTGCCTCCATAATTCCAATTTGGCATTAACCCCTGCTTTCGTCTCATTTACTAGAACAATATCATCAGCGAATAGCATATACCAAGATACATCATCTTGGATAGTTCTAGTAAGCCCATCCATCACAATGGTAAATAGGAATGGACTTAATGCAAATCCTTGAGTTTCTACCGAAGATGAGCCTGAGTGGCTCAACAATCTTCTCAAAGATCTTCCATTAAAAGAACATGGTGCAACTATCACTATATATTGTAATAATCAGGCAGCAAATGTTGTGGCAGCTAACTCGTTATTCAATGAAAGGAAGTGGACTACTCGTCTGAAGCATGGCTATCTGAATGAGTTGATAAGCCACGGAGTCATATCAGTGATAGATGTCTGATCTTTAGAAAATATTGCAGATCCTATGACTAAAGGTCTGAAAGGAGAATCTATTGTAAAAGTATCCACTGGGATGGGCTTGAAACCAATGTAAGAAAAGTCTATGTATTTACTTTGAGTCAAATTTTAGTTCAAAACTTAGCTACTAATTTCTTTTGATTCTTAGTTCAAAAGTGCATAAAATTGTGTATACGGATATGGCATTCATGATCCTATCATGAGTAAAGGATGGTTATATAAAACCTTAATAAATCCAACACTTCGGATGTGGGGTGTTAATAGGAGCACACCTAAAGGATTTACCTATGCTAAGGTGGAGTTTTGGCCGACTCTATGAAAACTACTGAGTAGTTCCCAGAGGCCTATGCAGAATTTATGATAAAGCACAGGGCCGCTAACGTGTTACAGAACAGCTATAAAAATGATATCATAGTTCAAAGCATAGCTACTATGGATATGCACTCAGATTAAGTTTGTGTGTGATCGTTGAATAGTATGTACACTATTGGTTCAAGACTTAGTTCATCAATAGCTTGACTGCTTTTCAAATGATCTAATTGGAGATACAAGTCCTAATGATATCTTCGTTATGCACATGAAACTAAAGCCATCTAAGTCGAGTTTGAAACTTATGGAGGATTGTTGGATTTAATTCATTATATGAGTGAAAGTTTCCAACTTGTTATTACATACTTTGGTAACTACTTTTGGAGATGAAGGAGTTACATGCTTTGGTAACTTCTTTAAAAGATGAAAGGTAACATAAGCCTTCATTGGAAGGTTACATGAAGAGGGTCTTCATTGGGAAGGTTATATGGAGAGAACCTTCATTGGAATGTTACATGAAGAGAAGAAAGGCCAAGGTCATTTTCATTCTCTCTAAATAAGGATGCTTGGCACACTCTTGTTTAAGCAATTCCTCCACCACCCTTTCTACTAAAGAAAAAATCCATTCAAAAGGTAGAATTCTCTAAGTCTACTATAGAGCTTTTGGTAGGTGCACACCAGTTAGCTCTGTCTGCTGTTCTTGGAAGCGATTCGTGCTTGGGATCCTTGCACTAGAGTAGCCGAATTATGTTTTAAGCTCATCGTCTCAGAATGCACAGCAGTTCCATCTAGTTACAGTCATCATCATCATCCAATCAGGAAAATTTTATAATCTTTGGTTTTCTGTTTATTTTTCCCCTCTACTCCAATAGGTCAATCTTATTGGGTTTTTTTTATTTTTCTTGATGATATTCATGAGATATTCTAAGATATGTGTGAGATTTGTGTTGCAAAGACTAATGGGGCGGAGGTCAAAATCAGGAAACAATTGATGTTTTTTCATTTTCTTAAAGCACACCAGTGCAGGGATTACATACCTATAGAATTTAAACTAAAAAAGGCTAATTGTTTGGAAATAAGGTACATAGAATCCATCGCAAGGCCCGGAATGTTATGTTTTGCTTCACTTCTGAAGGAGACAAAATTATGTGCTTTCCGTGAGATCCACATTGCGTATGCGATGATTGTAATGTCACGACCGTTTGTTCATGTTCCGAACCTCGAAGTTTGAAGTTTGTGTAGCCAATCTCCTGTCGATGCGGCGGCCGTCCTTGACTGAAGCTTGCGGCCAAGTTGAGCCACGCAGGCTTTCCATTCTTCACAGCCGCTAAAAAGATGAGAAGTGTTCTCTTCATGATTCTCATTACACATTATGCAAAGAGGCGAAACATTTGATTTCCTTTTTCATATCCATTCCTTTATTGGTAGTTTGTTGTTTAAGATTTTTCAAAAGAATAACCAAATACGTTTAGTATAACCGTCTTTCGGTGGTAGGGAGACTACATTGTGTTCCGGTGTAGGAATTGTGTAGGCGTTGCGTGCATCGTCCACACTGTACTTCCCGTTATATGAGTGGTTGTGCCGGAAGTTATCTTCATGGAGGAATGAGTTAAACATATAAATCCGATCATAGATAAAAGTTGGAAGGTCGGTGCAAAGTCCCAACCTCCGCTATCGGTAAGGTAGGAGGAAACCATTTTGAAATGATGGTGGTGGAGGGGACACCGGCACACATTATGTAACCGTTTGGGAATTATTTTGGGTCAAAATCTTATTGGATTTTAGATTTTTCTTGACGATATTCATGAGATAATCCAAGATATATGTGAGATTTGTGTTGCAAAGACTAATAAGGCGGAGGTCAAAATTAGTAAACAATTGATGTTTTTTTCATTTTTTAAAGCACACCAATGTTGGGATTACATGCTTATGGAATTTAAACTAGACAAGGCTAATTGTCCGGAAGCAAGGTACATAGATTCCACGCAAGGCCTGGAATGTTATGTTTTGCTTCACTTCCGAAGTTGACAAAGTTATGTGCTTTCTATGAGATCCACATTGTGTGTGTGATGACTGTAATGTCACGACCGTTTCTTTGTGTTCCGGATCTCGAAGTTTGATGTTTGTGTAGCCAATCCCCCGTCGGTGCAGCGGTCGTCCTTGACTGAAGCTCGCGGCGAAGTTGAGCCACGTAGGCTTTCCATTCTTTGCAGCCACTAAAAATGTGAGAGTTGCTTTCCTCCTGATTCTCATTACACATTATGCAAAAAGGTGAAACACCTGATTTCTTATTTCATATACATTCCTTCGTTAGTAGTTTGTTATTTAATATTTTCCAAAAGGACCACCAAATGCGTTTAATATAACCGCCTTTCGATGGTAGGAAGACCGCATTGTGTTCCAGTATGGGAATTGTGTAGGCGTTGCTTGCATCACTCACACTGTACTTCCTGTCACTTGAGTGGTTGTGCCGGAAGTTATCTTCATGGAGGATTGAGTTAAGCATATAAATCCGATCAGTGATAAAAGTTAGAAGACCATTGATCCATGCAAGGTCCCAACCTCCGCTATCGGTGAGGCAGGAGGAAACCATTTCAAAATGATTGTGGTGGAAGGGGTACCGACACAGATTATGTAACCGTTTGGCAATTATACTAAGTCAAAATCTTATTGGATTTTGGATTTTTCTTGATGATGTTCATGAGAAAATCCAAGATATATGTGAGATTTGTGTTGCAAAAACTAATGGGTTGGAGGTCAAAATCAGCTAACAATTGATGTTTTTTTCATTTCTTAAAGCACACCAATGCTGGGATTACATACTTATAGAATTCAAACTCGACAAGGCTAATTGTTCGGAAATAAGGTATATAGATTCCATCGCAAGGCCCGTAATGTTATGTTATGCTTCTCTTCCGAAGGAGACCTTTGCAAACAAAATTATCTGCTTTCCATGAGATCCACATTGCGTGTGTGATGATTATGAAGTCACGACCGTTTGTTCGAGTTCCGTACCTCAAAATTTGAAGTTTGTGTAGCCAATTCCCCTGTCGGTGCAGCGATCGTCCTTGACTTCAGCTCGCGGCGAAATTGAGTCACGCAAGCTTTCTATTCTTTGCGGTCGCTAAAAAGGTGAGAAGTGCTCTCCTCGTGATTCTCATTACACATTA
This sequence comes from Agapanthus africanus, assembly GCA_030015575.1. Classification (NCBI taxonomy): domain Eukaryota; kingdom Viridiplantae; phylum Streptophyta; class Magnoliopsida; order Asparagales; family Amaryllidaceae; genus Agapanthus; species Agapanthus africanus. The sequence continues at coordinate 745,719,747 of CM057341.1, read as the reverse complement.
TGCAAAGAGGCGAAACATCTAATTTTCTATTTCGTATCCATTCCTTCGTTGGTAGTTTGTTGTTTAAGATTTTCAAAAGGAACTACTAAATGCATTTAGTACAACTATCTTTCGGTGGTAGGGAGACTACATTGTGTTCTAGTGTAAGAATTGTGTAGGCGTTGTGTGGATCGATCACACTGTACTTCCCGTCACATGAGTGGTTGTGCTGGAAGTTATCTTCATTGAGGAATGAGGTAAGCATATAAATCCGATCACGGATAAAAGTTGGATGATATGTGCAAAGTCCCAACCTCCGCTATCCGCTATATGTGAGGTAGGAGGAAACCATTTTGAAATGATGGTAGTAGAGGGGGGCACCGACACACATTACATTTAGGAATTATACTAGGTCAAAATCTTATTGGATTTTGGATTTTTCTTGATTATATCCATTAGAAAATCCAAGATATATATGAAATTTGTGTTACAAAAACTAATGGGGCGAAGGTCAAAATCAACAAACAATTGATGTTTTTTCATATCTTAAAGCACACCAGTGCTGGGATTACATACTTATAGAATTTAAACTAGACAAGGCTAATTGTTCGTAAATAAGGTACATAGATTCCATCGTAAGGCCCGGTATGTTATGTTTTTCTTCACTTCCAAAGGAGACAACGTTATGTATTTTCCACGAGATCTACATTGCGTGTGCGATGATTGTAATGTCACGATCGTTTCTTCATCTTCAGGACCTCGAAATTTGAAGTTTGTGTAGCCAATCCCCTGTCGGTGCAACGATCGTCCTTGACTGAAGCTCATGGCGAAGTTGAGCCACGTTGGCTTTCTATTCTTTGTGGTCGCTAAAAAGGTGAGAAGTACTCTCCTCCTGATTCTTATTACACATTATGAAAAAGGCAAAACATTTGATTTCCTATTTCGTATCCATTCCTTCATTGATAGTTTGTTATTTAAGATTTTCCAAAGGAACCACTAAATGCTTTTGGTATAACCTCTTTTCGGTGGTAGGGAGACCACATTCTGTTCTGGTGTGGGAATTGTGTAGGCATTGCGTACACCACTCACACTGTACTTCCCGTCACATGAGTGGTTGTGTCGGAAGTTATCATCATGAAGAAATGTGGTAAGCATATAAATCCGATCACGGATAAAAGTTAGAAGGTCATCGACCCGTGCAAAGTCCCAACCTCCGCTATCTGTGAGGTAGAAGGAAACCATTTCGAAATGATGGTGGTGGAGGGGCCACCGACACATTATGTACCCGTTTAGGAATTATACTACGTCAAAATCTTATTGGATTTTGGATTTTTCTTGATGATATTCATGAGATAATCTAAGATTGTAACGCCTTGAAATTCGTTTAGGATGTTTTCTCGTTAATTAGCTAGTGTGCGTGTTTTTCATAAAAACGGATATCTTATTTTCCTTCTTGGCTAGTGGAAATTGTGTTGTGAAGTGTTTATATAGATATATTTATATATATTTATAGGGTTTACTAATTATATTTAGTCGTGTTACCCTAGTTGGGAAATTTCCATTTATAGTGTACACTTGCACACTAAGCACAATTTTCCTTGACCTAGGCTAAAAGAGTTATCATGTTAACCATTTCTTGTCATTCTTGCATGGTTCATGGTTATTTTTCCCCACCCTTTAATAAAAAACAAAACCCTTTTTAAATTGCAAATTTGAGTTAGAATATGAGAGCATGGTGTTAGGTGAGAAGGGTTGACTTTTGACCCCATTTCCTTTCCTTCTCTCTCTCTTCTCCTCACTTCAGAAATTCTGCCAAATTTCCAGCAGAAAAACCCTAGCTTCTCTTTATCTTTTCCTCTCATTTTCACTTCTCTTTGATCTCCATACAAATCCTACACAAAAACCACTCATTTTCATCACAAAACCTTGGAAAAAAAATGAGCTCTTGAGGTGTTTGGAGGTGGATCTGCACACTTGAGGAAAAAGCTGGAACTTTGGTGTTTCATAAGGTCTTTTGAAGGTATATAGCTCATATTTAACACTCCTTTTCATAACTTGTAGTAATTTTAGCAAAATATCACTTTTTTGTACATTGTTTTGTGCTATGGAAGGGATTTTGGTGGTGATATGTTAAAATTTGCATTTTTATGGCTCAATTAGCTTAGTAATGAGTTGTTAGTGTGATTTTAGACTTGGGTTTGTTTCAGATTTCAGAAAAATACCATAATGTATCATTTTAGTGCAAAGTGTAGTTTTTAACTAGAATATAGGGTTTTTTTGAGCTATTGTAAACTAGGTCATATCAATATGACCCGACTAGCTGAAGTTACATTTAGATGCATATTTAAATTAGTTTGAATTTACATCTTCTGAAACTTGCCAGTCATATCACAAAGATAAGATGACCATAGCTCTGTTTATTGGAAACAGAAAAAAAGTTAGTGAACTCTTGGGATTGATACATGATGATGTATGAGGTCCTCTGTCTACACATGCCAGGACTGGTTCTTTGTACTTCAGAAGTAGAGAACCAAAACGGGTATAAGTATTATGTCCTTTGATGTGATCAGGGAGGAGAATACTTGAGCACGGGATTCCTGGACTATTCTAAAGGTGAATGAGATTCTCTCTCAGCATTACTCCTCCGTATACACCACAATACGTTGGTATATCGGGACGGAGCAATCGCACCCTATGTGATAAGGTGTGCTCTATGATGAGTACTACTGAGTTACCTATTTCCTTTTGGGGGTTATGCACTTGAGAAGCTGCATACCTATTGAATATGGTTCCAACCAAATCAGGTGTCTACCACTCCATATGTGATATGGTATGGAAAGAGCCCATCTCTTAAGAATGTTAAGATTTGGGGTTGTCCAAAGCAAAATCCGGACAAACTCGAGGCAAGGTCAGTTCTGTGGAAGTTTGTTGGATATCCTAAGCATTCGCAAGGGAATATCTTCTATCAAACTGGGGAGCAAAAGGTGTTTTGTTTCTCAGCATGCCACCATTTGGAAAGGGAATTTCTTGTGAAGAAATTAGTGGTCATGAGGTAGAACCGGAAAAGGTTCCAGCTATACAAACTGCAGCTGATGATTTGGTAAACCCGAAGGATTCAATAGTTTCTAACGAACCTCAGCCTCTCCGCCGATCTAGTAGGGTTCCTCATCCACCTGAGAGATACTTTGGTTTCTCTATGACAGTGGGAGCAAGGATTGCATCATGAGATGATGACCCAACTTGTTTCGAGCAGGCCATCAAGAGTGTGGACTCTGTAAGAATGGCTGGATGCTTAGCGATCTGAGATGGAATCCATATACACCAACAAAGTATGGACTTTGGTTGCTTTATCTGAAGGGTTAAATCTCCATCAGAAGCAAATATATCTTGAGAAGATTACCTGGTGTACATGGAAAAGTTAAGACTTTCAAAGCCATGCTTAAGTCCATCCAGATCCTACTTGCCATTGCTACATACCATAACTACGATATCTGACGGTTGGGTATCATGACTGCTTTTCTAAATAGTGATTTAGAAGAGAGCATCTATAAGTACACAGCCAGAGGGCTTCGTAGACAGTGGAAGCAGCGGAAACGTGTGCAAGTTGCTTTATGGGATAAAGCAGGCATCGCGGAGATGGAACGTCTGTTTTGATGTAGTAGTTAAAGATTTTGACTTCATCAAAATGGTAGATGAACCTTGTATATACAAAAAGGGTAGTAGCGAGTATGGTGGTGATCCTCGTATTGTACGTGGATGACATACTCTTGATAGGAAAGGAGTTTCCTATGCTACATTCGGTCAATCTCCTCTTATCACAAGGATTCTCTATATAGGATCAAGGTGATACCTCATAAATCCTGGTTTTGGATCTATGAGATAGATCTAATTGGATGTTAGGATTCTCACTATATGTAGTGAGATGGTATCAATCGATCCTAGGGAGAATCACTAGAAAGCTTCCAAGGTGGTAAGGTCGACTGAATATCAGTCACAAGCATTGTCTTTACCTTCAGTGGAGGGACGGTATGTTGGAAGAGTTCCACGCTAGATACCGTGACATACTAGACGATAAGGGCAGGATAAATCACTACCAAGGATGCTACCAAAGAAATAGTCTGGATGTACACTAGTTCATGAGATGAACTTCGTTCCTACCATTGTGTGACAATGGAGTTTTGGCTTTTGCCAAGGAAACCCCGTCCCATCTGTGATCCAGACATATTCTAAGGCAGTATCACCTGATCATGGAGATGGTTGATCTCCAGGGAGATTGAGGTTAGGAGAGTAGACAAAGAGGACAACAGCACGGATCCACTCACAAAGGCCTATTACCCAGTAGAGACTTTTATGGGATGGTTAAGTATGAGATACTTCAACCACGGCTGATTGTTGGGTATGAGATACTACAACAGATGGCCCTAGTGCAAGTGGGAGATTGTTAGTGATATGTATGCCCGAGAGGCCATTACTGTACATGCGATGTATATTGTAGTGGATGCTTGGACATATATATGGAGGACTTTCTTGCTCGACATGATAGTATGCTATCTGGTTGCTCTTTATCTTAACATGTACTCTGATAGTCTCTATGTTACATGTTGATAAAGCCCTTAGGATGAGTACTTGACTACCAGGACTATGATGCAAATCATACTAGTGGGGACAGTGTAGTCGCTAAGTACATCCTTCAAATGTTCCTAGTCGCAGGTGTATCGAGACAGGGCATCGATATACCAGAGTAGACTAGCGTAAGCTTCTTGACCCATGTAGATGGGCGATGGATGATCCCATATCAATTTATATTTGACATCAGAGATAGTATACGGGTGCTCAGTGGAGACTGGGTACACTGGACGGACTCGCCGATAACTCCCAGATGGTATTATACCTCACGTCAGATGGCAGTTCTCTGGTGACACTGGTACAGGTTAGTCTGTAGACCCGAGATTGTCATAGAGTCTTGTGTGATTCCCACTGTGCTTTGATTTTCATCATACCACGTCCAAGAGGGCGTGCAAAACGGTGGCTTTTGGGTACAGTCCCGAATCACATGGAGGCAATGAGCGATAGGAGGGGTTTCGTCTCTCCCAGTATAGGGAGTTGATGTTGCGCTGTGTTCGATTGGCTATAACTGGAAATCCCTGGGCAGGGTTGTTGAGATTTACTGGTAAGTGTTATCAGTAGTTTATCGAACTGTTATGGACCTCATATCGACACGACTTATCGGTTACTGGGGTCTGATGTTTACCACCCCTAGACTGGATATACGAAATATCAGACGAAGAGACCGGACTGTACGGGAGTGTTATTGATTGGATTCGCAGGAGAATGTACAGGCTTGCTTGTTGATCTTCTGATTGCTCAATACACGGGTGGCTGTTACGTTTAGCTGACCGCTTGCAGCTTGTGGGTGTTTTGATATGATCATCACCTACTGCCGACGTATTGACGATTCTTTAGAGTCTTACACAGAGGTTTCCTGGCTCAGGCAAAACGGAGTAGAAGCACATATGTGATATGTGCGGGACCGAGAATAATACGTGTATGTGATACCGTATTAGATTCTCGCGATATGTAATATCGGCCGGGTATATGTGATATAACCGGGTCATCGGATCAAGTGTTGATTCGATGAACTGATACAGATTATATTAGTCGGTTATTTGTGAAATAGCAGGATTATCGGATCAAGTGTTGATTTGATAATTTAATGTATAATTATATATTTGATATATTACATTACATTAACTAATATAAGCTCACTTAAAGATTCTTTTTCTCACATGGATAATACATTGATATATATGAGATATATGTTAATTGTATTATTTTCTTTTATTACAAAATATATTGTATATGTGATATATAATATTGTAACAAGTTAGGGTTACAAATGCAACATGCTTTGTGGAGTTTAAACAAGTTAGGGTTTGGATTTGGGTTAGCTTTTGGGTTAGCTTTTTCATGAAGCTTCATGAAGCTTTCTTTTATCTTTAGCTTAGATATTTTGTGTTGATATTTATTAACCCAATCCAAACCTTAGCCTCTAGTTTATTCTCTACAAGGGTTAACTTTATCATTCTTTAACCCATGGTTGCAATTCTAACCTCACAGAACAATTCATTATTCATCACAAAAAGAAATTATTCTTCTTCTTCCTCTTGAAAAAAGCTTTCTAGCTTTTTGTGATGTGATGAAATAAAGTGAGAAATTGAAAACAAAAGAGAGCTAAATTCCTACTTCATCATCATCATCTATTCTAGCTACTTAGATTAGGGTGTTTCCTTTGCTAATACTTGATTAGTGAAGCAAGAGCTTAGGTTTGAGTTTCTTTAAGGTAGATCATCTTAGTTGTTGAAGATTGGAAGCAAGCTTGCATCTTTCTCTTCATGGAGCCTCTCTAGAGTCCGGGTACTTGATGATCGCAGCGAAGAGACCTCAACACGGAGCTTATGAAGCGAATGAACGAACTACAAAGGTTGTAATCCCTAACTCTTAGAAGTAAAGTTGTTTACTTGTAAAGTTTACCCTAATGCTCTAGTTAAGATCTTGATTAGGGTTACAAAGCACCCTAAATTTTTATGAAATGGCATGTGTGATGCCTTGCTAAACCTTGTTGTCGTGCTATACAACCCTACAGATGATAGGCAGAAAGACCCCTCAGTCCATGTAGAGTCAAGCTCGGACAGCGAGAAAGAGCCGACTTTCCGCCCCAGGACCGCGGAGTAAGAGCTGCTTCAAGAGCTCCAAAAGAAACTCAGAAACAAAGACAAGGAAATGGCCAAACTCTACTCCAAAATTGACGACTTGACGAATGTCGTGATGCAGCTCACGGCCCGACTTGCTTCTCAGCCGCTAAATCAAGTGCAGGGCTCTGCTCGTGAACCGAGAAACGGTGTCCCAAAGCAGCCGACGCCTATTCCCTCAAATCCAAAAGTGGGCGAACCGCATGAAAATCAGTCGCATCCTTTCTCGGGAAATGTCTTGGCTACCAATGACAGTAGCCCGCTAACTCAAGATCAAATCATGGATTTGGTTGCCAGCAAAGTCAAAACATTGATGGCCGAAGCCAAAGCGCAAAAAGATATCAGCAGTAGTGGGAGACTATATCCTGCTCAGTATGATCTGGTAGAATTTCCTAGCGGCTATGTCATCCCCAAATTCGGAAGATTTGATGGGACGGGAAATGCGAATCGGCACATCGCCCACTTTAAAGCCTCATGCGGGAATACTGGGGGCAATGATGCGCTTCTCCTCCGCCAGTTCGTTAATAGCTTGGCCGATATTGCTTTCGACTGGTACGCGAGCATACTGGATGGCTCCGTCACAACTTTCGTCCAAATGGAGTCTCTGTTTCGGCAGAGGTTCATGAACGTTAGCGATAAGATCACCATCGCCGATCTCGTAAGGACCAAGCCAAATAACAACGAAAACAGCACGGATTTTATAACCCGATGGCGCAATTTCTCCGTCAAATGCGAACCGCCGATAGAGCAGGACCAATCTGTCAGTCTCCTCGTCGGAAATCTCAACAATTGGATGGCCTCGTTTCTATACACCGCGGGTCTCAAAACATTCCAAGAGCTGACCAAGAAAGTTCAGATGCTGGAGCGCTCAAAGCAGGAGTCCTCCTCGGATTCCCAAAATAACAATAGGTCCTGGAGAAACCGAAAGGACAATAATCGCAAAGGCGGAAATTCCAACGATTCTGAATCTTTCAATACCTCGGCTAATCGAAATAAGTAAGGGTTGAGCGGGCCTAATGCCAACCAGTCTTGGAAGCTAGTGTTCGAAGAGGGAGGAGAATCTCCACTGAAAGAGAAGCTAGATAAGGTCTATTCCTTCAGAAGGGACAAAGTCCGTAAAATATTCAAAGACGCCTTGAGGAACGGTCTACAACTGCCAGAGTCAAAAAGACCGCAGGAAGCGAATATGACCGACGACCCCAAATACTTTCCCTATCACAGAGTGAAAGGTCATGCCATTGAGGACTGCTTCGTCTTCAAAGATTGGGTCGAAAAGCAATACAAGGCAGGAGAGATAGAACTGTCTAAAGGCGTGTTAACAAACAGTCCAGCTGCGACCGCCAATTTCATACAAACGGAGATCGAAGTTCTTCGTGAAACCGATTCTCTCAGACATCTGCCTTTCTCTGAAAACAGTCGACCACCACGTCATTAAACTGGGAACAGCTGACCACCATGTCATTAAACTGGGAATAAACGACCTCTAAGTCGTTAAACTGAGGATGTAAAAAAATGTGTAAATAAATAAATAAAATAAAAGCCGAAATGATGGGGCAACTCGCAATAAAAATCAGCGAGTAAAAATAAAAATAAAGCCGAAATGATGGGGCAACCGCGAATAAAAAGCCGAAATGATAGGGCAATCGCAACCTTCGCGATAAGAAAAGCTGAAATGATAGACCAATCACGGTGACAAAAAAACGGTGAATGATGAGTCGCTCCTAGTACCATATTCCAGTGCAGCGATGCAGACGCCAACCAAATTCCAAACTCAAATCCCAAGTGGCGAATGATGAGTCGCACCTGGTACCATATTCCAGTGCAGCGATGCAGACGCCAACCAAAATCCAAACCCCATACCCCAACGGCGAATGATGAGTCGCTCCTGGTACCATATTCCAGTGCAGCGATGCAGACGCCAACCAAATTCCAAATCCCATACCCCAACGGCGAATGATGAGTCGCTCCTGGTACCATATTCCAGTGCAGCGATGCAGACGCCAATAAAGTCCCGAAATTTTTCCGGCCCTACGGTCTGGATCATACATCCTGCAAAACCGTATACAATCCACGGGCGTTAAATGATCCCAATCTCTCCCATGTCCTACCGGCGAGACCACATTCAAAGTCCCACCGGCGATGAAGATTAAAAAAAAGTATGTCCACAAGCAAAATGGGCACGGATGAAAACCTGAAAGGGCTCCGTGAGTAAAAACAGCAGGACCGCCGGCGAGTTTGTGAAAACCCGAAAAGACGTAAACTCGTGAAAAAGAGATGAAATGCACTCGCAAAGTCCTCTCAACTTTGTGAGGAGAAAATTCCCGCGTGAGATCTTTACGACTCACAAAGGAGCAACACACTTGGGAGTCCCCACAACTCCTAAGGAGAAAATACACTTACGGGATCCTTACGACTCGTAGGGAGAAAATACTTTTATGGGACCCTTACGGCTCATAAAATTGAAAAGTCTTAGATGATAGGGACCTAAAACCTGTCTCCTGAGCCATCGCTTCCTAATAAGCAAATGCAAATGATGATTCGCTCCTGGTACCATATTCCAGTGCAGCGATACTAATGCCAAACCAAAACCAATTCCCAAATCCTGTCATGGCAAATGATGATTCGCTTCTGGTACTATATTCCAGTATAGCGATGCTGATGTCAACCCAAATCAAATCAAACCAACAACCTCTGTGGCGGAATCATGCTCCGTCCCAGAATTTACCCCGTGTTGAAATGATGCTTCGCCTCGGGATATCTATCTTCCCTGCGGGAATTATGCTCCGCCTCGGAATCAAATCAACCAACCAGCTCTGCGTCGGAGTCATACTTCGTCTCAGAGTGTACCCCGCGTCGAAATCAAGCTTCGCCTCGGTGTATCTGCCTTCCCTGTCGGAATTATGCTTCGGCTCGGAATCAACCAACGACCTCCTCGTCGGAATTATGCTCCGACTCGGAATCAAGTCAACCAGCAAGCTCTGCGTCGGAATCATACTTCGTCTCAGAATGTGCATCCCGTGCCGAAATCATGATTCGCCTCGGTGTACCTGCCTTCCCTGTCGAAATTATGCTTCGTCTCAGAATCAAGTCGGCCAACAAGCTCTGCGCCGGAATCATGCTCCGTCTCAGAATGTACCCTGTGTCGAAATCATGCTTCGCCTATGAGTATTTGCCTTCCCTGTCGGAATTATGCTTCGTCTGAGAATCAACCTCTGCATCGAAATTATGCTTCGGTTAGAAGGTCTGCCGCTCGTCAGAATTATTCTTCGACCCCCCTTGGAATCATGCTCCGCTCTTTGGAATGATGCTCCGATCCTTAGAACCATGCTCCGCTCTTCGGAATGATACTCCGATCCCCAGAATTATGCTCCGGCTCTTCGGAATGATGCTCCGATCCCTGGAATCATGCTCCGCTTTTCGGAATGATGCTCCGAACTCTGGAATCATGCTCCGCCCTTAGGAATGATGCTCCGATCCCTGGAATCATGCGCCGCCCTTCGGAATGATGCTCTGATCCCTGGAATCATGCGCCGCTCTTCGGAATAATGCTCCGATCCCTAGAATCATGCTCCGCTCTTCGGAATGATACTCCAAACCCTGGAATGATGCTCTGAACCCTGGAATGATGCTCTGATCTTCGGAATGATGCTTCGATCCCTGGAATGATGCTCCGCTCTTCGGAATGATGCTCCGATCCCGGGAATAATGCTCCGCTCTTCGGAATGATGCTCTGATCCCTGGAATCATGCTCCACTCTTCGGAATGATGCTCCGATCCCGGAATTATGCTCCGCAAATCGGAATGGTGCTCCGATCCCCGGGAATCATGCTCCCCGAGGGATGCTCCGTCCCCGAAATGATGTTCCACCTCGAAGTCCAGCTTTAAGATCCATCAATTTCATGCACACAACTCAAATATGGGGTGTGCATTTATTAATGGGGGGCACTTTGTTGGGGTCGAAAATTGCACCCCGGTTGACCAAGTCAAAGTCAAGGTCAACCCCAAGCCAAGTAGGCCCAAGCCCAGATTAAGTGGGCTCATGCCTGAGTCGAGCCCGAACATGAAGCGGACGGCCTCCCCCATGCTGAAATAAAAATCATGTAATAAATAATTTTGATGTAATTTTTGATACATGAATGGGCATAAAGCTAAATTTTTGTAAAGCCCATGGCTTATGTGCAAAAAGAAATGGCACATGAGCCATGGGATGGGCAAAATGCCATCTGTAAAGCCCAAGAGGTTATGTGTAAATGTATAAGCCTATATAAGGCAACATGAAGAAAATATCTAGGACAACTTTTTCATTCTCAAAAATTAGAGCATGTGCCTCTTTCTCCTTCCTCAAAGTTCTAAAACCTTCTTCTTTCTTTTGAATTAAATCAAGAGTTTTACTCTTCCTTTTCCAAAACTAAATAGTTTTTCACCACAAAACCCACAAAAGGGAGCTTGGATCTTCCATTAGATCTCAAAAAAGGGAGATTTTTAAATCTCACCCCCTTTCTCCAAGATCCATCCAAACGACAGGAAGAAGAAGAGGACCCATCTCCAGAAACCACATTTTGGGGAAGATCCATGGCTCAAGGGGAGAAGCCCCTTTATCAGCTTCAAAATATCCTAGGAGTTTAACTCCTCATATACACACACACACAAAATAATAAGTGTTCCTTTCTGCGAGTACAACTCCCATTGCAGGGACCAAGTCTCTTTTGTCTTCCGAGCACCCACGTGCCTGACACGTGAGGTGCTAGCGCCCAAAGCGCTGGCGCCCGAGCGCCCATGTGCCTGGCACGTGGGGCGCTAGCGCCCTGGCGCTAAAAGCGCTGGCGCCCGAGCACCCACGTGCACGCATCCTTTGGACGCCCTTTTCCCTTATACACACACACACGCATACTCCACGACACTGTCCCTGTTAGAAAAAAAATTCTAACGGGGTGCCGCCCCGCACCCCGTAAGGGGGCTGCTAGCCCCTGACCCCTAGCCCGCTATCTAGGTAGCGGGACCCCCGTAAAAACTCTGCGGGGCCCCGATATATCCAAAACCCCTCCAAAACACAACGTTGCACATTCGCATGACCAGTTTAACCCGTTAATCGGAGGTTCCCTCGTCCCAAAGGCGGGGTAATTAACGACAGCTTAGTTCGTGGCTGCCGGAGATTCGGATCCCCAAAATCAATAAACCCCCGCCTACCCTAAGCAGGGGGAATCTGTAGTACGCCTGATCAGCGCGCGCGTATTTCCATCTCAATGGGGTGACGAAAAACACCCTACAAGGTGTTTTGATTGCAACGCCTATATGATTTGCATATAGGCGCTCACGTGTTTAACACATGAGGCTTATTTAGCCCATGAGTCGTTTTAACTGCAGCGCCTATATGCTTTGCATATAGGCGCTCACGTGTTTAACACGTGAGACTTGAGTAGTGGGAATTTTTTTCTCCTTTTCTCTCTTTTTATGAGGGAACAGATGTCCCCCAGCGTTTCTTTCACGTGGCTTGCTTGTGAGTGCAACGCTGTCCATCCATACAACCGTTGGATTGCCTAAGGAACGAGAAGATGAACCGCTCCCTATCATGTCTTATAAATGAGGCCTTTGCCCCCTGAGATGACTGCCGTTTCTTCATCTTCCTCTCTAATTCTTTCCTTGAGAATTTAATTCTCCTTCCAGAGCTTAGTTCTCTGTCCTAGTATTTCAGAGTTAAACTCTGCAAACACTTCCTTTGGGTAAGAATCATGAACGGTATTCACTTCTTAGAAAACCCTTTTCGTTCTTGCCTTGGAATTTAAATCCATCAACAGGGCTCTGCTCTTTTGTTGAACTGATCTCTTAGAGATCTAAAAACTTTTTCTTTTAAGTAGACTCTGGGGTCTTGAAGATTGTTAGTTATCCTCTTAGGGTTTTCTTATCACCGATCTTTGAGGATCCTTGGAATTTAATTCCATTTTCTTTGTTTTCCCACCATGGGGGTTTCTGAGATTTAATCCCATTATTAAAGGAATTTAATTCCATTTTACAGAGCTTAGCTTTGAGAGACCCAGAGACTTTTGGGAATTTTATTCCCCTTCTGTTCTTGGGCATTTTTTTAGGGTTTTAATACCCTTTTCACATATTTGAATTTGTTGTGTATTTTAACAGATCTCGTTTTTCGTGGATGTTAAGAGTTACTTAAGCTCCACTGTTTATTTAATGAGAATCCTTTTGGATTCTCACAATGATTATCTTGCTTCATCATTGACGATCCGCCATTTTGATTTTGCGGAGCCCACTGGCTTTGTAGTTAGTGGTCCCATGAAACAAACTCACACTTTTCGTTAATGGGGTTTCTTCTTTTTTTTCTTCAGGTACAATGGTCTCGCTTTCCTATTTTTCTTACACACGCTCGGATGTCGCTTTTCCACAATCGCCATCAGACGAGAAAGTTATGGTCATGATTAGGAAGCATGATACGGACAATAAGAGCCTTCTTCTATGGAGAGTTTGGTATGGTCACATTATCAGGGATCGCCGTAGTTTTACATGCGAAGTACCAACAGAATCCATCCGCCCAATGTCATTGACGGGACGTTCGCGTACTGCTTATGTGGTGGAAGCGATTAATTGGACTCCCACAGGCCGGCTTGAACCGTCAACGACCGAGATACCCAACCAACCCATGATGGCCATCAATATCTTGGGACCCGAATATGTCAGGGTGAAGCTCGACCCTGGGTGCATGTTTATAAGGTAGGTGTTATCCTATGCCATCCAATGGGCTACCTTACCTGGGCCCTGTAAGTCCACGTTGCTCACCCCGGTTCTTACGGGGAGGCGGAAACGGCGAAAAACAATGATTTTGGCGCAAGACAATATGGACTAAAAGTCGGATCTTTGCTAAACTAGAAACTAGTAAACACTAAGAGGGTTTAGCTACTATGCTGTAGAAAGTATACCTCACGGAACCGGTCCTTCGGGTCTTCATCCCGCTGTCCCACTCGTCCATCCAAGCTCCAAGCGTCGATCCGGACCTTGGGCACCTCCGCGGCCTTCTTGAGTCGAAGACGATCCACCCGAGAGTTGTACACTAAGCTTCGCCTCAAGCCAAGGCAACTAGGGCAAAGAGATTGCTAATCTAAATGCCTTAGGTTGTGTAGAAGAGAAAGATGGATGTGTTTGTCTATGCGGATTCTTTTTCTCTCAACACATGAGATCAAAAGAAGAGACCAAGAAGAGGAAGAAGAAGGAGAAAGTTTGCAACCATGGAGCTTTTCTTTTTCTTGTCACTCATGAGAGAGAATGAGAAGAGAATAATGAAAAGATTAAGCCAAAAAGAAAATGAACCATGGTTGCAATAATACACTAAGATCATCATTACTAATCCTATCATGATATAAGTTGATGGCACATTGAATTGACCATTATCATAACACATAAATTAAAATGAAAATAAAAGAAGAGTGTGGATCTCTCTTGAAGGTCAATGGTCAACATGGTCAACAAGTCAACAAAGTCAAGAGAGATCTAAGTGGTCAAATGGTCAATGCAATTAGCCATCACTAATCTATCACTAAAAGGATTAGTAAACAATGTCTCCGGCTCACAACGGTTTTGACCAAACGAATTGTCAAAACCCTAATGAGTGTGCCTCATTACGGTTTTGGCCGAACCAACTGCAAAAACCCTAATGGGGCACTTCCTCCTTTATCGCTCCTCAAAACTGTGCATACACACCCGCATCCGCATTCCGTAGAATGCGAATGCACAGAAGACAAATCAAATCCATCTGTGCAATACTAGGATCTTGCTTAAACCAAAACCCACTAGTATTGCCTGCCCGAACAGCATACATACACAAGTGCACGTAAGTGATCGTAGCCCTGCCGTAAAACCATACGGCCTCTACACGTTTCGCTCAGTGCAGGGAAACTCTCTGTGTGGGACTCTAAAGACTCGACACTACGCTGGCAGTGGGTTTAACCACAGACCGCAAGCGGCACTAGCTGTACGTAACGGTCCCCAGGTAGATGTCGATAAGAAGGCCGATGAGGTAAACCCATCCGAACTCCTACTGAGCCTGTATGTGACAATCTCCGTACAGTCCGGTCTGTTCGTCTGATATATCGCATGGCGGGCCTAGGGGGCGGTGAACGTCAGTCCCCTAATAGCGGTACAAGTTGTGTCGGAGTGTAGCCCAGAACACCCTGAGATAATACTGGAAACCTATCAGTATATCTCGCTTGCCCTGGCCAGGGACTACTTGTGTAATGGCTCTCCTAGACACAGCGCGATGTCAACCCCCAATACCGGGAGAGACGAATCCTGTCTAACCGTCACTGCCTCCAAGTGCTTCGGGACTGCACCCAACTACTACCTGTTTGCACGACTCTTTTGAGCCGTGGTAGGATAGTAATTTAAGTACAGTGGGAACACACTCGAGACGAAATGACAGTGTCAAGTCGGCGGACTAAGCTGTACTCATGTCACCTGGGAACTGATAACTGACGATAGGTATAATACCAACCAACAGTTCCCGACGAGTCCTGTCCAGTGTACTCGTAACCTAACGAGCACCCGCATACTATCTCAAGTACGACGTACTGACGGCTGTGGGACAGACCGTCTCCCCCGCTGGGATGAGAAGCGCATACGCTAGTCTACTCCGGAGTATCGATGCCCTGTCTCGATAGTCCTACGACTAGGGACCTGTATAAGGATGTGTTTATGGATTACCCAGCCCCACGAGTGTGAGCGTCATCACAACGCTGGTAATCAAGCAAAGATCCTAAGGGCTCTACTAATATGTATATAAGCGATATGCTAAAAGAAACACATGCACATATTGAAGTAGAGACAAACCAAGTAGCATACTACCATTTTGAGCAAGATTGTCTATACAACTGTGAATATCCCAAGCTTCCATCAAGTAATATACAAGCTAGTATGATACAGTAATGGCCTCTAGGGCATATACACTAACAATCTCCCACTTGCACTAAGGCCATGTACTGGCGTATCGAAGACCTATCATCTCGATCAGCCGCTCGAACTGAGTCTGGGGTAGGGCCTTCGTGAGTGGATCTGCAGTGTTGTTCTCCGTATTTACTCTCTTCACCTCGATCTCCCGGCGATCTATGATCTCCCTGATCAGGTGGTACCGCCTCAAAATGTGCCTGGACTTCTGATGGGACCTGGGTTCCTTCGCTAAAGCTATAGCTCCGTTGTTGTCGCAATACAGCGGTATTGGATCAACAATGGTAGGAACCACCTGAAGCTCCGTGAGGAACTTCTTCATCCAGACAGCTTCCTTTGCGGCATCGCAAGCAGCTATGTACTCCGCTTCCATAGTTGAGTCTGCAACGGTCTCCTGCTTTGAACTCTTCCAGCAAACCGTCCCTCCATTGAGGGTAAAGACATAACCCGACATGGACTTGGAGTCATCCTTGTCACTCTGGAAGCTCGAATCAGCAAAGGCCTCAAGCTGGAGGTCTTTTCCGCCATACACCAAGAACATCTCCTTAGTCCTTCTCAGGTACTTGAGAATGTTCTTTACCGCTATCCAGTGTTTCTCCCCTGGGTTCGACTGATACCGGCTTACAACGCTCAATACGTATGCTACATCTGGTCTGGTACACAACATCGCATACATTATAGAGCCTACCGCAGAAGCGTAGGGTATAATAGACATGCGATCCCTCTCCAAATCAGTCTTGGGAGACATCTCTTTGGAGAGGGTGATCCCGTGACAAGCCGGTAAATTACCGCGCTTGGAATCTTCCATACTGAATCTTTTCAGTATGGTGTCGATGTACCTTGACTGTAAAAGTCCCAACATCCTCTTAGATCTATCACGATAGATCTGGATCCCCAGAATGTAGTTGGCATCGCCCAGGTCCATTATGGAGAACCTCTGCGACAAGAATCCTTTGACTGACTGTAGCATAGGAATATCATTTCCTATTAGGAGAATGGCATCCACGTACAAGACGAGGAATACCACAGTTCTCCCTACAATCTTACTGTAAATGCATGGTTCATCTGGGTTTTTGATAAAGTCGAATTCTTTGACAGTATCATCAAAGCAGATGTTCCAACTCCGCGATGCCTGCTTAAGTCCATAGATGGACTTTAGCAACTTGCACACTCTACCGCTGCTCCCACTCTGAATGAATCCCTCCGGCTGATCCATATAGACGCACTCTTCCAAATTTCCATTTAGGAAAGCCGTCTTTACGTCCATCTGCCAGATTTCATAATCGTGGAAGGCAGCAATTGCAAGAAGGACCCGAATGGATTTCAGTATAGCCACTGGAGAAAAGGTCTCGTCATAGTCCAAACCAGGTCTTTGACGAAAACCCTTTACTACAAGAAAAGGTCCATTGTCTCCATGTTTGGGGCGAATATTAGTTTAAGGACAGTCGCCGTTTTTTAGGCGAAGTTTTAGTTTAAGGACATCTCGGTCCGTTGTCGCCGTTTTTTAGGTGAAGTTTTAGTTTAAGGACATCTCGGTCCATTATTCATCAAACGCGCACATGTATTTGTTACGTGACGAAGTGAACAGTGTTGATATGGAATGTGCCCAATTTGGGATGGTCATGCTCATAAATTTGGAAGTGCATCAACGAAAGAACTT
The DNA here is from genome assembly GCA_030015575.1 of Agapanthus africanus. Taxonomy (NCBI): domain Eukaryota; kingdom Viridiplantae; phylum Streptophyta; class Magnoliopsida; order Asparagales; family Amaryllidaceae; genus Agapanthus; species Agapanthus africanus. The sequence goes on along the minus strand of CM057341.1, from coordinate 745,702,416 downwards.
GTTGGTCGTCGGGACCCGCCACCTCTCTGAAGACGTTGAGGAATTATAACGACGTGTATCAGAGAAGTGAAGAGATGTACCCTTAAACCAAATACCGTATTTGAGGAAAAAGGGGTTGTTGTGGACTCAAGATTTTTTTGTCATATTTAAGACCTTGGAAATCAAGAGCATATGGGCTCAATTGATTTAAAAAGGAGATTTAACCTCAGGAAACTTAGCCAATTTTAGGCTGAGATTGAGTTTCCATAATTACCCAACAGTGTTGAGTATTGGGACATACAACGCTCATGTGTGAAACACGTGAGGTGCTGAATTAGTGCTAAGCACTAGAGTCATGTGGTACTGAGGCGCTCAGATGTGGGCATTTTTAGTCATTTTTTGACTAATCATAGAATGCTGAGCACTCGGCATGATACTCACGTGGGAAGCACGTGCGTGCTGGGCTTTGGGCTTTATTTGTTCGTTTCCCTCTTTTTACAGAAGTGCTAAGCAGTTGGATAGAGCTCACGGGCATTTCACGAGACTGCTTCCTTTTGGGACGGCTGCCTAATCGACAAAGAAGTTTTTTCTTTGCTCTTTAGGCACCCATATGAGAAACACGTGAGGCTGCTTTGGCTGTTCTTTTTGTTTGTTTTTTTAAGCGCTTCTTGTGGGAAACACGTGAGACTTCAAAATAGTGCTAAGCACTAATCGAGTCGCCAAGTTGTTCTTGTGTTTTCTTAGAGATATTGATCTCTGTTAATAACATTTTTAGTCATTGATGATCATCAAGATTTCAGTTTTGAAGATCTTGGACCATCATTATCATTTGTATTGAAGAACTAAGTTTTTTTCACTTTTCTAAGAACCAAGTTCTTTATATAGGGTTAAACCCTAATTTTTGGAGGAATTAAATTCCCATATGTTCCTGTTCTTTCTTTTTAACTTGGTTCTTTTCCCCTAAGTTTTGAATCTGCAGAACAGAATCTTCCCGATGAGAATTAAATTCTCAACTTATGCAGAGATCTGCTTCTGCAAATCTCAACCAAAGAAAGAACTGAGTTCTTATATAAATAGATAAACCCTTAGAAAGGCAAAGAAGAGATAATATGATCTCTGCGTTTCTTTACCTAGGGTTTCAACGAGGCAAGTCTGAGAATTAAATTCTTTTTTCTATCAATGGCTCACTGTATTCTTTAAAAGCTTGTGGGAAGTTCTCTATATATTTTCTCTCTTTTCTCTCCGTGTGTCCTTTCTTTCTTTTTTCTTTATCTCCTTACTCCTATTTATAGGAGAAAAGAAAAGATCAACTTGTTAAGAAAATCTCTGATGGAGAGATCATGATTGATTTCATAATCAATCCAAAATGATCTTTTTAGATCAATTGGTGAATTTTATTCACCGTTGGATTCTTAATCCAAATGCTCTCTATTTAATAGAAAAGTTTTCTTGTTTGTTTAACAAGATTAGAAAATATTTTCTCTAAGAAAGAATTTCATTCTATCAGATGATCAATGGATGATTTTATAATCACTGTTGGATCTTTGATCCAAGGGTCCTCTGTTTAACAGAGAAGATCTCTCTAATTTGAGAAAGATCAGGGAAATATTTTCCACATAGAATTTTAATTCTATCACACAGAATTATATGCGAGTATTTTAAGATTGGGGTGCTCACATGCTTTGCATGTGAGCGTTGCCAAAGAATGTGGCCGAAGAACTCACGTATTTAACACGCGACCCTTAGTGTGGGTTTTGGCCAATTTATTTTCAGCGCTCATATGGTTTGCATATGAGCGTTCACGTGTTTAACACGTGAGGCCTGTTTGGCCTTTGGTTTATTTTGTTCAGCACCCACATGCTTTGCATATAGGCGCTCACGTGTTTAACACGTGAGGCTTATTTAGCCTATCAATTGTTTGATTGCAGCGCCTATATGCTTTGCATATAGGCGCTCACGTGTTTAACACGTGAGGCTCATTTAGCCTATTAGGTGTTTTGATTGCAGCGCCTATATACTCATATAGGCGCTCACGTGTTTAACACGTGAGGCTCATTTAGCCTATTAGGTGTTTTGATTGCGGTGCCTATATACTTTGCATATGGGCGCTCATGTGTTTAACACGTGAACCTTATTTAGCCCATGAGTCGTTTTAAATGCAGCGCCTATATGCTTTACATATAGACGCTCACGTGTTTAACACGTGAGACTTGAGTAGTGGGGAATTTTCTTCCTTTTTCTCTTTTTTTATGAGAGAACATTCCCTTCCGAAGAAGATAAAGGTACGTACTTTCCACGAGATCCACATTGCGTGTGCGATGATTGTAATGTCACAATCGTTTCTTTGTGTTCCAGACCTCAAAGTTTGAAGTTTGTGTAGCGAATCCCCTATCGATGCAGCGATCGTCCTTGACTGAAGCTCACGGCGAAGTTAGAGCTACGTAGGCTTTCCATTCTTTGCGGTCGCTAAAAAGATGAGAAGTGCTCTCCTCCTTATTCTCATTACACATTATGCAAAGAGGCGAAACATTCAATTTCCTATTTCGTATCCATTCCTTCATTGGTAGTTCGTTGTTTAAGATTTTTCAAAGGAACCACCAAATGCGTTTGGTATAAGTTTTTTCGGTGGTTGGGAGACCGCATTGTGTTCCATTGTGGGAATCGTGTAGGCGTTGTGTGCACTGCTCACACTTTACTTCCCGCCACATGAGTGGTTGTGCCGGATGCTATCTTCCTGAAGAAATGAGTTAAGCATATAAATCCGATCACGGATAAAAGTTGGAAGGTCATCGACCCGTGCAAAGTCCCAACCTCCACTATAGGTGAGGTAGGAGGAAACCATTACGTTGTTCAAGGGGAGAACACCAATGCTGGGTAGGTGTGAAATGGGCTTTTGAAAGAGCCAAGGATCAAGCCAAAAGTTGATGTTGTTTTCCTTTCCCGCTTGCCATCGGCCATTAGAAAGTTGCCAAGCTCGCTCCTTCATAATGCATTTCCATTGAAAGAAACAATTTTGAGTGTGCCAATTGGCCATGAAATTGCGATACTTTAGGTTAATTAAGGTCTGCCACCCGGGCATTTGAAGGTTGTATCACTTCGTTTTCCGAGCAAAGCACGGTTTTGGTAATGGGACTTAGTAAGGCACAGCCCGCCTTGTGAAAATTGGTTTGCAAGCATTGTCCCAATTGAGCATACGGAAGTGAGTCGTAGGCCCCCACACAAAATCACGGATGATTCTGTCAATTTGTTTGTGAACATACATTGGAACTAGGAAGGAGCGGAAGATACAGGATGGAATAGGTTTTCAGGTAAGACGCGCAGGGAAAGAGAGTAGCTTCTGTTTCCAAGAGGTGAGTTTTGATTCGAAGCGATCAAGTAGAAAGCGGTAATGGCTGTGTCGAACGCGGCCATTGAAGATGGAAACGCCTAGATAGAAGAAGTTGTCGTCCGAAATTGTGCAATGCCAAGTTTTCCTTATGTTTCGAAAAACGCGTACGGAATAGCATCTATGTTACAGTGGATGGAAGATTTAGACCAGTTGATGAGTTGGTTTGAGGCGTTGCAAAGAGTGTGAAGAATATCATTATAAACTTTCATCTCATTCATGTCAGTCGAGCTAAAGATGGCGAGGTCGTCGGCAAACATCACATGTGTGAGGTCGGTTACAATATCATTGATCTTGAAACCAGTTATTCTGTTTGAACTTAAATTTTCATCGATCAAAGAGGACAGGGCAGAGAACATTGTGATGAAGAGCGAGGGAGGCGCAATCCATTCGACGGTTTGAAAGAAGTGTTGTGGCTGCCATTGATGATGACTGATTAAGAAGCGGAGGTGATGCAAGCAAGGATCCAACCAACCCATTTATCAGAGTACCAAAGCCTTTTCATGACTTAAAAAAGAAAGCTCCAAGAAACCCTATTGAAAGCTTCCGACATATCAAGTTGTGCGATGAGCTGGTGGCGATCAGCCCTTGGGCCTTTGCAAATAGCGTGCCATGCTTCTTGAACTGTGATAGTTGCATCGGTGATATCGCGGTTTCGGATAAAACCAACTTGGGGTGTAGGGAGTGTGTCGGGAATGATATTTTTCCACCTGTTGATTAAAATTCTAGCAAGAATCTTGTAGATTGTGTTGGTTCCGATTTTGTAGACGTAGCACTTCTGTGTTGTTCCTCAAACTGAATAATGATATATTTATGTCTACAATGTTTTCTAATAAACTTTATAACCTTTGTGTGGTAATCATGATCACATAAGCATATACTTCTAAGGCACGCAACATGCACAAAAACAAAATAAGTCAAATTAATTAGTATAGAGTTCATAATCATTTTCTGGAAGAGATCTGCAACAGATTAAACCATAATAGAATAGAGTTCGGTGTATGAGATGAAGCTCTCACATTTTTCCAAATTCGAACAATTTGATAAAGAATCCAATTTAAGTTTAAAATCAGTAGGCGAAAAAAGAATAAAAGAAAACTAAAGCATACGCCAAAAATAACAATATATATGGCTTAAAGGTAGCTCCAAGTTAGATTCGGTCTCTACTTGAATATACATAATCCTTAATCCATAGCACATTAGTATAAACTTTTGGGTAAATTCGAGGGTAAATTCCACAAAACTACCCTTAACTATCGTTGTTTCTCACTAAAATACCTTAAAGGTTTTTTTATGGCATGAAACTGCTTTGAACTTTAGTTGTAAGGGAATTTTTTTCCACTGAAGTACCCTTAAATCTAGCACTTTAAGTGAGCATGCTCTAATGAAAACTTTTAAGGTAGTTTAGTGAAAATAGTGGTATTTAAGGGTGTTTGGTACCCTAAACTAGATTCATGAGGATGGAAACATTCATATCCTAAACCTTTGAACATAGAGAAATATAAAAGACATGCACTAGAAAGTCATTGAGGTCCAGTCAATGCTTCCCATGAATTAAAACTATAGAATTTGGTGGAAGAAAGGGGTTTCGATACAACCAAGTGGACATCAAAAGTTGAAAGTTTGTGGGTGCTCTGCACCTACACCAAACACCACTAATAGCTTTTGTTGAGTTTAGACCTGACCTAAGATTCTCATTATAAACCACTAATAACTCAAATGGGTGTTAATTCAACTATACACTAATAACTCATATGGGTGTTAATTCAACTATACAATATGTTTATGCTGTTTAGAGTAGATGAAGGTTTTGGTCGATGAACGGACACCACACGCTACAAAAAATCTAATTTAACCATCTTCACCCAAGGTTTCATCTCATCGGGTCTTTCAAGTGAAATCATCAACCAGAAATTTTAGTACATGCATTACAATCTCAGTGTTTATGATGCACGTAAGTATGATGTCATTGAGCTATGCAACTCTTTATGTGGATATAAATAAAAATTTGGTATTAGTTAAATAAGACAACAATACACCGGCCATTTATTTTTTAATGTCCTGGATTTAAATATTTGGTACATTTTTCAACTGCATATAAATATCACTTTGAAACTAAACAGTCAATTTAATGCAGAGAGAATTAACAAAGATGACAAAAAACCACTTAGAATAATAAATTATGATGTGACAAACTACATGAATTTAGGGAATTTAAACAATTAAAAATTGGTATATACTAACATACCGGAAAAATTGATAATCGTAGTTGTCAGCCTCACTCCTGGCAGAAAATCAATAGAAAATAAAAATTAGTTCAGATGATAGCAAGAGGTAAGTTGTTCATCAATCTGAATAGCACCTTGTTAATCTAAAATGTAAAATTTACCATTCTTTTGTGGCAATCTTGTATAAACAACTAAGTAAAGCATGATGTTTTTAAGGCAGACAACTTACACAAATTCTAAGATGCAAGTACTCAAAACAGGTTTAGACGCAACAAATGACATGAATGCAAGAATAAGGACTGAAATTTTAGTACATGCATTACAATCTCAGTATTTATGATGCACGTAAGTATGATGTCATTGAGCTATGCAACTCTCTATGTGGATCATTAGTATCAGCCATTTTTCTCATCGTTACATTTCGGGGGGGGGGGGGGATCAGTGATTTTTGTACGAGCAAGAATTTCGTAATTAAGTCATTTTTAAATGGGCAAGATCGAATGCTTCAACAGGAAAAGTGTTTTTATACACACCTTTCTTTCATTGCAATTTTATTACAAACACCGGTGTTTGGATTATTGGAGTTATCATGTCATTAGTTTAGGAGTTATCTTTTTAACCATAGGTATTCATCCTGGAACCGTTTGGCTACGCACGGGGTCTTATTGGAATTAACCCCAAGGAAACTTGGACATTTATTACTCGAACCATATTCATGATTTGTTCAATGTTAGAACAAATCAAAGTTTGCAAGGTATGAGTTCGGCACTTGTAGCTTCTATAGGATTTCTTATACTTCTGATATTCTATTATCAGATCAACTTATAAGGAATAGGTCTACGTAATTATGATTCATTCACATTAACATATAAGTTTTATATGGGGTAATAGCAAGGGGGTTTGGTGCAATTAACCCGTGTAATAGATATAGAAATTCTTTGAGAAGATGGTTTTTAGGGTTTTGAACTTGGTAATTGTATTGAATATCAATGATATATATATATATATTACAATTTACATGATAGAATCAAATAAAATCTTTCCTAAACTTAAAATAAAATCAATTTGGAAGTTATGAAAAGATTGGCGTGATTGAGATCCGCAACAGCTGCACTCGCGATGGTTAGACGTCTGAAGCACATTATTCAGACGTCTGATTGATAACTGCTATAGCGGTGGTTTTATGGCCGGACGTCTGGACCGTCTTCTTCGAACGTATGACCCCGTTCTGTTGTTCGGTAGACATAATAAAGACGTTTGCAACTTCTTCTTCGGACGTCTGACCACGCTCTGCTATTTGGGCAGACATATGGCAGACGTATACAACTCCGTCTTCAGACGTCTGCTGTTACTTTTGGTCTGTGTTGCTAATATGCTCCCGCAAGATTGAGGCTCCGTTAGAGACTCCGATTTTGGATCGAAGTTTGAAAAAATGTATGCGTCCAAGTGCTTTTGTGAGGACAACCGCAAGTTGATCATGAGTGCTGATATGGTGTATACAAATAGTTCCATCTTCAATGCACTCTTGAACGAAGTGATAGTCAAGAGCAATGTGCATCATCCAAGAGTGGGAAACTGGGTTCACACTGAGATAGATAGCCCTTGTATTATCACAGTATAGAGAGGGTGGTTTTCTGAAAATTAGCTTGAGTTCTTGTAGAAGATTTTTTACCCATGGTATCTCGGTCGTGGTATTCGCAAGGGTTTTGTATTCAGCTTTCGAGGAGGATCGAGAAACAATATTTTGTCGGACAGATTTCCATGATATGGGATTCGAACTAAGATAGAGGATGTAGGCAGTGGTAGAGCGGCCGTAATCATGACTGTCACCCCAGTCAGAATCACTGAAGGCTTAAAGAGTGAGAGGAGATCCTCAGCGAAGATAAATACCATGACGAATTGTTCTTTTAAGATAACGAAGAACACACATAAGTGTCGTCTAGTGAAGTTCGATGGGTGAGTGCATAAATTATGACAGACAATTGACAGCAAATGAGACGTCAAGCCGATTAAGGGAGCGGGCCGGTTGGAATTGGTGTTGGCAATGGATGGAGAGGGGTCTGCTGGGGATTGACTTGTACCGCGCTCTCACGAAGAAAATGAGCAAGTTGGCAAAGACTTTGGTGTTGTGACTGGGACGCTTGCCGAAACTGCAGTAGGAGTTAGAGCGAGGCATGTTGTTATTGCGTGCTGCGTAGTACTGGTTGTTGCGAGTGAAATTGTTGTTGTTACTATGATTATAGAAGACGCTTCCACGTTATTGAGAAAGGCGATAGAATGAGCGATTGGGTTGGTTAGTATAGTTGACAGTTATGAGCGAGAGACACACCCGTGTCTTCCTTCTTCAAGTAGCATTCATAGTCTGTGAGCTTTTCATAAAGCTCGTGAAGGTGATGTTGTCACGAACTCGGACAGCAGCTGTGACTTTTTTGAATTCAGGTTCGAGGTCAGCGATGACGTGAAGAACAAGGTCATTTTTAGGACGAGGATGATCGGCAAAAGCAAGATTGTCGGAGATAGATTGCATCTCTTATAGGTATTCGCTTATAAATCGCGAGTCACATTGATTGTTTATGAGGCGTTCTTTAAGCGACATAACTCGTGAGTAAGATTTATTCGCAAGGAGAATAACAAGTTGATCCCATACTTTCTTGGATGAGGAAACATAGGAGATATAAGGCTGACTAGTCTCGACAAAGCTGCCGAGGATAACATTGAGGATGAGTTGATCCTGACGGTACTATTGATGGTAGTCGGGATTTTCAACACGCTTAGTAGTGCCATTGACGTCAGTGATAGTTCTCGGAGGAGGAGATTTGGAACCTTCGATGTGGCCAAGAAGATCGTGACTGATTAAGGCCGATTGAAGTTAGGATCTTCAGACAGTGAAGTTCGTGTAGGAAAGTTTTGTTGGAAAAGGGAATTTAGAGATATGAAGACCGAGTTTCAAGGGGAGACCATGGATCAAAAATTGAACTTTTAATTAGAGTGCTTTGATACCATATAGAAATTCTTAGAGAAGATGGTTTTAGGGTTTTGAACTTGGTAATTGTATTGAATATCAATGATGTATATATATTATAATTTACATGATAGAATCAAATAAATCTTTCCTAAACTTAAAATAAAATCAATCTGGAAGTTATGGAAAGATTGGCGTGATTGAGATCCACAATAGCTTCACTCATGATGGTCAGACGTCTGAAGCACATTGTTCAGAGACGTCTGATTGATAACTGCTACAATAGTGGTTTTATGGCCAGACGTCTGGACCGCCTTCTTCAGACGTCTGGTCCCGCTCTATTGTTTGGCAGACATAACACCGACGTTTGATCCTTCGGACGTCTGGCACTCTCTACTATTTGGGCAGACGTAGGGCAGACGTCTGCAACTCCGTCTTTAGACGTATGCCGTTGCTTTGGCCTGTGTCGCTAATAAGGTTACAAGTGAGATCCTGGTGTAGGGATTTCTTTCACTTATAATATGACACAATAAGTTGTGTTGGCTCGTGAGATGTATGAAGGTGTTGCACCTAAAATTCCTATAGGCAAAAAATCAGAAGAAATATACATAAGAAAGACAGCTAATAGTACATCTTCTAATTTCTATGACATAAGAGGTATTAACCCTAAAATTCTTCAATCAAGATGCTGCCTTTATTATATTTATGCGCCGAAGCATAAAATAAGGGAGTAGCCTTAATTTCTTCTTTTTTTTCCAGAATGAATTAAACTAGTATAAGATATGCCATAGCAGCTATTTTCTTTTCTAAAGACTGGTTTTGACCCCCAAAAAAATGGCTTCATAAAAAAATTAAACATTCTCCTCCTCAGATTAACAAATTATACTAATCTAGTTTGCACCATTATAAGATTGGCATATGGCTTATCAGCTAGAACATATGCAATGCATCAGTTCAAATGCACATTTGATAGGTTTACTTAAAATCGGAAATTTGAATAATTATATAAAAAGTTAAAACTGAATTGTCCCCTTCACTCAAATAACAAAATGCCCCAAGCAGACTAGTTTTCAAATAAAAGTAGAAAAATAGCTTATTTTTAAACTGAACTTTAATTATATGTCAATATTCAACTACATATGCATGCCATATTGGTGTGACAAGATAAACAACTGCAAGTTCCTCACGTATCAATAGAACTTTGGTATAAGTTAAATTAGACAACAATACACCGGCCATTTATTTTTTTATGTCCTGGTTTTAAATATTTGGTACATTTTTCAACTGCATATAAATCTCTCTTTGAAACTAAACAGTCAATTTAGTGCAGAGAGAATTAACAAAGATGACCAAAAACCACTGAGAATAATAAATCATGATGTGAAAAGCTACACGAATGCAAGGAATTTAAACAATAAAAAGTAGGTATAACAACATACCGGAGAAATTGATAATCTTAGCTGTCAGCCTCACTCCTGGCAGAAAATCAACAGAAAATAAAAATTAGTTCAATCTTGCATAAATAACTAAGTAAAACATGCCATTTTAAGGCAGACAACTTGCACACTTTTTTTTTTTAAATTTCGTTAAGAACCGACATATATTTCTTAACCGTCTCCAACTATGTTTGTCTACATCTATTTCTAGCCTTTGTTTCTCCATTAATAGATGTATATATCATCAATCAGTTCACCGTGACGGTAATCTTTACAGAGCTACCTCTAACCTTTTATGACTGCAATCATTTATGATATAAATTTTCATAGAACACAATCATCTTGTACATGGAATGCAGCAGCTAAGAAACGTAAAAAGAATTGCATAACAAAGTTTTTGGGGTTCCAATCAATCAACAAAATTTTGGTGGACCAAAGGGAATTTTCAATACTGGAATTCAAAAGTTATAATAATATAATTAGTAGGTGCTCTTATAACTTTTGTTGAGTTGAGATTGGATCTAAGATTCTCACCAATAAACCACCAAGGGAAAATGAATGAATGAATACCAAAAAGAAGGGGAGGAATAATAAAAAAAATTAAAGTTGTATATCTAATCAATGGAAAAAGTTCACATGATTAAACCTGTGAATGAGAATGGGACAGGGCTAGAATGAACTACATTCTATGTACCAAATGAACCAATAATGTTTTTGGACAAGTGGATATATAACTATGTATCAAATGTCCAAACAGCAGAATTTTATATAATCAACTTTATTTATTGAAACTAAGCAGGGGTGTATTAATAAATATGATAGAAAAACCTTCGGAATAAATTTTGGTGTGACAAGATACAATAACTAACATACCGGCAAAGTCGATCAACTTAACTGTCCTCCACTCCTGATAAAAATTACCAAAAAATCAGAAAACAATTAATGTTAGTTCAGATTTTGTAGTCGTAGCACATCTGAGTTGTTCCTCAGACTGGATAATGATATATTCATGTCTACAATGTTTTCTAATAAAATTTATAACCATTGTGTGGTAAATGGTAAATCATGATCACATAAGCATACACTTCTAAGGCACACAACATGCACAAAAACAAATAAGTCAAATTAGTTATAATAGAGTTCATAATCATTTTCTGGTTGTCATCTGCAACAGCTTATACCATAATAGAATAGTGTTCGGTGTATGAGATGCAGCTCTCACATTTTTCCAAATATGAACAATTTGATAAAGAATCCAGTTTAAGTTTAAAATCGGTGAAAAAAGAGGAAGTAAAGAAAACTAATGCATACACCAATAACAACAATATGGGTAAAGGGTAGCTCTAAATCAAAATATGGTCCATATCATTTTAGCAATTGCACATACACAATGCTTACTCCACGACACACCAATTTAACCTTTTGTGTAAAATTAGACAGAAAATTTCACTAAACTACCCTTCACTATTGATGTTAGTCCACAAACCACTCTAAAGTGTATACCCATGTGTTTCTTTTGTTGTTTTTAATATGGGACTATCTTTAAAGTCCCATTCATTTGGAGTTTCTTACTTTCAACACTCTTAAAGATAGAGAAGAGTTGAAGGAGTGATGGACTTTTAATGATATAAGTGGGTTCCGATAATAAGACTCAAGTCTTGTTGAAATGTGACTCATTTTATATTTTATACCCATGTGTTTCTTTTGTTGTTTCCAATGTGGGACTATCTTTAAAGTCCTTTTTTTCGGGGGGTTTCAACAGAAGCATTCATCTCCTTAACCTTTCAACATAGAGAAACATAAAAGACTTGCACTACAAAGTCATTGAGGTCCAATCAATCCCTATAAAGTTGCTCCTCATGAATTAAAACTATAGAATTTGGTGAAAGAAAGGGGTTTCAATACAACCAAGTGAACTTCAAAAGCAGAAAGTTGGTGGGTGCTCTACACTTACACCAAACACCACTAATAGCTTTTGTTGGATTCAACGTTGTCAAAGGCGTGAAAGGCGCCGTGCCTTAGGCGCAACCGGGCGCTGAAGGACGGCTCTCAAAGTTTCGAGATTCCGTGCAGCTGCGAGGGGCGCGCAGGCGCTCGAGACTCGCGTGAGGCGTGCGCCTTGCACCTCATGTGAGGCACGCGTCTCGTTCATAGTGGCTAGTTTTAGGTAAACGAGTCGAATGGGTTTGACTATTAGGTTTGTTACCCGAACCCAAAATATAAAATTAAGTGGCTATTTGTCAATAGTAACTCGAGACCAACTCGAGAGCACCTGAAAAGTGCTAGGGTTCTCCCATTTGCAAGTTCATCGTCGGCTAGGGTTTTCGAATTCATCGTCAGCTCGCCGCCAGCTTCTCGAGTTGTTCGATGGCGGCTAGGGTCTCTCCATCTTCTTTCAGGTTCTCTTCTTTTTGAGATATAACTTCTTCTTTTCTCGGCTAGAGAACCCAAAACAATAAATTAGGTAAGCTTCTCCTCTTCTTCTCTCCTTTCCTTTTATGTTATTGGTGTTAAACTTTTGAGTCCGAAATTAAATTTTTTTAGTGAGAATTTTATGTGATTGTTCTTATCTTTACAAATTTGTGTGCCTCACACACTAGGACACGCACCTTAGGAAAGCGTCTTGCGCCTCAAGCACATTAGGCCCTTTGCGCCTTGAGTATTGACAGCATTGGTTTGGTTTAGGCTAAAGGCATGGGAATTGAAAGAAAAAGAAAAATATTAAGTAGATGTTGATTATTTCAAAGAAAGGGCCAAGTTCACACGATTGCTCTGATAGTGAATGGGACAAGGCATGAGCCAAGACCACCAAAATTATGGTGGGCCAAAATGGGAATGCAACTTGGTACCAAATTCCTTTTATAGGATAATCCTAGGTAAGAATAATAGCATAAAGAATTAAAATGAGAAAGATGTATAAAGGGTTAGTTGCAATTTTTTATATAAAAAAACTAAAAAAAGAACCTGAAGTTTACCACATATAGCACTTTTAGCCTAGTCGATGTATTAGCATGAACCTACTCATTGACAAAAATCATTATGTAAAAACACACAGATTCGACTCCATGCAACTCAAATGAGTGTTAATTCAACTCTACAATGTGTTTATGTTGTTTAAAGTAGACGAGGGTACTGGTCGATGAACGGACACCACACACTAAAAAAATCTTGAGGCAAGAAATCAGAAGAAATACACGAAAAATAAAGCTAACAGAAGCTCATCTTCTAATTTCTATGACAGATTACTAATTATTCAGAGGTAATAGGCCTAAAATTATTCGATCAAGACACTAACCTTAAATTTTTCAATTTTCTTTTGTGTGTTGAAGCATAAAATAGGGGAGTAGAAATAATATTATTTTCAGAATGAGTTAAACAAATATCCGTTATGTCATACCGGCAATTTTCTTTTTTAAACCTCGATTTTGAAACAAAAAAAAAAAACTGGCTTCATAAAATATTAAACCTCTCCTTCTCAGATTTAACAAATTATATTAGACTAATTTGCACGATTATAAAATTGGCATATGGCTAATGCTCTTTAGCTAAGTTGAAAAATATGAAAGGTATCAGGTCAAAGGCAGTCTACACTTAATAGGTTTACTTGAAATTGAATATTGGAATAATTATACAAAAAAAATTAAAGAAATGAACCGTCCCCTTCACTCAAATAACAAAATGCTCAAGAAGACTAGTTTTCAAATAACAGTAAATAAATATTATATTTTTGAAATATATAGTTTACATAAATATTCAATTACATATGCCTGTCATACTGGTGTGACAAGATAAACAAATGCAAGTTCTCCAAGTATTAATAAAAAATTTGTATATGTAAAATCGAAAAATAATACACCGACCATTTTATGTCCTGGTTTAAATATTTGGTACATTTTTCAACTGCATATAAATATCACATTGAAACTAAACAGTCAATTTAGCGCAGAGAGAATTTACAAAGATGACCAAATAGCACTTAGAATAATAAATCATGATGTGACAAGCTACAAGAATGCAAGGAATTTAAACAATAAAAAGTTGGTATAATAACATACCGGTGAAATTGATAACCTTAGCTCTCAGCTTCACTCCTGGCAGAAAATCAATAAAAAATGAGAATTAGTTCAGATGATAGCAAGAGTTAAGTTGTTCATAAATCTGAATAGCACTTTGTTAATCTATAATGTTGAATTTACAATTTTTTGTGGCAATCTTGCATAAATAACTAAGTAAAGCATGCCATTTTAAGAAAGACGATCAAACAATTCCCAATCATGGTCCATGTCTATCCTTTGTTTTCCCATTAATTGACACATATCACCAATCAATTTACTCCAACGGTAATCTTTACAGAGCTGCCTCTAATCTTTTATGACTGCAATCATTTATGAAATAATTTTCATAGAACACAGTCATCCATCACTGCATTGAGCTACATTTATTTTTTGTACATGCAATGCAGCAGCTAAGAAACATAAAAAATACTTGCAGAACAAAGTTTTTGGGGAATCACCAATATATTAGGACTTCATAATTTTGCTTGACCAAAGGGAATTTTCAATACTATGAAATTCAAAGTTATAATGTAATCAGTAGGTGCTCTGATAACTTTTGTTGAGTTGAGATTGGATCTAAGATGCTCACCAATAAACCACCAAGGGCAAACGAATGAATGAAGAACAAAAAGAAGGGTGGGGGGCGGGGGGTAATAAAAATTTAAAGTTGTATATTTAATCAATGGACAAATTTCACATAATTAAACCTAAATGAGAATGGAACAGGGCATAGGCCAATCACTAAAAGGAACTATATATACATTCTATGTACCAAATGAACCAATAATGTTTTTGGCCAAGTGGATATATAACTGTATATCAAATGTCTTAACAGCACAATTTTATATAATCAACTTTAATTATTGAAACTAAGCAGGCCTGTATTAATAAATATGATCGAAAAAACTTTGGAATAAATTTTGGGGTGACAAGATACAATGACTCACATACCGGAGAAGTTGATCAACTTACGCTCCTGATAGGAATTACCCTTAGTAAACAATTGATGGCGGCGGCGCTAGAAGTTATCTTCATGGAGAAATGAGTTGAGCATATAAATCCGATCACGGGTAAAAGTTGGAAGGAAATCGACCCGAGCAAAGTCCCAACCTCCGCTATCGGTGAGGTAGGAGGAAACCATTTCGAAATGATGGTAGTGGAAGGGGCACTGACATACATTATGTAACCATTTGGGAATTATACTATATCAAAATCTTATTGGATTTTGGATTTTTCTTATGATATTCATGAGATAATCCAAAATATATGTGAGATTTGTGTTGCAAAGGCTAATGAGGCGGAGTTCAAAATCAATAAACAATTGATGTTTTTTTCCATTTCTTAAAGCACAGCGGTGTTGGGATTACATACTTATAGAATTTGAACTAGACAAGGCTAATTGTTTGAAAATAAGGTACATAGATTCCATCACAAAGCCCGGAATGTTATGTTTTGCTTCCTTTCCGAAGGAGACGGAGTTGCGTGCTTTCCACTAGATCCACATTGCGTGTGCGATGTTTGTAATGTCACAACCGTTTGATCGTGTTCCGGATCTCAAAGTTTGAAGTTTGTGTAGCCAATCCCCCGTCGGTGCAGCGGTCGTCCTTGTCTGAAGCTCGCGGCGAAGTTAAGCCACATAGACTTTCCATTCTTTGCGGTCGCTAAAAAGGTGAGAAGTGCTCTCCTCTGATTCTCATTACACATTATGCAAAGAGGCGAAACATCCAATTTCCTCAATCGTATCTATTCCTTCGTTGGTAGTTTGTTGTTTAAGATTCCAAAGAAACCACCAAATGCGTTTTGTATAACCGCCTTTCGGTGATAGGGAGACTGCATTGTGTTCCGGTGTGAGAATTGTGTAGGAGTTGCGTGCACCACGAACACTGTACTTCCTGTCACATGAGTAGTTGTGCCGGAAATTATCTTCATGGAGGAATAGTTAAGCATATAAATCCAATCACTGATAAAAGTTGGAAGGACAACGACCCGTGCAAAGTCCCAACCTCCGCTATCGGTGAGGTAGGAGGAAACCATTTCGAAATGATGGTGGTGGAAGGGGGCACCGACACACATTATGTAACCGTTTGGGAATTATACTAGGTCAAAATCTTATTGGATTTTGGACTTTTCTTGATGATATTCATGAGATAATCCAAGATATATGTTAGATTTGTGTTGCAAAAACTAATGGGACGGAGGTCAAATTAGTAAACAATTGATGTTTTTTCATGTCTTAAAGAACAATAGTGCTGGGATTACATATAGAATTAAACTAGACAAGGCAAATTGTTCGGAAATAAGGTACATAGATTCCATTGCTAGGCCCAAAATGTTATGTTTTAATTCCCTTCCGAAGGAGATGGAGTTACGTGCTTTCCACCAGATCCACATTGCATGTGTGATGATTGTAATGTCACGACCGTTTGTTCGTGTTCCGGACCTCGAAGTTTGAAGTTTGTGTAGCCAATCCCTCGTCGGTGCAGCGGTTGTCCTTGACTAAAGCTCATGGCGAAGATAAGCCATGTAGGCTTTCCATTTTTTGCAGTCGCTAAAATGTTGAGAAGTGATCTCCTGATTCTCAATACACATTATGCAACGAAGCGAAACATCTAATTTTCTTTTTCGTATCCATTTCTTGGTTGGTAGTTTGTTGTTTAAGATATTCCAAAGGAACCACCAAATGCGTAGTATAACCATCTTTCGGGGGTAAGGAGATCGTATTGTGTTCCAGTGTGGGAATTATGTTGGCATCGCGTGCACCGTTCACACTGTTGGTGGAGGGAGTAGCTGAGTCGAATGCAAAATACAAAGAGGCCAAAGACAAGCATAAGAGGCTCGAGATTTTGAAGAGGGAGAGATGGTTATAGTACACTTGCTAAAATAACGATTTCCTGTTAGGACATATAACAAGCTGATAATGAAGAAGAATGGGCTTTGCAGAAGTATACGAAAGATTAACGAGAACGCATATGTTGTGGACCTGCCCGAAGATTTGAATATTTCTTCTAGTTTCAATGTTGTCGATTTGTTCGAGCACCACCCAGATATACCGTTTTATCCGGAAATAACTCAAGGGCGAGTTTTACTCAAGTAGGGGAGAATGATGCAGCGCAGATCGCAGAAGAATATATGTTTTGTTTGGATCAAAAGAAATCTAAACGGGCAGATATAACGCATGGTGCATTTAGATAATCTCAAAATTTTGGGTTTATTTAAATTATTTAAATGACATATTTAAATAATTTAGATAATCTCAAATTTTAGAGTTTACTTAAATTATTTAACTGTATTTTGTTTTAGAGATTTTTGGTAATCTTTAGGGATTTAAATTTTAGGGTAATCTTTTGTTATTAGGGCTTGCCTATTTAAAGGCGCTAGAGTTTTATTTTGCAGTTAAGTTTTTTCGTTTTAATAAAAATTAGAGAATAGAGATTTTTCTCTCCTAAATTTACACTAGGGTTTTATCACCGTTTCCGCGGAACGATATATGTACGTCTTCCATAGAACGAGATCTACCCCGTTGCGCAACTTCAACTGTACTTCCCGTCACATGAGTGGTTGTGCCAAAAGTTATCTTCATGAAGGAATGAGTTAAGCATATAAATCTGATCACGGATAAAAGTTGGAAGGCCATCAACCCGTGCAAAGTCCTAACCTTCACTATTAGTGAGGTAGGAGGAAACCATTTCGTTGTTGTTCAAGGGGAGAACACCAATGCTGTGTATGTGTGAAATGGGCTATGGGAAGAGCTAAGGATCATGCCAAAAGTTGATGTTGTTACCCTTTCCTAAGGATCATGCCAAAAGTTGATGTTGTTACCCTTTCCTACTTGCCTTTTAGAAAGTTGTCAACTGATCTCCTTCATAATGCATTTCCATTGAAAGGAACAGTTTCGAGCATGCCAATTGCCCAGGGCATTGAAATACTTGAGGATAATTAAGGTCTGCCACAGGCCGCTCGAGCATTTGAAGGTTGTATCACTTCGTTTTCCGAGCAAAGCACGGTTTTGGTAATGGGACTTAGTAAGGCACAGCCGGCCTTGTGAAAATTGGTTTGCAAGCATTGTCCCAATTGAGCATACGGAAGTGAGTCGTGAAAATTGGTTTGCAAGCATTGTCCCATAGGCCCCCACACAAAATCACGGATGATTCTGTCAATTTGTTTGTGAACATACATTGGAAGTAGGAAGGAGCGGAAGATGCAGAACGAAATAGCTTGGAGAACCGCCTTAGGTAAGGTAAGACGTGCAGGGAAAGAGAGTAGCTTCTGTTTCCAAGAGGTCAGTTTTGATTCGAAGCGATCAAGTAGAAAGCGGTAATGGCTGTGTCGAACGTGGCCATTGAAGATGGGAACGCCTAGATAGAAGACGTCATCGTCCGAAATTGTGCAATGCCAAGTTTTCCTGATGTTTCGAAAAACACGCAACGGAATAACGCCAGTGTTACAGTGGATGAGTTGGTTTGAGCCGTTGCAAAAAGTGCGAAGGATTTGATTCCAAACTTTCATCCCATTCAGGTCAGTGAGAAGGATGGTGAGGTCGTCGGTAAACATCACATGTGTGAGATCGGTTACAATACCATTGATCTTGAAACCAGTTATTCTGTTGGAACTTAAATTTTCATCAATCAAAGAGGACAGGGCGGAGAACATTGTGATGAAGAGGAAGGGAGAGAGTGGGTCGCCCTGGCGCAATCCATTCGTGGTTGCCGTTGATGATGACTGGGTAAGAAGTGGAGGTGATGCAAGCAAGGATTCAACTAACCCATTTATCAGAGTACCCAAGCCTTTTCATGACTTCAAAAAGAAAGCTCCAAGAAACCCTATCGAAAGCTTTCGACATATCAAGCTGTGCGATGAGCTGGTGGCGATCAGCACTTGGACCTTTGCAAATAGCGTGCCATGCTTCTTGAACCGTGCTAGTTGCATCGGTGATATCACGGTTTCGGATAAAACCAATTTGGGCCATAGGGATTGTGTTAGGAATGATATTTTTTCACCTGTTGATTAAAATTCTAGCAAGAATCTTCTAGATTGTGTTGCAAAGACTAAGCAGTAAACAATTGATGTTGGTTCAGATTTTGTAGTCGTAACACTTCTGAGTTGTTCCTCAAACGAGAATAATGATGTATTTATGTCTGTAATGTTTTTCTAATAAAATTTATAACCATTGTGGGGTAATCATGATCACATAAGCATACACTTCTCAGGCACAAAACATGCACAAAAACAAAATAAGCCAAATTAATTATTATAGAGTTCATAATCATTTTCTGGTAGAGGTCTGCAAAGCTTAGTGTTCCGTGTATGAGATGCAACTCTCACATTTTTACCAAATTTGAACAATTTGACAAAGAATCCAATTTAAGTTTAAAATCAGAAGATGAAAAAAGAAGAAGAAAAGAAAGCTAATGCATACAGCAAAAACAACAATATGGCTATGTCAAACTCGGTTTTCATCCAAAATACTCGAGCCTTATGAAGGTTTATCCCAACTTATATCTTATGCATCGCCATAGTTTTTCCAATATAAAACTAAATGTTAACCACATTCTCAACACTCCCCCTCACGTTTATCCCAACTTATATTTTATACCCATATGCATCTCATAGTTTTTCCAATATGAGACTAAATGTTAACCACATTCTCAACAGGCTAAAACGTAGCTCGAAATTAAAATATGGTCCATGTCATTTTAGCAATGGTACATACAGAATGCTTACTCCACGGCATGCCGATTTAACCTATTGTGTAAGTTAGATGGAAAATTTCACTAAACTACCCTTAAATATTGATGTTTTTCAACAAACTACCTTAAAGAATTAATATTCCACAAAATTGCTTTAAACCATAGTCACATAATTCGCGAATTATTCGGCGAATTCGCGAATAATTCGCGAATTATGTGACTGCCGATTAAATCTGCGAATTATTCGCCATCACCGAACGCGCCGAATTATTGCCGAATTATTCGTGAATTATTCAAAAAAAAAAGCGAATTATTCAAAAAACAGCAAATAATTCACGAAATCAAAATCTAGCGTCTCATATATTAATTTTATATTAAATTTTTGCTCGAAATCCTTTCCAAACACTTATCGAATCTTTCCCGAATACCTGCTGATTTTTTCCGAATAGTTCTCCGAATTCGAATTTTCGACCTCGCCGAATTATTGCCGAATCACGAATTTGTGACTATGCTTTAAACTAGAATTTTACGGGAGCCACTAAGGTACCCTTAAATGTAGCACTCTAAGCGGGCGTATGTGATGAAAACTTTAAGGTAGTTTAGTGAAAATAGTGATATTCAAGGGTGTTTAGTGAAATTCACCCCAAACTAGATTCATGAGGATGGAAAAATGCATCTCTTTAACCTTTAAACATAGAGAAACATAACAGACTTGCACTACAAAGTCATTGAGGTCCAAGCAACCCCTATAAAGTCACTCCCCATGAATTAAAACTACAGAATTTGGTGGAAGAAAGGGGTTCCTATACAACCAAGTGGACATCAAAAGTAGAAAGTTGGTGGGTGCTCTACACTTACACCAAACACCAAGCACCACTAATAGCTTTTGTTGAGTTTAGACCTGACCTAAGATTCTCATTATAAACCACCAGAGGCATGGGAATTGAAAGAAGAAGAAGAAGAAAAATTTAAGTAGGTTTGATCAATTTCAGAGAAAGGGACAAGTTCACATGACTGCCCTGATAATGAGGATAACACAGGGCATGAGCCAAGATCACAAAAATTAAAATGGGGATGCAATTTGGTACCAAATCCCTTTTATATGAGAATCCTAGGTAAGAATAATAGAATAAAGAATCAAAATAGATGTAGAAAGGGTAAATTTCAATTAAAAAAACTATTAAATAAAAAAAAGAACTCCCCGCTTGTAGTACTTTTACCCTAGTCGATGTATTAGCACGAACAACCCTTCTACTCATTGACCCAAACAATTAAAAAGTAAAAACTCTCATATTCAACTCCATGCAACTCAAATGAGTGTTAATTCAACTCTACAACGAGTTTACAATGTTTAGAGTAGATGAGGGTTTTGGTCGATGAATGGACACCGCTCACTAAAAAAAATCTGTTTTAACCATCTTCACCAACGATTTCGTCACGTCAGGTCTTTAAAGTGAAATGCATAAATCAGAAATTTTAGTACATGCATTACAATCTCAGTATCTATGATGACCGTAAGTATGATGTCATTGAGCTATGCAGCTCTTTATGTGGATAATTACCATCAGGTTTCTTGCATGATTCAAGTTCGAGACTTGAACAGGAAAAAGTGTTTTTAAACACACCTTCTTTCTTTCATTGCAATATTATTACAAAACACCAATTATCTTGGTGTTTGGATTATTGGAGTTATCATGTCATTAGTTTAGGGGGTTACCTTTTTAACCATAGGTATGGAACTGTATGGGCTAACGAAAAATGGGGGTTTTATTGGAATTGACCTCAAGGAAACTTGGACATTAATTTATTACTCACACCATATTCAATATTCATGACTTATCCAATGCTAAAACAAATCAAAATTTTCAAGGTAAGAATTTGGCAATTGTAGCTTCTATAGGATTTTCTTATACTTTTGATATTCTATTATGGGATCAACCTATTAGGAATAGGTCTAAGTCGTCATGATTCATTCACATTAACAAATAAGTTCTATATGGGGTCATGATTCATTCACATTAACAAATAAGTTCTATATGGGGTAATTACGGGGGGTTTGGTGCAATTAACCTATGACAGAATACTAATTATTAAGGGGTATTAACCCTAAAAGTATTCAATCAAGATGCCGGCTTTATTATTTTTTTTATGTGTCGAAGCATAAAATAGGGGAGTAGAATTATTCTTTTTTTTTTTCCCAGAACAAATTATAACAGTATAAGATATGTCATAGCAGCGATTTTCTTTTTTTAAGGTTGGTTTCGACCCAAAAAAATGGCTTCATAAAGATAAAAATTAAACATTCTCCTTCTTTGACCAAGATAAACATTCTCCTTCTCAGATTAACAAGTTATACTAATCTAGTTTGCAGTATAATAAGATTGGCATATGGCTCATCAGCTAAATTGAACATATGAAAGGTAACATTTGATAGGTTTACTTAAAATCGATAAGTTGAATAATTATAGAATTTTTTTTAACTGAACTGTCCCTTTCACGCGACTAATAAAATGTTCAAGCAGTCTAGTTTTCAAATAAAAGTAGAAAATTAGTCTATTTTTGAACTTAAAACTATAAATACATGTCAATACTCAACTACATATACCTGTCATATTGCTGTGAAGGGATAAACAAATGCAAGTTCCTCAGGTATCAATAAAAATTTGGTATAAGTTAAATAAGATAACAAAACACCGGCCATATATTTTTTTTATGTCCTGGTTCTAAATATTTGGTACAATTTTCAATTGCATATAAATAGAGAAAACGGGGCCTGCACGACCCTACACCCTACAGGCCCAAACTGCAGTGGGCTCTCACATGGGCCAGTGAGACCCCCTGGCTATTTTGCAGTTAGGCCCCTTGACCCCACTGGACTCATGTGAGAGGCCACTGCAGTTTTGGACCTGCAGGTCCCCTGCAGGCCCCGTTTTCTCATATAAATATCACTTTGAAACTAAACGGTCAATTTAATGCGGAGAGAATTAACAAAGATGTCCGAAAACCACTTAGAATAATAAATCATGATGTGACAAACTACACAGCTACAGGGAATTTAAACAATTAAAATCGGTATAAAAACATACCAGCATAGTTGATAATCGTAGCTGGCAGCTTCACTCCTGGCAGAAAATCAATAGAAAAAAAATAGTTCAGATGATACCAAGGGTTGAGTTTGTCAATGTGAATAGCACTTTGTTTAGCTATAATGTTAAATTTACAATTTTTTTGTGGCAATCTTGCATAAATAACTAAATAAAGCATGCCGTTTTAAGGCAGCAACTTGCACAAATACTAAGATGCAAGTACTCAAACAGGTTCAGACGCAACAAACGACATGAATGTAAGCAAGTAGAAGGACTGAAACTTTATTCACCTTTTAAGTCTTTGTTGATGACTCAATACCGCTTCTCTTCGTAATTCACGGAATCATTGGCATTACTTGCTCAAATTTGTGAACAGAAGGGGGGGAAACGAAAGAAAGAAAGACAGGTTCAAATTTGCAGATTATAAAATTTGCGGCTTTTTGTCTATTAGAAAGAAGTCAAGAACAATTACAAGGATGCCTTCAACTTAAAGATCTAATGAGAAACTAATAAGTAAACTTTATAGTTCAACATCATAATAAAGGTTTAAGATCAAACTATGTTGCTCTTGATTTCATATTATCGGCTTCAAACTGTCGAAGAAGCTTCATAGACTGATAATAGAGGTTCAGATCCATGCCATTCACATTCCTTCCGGCTCTCGCTTGCAAAAGTGCCTGAAATTGAAAACAAAATAATTCCATTAAAATAATTAAGAACCTTGAAGGAAAAAGAGAAGGTTTATTTACACTAAAATACCCTTAACTATTGTGTTTTCCAGTAAAGTGCCTTAAAGTTTTCTATTACAGTAAGCTCCCTTAATAGTGCTACATTTTAGGGTATTATAGTTTTAAAAAATCCCTTAAAATCAAAGTTCAAGGGAGTTTACCGCAATAAAAAACAATAAGTTAGTTTAGTGAGAAACGATGATAGTTAAGGTACTCGTAATTTAGCCAAAAAGAAAATAGAAAGTTCTATAACAGTTACATTATTGTCTGGCTGAATTAGCAGCTCCCCAATAAACTGATAAATAGAGCCAATGCGAAAGCCAAGATCTTTCAAGTATCGAGTGTCGATTTTTAGGGTCACACCTTTGTCAACAATAATTGCAATGGCACTTTCGACACTATATTCTTGCAGCCTGGGCAGATAAGATTTTCTTTACAGTTTACAGGGTGTAGTAATTAACTTCGACAAATGATGAACTGAAGAAAATTTAGAATCATTTGCAAGAAGTATGCAATACGGGGTTACATGATAATTAGATCCTGTAAGAATGCACAAGTCAATGGCAATCCTTGACGCATATAGTTGTTATAAATAGCAGATATTATACAATTCATTTTGCTTTTACAGTAAGCATGAGATACGAAAAAGTGAAATTTACTCGAGTTAAAGAAATTTCAATTATCATCATCTAAGCGCCTTTGCCTACAAAGGAAAAGCATCCACAAAAATTTTGACAAAAATTCACAACTGGTTATCAACCTGAAATTATTTCTCTCTTATTGTGCAAATTCCTGACAAAGAAACCACAGGAAGGTGATACATTCTATGGGGTATTGCATCCAACTTTGAGGCAGACACAAAGCAATAGCAAATGGAAATTATTTCCATATACTTGGAACAAATAACATGAAATTACACAGATATAAATTAGAATGAACTTTTTTTCCCCACTTTTTTGACCAAGACAATCACACAAATCCAGGATGACAAAGTATTGATATCAGATTATTCATTGCGATCCAATTCTCTGGAAGATAACTTAAACCTAAGATTTTAGTTTGTACTACATTTTCTCTAAAGGTGCAAATGTAATTGGGACATAGGCCTCTTGCTCAACATCAAGAAGCTTTACCACTATGCTACCGTGGCACTTGTTCATTTGTAACAAATATGATGAAACAAACTTATTTATTGCCCTAGGCATGACTGATTTAGTTTATTGTATTTGGTTGCCAGTTGCATGGTAATGGCTATAGTGATGAAATGGAAAAGAAAACATCATACATGTTTCCTGCAATTTCAATGCAAGTGAAATCTTTTCACTAATTTCAAAAGATTACCTGAAAGCATGTTCTCTTTATTTTTTAAATGTAAGGGGTTAATTGCACAAACGCTGCAATAGTCTACTCCGATGTCACTTACACCCCCTCAAGACTTTTATCGGTGCATATTAAAGTATTAAGTATTATGCTGCCTTGATATACGTTGTCAAGAACCACTTTACCCAAAAACTTAAGCTGTTAGGTTGTGGGATAAAGTGTAAATCAAGGCAACATGATACTTTTAACACTCCCCTTCACATAGGCCTTTGAATTTTGTGTCAAGTGGAAAGAAAGGCCTCCAATGGAAACTCTCGCTATTATATGCAGAACAAATGGGGGTGAATAAAAATATTTTAAATTCACAATGACAAGCTTTGAACTCAAGTACTCTTGAGCCTAGTGTGCTCTAATACCATGTCGAGAACCACCTTACCCATTAACTTAAGCCAAAGTTATGAAGAGGGTTGAGTGTTTATTTTTAGATTCTAACAATGCAAACACCACTATGCTTATCACCCAAAATCCATTAAATCACCCAAATTCAACTCTAAACAATTCAAATAATTTCTAGTTTAACTCTAAAACTTGTTTTATGCTGCCTAGAGTAGAATTTAAATGTTTATAAAAGTGTTGGCTAACAAATATTTTGCACTGATAAATTAAGGAAGAATAAGTGCAATAACTGGTTAAATTATAGGGGTGTTTTGAGCAATTAACCCTTATATAAATATAAACTATTAAGTGGTGCCTTCATAAGTTTCTAGGGCAAAGAAATCTCTTGAAACTAAATTCTCCCCTACTTTTAGTGCAACTAAACAGTTGAATAAGCAAAAGCTATAAAAAGTATGTGAGAATATTGCAAAAACTTACTTCCCGGTAACACGAAGAGATGCCCCTTGCTTAAAGAATGTGAATGAAGGCTCTAACTCATGTAGAGCAACCAAACTCCCAGCTTTTATTGAAGATGATGCCATTGAACCACCAAGCAGCTTATAAGAAATTCCCTTTTTCTCAATACACTGTTAAAGGGAACACACTAACTAGAGAGAAATTAATTAGTAACACTTCCAGCTACACAATAGATTAAATGAGACTTCTATCACCATACTAAGCACCACCTTGATACAATGCATTGGTGAAACATAGATACTAAAGCAAACATGCCCTTTGATGAAGATTGAAAATCGAAACTAAAATGGCCGTTCACGTTCAGCTTAAGGATTGCAAACTTATTTCTTCCTACCAAATAAAGTCCTCAACACGACCAAATTCAAAGAAGTACCTTCTGCAACATGTCACAATATTCCAAAGAGACTTATTTTCCCCTTCATCAGGACATTGATTTTCAACTGAGCTTCAGTCATAGTATTCGTACGACGACGACGACTACTGAGCCTTTATTTTCAAAAATTCTCAATTGAAAACATATTAAAAGTAGTATTGTTCCTTCCTTTTGAAGTTGAAAAGAAGATTCTATAAGGGCCTGTTTGGTTGCAGGATTATGGAATTTGGATTCCAAAATAGTACGGTTGAAATTTCTGGATTTGGTAATTTTTTGTTTGGTTGGTTTTGGATTCCTAGTATTGGATTTGTAGATCCTTGTAATCTTTGTTTGGTTGGTGAGAAAAAAGTGGGATTTGGATTTGAGGATTTTAGAGAGAGATAGAGAGAGAGGATTGTTAAATAAATAAAGTGCATGAGACCCATCTAAAAGTACAATGAATAGTGCCAAATCCTTGAAAATCCTTGAAAATTTTTAGGATTCCATAATCCTTGTTTTGTGGTGGGCCCCGCATAAAAAAACAAAGGAATCCTAGAAATCCTAATCTTGCAACCAAACACAAAATTATGGAATCCTAGGATTCCACAATCCAAAATCCAAATCCAAACTCATAATCCTGCAACCAAACAGGCGCTAAGACGGCTACCGCCACTTCTCGGTGTATCAGAATGTTGGGCAATTAAGAAACAACATGTCCAAAAAAATGAGTGGTATGAAATGAGAATGTTAAGATGGATGAGTGGTAATACACTTAAGAATAGGATAATGAATTATTCTATTTGGAACGAGTTGGAGATCACTCCCTTAGAAGATAAGAAGATAGAGAGCCGATTGAGATGGTTTGGACATGTGCAATGGACACCAATAAATTCCCAATTAGAGAAAGCGAGAAATTTGTAATTAATGTTGCAGGTAGGGCCCAGGGGTAACGGGTAGACCTAAATGAACATGGTTCAAGACAATTAAGAATGATAACTTAACGTTTAATTTAACCGAAAAGACGGCCCTTAACAGAGCAAAAATGGAAGAAACTCTAGAAAAATCTATGGTAAACTCTCCATAACTTAAGAGATTGGCATAAATCACAGATAAATAGAGATATAGGCGAGAGAGAGAGAGAGAGAGAGAGACGTTGAGGGAGATGGACAAAGCGCACCAAGTGTTCGTGATATTGCTTCAATGAGAGTCGCAGCAAATGTCCCTCAATCAAACCATCAAGAGCAATGACTGAAACACAAACTGTGTTATTTTATAGGCCTAGTTGCAGAAACACCCCCCGATTTTCTATTAAAAGTTCAAATTACCCTCTTCACCAACATTATGTTCTTTTTCTTATTTTTACAGGGGTTCCTAGTTTCTGCCGCTATAAATTCCCAAAGTAAAGAAATACTAACAAAATAATGGCGCTAACACCATGATATTTTGGGAATAAAAATTTAGACATATAGAGGGTAAAGGACAATTTTATAAGAAAACTAGGGCCCGCACGCATTAAAAACAAAGATAGATCAAAAATATGCTTATAGACGAATATTATTTTTTTGCTATGTTTGAGAAAAACATATAAATACTATTTTTTTATAGAGATGTTTTCATTATGTTTGAAATGCAACTTAACATTTAAGCGATGCAAGATAAAAAGAAGCACATAAAGTAAAAATAGCCTGCAAAGAAAAAGAAAAACCTAAAAGAATAAAAGAAATAACTTTAACAAAATTCTAAAACTCTATATAGGATTGATGCCATCCCAAAGATAAATTTCCAAAAAATTCAATCATTAAATTTTCAAAGATTAAAATTGAAAAATAAAGGGAAAAAATGGGTTGATTATTTTTTATTACAGAAATTTTTGGGGAAATAAAAACCAAATTATTAAAAAAAATTAGAGTGAATTGTCAAAAAAGCCCTCGGCCCGCTCAGAACTTGTGTAAGAATCCGGGGCTTTTTGGCCTTGTTAAAAAACCCGTGGATCCAATAAAAAAACCCATGGTATACAATTCCCCACTTGTATTTTCGTATAATCCCAAAATGCTTCTTACTCATCTGGGCCGACAGTCCTTTACAACTGGATTTAAGACAGTTATAGTACAGAGGAGTTGCATGTAATAAGTAGGGATGTGCACGGGTCTGGTTGGACGGGTTTTAGACCATAAACAAACCAAAACCCGCTAGTGCGGGCAGGTTTTCTAACCACTTTAAACCCGCCCGTTGAAACGGGTAAATAAACCCGAACCTGATGGGTTCGGGCGGGTTTCAGGCCCGAGTTCGGATTTAGTTCAAATAGTTAAACACGGTTTCGGGTGATCACGGGTTTCACATGTTAAAGTTGACTTTTAATTTATATGAAATAAAACCATAAACCATAAGCACCTGATTTGATCCCGATTAAACCATAGTTTTCTACCATATTTTGATATTAGAAGTTGAAATCTTAGTTTGGATCTTATGACCTAGAAATAAAAAGATTTCATATTTAATTTAAGAAAATAAAAAGATAAAATAATAAGGAAAAGACTAAAAAAATGTGGTTCAATTAAATTTTAGATTTGAGAAGTAAGAAAAGGGTTTAGATACGTATATAGGTGTAGGTATTGATCTTAGCCATATCATTAAATTTATCAACGACTTGGATGTTTATTAAATGGGCGGGTTCAAGTAGGTTGCGGGCCGGTACAGATTACGGGCAGGGGCGGAGGCGGGTTAGGGTTCGGGTGGGATGTAAAAAAATTTAAAACTCGTCCTGTTCAAATGTCTGTGGATTCGGGTTTTGAACTCGTCACTTTCGAGAGGGTTTAGAATGGTCATTTTACCCTTCTAAAGCTGACGGGTTTGAGCGGGTAATGGGTCCAAACTGACCTCATGAACACCCCTAGTAATAACTAGAGACTTGCCTGTAATATCTGAAAACTTACTTGTAATATCTGGAGACTTGCTTGTAATATTTATTATGTTGTCATTTGTCCCTCCAAATATACTTGTTTGAAGTAAAAAATTCTCCAAACAAAGATAAACATTCATTTCATCCAAAAGATAAACATCCATACATTCATTTCATTTCATTAAAATAAATCACCGAATTCAAGATCAGAATTACAAAGATGAACAAAGCAAATTTCAAGATTCTGCAGCTCCCTCTCGGCCTTTTCCATCATGTCATAGCGACGCCCCTCACAAGGAGTATCTGTCCACCTATCAGTGCCACATCTATTGGCAATCGAAGACATGATAGCCCGTCGAGCCTGTATCTGACTCAAAATACGGACGAAGTGGTCACTCAGAGGCTTCGAGATCAGACACGCCTTATGGATGGAGTCGACTTTATCCTTTGCGGCATCGAGCATCGCTAAACTCATCTCCACCAGATAAGGGGGGATAGCATTAAGAATGGAGAGGAAGATCATATGAAGCCAAAAAGTGCAGACATGGGGAGGAGACCTTACACGGGTCACAAGTTCATGCATCATCATATCGCACTGTGCATTGGTGAAGTTGGGGTTCACTAAGCATGCGGCGAAACGATGAATGATGTCCTTGATGGCACTTCCCATGGCTGCAAAGGAGCATGCAGGAGGTTACAAGCCATTGCTTTCTTTTCACAAATGAAGAAGAAAGATAGGCACTCTTCAATTTATAGAGAAGACATTTAAACCATGCACACAAAACGTTGCATGTTGTTAAAGATGGAACTCTTCTCAAGTGTTGACCGAGAATGTCATGCCCCGCTTCCCAAGATACTTAAATACGGTACGTGACAAAACCAACTATGCTACCTATGGCGAGAAAAAATCCTTTCAGAGTCACATTACGGCTGTCAATCAAATAGCAAGAACGGTAAATAAAAATCTAACACATATTCAACTGTCACAATAAAATAATACCAAGGAAA
Organism: Agapanthus africanus; assembly: GCA_030015575.1. Taxonomy (NCBI): domain Eukaryota; kingdom Viridiplantae; phylum Streptophyta; class Magnoliopsida; order Asparagales; family Amaryllidaceae; genus Agapanthus; species Agapanthus africanus. The sequence continues at coordinate 745,672,379 of CM057341.1, read as the reverse complement.
AGTAGCGGAAACGAATAAAGATCCAATAAGTAAATGATATCCTAATCACGTCCCTTATGGGATCACAATGCTAAAATCATGACTAGAAAATAAAATAAACTAAATATCTATAAACTAATCAGCAAAGTTCCTCACTGCTCAGCCAGCTTGTCAGAATATTCTCGATCTTCCTGCGAAAAGGCTAAAGGAACTGGGCCATACAAAACCTAGATGTCGGTGCGTCATAAATATCATAATAATAAACTGAGCAATTTACTATAAGTTGTTATGTGTAAAATGAATTATAATTATAAACAAACATTCACAGGTGATATATTAGTAGGCTATAGGTATCCCACGTGTATCCTAAAGTCTGTGTTTCTAGGTTATCTATTCTAACGGTATTTAAAACCAATTAATGGAATTCTCGATATAACTCAATAGATCATGTACATGCTCGGGACCATGGTCATGACTCTCGGGGATGAACCCGAGACGTACCATTAGGCAGTAAAAACAATATCATGTAAAGACGAATGATGTCAACATCATCATTTCGGGGTCCAAAGCCCGTATCCACTGATCAGTCTCTAGAAAGTAGTGAACTGTTAAGTTATAAATCGGGTTTCATTATTGATTTCCCCTTTTCCCCCAAGTTTCGTGTTCAAGTCAGGTATTAATGATATCCACCTAATGCCAACATAGGAACAGACATGTACATGTTATGTTAATCTAGACAATAAGTCACGTCCATCAGGACAACAAGTCAGGATTGTCGGCATTGGTAAATAATCTAAATAACAAGTATAATAACGGCAAGATAACATGTCATGCACATGTCAGGTAGTGTGTATTAAACAGGATAAATATTTGATTGCGTAACCAATCACAATAAAAGCAATGATATAACTGTCATGGTTATCTAGCTATAACATGATGGATATACTCTGTATTACCTGTTTAAACATGAATATCTAACCGTATTTATTTCACGACTGTTAATTATTGTAAACTAAACAATATCTACTAGAATAGTTCGCGTCGGTAATTTTGTAAAATTTCATTAGTTGCAACTACACATGTATTAGCATTACTAGATAATAAGGTCCAGACTATTTTATAAAATTGTATATCCATAATAGTTTGCAAATTATAAATATATGTATACTATAAATATATATAGTTTGGTATATGTAAAATAGTATGTTGCAAGTTAGAAAACTTGCCTTAAAATAAAATAGGGTTACTATAATGTGTACAGTTTCACATCATATCTCTAAACTATAATTTTAATATTTCAATCGAACAGTGCATGCTATTTGTAGAACGGTTTGGACATAATTTTAATTTGCAATAATTAATAAAACATGTTATATAACAATCTATAATTGCATTAATGTCAAATATATGTAATATTAATCGTATGTAACATTATGCATCATAATCATCATAAGTGATGGTGCACATTTTTTAGAAGGTATTATTTGTACATATTAAGTTAAGTTTAAATGTAAATTAGTTCATATTTATTTTATTTTAGTGAACTTGACTAAATATTTGTATATATGAAGCAATCATTATCTACTATATAATGTGCAACTAGTTAATATAGTCAAGTGATATAGATTAAATTTAAACAGTTATAAAGCTGATCGAGTTTAGTCAAATGGCATCATAAAACTTATTAGTATATGTAAATATAGTTCATTATATGTTTAAATTCATTTAAACTACTCTAACATGTACTAACTTAATCATTATCGATAAATAATATTACGACGACCACACCTGTTGTCGTAGCTAGCATGTAAGTGCAAGTATTAAATACTTGCCTCAAGATGAACACAGAAACACTGATACACGAAGATGCGAACACACACCACGATGCAAAACCAATGCTTGATCCCAACCTACCCTTGTGCTCGGGTTGGTGAAGTCTTGCCGGAAGATGGTGCTGCGATTTGTGTTGGCGGTTGAAGGGGTGCTCTAGTTGTAGGCTGTTTCTAAAAGATGGCGGCGATGGGTGTTGGAGTCGAAGGGAGATGGAGACAATAGAGGCGGTGGAGATGAGTGAATCAAGAGTTGTAGGTGATCGGGGGTGCTGACAAAGGAGACTGTGCAGATAAGAATCGGCTCCTGCGAAGATAAAAAGAAGAAGAAGAAGAAAAAGATGGTGTCGTTGATGATGATGGTGATGCCCGGGGTTCTGCGAGAACAAGGGAGGAGGGTTGGTGAGTCGAGAGTGCCGACAGAAGATGACGACAAGGAGGGGAGGAAGGCGAGGTGAGGAAGGAGTTGGGTTTGGTTGCGATGGAGAGGTCGGAGAGATGGGACGAGGCTGGAGGCGTCGTGGTGAAGTCGAGGATGGTGCGGCGACGAGGTGTCTGGGTCTAGGGCTTGGCGACGATGATGAGGAAAGGCAGAGGGCAAAGGTGATGGTGGGTTTGGGCTCGGGAAAAGGATGGCTGGGGAGAGAGAAAAAGAGAGAGAGAGAGAGTTTTAAAAATATATAATATATATATATATATATATATATATATATATATATATATATATATATTAGTTTTAGGGTACGTAGATAATATCAAAATATAACCAAATTTTACCAGAATCTCGTCAAAAATATATTTTTGGAGAATAATACATATACGTAAAATTTTAAGCCATAATGCAATAATAGAATTTTAAATACATATACCCCCTAATATAATATTTAAAAAGGATTTTAAATAAATATATAGATTTAATAAATATTTGGTTATAAGATATCTTGAAATTTAAACGAAATAGATAAAAGCAAACTAAGATATGAGATGATTAACCATGTGATGGCAGTTAGCAAAATATAACTTATCCATAACTTGTCGTTATTAAAACATATATAATAATTTAGATATATGTTATATATATGTATATTATGCTAGATCCACATAGATTCAGTTTACTGATAAATATCAGATATAATCTAGCACCATACTGGATTTCACACATGCGGATCGGGTCAGATAACCACCACTATTCGAAACACTCGCAACCCAAATGAATAAAACAGAAGAAATATAAAATAAGTGTTAAAATATCAACTAATATTGTATAAACGTACTAGAGTGTTACAGAGAAAACACCAGAAAAGAGGAGAATTGGTTCAGAAAATCATGAAGGAGTCAAAAAGTAGGCCCCCGCAATGCAAAAAAAAGGTCCCCGTCGTTCTTTTGAGGGTCCCCAACACGAGACCTCCGCCATGCTCAAATGGGTCCCTGATTGTTAGAGATTCTGCGTGTTCAAGTTTTAGTTAAATACCGCAATCAAGACGGTTTCGCTCGTAGCTAGCCGGTTGAGTACGGGTCGTCCGCAGGAAGATGGGAATCTTTTTCTATGTGCTTTAACGAGTTAAGTCCAGTTTTTCAGATTTTGTTGTGATTAGTTAAGCGGTAAAATGATATGTAAAGAGAGCTTGTTAGGGTTAGGATTATGTTAGTTTGAGTTAGGAGTCTCCCACATCTTTCCTTGCCCCTCTTAATATCGGTGTTACGGTAATCGGCAACAACGGGGATTAGCACGACTAGGAAGGAACTTGCGAGTATAAGCTAGGCTTTCCAACGCATAAGTTCTTCCTTTTGGTGCTTGTCCGTCCGTTCTTGGCTCTTAGCCATAACCTCCGGTTAATTCAACCACAACCGGTCTCACTACGGAATCACCGCTATCATGTAGGATAGGGTGCCGTAAGGAGCGGATTGTGGTTCAATTAACGGGAGTTGAATTAAGCTGTTGGGCAAGGAAAGAGTGAGAGAGATTTCCTTCTCTCAAACTTCCCTTATCCTACCCTAACAAGTATGAAACTACTCACACATCATGATACGGAAAAATAAAACAAAACAAAAGAGAAAGATAGAAAGAAGAGATTAGAAGATAACAACTAGCTATTTGCGACCTCACCTTGGCGAGGATCAAGCGTAAGCATCATGGTCGTTTTAAGGATAAAGAAAAGAGAGAAGAAAGAAAGAACAAGAAATAACAACAACTAGTTAACAAATTAAAATTACAAGCAATTTATAAAAGAACAAGACAAGATATAATAGCAAAAGAGTCTTCTTTATTCATCATTCTTCACTCACAAAGCTCACTACAAGTTTTAATGGAGAAGAGATGAGAAGAGGAAGAAGAAACACAACTAAACCTAGAAAAGAAAATACAAGATTATGGACCCCTTTCCTTCACAAAGTTCTGGACTATTTATAGGCCGAAAAATGAAAACCTAGGGCAACCACCAGAACACAAATAAAAAGACCAAAATACCCCTGGAAAATCTTTGTCTGCCGCCACCATACGGCCGCGGATCCGCGGCCTAATGGAGGAGTTGACTCCTCGGATTTTGTGGGCCCCCCTGGTCTGATGTTGTCTGTGGTTTGGCATATGTGTTTTCTGAAAATACATCCACATTTCTTCCAGAATTTCTGTTGAGGGAAAGGTGTTTTGAAGTGGACATTTTGTCATGATTTTCTCGAGCTCCGCGTAGATTTCTTGGATCTTGTGCTGCCATTGAGCCTTGTGCATGAAGGTGACAATCGATTTGCCATTTTGTCTCCTAAACTGGTGTGTGGCAACATACGGATAAAGAGCGGAGATCCGTGTTTTATCTGTGGTTGGCAGGAACCCGGATTTTGTCGTGTTTTTCATGAATTTCACCGTTTTAGAACCGAGAACCTGTATCCTGCAATTGACTAGCAAACACGGCTCAAGAGTATCTACCGATATGCAATGTGATAAAAATTGGACGGTATGAAAATGCAAAAATCTGATATGAACAAATACCCCCAAACTTATCATTTGCTCGTCCCGAGCAAAGCCAATTTATTCACAAAAAATTTCCTAACCTCACTTTCGCAGGGAACGCAATTGCACTGAGCATGTGCAACAAGCCGTTAAACCTCTAGGTGTCCCTAGTAGGAGGAGTGTTGTTTCCTGAGGGTTTTCAGCGGATACTACCCACAAAATCCGGTCAAGTTGGTTTTGTAAAATAACTAAGATTCAAATCCTAAAGTTTTGTTTCAGAAAATAACAATTCTATTATCCTAAGTCTAGATTATCGAACCTTTATTTTTCACACCTCGCTTTTTATTTAACTACAGATTTTATATGTCTTTACGTGCAGTGCAAATAGTGTCGTTAAGTTTCAGAAGGGTCGAATAAAGTCATCATGTCACACAATAAAGCCCTGATAATAATTTTAAAAGGATCACACAAGTTTTATAAAGAGTTAAGCATTTTTCAAGTTTCGTTTTCCAGTAAAGTTTTAACTTCAGAATTTCTATTTTCCTTAACAAGAAACTTGGTCTTATTTTTCACTCCACCTTTTTCTTGTTTTCATTTCATACACACCTCTGTGAACGTGCAATAGTCTTTATCATAGAATAAAACCTTCATATCTCCGCTAAAATTTTTATAAAAGCCTGTCTTTTATCAAGATTATTCTCACACAAAGAACCGTTAGGAATTTTAACTCGGAGAGAACACTTGCTTGACTTTGTTTTTATCTGGACTTTCTAGGCTTCTTAGCGAGCTTTGGGCCAATGCACCCAAACCAGTTGGTTTTAGGGCATTAGGTGTAGAAACACCCCAGCGGACTTAATTACTCAAGTTACCTAGGTCCAAAAACAAAAGACAGTTTGGCGTGAAAATCAGATGATTTAATACGAACGGAGATATAATCGGCAGGTCAGTTATTTTTTTGGATAAAAGACGTGTTTAGTGGGTTTTGGTGTGTAATCATTCCAATCAAGTTCCAGATGGGTTATTTTTCAGACTTAGTTCCAATTAAGGCATCAATAACATTCCTTCATATTCACTCACTTCATAAACTATTCTTGATATTACTTATTTCCGAACAAACCTATTTGATCCTCAGAAAATCATTTATCCTTTTTAAAAGTTTTTAGACATAAAAAGACTTGTCATCTAATTTCCAAAAACTCACAACACGTGTAGTGTGATGTAAAGACGTATATCAGCTATAGTTAACTTTAAAGGAGGGTTATCTTTCAGGTTTTCAAAATCTAAACATAAGATATAGTTATTCTTATTTTATCAAACAAAACCGTCGAAATGTTGAATCAGAGTCCTCCCACAAGCTAACTTGACAGAAAAGTTTTTATATTTTTTAGAAAATTTTTCAGATTTTTATGGATTTTATGGATTTTAATATGCAGATGCAAAATATACATATGAATGCGAAGGTAAGAAATGCGTACCGAGCGTACCCCCAAACTTAAACTGGACAGTGTCCTCACTGTCATTGCATGAAGAGATCATTTGAAGGGTCAAAATTGTCGGTTAGCGATACACAATTTTTATTTGTTTTTGTTTTTTTTAAAGAAAAGAAAAAGAATATACACAAATATATACAAAATGGTTTGTACATACCCCCAAACTTATTTGGAACAGTGTCCACTGTTCTTGGCTGGATAACCGAAGTTTGGAGGTAGGTAGAGGAAGATCAGGCAGGGTAAACCGGCTCCTGTAAGAACAGGAGCTCCTCTGTTGGTTCGGCGCTAAGGTACGGTTTTAGTCGGTGTCCGTTCACTTTGAAAAATGAACCGTCCTTTGGATTTTCTAAATCCACAGTGCCCTGCGGATACACATTCCGCACAAAATACGGCCCTTTCCAGCGAGATCTGAGCTTTCCTGGATGGAAATGAAGTCGGGTGTCGTAAAGCAGTACCTGCTGACCAGGTACGAAGGTTTTGCGCAAAAGGTGTTTATCGTGAAACACCTTCGTTCGATTCTTAACGACAACTGCGTTATCGTAAGCCTCATCCCTAAGCTCGCTCAGTTCGTTCAACTGCAGCTTCCGATGGCTGCCTGCATCCTCGAGAGACAGATTCAGCTCCTTTATCGCCCAAAATACGCGATGCTCTATTTCGATAGGTAGGTGGCAGGCTTTTCCGTATACAAGCCAATAGGGAGACATGCCAAGGTCGGTCTTATAAGCGGTGCGAAATGCCCAAAGGGCATCAGTGAGTTTCAGCGACCAATCCTTACGGTTCTTGGAAACCGTCTTCTCCAGTATCTGCTTGATTTGCCGATTTGAAACTTCGGCCTGCCCGCAGGTTTGGGGGTGGTAGGGCGTAGAGAGCTTATGATTAATGGAATATTTCCGCATCAAGGCCTCGAAAGTCTTGTTGCAGAAACGACTTCCATTGTCGCTAATGATCGCTCGGGGGTGCCCAAACCGGGAGAAAATGTTTTCTTTAAGGAACCTAACGACAACCTTGTTGTCGTTAGTCCGGCTGGGCACAGCCTCGACCCATTTAGAGACGTAATCAACAGCGAGAAGGATGTACAAGTTCCCGAAAGAGCTGGGAAACGGCCCCATGAAATCTATCCCCCAAACATCGAAAATCTCCACAACCAAGATCGGTTGGAGCGGCATCTCGTTCCTTCGGGATATCCGGCCCATGTGTTGGCACCGGGAGCAAGTCTTGCAATAGTCGTGAGCGTCTTTGAAGAGTTGTGGCCAGTAGAAACCACATTGCAAGATCTTCTCAGCTGTCTTTCTGGGCCCAAAATGCCCGCCGCACGCTTGATCGTGGCAAAATGACAGCACACTCTTGAATTTCTCGTCAGGGACACACCGACGAATAATCTGGTCGGGACAGTACTTGAACAAATAGGGTTCGTCCCAGTAAAAGTGTTTTACTTGGGATAAGAAGCGAAGTCTGTCCTGACTTGACCATTCAGTCGGTAGTAATCCCGTGGCCAAATAGTTCACAATATCTGCGAACCAGGGTTCGCAAGATACTGTCAAGAGCTGTTCATCCGGGAAAACGTCGTTGATCGGAATTGGAAGCGAAGGCGAAGAAGGAAGTCGTGAGAGATGGTCGGCAACTACGTTTTCACATCCTCGTTTGTCCTTAATGACAAGGTCAAACTCTTGAAGCAAGAGGATCCAACGGATTAACCGAGATTTTGCATCTTTCTTCGCAAAAAGATGGCGCAGAGCAGAATGGTCAGTGTAGACAATGACTGGAGAGCCGATGAGGTAAGGCCTGAACTTTTCTAAAGCAAATACAACAGCTAGGAATTCCTTCTCAGTTGTTGTATAATTGAGTTGGGCGTCGTTCAGGGTTCGGCTCGCATAATAGATTACGTGCGGCATCTTGTTGATGTGTTGTCCAAGGACAGCACCAATGGCAAAGTCGGATGCATCGCACATAATCTCAAATGGGTGCGTCCAGTCAGGTGAAGAAAGAACGGGAGCAGAAGTGAGTGAGCTTTTCAATGACTCGAATGCAGTCACACAGCTCGAGTTGAAGTTGAATGGCGTATCCTTGGCCAGCAAAAGAGTCAAGGGCCTAGCAATCTTGCTAAAGTCCTTGATGAACCGTCTATAGAAACCGGCATGGCCAAGGAAGGCTCGGATATCTCTGACGCATCGGGGAGGAGGTAGATTGGAAATGACCTCAATCTTTGCTTTGTCAACCTCTATGCCATTTTGCGAGATGATATATCCTAAGACAATACCTTCGCGCACCATGAAGTGGCATTTCTCCCAATTCAAAGTAAGATTCTTGTCCTTACATCGGGTAAGGACAGCGTCAAGATGCAGCAAACACTCGTTGAAGGAATCGCCGAAGATGGAGAAATCATCCATGAAGATTTCCAGAAATTTTTCCACCATGTCTGAGAAAATTCCCATCATACACCGCTGGAAGGTAGCGGGCGCGTTGCATAACCCAAAGGGCATACGACGATATGCAAACGTGCCGAAAGGACAAGTGAAAGTGGTCTTGTCCTGGTCTTTTTCGGCGATGGGAATTTGATTATAGCCGGAGTAGCCATCAAGAAAGTAGTAGTACTCGTGTCCGGCCAATCGTTCAAGCATCTGGTCAATGAAAGGTAGCGGAAAGTGGTCTTTCCGCGTTGCGGCGTTGAGTTTTCTGTAATCAATGCACACTCGCCACCCAGTTTGGGTGCGAGTAGGGATTAACTCGTTCGCCTCGTTGGTTATGACCGTGATGCCCGACTTCTTGGGGACAACGTGGATGGGGCTAACCCACTGGCTATCAGAGATAGGGTAAATGATACCACTATCTAGACATTTTACGATCTCCTTCTTCACAGCCTCTTTCATGACTGGATTGAGACGTCTTTGTGGATCCCGGGCTGGTTTGGCATCATCCATCAGATGAATGTGATGCTCAACGATCAGGGGACTAATCCCCTTGATGTCCGCCATGGACCAGCCAAAAGCTTGCCTGTTGCTGTGCAAGACCGCGAGAAGGGCTTTCTCTTGCTCTGGAGCTAGAGAAGCCGAGATGATGACAGGAAGGGTCTCGTTCTCACCTAAGTAAGCATACTTAAGGTGAGACGGCAAAGGCTTGAGTTCGAGCGTTGGAGGTGAAATGATGGAAGGCAGGATTGGTGCAGAGGTCTCGAACTCAAAGGACTCCAGCAAAGGTTCGAAACGAGTGTAGGCGACCGAGTCGGATGGTTCAGGTAACTCATCCGGAAATTCGAAAGATTCAAACTCGGGTTGTGCGCGGCTAAGATCGTTTGAAAACGTGAAACACTCATAGTCGTTGTCGGGCGCAGAAACAGCAGCAGGTTCGAAGAGAAACGCACTAGTGGCGTCAAGATTATCGTGATCAAACAGAAACTCCTCGAATTCACACTCTTCTGGGGTGATCTCCTGGATCGAGCAGACGTCCAGTATATGAGCATTAGGTTCGGCGGGCTGATTCCCCAACCTAAAAATGTTGAGTTCAATCGTCATGTTTCCAAAAGAGAGGTTCATCGAACCATTGCGACAATTGATCACAGCATTTGAGGTTGCAAGAAATGGGCGACCGAGAATCACCGGAATTTGATTCCGGGGGTTAGCTACAGGCTGTGTGTCTAATACAATGAAGTCAACGGGGAATATGAAGTCCCCGACTTTGATTAACACATCCTCTAGCTCACCCCTAGGATGGGTGATCGATCGGTCGGCCATTTGGAGAGTGCAGTACGTGGGTTTCAGCTCTCCGACGCCTAATTGCTCGTATACTGAATACGGAAGCAGGTTAACACTGGCACCAAGATCTAATAGTGCGCGGTTGATGTTCTTATCCCCAATGGTAATTGAAATCGTAGGACAGCCAGGGTCCTTCCGTTTTTGCGGTAAAGATTGGGTAAGGGCATCACTCACAGCACTAGCCAAGAAAACTTTCTTGGGTACCTGAGACTTCCTCTTTTTCGTGCGCAAGTCCTTTAAGATTTTAGCGTAGGACGGGACTTGTTGGACAGCATCTAAAAGCGGAATGTTAATGTTAACCTGCTTAAATAACTCCAGAATCTTCTCCATTTGAGGATTTTATTTATTAGACCTCAACCGGTTTGGAAATGGAACATTTTGAAAATTGGTTGAGTCTAATGCTGGAGGAGGAGATTGTGGAGTTGGAACGGATCCCAGAACAGGTGTTTTCGTGGAGTGAGAAGTGGGTCCGTTCAGAGCAGAAGAAGAGGAAGGAGAGCCTTGTGAAGAACGGAGAATAGGCTCAGAAGACGAAGAAGAAGAAGAAGAAGAAGAAGAAGAAGAAGCAGCGGCCGGGGTGTCATCGTTGCTTCGTTTGCCAATATTGTTTTGCAGCATCCTTCCCGATCTCAGTGTGGTCACGGCACTCACATTATGGTTCTGTTGTTCAAGAGCAACATGTGCATTATGTGGGTGACCGGGATTTGGGAGTGGCTGGGACGGGAGCTTCCCCTTCTCTCGCTCGCTTAAGGCCGCATTCAGCTGTGCAATCTGGGCCTCGATGGTCTTGATGCTTTGCCCATGTGCGGCAGTGTGTTGCACTAAGGATTGAATGGAAGACTGGATGTTTGCGGTGGATTGAGTCGATTGTTTAACGAACGCCTTCAAACTTCGTTCGAGCGAGAAAACCTTATCGTTGTTTGACGGAACAAAGTTGTTTGGTGGAAAAGAATTGTTGGGTGCAAAGTTGTTCGTCTGATTTTGGAAAGGTTGGGGTTGGAAGGGCTGCTGAAACTGCTGTTGAGTTTGTTGTTGCGCTTGTTGTTGCGGCGGAGGGCCCCTTTGGAAATTGTTGCCTTGGAATTGATTCTGATTCTGATTCCAGGCGAAATTGGGATGGTTCCTCCAACCGGGATTATAGGTGGAAGAGTATAGATCATTCCTCGGTCTTTGCTGAAATGCAGCATTAACCTGATCCTGTCCTTGCGAGGGTGGATTGTACGGACACTCTTCGGTCAAGTGAGAAGGATCGAAACAACAAGCGCAAATGGTACGAAGGGGGAGAACAGGGGCAGGAGCAGGAGAAGAGAATTTGCTCTCTATTGCTTCAAGCTTTCTCGTTATTGCAGCCATTTCAGCTTTCATCGCAATAGAGACATCAAGTTGGTGAATTCCTACCCTAGACTGACCGGTAGAAGTGGAGGTAGAAGAAGAAGAAGTCGGTCTGGTGCTCTCCCACTGTAGCGTTTGCTCCGCAAGGTCGTCAAAGAACTGCCACGCTTCCTCGTCAGATTTCGATAGGAAGTGGCCCTGACAGATGGTTTCCAACAACTGCTTCGTTGCTGGGTTCAGGCCCTCGTATAAGGTTTGGCAGAGTTGCCATTTCTCTATACCGTGGTGAGGACACTGAACAAGAAGGTCTTTGTACCGGTCAAAGCACTTCCAGAAGGGTTCAGAAGGAAGCTGAGAGAATTGGTTGATTTCATTGCGAATCCTTGCGGTTTTATGATTCGGATAGAACTTTTTGAGAAACGCTTTAACAAACTCGTCCCAACTGGTTATGGAATGGGAAGCGGTGCTATACATCCATTTTTCAGCAAGATCGCATAAAGTGAACGGAATGACTCGTAGACGTATAGCATCGTCCGACAGTTGGGTGGTTTTCATCATGGCACAGACGTTTTGAAATTTGTTGATGAAGATATAGGCATCTTCAGATTCAAGCCCATGAAATCGTGGAAGCATGTTGATGAAGTGGGGCTTAATTTCAAAATTATCCCCATTGGCCGGTGGAAGAGAAAGGCAGGTGGGGAGTGCAGAACGGGTGGGATAGAAACGATCCTGGAGCGCAATTCGCAGCGGCGCTACAACAGGCGGGTGTGGTGGGTTATTGGTCTCCGTAGGAGGTGGAGCCAATCCAGGGGTGGTCAAAGAGATGTTCGGATTAAATCCTGACATCGCGGAAGAAGAGGTCGGTGAAAGTGAAGGTGAAGGCGAAGATGTATGAACAGAATTCCGGTCAACGTCGGAGTTGGCCGGCAAAGGTAAAGGTGAAAGAGGAGTGGACGGAGTATCGACGTCTGAGTCGATCGTATAGTCGGTAGCGACTAACGTAACGCGGACTAGACGGGCGCTAGTGTCCCGAGTCCAAGCGGACATACACTAAACGAGTTTAGTATAGTCAAAGCGGAGAAGGTGAGGGTAAGAAAACGTCAATGGAGAAAGGCGATGGGTGGTGGGTGAAAAATGGATTTGGCGACAAAAGGCAAGTTTTTTATAAAAGTTTTTGATTTTTTCTTTTTTTTTTTAGAAAGAGCTTTACAGAAATATGTACGGACTTACGGCTTTAAGCAATCACAAACAAGATATGCACAATCACACCTAGATCTAGTGTCTCCTAGGTCTGCTAGACCTGCTCCAGAACTTGATTGTCGAAGCAAAACTGTGTCGAGAAACGGGCTTAAAAATACACTGATCACGAGGCCAGGTAAGTGCAGAGATAAGGGGAGGTTTTCCAACGCTTTCGCGAAGTTCCTTAATTAAATAACCCTTTCTCTTTTGGCGGTTGCGCCGTTAACACTTTCCTAGACACCCCGTAAACAATATACCGTTAAGCGAGGTTCTAAATACGGTTTAACTTCTCCTAATGAGCGTGAAGTCCTTAGGGCTGAAGTCTAGTATTTTTTAATTACAATGGACAATGCATATGCTTTTGTGATTTTTGGGGTCCTGGGAAGGGTGATGAAATCCCCACCCAATCTGAATTGGTTTCAAGCCCCTTAAGTCCGTATTAAAGAATGCAAAGCGGTAACAAATCAACTGCAAACAATTTTTATTTTTAGCGCGGCGCAAAGAATCCTGCACAAGAACAGTTTATTGGAAGGGGGAGAAGAGTTTGCGCAAAGAAGGCTGCAGAAAACACAGTTCAGTGGAGTTCAGAGGAGTGGGAGAGAGAAGAGAGAGACTTACAGAAGTTTTGGGGCCCTGAAACCACCAAGTGGCCGCGGATCCGCGGCCTAAGCTTCCTTATGCCGCGGAACCGCGGCAATATGGTGGGATTGGGACATCAAATTTTTTGTGTTTGCTTCTGTGGTTGTCCTCTGCTTGTATGGATTTTCTGAATCTTGATTTGCTTACTGTATATACTCCAGATTTTTACAGTAGACCGTTTGCTTCGTTTTGTCCGTCGCGGTGTAGCCGCGAAATGTGGGTCTATCTTCCCACGTCTTTGGCACTGAACTTGAACTCAAATATTCTACGTCTTGGCCACTGAACTCGAACTTCGTATTTTCCTGCACACTTGCACAAAAACTAGTCAAAAAAAAATAACAAGATGAATTTTTTTACAAAGTATATTTTTTTGTTTTGTTTTTCGGTTATATTCACAAGTTAACCCGAAATTACACAAGGAAATAAACTACCGTCTCCCCGGCAACGGCGCCATTTGATTGTTAGAGATTCTGCGTGTTCAAGTTTTAGTTAAATACCGCAATCAAGACGGTTTCGCTCGTAGCTAGCCGGTTGAGTACGGGTCGTCCGCAGGGAGATGGGAATCTTTTTCTATGTGCTTTAACGAGTTAAGTCCAGTTTTTCAGATTTTGTTGTGATTAGTTAAGCGGTAAAATGATATGTAAAGAGAGCTTGTTAGGGTTAGGATTAGGTTAGTTTGAGTTAGGAGTCTCCCACATTTTTCCTTGCCCCTCTTAATATCGGTGTTACGGTAATCGGCAACAACGGGGATTAGCACGACTAGGAAGGAACTTGCGAGTATAAGCTAGGCTTTCCAACGCATAAGTTCTTTCTTTTGGTGCTTGTCCGTCCGTTCTTGGCTCTTAGCCATAACCTCCGGTTAATTCAACCACAACCGGTCTCACTACAGAATCACCGCTATCATATAGGATAGGGTGCCGTAAGGAGCGGATTGTGGTTCAATTAACGGGAGTTGAATTAAGCTGTTGGGCAAGGAAAGAGTGAGAGAGATTTCCTTCTCTCAAACTTCCCTTATCCTACCCTAACAAGTATGAAACTACTCACACATCATGATATGGAAAAATAAAACAAAACAAAAGAGGAAGATAGAAAGAAGTGATTAGAAGATAACAACTAGCTATTTGCGACCTCACCTTGGCGAGGATCAAGCGTAAGCATCATGGTCGTTTTAAGGATAAAGAAAAGAGAGAAGAAAGAAAGAACAAGAAATAACAACAACTAGTTAACAAATTAAAATTACAAGCAATTTATAAAAGAACAAGACAAGATATAATAGCAAAAGATTCTTCTTTATTCATCATTCTTCACTCACAAAGCTCACTACAAGTTTTAATGGAGAAGAGATGAGAAGAGGAAGAAGAAACACAACTAAACCTAGAAAAGAAAATACAAGATTATGGACCCCTTTCCTTCACAAAGTTCTGGGCTATTTATAGGCTGAAAAATGAAAACCTAGGGCAACCACCAGAACACAAATAAAAAGACCAAAATACCCCTGGAAAATCTTTGTCTGCCGCCACCATACGGCCGCGGATCCGCGGCCTAAGCATGCTTAGGTCGCGTTTCCGCGGCCTAATGGAGGAGTTGACTCCTCGGATTTTGTGGGCCCCCCTGGTCTGATGTTGTCTGTGGTTTGGCATATGTGTTTTCTGAAAATACATCCACATTTCTTCCAGAATTTCTGTTGAGGGAAAGATGTTTTGAAGTGGACTTTTTGTCATGATTTCCTCGAGCTCCGCGTAGATTTCTTGGATCTTGTGCTGCCATTGAGCCTTGTGCATGAAGGTGACAATCGATTTGCCATTTTGTCTCCTAAACTGGTGTGTGGCAACAGACGGATAAAGAGCGGAGATCCGTGTTTTATCTGTGGTTGGCAGGAACCCGGATTTTGTCGTGTTTTCCATGAATTTCACCGTTTTAGAACCGAGAACCTGTATCCTGCAATTGACTAGCAAACACGGCTCAAGAGTATCTACCGATATGCAATGTGATAAAAATTGGGCGGTATGAAAATGCAAAAATCTGATATGAACAGTCCCCGACATGAGACCTCCGTTATACACATTGGGGTCTCCGACATAGGGGTCCCCGTCATTCTCTAGAGGGGTCTCCGATGTCGGGGGGTCCTCGCAGAACGTGAAAAGACGGCTATAATGACGTCTTCATTTCGAGGCCTATCTTCAGGGCCACGATCTCAATTTTAACCACTCTGAATCATTTTCAATTACATTGATCACCAAAAAAGAGCACAAGGCACTTGAAAAATCAAGTTTCCAGAGGAAGAAGAAGAGAAGACTAAAAATTCATGTAAGTGTGGAGTAATGAAAACTTCTTTTCTCTATAATTCCCTCTGCTTCAATGATGCACTCATTATTTACGATGAAACCCGGGGTTAATGGGATGCTCAATAGGAGTTATCCCAATGGATCTGTTTTGAACTATTCGATGACTTGGGAAATTTTTAAAAGGCTCATGATGGCTTTAAAATTAAACTGTGGGATGCTTACAAAAGTTATCCTCTCTCGGATGTTCTTCGGAATTATCCCCATGTATATGGATGCTCATTTGAGTTATCCACCGTGAGATTGTCCCTATAATGGACTCCACGAGCATATACATGGGTAGAAAATGAACAAATGCAATAAATGTACACACATACATACTGGACATGAACCACATGACGAAACTTGAATGTTTTGTTGATAAAGAAAATCAATTGCGGGCACTTCCTTAAAATCAGTGGCGGATGTCCCCCTATAAAATCAATGGCGACGACCATATGCAACAAATGTACATGGGTAGAAAATGAACAAATGCAAAAAATGTACACACAAACATACTGTACATGAACCACATGACGAAACTTGAATGTTTTGTTGATAAAGAAAATCAATTGCGGGCACTTTCTTAAAATCAGTGGTGGATGTCCCCCCTATAAAATCAATGGCGGCGACCTCAGAGGTCCCTGCACCCTGCCAAAACTGTGGAAGAGATCCCCAGAGGTTCCCGCCCCTACCAAAATCAACGACGGAGACCCCCAAAGGTCCCTATTCATTCCAAATCTAATGGCGGGCACCCCTCAGTGGTCCCCACACTTGCAATTTCTAACACCTATCATATGAAAACCATATGTTTTGCCCTATGGAAGGTTAGCATGACTTTAATCTACCATATACAATCTACGGGCTACTGTCGTGACATATAAGTCAACCCAAACATACCAACCTACCCCACCCATATAAAACTACCCTACATTTAGCTTAAATCTGGCCATCGTATACTATCCACGGACGTCTATTGTGACATTGAGGTCAATTATACCCAAAACCCCAAAACGCCCTACGGGTCTGACGCTTCAAGCGCGCCGTATACGATTCATGGGAAACCTTCGTGACACAGAAGTCAACAAACATATACCCCCTGCTGGCCTAGGGCAAGTAAAATAACTTGCCATATACAATCCAAGGCATCTGTTGTGACATAAAAGTCAACACATATATTACAACCGCAACTTCAATCTACCTTATGGCAGGCTATGTTATAATTGTAGGTTGCATGTGCTCGCACCGCAACAATTGCGGCTAAGGCGGAAGCGATAACAAAAATTTACAAGCAAGCAAAGGCAACCATAACCCAAAAAACATCCAAACACTAAAACAAGCAAACAAAAGAGAACAAGGCTAGAAGTTTAGGCATGCTACGAACTTTGTAGCGTGTCCGCAACGCCCAATTGCGAAAGACCTTTTCTAGGCTCCAAGTCCTCCGGGAACAAGCTTGCTCACCGATCGACTTGCCAAGGATGATCCACGCGAGGGAACTCTAACTCAAGCTCTAGCTTCACCTTTGATGCATCTTTGATGAAGCAACTTGTAGTCAATACTTGCTAGGAAATGAATACAAGATGTAGTGATGAATCTCTATTTCTTTCTCTTTATTTTCATCGCCTTTTCTTTTTCCTTTCAAGAACCTTGCATAAAAGAAGAGGGAAAGAGGATGTGAATCAAAAACACGGCATATCCTCTTTCTCTCTCTCTTTTTTATGCTTTTGTGGATATAGGGATGCATGTGTTACTCACACATGCGAGTCACAAGCCCACACTCTTCACAAAAATTCTAAAAAGAAAAGAAAAGGATGTGTGTGTGTGTACATACAAACTCCCGTATATGCATCAAATACACATACCCTTATTCGTATCAAAATACAAATACCAAAAGAGAGAAAATAAGAGATATAATACTAGCTCACATATCATATATGCGATATTAAATCAACATTTGATTTAATAATCCTGTTATCTTTCAAACCTGCTAGTCTTATCAAAATGTTCGATTAAAGTACATGTATCAAATACACGTGTTTAATCGAACTCCCGTGCGTATCACCATACACACACTATATCATTTCGCCTGAGCCAAAAAACCCTCTGTTTGGGATTCTAAAGACTCAACAATACGCTGGCAGTAGATTAGGATCATATCCGATTGATCTGAAACACTTTCAGATCAATTCCCTACCAGGTCAACCTACAAGCATGTCAGCGGTACTAGTTGCACGTAATTGCTACCCAGGTATTGAACGAAAGTAAGTTTGACAAGCAAGCTCATCCATACCCTGCAGAGCCTATTAGTGACAGTCACCGTACAGTCCGGTCTCTTCGTCTAAAAGTGTCGCATACCGGGCTTGGGGGATGGTATCCGTCAGACCCCCAATAACCTGATAAGTCATGCCGATGTCTAGCTCATAACCAACCGAGAAATTACCGATAACACTTATCAATAAATCTCATCTGTCGTGGACAGGGACTTATGGTTATAACCAATCATGCACTGCGCGACATCAACTCCCTATACAGGAGGAGACAGATCCTTTATGATCGCTCACTGCCTCCATCTGGCTCGGGACTGTACCCAACTAAAACTTATTTGCACGACTCTTTAAATCCGTGGTAAAGTAGTAATCAAAGCACATTGGGAACCAGACAAGAAACTATGACGATCTCAGGTCTACATACTACTCTGTACTCATGTCACCAGAGAACTACTATCTGACGATAGGTATAATACCATCTAAGAGTTCTCGATGAGTTCGTCCAGTGTAACTCATAATCTAATGAGCACATGTATACAATCTACGGTGTCAAACACCAATGGCTATAGGATCAACCATCTCCCCATACAGGATCAAGAAACGTATACACTAGTCTACTCTGGAATATCGATACCCAGTTTTGATACTCCCATGATTAGGGATATTTAAGGATGTACTTATGGACTACCCAAGCTCCACTAGTATGATCCCTATCATAATCCTGGTAGTCAAGCAAAGATCCTACAGGATTTATCATTATGTATTAGCGATACGTGATAACGTGTAAAAATATATACATAAATGATAAAAACAAACCATATAGTATACTATCATCTCGAGTAAGATTGTTCTCTCTGTATAGGTCATCCTACAATTACAAAAATTGCCTTGAGGGCACTTATATCCAACAATAATAACCTACCATATACTATCCATGGGATACCATTTGTGACATCGAAGTCAACTACACCCCCCAACATGCCCTAGGAAGGTAAAATAACTTGTCATATACTATTCACGGGCGACCATGGACCCCCAAGTCACTAAACTGGATCTATAGACCTCTACGTCCTTAAACTAGAAATGGACCACTGCATCCCTAAACTGGAATCATGCCCTATGTTTGGCTGTCATATACTATCCACGGGCTACCATCGTGATATAGAAGTCAATGTCCCTGTTTACCGCCGAAAATAGAGACAAACTGGAATTGAACTTCTTGCCTGAATTTGGGGGCTGATACTATTTGGACATATCCATCCACTTCTCTGAAAATATTAAGTTGATTTATGGCACCATATATCAAAGGTTTGGATAGATGCGGCCGATATAGTAGACTTTATCATATTCCCCCTCATTTGTGAGAGGTTTTTGATTGTGGGGATGCTCTTCCCTGCAAGCGCAAACCCCTACAGTTAATTACGTTATCGCATTGCGATAGCAACTTTCTTCTGCTCCGGTAGGTCATTTCGTGTCATGTTGTATTTTATTTATTTTGGGTGCCCGTGGATTTGTTGGGTTATGGCAGCGCCCCGGCTATCAAACCATGGCCAAATGTGGAACAAAAATTTTCTAAACTGGCGCTACCACAACCTGATTCCCGGATTTATCCTAAACCCTATATTAGCAAGCAATATAAAGAGTTAGGAATGGTTATACCGAGTTGATCCGTGTCCTTCGGTCTTCAACCTTCATCCCAAACTCCTAATGGTTGCGGATCGAGTTTGGTTGCCGGTCTTCCTCTATCTACGATGATCCACCTGAGGGAAACGGCGCAAGCTTCAGCCTCGCCAAGCGAGACAACCGATGCTCCAAGGTTGCTAGCAATGGAGAGGAGGTGTAGGAATGTGTTACTATCTATTTTCTCTCATCACAAATGCTCCATGAGCAACTCAAGAAGATGAATTGGAGGTGAGAAAACATGTGGCATGAGAAACTAAATAAATGGCTAAGCGTTTTCTCCAAGTGAGTGAGAATAGAATGAGTAGTGAAGAAAAGAAAATGAGCAAGCCCCCAAGTGTGATGGCAGCCCCCTCCTCTCTCATTCATGCACACACACTAAAAAAAAATATCTCATCTCAATTTACCAATAAACAAATGCATGCCATACCTCTCTACATGCTCAAGCCCATGCTCATGCTAACTCACCCCTCCACCTCATTTCCATAATTGATTTTCTAAAAAGAAAATCAATAATGAGGTAGCCATCTTCTAGAAGCTATTCCATATAAATATGGAATACTTCCCGGTACACGTATCAAAATACATATACGCGTATTCGTACAAAAATACGAATAGCCAAGAGAGAAAATGAATAGTGAACAATAATACTAGAATACATATATATAAATACATATATATATATATATATATATATATATATATATATATATAAATTATTAAATCAAAACCTGATTTAATAATCCGGCTTAATCCTAAACCGCTAGTATTATCAACCGTCCGATTAAAGTCTGTGCAGCATGTACACATATTTAATAGGACACTTGTATGTATCAACATACGTCATCTACACCATATCGCCTGAACCATGAAAATCCTCTGTGTGGGACTCTAAAGACTCGTCAATACGCTGGCAGTGGGTTTAACCACAAGCACATCAGCGACACTAGCTGTATATAACGGCTACCCAGGTATTGAGCGAAAAGGAGGCCGACGAGCAAACTCATCCTGAATCCCTACTGAGCCTGACAGTGACAATATCCGTACAGTCCGGTCTGTTCATCTATGAGTATCGCATATCGAATCTAGGGGGGTGGATAAAGTCAGACACCTAATAACGCGATAATTCATGTCGGTATGAAACCCATCACCACCTGAGAAATTACTGATCCTAGATTAGTGATTCTCGACTATCTTGGCCAAGGATTTCTGGTAATGGCCATCCATGCACTGCCCGACATCAACCCCCAATACCGGGAGAGACGAATCCCCGACGATCCGCTCACTGCCTCTATATGGCTCAGGATTGTACCAAACTAAAACCTGTTTGCACAACTCCTTTGAGCCGTGGTAGGGTAGTAATCAAAGCACAGTAGGAACTCACATGAGACAAATTATGATCTCAGGTCGACAGACTAACTTGTACACATGTCACCTGGGAACTGCTATCTAATAATAGGTATAGTACCAACTAGCAGGTTCCCGGCGAGTCCGTCCAGTGTACTCATAACCCAATGTGCACACCTATACTATCTTAGGTGAACAAACTAACACCAATGGCTTGTGAGACCTGGCCACCGCCCCTCGTCGGGGTCTCGATCAGTATACACTAGTCTACTCTGGAGTATCGATGTCCAGTCTCGAAACTCCCACGACTAGGGACATTTAATGATGTGCTTATAGACCTCCAGCTCCCACGTATATGATAGCCATCATAATGCTGGTAGTCAAGCAAAAATCCTATTGGCTCTATCAACATGTAATGGTGATGATAAAGACAAACCAGATAGCATACTATCATCTCGAGTAAGACTGTTCTACCGGTATAGGTCCTCCTTCAATCATCATAATCACCTTCCTGCGACTATGATAAATGCCTTGAGGGCACTATAGCCGACAATCTCCCACTTGCACTTAAGGCTAATTATTGCAGTGTTGCATACTCACAGCCCGTGTGATACCAAACACCCAACTTCTCTACTAATCAGTCTCGCAAAGCCCGTTTGCGAAACTATTGCGTTCGAGAAATAGCCTCAGTGAGTGAATCCGCTCCAGTATTTTTTTTGTATCTCTCTATATCTCAACTTCACGGAGAATAACCATCTCCCGAAATGAGCAATACCTGTCTTAGAATTTGTCTGGATATCTGACGGGACCCAGTTCACAAATGAACTCCAAATCCAGCAAACTTCTTAGACTTTATCGTCCACTAAACTTAATTAGTATACTGTGCCATGCCTTCCTCAGTATCCGCTTGAAACACCTGTCCAACATGCCGTCCCTCAAAAGAGGGAAAAATAAAACTCTGACAGTCACTCTGTCATCCAAGTCACTTTGGAAGCCTGAAATGATAACCGTCTCGTAAAGGAGGCTGCCGTTACCATATCCCTAGAACATCCATTTAAGTTCATAAACGGCTTCCCTACATTTCTCCAGGATTGGATTAATATATGTTTTTTGCAGCTAGTGCAAAAATAGTATCTGGTGTGGTACTTGACATCACATGATTAACTCAATTGCCTAAGCAAGTGATATGCTAATCATGCAGATCTCTCTCCCCTTTAGTCTGTAAGACACCTTTAGAGAGGACCGCATAGGTCCGTCTTGCCTGAAATTCGGGGCATATGCTAATTGGTGCTATCCGTCCACCTCTCCGAAGATGCCAAGTTGATTTATGGCATCATGCATCGAAGGTTTAAACGGATGCGGCCGATGTAGCAGACTTCGTTAGATTCCCCCTCATCTGAGGGGTTTTTGATTATGGGGACGCTCTTCCCTGCAGGCGCAAGCCCCTGCAGTTAATCACGCTACCGCATCGCGGTAACAACTTTCTCCTTCTCCAGATAGTCACTTCGTGTCATGGGTGTTTGTTTTGTTTGTGGTTGCCAGTGGATTGTATACGGAGACTAAGTAATGTTGTCGCCCATAGGGCGTGGACTAGTCCAAATCCGTATCTTTCTTAGATTTGGGTTTAGGGGTTTGGGTTTAAGGATACGTTAGTCTCATTTGAGACTAAGATCGACTTAAACGTTTGTTAAGGATACGTTAGTCTAATTTTAGACTAAGATCAATTTAACGGGACCATTTAGATCCGACAAGAGAGCAATTGGGCTCTATTGTTTAGTTTAGTGACATTACGGTCGATAATTAGTTTAAGGACATTACGGTCCATCGTTAGTTTAAAGACATCGCGGTCGAGGTTAAGGACATCATAGTCCATGAGTTTAAGGACCCCACAGTCCGATGTTAGTTTAAAGACATCGCGGTCGAGGTTAAGGACATCATAGTCCATGAGTTTAAGGACCTCACAGTCCGATGTTAGTTTAAAGACATCACGGTCGAGGTTAAGGACATCATAGTCCATGAGTTTAAAGACCCCACAGTCCGATGTTAGTTTAAAGACGTCACGGTCGAGGTTAAGGACATCATAGTCCATGAGTTTAAGGACCCCACAGTCCGATGTTAGTTTTAAGACATCATGGTCGAGGTTAAGGACATCATAGTCCATGAGTTTAAGGACCTCACAGTCCGATGTTAGTTTTAAGACGTCACGGTCGAGATTAAGGACATCATAGTCCGTGGATTTAAGGACCTCACAGTCCGATATTAGTTTTAAGACATCACGGTCGAGGTTAAGGACATCATAGTCCGTGGATTTAAGGACTCCACAGTCCGATATTAGTTTTAAGACGTCACGGTCAAGGTTAAGGACATCATAATCCATGAGTTTAAGGACCCCACAGTCCAATGTTAGTTTAAAGATATCACGGTCGAGGTTAAGGACATCATAGTCCATGAGTTTAAGGACCCCACAATCCGTGAAATGTATGATTGTCGGGACCCGTCACCTCTTTGAAGACGTTGAGGAATTACAACGACAAATATCAAATGAGTGAAGAGATGTACCCTTGAACCAAGGTGAGTTGGTTGAAAGAGTAGATGTGCTCAATTTAAGATAAGTTGATGACTTATAGCCAGAATTGGGCTAAGTCCAATTAAAATGTTTTAACATTTTATTTTTTGTCCTGGCTATTAAGCCTTTATTTGGGCTCGGCCCTTTTAATAATGCTACGCATTGGGCTCTGGCATATTTGTCTTTATCAGAACAGAGCATGTTCTGATAGTGCGCCACATGGCGCGTCAGGCGCTTTGTGCCAATTAAAAATCGCATTGCGCTAGCGCACACACGAAGGTGACACGTGTCGTGCTTAGCGCTAAGCGCTGGTTCATTAGCGCATTGCGCTTTCCATTTATAAGCGCTTTGCGCTAGTCTGTTGGCACGCCAGCGAGCGACACGTGGTGCGCTTGGCACTAAGCGCCAGTATATGAGCGCAGCGCTCTGTTTTAAAAGTGCAAAGCGCAAGTGGTATCTAGGGTTGACACGTGGCACGTTTTGGCGTTGAGCGCAGTTCATGAGTGCAAGGCACTTTTCAATAGCGCAAAGCGCATTTGATTAATTTTAAGATCAAATAACAAATTTATGTTCTTCAAAGGAGGCTTTTTCCTCAAGATCCAAGAACAAAAGTTCTTGTTTTTATAAAAGGCTTTGCTTTTATAGATCAAAAGATCAGTGAATGAAGTAAAATACTTCTTTTAGTCTTTTTATGATCAGATCTTTTTGATCTTTTCTTTTAAATTAAAGATCTCAGTCTTTTATAGATCTAAGATCTTTTTAGAAGATGGTTCTTCTCTTTACGAGATGGTTTCATCTCTGTTATTCAAGAACATAGTTCTTTTTACCTTGAAGATGAAGAAAAATCTTCTTTTTCTAAGAGTTTTCTCTTCTTTTGCAGAGGGTTTCTTCTCTCTCTTTTCTGTCTTCTGTATATCTTTTAGACTTGAAGTCTAGGGTCCTTTATATAGGGCCAAATGATTTGCTAAATCAGTTTTAAGAGATTTTTCTCTGATTGATTTGGGAATATTTCCCACCGTTGGATCTTTGATCCTAAGGCTTCTGTTTTACAGAAGATAATTTTCTTATTTTAATAAGATTGGAAAATCTTTCCATAACAGAATTTTAGTTCTGATTAATTAATAATTTGTTATTAGTACATCTTTTGATCTGACGGTGGGGGAATTTTAATTCCAGCGCTGGCGCATCTTGCGCTAGCGCACCTGAGCTCGACACGTGGCGCGCAGCGCAACTGCACTAGCGCACCCGTGTTTGACATGTGGCGCGCAGCGCAACTGCGCTAGCGCACCTGTGGCATGCAGCGCAGAGCGGAGCGCAACTGCGCTAGCGCATCTGTGTTTGACACGTGGCGCGCAACGCGTAGAATCTGAAGCGTTGCTTCAACTTTTAAATTTTGAATTTTTAAAACAGAGCTTTGCTCTGATTGGAGTGCGCTGCCTAGGGTGCTGCGCACCTGGTGCCAGCGCGTCTGCGCTTGATACGTGGCGCGCAGCGCTCATCGCACGGGATCTGAAGCATTGCTTCAATTTTTTGAATTTTGAAATTCGAAACAGAGCTTTGCTCTGATTGGCGGAAACAAGAGGGTGACTCTATCACCTGCAGGTACACCACCATGCCAGGAGTCGTCCATTCCAAAACACTTTAGAATAGTGTCAAGTACCCAAATTGGAACACTTCCCAAATCTAGATCTAAAACCATATATCTAGTAATCAGAAACCTTGATATTATATCCATGTCTTATGTGGAGAAACACCTTTGTGACAATCACAGTATAACCGATCGTAGTATAGGAATTTCACTTCTTATAAAGTGCATGTCATCCCATATACCAGGATATCATACCCTACTACCTTCTTACCAGATCCATCTCCTATTCTGATGAAGTCAAAACCTTATGACTGTTTCATAAAAAATAGATGATCCTTTTCTGCTATACTTACTTTAGTTTATAAATAGACATAAGCTACTTGCCCACTATGCTTCCGCTGCTCCCACTGACTACAACAACCCTCTGGCAGAGTCATATACACGTGCACTTCTAAAGCTAGTTTAGAATGACGCTATACTCATCCTCCTGCCGGGTCTTATAGTCTAGAAAAGTAGCAATGGCAAGTCTGGGTAAACAAGAACATTCCTTTCACCGTCTCTGAGAAGATTGAAGTACCTCTCGGGTGCCTGAGGTTACCCACCAAATCTGCGGAGTGGCTAATAGAATGTCAAATCCAATTGAATCCTTAGGTTCTATTAAATTTTCAGTAATCTTTTGTGGTTTTGGAATCACTTCTAATTCTACCATACTCCCACTTCTGTTTTATGAAAAAATCCATTTTACGAAAACTGTGGCGAGTCAAGAATAATATCACTTTGATCTTCCTGATGGTAGAATGTTAACCCTCGTCAAAGCCTAGGATAACCCACAAACTGCCATTACTGAAACGTGCCTCGAGTTTATCCGAATTCTGGTTTTAAGCATCAGCCGGACAACTCCCTATATCTTAACATCATTAAGATATAAATTGATTCTATATATATCCAATATAGAAATAAAAGCACTAATTCAGCCGGACAACTCCCTATACCTTAGCAGCTGTCTCCAGTGCATATCAACCAAATGGAAAGAGGCCAATCAACATTACTCATCTAGGAGTGCATCCATATATGAGTAACCCGAAAGAGAATCAAGTTCTCAAAACCATTACTATCAACGGAATACCAAACACAAGTATCCACATCTTCGACTACCTCGAAGAATCCTGATACTTCCAACAAATGGTTCTCTACTTTATTCTTATATCTATAACTTCTCATTATCTGGACCTTGCATTTCAACGAAATGCTTGTCTAGAACTGGAGAAGTAATGAGTAAACAGAATATAGTACGAGTACCAACCCCATTGTCCTAATTGACACTGGACAATATACAATACTTTGTATAAGTCTCCTGAGTTCAATAACTCAAACCTTGTGCGTCGTAGGTTTAAAAATGTGCTATGGTTAAGAAGAATTACACCGCTGTTGAATGCACCTTACCTAACCATCAACTGATATAGGTAAATGTCACAGACATAATTTCAAAAGGTTATATCTCACTTTATAAAATAAACGTACAGATATATCAATTTGAAATTGGTGCATAACAACGAATATTCAAAACCAAATATTTGCCGTCAGGCAAAACCCAGGTGATTTCCTTAAATATCACCAATTACAACGAATTCCGATATTATGAGGATCTAATCACCCAATTCCCAATATCTTATTCCCACTCACCATCAGTAATAACATATAGATGTGAGAAACCGATCTGCTAAATACATACCCTGGAGTTAGATTCCAATTTGGGAAAACAGTTTTCAATTAATATCACACAGTGAAACTGAAATATGAAAATGTTTCGAAGGGGTATCTGGGTATTCCTAGTAATGCCTCTTCCACTATCCAGATTCATGACAGTAACCGTATATTTTCTTGCCATCTCTCTAATCGCTTTATTTGTCTTTACTCATTGCCTTCTGTACACCACACTTAACTAATTGATTTTCTTCCTTCCCTATCTTTCGACACCAGCCTAAGGTTTGGAAGAAGACTATCCAATAAGCGTAATAGGTGTACTCTCCTTATACCAGGAGCCCTCACAACCTGAGAGAAGGTTAAGGGAAAAGATAACTGAATAATCTTATTCTATTTCTCCTGAACCAGAAACCATCCTCGAACTGGAACAAGTTCCTTCGAGTTCGTATGTAACTATACGATGGCATACCCAATAAATGTTGATCTTCGTAGTGATACGAAGTGTTCCGGAGAAACACAAAGTGGATGTAGGAGTGGCAGGGGTATACGTGGTTTCGTCGTAAATGATAGCAGCCACAATTTCCTTTGCTCTCTTTCTATTCCCTTTATATGTCTTTACTTATTACCTTCTGTACACCACCTTTAGGCTAATTGGTTTTCTTCCTTCCCCACCTTTCGGCACCTGCCTATAGTCTGGAGGAAGACTATCCAATAAACTCAATAGGTGTACCCTCTCCTAATCCTAGGAGCCCTCACAACCTGAGAGAAGGTAAAGGGAAAAGAAAACCGAATAATCCTATTCAATCTCTCCAGAACCAGAATCCATCCTCGAATTTGGAAAAAATTCCTTCGAGTTCGTATGTAACCATACGATGGATTATCCAATAATTGCGGATTTTCGTAGTGATACGAGGTGTTCTGGAGAAACACAAAGGTGATATAGAGGTGGCAATGATATATGCGACACCGTGACATTCCAAAAGCCAAAGTGTTTTAAGAAGGTTTGGTTAACTTGGTCCATGAGTTTTAGTTAAGGGTCGGGCCATGGTTGCTGCCAAAGAGAGAGAAAAAGGAAACACTCAGCGTGCACTCTAACCTAGATCAGAATGGTTAATCACTTTATCTAATCAGGATGGCTCCCACTGTATCCTCGAATTCTCTTCCAAACCTAAAAGGAGAATTAGTCGGAATCATCTAAAATCACCCGAGGAGTAATCCTACTCATCAGTAGGAATCGGGATCTAACTATCATCACATGATAAATTGATGGAAGCCACTCAAGTCACCACACTCTAGAAGGTATGCGCATGCCTGGCAAGTTTCCTGTATGTTTGAAACTCCCGATGTGTGTTTTTACCCCTAGGACCCAAGTGACCTTGACGGAGTCAACAAATCAAAAAGTCATAGTCAAGTTCAACCCGTCATTATCTTGATTACATTAAACCCACCAGCACGAGCCCTTGACGGAGTCAACAAGGCCGTACGACTGTCCTAACCAATCGCATATCCATGCTACAAACAAGCACTACTCAGCTGCCGTACACTACGCCTTGACGGAGTCAACAAACGCAGCACGAATACTAAGCAATACTAATCTGAATTGACGGAGGGTTACAGATGGTTTTTGGCGAAAAACTTTTAACGTAATGAACTTGATATCGTTGAAGTAATCCAAGTGGTTTTACAAATATATAGTGGCGAAAAATTTTGCTAAAGAGGTCACTCCCGGTGAAGGGATCTCGGCTCTTTCCTCGTCGAATAAGGTGCAGGATATTCCAAACTGAATACCACGATGCAAAGCAAAAGAATCGACTATAGTGAAGTTATTACGCTGACGCAAACTTTTGCTCAAGGGGTCACTCCCGATGAAGGGATCTCGACCCTTTCCTTGTCGAATGAGGTGCAGGATATTCATAACTGAATACCACTATGCAAAGCAAAAGAGAACGTCTGTAATGTCAGTTTTAAAAACTTGGTTCCAATCAACATCATATATAGGTTTTTTTTATCCTTACATTGATCAGAATCAACGCAGTCCCATCAATTAATCACACCAGAAAAGAACGAAAATATGTTGTACGTATATGCCATCTACATTCGCCACTGGGTCCCGTCATCACCCTTTAGTTTACTTAACTAATGACAGAGCGGGGACTGGACTAGCGCAGGTGCAAAACATATACAACATCTACTAGTATATATATAAATATATATATAACAATAGTCCCAGGCATGATATAAAGCAACATCACAGAATCATCACAGAAGCAACACAGAATGATGGATAATCTTGGAGCCCCGGGTTTCATTTGAGCCGCAAATGAGACCCGACGTTCCCTATCATGTGGATAGCCTGTGCAATGAAAACCTAGACCTCTACGAGTGCGGCAAGTTACCCGCCAATCCCAGAAGCGAGGCAGCCCCACTCAACAACGTAAATGAGCCACCCAGCACTTCACGGAATCCGGTAACTTGGGCATCCCTCCGTGGGTCAACCTATACCCCCTACGAGTGCGGCGAATAGCCCGCCAATTCTGGAGTAAGGTCCCCTCCGTCTCAACGCCATGAGACATGGACCCGTTGCCCTCTACAACCCGGCTATTCGTGCACTCCACCGCGGGGTAATCCTAGTACAGAAAAGAAAATAATATACAAGGGTGACATCGACCTCAACCCGGTCATGCCCTAAATAAATAATATACAAACTGGCAGTGACGGCAGTCCACATGTCGGACGCTCGCCCCGCAATATCAAATGTCCAAATGAAACTAAACTGTACTAACATTGCACCCAAGCTATCCACCACGATGATCCAACCACAACACAGCACAATACAGAACATCAACGTGAATATCACGTTCGAAAACTCGTTTAAAAGAACATATAGCAATTAGACGAGTTGTATCGCTCAAATGACATTCACGGTCGCAGATAGTAATGTAAGTACTGATAAACATTTAAAAAGTGTTAAATTATTGACTTCGAAACACCCCGAATAGCCCCAAACAACTAAATAAAACAATATCAAAACTGGGCTAAACTAGCAATACCACTGAACCAATATTCCAGAGACCAGACCACACACAAAATACGAAGCCCAAACTCCATCCCCAGGCTGGCCAGCTCGGAAATTTTGAGCATGTGCTCCGGTGAAAACAGGTGAAATGGGTTCGTATTTGGTGTGTGCTCTTGTGGTCATACAAGTAGTCTTCTGCAGTTGCTTAAAAAAAATTTTGAAGACTCTGAAATTTCGACAGAAACTGAAATGTGCAGTGCACTTTTTTGGTGTTGTTTCAATTTCGATACTTTAACATTGTCTAAAACTGCTAGTAAGGGGTTTACGGGTTGGCTCTGATACCATGTTGGGTTACGGCAGCGCTCCGGCCATCAAACTGTGGCAAAATGCGGAACAAAATTTTTCTAAACTGACGCTACCACAACCCGATTCCCGGATCTACCCTAAACCCTATACTAGCAAGCAATATAAAGAGTTAGGAATGGTTATACCGAGTTGATCCGTGTCCTTCGGTCTTCAACCTTCATCCCAAGCTCCTAGTGGTTGCAGATCGAGTTTGGTTGCCGGTCTTCCTCCATCTACGATGATCCACCTGAGGGAAACGACGAAAGCTTCAGCCTCGCCAAGCGAGGCAACCGACGCTCCAAGGTTGCTAGCAATGGAGAGTGGAGGTGTATAAATGTGTCACTATCTATTTTCTCTCATCATAAATGCTCCATGAGCAACTCAAGAAGATGAAGAGGAGGTGAGAAAACATGTGGCATGAGCAACTAAAGAAATGGCTAAGTGTTTTCTCCAAGTGAGTGAGAATAGAATGAGTAGTGAAGAAAAGAAAATGAGCAAGCCCCCAAGTGTGACGGCAGCCCCCTCCTCTCTCAATCATGCACACACACTAAAGAAAAAATATCTCATCTCAATTTACCAATAAACAAATGCATGCCATACCTCTCTACATGCTCAAGCCTATGCCCATACCAACTCACCCCTCCACCTCATTTCTATAATTGATTTTCTAAAAAGAAAATCAATAATGAGGTGGCCATCTTCTAGAAGCTATTCCGTATAAATACGGAATACTTCCCGGTACACGTATCGAAATACATATACGCGTATTCGTACAAAAATACGAATAGCCAAAAGAGAAAATGAATAGTGAACAATAATACATATATATAAATTATTAAATCAAAATCTGATTTAATAATCCGGCTTAATCCTAAGCCGCTAGTATTATCAACCGTCCGATTAATGTCTGTGCAGCATGTACACATATTTAATCAGACACCTGTATGTACCAACATACGTCATCTACACCATATCATCTGAACCGTGAAAACCCTCTGTGTGGGACTCTAAAGACTCGTCAATATGCTGGCAGTGGGTTTAACCACAAGTATGTCAGCGGCACTAGCTGTACGTAACGACTACCCAGGTATTGAGCGAAAGGGAGGCCGACGAGCAAACTCATCCTGAACCCCTACTGAGCCTGACAGTGACAATATTCATACAGTCCGGTCTGTTCGTCTATGAGTATTACATATCGAGTCTAGGGGTGGATAAAGTCAGACCCCTAATAACGCGATAATTCGTGTCGGTATGAAACCCATCACCACCTGAGAAACTACTGATCCTAGATCAGTAATTCTCGACTACCTTGGCCAAGGATTTCTGGTGATGGCCACCTGTGCACTGCGCGGCATCAACCCTCAATACCGGGAGAGACGAATCCCCGACGATCTGCTCACTGCCTCCATGTGGCTCGGGACTGTACCCAACTAAAACCTGTTTGCATGACTCCTTTGAGCCGTGGTAGGGTAGTAATCAAAGCATAGTGAGGACTCACACGGGACAAATGACAATCTCAGGTCGACAGACTAACCTGTACACATGTCATCTGGGAACTGCTATCTGACAATAGGTATAATACCAACTAGCAGGTTCCCGGCGAGTCCGTCCAGTGTATTCATAACCCAATGAGCACCTGTATACTTTCTTAGGTGAACAAACTAACACCAATGGCTTGTGAGACCTGGCCACCGCCCCTCGTCGGGGTCTCGATCAGTATACACCAGTCTACTCTGGAGTATCGATACCCAGTCTCGAAACTCCCACTACTAGGGACATTTAAGGATGTGCTTATAGACCTCCAGCTCCCACGTATATGATCGCTATCATAATGCTGGTAGTCAAGCAAGAATCCTATGGGCTCTATCAATATGTAATAGTGATGATAAAGATAAATCAGATAGCATACTATTATCTCGAGTAATACTGTTCTACCGGTATAGGTCCTCCTTCAATCATCATAATCACCTGCCTGCGACTATGATAATTGCCTTGAGGGCATTATAGCCAACAAGATTGTATACGGAGACTAATTTATGTTGTCGTCCGTAGGGTGCGGATTAGTCCAAATCCGTATATTTTAGATTTGGGTTTGAACTTAGGTTGTATGTTCCGTCAGTTCAAAGAATATTTTGTTTTATTTAACGACCGTTAATCTGGTTTTAGATTAAGATCAACTTAAATATGTGAGCATTTAGGCTCAATTTATTTTAACTAAGGATACGTTAGTCTTGTTTGAGACCAAGATCAACTTAGAAATATGTTTGGGGATCATTAAATTTTGTTAAGATCCATCAACAGAGCACATGGGCTCAGCTGTAAAGAAGTTTCAGAGACTTAGCCAATTTGGGCCCAGTTTTGGGCTTTTCCTTCATTCAACAGTGCTAAGCACTTAGTCTTTTGACGATATATATAGTGCTAAGCACTTTTGTTCAGCGCTCACGTGTTTCCAGATGAGGCGTTGAGTTTTCTGAGCGCTCATGTGCGTTTTACGTGAGGCGCTAAGTTTTCTTTTTATGGATGCTCACGTACTATCATGTGTGGCGCTGTCATGGTGCTAAGCAGTAATGCGTTTTTCTTTCTGGCGTCTACACGTGTTTCACGTGAGGCGCTAAGATTTCTTTTTGGG
This sequence comes from Agapanthus africanus, assembly GCA_030015575.1. NCBI lineage: Eukaryota > Viridiplantae > Streptophyta > Magnoliopsida > Asparagales > Amaryllidaceae > Agapanthus > Agapanthus africanus. The sequence goes on along the minus strand of CM057341.1, from coordinate 745,639,715 downwards.
TGCTCACGTGTGAAACACGTGAGGCGCTTTCTTTATGGTTTCTTTTGAGTACTCAAGTATTTTTCACATGAGCTGCCGAGTTCTTAGAGATTTAATCTCTAGGGTTTTGAGAACTAGTTAAACTTCTATTAATGGTATTTTGACCGTAAATAATCACCGAGGTCGTTGTTTTAAGGATTGGGGATCAGATTTTTTTTGAGAACTAAGATCTTCTTTTTTGTAAGAACTAGATTCTTCATATAGGGTTAAACCCTGTTTTTAGAGAATTAAATTCCTGGAATATAACTTCCATCTCTTATCTCTTTTTTTATTTCTTTTCTCATACCTAGTTTTCCTCCTAGATCTTGAGTCTGAAGAACAAAATTATCCCGATGAGAATTAAATTCTTAACTTATGAGAGATTTGCCTTGCGGATCTCAGATCCAAAGAAAGAACTAAGTTCTTTTGGAGAGTTAAACCCTTGTATATTTTTTCGTGTTAGGTAAGGGAGATATTTTGATCTCTGTTTTCTTTACCTAAGGTTTTGAGAAGAGCAAGGACTTTTTTCAGCAATAGAATTGAATTCTCAGTTGTAGTTACCAAAACTTATAGGGGTCTCTCTCTATATATCTGTGTGTCCCTTCCAAGACTTGAAGTCTCAAGTCCTTTATATAGGGATTGCAAACTGTTGATTAGTTTTGAGAAGATCTCACATTGAGAGATACCAATTGATTTAATTTGCCTCAACGATTATACGGGGAATTTTATCCACTGTTGGATTTTTGATCTAGTGATTTTCTGTTTAGCAGAATATATTTTCTTGTTTTTAACAAGATTAGAAAAATATTTTCCTAACAAAGACATTAATTTGATTTTCTGATTTTGTTGGTGATATTAGTATCACCGTTGGATTTTGAATCTAAAGGTTTTCTTTTTAATAGAGAAAAATCTTTCTCGTTTTGAAAAGATCTGGAGGATATTTTTCCCAAATAGAATTTAATTCTATCTGAAACTAGCGCTCCAAAATTTTATGCTCACGTGTTTAACACGTGACCTTCCAGTGTGGGTTTTAGCTTGTCTATATTCAGCGCTCATATGTTTTGCATATGAGCGCTCACGTGTTTAACACGTGAGGCCTATTTGGCTTTTGGTTACTTACTTTCAGCACTCATATTCTTTGCAAATTAGTGCTCACGTGTTTAACACATGGGGTATTTTTGGATTTTGGTATTTACTTTCAGCGCTCATATGTTTTGCATATGAGTGCTCACGTGTTTAACACGTGGGGTATTTTTGGCTTTTGGTCATTTACTTTCAGCGCTCATATGCTTTGCATATGAGTGCTCACGTGTTTAACACGTGGGGTCTTTTTGGCCCTTGGTTACTTATATTCAGTGCTCATATGGTTTGCATATGAGCGCTCGCATGTTTAACACGTGATGTCTTTTTGGCTTTTGGTTTTCAGCGCTTATATTGTAACGACTATGAAATCCCTGTATAAATGTAATTTATTCAAATGTATAGAAAGGGTATTTCAGCCTGATCAGGAGTTATAATTTAATTTTGTTTAATAAAAGTAAGAAACAACTTGTAGTTCACTGGTTAAGACTCTCTACTGCTATGCCATAGCCTGCATATTCGAATCTCATAAGTCCTAATTATTTTTATAATTTTTTCTTTTTAACTTTTCGGAAGCCCAAAAGTTCCACGTGCAATACACGGAGAATCGAAATGTTTCAGAAAAATCAAACGGAATAAATGAGGAGTTAACACAATATATAACACATGCCTAAACTCTCGAGCCACGTGGCCCCCATACAACCTCCAAAAACTCCCCCTAGCCGCTACCAACGGCCAAGATGAGCCCAAACACCGCCATTCTTTGTCCATGCACCCCTTCAGCTCCCATTTACTCTACTTCATTGTTTGATTTCTCTGCAATTAAATAGAGAGCACTCCACTCCTTCTTCTACCCATTTACACTCTCTTTATTCAAAATTTTAATTCTTTTTAATTCACCCTATATCTATATTCATCCCTATAAATACCACACCATTCCCTAGTTTTCCTCTATTCTGAAAATTTCTCAAAATTTCTCTAAGTTTAAGAAGGGTTAAGGCCAGTCAAGTGGAGTTAGCGATCAAGTTCATTCCATCGAAGATCGAAGCCAATCTCGACGCTACCACGATCCCCGAAGACTTCCTGTCATGCCCCGCTTCCCGGTGTACGGGAAGGGGACGCGGTGAGGCTCGCTACGTATTTACTTTGAAGTAAACACACTAAGCGTATCTAAGCAATATAAAGTAAAATGTACACAAGAGTGATGAATATAAATGAACAACAAGTTTATTTATTAAACATTCTTTTACAGGTACAACTGGAAATGTAAATACAAGTCTGGAATGCGATGCCTAAACAATGGCATAACTGAAATGAAAAATATATACAAGTGACTATGGCTCGGGGTCTTCAGTGTACTGCTCCAAGTGCTCCTGGCTGGTCTTGATCTCTAGTGCGTCCAATCCACCTGACAACATTCCAAAGAAGAAGAGAAATAGGAATGTCGTCAGCGAACAATCATTCGGTAAGTCCCAAAGATGGGTAGAGATAGAATAGACAGAAATAGAGATTAACTAGTAATGTTTGATTATAATGTTAACTCAGTTGTTTGTAGCTTGGTACAGAATATGCCAGTGTATACGAGAGGAGTTCAACTTACACCATGGACTTTGGTAACCCGTAGTACAAGGTTCCGTCGAAAATACCACGGAACAACGGCATGGATGTAATTACTGTTCCCCGCCGAAAGACGCGCGAAGACGCGGCGGACATCTTGCCTGAATTTCGGGGCATATGCTAATTGGTGCTATCCTTCCACCTCTCCGAAGATGCCAAGTTGATTTATGGCACCATATATCAAAGGTTTAAACGGATGCGGCCGATGTAGCAGACTTCGTCAGATTCCCCCTCGTTTGAGAGGTTTTTGATCATGGGGACGCTCTTCCCTGCAGACGCAAACCCCTGCAGTTAATTACGCTACCGTATCGCGGTAACAACTTTCTCCTTCTCCAGATGGTCACTTCGTGTTGTGCATGTTTGTTTTGTTTTTGGTTGCCCATGGATTGTATACGGAGACTAATTTATGTTGTCGCCCGTAGGGCGTGGATTAGTCCAAATCCGTATCTTCTTAGATTTGGGTTTGGGGGTTTGGTTTAAAGATACGTTAGTCTCATTTGGGACTAAGATCAACTTAAACGTATGTTAAGGATACGTTAGTCTAATTTTAGACTAAGATCAACTTAACGGGATCGTTTAGATCCAACAAAAGAGCATTTTAACTCTATTATTTAGTTTAGGGACATTGCGGTCGATTACCAGTTTAAGGACATGGTGGTCCAAGGTTAAGGACATCATAGTCCATGGGCTTAAGGACCCCACAGTCCAGGTTAAGGACATCGTAGTCCATGGTCTTAAGGACCCCACAGTCCAAGGTTAAGGACATCATAGTCCATGGGCTTAAGTACCCCACAGTCCAGGTTAAGGACATCGTAGTCCGTAAGTTTAAGGACCCCACAACCCGTAGTTTAAAGACGTCATTGTCTATAAAGTTTAAGGACATCGTAGTCCATGAGTTTAAGGACCCCACAGTCCGAGTTAAGGACATCGTAGTCCGTGGGTTTAAAGGGACCCCACAGTCCGAGGTTAAGGACATCATAGTCCGTGAGTTTAAGGACCCCACAGTCCGGTTTAAAGACATCGTAGTCTATGAAATGTATAGTTGTCGGGACCCGTCACCTCTCTGAAGACGTTGAAGGATTACAACGATAAATATCAGAGGAGTAAAAAGATGTACCCTCGAACCGGTGTGAGTTGGTTGAAAGATCTGTAGTCCAATTTGGGACTAAGATCTGTTAAAATTTTAATGAGCAGATGTGCTCAATTAAATATAAGTTGAGGACTTATGACCAATATTGGGTTAAGTCCAATAAATGTTTAACATTTTTGTTCTGGCTATTGAGCCTTTATTTGGGCTTGGCCCTTTTAATAATGCTGATCATTAGATCTTGACACCTTTTTTGTCTTGTATTGAATGCAGAGCATTCATCAGAACAATTTATGTTCTGTCAGCACGACACATGGCGCGCCAGGCGCTTTGCACCGGTTAAAGAGCGCAGTGCGCTTCTGCTAAGTAGCGCATACATGGTTGACACGTGTCGCGCTTAGCGCTTTGCGCCAAATGATGAGCGCATTGCACCAGTTTATGAGCGCTAAGCGCTAGTCCAAGAGCGCATTGCGCTATCAATTTAGTGGCGCACTTGTGAGTGACACGTGGCGCGCTTGGCGCTGAGCGCCAGCCCATGAGCGCAGTGCGCTATTTCAGAAGCGCAAAGCGAAAGTTGCATACGTGGTTGACACGTGGCGCATTTTGGCGCTGAGCACCGGTCCAAAGAGCGCAGAAGCGTAGTTTAAGAGCGCAAGGCGCATTTCAATAGCGCAAAGCGCATTTCAATAGCCAAAGCGCATTTGATCAATTTTTATGATCTGTGAACAAATTTATGTTCTTTTAGAAGAGACTTTGTCTTAAGATTCAAGAACAACAGTTCTTATTTTTGAAAGGCTTTGCCTTTATAGATCAATGATCTGTGTGAAGAATATATTCTTCTTTTATTATGTGATGAGATCTTTTGATCTTTTTTATGAAAGACCTTGGTCTTTGTAGATCTATGATCTTTTAAGAAGATAATTCTTTTTTTTTAGGAGATGATTTCATCTCCATGTTCATCGCCATTATCTTTTTACCTTGAAGAAATAATCTTCTTTCAAGAGCTTGCTCTTTTTCTTTTAATTTTTTCAAAGTTTATGGAGGGTTTTTTCTCTATATCAGACTTGAAGTCTTGGGGCCTTTATATGGGGCAAATTGATTTGTTGAATCAGTTAAAGAGATCTTTCTCTGATTGATTTGGGGAATTTCTCATCGTTCGATCTTTTGATCCAAGGGCTTCTGATTTATAGAAGGCAATCTTCTTGTTTTTAACAAGATTGAGAAATCTTTCCATACAGAATTTATTCTGTCATTTGCTAATTTTTATTTACCATTGGATCATTGATTCAACGGTGCTCTGATTTACATAGCACAATCTTATTGTTTGGAAAGATTTTGAGGAATCTTTTTTTAATAGAAATTTAATTCTGATTAATTAATAATTTATCATTATTATTAGATCTTTTGATCTAAAGGTGGGGAATTTTTAATTTCAGCGCTAGCGCGCCCGTGCTTTGCACGTGGTGCGCTTGCTCAGAGCGCAGCGAACTTTGCGCCAGTGCACCAGTGTTTGACACGTGGTGCGCTGCTCGGAGCGCAGCGCAGTCTGCGCTAGCGCACCCGTGTTTGACACGTGGCGCGTAGCGCACCTAGCGCTAGTGCACTCATGATATGCTGCCTAGGGCGCAGCGCACTTGGCGCTGCATCTAAAGCGTTGCTTTACCAGAGGTGTCTTTTCACCTTCCTTTTAAGTTAGACTTGTATTCCCCAGAACTATCATTTCCCATGTCTTGGAAATAGCTCCACTGTGCACATAAAAATTTCTGTGCTTAGTCTTTATAATCTGAAGCAAAGCTTCTTTCTTTTCTCGCCTCCAAAGAATCCTCTCAGCTATGGCTTGTAACTGCCCACATGCTCGCCGACAACCATGGGAAGTGCCCATCCATAACATTGTTCCTCGCTTTGCTGCGCGCTTGGTGGATCCTTCTCTTACGGATGACCAATGCGACGCAGCGCTGTATGAGCTCTTGACTCGTGTAGGGTCTCCTTTCCCCCACACTCTATTTGGCTTCGGATGATCCTTGCGTCCGTGCTTGCTGATATTCCTCCTCCTCCAGCAGAGATGACCTCGGCAATACTCGATGCTGCTGAAGACAAGGTCGAGTGCTTCTTCGAGGTGCATTTGATCACTAAAGCCCTAAGGGATTGCTCTGTCCATCTGCTGAGCCAGATACGGGCTCGTCGGGTCGTTATCTCCACTTTTGCTGGTGAGTGCGGCACTGATCGATGGATGGCTACTCCTCGAGAGGATCGCCGTTTTGACAAGGTGGAGAAGACAGAGAGCGAACTGGATAATCTCATTCTTAGCTTTGCAAACCCCTGTCCTTTTGATCCTATGTTTGGTGATCTGTTTACATTGTAATAATAAGAAAATGTCTAATTAAGTATTTTATTATCTGCCAAGTGCTCCTTTATTTTTAATTCTTTGTTAGACGCTTATGCGCTGCATAATTTAACTTGTTGTAACCAGGTGCAAGTAATTCTTGCAAGGGTGAAGCGCTTTTGGCGCTTAGCGCCCCCCTGGCGCTTAGCGCTTAGCGCCCCCCTGGCGCTTAGCGCTCTCGTGCTTTGCACGTGAGCGCCGTTTCAGAGTCTTTGACTCTTAGTGCAGGCGCATTTAATACTAGAACTTTTTACGAAGCGTTGCTTCGCTTTCAATCTTGGAATTTGAACAGAGATTTGCTCTAATTGGGGGAAACAAATGCCCCCCCACCGTTGCGCTTACGTGGCCCACACGTGAGTGCAGCGGTGGCAGCATCTGCGCCCTTGGATCAACTCAGAAATTGAAGAGGCGTTTCAGTGTCTATAAATAGGACTTTTGGTCCCTTAGATGATTTTCATCTTCCTCTTGTTTTCTGAGAATTATCTCTTTTTCAGAGCATTGCTCTCTTTTTCAAGAAAGTTAAGAGTTAAAACTCTGTCAGATTTTTCTAGGTAAAGATTAATCTTTAAAGGGATTAGTTAATAATCTGGAGTTTCACTCATTATCAGAGCTTTTTGCTCTACTTAGATCATAGATCTTTAAAGAAAACCTTTTTAGGGTTCTTAACATGGCTTTGCCCTTGTTAGATCTTAGATCCTAAGAGATCTTTTAAGCATTTTGATGGGTTATTCCATTATCTTTACAGAGCATGGCTCTTTAAAATTCTCGGGGTATTTTTAAATTCCCCTCATAATTAACTTTGACAGGTGTCACTCCTGTTTGCAGAGCATTGCTCTTGAGGAGTTTAACTCCTTGGCCCGAGGGGTCGTTTATTAAATGAGATTCTCTTCTTTTAGAATCTCTCTCAAATTCAAATTTGTTAGGTATCATAATTAGAATTTGTTTTCTCTATGGGAATATCAAGAGTCGTTTAAATTCCTGTGCCTGTTTTTAATAATAATCTGCTTAATCAGTCTGTCCGCTAACTCTTGCTGATTTTCTTTTTCAGGAATTATGGCCGCTCATTTGTATGATCTCGATGAGATTATCTCTTACGGAGATATCCGCTCACTCGGCCGTTCGCAAAACCAAGAGTTCACAAATGCCCAGTGCGTTGAAATTATGGGTCGCTTCGGTGCGTATAATGGCCGACTGCTTCCTCATCGTTTCTCTATCCTGAAGCTTATTGTGGGAGCGATCTGAGGAGCACTTCCTCTATTTTATGCTGGCATGCCGCTTAAAGCATTGGACGACACTGAAGATAAGGTGCAGTCGGTGTATCTGATGTTGGAGATAGTGCCCTCAGAGTCAATTATTGGATCACAGGCACGTGATTGCAATGATTGAGGGGAGGACCTATCCCGGTAGGACAGTCTTACTCGAGATGATAGTATGCTATCTGGTTTATCTTTATCATCGTGTACTGCTTTAGGTGACCTTTCGAGTCGCTATTACACGTTGATAAAGCCCCTTGGATTCTTGCTTGACCACCAGCAGTATGAGGGCGATCATATAAGTGAGAGCTGGGGGTCTACAAGCACATCCTTAAAAGGTCCCTAGTCGTGGGAGATTCGAGACAGGGCATCGTTTCTCCAGAGTAGACTAGTGTATACAGTCGAGACCCCGACGAGGGGCGGTGGCCGGTCTCACAAGCCACTGGTGTCAGTTGGTTCACCTAAGATGTATACAGGTGCTCATTGGGTTATGAGTACACCGGACAGGACTCGCCGGGAACCTGCTAGTTGGGATATACCAGACGTCAGATAGCAGTTCCCAGGTGACATGTGTACAGGTTAGTTCATCGACCTGGGATCGTCATTTGTCTCGTGTGAGTTCCCACTGTACTTTGATTACTACCCTACCACGGCTCAAAGGAGTCGTGCAAACAGGTTTTAGTTGGGTACAGTCCCGAGCCACATGGAGGCAGTGAGCGGATCTGCAGGGGTTCGTCTCTCCCGGTATTGGGAGTGAGGTCGTGCTGTGTCTAGGAGAGCCAGAACATGAAAAGTCCTTGGCCAAGGCAGGAGATTTGCTGGTAGGTATTCCAGTAGTATCTCAGGGTGTTCTGGGCTACACTCCGACACGACTTGTACCGCTTTTGGGGGTCTGACTTTTACCAACCCCCTAGGCCCGCCATGCGATACTCATAGACGAACGGACCGGACTGTACGGATATTGTCACTGACAGGCTCAGTAGGGTGTCAGGATGAGTTCGCTCATCGACGTCCCTTTTGGTCAATACCTGGTGGCCCGTCATGTATTGGCTAATACCTCTGACGTGCTAGTGGTTAAATCCACAGCCATAGTATTGACGAGTCTTTAGAGTCCACCACACAGACAGTTACTCAAGTTTCGGGCGAAACGTTGTAGAGGCCGTATGGAGATATGGCAGGGTTCGATCAGATACGTGCGGTATTGCACGGATCATGATCGGACGGTTTTTACTAGCCGGCTTTGGCTTAAGCCGGATCGTAGTATTAGATAGTGTAGTTTTATCTCTTTGTATTTGTGTTCAGTGGGAATACAAATGCGGGCATGTATTTGCAGTTGCGGGGTTTTCCTGTAATTTATTACGGGATCGGTTTTCTGGGGTTGCCAGTTTGCATTCCGTTCCGGCCGGTTTTCTCTTTTTCCTTCACGGCCGGACTTTCCGTTGGAGGGGGTTAATTGCAGTTGGCAATTAACTTATTTGATGAGGGCTTTATTGCATTTGTGCCATTATCATGACTAGATTCTTTTATGGTCTTATCTTTGCATTCATTGTGATGTTGGTGAATGGATTGATATGGGAAATTGATTTGATCTATTCTCTTGTATTGAATTATTATTTCTTTTTCACCACTTGTTTTCTATTGGGGCCGGCCACTGTTCCAGCAGTGAGATGATGAGGTTTAATTTTTGTGTGGAATAATTCATTCATGCTAATTGGGTGGACCCCCCCTTTGTATGTGTGCTGTGGAAGACTAAATTCCTTTTTCCTTTGTTTTAATTCTTGGCCACCAAAACAAAATGAGATCCAAAAAAAAAAGGGTTTGCTTGAAATTCCAGTGAGCTCTTAGTGCTTGGCCGAGCTCACCCATTCCATTGCATGCTTCTCTTTCCCTTCTTGCATCCATGAAAATTCTTGTGTAAATTTCCTCCAACCATGGCAACCTCATAACCCCAAAGAGATAACTATTCTACACTATTCTATAGCAAGTCTTGGACGCGTCGGCTAGCCAACTTCGCGTCTGAGTTGCCTCGGTCAAGAGGCGGGAGCCCGTAAAAGATTCCGGCTACGTGGTGCCCTTTCCGACGAGCGAGGAGGTGACGGAGATTCCGCAAGAGATCGGAGTGGAGACGAAGACCGAAGGACACGGATCGCTTGGTATACATCTCTACTCTTTTCTATTTGCTAGCTAGCTAGGTTAATGGCCCGATCCGGGTAAAAAGTCCGCGGTGGTGCCGGTTGCAAAGTTCGCAAAGTTTTTGTTTTCCGCGTTTCCGGCGTCGGATCGACGGCCGGGGCGCCCCCGCGGGCTTACATCTGATGGGCCTAATCTCAAAGAAAAGGCGAGATAACCTTATTGATATCCTGCATCAAGCTTTTCAGCAGGCGGCGATACTTGCTGCCTATCGAAGAGTGGAGGACATCAGTGAAGATCCCGACGCTTGTGATCGTGAAAGAATGCATACGAAGATGGTTCGAGAGGCCCGTAAAATTTTGGACGGCCTCACCTTTGAATTTCTCAATCCATGTCTTGGATTTGATGTCGTGCCTTTGTAAACATTCTAATTATGTTTTTGTTTACTGTCTTCCTCAATGTAGGCATTTTTTGAAGTATGAATAGCAAGCCTTTTCATTTCCATGTGTTAATTTTATACATCGAACTTTTCCGTCCATGCATGAATGGGTATGCCTTGAACACTTAACTGAACGTAAATCAAATGTGCTCTTTACTGTCGCTTTCTTCTCTTTTGTTGTGTTGTTAGCATGTCACTCTGGCAAGTGTGACCTGTAGATAATAAAGAACATTTCATCTTGAACTCTCCGAGAGGTAGTGATGGCTTAGGAAGCAGGTTCAGATCTGCTACTTAAGACTTTTCAACTTCATGAGCCGTGAGGGTCTCATAAAGACTTTTCTCCCTACGAGTCGAGAGGATCCCGTAGGTGTGTTTTCTCCTTAGGAATCGTGAGTATTCCTAAACGCGTTTTCTCTTGAGAGTCGTAAGGATCTCACAAGAGAATTTTCCCTCCTACAAGTCGAGAGGACCCGTAAGCGGCTGTTTCCCTCATTGTCGAGATTTGACTTTGGAGAGTGTGGCCCGTGAATAGTATGCAAGAGTCCATCTTGGACCGACTTGCAGGGCCCCAGTGCTTAGGAAACTGGTTCTTATCCCCATTGCCTAAGACTTTTCCTTACGAGTCGAGACGAATCGAGAAGTTCTCGCAAAGACACTAATTTCCTCACAAGTCGAGACAAATCGAGCAGTTCTAGCAAGAATATCCTAATGTTACAGTTAACCTCTGCTCTTTACGACAGAGGTCCGTTAGGTTCTGTGGTACTAGAGTTTTGTCCGTCGTACCGTCGCGTTGGTTGATGTATCCCTCGATAGGCAATCTTGCTGTTCGAGTAGCCTAGCGACTGTCATGTCTCTGATCCCTTCGGGGGTTGGACAAGACGTCTTCAAGCAATCCTCCTAGGCAATTTGACCGTCGGAAGAGAAAGCGTTAGGAATTTTGCCATGCCGCTTTTTACTTGAGGTTAGGCTCATTTTGGAGATCCCCGATGAGTCATAACCACTCCGCGCTGGTGTGGGATGATCTCCGATAGTCTTTCAGGTTTTATATGAGTTGCCGTCAAGACCCTGAAGTTAGGAATTTGGCCTTTGCTTTGTTTGCTGGCATTGCGTCTGCTGTATCGAGACGAATGTCGCGGTTGTCTCTAGGTTGCTGGTGAACCATCGAGGTTTGGAACTAGGGATTTTGCCATGACTCCATTGTTTGATTGTCGCTTCTGAATCCTGCTGGAGGAAGAACGCTGTGGTGACATCTCATTTGCTGTATCGAGACGAACGTCGGGGTGGTGACCACTCCGCGCTGGTGTGGGATGATCTCCGATAGTCTTTCAAGTTTCATTTTAGTCGCCGTCAAGACCCTGAAGCTAGGAATTTGGCCTTCGCTTCGTTTGCTTTGGCGTGTCCAAATCCTGTTGGAGGAAGGACGCTGTAGTGACATATCGTCTGCTTTATCGAGACGAACATCAAGGTGGTCTCTAGGTTGTTGATGAACCGTCGAGGCTTGGAACTAGGGATTTTTCCGTGGCTCCGTTTGGTGATGTTGCGTCTGCTGTAACAAGACGAATGTCGAGGTGATCTCTAGGTTGTCTGTAAACCATCGAGATATGGAACTAGGGACTAAGTCGTGGCTCCGTTTGGTGATGTTGCGTTTGAGTCCTGTTGGAATGAGGAGGAACGCTGTTGTGGGTCTCTAGGCTGTAGATGTGGCCGTCGAGACTTGGAACTAGGTACTTTTCCATGACTCCGTTATTTTGAGGTCTTTCGTTGACGTTGCATCTGCATCCTGCTGGACTGTGAAGGAACGCCGTTGTTGACATTGCGTCTGGTGTAACGAGACGAATGCTGAGGTGGAGCTGGGATTTTGCTGTCACTCAGCTTTGTTTCGACCGCGAGGTCTTTTGTTGACGTTGTATCTGCGTCCTGCTGGACTGCGAAGGAACGCCGTTGTTGACATTGCGTCTGCTGTAACGAGATGAATGTTGAGGTGGATCTAGGATTCTGCCGTCACTCCGCTTTGTTTCGACCATGAGGTCTTTCGTTGACGTTGCATCTGCATCCTGCTGGACTGCGAAGGAACGCCGTTGTGGACATTGCGTCTGGTGTAATGAGACGAATGCTGAGGTGGAGTTGGGATTCTGCCATCACTCTGGTTTGTTTCGACCATGAGGTCTTTCGTTGACGTTGCATCTGCATCCTGCTGGACGCGAAGGAACGCCGTTGTTGACATTGTGTCTGGTGTAATGAGACGAATGCTGAGGTGGAGTTGGGATTCTGCCATCACTCCGCTTTGTTTCGACCATGAGGTCTTTCATTGACGTTGCATCAGCATCCTGCTGGACTGCGAAGGAACGCCGTTGTGGACATTGCATCTGGTGTAATGAGACGAATGCTGAGGTGGAGTTGGGATTCTGCCATCACTCTGCTTTGCTGACGTTGCGTCTGCTGTAACGAGACGAATGTCGAGGTGGTCTCTAGGTTGTCTGGGAACCATCGAGGTTCGGAGTAGGGACTTGCCGTAACTCCAAGGTTGATTGCAGCATCTAAATCCTGCTGGAATGGAGAGGAACGCTGTTGATCATCTCTAGGCTATCCCTGAACCGTTGAGATTTGGCTTCATTTTCTGATGGAGCCTAGGGAGGGAAGGTGTGATTCTTTCTTTGTTTGCGTCCCTGGATTGTATACAGGGATTGATGTGATATCACCTGTAGGGCATAAATTTTATTTATATATATTTTTTATTTCTTTCCACGATTCTCTATCATTTCAGCTTTTATATCACGAAGGTCGCGATTGCCCAATCATTTTGGCTATTTTTCGCGGCGTCCAATCATTTTGGCTATTTATTTTATTTTTACTCCCTGCTTTTTATTGCGAGTTGCCCAATCATTTCGGCTATTTTGCATGCATACATTTTTACTTGCTGATTTTGTTGTAAGTTGTCCTATCATTTCGGCTATTTCGTATGCATGTGTGGCTCGCTAGCTTCTTTACTGCAAGCTTGGAATTAGACACCGATTTTGGTATCAGCATCGCTACAACTGGGATATTTCCAGGAGCGAATCATCATTTGCCTCTGTCGATATCGAACAAAGATGGCTTAGCGAACAGGGTTAGGATCCTGTCGACTAAGGCTTTTGATTTCATGGGCCGTAATGGTCTCATGAAGGTATTTCCCCCTACGAGTCGTGAGGATCATGTAGGTGCATTTTCTCCTTAGGAATCGTGAGTATTCCTAAGTGTATGGTTTCTTATAAGTCGTAAGAATCTTATAAGAGTATTTTCTCCTTATAAGTCGAGAGGACTTATAAGGGCTGTTCACCGTGTAGACATATCCCTAGTTACGGATGAGATTTTATTAGGGAAATGTTTATTCGTGCCCGTAGATTGTATACAAGGGTCAATGTTGAGCCGCTTGTAGGGCATAATTGGAGGCTGTGATGGCCGCTTAAGAACAGGTTCAGACCCCTGTAGCTTAAGGCTTTTGAATCCTATGAGCCGTGAGGGTCTCATAGGAGGGTTCTCCTTACGAGTCGTGGGGATCTCGCAAGTGTAATTTCTCCTTAGGAATCGTGGGGATCCCTAAGTGTGTTTATGAGTCGTAAGGATCTCACGCAGGTGGTTTCTCCTCACAAGGTCGAGAGGACCTTGCAAGTGTCTTTTAACGAGATTGCGCCCTTTCGGGTTTTCACAAAACTCGCCGGTAGCGCTGCTATTTTTACTCACGGAGCTCTCTCGGGTTTTCATCCGTGCCCGTCTCGCTTGTGGACGTACCGTTTTTTTTACCGCGTCAGCCTGAGGATGCCGCGGGTTGGTAGTAGTTTAACGACGTTTCGGTCATGGGTCAACGTACGATTATGCAGCTAGATTTTGCCGCAAATCTTCGCATGTTTTGTGTCGGAGGTGGATTCCTCGAAGAGAGGGCTGAGGGCAATCTCTTCGTCAGAGTTGCTTCCAAAGGTGATAACTTGCGATACCTTGGTGTCGGCTATGTGACAGTTGCCAGCAGCTCTTTCGCGCTCATCTGTCGTGCTTTTCTGTTCCCGACGAGCCTTACGCTTCACTCGCTGAACGTGTCGTCGATGGGCAACATATCCCTGCCACTAGTTTTTAAAGGCTATGCACTCCTCGGTAGGGTGTGCAATCCTCTGATGGTATAGGCAAAAGTTAGGATATGTCCGCTTCATCAAGACGTATATTGCCAGGGAATTTCCTTTGAAAGAGGGCAACTTCATTCCTATTGCTAGGGCCCTAGCGAATCGTTTCCTTACTTTAAGCTTTCTTTTGCTGACAATAGGGATGCTTTGCTCAAGTTGGGGTGTATCGACCTTTTCCTCCAGTCGTCGGCGTTTGGCTTTTTCGAATATAGCCAGTTCACGCTCTCGATTGGCTTTGCTTTTCTGACGGGCTTCGTTCAGTAACAAGTCGATCATCTCGTCGGACGGTTCCAAGGGTTTTGGTTTCGATCCTGCCCCCAACTTTTTTATGCTATCTTCTATCGCCGAGTGGGTTTCTTCATTAGCTAATGCCGAATGAGAGATCATGTGGCAACTTGCCACATAGTCCTCAGACTCTTTTGACGAGTCATCCCTGTCATTATTGTCGTTATCTCCGTTCTCAAGGATATTGTTGAGAAATTCGTGGAGTGTGACCGGGGTTCGCGCCTTCTGGTTATATTCATCCAGAGCGTCAATATGTTTTTGGAGGTCTGCGCGCTTGTTATTAAGCATCACGGGCTTTTGGGTCTTCTTCTTCTTCTTCGAAGATTTTGACGGCTGGGTGCGAGCGCTTTGACTATCACCACCAATTTTTGTAGTTGGGCACGGTTTCGGCATTTCCTCGACGATCTCGGGTTCCAGTGGATTTTTCCACCTGATTGCTGGGCACGTTTAGAGATCCTTCAGCATTCTTTTCGTCTTTGCCGAAAGAACAAATTCCATGAGGCTTCCCTTATGAATGAGCATGATTCCCCTGGCACGTCCACTTTTTTAGGGGCGTGAGATTGTGGCGGGTTCACCTTCCAGTTTTCGGATAATGCGAACTTGCCTTGTTGGTATTGGTCTTCAATCCAGCCTTTGAAGACGAAGCAATCTTCAATTTGATGGCTTACTGCTTGGTGGTAAGGGCAGTAATTAGGATTGTTGACATCGTCTGGCTGCAACGGACGTTTTGGATCTGGAAGATTGATGAGTCTGTTGCGCACTGCCAGCTCAAACAGTCTCCTCATTTTATCTTGGGGAAACGAGTAAGGACGTCCTAGTCTCTCCTCGAGAGATGGGCGTGGACTCATATTGTTTTGGCGAACAACCGGCTTTAAGTTGCTCGGTTGTTGTTGAGTATTGGCGGCGAAAGATTCTTTTCCTTTCCCTTTTTCATTTCGAGAGTCCGTCTTTGGAGGAGATGGTCTATGACCCATCTGATCCATTTGGGCCAGCTTGTCAATCAAGGCATGGAAAGTAGTTGGCTTGAAAAATATCATGAACTGGGAGATGGTCGCCTGCGGATCAAGAGTGCCCACGAACATGCCCACCGCCGGCGCTTCTTCGATGCGCTGTTCGCATTTCGACCACAGATTCCGCCATCGTATTGCATATTGGACCCATGTTTCTCCAGGCTTCACCCTGGCATTGATCAATGCCGTTATTGGGGTGCGTTCACTAGCACTCGCGAAATGCTGGGTGAATAGTAGCTCCATCTCCGCAAAAGTTTTGACAGAATCGTTGGGAAGCTCTGAATACCATTCGAAGGACGTTTCCGCTAAACTACCGACGAACTGACGAAGTAGCAATTTATCATCTCCCCCGGTGTTGCCGCAAAGAGCCCTGAACTGAGCGACATGTTGATGGGGATTGCCTGTCCCCTTGTACACATGGAATTTGGGGATCGTGTATCCCGGCGGGTACTTTATTTGGTCATACCAGCCTGGATACGGTCGTCCAGTTTCAACAACTTGGCCGGCCGCTTCATTCGCCTGGTGAGCTCGTATTTGTTGAGCTATATAATCATCGAGCGTGGCTTTTGAGATGGTTTCCTCCTTGGCTGCTGACAGAGTCGTTAGAGGATTTGACGCTTCTCCTTTATCATCTTCAATAATGATCGGAGGGTCTTCAGCAGGAAGTTCTGGCTGTAACATCATCCCGACCATGTCTTGGAAGAGAAGCGCCATTCGTTTTATGTTGGCATCTTGTTCCGCTGCCTCTTTGTCCTTCTTTTCAAGGACTCTGCGGAGGTAGTCAGCATCGGTTTCTTATTCATGACGCTGTTCCGATGACACCTCCGGGCTTTCTTTTGGCCTGGTGAGTGCGGCCATTTGCGTTAGCATTTCCTGAAGCTTCTGTTGCTGCTCCTGGGCTTTTGTCACAGATCGGGTGAGCGGTCGGTGACCCGTAGAAGCGCGGCTTTCCTTTTTTCCGGAAGCCATATAAACAGTATGCACCATTATGCCCCCAGACTTGGGGCGTTTGGATTCGGCGCTTTTACGGTTCGCCACGTACACAGGGGCTTTCTCTGGATCCCTTCTCATTTGGGCGGTTGACGTTGAGGGAGCCGCTGCAGTGGGCACCCAGATGGATGGCATTTTCTGTAATACTTTAAGATGGATCTTTTCTTGCTGAGCTTTGAGCTTTTTGGGTCGGTGAGAGTAATCTTGATCAATTACTGAGTCTTGAACCTGTCGCCATACCTTGTAAATTTTGGAAGAAAGCTGCTGAGGAGGCTGCTCCGGCTTTGTTTCTGTAATATTCTCCACGGGCAGAGGAGATCTTTTCAGTACGACGGTAGGAGAGTTCCTGCGCACCTTGTTCAGCAATTCAAAGCTGTTCTTTGTTGGAACAGCAGCATCGATTTCCACCGTTGGAGCTGGTGGAGTGAATCCAGACGGAGAGTTGCCCCCAGCCTTCCGGACTCGGCACCAGTGATGACGGCGAGCATGTCGCGCAGATGGTGTTGGTTCGGCTATGGGTATAGCTTCGTCATGCCTCCTGTTTTGAGGAGAGGCTGTTATTGGCGCTAGCCGGTCGAAGACTGACGTCCGTTGAGAGGGGATAGTCAGTCTTGCGAAAGCCAACTTTCGAACAGGGGAAGCAGCCTTCATGACTTCGCATGGAGTAGGAGCTAAAACGGACAGTCTTATGAAGACCGACCCTTTAGCAGGGGAAGCTGCCTTGACGACTTTAGGAGCAGGAATGGCTATCCGCTTCGGGATGGCCGCTTCAGATATCACGGGCTTCTTCATGGGCCTACTTGAGGTTTGGCCCAGTTTGCTGAAAACTGAGGCATTAGACTTGGACGACCAATTGAGAGGGGCCGCGGTAGTTGTAAGCCGATCAAAGACCGACTTCTTTGGAGCTTCTTGTGACGATATTGGGGCATTGAAGCTCATCGGTGGGAGCATAGTCCCGAAGAATAGCCCAGTGGTAGCCTGAGTCACTTGTTCCACCGGCATAGCGAAGATGGAGGCCACTTGGGGCCCGTAAGTCACTCCTCCGGACGGGACGGAGCGAGAGTTGCAGTCACAGTTAGTGCAGTTTGAAGCCATTAATCTTCCATTTTCTGTACGGAGCAAGACACCAAATCTAAGTACCTCGAATCCACATGCAACCATAGCAAACCGCGATTCGTTCGCGAACACGACACACAAAGTGTGGAGTGGAAAGAGGAAGAGGTCCCACCGGACGTACCAGAATCTGTACCCGTCGAAAGACGCGCGAAGACGCGGCGGACATCTTGCCTGAATTTCAGGGCAGATGCTAATTGGTGCTATCCGTCCACCTCTCTGAAGATGCCTAGTTGATTTATGGCACCATGTATCGAAGGTTTAAACGGATGCGGCCGATGTAGCAGACTTCGTCAGATTCCCCCTCGTTTGAGGGGTTTTTGATTGTGGGGACGCTCTTTCCTACAGGCGCAAGCCCCTGCAGTTAATTACGCTACCGCATCGCGGTAACAACTTTCTCCTTCTCCAGATGGTCACTTCGTGTCGTGGGTGTTTGTTTTGTTTTTGGTTGCCCGTGGATTGTATACGGAGACTAATTTATGTTGTCGCCCGTAGGGCGTGGATTAGTCCAAATTCGTATCTTCTTAGATTTGGGTTTGGGAGTTTGGTTTAAGGATACGTTAGTCTCATTTGGGACTAAGATCAACTTAAATGTATGTTAAGGATACTTTAGTCTAATTTTAGCAACTTAACGGGATCGTTTAGATCCAACAAAAGAGTATTTTAACTCTATTGTTTAGTTTAGGGACATTGCGGGCGATTGCCAGTTTAAGGATATGGTGGTCCAAGGTTAAGGACATCATAGTCTATGGGCTTAAGGACCCCACAGTCCAGGTTAAGGACATCGTAGTCCATGGGCTTAAGGACCCCACAGTCCAAGGTTAAGGACATCATAGTCCATGGGCTTAAGGACCCCATAGTCCAGGTTAAGGATATCGTAGTCCGTGAGTTTAAGGACCCCACAGTCCGTAGTTTAAAGACGTCATAGTCTATAAAGTTTAAGGACATCGTAGTCCATGAGTTTAAGGACCCCACAGTCCGGGTTAAGGACATCGTAGTCCGTGGGTTTAAAGGGACCCCATAGTCCGAGGTTAAGGACATCATAGTCTGTGAGTTTAAGGACCCCACAGTCCGGTTTAAAGACGTCGTAGTCTATGAAATGTATGGTTGTCGGGACCCGTTAACTCTCTGAAGATGTTGAAGGATTACAACGACAAATATCAGAGGAGTAAAGAGATGTACCCTCGAACCGGTGTGAGTTGGTTGAAAGATCTGTAGTCCAATTTAGGACTAAGATCTGTTAAAATTTTAATGAGCAGATGTGCTCAATTAAATATAAGTTGAGGAATTATGGCCAATATTGGGTTAAGTCCAATTAATGTTTAACATTTTTATTCTGGCTATTGAGCCTTTATTTGGGCTTGGCCCTTTTAATAATGCTGATCATTAGATATTGACACCTTTTTTTGTCTTGTATTGAATGTAGAGCATTCATCAGAACAATTTATGTTCTGTCAGCGCGACATGTGGCACGCCAGGCGCTTTGCGCCGGTTAAAGAGTGCAGTGCACTTCTGCCAAGTAGCGCACACATGGTTGACACGTGTCGCGCTTAGCGCTTTGCGCCAGGTGATGAGTGCATTGCGCCTGTTTATGAGCGCTAAGCGCTAGTCCAAGGGCGCATTGCGCTATCAATTTAGTGGCACACTTGTGAGTGACACGTGACGCGCTTGGTGCTGAGCTCCACCCCATGAGCGCAGTGCGCTATTTCAGAAGCGCAAACCGCAAGTTGCATACGTGGTTGACACGTGGCGTATTTTGGTGCTGAGCACCGTGATTGTTAGAGGTTATGCGTGCGTGCGCTTTTTAAAAGATAAATCAAAGAATAGTTAACCGCAATCAAGAACGGTGTCGCTTGGTAGCTAGCCGGTTGAGTACGGGTCGGTCCACAGGGATTTTGTGTATTTTCTAGTTGTTCTAACGAGTTAATTCCAATTATGGTAGGTTTGATTTTCAATAAAAACTGAAATGAGTTTGATTAGGATTAAAACCTTGCTAGGGTTAGGTTTAGGTTAAGTTTGGAAAGTCAATATGTCTCATCGCTTTCTATGCCCTAATTAAGAACTATTTAGGTGTTAAGGTAATAATTAACAAAGGGGATTAGCACGATCGGGAAGAAACTAAGTTTTTTCCTCTAGGTCCTTATCCGTCCTTTCCTAACTCTTACCCTAACCTCCATGGAAAACATACACAACCGGTCTTTAACTATGGTATCACCGCTACCTCATGGGATAGGGTGCCGTAGTGAGCGGTGTGTGTACGTATGCATAGAGTCTTATTTAAAATGTATAATGGGCAAGAAAGGGGTGAGAGATTTTCATCTCTCAAACCTTTCCTATTCCTAACCCTAACAAGTGAGGAACTACTCACTCATTAGGGAATTGATAAACGAGTTTAGTTTTTGTTTGTTTTTAATTTAACAACTACGGCAGATAGATAAAATTTATAACTATGGCAAATAAATAAATTTATAACTAGGGCAGAAAAGAAAATTAAACTAAGGCAAGATAAAGAAAAAGACTTACTTTTTATTTGATGCACTCTTTGAACATTTACAGGAATTGAAATTCTAAATTTGATGAATAAAAAGAGGCATGCTCTAAAAAGAGCTGTAGGGTTCCTATTTATAGATTATAGAAACCCTAGGGTTTACATCTGATGCCTATCTACATTTACAAAACTACCTTGAGAAGCCTAGTCAACGCACCGCCACCCACCGACAGTTTGCATCGACACGTGCTTAGCACGGCCGCGGATCCGCGATAGGAACCCTTGTTTGGCCGCGGATCCGCAGCCATCTTGAGAGTTCTTGGCCTCTTTTCTTCAGGTGTTCTTTTTGTTGCTTTTTACTTATATTTTCTTCACTTGGTTCTTCAGAATGTCTTCTAGTTTCTTCCAGATTTTCACAGTGCATAATATTGTGGACTTTTTATCGTTCGTTTCGTGTTGAAGTCTTGAATCTTTGTGCTGCCTTCGTACCTTGTGCAGTTGAATTGTTCATCGATCTTTGTTTGTCCTTCAAACTGTAGGCATGAGAAAGATTCTTCTATTTGTTGGTCGTAGTCTCACTTTTGTAGCGTATTTTCATTATTTTCACTGTTTTGTTCCGAGAACCTGTAACCTGCAAGTATTCAACAGACATGGATCAAAAGCACCTAAGAATGGGGAATATAATAATGCAAAATTACGATATGAACAAATACCCCCAAACTTATCTTTTGCTCGTCCTCAAGCAAAACTAGTTTTATTCTCGAAAAAGACCTAACCTTACTTTCGCAGGGAAACGCGATTGCACTGAGCTCGTGCAACAAGCTGTTAAACCTCTAGGTGTCCCTAGTGGGAGGAGTGTTGTCTCCTGAGGGTTTTCAGCGGATACTACCCACAAAATCCGATCAATTTGGCCTATTGATTTTCATTCATTAATTCGGTGTTCTAGTAAGAAATTCTATCATCTTCAACTCAGGAATTATCAACCCATATTTTTAACGCTTCCTTATCATTTAACTTAAGATTGTATATGTTCTGTAAATTTATTTAGCTTTTAGTATCTTTTGAGTTTTCCTTCTAAGGTTCCATCTCAACTTAGGAATTTTTATTTACTCTACTAAAGATATAAGTCCTATTTTTCATTCCTATCTCTTATCCAAACCCCAATCATATACCCCTATGTGTGTGTATGTATCACCCCTACACTAGGAAATTCAATTCAAGCTCTCATACTCTTGTCCATCGTCCAAAGTACTTTTAGTTGGTGAATTCTTAGATGAAATTGCTCACACATCCTTCATGCGACCGTTAATACTTCTTGAGGTACTAACGACCGATTATAAAATGTGTTTGCATATTAAGGCGTAATTCCTCGTCTTGTAATACTTAAGGCTTTTAGCAGTGACTCCTAAACCAGTTGGTCTAAGGCACTAGGTGATAAAGCACCCTCGCTATATATTTTTTTATTTTACGCAGCCTTAAGTAATTACAAAACCAGTGTTCATTTTTTTTATATCTCTTTATTCACACTTATAATTTTATTTTCCTTCATACCAAGGATTTTAGACAAGAGCATTTCATGGTCTCCTCTACTATTCCAAGTTTCAAGGTTCGTGTTTGTGCAAGTTGTAGGGTATATATTTTCAGAATTTAGACTTAAGCTTAGGGATTATTTTTCAGACTTACACTTTAATAAAAATTTCAATACTCTTCCTTTATTTTGACTTAGCCCAAGAAGTGAACTCAAAATTTGCCTATTTCTAAGTAAACTACAAAGACATATATTTTCTACCGTTAAATTTTAAGAAAGGTTATTTTTAGGGTTTTTAATTTACTAAGTCTAGGATCTAGTTTTTCCTAACTAGTTAACCGTCTTGTCAAACTCAAGTCAATTATGGCCAAAATTGAATTTTTCAATTTTTATAATTTTTAAAATTTTTCAGTTTTTATTTGATTTTTCTTTTTATATTTTTTTATTTTCAATTTTTTTAATGATTTTTTATAAAGATGCAATGCAGAATTTAAACATGCAAAAGAAAAGGAAAAATATATACAAAGTTTTTAAAAAAAATATGCAATGCAAATGATAACTATTTACAACCACCTTCTCCTCCAAACTTGCCAAAAGCAGTGCCCTCACTGCTCGGACCCACGCCGCGCCCTTAAGCGTGAACGGGAACGCTCCTCCCTATCTAGCAGGGTTCGGATCCCCTGCTTTACTTCAGTCAAACGCCGATCATGCTCCCTTGCTATCCCCCTCAACTCATCAATCCCCCTAACGGCTCTTCGCTTTAAATTTGCATGTTCTAAGGGGGTGAGTTCTCCCTCGCTCGCGGTCGAGCTAGAGCTTAGTGTTCTGGCGGGCACGTGTTCCGCCGGTTCAGTTCTTGACCAAACGTCCGTCAAGCGTGTATAGGACGTAGATACGCTCTCAATGAGAGGCCTGACGGGTATGCCTCCAAGCATGTAAAATTCAAACTCCTCTACGGGGAGGAAATAGCGACACGGTTGTGTCACAATCATGGGGCAAGGGTAGTTTGCGGCTCTTTTGCCCGCACCAATTGAGTTCAGCAGCACCGTGCACATATCGAATCGAGGGTTTCTAGTCATAAGTGTATGCACAATATGTAGTGATGGAGTGAAAAATGTGGTGTTGTGGGAACTCCCAAAAATATTGTTTTGTGCCCACCGGCACACAGTTAAAATATTGGCGAAAACGGTTCTCGCTTGGATCCCTTTCCGCGGTTCCCTTGAGCAATCATTGCCCATTAAGGGCATGTAATCCTCAAACTACAGTGGTTGATCATGAACGGGTATCCTAGGGATTAAGGTGACTTCATGTATGAAGTCTCTATCAATTATAATTTCCCTATCACCCCACTGCAATTTTATAAAGCCATATTGCGCGAGATATCCATCTTCCATGCACTCGTAAAAATGAGTGACTAATTCCGGAAGGGCGTAGGCGTTTGGGTGATTATATATCAAAATTTTTTTGCCCCTACGTGCTATTTCATTCGCAAAGGAACTCTCATACACAACGTGTGAAAAAATCCGTGAAAAGTCACGCTCTAGTTGCATATTTGGTGCTATCAGATAAGCTACAGATCTAAAAAACTTAAAAACAGAGAGGAGTTTCAGAGATCGAACCTCCCCTGAAAAAATCAGGGGGTGAAGACAAGGAGACACGGCGGTTGCGCGGTGGGAAGCGGCTTCGGGCGGCGGTTCCGCGGCGCTGTGGTGGGATCTCTTTCCAGAAGTCGAGGCGGCGACTAGGGTTTTTTTAGAGATGTGAAAATTAGGGTTAAGAACAGAGAGAGTCGGGGTCCTTTTATAGGCGGAAGTGTTTAGTTATTTGTAAATAAACCCCTCTAAAAATAGGAAATTATTTACAAATAAAAATTTTTATTTTATTTTAAAATCTGGAAATTTACAAAAATACCCAAATTTTTTTATTTTTTATTTTTTATGTTGTTTTGTATTTATGTAATTACAAATGATACATACCCGCAAACTTGTTTGAAACAATGTTTTGGTTGGATAATCGAAAATTTGGGGGTAAATGGAGGAGGATTAGTCAGTGTAGATCGGTTCCTGCAAAAACATGAGCTCCTCTGACGGGTCCGCAGTGAGGAACGACTTAAGTCGATGTCCGTTTACTTTAAATAATGTACCGTCCTCCGGGTTTTCTAGATCTACCGCACCGTGCGGATATACGGTGCGTACAAAAAATGGCCATTTCTATCTAGATTTGAGCTTGCCGGGATGGAAGTGTAACCGAGTGACATAAAGCAAAACCTGTTGGCCAGGTTTGAAAGTCTTGCGCATAAGGTGTTTGTCGTAGAACACCTTCATTCGGTTTTTAACAATTACCGCATTCTCATAGGCATCATCCCGCAGCTCATCTAATTCATTCAATTGCAGCTTTCTATTGCTGCCCGCATCTCCCATGAATAAGTTCAACTCTTTAATCGCCCAAAATGCCTTGTGCTCAATTTCAACAGGAAAGTGGCAAGCCTTCCCATAAATAAGCCGGTATGGAGACATGCCAAGATCGGTCTTGTAGGCAGTACGGAATGCCCATAGTGCATCAATCAGTTTTGATGACCAATATTTAGGGTTTTTGGAAACCGTTTTCTCCAAAATTTATTTAATCTTCCGATTCGAAATTTCGGCTTGCCCACAAGTTTGGGGTTGATATGGTGTTGACAATTTGTGAGTAATGGAGTATTTGCGCATTAAGGACTCAAATGTCCTATTACAGAAGTGAGATCCATTATCACTTATAATCGCACGAGGATGCCCAAACCGAGAAAATATGTTTTCTTTAAGAAATCTAACGACAACCTTGTTGTTATTCGTTCGGCTGGGCACAGCCTCGACCCATTTTGAAACATAATCAACAGGCAGTAGAATGTACATGTTCCCAAAAGAATTGGGAAATGGTCCCATGAAGTCTATTCTCCAAACATCAAAAATATCAACAACCATTGGAGCGGCATTTCGTTTCTCCGAGATATCAGGCCCAAGTGTTGGCACCGGGAGCATGTCATGCAGTATTCGTATGCATCTTCAAAAAGTCGTGGCCAGTAGAAGCCACACTGCAAGATTTTTTCTGCTGACTTCTTGGGGCCAAAATGCCCACCACACGCTTGATCATGGCAAAATGACAGCACACTCTTAAACTCGTGTTCGGGGATACACCGACGAATGATTTGGTCGGAACGGTATTTAAAGTGATACGGTTCATCCCAGTAAAAATGTTTTAACTTGGGACAGGAATTGGAATTTGTCCTGATTCGACCAATCTTTTGGTATCAGTCCGGTGGCCAAGTAATTTACTATATCAGCGAACCAAGGTTCGCATGACACGGTTAAGAGCTGCTCATCGGGAAAAACATCTTTAATAGGAATTTCAAGTGTAGGCGAAGAAGGAAGTCGTGAAAGGTGGCCAGCAACTATGTTTTCACATCCTCTTTTGTCCCTCATGACAAGGTCAAACTCTTGTAGCAAGAGAATTCAACATATTAGCCGAGATTTAGCATCCTTTTTCGCAAAAAGATGGCGAAGAGCTGAGTGGTCCGTCTAAACAATCACTGGAGAGCCGATTAAATAGGGCTTTAATTTTTCTAGTACAAACACAACGGCTAAAAATTCTTTTTCTGTTGTTGTGTAATTCAATTGGGCCCTATTTAATGTTCAGCTAGCGTAATAAATTACGTGCGGCATCTTATTAATGTGCTGTCCAAGAACAGCACCAATGGCGAAATCAGATGCATCGCACATAATTTCAAATGGATGCATCCAGTCGGGAGATGAAAGAGTGGGCGCAGAAATAAGTGAGTGTTTCAATGACCCGAACGCCTTCATGCAGGTTGAGTCAAAATCAAAAGTGGTGTCCTTGGCCAATAAAAGAGTCAAGGGTCTAGCTATCTTGCTAAAATCCTTGATGAACCATCTATAAAAACCGGCATGACCAAGGAAGGCTCGGATGTCTTTGACGCACTTAGGAGGAAGATTGGAAATGACTTCAATCTTGGCTTTAAAAACCTCAATGCCATTTTGCGAGATGATATGTTCTAAGACAATACCCTCTCGTACCATAAAGTGGCATTTCTCCCAATTTAAAGTGAGGTTCTTATCCCTACAGCGGGTAAGAACCGTGTCTAAGTATAGCAAACACTCATCGAAGGAGTCGCCGAAAATGGAGAAATCATCCATAAAAATTTCCAAGAATTTCTCCACCATGTCTGAAAAGATCCCCATCATACACCGCTGGAAAGTAGCGGGTGCATTGCATAACCCAAAGGGCATGCGACGGTAAGCGAATGTACCGAAAGGACAAGTAAATGTGGTCTTGTCTTGATCCTTCTCGGCGATGGGAACTTGATTATAGTCGGAGTAGCCATCCAAAAAGCAGTAAAATTCGTTCCCAGCCAATCGTTCTAGCATTTGGTCAATAAAAGGTAACGGAAAGTGGTCTTTCCGTGTTGCGGCGTTGAGTTTACTATAATCGATGCAAACTCGCCACCCGATTTGGGTGCGAGTAGGTATTAACTCATTCGCTTCATTGGTTATGACCGTTATGCCCGATTTCTTTGGAACAACATGAATGGGGCTAACCCACTGGCTATCCGAGATAAGATAAATGATACCACTATCAAGACATTTTACAATCTCCTTTTTGACAGCCTCTTTCATTACGGGGTTGAGGCGTCTTTGTGGATCCCTTACTGGCTTGGCATCATCCATCATATGTATATGATGTTCAACTATGAGGGGACTAATCCCCTTGATGTCCGCCATAGTCCAGCCAAAAGCTTGCCGGTTATTTTGTAAGACCATTAAAAGGGCTTTCTCTTGCTCGAGAGCTAGAGATGCCGATATGATAACAGGAAGGGTCTCATTCTCACCTAGGTAAGCGTATTTAAGGTGAGACGGCAAAAACTTGAGTTCGAGTTTCGGAGGTGAAACAATTGAAGGTAACATTGGTGAAACTGTCTCGAACTCGAAGGATTCCATCAATGGTTCAAAGCGAGTGTAAGCAACCGAGTCGGATGGTTCAACTAACTCATACGAAAAATCAAAGGACTCAAACTCGGGTGGTGGGTTTTCAAAATCGTCCAAAAAAGTGAAACACTCGTAATCATTATCTGGTGTGAAAGCTGTGTCAGATTCTAGGAAGAACACACTAGTGGCGTCAAAACTGCTGTGATCGAACAAATTTTTTTCGAGCTCACAGTCCTCCTGCGTGATCTCGTGGATTGAGCAAACATCAAGTTTACTAGCATTAGGCTCGGAGGGCTGATTCCCCAACTTAAAAATGTTGAGTTCAATTTTCATATTTCCAAAAGATAGGTTCATCGAACCATTTCGACAATTGATCACCGCATTAGAAGTCGCAAGAAATGGTCGACCGAGTATCACCGGAATTTGACTCCGGGGGTTAGCTACAGGCTGTGTATCCATATCAATGAAATCAACGGGGAAAATGAAGTCCCTTATTTTGATCAACACATCCTCTAACTCACCCCTAGGATGGGTGATGGATCGGTCGGCCATTTGGAGAGTACAATGAGTGGGTTTAAGCTCTCCAACGTCTAATTGTTCATATACTGAATAGGGTAGCAAATTAACACTAGCACCAAGATCTAAAAGTGCTCGATTGATGTTCTTATCCCCAATTGTTATTAAAATTGTAGGACAGCCGGGGTCCTTATGTTTTTGGGATAAAGGTTGGATAAGAGCATCACTTACAGCACTAGCCACGAAAACTTTCTTCGGTACTTGTGATTTCCTCTTCTTGGGGCAGAAGTCCTTTAAGATTTTAGCATAAGAAGGGACTTTTTGGATTGCATCCAAGAGAGGTATGTTTATGCTAACCTGTTTGAATAACTCCACAATCTTCTCCATTTGGGGAGTAGGTTTATTGGATCTCAACCTGTTTGGAAATGGAACATTTTGAAAATTTGTTGAGTCCAATGTTTGTGGAGTAGATTGCTGAGTTGGAACGGATCCCAGTGTTGGTGTTATCGTGAAGTGAGATGTGGGTCCGTTCGAATTAGAAGAAGTAGAGCCTTGTGAAGAATGAAGAACAGGCTCTGACGAAGAAGATGAAGAAGAAGAAGATGAAGAAGAAGAACCGGCAGGGGTGTCATCACTATTACCCACATTATTGTGCAACACTCTTCCAGATCTCAACGTGGTCACAGCATTTACATTATGATTTTGTTGTTCATAAGCAACATGTGTGTTGTGTGTGTGACCGAGATTTGGCAATGGTTGAGACGGAAGCTTTCTCTTTTCTCGCTCGCTTAACGCAGCATTTAGTTGTGCAATTTGGGCTTCAATTGATTTGATGCTCTGATCATGTGAAGCACTGTTATGCACCAAAGACTGAATGGAAGTCTCCAACCTTGCTGCGGATTGTGTAGATTATTTTAAAAACGCATCCAAACTTCGTTCTAGCGAGGAAACTTTATCGTTATTCAGTTGAACAAAATTGTTTTGAGGATAAGAGTTGTTGGGTACAAAATTGTTCATTTGGTTTGGGTAAGGTTGGGGTTGGAAAGGTTGCTGATATTGAGTTTGTTGAGGGGCTTGTTGTTGTGGAGGAGGAGGCCTTTGAAAGTTGTTGTTGCCTTGGAATTGTTGTTGATTTTGATTCCAAGCAAAATTTGGGTGGCTCCTCCAACCAGGATTATAAGTCGAAGAGTATGGATCATTTCTTTGTCTTTGCTGAAAGACAGCATTGACTTGATTTTGTCCTTGAACAGGTGGGTTGTAAGGACACTCTTCAGTTAGATGGGATGGATCTGAACAACAAGCGCAAACTGTGCGTGGGGGTAAAGAAGGGGCAGGAGAAGGTGATGAGAATTTGCTCTCAATTGCTTCTAGCTTTTTCGTGAGTGCAGCCATTTCGGCCTTCATTGCAATCGACATATCAAGTTGATGTATGCCTGCCCTAGACTGACCTGATGAAGTAGATGGGGTGGTCTTAGTGCTTTCCCACTGAAGTGTTTGTTCAGCAAGATCGTCGAGAAATTGCCAAGCTTCCTCGCTAGATTTTGTAAGAAAGTGACATTGACAAATGGTTTCCAACAACTGCTTAGTTGCTGGGTTCAGTCTTTCGTATAAAGTTTGGCAAAGTTGCCAATTCTCGATACCGTGGTGAGGGCACTGAACAAGTAGGTCTTTAAATCTTTCAAAATATTTCCAAAAAGGTTCGGAATGAAGCTGGGAAAATTGAATAGTTTCGTTGCGAATTCTCGCGGTCTTGTGGTGTGGGTAAAACTTTTTAAGAAAAGCCTTAACAAACTCTTCCCAATTTTTAATCGAGTGTGATACTGTGCTATATAACCATTTTTCAGTTAGGTCACATAAACTGAATGGAATGACACGTAGCCTTATAGCATCATCAGAAAGTTGTGTGGTCTTCATCATTGCGCAAACATTCTGGAATTTGTTAATGAAGATGTAGGCATGTTCGGATTCCAGCTCGTGAAATTTGGGCAACATGTTGATGAAGTGGGGTTTAATCTCAAAGTTATCCCCATTAACCGGTGGAAGTGAAAGACAAGTGGGAAGTGCGGTGCGGATAGGATAGAAAAGATCCTGGAGCGCGATTCGTTGGGGCGCTTCGACAGGAGGGTGTGGTGGGTTATTCGCACCTAGTGGAGGTGGAATCAGTCCCGCAGATAAGGCGTTGTTAGGATTGAATCCCGACATCTCCTTAGAAGATGATGAAGTTGATGATGAAGGTAAAGAAGTGGATGGAATTTCGACTTCGGAGTCGAAAGCGTCGTCAGTCGGTACTAACGAGACACGGACTAAACGGGCGCTAGAGTCCCTAGTCCAATTGGACATACACTAAAGAGGTGTAGTGTAGTCAAAAGGTAAAAACAGAAGATGGGGGTAAGAAAATGTCAATGAGAAGAAGTGGGGTGCAATGGATATCTTAGCGACAAGTGGCAAGTTTTTGTAAAAATTTTCTGTTTTGTGTTTTTTTTATAAGGAGTTTTTGCAAAAGATTTTTATAGGAAGCTTAGACACACGTTCAAGCAATCACAATATGCACAATCAATCCTAGATCTAGGGTCTCCTGGGTCAACTAGACTGCTCCTAACTGTTCCAAAGGGCAAGTTGTGAGATCCTCAAATCGCCTCTTCACCGCCAATTGTGGCCAGGTAAGCACAATTAAAAAAAGGAGGGATCCGCTCACGAATCACCGTGAGACGGGCCTTTTAAAATTACCTTTCCCCACTTGTCTAGCCCAGGCACCACAAAGTCTGGTTTAGATAAACGATCGATACCTACAACTATTCTTTTGTCCTAATGAGCACGACAGTCCTTAAGGCTGAGTTTAATCTTTTTTAATTAACTCCATGGTTTATGCAAAATGCTTTTTGTGATTTTTGGGGTCCTAGGAAGGGTAATGAAATCCCCACCCAATCTGGATTGGTGTTATAACCCCTTAAAAGTCAATTTTTAAAAATGCAAAGCAGTAACACACAAAATACACTTGCCAATTTTTTTTTATTTTATTGCGGCGCAAAGAATCCTGCACAAGATCAAGTTATTGGAGAAGGGAGAGAAGTTTTTGCGCAAAAAACCCTGCAGGAAAATTTTTCAGAAGAGATCAGGGGGTTCAGAAGAAGAAAAGAAAGCTTACAGAGGAGATTTGGTCTGCTGACGTCAGCAGACCGTGGCGGTTCCGCGGTCAAAAGTGCCTAACTGCGGCGGTTCCGCGGTTGACTTGGCGGTTCAGTTCCTAAAAATTCTTCTGTTTCTTTGTTCTGATTTTCCTCTGTCTGTTCAGATCTGATGTTTGTTGTTTTGCTCACTGAAATTTTCCAGATCTGAATCCATTTGTCTCTTCAATCCTGCACAATTCAAACAAAAACCCTTCAAAAAATAACAAGATGATAAATTTTTATATATTTTTTTATTTTTCAATTTTTATGATTTTTTTAATTTTTTATATTAACCCGAAATTACAAAAAGAAAATAACTACGCTATCCACGGCAACGGCGCCATTTGATTGTTAGAGGTTTTGCGTGCGTGCGCTTTTTAAAAGATAAATCAAAGAATAGTTAACCGCAATCAAGAACGGTGTCGCTTGGTAGCTAGCCGGTTGAGTACTGGTCAGTCCACAGGGATTTTGTGTATTTTCTAGTTGTTCTAACGAGTTAATTCCAATTGTGGTAGGTTTGATTTTCAATAAAAACTGAAATGAGTTTGATTAGGATTAAAACCTTGCTAGGGTTAGGTTTATGTTAAGTTTGGAAAGTCAATATGTCTCACCGCTTTCTATGCCCTAATTAAGAACTATTTAGGTGTTAAGGTAATAATTAACAAAGGGGATTAGCACAATCGGGAAGAAACTAAGTTTCTTCCTCTAGGTCCTTGTCCGTCCTTTCTTAACTCTTACCCTAACCTCCATGAAAAACATACACAATCGGTCTTTAACTATGGTATCACCGCTATCTCATGGGATAGGGTGCCGTAGTGAGCGGTGTGTGTATGTATGCATAAAGTCCTATTTAAAATGTATAACGGACAAGAAAGGGGTGAGAGATTTTCATCTTTCAAACATTTCCTATTCCTAACCCTAACAAGTGAGGAACTACTCACTCATTAGGGAATTGATAAACGAGTTCATTTTTTTGTTTGTTTTTAATTTAACAACTACGGCAGATAGATAAAATTTATAACTACGACAAATAAATAAATTTATAACTAGGGCAGAAAAGAAATTAAACTAAGGCAAGATAAAGAAAAAGACTTACTTTTTATTTGATGCACTCTTTGAACATTTACAGGAATTGAAATTCTAAATTTGATAAATAAAAAGAGGCATGCTCCAAAAAGAGCTGTAGGGTTCCTATTTATAGATTATAGAAACCCTAGGATTTACATCTGATCCCTATCTACATTTACAAAACTACCCTGAAAAGTCTAGTCAACGCACCGCCACCCACCAACAGTTTGCACCGACCCGTGCTTAGCACGGCCGTGGATCTATGACGGAACCCTTGTTTGGCCGCGGATTCGCGGCCATCTTGAGAGTTCTTGGCCTCTTTTCTTCAGGTGTAATTTTTGTTGCTTTTTACTTATATTTTCTTCACTTGGTTCTTCAGAATGTCTTCTAGTTTCTTCCAGATTTTCACAGTGCATAATATTGTGGACTTTTTACCTTTCGCTTCGTATTGAAGTCTTGAATCTTTGTGCTGCCTTCGTACCTTGTGCAGTTGAATTGTTCATTGATCTTCGTTTGTCCTTCAAACTGTTGGCATGAGAAAGATTCTTCTATTTGTTGGTCGTAGTCTCACTTTTGTAGCGTCTTTTCATCATTTTCACTGTTTTGTTCCGAGAACCTGTAATCTACAACTATTCAACATACATGGATCAAAAGCACCTAAGAATGGGGAATATAATAATACAAAATTATGATATGAACACACCGGTCCAAGGAGCGCAGAAGCGCAGTTTAAGAGCGCAAGGCGCATTTCAATAGCGCAAAGCGCATTTGATTAATTTTTATGATCTGGAAACAAATTTATATTCTTTTAGAAGAGACTTTGTCTCAAGATTCAAGAACAACAGTTCTTATTTTTGAAAGGCTTTGCCTTTATAGATCAATGATCTGTGTGAAAAATATGTTCTTCTTTTATTATGTGATGAGATCTTTTGATCTTTTTTATGAAAGACCTTGGTCTTTGTAGATCTATGATCTTTTAAGAAGATAATTCTTCTTTTTTAGGAGATGATTTCATCTCCATGTTCATTGTCATTATCTTTTTACCTTGAAGAAATAATCTTCTTTCAAGAGCTTGCTCTCTTTCTTTGAATTTTTTCAAAGTTTATGGAGGGTTTTTTCTCTATATCAGACTTGAAGTCTTGGGGCCTTTATATAGGGCAAATTGATTTGTTGAATCAGTTAAAGAGATTTTTCTCTAATTGATTTGGGGAATTTCCTATCGTTCGATCTTTGATTCAAGGGCTTCTGATTTACAGAAGGCAATCTTCTTGTTTTTAACAAGATTGAGAAATCTTTCCATACAGAATTTATTCTGTCATTTGGTAATTTTTATTTACCATTGAATCATTGATCCAACGGTGCTCTGATTTACAGAGCACAATCTTGTTGTTTGGAAAGATTTTGAGGAATCTTTCCTTAATAGAATTTAATTTTGATTAATTAATAATTTATCATTATTATTAGATTTTTTGATCTAAAGGTGGGGAATTTTTAATTCCAGCGCTAGCGCACCCATGCTTTGCACGTGGTGCGCTTGCTCAGAGCGCAGCGCACTTTGCGCCAGCGCACCAGTGTTTGATACGTTGTGCGCTGCTCGAAACGCAGCGCAGCCTGCGCTAGCGCACCCATATTTGACACGTGGCACACAGCGCACTTAGCGCTAGCGCACTCATGATGCGCTGCCTAGGGGGCAGCGCACCTGGTGCTGCATCTAAAGCATTGCTTTACCAGAGGTGTCTTTTCACCTTCCTTTTAAGTCAGACTTGTATTCCCCAGAACTTTCATTTCCCATGTCTTGGAAATAGCTGCACTGTGCACACAAAATTTTCTGTGCCTAGTCTTTATAATCTGAAGCAAAGCTTCTTTCTTTTCTCACCTCCAAAGAATCCTCTCAGCTATGGCTTGTAATCGCCCACATGCTCGCCGACAACCATGGGAAGTGCCCATCCAGGATATTGTTCCTCGCTTTGCTGCGCGCTTGGTGGATCCTTCTCTTACGGATGACCAATGCGACGCAGCGCTGTATGAGCTCTTGACTCGTGTAGGGTCTCCTCTCCCCCCACACTCTATTTGGCTTTGGATGATCCTTGCGTCCGTGCTCGCTGATATTCCCCCTCCTCCAGCAGAGATGACCTCGGCAATGCTCGATACTGCTGAAGACAAGGTCGAGTGCTTCTTCGAGGTGCATTTGATTACTAAAGCCCTGAGGGATTGCTCTGTCCACTTGCTGAGCCAGATACGGGCTCGTCGGGTTGTTATCTCCACCCTCTCTGGTGAGTGCGGCGCTGATCGATGGATGGCTACTCTTCGAGAGGATCGCCATTTTGACAAGGTGGAGAAGACAGAGAGGGAACTTGATAATCTCATTCTTAGCTTTGCAAACCCCTGTCCTTTTGATCCCATGTTTGGTGATCTGTTTACATTGTAATAATAAGAAAATGTCTAATTAAGTATTTTATTATCTGCCAAGTGCTCCTTTATTTTTAATTCTTTTTTATTCATTTGTTAGGCGCTTATGCACTGCATAATTTAACTTGTTGTAACCAGGTGCAAGTAATTCTTGCAAGGGTGAAGCGCTTTTGGCGCTTAGCGCTCTCGTGCTTTGCACGTGAGCGCCATTTTAGAGTCTTTGACTCTTAGTGCAGGCACATTTGATGCTAGCACTTTTTACGAAGCGTTGCTTCGCTTCCAATCTTGGAATTTGAACAGAGCTTTGCTATAATTGGGGGAAACAATTACGTCTTTAGTGACCACCTAGTTCTACCTTTAACATGTTCCGTACCAGTCTACCCCTTTAAAAACCCCATAGTGTCTTATTGTATTGATTGTACTGATGTCACGCCCCGCTTCCCAGTATACGGACAGAGGACGCGACGAGGCCGCTACGTATTTACTCTGAGGTAAACACGCTAAGCGTATCTAAGCAATATAAGTAAAATACACAAGATACAAAGACAATAGATATAATTGAACAGCAACTTTATTTATTAACATTCTTTTTACAATACATCTGAAAAGTAAATATATGGAATGTAAAGCAATGCCTAAACAGTGGTATAACAGAAATGAAAAATACAGAAATGAAAATGGAATAAGTACAAGTGGCTACAGCTCTGGGTCTTCGGTGTACTGCTCAGAGGCCTGCTCCAACTGCTCCTGACTGGTCTCGTACTCCTCAGCATCGGGTCCTCCTGACAACATTCCAAAGAAGATGAGAAATAGGAATGTCGTCAGCGAACAATCGCTCAGTAAGTCCCAAAGAATGAGAGAAGTAGAATAGACAGAAAAGAGAGTATATCTAGTATGATGTTTGATTGTTAGGTTAACGTAGTGTTTGTAGCTTGGTACAGAAGATGCCAGTGTATACGAGAGGAGTCCAACTTACACCGTAGACTTTGGTAACCCGTAGTACAAGGCTCCGTTGATAATACCATGGAACAACGGCATGGATGTAATTACGTCTTAAGCGACCACCTCGTGCTACCTTTAACATGTTCCGTACGAGTCTACCCCCTATAAACCCCGCGATGTCTTGATTGTATTGTTTGTGTTTATTTAAATTGTATATTGTATATAGATGGAGGACTTGTCGAAACCATGATATCAGTAATGGAACTGATATAATGGATGAACATGCAGATGGAATATATCCATGGTTCGGCTCAGTCAATATAGATAGATTAGATTGAATAGACGGATTTATAGATCCATGTTGTATTGAAGTTTGATACTTGAATTATATTCAAGTCAGATTTATTATATCGAGACTCAGTCTGAGTCATACAATTAGAAAAGAAATTGAATCCTGAATTATGTTTTGGTGCTATCGGTAACTGCTGCACATGGACGGCAGGATTTGTGTCTTTTTCAAAGACAATTACCGTGTTGATAACACCGTTTGTTAAGTTGTCTACCTTAAATAGGCAAGCACTCATATCTCCGGCTTCCTGAGGCTCAAGAGACTGGTCCCGCTTAAACCTATGTTTACTAGGGTCCTTATTGTAATTTAGTATAACTTGAGGGGGTTTTATGTAAAAATAATTTTGTATAATTTTCAAAATACACCTCAAGTATTTTATTATCGTCTTTAGAGTTTTCATGGATGTATATTTTATCAATGTGTCATTTCTAGTGAATAAAACCTAATTTCATAATATATGGTATTTATTTGTAATATTGGAATTGTATGGTATTTTCTTGTAAATAAGATGTTTTTCTTGAATTTTGGAAATGTGGAATATTATAAATATTAAAAATAGATATTTTGATATTAATTACATATATATTTATTTATTAAAAATATAAGTTTTATTTATAATAGAAATCGCATTTTCTAAAAAAAATTTGTATTTTAAATCTTTCGAGATCGTATGCTCCTTGCGGAGGTCTGCATCTCACTCTAATAGGTCCGAGGATGTGCGATAATCCGCACTATACCGAACGGGTTCCCCGAATGGGTTGTAGAGACGCAATTGCAAAGATTTGTTATAATACACTTCTTTTAGAAAAAAGGTTTTATAAGTTGAAGGTAGTTATATGTAATGTCGTATTTTTCCAAATCTATATTCCCAAATTCCATCGTGCTATGTTAGATATGAGTGTTGTGAGGAGGTATGTTATTATCTCGTGAACTATCTAAAGGTATAAATGTATTATAGAGTTTATGTCGGAAACTAAAATTTATGGTATAAAATTGTGATTAAAGGTGTATATAACAATATTTTGTGATGAAACTTATTAAAGATGTTTATTAATATTTAATGAACAATATGTGATGATATGAAGGTATCTTGATTAAGAAAAATTATAGTTTTTAAAGAAAATCGAATTGGAAGTCGGACTAACTCCGCTTCCGTCGGGTTTTAGTTTTGAATGTTTTTAGAATAGAGAAAAGAAGGAGAAGTAGGGACTTACATGTTATTTGACTAGAAGAGAGAAGGAAGAAGAGGTGGGAGGTGCTGGTGCGTCGTTTCGTCTTGGGAATCTCCTCGGATTGCCGTCGGAAGTTCGTCGGAGCTTCGCCCTTTTTCTAACTCCACTTGCACACAAAAGACTTGGGAATTTTCTTGAGAGTTTGGGCAGGGATTTGGGAGTGAGGAGGGGTGATTTGTGGATGGTATTTATAGAAAAATTAGGGTTTAGGGTGTGAAAAAAATGCATTTAAATTTGCATTAAAAAGGATTAAAAGGGGGTATTTTAATTCTCTAGTTAATTGCAGAGAATTTAAACAGTGTAGGGGGAGTGGGATAGTCCAAAGGGTGCAGGAGGTTAAAAAAGATAGGATCGGACCGAGTTGGACCGGCGCCGCCGGCCGAGTCAACCGATTCGCTGGCCCGAGTCGGGCGAGTCGGGGCTTGTCTTGGCGCCACGTGTCCCTGACGCTTGGTCTACTGCAGTGGACTCGTTTGTTTATTTTGTAACTTACCCTATTACGTGTAGTGCACGTGTAAACTCTTGGGCTTCTAAAAGATTAAAAGAATTTAATTTTAAAAAAATGTGTGGCTGATGGGATTTGAACTCTGGTGCTTTGGTTCAACAGTGCAAGGTCTTACCAATGAGCTACAAGCTCCTTCTTGCTGTTCAAAAACAAATCAAACTTATAACTTGTACTCAGACTCAAGTACCCCTTTCTGTATTTTAAAAAAAAATTGTACAGAAAGTTTAGGGTTGTTACAACTGATTGTAGTGTATTTTCTTGTAGTAAATGGAAGACTTGCCGAAAGCATGATATCAGTAAACGAAATGGGTGTAAATGGATAGTCATGTAAACAGTGTATGTCCATAGTTCGGTTCAGTCATATTGATATGGATTGTATTCTGGCATTCATGGATTCATGTTGTATTGCAGTTATACTTGAATTGGATTCAACATAGATTATATTCAGATTTGACCATGACTTGAACTGAGTCAGACTTTTAAACAGAATTGAAGTCCTGATTATTTTGGTGTTATCGGTAACTGCTGCACATGGACGGCAGGATTTGTGTCTTTTTCCAAGATAATTACCGTATTGATAACACCGTTGTTAGATTGTTTACCTTAGATAGGCAAGCACCCACATTCTCCAGCTCCTTGAGGCTCAAGAGAATTGGTCCCGCTTAAACCTATATTTACTAGGGTCCTTATGGTAAATTAGTATAACTAGAGGGGGTTTTATGTAAAAATAGTTTTGATACATATTCAAAATACACCTCAAGTATTTAATTATCGTCTTTAGGGTTTTCATAGATGTATATTTTATAAAAATGAAGTTTCTAGTGAGTAGAACCTAGTTTTCATTGTATATGGTATTTTAATGAAATATTGGAGTTGTTTTGTATTTGGATGGTAGTTTTATGTAATGGTGATTCTTTTGATTTAGAAAACTTGAAATATTTGTATAATATATTTAAAATAAATCTTTTGATATTACTCATATATATATTTATATGTTTAATAAAAATAAATTTTATTTATTTTGTAGAAATCCCATTTTTCTTAAAAATTGCATTAAAAATTCCATCGAGATCGAATGCTCCTTCCGGAGGTCTGCATCTCGCTCTACTAGGCCCAAAGACGTTCGATAACCCGCCCCATCCCGATCGGGGTTCCCTAAAAAGGGTTGTAGAGGCGTAATTGCAAGGAATTAGATAACACTCTTTTTAAAGAAAACGGTTTTGTAATAGTTTAGGGTATTTTATTGTAACTCGTAATATTCCCACAAGTATTGTCCAAAAGTAAATCTTTCTATGTCCAATATGTGTGTTGTGATGAGGTAAGTCCTTACCTCGTGAGTTATCTAAAGGTAATACGGTAAAAAGTGGATAACAATATTGTTTGTAAACATGATGGCATTTTACTGAAAAAGTGATATAAAAGTTGCAACATGAATTATTTTAAGATGAAACTTGTTCTAATGTCACGACCCGAAAGAGCACGTGACTGGCCCTTGAACCATATGAAGTCTATAGGACTCCATCTGATCTAAGTAAGCCAAAAGCACAGAAATCTAAAACCATTTTAAGAGTAGGTAAAGAAAACTGGTTTAAAGAAGTGAAAAAAACATGTTTGAAGTCAAGGTTTTTAAATAACTAAGCCGAATATGCATTTTAAAATGTAAAGACTTTTCTAAAAATTTCGGCAGAGTTTCTTTTGTAAATACTGGCCTCGAACGGGGTACAACAAGAACAATATATTTGCAATGATAAAAGGCATCCCCAAGCGGGAGCTAGCTCTTCGTCAATCGACGGTCCCAACCACGTAAGCAATATAATATACAACGCCGAATGGCGAGGATCAAAACTCAAAAGAAACCCAATAAGCATGAAAACCGTAATACTGCTAAGCGCGACTCTGAGGTTGAAATAATATATCACTAGTGTCTAAGTCTGAAACAATATACAAGTTTTGGTTGATAGAATTCTAGATACAAAGGAATAATACAAGTACAATGGTGGTTCTTGATGCAAAAGAACCCACCTACCAAATGCAATTCACCCGCAAGGAAGCAGTGTGCCAGAAATGCCGCTATGGAACCTGTACGGCAAAACCTGCAAGAACTGTGGCACAATGGGGGTGAGTTGCCAACTCGTGAATAGAAAATATCTACAAGCAGAAACCGAATGCATGACATAATCCTAGGTCAATACAATCAGATATATAAACCTCAAAGAATAAGCCTGAAGTATGATAAGGTGGCAATGTAACATTTAAACATGTAGGTAGTGCCAAATACTCGAGTCAGTGCCTCAGGTAATAACATGTCATAAACATAAGGTATGTCTGCATGAAGTAAATATGATGAAGTATCAAAATGAATATCAATACACATATATTAGCATCCCATTCGACTAATATTGGTGTAAGGGTATATATAACAGCGCCCTCATACCCTGTTATATATACAAATGTAGTATGATCAATGTAATAATAGTCTGTATAAATGTGGATCCCGTCTACCTGTCACCCAAATGACAATAAGCATCATGCATGTAAATGTGAGGATATAATCAAAATCATGGAAACATCATAAAACCTGTGCCTAGCATCGGCACGTAAATCCTCGTCCATATGGGGCTCCGCATGCGGTATCGGCCCTCGGCCCCGGCAGTACGGGTCAGCCCATGTCCATCTCTCAACTCCGGTCGGTATCCCTCGGATATCCGCCGAGCTCAAATACAATCACCGGTAGGTACTCGTCCACCTCCAGGCTCAATCGGCATAATCCTTCGATCATCTTGCCGAGGGGAACCATACCGGGCCCCACCATGTACCCTCATACGGCACACACTCCTCGTATGGGGTATATAATCAGAACCGATAAATCTCATGTTGGCTGCGCAAATATCACATCAAGGAAACCGGGTTTTTCAAATAAGTACATACTCTCCTTTGAAATTATCCACGGTTCCCAAATCCATAAATATCATGAAAACAATATCCCAATGCCCATAACCAGAAAGCATGATGTATGTGACATATAATTAAGATGCAAGTATAACAGTATATCATGCAACATAGAATAGTGGTATGTACATACAAAGTCATATCCTAATGCAATAATACTACTGTGTAGTGACATGGCAATTATCGATGATGAAGTGTGTGAGCCGGCAAGCAAGTGTACGTGGAATATATGCATCATCGATAATGGTGCTGGTATCCTAACAGCGTGATTGCAATATAGAAATAAACACATGCAATGCGATGCGGAATCGAATAATCAATGCAACAGTGAAGAATCTACACCAATATGTACATGTCATGCAGTGGTGCCATTTGAAATAAGACGAATCGGGGTTTTGGTAAAATAATGGTTACGGTGTTTTTAAGAATAGATACGTCTTTTGAAAATACCCGTAGAATCCCTTTACTTATCCTTCAAATATTCCCGATTCGTTATTTTTGAAATAGGTATGACTCGGGTCTAGTCTAACATCTACTAAGCCAAGTCCATTAGGAGGGGTATGGAAACCACCTAAATCTGAGTCGATATATATATATAAATAATATAATAGTCAGTGATCCCGCCTCAATGGTATCGCGTACGATACAGTATATCATCTGACATCCTCAAGTCATGAGCGCGGATCTATCATCAATATAAAGCTCGTACGGTAAATCGTCGTACGACATCCCAATAGCTGGGTACGGGTTAATATCACAATCAGCTCATCAATTATTTGGTATCCTCATCATCATATCACATAATCTGGGGTACTAATCTAAGTCTATTACAACTGATACCATCAATATGACTGCGTGTGTAAACACACGTCCAAAGGCCCGCTAGAGATCACATGTCGTATCCCAAATACGAATCATATCAAATCACCGATCTCGCGGCACAATGCCCAATATCATCGACTCATCTCTAATGTCGTCCACTATCCATCATCATCACCGTATAAGTATAGCAAATCAACATGTGTGTGCGTGTGGGTGTAAACCATCCTAGGGTTTGCAACTAGGAAATATTCTAGTTTACTTCCAACCCTATCACATCTAACACATCTCAAATAATCCACGACACTATACTATCATAAATAATATATACATATAAGGTATACCAACTACGGACTGCGGGGGTGCTATACGCCATCCACCCGACTTCCCCCGTAGATAAAATCTACTCACATTGCGTCTTCATTTGTGGACGTCGCCACGCGCTTGCTTGTCGTCTCGAAGTCTTCATGGGGTACCTACATATCAAAGTATCGTATATGCGCATTAAAACCCAATCAAAGCTAAAACGACACACGAAAACCAAAACGATATGCTATGGGGCCTATAGGTTAGAACCTATGGGTACGCTTCCAAAATCATCAATCAATCCTCGATATCGTCGTATAAACGCCAAATAGTCGAGGTAAAACACAATACGTAAATTCAGAAATAAAAATACGGAATACGGAAACACGAATCCAAAACAGCAACTAAGGAAATGGGCTCCAGATTTCACCCTAGGTCAAATTAGACAAATCTATACATGCCAGGGGTCTAATCTATACATGTAGGAGCAGCAGAACCAAAACGACACAAAATGGGGCAGGTCTGGCCGCAAATTGCGGCCAAACAGGATAAATCTGCGGCCGGGTCATGGAGTTAGGGGATGGGGTCTTGTGTGGTGGTTCCAGGGTGCCTACACATCTCACTGTCCAATCAATTTTATTTCAGAATGTCCTGGGTGATAGCAGATCCCAAATAACCTTCACAGATTTCACAAATTTTCCTCAAACCCTAACTAGGTTTTCCTCAAGTCCACAAAATCAAACAATATCGGTTCTATCACAATATGGGGGTATAAGAAATGCTAAAACTAAGTTAAGGGTTCAGTAAATACCTCATTTGGCAACTCAAGAAAATTCTTGAGTTGCCCCTAGTGGCCAAAATCCTTGCTTTCTTGGTCCAATGTGTAGGTCTTGAGCTTGTGCACACTTTTAATGAAATGGGGGTAGGGTTTTGGTGATGTTTTAGAAATGAATTGAGGCTTTTGAAGAGGGGGAGAATGAGGAGCAGCAGCAGCAGCAGCTCAGCTGAGGGAAGAGGGGGAGAGAGATGAGGGAAGTGAGAGGAAAAGAAAAAGAGGTCCAAGGTCAACTCCCCCCATACCTAATACATGCCCATGCCTTCTTTTCTTTATTCCTTTACCATTTCTTTTCTTTTCTTTCTAAAACCCTTCTCACTTGAATAGTGAACCCAATAAAAACATGGTGGAAAAATGCACAAGTGTAAGAAAAATGATATGTGCATATTTTGCACAAAAATGCTAAAAAACCGATTAGCGATTTTTAATCGCGATTA
Organism: Agapanthus africanus; assembly: GCA_030015575.1. Classification (NCBI taxonomy): domain Eukaryota; kingdom Viridiplantae; phylum Streptophyta; class Magnoliopsida; order Asparagales; family Amaryllidaceae; genus Agapanthus; species Agapanthus africanus. The sequence goes on along the minus strand of CM057341.1, from coordinate 745,597,630 downwards.
GTACTAAATTAGCATATAACTAATCATAAAAACTTAAAATGGCATAATTCAATAAAATACCCTATTTTAGAATTTTCCATAATTTTTCCAAATTTTTCTGTATTTAATTATACCTAATATTAAAATATTCAATAAAATAATATTAAATTATAAAAATTCCCAAAAATAATATTTTATTTTTTTGAAACGTTACAATCTTCCCCTCTTAAATAAATTCGGTCCCCGAATTTAAATTTAAACCCCAAAATACTAAAACATTTCAGTAAAAAAATCCAAATTGTCGGGGCTCCGAAAACATCAATACATTAAACACATCATAGCGCAATACATGCGCATAAGCAATGAGCAGATAACTCAAAATCGAAACTCCGTCAAGCATTCTGCAATCATCGGAGTCATGGTAAAGACACAAATATCAAATCCAAAACAGAACCAGTATGATGTACATCAAAATTATACATGTATATATGAAAGCTATATGTGTAAATAACTAAGTAAATACATGCAAAAGTATGCGGGTACTGTACTCTGACTAGTCCCGCTCAGTTGAAAACACATAGCAAATATCATAAAACGTAATGCTCTATAAGGAATAAATCTCACAATGTATATATGAATATCCGATGCGTCTGGTGCGCACGGAAATCAAAATCCATATATGTGCCATACATGTGCACAAAACAACATCTAGGTGCAACTGGTGTGCACGAAACATCTGTCATAGGCAACGTGTGTGCCTGACAGCAAAATCAGGTGTATCTGACATGCATAAAGAATCCCGATTTCGTGCATCTGGTGTGCACCAAAATCGTATCTCAAAACATGCGCCCAACATGCGCGAAAATCCAAAATCGACGGTATATAATACGGCTCACTCAAAATCAGGTATACCGCTGTGTATAAACTCACAACCATGTGCATCAGCGTGCACAAATCAAATCAAAACACTAAAGGTGCACGAAAACTATGCTGGAAGCGTAAATCAAATCACTGGCATAAAATAGGCATGAAATCACAATCAATACCTCAACGTAATAACTATGCGCAAAACATAAATACCCAGTAGGTGCAAGAAAATAAATATCATGAAACTCTGTCATCAAGACTAAATCATGGAAACAGAACGCCCAAAATACCGAAATCCAAGATGACGGATACGTGATAATCAAATCACAAAATCACAAATCATAAATACCGTCGCCGGTAGTCCCTCCTTCAAAGTCGAGAAGGTGTCGGTGCATCCAATGCTAGCAGCGCAAGATATCTACTTGCCTCTTGCTCATGGTCTAGCGTCCTCTGTCTCTGGGTCCTTATCTTCTCTGTGGATTACCAATCTCACAATCAATCGGCTCATCGGCCCTGTCAGGTGTGCTAACGGGGACAATTCCATTTTGGCACTTCTCTGGTCATCTCTCGGTCAATCCTCACGACCACTCGTAAAGCAGCATGTCACTGGTGTCGGCCTCCGTCTCTTTAAATGCACATCACATCTGATCCGGGATGCAAATGTCAATGCAGCAGTGTCCTGGAAGGAATCCCGCTCAAGGTCTCTTCCGATCTTGCCTATGCCGGTCTGTACGGAGGCTGGTACTCTTGCATAATCTCTTCTTGCTCGATGGACATTTGCGTCCTCAGCACAACATTTCCTCGGAAATTGGTCGCATCCCAACGCCTCTGTAAGTACATCAGGCCTCCGGTCCCGACGGAAAGTAATGACAGTTTGTCAGCGTCTCGCTCGAACCTCTTGTTCGCTTGTCCGTATTATCGTCCACTTCGACGTCACGTCTCTATCTGCGCACTGCAATGTTCTCGGCTACGGTCCATCCAAAGTCTCTCGCATATCTCTTTTCTGCCGAATTACCCGGAAGTCATCGTCCATTGCTGAAGCGAATTCTTGTTCCGGAATGGCTGCATACTCACCGCGCCCTTTTTTTTTCTGGAAGATATATCCATAACAATGCCTCTGCGTGCATATCGCATCTCTGATGTCAGCGGAGGGGAACGTCATCTCATCAAAATCTCTAGCGAACTCTTTACTTCACTCTGCTTCAATGTCGACTGATTCGGACTCGTCTCATTGTGGCTGCATGGACTGTGCTCCAACGGCTATACTCGTATCTGGAGTCTCCCAATCAAAGCATCCCATCACATGATATCCGAATGATGTCGAATCATTCGATCGACTCATTAGAACCTCATAATCCCCCAAGAGATCAACATCTTGAGTACAGTTTAATAGTATCGAGTACATGCTACAGCGTCGGTGGTCCAGCCGTAGAAGGGCAAACCCAAGCCTCACTAATGGCGCCGCGGAACTGCCGCAAACCCTAAGGTTCAAAGGCTTTCACACGGTCATTAAGTCGAGTTAGGGTTTCATTCTTCTAGAGGGTCCATAGAATCGCCTGCATGTCTTTCCGTATACTTTAAACTTGGAAAATGGGCTCCTGACATTCGATCGTCTCTATCGACTCTTAACGAACCTGCGTGAAGTCGCCTCTAGCTGAAATCAATCTATCTGATGACCTCGCATCGGTAAGAGAACGAACCACACGCCCTAGAGCGACCGTCCATCATATCTCTAAGTGTATACTCATGCTGCAGTAGTTCCAATCATCTGGGCGATATCTCGTCATTTGCAGCAACAGCTGGCTCATTCGTCTGTACGCTGAACAACGCCTCAATCATCCTGAATAAGCGATATATCAATGGTCATCACATCCTGGCTGGCTTCTAGCATTAGCCTGATCCTCTGGTACCAATCGGCACGTCCGAGAAATCCCGTAAAGCGATCTGACAAACGCTCATGGCGCGAAAACACAGTAGAACGACGCCTCTATATGCAATCGTAAGTCTCTGGAATCACGCCCTGGTCAGTCTTCGTCCACGACGAGCTCATGCTGACGCAACTCGAGCCATAGCTCACTCTGCCCGTGCAATCGTGGCAGCAAAACACAACCAGTATCGATAAGGATAGATCATAGGAATGAATATAATACTGTGCAAGGAAATGTACATCCTAAGGTTTCTTAAGCGGAGTGGCGTGTCGTAAGTATGCCGCGGAACATACGTACGGTACATCCCTCTACTCAAGCTACTTACTCCATCAACCAAGGGTCATCCTATGCGACGAAAGTTCGGGTCTAATACCCTCTCGACTAAGTCTAAGTTCCGTAAGGTCAAGCCTAAGTTCCGTATATATATAGACGCCCTAGGCTCCACATAGTCAAACTTAGACTCAAACCAAGGTTAACCTAACGCTCTGATACCAACTTTGTCACGACCCGAAAGAGCACGTGACTGGCCCTTGAACCATATGAAGTCTATAGGGCTCCATCTGATCCAAGTAAGCCAAAAGCCCAGAAATCTAAAACCATTTTAAGAGTAAGTAAAGAAAACTGGTTTAAAGAAGTGAAGAAAAACATGTTTGAAGTCAAGGTTTTTAAATAACTAAGCCGAATATGCATTTTAAAATGTAAAGTATTTTCTAAAAATTTCGGCAGAGTTTCTTTTGTAAATACTGGCCCCGAACGGGGTACAACAAGAACAATATATTTGCAATGATAAAAGGCATCCCCAAACGGGAGCTAGCTCTTCGTCAATCGACGGTCACAACCACGCAAGCAATATAATATACAACGCCGAATGTGTTAGTGTATATGCCCTAGGGGCCATTATTGTATCATACTAGTTTGTATATTACTTAATAGAAGCTTGGGATATTCATATGTATATAACAGTCTTGCTAAACATGGTAGTATGCTACTTGGTTTTTCTATCTTAATATGTTAGTATACGTATTGATAGAGCTCTTAGGATCTTTCTTGACTACCAGCGTTGTGATGGCAGTCACACTAGTGGAGGCTGGGTAGTCTACAGGCACATCCTTATTCAGGTCCCTAGTCGTAGGATTATCGAGACAGGGCATCGATACTCCGGAGTAGACTAGTGTGTACGCTTCTCATCCCAGTTGGGGAGATGGTCTGTCCCACAGCCGTCAGTACGTCGTACTGGAGATAGTATACAGGTGCTCGTTGGGTTACGGGTACACCGGACAGGACTCGCAGGGAACTGTTGGTTGGGTTTTATACCAGTCGTCAGTTAACAGTTCCCAGGTGACATGAGTACAGCATAGTCCGCAGACTTGACACTGCTGCTTCGCCTCGAGTGTGTCCCACTATTCTTAGATTACTACCCTACCACAGCTCAAAGGAGTCGTGCAAACAGGTAGCAGTTGGGTGCAGTCCTGAGCACTTGGAGGCAGTAGCGGTTAGACAGGATTCGTCTCTCCCGGTATTGGGAGTTGATATCGCGCTGTGTCAGAGAGCCATTACGCAAAGTCCCTAGCCAGGGTAAGCTAGATTTACTGGTAGGTTCCACTAGTTTCTCAGGGTGTAATGGGCTTCACTCCGACACGACTTATACCGCTATTAGGGGACTAACGCTTGCCGCCCCCTAGGCCCGATATGCTATAGTCTTAGACGAACAGACCGGACTGTACGGAGATTGTCACATCAGACTCAGTAGGAGTTCGGATGGGTTTCCTCATTAGCCTTCTTATCGACATCTACCTGGGGACCGTTACGTACAGCTAGTGCCGCTTGCGGTCTGTGGTTAAACCCACTGCCAGCGTAGCAGTCGAGTCTCTAGAGTCCCACACAGAGAGTTTCCCTACTTCAGGCGAAACGATATAGAGGTCGTATGGTTTTACGACAAGGGTTCGGACGCATACGTGTGTTTACGCACGTACGACTTTCGGAAAGTTTTTTACTAGTCGGTTTTGGTTTAAGCCAGATTCTAGTATCGGGATATTGGATTTATACAGTCTAAAGTTTTTCCGTGTTTTCACGGATAGGAGGGGCATTCTCGTAATTTCACGAGAAGCTTCTAGAAGATGGTGACTTGGGGGTTAAGGTAGCATATGCATTAAATGAGATTAGTGAGTCATATGAGTGATTCATCCATGTCATTAATGCATCATAAATGCTTAATGACTCATGGAGATGAATCACCCTTTGATATTTATGAAGTATGGTTGTAAATCCTTTATTTTCTTTTATTGGATAAATGATAATGCTTGATATATATTATGATAGATCATTATCTCATCTTATTCTCATGCTTACCTTCTCTCTCCTCAAGCTCTCTCTCTTCAAACCCTAATCCTCCCCTCTCATGTGTTGAGATCAAGGATTAGATTAGACTACTTAATCCATAACCCTTCTCTATATCACCTAGATTACTTAGATTAGCACTTTAAGAAACCTAGTTACCTCTAGTTTGAGGTGAAGCTTGTAGTAAAGCTCTCGGGTGGATCTTCTACTACATAGAGAAGGCCGGAGAGGACGTGGAGAACGACAAGACGAAGGACTCGGTTGTTTAGGTATAATCACTTAACATAGTAGTTAGAACTTCTATAGTTTCTTGTTAGTTATCGTTTAGCTTCGATTCTTGCGGTTAGTCGATATTTACGCCTAAAACAAGATCGTTTTTCATTATTCCGCCTCTCCGCATGTCGTGGGGTGTTGCACATCGACTTTCAGTGGTATCAGAGCCTCGCTAAATAATAATTAACTCATTAGCAAAGTCGTAAGAATTTCGAACGCAAAAAGAACCGGAAAAATCATCGATTTAACACAGTTTCTGTCGAATTTAAAACAGGCCCTAAAAATTTTTCAGGGACCTGCAGAATAACAAGCAAGGAATTATAGGGCTACTGCAGAAATTTGGACTGCTAACTCGGCTAACTCATCGCGGAACCGCGGCGGATCCATGCGATCCGCCGCGGATCCACGCGATCCGCCGCGGATCCGCGGCCGAGTTAAGCCCGAGTCGGCCCAAATTTCTTCAGTAACCCCTGTATGTTAACAGTGATATTTCTGGATATTTTATTTTCTGCTAATATCTCAGGTGCACAGAAAAGTTTTGCAGTAGAATCTAAAGTGTTTTTCTCGATCGAAATTTACGATGTTTGCTAATATGATTATATCTGTGATTGTATAATGTGTTCGTAAACCTCCCCTAACTGCTAGTATGTCGGTTGGCAGGGGGTTGCACATTTCTGTAATGGTTTTAACTGCTTGTGAATGTGAACTGTATTGGACTGTTATGATGATTAGCCGGGGTTTTGTGATGGGTTATTATTTTAATTCATTCAATGTAATTGTAATTTGTTGTAATATTATTTTTGCGGGGCACATCCAAGTTGCGGTTGTAGCCACCGTTGTATTATTTCATTTTACTGTTTTTGCTCCTAGGACAGACCCAAGGTGGGGTGCACAAACTACCGGGTACTTTGAAGTGTTTAGTAGCCTACTCACTTTGTTGAGGGAGACCGCTTCACTTCGGGTACTTGGCGGGTAGTTTGCCGTACCCGTAGGGGTCTAGGGTGGGGTAATGGCTATTCATCACAACTATGTAATCCGTCTTTTGTTGCAGGCTCAAAACAAACACAGATTGCTTGTATATCCAATATTGTTCATCTGAGATCTGGAATGCCTATTATTGCGTCTGACGAATGTACAATATCTATATATGATAGCTATTTAGACGTTACTTATGTTTTACACCCGCGCTAGCCCAGCCCCCGCTCTGTTGTTAGTGAAGTAACCTAACGGGTGATGACGGGACCCAGTGGCGAATGCGGATGGCATAAGAGAACGTTGTATTTTCGTTGTTTTCTACAATGATAGGTTATTGATGGGACACATTATTTATAATGCAAAGAAAATAAACCAAAAAGATGAATCGTTGGAACAATTTAAAAGAAACCACTCGGTTATTTTAAAACAGATGATATTTTTAAATTGCGGAGCTTTAAACCACTCCTTTTAAAAGCTATCAGGTTCCTTCGGTCATATCAAGTTCACTACGTTCACGGTTTCGCCAAAACCATTTGTAGCCCTCCGTCATTTCATTTGGGTATTCAGTAGTATTCAAGCTATGTATTTTGACCTAACGCCAAGGCATAGTGTTCGGTAGCTGCCAGGTATTCATTTGTTGCATAGATAGATGAGTTAGTTTGGTACAGTCGTATTATCATTTTGGCCGAACGTCAAGGATATATATGGATGGGTTCAAATTAACAAGATAATGATGGGTAGAACTTGACATGTGACTTATGACATTTTGACCTAACGCCAAGGTCATAAGAGCATGGGGCAAAAATATATATCGGGAATTTCTAAAGAAACTGAAATTTGCAAAGAGATGCATACCATTTGGAGTTTGATGAATGTTGGTAGGATTCCTTCAACATTATCATACGATGATATTTGGATCCCGATCCTACTGTGAGTATATGCTACTCATCAGGAGATTCGTCACTTAACGATCATTGCTATAAACCAAGTAGGTGTCAAGAAAAGTGTCAGTGGGGTTACGCCCCGAGAGAAAAGAGGTTATTTAATTAAGGAACTTCGCGAAAGCGTTGGAAAACCTCCCTCGAAGTATCGACACTAGCCTGGCTGAACGGTTAAGCAAGTATTTTACGGTGAGAATAGTCCTGGCTAATTCTTCTTTTATGGTTTGGGGAAGGATTCGAGAAACAGTAGGAGCCATCCAGTTTAGATAAACTAAAAACCACTCTAAACTTGCAAGAGCATCATGCTAAAGAGTTTTCTTCTCTCTCTCCTAATTGCAGCGACCCTGAAAATGACTGGACTTAAGTTACTTTTAGAGAAAAATATACTGACAGGGCCAAACTATAAAGATTGGCTGCGGAATGTCAAAATGGCTTTGACCTATGACAAATTAGGGTACGTCCTCACCGCTAAGGCACCTGCTGTCCCTGGTCCTAAATCCAGTAATGCGGATAAGGAAATCTACAAAACCTGGAAGATAGATTGTGCGAAGGCCAAGTGCATCGTGCTTGCCTCGATGAACAATGAACATCCGAGGAGGCACGAGGATATGGATCTTGAATCCATATTTCTCCATACAAAAGATTTGTATGGGGAGCAATCTCGTATAGCTAGATACGAGACCTCAAAGAACTTGTTTCGAGCGAGGTTGGCCGTCGGATCATCGGTAGGAGAACATGTCCTAAAGATGATAGGCTATATAGAAGAGCTCGCAGACCTTGGGACGATTTTGGATAATGAGCTCTATACAGACCTTATTCTCCAGTCCCTTCCTCCCACCTACGCCCAGTTTATTCTGAATTTCAACATTCAAAGAAAAGAAGTTGAACTTCCGGAACTCCTTAACATGTTGAGGAGTGCAGAGGGCACCTTGCAGAAGGCAAGGGAAACACCCGCTATGTTTGTTAGCGGTGCTTCTTCTTCCGGGTCCAAGGCTAGGGCCAAAGGAAGGAAGAAGAAGGCCGCCACCAGACCTAGAGGAGGTGTTAGTAAGGTGGGAACGAACAGAAAGAAAAAGATTGCAGTGCCGGTAGTGGCCCAGGATGAGTGCTTCCATTGTCACAGGAAAGGGCACTGGAAGAAAGATTGCAAGGCGTGGAACGCCAAGAACCAAGGACCGAAGCAAGCTGTGGCTTCGACTTCAGGTGTGTTTGTAATTGAGAATTGTCTGTCAATCAACTCTACTTCCTGGGTATTGGATACCGGATTAGGATCTCATATATGCAATTCATTGCAGGCACTGAGAAACCGTAGAGTGCTGAAGGAAGGTGATATGACCCTAAAGGTTGCTAACGGAGCTAGCGTGGGAGCTGTGTCCGTCGGGGATTATCACCTGGGATTGACAAGTGGACACATTTTGGTTTTACATAACTATTTTTATGTACCTAGCTTAACGTGTAATATCATATCAGTTTCCTTGTTATCAAATAAAGGTTATGATTTCACGTTTGTAAGTGATGTTGTTAACATCCACCTTAATCATGGTTTGATTGGGTCCGGTACACTAAATAACGGTATATATGTCTTAAACCAACTCCAGATTTTCAATGTCCAGAACACACTAAAAAGAAAGTCTCCAGATTTAAATAAAACTTTCTTATGGCATTGTAGACTGGGTCACATCAATGAGAGAATGTTGACTAAGTTACATAGAGAAGGATATTTGGACTCGTTCGAATATCAAACTTATGCCATTTGTCAATCTTGTCTCAAAAGAAAGATGACAAAGACTCCATTTACTGGACATTGAGTAAGAGCGAGCGAGCTCTTAGGACTCATACACAGCGATGTATGTGGTCCAATGTCTACACATGCAAGAGGTGGTTTTTCCTACTTCATTACTTTCATGGATGATTACTCAAGGTACGGATTCATTTATCTGATGAAACATAAATCCGAGGCTTTTGAGAAATTCCAAGAGTATAAGAATGAAGTAGAAAACCAAACCGGCAAAAGTATCAAGACACTAAGATCTGATCGAGGTGGTGAATACTTGAGTGCCGAGTTCCTAGGTTACCTAAAAGAGAAAGGAATTCTCTCTCAGCTTACTCCTCCATACACTCCACAGCATAACGGTGTATCGGAGAAACGGAATCGAACCCTATTGGATATGGTACGATCCATGATGAGTAATGCTGAGTTACCACGATCTTTCTGGGGTTATGCGCAAGAATCAGCGGCATATCTTTTGAACATGGTTCCTACCAAGACTGTGCCTACCACTCCATATCAGATGTGGTGTGGAAAGAAACCCCATCTTCAGTATATAAAGATTTGGGGATGTCCAGCTTTTGTTAAAAAGCAGCATGTGGACAAGCTCGAGGCACGATCAGTAAAGTGTAAGTTTGTAGGATATCCAAGAACTCCAGGGGATATCTATTCTATTACGCAGAGGAACAAAAGGTATTTATTTCTCGTAATGCCTATTTTCTAGAACATCAGTTTTTAGAAAAGGAAACAAGTGGGAGCGAAATAGAACCGGAAGAAATTCCAAAACCACAAACTACTACCGAAAGTTTGGTAGAACAAGTAGTTCAAGAAAAACAGGACATTCCCGCACCCCTCCGCAGAAGTAGTAGGCCGTCTCATCCGCCTGAGAGATACTACGGTTTTCTCATAGATGGGGATAGAGAGGATTGCATCATCGTTGATGATGAACCTACTAGCTTCCAGCAGGCCATCCAGAGCTGCGACTCGGTACGATGGCTAGATGCAATGCGGACCAAAATAGAGTCCATGTACACCAACAAAGTATGGACTTTGGACTTTGCTCCAAATGGGGTAAAACCCATAGGATGCAAATGGATCTTCAAGAAAAAGATTGGTGTAGATGGACAGGTGGAAACCTATAAGGCTAGACTTGTTGCAAAGGGTTTTCGTCAAAGACCTGGTTTGGACTATGACGAAACTTTTCCTCCAGTAGCTATGCTCAAATCCATTCGGGTCCTTCTTGCTATTGCTGCCTTCCATGATTATGAAATCTGGCAGATGGACGTAAAGACGGCTTTTCTGAATGGTAATTTAGAAGAGCGCGTCTAGATGGATCAGCCAAAGGGTTTCAATCAGAGTGGGAGCAACGGGAAAGTATGCAAGTTGCTTAAGTCCATTTATGGACTAAAGCAAGCATCACGGAGTTGGAACATCTGTTTTGATGAGACAGTCAAAGAATATGACTTTATCAAAAATCCAGATGAATCATGTATATATAGTAAAGTTGTAGCATGAAGTGTCGTATTCCTCGTCTTGTACGTGGATGACATTCTATTGATAGGAAATGACATTCCTATGCTACAATCTGTCAAAGGATTCTTGTCACACAGGTTCTCCAAGAAAAACCTGGGTGATGCCTCTTACATTCTGGGGATCCGGATCTATCGTAATAGATCCAAGAGGATGTTGGGACTTTCGCAGTCCAGGTATATCGACACTGTACTGAAAAGATTCAGTATGGAAGATTCTAAGTGCGATAATTTACCGGCTTGTCACGAAATCACCCTATCCAAAGAGATGTCTCCCAAGATTGATTTGGAAAGGGAACGCATGTCTATTATACCCTACGCTTCTGCGGTAGGCTCTATAATGTATGCGATGTTGTGCACCAGACCAGATGTAGCTTACGCACTGAGCGTGGTAAGCCAGTATCAGTCAGACCCAGGGGAGAACCACTGGATAGCAGTAAAGAACATTCTCAAGTACCTGAGGAGGACTAAGGAGATGTTCTTGGTTTACGGCGGAAAAGACCTCAGGATGGAGGCCTTTGCTGATTCCGGCTTCCAGAGTGATAAGGACGATTCCAAGTCCATGTCAGGTTATGTCTTTACTCTCAATGGAGGGCGGTGTGCTGGAAGAGCTCCAAGCAGGACACCGTTGCTGACTCGACGATGGAAGCAGAGTATATAGCTGCTTGCGATGCCGCAAAAGAAGCAGTCTGGATGAAGAAGTTCCTAACAGAACTTCAGGTGGTTCCTACTATTATTGATCCAATACCTCTGTATTGCGACAACAACGGAGCTATAGCTTTAGCGAAGGAACCAAGGTCCCATCAGAAGTCCGGACACATCTTAAGGCGGTATCACCTGATTAGGGAGATCATTGATCGTCGGGAGATCGAGGTTCGGAGAGTTGCTACTGAAGAGAACATTGCTGATCCATTCACGAAGGCCCTACCTCAGATTCAGTTCGAGAGGCTACTCGAGATCATCGGTCTTCGATACGCCAGTACATGGCCCTAGTGCAAGTGGGGGATTATTAGTGTATAAGCCCTAGGGGCCATTATTGTATCATACTAGTTTGTATGTTACTTAATGGAAGCTTGGGATATTCACATGTATATAATAGTCTTGCTAAACATGGTAGTATGCTACTTGGTTTTTCTATCTTAATATGTGAGTATACATATTGATAGAGCTCTTAGGATCTTGCTTGACCACCAGCGTTGTGATGGCAGTCACACTAGTGGGGGCTGGGTAGTCTACAGACACATCCTTATTCAGGTCCCTAGTCGTAGGATTATCGAGACAGGGCATCGATACTCCGGAGTAGAATAGTTTATACGCTTCTCATCCCAGTTGGGGAGATGGTCTGTCCCACAGCCGTCAGTACGTCGTACTGGAGATAGTATACAGGTGCTCGTTGGGTTACGGGTACACCGGATAGGACTCACAGGGAACTGTTGGTTGGGTTTTATACCAGTCGTCAGTTAACAGTTCCCAGGTGACATGAGTACAGCATAGTCCGCAGACTTGACACTGATACTTCGCCTTGAGTGTGTCCCACTATTCTTAGATTGCTACCCTACTATGGCTCAAAGGAGTCGTGCTAACAGATAGCAGTTGGGTGCAGTCCCGAGCACTTGGAGGCAGTGGCGGTTAGACAGGATTCGTCTCTCCTGGTATTGGGAGTTGATATCACGCTGTGTCAGAGAGCCATTACGCAAAGTCCCTGGCCAGGGCAAGCGAGATTTACTGGTAGGTTCCAGTAGTTTCTCAGGGTGTAATGGGCTTCACTCCGACACGACTTATACCGCTATTAGGGGACTGACGCTTGCCGTCCCCTAGGCCCGATATGCAATAGTCTTAGACGAACAGACCGTACTGTACGGAGATTGTCACATCAGACTCAGTAGGAGTTCGGATGGGTTTCCTCATCGGCCTTCTTATCGACATCTACCTGGGGACCGTTACGTACAGCTAGTGCCGCTTGCGGTCAGTGGTTAAACCCACTGCCAGCGTAGTAGTCGAGTCTCTAGAGTCCCACACAGAGAGTTTCCCTACTTCAGGCGAAACGATATAGAGGTCGTATGGTTTTACGACAAGGGTTTGGACGCATACGTGTGTTTACGCACGTACGACTTTCGGACAGTTTTTTACTAGTCGGCTTTGGTTTAAGCCAGATTCTAGTATCGGGATATTGGATTTATACAGTCTAAAGTTTTTCCGTGTTTTCACGGATAGGAGGGGCGTTCTCGTAATTTCACGAGAAGCTTCTAGAAGATGGTGACTTGGGGGTTAAGGTGGCATATGTATTAAATGAGATTAGTGAGTCATATGAGTGATTCATCCATGTCATTAATGCATCATAAATGCTTAATGACTCATGGAGATGAATCACCCTTTGATATTTATGAAGCATGGTTGTAAATCCTTTATTTTCTTTTATTGGATAAATGATAATGCTTGATATATATTATGATAGATCATTATCTCATCTCATTCTCATGCTCACCTTCTCTCTCCTCAAGCTTTCTTTCTTCAAACCCTAATCCTCCCCTCTCATGTGTTGAGATCAAGGATTAGATTAGACTACTTAATCCATAACCCTTCTCTATATCACCTAGGTTACTTAGATTAGCACTTTAAGAAACCTAGTTACCTCTAGTTTGAGGTGAAGCTTGTAGTAAAGCTCCCGGGTGGATCTTCTACTACATAGAGAAGGCCGGAGAGGACGTGGAGAACGACAAGACGAAGGACTCGGTTGTTTAGATATAATCACTTAACATAGTAGTTAGAACTTCTATGGTTTCTTGTTAGTTATCGTTTAGCTTCGATTCTTGCGGTTAGTCGATGTTTACGCCTAAAACAAGATCATTTTTCATTATTCCGCCTCCCCGCATGTCGTGGGGTATTGCACATCGACTTTCAGAATGGCGAGGATCAAAACTCAAAAGAAACCCAATAAGCTTGAAAACCGTAATACTGCTAAGCGCGACTCTAAGGTCGAAATAATACATCACTAGTGTCTAAGTCTGAAACAATATACAAGTTTTGGTTGATGAAATTCTAGATACAAAGGAATAATACAAGTACAATGGCGGTTCTTGATGCAAAAGAACCCACCTACCAAATGCAATTCACCCGCAAGGAAGCAGTGTGCCAGAAATGCCGCTATGGAACCTGTACGGCAAAACCTGCAAGAACTGTGGCACAACGGGGGTGAGTTGCCAACTCGTGAATAAAAAATATCTACAAGCAGAAACCGAATGCATGACATAATCCTAGGTCAATACAATCAGATATATAAACCTCAACGAATAAGCCTGAAGCATGATAAGGTGGCAATGTAACATCTAAACTCGTAGGTAGCGCCAAATACTCATGTCAGTGCCTCAGGTAATAACATGTCATAAACATAAGGTATGTCTGCATGAAGTAAATATGATGAAGTATCAAAATGAATATCAATACACATATATTAGCGTTCCATTCCACTAATATTGGTGTAAGGGTATATATAACAGCGCCCTCATACCTTGTTATATATACAAATGAAGTATGATCAATGTAATAATAGTCTGTATAAATGTGGATCCCGTCCACCTGTCACCCAAATGACAAAAAGCAACATGCATGTAAATGTGAGGATATAATCAAAATCATGGAAACATTATGAAACCTGTGCCTAGCATCGGCACGTAAATCCTCATCCATATAGGGCTCCGTCTGCGGTATCGGCCCTCGGCCCCGGCAGCACGGGTCAGCCCATGTCCATCTCTCAACTCCGGTCGGTATCCCCCGGATATCCGCCGAGCTCAAATACAATCACCTGTAGGTACTCGCCCACCTCCAGGCTCAATCGGCATAATCTTTCGATCATCTTGCCGAGGGGAACCATACCGGGCCCCACCATGTACCCTCATACGGTACACACTCCTCGTATGGGGTATATAATCAGAACCGATAAATCTCATGGTGGCTGCGCAAATATCACATCAAGGAAACCGGGTTTTTCAAATAAGTACATACTCTCCTTTGAAATTATCCACGGTTCCCAAATCCATAAATATCATGAAAACAATATCCCAGTGCGCATAATCAGAAAGCATGATGTATGTGACATATAATTGAGATGCAAGTATAACAATATATCATGCAACATAGAATAGTGGTATGCACATACAAAGTCATATCCTAATGCAATAATACTATTGTGTAGTGACATGGCAATTATCGATGATGAAGTGCGTGAGCCGGCAAGCAAGTATACGTGGAACATATGCATCATCGATAATGGTGCTGGTGTCCTAACAGCATGATTGCAATATAGAAATAAACACATGCAATGCGATGCAGAATCGAATAATCAATGCAACAGTGAAGAATCTATACCAATATGTACATGTCATGCAGTGGTGCCATTTGAAATAAGATGAATCGGGGTTTTGGTAAAATAAGGGTTACGGTGTTTTTAAGAATAGATACGTCTTTTGAAAATGCCCGTAGAATCCCTTTACTTGTTCTTAAAATATTCCCGATTCGTTAGTTTTGAAATAGGTATGACTCGGGTCTAGTCTAACATCTACTAAGCCAAGTCCATCAGGAGGGGTATGGAAACCACCTAAATCTGAGTCGATATATATATAAATAATATAATAGTCGGTGATCCCACCTCAATAGTATCGCGTACGATACAGTATATCATCTGACATCCTCAAGTCATGAGCGCGAATCTATCATCAATATAAAGCTCGTACGGTAAATCGTCGTACGGCATCCCAATAGCTGGGTACGGGTCAATATCACAATCAACTCATCAATTATTTGGTATTCTCATCATCATATCACATAATTTAGGGTACTGATCTAAGTCTAGTACAACTGATACCATCAATATGACTGCATGTGTAAACACACGTCCAAAGGCCCGCTAGAGATCACATGTCGTATCCCAAATACGAATCATATCAAATCACCGATCTAGCGGCACAATGTCCAATATCATCGACTCATCTCCAATGTCGTCCACTATCCATCATCATCACCGTATAAGTATAGCAAATCAACATGTGTGTGCGTGTGGGTGTAAACCTATCCTAGGGTTCGCAACTAGGAAATATTCTAGTTTACTTCCAACCCTATCACATCTAACACATCTCAAATAATCCACGACACTATACTATCATAAATAATATATACATATAAGGTATACCAACTACGGACTGCGGGGGTGCTATACGCCATCCACCCGACTTCCTCCGTAGATAAAATCTACTCACATTGCGTCTTCATTTGTGGACGTCGCCACGCGCTTGCTTGTCGTCCCGAAGTCTTCATGGGGTACCTACATATCAAAGTATCGTATATGCGCATTAAAACCCAATCAAAGCTAAAACGACACACGAAAACCAAAACGATACGCTATGGGGCCTATAGGTTAGAACCTATGGGTACGCTTCCAAAATCATCAATCAATCCTCGATGTCGTCGTATAAACACCAAATAGTCGAGGTAAAACACAATACGTAAATTCAGAAATAAAAATACGGAATACGGAAACACGAATCCAAAACAGCAACTAAGGAAATAGGCTCCAGATTTCACCCTAGGTCAAATTAGACAAATCTATACATGCCAGGGGTCTAATCTATACGTGTAGGAGCAGCAGAACCAAAACGACACAAAATAGGGCAGGTCTGGCCACAAATTGCGGCCAAACATGATAAATCTGCGGCCGGGTCATGGAATTAGGGGCTGGGGTCTTGTGTGGTGGTTCTAGGGTGCCTGCACATCTCACTGTCCAATCAATTTTATTTCAGAATGTCTCGAATGATCGCAGATCCCAAATAACCTTCACAGATTTCATAAATTTTCCGATATCGGTTTCTATAAATCCGTATTCTGGGTTTAAGCTTCAGGTTTGGGTCTCAATTATAGAACTAAGGTGTTGGCGTAGCCTCTACTGAGCTCAATTTCATATCATAACTCAAATTTTCCTTAAACCCTAACTAGGTTTTCCTCAAGTCCACAAAATCAAACAATATCGGTTCTATCACAACATGGGGGTATAAGAAATGCTAAAACTAAGCTAAGGGTTCAGTAAATAGCTCATTTGGCAACTCAAGAAATTCTTGAGTTGCCCCTAGTGGCTAAAATCCTTGCTTTCTTGGTCCAATGTGTAGGTCTTGAGCTTGTGCACACTTTTAATGAAATGGGGGTAGGGTTTTGGTGATGTTTTAGAGATGAATTGAGGCTCTTGAAGAGGGGGAGAATGAGGAGCAGCAGCAGCAGCAGCTCAGCTGAAGGAAGAGGGGGAGAGAGATGAGGGAAGTGAGAGGGAAAGAAAAAGAGGTCCAAGGTCAACTCCCCCCATACCTAATACATGCCCATGCCTCCTTTTCTTTATTCCTTTACCATTTCTTTTCTTTTATTTCTAAAACCCTTCTCACTTGAATAGTGAACCCAAAAGAAACATAGTGGAAAAATGCACAAGTGTAAGAAAAATGATATGTGCATATTTTGCACAAAAATGCTAAAAAACTGATTAGCGATTTTTAATCGCGATTAGTACTAAATTAGCATATAACTAATCATAAAAACTTAAAATGGCATAATTCCATAAAATACTCTATTTTAGAATTTTCCATAATTTTTCCAAATTTTTCTGTATTTAATTATACCTAATATTAAAATATTCAATAAAATAATATTAAATTATAAAAATTCCCAAAAACAATATTTTATTTTTTTGAAACGTTACATTTAATATGTTTATTTATGTTTGTTAAATATTATATGAGAGTATGGTATTTTATGGTTTAAGAAAGATAGAATTTTTAAACAAAAACAAATTGGAAGTCGGAATAACTCCGCTTCCGACGTGTTTGAAAAAAGAGAAGCTTTTAGAATAGTAGAAGAGGTGGGGATATGGGACTTACTAGCTACAAGGATAGAGGGGAGGTAGGGTAAGGTTAGGAAAGCGTCGGGGCGTCGTTTCATCGCCGGAATCTCCTCGAAACGTTGTCGGGATCTTGCCCTTTGCTTACTCCACTTGCACAACTTAGGACTTGGAAATTTTATAGAGTTTTTGTGAGGAAATTCTGAATGAGGAGGGGTGAAATATGGTGTGGTATTTATAGGGAAAATTAGGGTTTAGGGTATTGAAGAATGGAATTAAAATGTGCATTAAAAATGGATTAAAGAGGGGATTTATCATTCTCTGGATAAATGCAGAGAAATCAAACAACATGGGGGTAATGGGGTAGGCCAAGGGGTGCTAGGGTTAAATTTTGGGAGCATTTGGTACGGTTTGGACCAATGGTGCCGGCCCAAATCACGATCTCACCGGTCATTTTGGAGGGGATGGGGCTTGGATTGAGGCCACGTGTCCTAGGCTGTATAAATAGCATTTTCCACATGTTTGTTTCTATTGTGACTTTTCATTTTACGTGCGGTGCACGTGCAAATCTTTGAGCTTCTAAAATTTGAAAAGAAAAATCAATAAAAATAATATGTGGCTGATAGGATTTGAATTCAGGTGATATGTCTCAGCAGTTCAAGGTCTTTACCAGTGAGCTACAAGCTCTTTCTTGCTGTTCAAAAGCATATTTAATTTATAACTTGTGCTCAGGCTTAGATACTCCTTTCTGTATTTTGAAAAAATTCGTGCAGAAAGTTTAGGGTTGTTACATTCTACCCTCCTTCTACAAATTTCGTCCTCGAAATTTATAGAAGGAAAGTGTAACATATTCAAACCAATTTAGTGATAGAACTATTGATAGTGCATGAAAAATATTTGAAAGAACTAAAGAATGCGAAAGTTTTGGTAAGATTGAAAAAGAGGTGAGGGAATTACCAGGGTTACTTTGGTCTACAGTCTCGGCTTCTACGGCTGCTAATGTGAAAGCCTGACGCCGGGGTGCATTTCTCCTTACTGGAGGCACATTCCTCTGTCCTTGGGGAATGTTTCTCTGCCCTCGAGGCATGTTTCTTAGTGCCTGTTGGAATTGGCGATTATGCTGTGCAGGAGGTCCACGTGGAGGTGGAGTTGGGAGTGCAAGACGAGGTGCAGGAGCCTGGCTAGCTGGCCGTTGTGGGTAAGTGTTATGAGTTGGAACTAGGTTGCGTCTATACGGACATGTTCCAATTCTATGATTGGATGCGCCACAAACTAAGCACAGGCCTTTTGCGTACCTATAGTCCTTCTACAAGTGTCCATCCCTCTTGCAATAGAAGCAAAAATCTGGACTCGGCTGGGTATTGGTTTCTTCCGGTCTCCTGGGTTCAACAGTTGGCCTTGAAGAGTCTCCTCCTGCCATCTGAGTGGCAGAGCGCTTCACTCCGGCAGACTGGGGTCTGCCCTTCTTCTTCACCACTGCCTCATATCGACGAGCAACTTTCAAAGCCAGGTCGTGGGTTGGGAAATCCCCTGTAGCTAAGGCAGTTTGGATCTCCGAATCTAACCCTTGCTGAAATCATTTGGACCTGATCTCAGTAGTCGGAATCAAGTGTGCCGTGAATCTGTTGCGGTCTTGTGTTAGCTGTGTAGTATGTGATATTAGAAAATCGAATATTGAGACATATCTTACCCACTAGCATGGTAAACTCAGCATCATACTCATCCATGGACTTGGTCCACATCGAACCCTGTTTAGGTGAATAAACTGCTGCTCCATGTCAAATCGGACAGTCTCTGGGAAGTGTTTCACATCGAACATGTCACGAAAAGTCCTCCATTCGATCGCCTGATTAAGACGGCTTTCTTCCGCCTTCCACCGAACTCTGGCATTGTTAGTGAGTTGCTGCTTTGCAATTCGAACCCAAGCGATCTCTGGCACTTTTGTCGTTGCCAGGTCATCCTCAATACATTGAGCCCATTCTTCAGCTTCCAGAGGGTACTCTTTTCCCAAAAATTGTTTTGGGTGTAATGCCCGGAATTGCTTCACTCCGGGCGCTTCCGCTTCTGGACGGTTCATCAGAATAGCAGTCTGCTGCTACTGTCCTTCCAGGAGGCTGCGGATTGCCTCAAGAAGTACCGTCTGCTCATTGATCGGAGCAGCGACGGTAGGCGTAAGCGGTAGAGATGGTGGTGTGTTGTAGAAGTTGGTGCTGGTGTTGTTTGGAGAATCCATAACCTTGAAAGAAAATTTTGGATTAGGACAGATTCAATGTATATGAAATTATAAGATTCAAGAAATATGTAAAGTATGTTTTTAGTTGCCGATTCTTGTGTTATATTGCTTAGGACTTCATGCAGAATTGACTTGCATGTTTATGCAGAACTGACTTGCATGTCCATACAGAGCCGACCTGCATGGGCCGCCAACAAAACCTATCACGCCCCGCTTCCCGGTGTACGGGAAAGGGACGCGGCGAGGCCCGCTAAGTATTTACTCTGAACTAAACACGCGAAGCGTATCTAAGAAATATAAAGTAAAATGTACACAAGAGTAATGAATATAAATGAATACTAACTTTATTTATTAAACATTCTTTTACAGGTACAACTGGAAATGTAAATACAAGTCTGGAATGCAATGCCTAAACAATGGCAAAACTGAAATGAAAAGTATGTACAAGTGACTATGGCTCGGGGTCTTCAGTGTACAGCTCCAAATACTCCTGGCTGGCCTTGATCTCTAGTGCGTTCGATCCACTTGATAACATTATAAAAAAGAAGAGAAATAGGAATGTCGTCAGCGAACAATCGCTCGGTAAGTCCCAAAGATGGGTAGAGATAGAATAGACATAAATAGAGTATGACTAGTAATATTTAATTATAATGTTAACACAGTTGTTTGTAGCTTGGTACAGAATATGCCAGTGTATACGAGAGGAGTCCAACTTATGAAAGTCGATGTACAACACCCCACGACTTTCGGGGAGGCGGAATAATGAAAAACGATCTTGTTTCAGGCGTAAACATCGATTAACCGAGAATCTTTGCTTAAACAATAACTAACAAGAAACCATAGAAGTGTTAACTACTATGTTAAGTGATTATACCTAAAGAACCGAGTCCTTCATCTTGTCGTTCTCCACGTCCTCTCCGGCCTTCTCTATGTAGTAGAAGATCCACCCGAGAGCTTTACTACAAGCTTCACCTCAAACTAAAGGTAACTAGGTTTCTTAAAGTGCTAATCTAAGTAACCTAGGTGATATAGAGAAGGGTTATGGATTAAGTAGTCTAATCTAATCCTTGATCTCAACACATGAGAGGGGAGGATTAGGGTTTGAAGAGAGAGAGCTTGAGGAGAGAGAAGGTGAGCATGAGAATGAGATGAGATAATGATCTATCAAATATATATCAAGCATTATCATTTATCCAATAAAAGAAAATAAAGGATTTACAACCATGCTTCATAAATATCAAAGGGTGTTTCATCTCCATGAGTCATTAAGCATTTATGATGCATTAATGATATGGATGAATCATTCATATGACTCACTAATCTCATTTAATGCATATGCCACCTTAACCCCCAAGTCACCATCTTCTAGAAGCTTCTCGTGAAATTACGAGAACGCCTCTCCTATCCGTGAAAACACGGAAAAACTTTAGACTGTATAAATCTAATATCCCGATACTAGAATCTGGCTTAAACCAAAACCGACTAGTAAAAAACTGTCCGAAAGTCGTACGTGCGTAAACACACGTATGCGTCCGAACCCTTATCGTAAAACCATACGACCTCTATATCTTTTCGCCTGAAGTAGGGAAACTCTCTGTGTGGGACTCTAGAGACTCGATTACTATGCTGGTAGTGGGTTTAACCACAGACCGCAAGCGGCACTAGCTGTACGTAACGGTCCCCAGGTAGATGTCGATAAGAAGGCCGATAAGGAAACCCATTCGAACTCCTACTGAGTCTGATGTGACAATCTCCGTACAGTCCGGTCTGTTCGTCTAAGATTATAGCATATCGGGCCTAGGGGCGGCAAGCGTCAGTCCCCTAATAGCGGTATAAGTCTTGTCGGAGTGAAACCCATTACACCCTGAGAAACTACTGGAACCCACCAGTAAATCTCGCTTGTCCTGGCCAGGGACTTTGCGTAATGGCTCTCTGACACAGCGCGATATCAACTCCCAATAGCGGGAGAGACGAATCCTGTCTAACCGCCACTGCCTCCAAGTGCTCGGGACTGCACCCAACTGCTACCTGTTTGCACGACTCCTTTGAGCCATGGTAGGGTAGCAATCTAAGAACAGTGGGACACACTCGAGGCGAAGTAGCAGTGTCAAGTCTGCGGACTATGCTGTACTCATGTCACCTGGGAACTGTTAACTGACGATTGGTATAAAACCCAACCAACAGTTCCCTGCGAGTCCTGTCCGGTATACCCGTAACCCAACGAGCACCTGTATACTATCTCCAGTACGACGTACTGACGGCTGTGGGACAGACCATCTCCCCAACTGGGATGAGAAGCGTACACACTAGTCTACTCCGGAGTATCGATGCCCTGTCTCGATAATCCTACGACAAGGGACCTGAATAAGGATGTGCCTGTAGACTACCCAGCCCCCACTAGTGTGACTGCCATCACAACGCTGGTAGTCAAGCAAGATCCTAAGAGCTCTATCAATACGTATACTCACATATTAAGATAGAAAAACCAAGTAGCATACTACCATGTTTAGCAAGACTGTTATATACATGTGAATATCCCAAGCTTCCATTAAGTAATATACAAACTAGTATGATACAATAATGGCCCCTAGGGCATATACACTAACAATCTCCCACTTGCACTAGGGCCATGTACTGGTATATCGAAGACCGATGATCTCGAGTAGCCTCTTGAACTGAATCTGAGGTAGGGCCTTCGTGAATGGATCAGCAATGTTCTCTTCAGTAGCAATGCTCCGAACCTTGATCTCCCGACGATCAATGATCTCCCTGATCAGGTAATACCGCCTTAAGATGTGTCTGGATTTCTGATGGGATCTTGGTTCCTTCGCTAAAGCTATAGCTCCGTTGTTGTTGCAATACAGAGATATTAGATCAACAATGGTAGGAACCACCTGAAGTTCTGTTAAGAACTTCTTCATTCAGACCGCTTCTTTTGCGGCATCGCAAGCAGCTATATACTTCGCTTCCATCGTCGAGTCAGCAATGGTGTCCTTCTTGGAGCTCTTCCAGCACACCGCCCCTCCATTGAGGGTAAAGACATAACCTGACATGGACTTGGAATCGTCCTTATCACTCTGGAAGCCGGAATCAGCATAGGCCTCCATCCTGAGGTCTTTTCCACCGTAAACCAAGAACATCTCCTTAGTCCTCCTCAGGTACTTGAGAATGTTCTTTACTGCTATCCAGTGCTTCTCCCCTGGGTCTGACTGATACCGGCTTACCACGTTCAGTGCGTAAGCTACATCTGGTCTGGTGCACAACATCGCATACATTATAGAGCCTACCGCAGAAGCGTAGGGTATAATAGACATGCGTTCCCTTTCCAAATCAGTCTTGGGAGACATCTCTTTGGATAGGGTGATTCCGTGACAAGCCGGTAGATTACCGTGCTTAGAATCTTCCATACTGAATCTTTTCAGTACAGTGTCGATATACTTGGACTACGAAAGTCCCAACATCCTCTTGGATCTATCACGATAGATCCGGATCCCCAGAATGTAAGAGGTATCACCCAGGTCTTTCATGGAGAACCTGTGTGACAAGAATCCTTTGACAGATTGTAGCATAGGAATGTCATTTCCTATCAATAGAATGTCATCCACGTACAAGACGAGGAATACGACACTTCTGGCTACAACTTTACTATATATACATGGTTCATCTGGATTTTTGATTAAGTCATATTCTTTGGCTGTCTCATCAAAACAGATGTTCCAACTCCGCGATGCTTGCTTTAGTCCATAAATGGACTTAAGCAACTTGCATACTTTCCCGCTGCTCCCACTCTGATTGAAACCCTCTGGCTGATCCATATAGACACGCTCTTCTAAATTACCATTCAGAAAAGCCGTCTTTACGTCTATCTGCCAGATTTCATAATCATGGAAGGCAGCAATAGCAAGAAGGACCCGAATGGATTTGAGCATAGCCACTGGAGAAAAAGTTTCGTCATAGTCCAAACCAGGTCTTTGACGAAAACCCTTTGCAACAAGTCTAGCCTTATAGGTTTCCACCTGTCCATCTACACCAATCTTTTTCTTGAAGATCCATTTGCATCCTATGGGTTTTACCCCATCTGGAACAAAGTCCAAAGTCCATACTTTGTTGGTGTACATGGACTCCATTTCGGTCCGCATTGCATCTAGCCATCGTACCGAGTCGCCGCTCTGGATGGCCTGCTGGAAGCTAGTAGGTTCATCATCAAGGATGATGCAATCCTCTCTATCCCCATCTATGAGAAAACCGTAGTATCTCTCAGTCGGATGAGACGGCCTACTACTTCTGCGGAGGGGTGCGGGAATGTCCTGTTTTTCTTGAACTACTTGTTCTACCAAACTTTCAGTAGTAGTTTGTGGTTCTGGAATTTCTTCCAGTTCTATTTCGCTCCCACTTGTTTCCTTTTCTAAAAATCGATGTTCTAGAAAATGGGCATTACGAGAAACAAATACCTTTTGTTCCTCTACGTAATAGAATAGATATCCCCTGGAGTTCTTTGGATATCCTACAAACTTACACTTTACTGATCGTGCCTCGAGCTTGTCCACATGCTGTTTTTTAACAAAAGCTGGACATCCCCAAATCTTTATATACTGAAGATGGGGTTTCTTCCCACTCCACATCTGATATGGAGTGGTAGGCACTGTTAGTTATATGTATGCCCTAGAGACCATTACTATACATAAGATGTATATTATAGTGGATGCTTGGACATATATAGGGAGGACTTTCTTGCTCGACATGATAGTATGCTATCTGGTTGCACTTTATCTTAACGTGTACACTGATTGTCTCTCTGTTACATGTTGGTAAAGCCCTTAGGATGTGTACTTGACTACCTGGACTATGATGCGGATCATACTAGTGGGGACATGGTAGTCCATAAGTACATCCTTCAAGGTCCCTAGTCGTGGGTATATCGAGACGGGGCATCGATATACCAGAGTAGACTAGCGTATACCTTCTCGACCCATACAGATGGGCGATGGATGATCCCATATCCATTGGTGTTTGACATCAGAGATGATATATGGGTGCTCAGTGGAGACTGGGTACACTGGACGGACTCGCCGAGAACTCCCAGATGGTATTATACCTTACGTCAGATGGCAGTTCTCTGGTGACACTGGTACAGGTTAGTCTGTAGACCCGAGATCGTCATAGAGTCTTGTGTGATTCCCACCGTGCTTTGATTTCCACCTTACCATGTCCAAGAGGGCGTGCAAAACGGTGGTTTTTGGGTACAGTCCCGAATCACATGGAGGCAATGAGCGATAGGAGGGGATTCGTCTCTCCCGGTATAGGGAGTTGATGTTGCGCTGTATTCGAGTGGCTATAACCGGAAATCCCTGGCCAGGGTTGCTGAGATTTACCGGTAAGTGTTACCAGTAGTTTCTCGAACTGTTATAGACCTCATATCGACACGACTTATCGAGCTACCGGGGTCTGACGTTTACCACCCCTAGGCGAGATATGCGACATATCAGACGATCAGACCGGACTGTGCGGTAAGTGTTACTGGTTGGATTCACAGGAGTGTGAGCAGGCTTGCTCGTTGATCTTCTGATCGCTCAATACCCGGGTGGCCGTTATATTTAGCAGACCGCTTGCGGCTTGTGGGTGTTTGATATGATCATCACCCGCTGCCGGCGTATTGACGAGTCTTTAGAGTCCTATACAGAGGTTTCCTGGCTCAAGCGAAACGAAATAGGAGAGCATATGAGATATGTGCGAGACCGAGAATAATGCGTGTATGTGATACCGTATTCTATTCTCGTGATGAATGTATCGATTGGTTGTATGCGATATAACCTAGTTATCGAATCGAGGATTGATTCGATAAGTTGATACATTGGATATTAGTCGGTCATATACGATATGACCGGATCGTTAAATCAAGTGTTGATTTAATAATTTAATGTATAATTATATATTTGATATATTACTTTACATTAACTAGTATTGGTTCACTTAAGATAGATTTTCTCACTTGATGTGCACATTGTATATATGATATAATTTTGTGCACTAGTTTGTATCATGTTTGATGATACATGCAAACTTGGGTGTATGTTGGATTCAAACCATGTTTAAGTGAATGGTTAGGGTTTTGTTATCTTTTCTTATTTATTTATTTCTTTTCATTTATTTTACGGCAAGAAATGAAATGGTTGCTTCTTTTGTTTTTTGCTTGAAGCTTCAATAAGCTTTGGCCATTTTGTTTCTATCCTTAACCTAACCATTAACCTAAACCCTAGTTTATTCTCTACACTTGTTAAACTAACCCAAGGTTGCATTATGATAAGATGAATTGATTTTATTATTCATATGATATTCTTTCTTCTTGTTCTTTTTCTTCAAGAGAAAAAGAAAAACCTTTGCTTGAAAATGATCAAGTGATGATTCCAAGTGAGAAATCAAAATCCAAAGTGAACCCACTTCCTATTTCTTCATCATCTACCACTTTCCATGTAGTATAGGGTGTTTTCTTCACAAGATTCATGACTTGGTGAAGTTGGAGCTTGATTTTGAGTTGCCTCGACGTAGATCATCTTCGGCATCGAAGTCGACGACCTAGCCCGATCATTTCTTCGATGAAACCATCGCTAGAGTCCGGGATCCGATGATCGCAGTGGAGGGACGTCATCACGGAGCTAAGGAAGTGGAGGACCGGATCTACAAAGGTTGTAGTCACTTTCCTTTTAGTTAAAGTTGTTAACTTGCTTTAGTTTCGCCTTACCTCTAGTTTACGGTCTCGCATTAGGGTTTCTCGGCACTTGTAAAATTTGATTTTGGCTTGGTTGATGCCTTGTGGAACCTCATTAGTGTGTATAGGAACCCAACAGTGGTATCAGAGCCTATCTAAAGCTTTAGGTGAAGTGTAGACGATGTTAGAAGTCCGACCGAACCCGAAACCCTAACCCTAAACCATTCTCTATACATTTTTTGAAATCGGGGATTTTTGTGAATTAAAAATATGCAGAAAAATCAGCAGGGTTTTATAAGAAATACTGTGCAGCACGTGCGTCTGATTCAACTAAAGCGCCGCGGAAACGCGGCTCGAGCATGGCTCGTGCGGCGGTTCCGCGGCCAAAAAGTCACATTACTTTTTTAAAATTGCACAGTAATTCCTATCTGGAGGTGCTGTATTTTCTGGGAATTTTTAATATTTACTCAAGAGTTGAGTTTTCTGGGTTGTATTGGGGACTCGGTGTTTCGATCGGGAAGTCTAATTTTGTCTATGTGTTTTTCCGGGTAATTTTAGAATATGTTAAAAAGTTCGACCGGATATAAATACCCAATTTTTCTCTTGCCGGAAAATTTTCAAGTGTTGGATTTTTCCGTAGTTTAATGACGTTCTAAGTAGTGCAAGTAACGCGATGGTCCATCTAGAAGACAACAAAGCTTAACTCGATTATGTAACCGTCTTGAACTGCCCTTTGAACCTTAGGGTTTGGGGCAGTACGGCGTACCACATGTGAGGCGTTGGCTTGACCCTTCTATGGCTGGACCGTTGGTACTGAGGCATGAAGTGAATGTTTTTAAACTTATTTCATGTGTTGAGCTGTTTCGGGAATACTTGGGTGTTTGAATGTTTGATCGGAAAGTTTGACATTTTCTATTTATCTGGAATGTGATACAATATTTGGAATCCATAAGTAGTTATGAGATAACTAATATGAATGTTATAAATATAGCACTTTAGTCTCAATTGATCGGTTGCCACGGAATTTTAATGCGATCAAAAGTCCGTCGCAATCACGTAGCGTACGCGGATACTCGCCGGATAAACTTAATAGACAGCCACACCCTTTAGCCCCGACCAAGTGACTGTAGGAGAACCCCGTCGTCGAAAGCATCCGATCGGGTGCTCGCAGCAGCGGTGTTCCGCCTTGGTGCACTTCGTCGACGGCATCGGGGGTGCGGCCGCCTACTAAAGTTTGCGACGAGCATTCGATCAAAATGCCGGGAATCTTGTTGAATTACCCGACTTGATATTGAAAAGTGTTTTCGATAATGAGACTAAAATGCGGGGTTTATAATTGTTAGGCATGCGATGTCTAAGGAATTCATTTGGTTAGGCATGCGATGTCTATGCAGGTTGCGGATTCCAACTGTTGTAGTTTTACACTTTCTTTTCTGCGACCGTAAGTGTAATATGTGATATCGCCGGTTTCGTTGCTATATGTCAACGACAATTGGGATAGGCATATTTACTTACGTTGATGACATGTGATGTTATGTGTTGCTGGATATGTTATATTGGATCGTCGTGTTTGAATAGCCGGGGTTTTTTTTTATGTGAGATGAGTGTTTTTCATTTTCATTCATGTAAAAACTTGTATGTAATATTCTTTTATTGGGGCACTTCCAGGTTGCGGAAGATGTCACCATTGTATATTATTTACTTTTCCGCACTAGGATAGACCCAAGAAGGAGGGCACAAGTAACCGGGTTCTGGAGTCCAGTGGGAGACCAACTCGAGGAGTCGAGTTCGGGTCTCCTAACTCTAGAATTGGTAGGGTTGCTTGCCGCTCTCGTAGGGGTCTAGGGGTGTGGGTTTGGCTATTCATCACGACCGTAGAATCTGTGTTTTATACTGGCTCGTATTGAAAACACGGACGTCCTAATATATCCAATATTTCATATGATATTTTCTGCTGCGATATCTGTGATGTGATCATTTGATGTTCTGTGATAAATACTGTATATAGTATATATGATATATTATATAGGCGTTACTTATGTTTTACACCCGCGCTAGCCCTGCCCCGCTCTGCCGTTAGTTACCTAACCTAACGGTGCATGAGGGGACATCGAGGCGAATGCGGATGGCATAAGTGTACGTCGTATTTATCTGTAATGTTTAGGTAACTTAAATGATGGGACTTCATTAATATGATTAATGAAAGAAAAAGAAACCTAAAAGATGTTGTGGAATCGAATTTTCAAAAATAGGTAGCTACAGTTCTTGCTTTGCACCGCGGTGTTCCTTGTAGAATATCCTGCACCTTATTCGATAAGGAAAGGACCGAGATCCCTTCACCGGGAGTGACTCTTTTAGCAATAACTTGTAGATGCTACAACCCTCGGTTTGTATTTTGATTGCTTCTATAGTATTTGCTTTGCACAGCGGTATATGTGATATATCCTGCACCTTATTCGATGAGGAAAGGGCCGACGACCCCTTCACCGGGAGTGACCCCTTTAGCAAAACTAGAAAAGCCTAAAAAACACTCCATTTTAAAATCATTTGATTCGACAACGATATCAAGTTCATTACGCAATAGGTTTTCAGAAAAACCTGTCGTAGCCCTTCGTCATTTCAGATAAGTCCTACTTAGTATTCGTGCTACGTTTGTTGACTTCCGTCAAGGCGTAGTGTGCGGTAGCTAACTAGTATTTATCTGCTTATGCATATGATGCAGATTGGGTTAGGGTAGTCATACGGCCTTGTTGACCTCCGTCAAGGGTCGTGCGGGTGGGTTTGATTCAATAAAGAAATGACGGGTTGAACTTGACTAGTAGCCTATGGTTTGTTGACCTCCGTTAAGGTCATAGGGTGCTAGGGGCAAAATTATCGGGAATTTCAAGTGTTGAAATTTGCAATGAGATTGCATACCTTCTATGAGATAGTTGGATCTTGATACCCACTGCGAGTAATTGTTACTCCTGGGAGAGTTTTACACTTTACAATTAGCCGATCTAGTAGGTGTCTAGAAAGGTGTCAACGGGGTTACGTCTCTGGGAAAACGAGGTTTACATTAATTAGGTTCGTGCGAAAGCATGGGGGACCTCCCTCAAAGTACCGACACTGGCCTGACTGAAAGATTGGTGAACTTATAGCATGTAATTAATCCCGGCTAGTCTTTCCTTTTAGGGTTTGAAGGATGATTTGATAAAAACAGTGGGAGCCATCCTGATTAGATAAAATAATAACCAATCTGATCTTGCAAGAGCGCACGCAGAGTGTTTTCTTCTCTCTCTCTCTCCTGGTAGCGACCATGTCACGCCTTAATCAAGATAATAAAACGGATGTATTGACCGAACCCGCTTGTTATACTGAGCTGGGGAACGTTGGTCCCGCTCCAACTTATAATTGTTATAAGACCGAGCAGAAAATAGGGGAATACCAGGATTCCCATGCCGCCCAAACGAAGAAAGTGCATATGATGCATCTCCTTCGGGTTTGTTCATTACAAAGAGCTGTTTCTCAGTATTCTCTACGTCCTGGGTATTTGATACCGGATCAGGATCCCGAATATGTAATCCGTTACATGGGCTACAGATAGGTAGAGAACTGAGAACGGATGATAAGTTTCATGAGACAGAAAACGGTGCAAGTGTTGCAGCCAAGTCTGTTGGTCACTGTCACCCTGTATTACCAATACATTGATTCTGAACAAATGCTATTAGATACCGAACCTGATATACAAAATCATATCAGTCTCTTTATTACTAAAGAAATGATAAAATTTTGTATTGATGGATAATGTTTTGAACATTTCCTATATCAAAAGTTGATCGGTTCAGGCATGTTATCTAAAAGCATTGATGTTCTAAATCAAACTACAGTTCTTAGTATACGGAACACACAAAAGAGGAAGAGTTCAGAAATAAACGGATCCTTCTTGAGGTATTGTAGACTAGGTCATATCAATGCGACCCGACTGGCTGAAGTTACATTTAGATGCATATTTAAATCAGTTTGAATTTACATCTTGTGAAACTTACCAGTCATGTCACAAAGATAAGATGACCATAGCTCCGTTTACTGGAAACAGAGAAAGAGTTAGTATACTCTTGGGACTGATACATGATGATGTATGAAGGTCCCCTGTCTGCATATGACAGGACCGGTTCTTTGTACTTCATTACATTCTCTGATGATCTCTTTAGATTCAGATATATGTTCCTGTTGAAACACAAGTCTGAAGCTTTTGAGATATTTACAGAATATAAGTTAGAAGTAGAGAGCCAAAAACCGGGTATAAATATTATGTCCTATGATAAGATCAGGGAGGAGAATACTTGTGCATAGAATTCCTGGACCATTCTAAAGGAGAATGAGATTCTCTCTCAGTATTACTCCTCCGTATACACCACAGCACGTCAGTGTATCGGGGCAGAGCAATCACACCCTATATGATAAGGCGTGCTCTATGATGAGTACTACTGAGTTACCTATTTCCTTTTGGGAGTTATGCACTTATGAAGTTGCATACCTATTGAATAGGGTTCAAATCAAATCAGTTGCCTACCACTTCATATGTGATATGGAAAGGGAAGAGCCCATATCTTAAGTTGGTTAAGATTTGGGGGTTGTCCGGACTATGTCTAAAAAGCAAATTCCGGACAAGCTCGAGGCAAGATCTGTTATGTAGAACTGGAAATGTTCCAGCTATACAAACTGCAGCTGATGATTTGAAAGAACCAAAGGATTCAATAGTCACCAACGAACCTCAGCCTCTCCGCCGATCTAGTAGGTTTCCTCACCCACCTGAGAGATACTTTGGTTTCTCTATTACAGTGGGAGCGAGGATTGCATCATGAGATGATGACCCAACTAGTTTCGAGCTGGCCATCAGGAGTGGGACTCTGTAAGAATGGCTGGATGCTTAGCGATCTGAGATGGAATCCTTATACACCAACAAAGTATAGACTTTAGTTGCTATATCTGAAGGGTTAAATCCCCATCAGAAGCAAGCATATCTTGAGAAGATTACTTGGTGTAGATGGAAAAGTTAAGACTTTCAAAGCTAGATTTGTTAAAGGTTTTCGTCATCGACCAGGCATGGAAAATGATGAAACCTTTTCCAGTGGCTATGCTTAAGTCCATCCGGATCCTACTTGCCATGGCTACATACCATGACTCCGATATCTGGTGGTTGGGTGTTATGACTACTTTTCTAAATGATGTTTTGGAAAAGAGCGTCTATAAGTACACAGCCAGAGGGCTTCGTAAACAGTGGGAGTAGCGGAAACGTGTGCAAGTTGCTTTACAGATTAAAGCAGGCATCGTGGAGTTGGAACGTCTGTTTTGATGTGGTAGTCAAGGTGTTTGACTTCATCAAAATGGTAGATGAACCTTGTATATACAAAAAGGTAGTAGGGAGTATGGTGGTGATCCTCGTAAAGTACGTGGATGACATATTCTTGATGGGGAAGGAGTTTCCTATGCTACGCTCGGTCAATCTCCGCTTATCACAAGGATTCTCCATATAGGATCAAAATGATACCTCCTAAATCCTGAGTTTTGATCCATGAGATAGAAGTAATTGGATGTTAGGATTCTCACTAGTTGTAGTGAGTTGGTATCAATTGATCCTGGGGAGAATCACTGGAAGTGTTCCAGGGTGATAAGGACGACTGAATGTCAGTCACAGGCATTGTCTTTACCCTTAGTAAAAGGACGGTATGTTGGAAGAGTTCCAAGCTAGATACCGTGGCTTACTAGACGATAAAGGCTGGATACATCGCTACTTAAGATGCTACTAAAGAGGCTGTCTGGGTGTTTATTAGTTCATGAGATGAACTTATTCCTCCCATTGTGTGATAATGGAGTTGTGGCTTATGCCAAGGAACATCCGTCCCATCAGTGATCCAGACATATTCTAAGGCAGTGTCACCTGATCGAGGAGATGGTTGATCTCCAGGGGATCGAGGTTAGGAGAGAAGACTCAGAGGACAACACGGCGGATCCACTCACAAAGGCCTTTTCCCAGAGAGAGACTTTTATGGGATGGTTGAGTATGAGATACTACAACCACTGCAATCAGATGGCCCTAGTGCAAGTGGGAGATTGTTAGTTATATGTATGCCCTAGAGGCCATTACTATACATAGGATGTATATTGTAGTGGATGCTTGGACATATATAGGGAGGACTTTCTTGCTCGACATGATAGTATGCTATCTGGTTGCACTTTATCTTAACGTGTACACGGATTGTCTCTCTGTTACATATTGGTAAAGCCCTTAGGATGTGTACTTGACTACCTGGACTATGATGCGGATCATACTAGTGGGGATATGGTAGTCCATAAGTACATCCTTCAAGGTCCCTAGTCGTGGGTATATCGAGACGGGGCATCGATATACCAGAGTAGACTAGCGTATACATTCTCGACCCATACAGATTGGCGATGGATGATCCCATATCCATTGGTGTTTGACATCAGAGATGATATACGGGTGCTCAGTGGAGACTGGGTACACTGGACGGACTCGCCGAGAACTCCCAGATGGTATTATACCTTACGTCAGATGGCAGTTCTCCGGTGACACTGGTACAGGTTAGTCTGTAGACCCGAGATCGTCATAGAGTCTTGTGTGATTCCCACTGTGCTTTGATTTCCACCTTACCACGTCCAAGAGGGCATGCAAAACGGTGGTTTTTGGGTACAGTCCCGAATCACATGGAGGTAATGAGCGATAGGAGGGGATTCGTCTCTCCCGGTATAGGGAGTTGATGTTGCGCTGTGTTCGATTGGCTATAACCGGAAATCCCTGGCCAGGGTTGCTGAGATTTACTGGTAAGTTTTACCAGTAGTTTCTCGAACTGTTATAGACCTTATATCGACACGACTTATCGAGCTACTGGGGTCTGACGTTTACCACCCGTAGGCGAGATATGCGACATATCAGACGATCAGACCGGACTGTGCGGTAAGTGTTACTGGTTGGATTCACAGGAGTGTGAGTGAGCTTGCTCGTTGATCTTCTGATTGCTCAATACCCGGGTGGCCGCTACGTTTAGCAGACCGCTTGCGGCTTGTGGGTGTTTGATATGATCATCACCCGCTGCCGGCGTATTGACGAGTCTTTAGAGTCCTACACAGAGGTTTCCTGGCTCAAGCGAAATGAAACAGGAGCGCATATGAGATATGTGCGGGACCGAGAATAATGCGTGTATGTGATACCGTATTCTATTCTCACGATGAATGTATCGATTGGTTGTATGCGATATAACCTAGTTATCGAATCGAGGATTGATTCGATAAGTCGATACATTGGATATTAGTCGGTCATATACGATATGACCGGATCGTTAAATCAAGTGTTGATTTAATGATTTAATGTATAATTATATATTTGATATATTACTTTACATTAACTAGTATTGGTTCACTTAAGATAGATTTTCTTACTTGATGTGCACATTGTATATATGATATAGTTTTGTGCACTAGTTTGTATCATGTTTGATGATACATGCAAACTTGGGTGTATGTTGGATTCAAACCATGTTTAAGTGAATGGTTAGGGTTTTGTTATATTTTCTTATTTATTTATTTCTTTTCATTTATTTTAGAGCATGAAATGAAATGGTTGCTTCTTTTGTTTTTTGCTTGAAGCTTCAAGAAGCTTTGACCATTTTGTTTCTATCCTTAACCTAACCATTAACCTAAACCCTAATTTATTCTCTACACTTGTTAAACTAACCCAAGGTTGCATTATGATAAGATGAATTGATTTTATTATTCATATGATATTCTTTCTTCTTGTTCTTCTTCTTCAAGAGAAAAAGAAAAACCTTTGCTTGAAAATGATCAAGTGATGATTCCAAGTGAGAAATCAAAATCCAAAGTGAACCCACTTCCTATTTATTCATCCTCTACCACTTGCCATGTAGTATAGGGTGTTTTCTTCACAAGTTTCATGACTTGGTAAAGTTGGAGCTTGATCTTGAGTTGCCTCGACGTAGATCATCTTCGGCATCGAAGTCGACGACCTAGCCCGATCATTTCTTCGACGAAACCATCGCTAGAGTCCGGGATCCGATGATCGCAACGGAGGGACGTCATCACGGAGCTAAGGAAGTCGAGGACCGGATCTACAAAGGTTGTAGTCACTTTCCTTTTAGTTAAAGTTGTTAACTTGCTTTAGTTTCGCCTTACCTCTAGTTTACGATCTCGCATTAGGGTTTCTCGGCACTTGTAAAATTTGATTTTTGCATGGTTGATGCCTTGTGGAACCTCATTAGTGTGCCTAGGAACTCAACATGCATAGTCTTGGTAGGAACCATGTTCAAAAGATATGCCGCTGATTCTAGCGCATAACCCCAGAAAGATCGCGGTAACTCAGCATTACTCATTATGGATCGTACCATATCCAATAGGGTTCGATTCCGTCTCTCTGATACACCGTTATGCTGTGGAGTGTATGGAGGACTAAGCTGAGAGAGAATTCCTTTCTCTTTTAGGTAACCTAGGAACTCAGCACTCAAGTATTTACCGCCTCGATCAGATCTTAGTATCTTGATACTTTTGCCGGTTTGGTTTTCTACTTCATTCTTATACTCTTAGAATTTCTCAAAAGCCTCGGATTTATGTTTCATCAGATAAATGAATCCGTACCTTGAGTAATCATCCGTGAAAGTAATGAAGTAGGAAAAACCACCTCTTGCATGTGTAGACATTGGACCACATACATCGCTGTGTATGAGTCCTAAGAGCTCGCTCGCTCTTACTCCATGTCCAGTAAATGGAGTCTTTGTCATCTTTCCTTTGAGACAAGATTGACAAGTGGCATAAGTTTGATATTCGAACGAGTCCAAATATCCTTCTCTATGTAACTTAGTCAACCTTCTCTCATTGATGTGACCTAGTCTATAATGCTATAAAAAGCTTTATTTAAATCTGGAGACTTTCTTTTTAGTGTGTTCTGGACATTGAAAATCTGGAGTTGGTTTAAGACATATATACCGTTATTGAGTGTACCGGACCCAATCAAACCATGATTAAGGTGGATGTTAACAACATCACTTACAAACGTGAAATCATAACCTTTATTTGATAACAAGGAAACTGGTATGATATTACACGTTAAACTAGGTACATAAAAAAAGTTATGTAAAACCAAAATGTGTCCACTTGTCAATCCCAGGTGATAATCCCCGACGGACACAGCTCTCACGCTAGCTCCGTTAGCAACCTTTAGGGTCATATCACCTTCCTTCAGCACTCTACGGTTTCTCAGTGCCTGCAATGAATTGCATATATGAGATCCTGATCCGGTATCCAATACCCAGGAAGTAGAGTTGATTGACAGACAATTCTCAATTACAAACACACCTGAAGTCGAAGCCACAGCTTGCTTCGGTCCTTAGTTCTTGGCGTTCCACGCCTTGCAATCTTTTTTCCAGTGCCCTTTCCTGTGACAATGGAAGCACTCATCCTGGGCCACTACCGGCACTGCAATCTTTTTCTTTCCCTTCGTTCCCACCTTACTAACACCTTCTCTAGGTCTGGCGGCAGCCTTCTTCTTCCTTCCTTTGGCCCTAGCCTTAGACCCAGAAGAAGAAGCACCGCTAAAAAACATAGCGGGTGTTTCCCTTGCCTTCTGCAAGGTGCTCTCTGCACTCCTCAACATGTTAAGGAGTTCCGAAAGTTCAACTTCTTTTCTTTGAATGTTGAAATTCAGAATAAACTGGGCGTAGGTGGGAGGAAGGGACTGGAGAATAAGGTCTGTATAGAGCTCATTATCCAAAGTCGTCCCAAGGTCTGCGAGCTCTTCTATATAACCTATCATCTTTAGGACATGTTCTCCTACCGATGATCCGATGGCCAACCTCGCTCGAAACAATTTCTTTGAGGTCTCGTATCTAGCTATACGAGATTACTCCCCATACAGATCTTTTGTATGGAGAAATATGGATTCAAGATCCATATCCTCGTGCCTCATCTGATGTTCATTGTTCATCGAGGCAAGCACGATGCACTTGGCCTTCGCGCAATCTATCTCCCAGGTTTTGTGGATTTCCTTATCCGCATTACTGGATTTGGGACCAGGGATAGCAGGTGCCTTAGCGGTGAGGACGTACCCCAATTTGTCATAGGTCAAAACCATTTTGACATTCCGCAGCCAATCTTTATAGTTTGGCCCTGTCAGTATATTTTTCTCTAAAAGTAACTTAACTCCAGTCATTTTCAGGGTCGCTGCAATTAGGAGAGAGAAAAGAAAACTCTTTAGTATGGTGCTCTTGCAAGTTTAGAGTGGTTTTTAGTTTATCTAAACTGGATGGCTCCCACTGTTTCTCGAATCCTTCCCCAAACCATAATAGAAGAATTAGCCAAGACTATTCTCACCGTATAATACTTGCTTAACCGTTCAGCCAGGCTAGTGTCGATACTTCGAGGGAGGTTTTCCAACGCTTTCGCGAAGTTCCTTAATTAAATAACCTCTTTTCTCTGGGGGCGTAACCCCACTGACACCTTTCTTGACACCTACTTGGTTTATAGCATTGATCATTAAGTGACGATCGCCTGATGAGTAGCATATACTCACAGTAGGATCGGGATCCAAATATCATCGTATGATAATGTTGAAGGAATCCTACCAACATTCATCAAACTCCAAATGGTATGCATCTCCTTGCAAATTTCAGTTTCTTTAGAAATTCCCGATATATATGTTTGCCCCATGCTCTTATGACCTTGGCGTTAGATCAAAATGTCATAAGTCACATGTCAAGTTCTACCCATCATTATCTCGTTAATTTGAACCCATCCGTATATATCCTTGACGTTCGGCCAAAATGATAATACGATTGTCCCAAACTAACTCATCTATCTATGCAACAAATGAATACCCAGCAGCTACCAAACACTATGCCTTGGCGTTAGGTCAAAATACATAACTTGAATACTACTGAATACCCAAATGAAATGACGGAGGGCTACGAATGGTTTTGGCGAAACCGTGAACGTAATGAACTTGATATGACCGAAGGAACCTGATAGCTTTTAAAAGGAGTGGTTAAAGCTCCGCAATTTAAAAATATCATCTGTTTTAAAATAACCGAGTGGTTTCTTTTAAATTGTTCCAACGATTCATCTTTTTGGTTTATTTTCTATGCATTATAAATAATGCGTCCTATCATTAACCTATCATTGCAGAAAACAATGAAAATACAACGTCCTCTTATGCCATCCGCATTCGCCACTGGGTCCCGTCATCACCCGTTAGGTTACTTAACTAACGACAGAGCGGGGGTTGGGCTAGCGCGGGTGTAAAACATAAGTGACGTCTAAATAGCTATCATATATAGATATTGTACATTCGTCAGACGCAATAATAGGCATTCCAGATCTCAGATGAACAATATTGGATATACAAGCAATCCGTGTTTGTTTTGAGCCTGCAACAAAAGACGGATTACACAGTTGTGATGAATAGCCATTACCCCACCCTAGACCCCTACGGGTACGGCAAACTACCCGCCAAGTACCCGAAGTGAAGCGGTCTCCCTCAACAAAGTGAGTAGGCCACTAAACACTTCAAAGTACCCGGTAGTTTGTGCACCCCACCTTGGGTCTGTCCTAGGAGCAAAAACAGTAAAATGAAATAATACAACGGTGGCTACAACCGCAACCTGGATGTGCCCCGCAAAAATAATATTACAACAAATTACAATTACATTGAATGAATTAAAATAATAACCCATCACAAAACCCCGGCTAATCATCACAACAGTCCAATACAGTTCACATTCACAAGCAGTTAAAACCATTACAGAAATATGCAACCCCCTGCCAACCGACATACTAGCAGTTAGGGGAGGTTTACGAACACATTATACAATCACAGATATAATCATATTAGCAAACATCATAAATTTCGATCGAGCAAAACACTTTAGATTCTACTGCAAAACTTTTCTGTGCACCTGAGATATTAGTAGAAAATAAAATATCCAGAAATATCACTGTTAACACACAGGGGTTACTGAAGAAATTTGGGCCGACTCGGGCCTAATTCGGCCGCGGATCCGCGGCGGATCGCATGGATCCGCCGCGGTTCCGTGGTGAGTTAGCCGAGTTAGTAGTCCAAATTTCTGCAGTAGCCCTATAATTCCTTGCTTGTTATTCTGCAGGTCCCTGAAAAATTTTTAGGGCCTGTTTTAAATTCGACAGAAACTGTGTTAAATCGATGATTTTTTCGGTTCTTTTTGCGTTCGAAATTCTTACGACTTTGCTAATGAGTTAATTATTGTTTAGCGAGGCTCTGATACCACTGAAAGTCGATGTACAACACCCCACGACTTGCGGGGAGGCGGAATAATGAAAAACGATCTTGTTTTAGGCGTAAACATCGACTAACCGAGAATCTTTGCTTAAACAATAACTAACAAGAAACCATAGAAGTGTTAACTACTATATTAAGTGATTATACCTAAAGAACCGAGTCCTTCGTCTTGTCGTTCTCCACGTCCTCTCCGGCCTTCTCTATGTAGTAGAAGATCCACCCGAGAGCTTTACTACAAGCTTCACCTCAAACTAGAGGTAACTAGGTTTCTTAAAGTGCTAATCTAAGTAACCTAGGTGATATAGAGAAGGGTTATGAATTAAGTAGTCTAATCTAATCCTTGATCTCAACACATGAGAGGGGAGGATTAGGGTTTGAAGAGAGAGAGCTTGAGGAGAGAGAAGGTGAGCATGAGAATGAGATGAGATAATGATTTATCATAATATATATCAAGCATTATCATTTATCCAATAAAAGAAAATAAAGGATTTACAACCATGCTTCATAAATATCAAAGGGTGATTCATCTTCATGAGTCATTAAGCATTTATGATACATTAATGACATGGATGAATCACTCATATGACTCACTAATCTCATTTAATGCATATGCCACCTTAACCCCCAAGTCACCATCTTCTAGAAGCTTCTCGTGAAATTACGAGAACGCCCCCCTATCCGTGAAAACACGGAAAAACTTTAGACCGTATAAATCCAATATCCCGATAGTAGAATCTGGTTTAAACCAAAGCCGACTAGTAAAAAACTGTCAGAAAGTCATACGTGCGTAAACACACGTATGCGTCCGAACCCTTGTCGTAAAACCATACGACCTCTATATCGTTTCGCCTGAAGTAGGGAAACTCTCTGTGTAGGACTTTAGAGACTCGACTACTACGTTGGCAGTGGGTTTAACCACAGACCGCAAGCGGCACTAGCTGTACGTAACGGTCCCCAGGTAGATGTCGATAAGAAGGCCGATGAGGAAACCCATTCGAACTCCTACTGAGTCTGATGTGACAATCTCCGT
Organism: Agapanthus africanus; assembly: GCA_030015575.1. NCBI lineage: Eukaryota > Viridiplantae > Streptophyta > Magnoliopsida > Asparagales > Amaryllidaceae > Agapanthus > Agapanthus africanus. The sequence goes on along the minus strand of CM057341.1, from coordinate 745,557,871 downwards.
ACAGTCCGGTCTGTTCGTCTAAGACTATCGCATATCGGGCCTAGGGGGCGGCAAGCGTCAGTCCCCTAATAGCGGTATAAGTCGTGTCGGAGTGAAGCCCATTACATCCTGAGAAACTACTGGAACCTACCAGTAAATCTCGCTTGCCCTGGCCAGGGACTTTGCGTAATGGCTCTCTGACACAGCGCGATATCAACTCCCAATACCGGGAGAGACGAATCCTGTCTAACCGCCACTGCCTCCAAGTGCTCGGGAATGCACCCAACTGCTACCTGTTTGCACCACTCCTTTACGCCGTGGTAGGGTAGCAATCTAAGAACAGTAGGATACACTCGAGGCGAAGTAGCAGTGTCAAGTCTGCGGACTATGCTGTACTCATGTCACCTGGGAACTGTTAACTGACGACTGGTATAAAACCCAACCAACAGTTCCCTGCGAGTCCTGTCCGGTGTACCCGTAACCCAACGAGCACCTGTATACTATCTCTAGTACGACGTACTGACGGTTGTGGGACAGACCATCTCCCCAACTGGGATGAGAAGCGTACACACTAGTCTACTCCGGAGTATCGATGCCCTGTCTCGATAATCCTACGACTAGGGACCTGAATAAGGATGTGCCTGTAGACTACCCAGCCCCTACTAGTGTGACTGTCATCACAACGCTGGTAGTCAAGCAAGATCCTAAGAGCTCTATCAATACGTATACTCATATATTAAGATAGAAAAATCAAGTAGCATACTACCATGTTTAGAAAGACTGTTATATACATGTGAATATCCCAAGCTTCCATTAAGTAATATACAAACTAGTATGATACAATAATGGCCGTTAGGGCATATACACTAACAACTTACACCGTGGACTTTGGTAACCCGTAGTACAAGGCTCCGTCGAAAATACCACGGAACAACGACATGGATGTAATTACGTCTTTAGCGATCACCTCGTGCCACCTTTAACATGTTCCGTACCCGTCTACCCCTTTAAAAACCCCGTAGTGTCTTATTGTATTGATTGTACTGATTGTAGTGTATTGTCTTGTAGTAAATGGAAGACTTGCCGAAACCATGATATCAGTAAACGGAATGGATGTAAATGGATAGTCATGTAAACAGTGTATGTCCATGGTTCGGTTCAGTCATGTTGATATGGATTGTATTCTGGCATTCATGGATTCATGTTGTATTGCAGTTATAATTGAATTGGATTCAAGATATATTATATTTAGATTTGACAATGAATCGAACTGAGTCAGACTTTTAAACAGAATTGAAGTCCTGATTGTTTTGGTGTTATCGGTAACTACTGCACATGGACGACAGGATTTGTGTCTTTTTCCAAGATAATTACCGTATCAATAACACCGTTGTTAGATTGTCTACCTTAGATAGGCAAGCACCCATATTCTCCGGCTCTCTGAGGCTCAAGAGAATTGGTCCCGCTTAAACCTATATTTACTAGGGTACTTATGGTAAATTAGTATAACTAGAGGGGGTTTTATGTAAAAATAGTTTTGATACATATTCAAAATACACCTCAAGTATTTAATTATCTTCTTTAGAGTTCTCATAGATGTAAAGTTTATAAAAGTGAATTTTTTAGTGGGTAGAACCTAGTTTTCATTATATATGGTATTTTATTGAAATATTGGAATTGTTGTGTATTTGGATGGTAGTTTGATGTAATGGTGATTCCTTTGATTTAGAAAACTTGGAATATTTGTATAATATGTTTAAAATAGATCTTTTGATAATACTCATATATATATTTATATGTTTAATAGAAATAAATTTTATTTATTTTGTAGAAATCTCATTTTTCTTAAAAATAGTATTAAAAATTCCATCGAGATCGAATGCTCCTTGCGGAGGTCTACATTTCGCTCTACTAGGCCTAAGGATATGCGATAACCCGCACTATCCTGATGGGGGTTCTCCAAAATGGGTTGTAAAGGTGTAATTGCAAGGAATTAGATAACACTCTTTTTAAAGAAAACAGTTTTGTAATAGTTTATGTTATTTTATTGTAACTCGTAATATTCCCACAAGTATTGTCCAAAAGTAAATCGTGATATAACCAATATGTGTGTTTTGATGAGGTAGGTCCTTATCTCATGAGTTATCTAAAGGTAATACGGTAAAAAGTGGATAACAATATTGTTTGTAAACATGATGGTATTTTACTGAAAAAGTGATATAAATGTTGCAACATGAATTATTTTAAGATGAAAGTTGTTCTAATATGTTTATTTATACTTGTTAAACATTATATGAGAGTATGGTATTTTACGGTTTAAGAAAAATAGAATTTTTAAAGGAAAACGAATCGGAAGTCGGAATAACTCCGCTTCCGATGAGTTTGAAAAAAGAGATGTTTTTAGAATTTTAGAATAGGAGGAGAGAGGGGACTTACTAGCTACAAGGATACAAGGGAGGTAGGGTAAGGTTAGGAAAGCGTCGGGACGTCATTTCGTCGTCGGAATCTCCTTGAAACGTCGTCGGAATCTTGCCCTTTACTAACTCCACTTGCACAACTTAGGACTTTGAAATTTTATAGAGTTTTTGTGAGGAAATTCTGAATGAGGAGGGGGTGAAATGTGGTATGGTATTTATAGGGAAAATTAGGGTTTAGGGTAATGAAGAATGGAATTAAAATGCGCATTAAAAATGGATTAAAGAGGGGATTTATCATTCTCTTGATAAATGCAGAGAAGTCAAACAACATAGGGTAATGGGGTAGGCCAAGGGGTGCTAGGGTTAAATTTTGGGAGCATTTGGTACGGTTTGGACCGATGGTGTCGGCTCAAACCACAATTTCACCGGTCATCTTGGAGGGGATGGGGCTTGGATTGGGGCCACGTGTGCTTGGCTGTATAAATAGCATTTTCCACATGTTTGTTTTTATTGTGACTTTTCCTTTTACGTGTGATGCACATGCAGAACTTTGAGCTTCTAAAAATTTAAAATAAAAATCAATAAAAATAATGTGGCTGATAGAATTTGAACTCAGGTGCCATGCCTCAGCAGTGCAAGGTCTTTACCAGTGAGCTACAAGCTCTTTCTTGCTATTCAAAAGCAAATTCAATTTATAACTTGTGCTCAGGCTTAGGTACTCCATTCTGTATTTTGAAAAAATTCGTACAGAAAGTTTAGGGTTGTTACACTTCCACTCTCTCTTTTCCTCTCCTATCTACACTCTAAAACCGTAAGTTCCTTTCTCTTTCGTTTCATTTCAAGACGATTCTTTAAATCGAAAAAATCAGCAAAGTGGAGTTAGCATTAATATCATTTCTTTTAAACATTTCTATAATCCTTGATTGGCCTAATATGTTACATAAATAATATAACATCATTTTAAGATATTTTCACATTATTTACCTTTTAATGAAATTAAAATTTCATGTGAAATAAACTTATAACGAATTTTTCATATAAATACCATGAGTTTTAGATATAACCCTTTATTTCGATAGCTACCTATATGCCTCTAGGAAATTTCACGGGGTAATGACTTACCCTATCACATACACTATGGTTTCATAGTATAATGTGTTATATGTATGATTATTTTAAGAATACGGCTTACAATAAAATACCATTGCTTTTACAAATAAACGTTTTTATCGATATTTTTAAGACCTTTGCAATTACGCCTTTACAATCCTTTTAGGGGAATCCATCTATGGATGGTGCAGGTTATCGCACGCCTTTAGGATGGTAGAGCGGGATACAGAACTCCTCACGGAGAATTCGGTCTCAAAAAGAAATAAAAATACGATTTTTAAAGAATACGATTTTTCTTAAACAAAGTAAATTTTGGAAAATTATATAAAATTATAAATCCGTATTTTCAATAAAAACAAATTGCGGAAATTATATTTTCAAATTGTAAGATTAAAATTTTAATAAAATACCCTAAAGTTTCCAAAAGTGTAGTTATCATAAAAATACCATCAACTTTTAAAAGTTAGGTTTTAATCACTAAGTAACAACAACAACTGAACCTTTTATCCCAAACATATGGGGTAGGCTACATGAACTAACATGAGAATCACGCTGGGTTCAGCACATGAATCCTTCGCCTCCACTCACTCATATTGAACAATATACTTTTATTGGGGCCTTTGGAAATCATATCTTTTCGTATCATCTCCATCCATTTTTTCTTCGGTCTCCCTTTCGTCCTTTTGATATTGCCTATATCGAGAGTATCCATTCGTCGAACTGGTACTTCCATAGGTCCGCGTCGCACATGACCAACCCATCTTAGCCGGTTTTCTCACATCTTCTCCTCCACGGGTGCTACACCAACTTTTGCACGAATATCCTCATTTCACACCTTATCTTTTCTAGTGTTACCATATATCCAACGAAGCATGCGCATCTCCGCTACGTGCATCTTCTGTGTATGATGCTTCTTAGGAGCCTAGCATTTTGTACCATATAATAAGGCAGGTCGAATAGCGCTCCGATAAAACTTCCGTTTCAACATTAACGAAAAGTTACGATCACACAAAATCCCTGTTGCACTCCTCCATTTCAACCAACCAGCTTAGATCCTTTGATTAACATCGCTAACGATCTCTCCATCCTTTTGGATGAACCTAGATATCTAAACTGATCGCTCGGTGATATCTCTTGCCCTTCCAATGTTATACCAATATAGTTTTGACTTCTCTATTTGCTAAATTTGCAATGCATATATGCTATCTTGGACCTGCTCAATCTGAATCCCCGAGATTCCAACGTTTGTCTCCATAACTCCAATTTGGCATTAACCCCTGCTTTCGTCTCATTTACTAGAACAATATCATCAGCGAATAGTATACAACAAGGTACCTCATCTTAGATAGTTCTAGTAAGCTCATCCATCACGATGGTAAACAGGAATGTACTTAATGCAGATCTATGATGTAAACCAATTGTAACCGAAAAATCACTCGTTAGGCCGCCGCAAGTTTTGACATTTGCCATTACTCTATCATACATGTTCTTGATTATGTCAATGTATTTGACGGGGACCCCCTTCTTCATCATTGTCCACCATAATACCTCTCTAGGTACCTTGTCATATGCTTACTCTAAATCAATAAATATCATATGCAAATCTCTTCTCCTCGCTCGAAAACGCTCGACAAGTTGACGAAGCAAATGAATAGCCTCTGTCGTCGATCGTCCAGGCATGAACCCAAACTGGTTTTCTGTTATCTTAACATCCTTTCTTAGCCTATGTTCAATCACTCTCTCTCCCAAAGTTTCATGGCGTGACACATAAGTTTTATTCCACGGTAGTTTGATCAACTTTGAATGTCACCCTTGTTCTTGTAGATAGGTACAAGGGTACTTTTCCTCCATTCATTTGGCATCTTTTTGGTCTGCCAAATCTTATTAAACAGATCTGTTAGCCATTTAACGCCTATTTCTCCTAAATATCTCCAAACCTCGATAGGAATCCGATCTGGACCAACCGTTTTTCTTGATCCTATTCTCTTTAAACCTTCTTTAACCTCAGATAGTCTTATTTTACGCATGAAATCACAGTTTATATCTTGAGATTGAATAAAAAGTCCGTCCAAATTCTTGGTAAAGCTCTCATTGAACAATTTGTCAAAATAATCTCTCCACTTTTCTTTGATATCATCATCTCGAACTAAAACCTTCTCATTTTTGACACACTTCACCGCGCATAAGTCTCTGGTCTTTATTTCCCGCATCCGAGCAATCCAGTATATATCATTTTCAGCCTCCTTAGTTTTTAACTTCTCGTACACCTCCTTGTAGATCTTAGTTTTAGCTTCCCGAACAGCTTTCTTAACTTCCTTTATAGCCATTTTATACTTCTCAAATCTCTCCGCATCTCTGGTTTTCTTCAAATCTTTATAAGAATCCATCTTAATTTTAATAGCAGCATTTACTTCTTCATTCCACCATGATGCGTTCTTTGATGGTGGAGCATCACCTCTCGACTTACCAAGTAGATCTCTACCTACCCTCTTGATACAACTAGCCATTTTGTTCCATGTTCTGTCTGAATCATGTTCAGACTGGCAATCCATCTCTTGAACTACACGATCTATAAAAGCCTTATGGTTACCTTCCTTCAATCCCCACCATTTAATTCTAAGCTCTATCTTACATCTAATCTTCCTAGGTCCTCTTCTAAATCGAAAATTTAGAACTAAAACTCTATGTTGAGTGGTTACACTCTCACATGGCACTACCTTACAGTCGATACAACAACCTCTATCTATCATTCTCGTCAGAAAAAGTCTATTTGACTTGCACTTGATCCGCTCTTAAAGGTGATAAGGTGAGACTCTCTTTTCTTAAACCAAGTGTTTGCTAATATCAAGTCATAAGACAAGGCAAAATCTAGAATCGAGCTACCTGCTTCATTTCTTGTCCAAAACCAAAACCTCCATGGATGGTATTAAACCCACTATGAATAGTACCTACATGTCCATTGAGATCACCACCAATAAATAATTTCTCTCCACTAGGTATCTTTTGCACCATCTCGTCTAAATCCTCCCAGAATAGACGCATAGTAGCGTCATCAAGACCTATCTGTGGTGCATAAGCATTGATAACATCAAGGATCTCCCCCCTATAATAAACTTAACCAGTAAAACTCTATCATCTTTTCTTCTAATATCAACTACATCCTCAAGAAACTGTCTATTTATGATTACGCCTATCCCATTACGATTTTTATCTCTACCCGTATACCAAAGCTTATAACCCCGAGGTTCTATGACTCTACCCTTTTCACCTACCCACTTAGTTTCTTGCAAACACATAATACTAACTCTCCTCCTAATCACCACCTTCACTAATTCTGTTAGTTTACCCGTAAGGGAACCTATGTTATAAGAAACTAGACGGATCTTATGAAACCCTTGTTTATTTGTCACTACACTCGGGGTCCGATGTAGTGTGCCGTTTCCGGACGACGACCTAGAAACCCTTGCATATTTAACACTACTCCTGGGATCCGATGTAGCGCGTCGCTGAGTAGGGGACGTCCTAACGATATTCTTATTATGGTTCATGTCATAGAATGTGACAAAATTTTACGTTGGCTGTCACAAGCCTACCACAACTCTCACCCTTTCTCATCCGGACTTGGGATCGGCAACGGTGGGTTTAGGTTTTTATTACTAAAATACCACCTAAACTAAAATACATCTCTATAAAACTTTTAATATTATAAATCACCCTCGAGATTTATTTTTAAAACAATATTATAACATTTTTCATAAAACTCTCTCGAGAAATGCAAACAATGTAAGTAAACTAGAATAAATCTTTAAGAACTCTAAATTAATATAGGTTTAAACGATATCATTTTTCTTGAGCCCAGGGAGACGGAGAAAGTGAGTGCTTGCCTACTCAGGTTAGACAACACTGCAAATTAACGGAGTCATCCATGGCAATTGTCTTGGAAAAAGACACAAATCCTGCCGTCCATGTGCAGCAGTTGTCCGATTACTCCCGAACTTAAGAATTTCAATAGTTAAATCCATTCACAAGAAATGACTATAACCTGAATACAAGTTTGAACCAGATTCCAAACTCAAATCCACACTTGAACATTTGATCTCAAATTTGAACACTTGAACTTGAATATCTACAAACCTGAACTTGAATACTTGACTTGTCTTGACCGAACCATGAATACAACTTGACATGGATTTGACATGAATACCTGAATACATGATTACAACTTGAACATGAACTTGCACATTATTTTTATATTCATGGATTCGGTCAAGACCTGTTAACTTGAACTATACACTACAATACGCGGGATAATGAGGTAGATTGGTACGGAACGTATATCGTGGCACGAGAGGTCACTTTAAAAGACACCTACATGAATTTACGTGTTTTTGTCCCGTGGGTTATGATGGGGACTTGTACTACATATTACCATAGTCCATGGGGTAAGATGGACTCCTCCAGTATACATGAATACTTTCTTTATCAAACTACAAACAATTACGTTAGAATAGCAAATCTTACATCTATAATTGATCATGCTTAGATACTCGCTTATACAATCTTATCTGTTCACATTACTTGGTTTCTATTCACTTTATATACTATTTAGTCATCTTCCTTTACTTCTTTTGGGGACTTACCATGCGCTAGTTCGCTGACGACATTCCCCTCTATTTCTTTTCTTTGAAATGTTCGCCAGGAGGACCAGATTCTGAGGAGATAGAGCCGAGCCTAGAGGACTTGGACCAGTTTGCTGCTTAGCCTGATTACTAGCTCTTGGCTGCAATTACTTTCAGTATGCCATTATTTAGGCATTTCTTTTTATCTTTTCATGCATTTTGACCAGCAAGAAAACGATGATTTCCATCTTCCGACTTTCTTTGGTGTGTATCTTTTTATTCCAGACAGTTGTATTTAAAGCTGAATGTAAATAAAGTTACTGTTTCATTTTATTACTCTTGTCATTCTTGCACATTATTATATTGCTTACATACGCTTAACGTATTCTCATAGTAAATACGTTGCGGGTTTTCCACGTCACCATTTTCGTCTACTGGGAAGTGGGACGTGACACATATGCTTTGTATATGAGCGCTCATATGTTTAACACATGGGGCTAACCGTGGTTTTAATTTTCCTTAAAGCCAGAACACTCACGTGCTTTGCACATGGAAAGAATTCGTTTCTTCTTTTTTTCTTCTTCCCTTTTTTAAAGGAACAAATGTCCCCCAGCGTTGCTCTCACGTGGCTTGCATGTGAGTGCAACGGTGTCAATCTTACAACCGTCGGATCATTTAGGGAAGCGGGGAGTCGAATCGATTCCATTACGTCCTATAAATGGGGCCTTTGCCTCTGAAGTGACTACTGTTTCTTCGTCTTCCTCCTTGAGTTTTCCTTTTCTCGAGAATTTAATTCCTTTCTTTTGCCTCCAAATATTCTTTTGAACAGAGTTGACTCTGCCGAAATTTTTGGTAAGGACCATGAACAGAGCTTAGCTCTTAACATATTTTTGGGCATTTTGCGGATTTTAAATCTGTTAATGGAGTTTGGCTCTTTTCTTGAACCGATCTCTTAAAGATCTTAAATAAAAAGAGTTTTTTTGTGAAGACTATGGATCTTGATGTCCTAATCTAGGATTTGAATCGATGGACATTCTTAAGATTATCGTTGATTTTCTCCTTAGGGACTTACCCTGTTGTCAATCTTGTCATTTAGGGATTTTTGGAATTTAATTCCATTGTTTAACCTATAAGTTTCCAGTATGGGGATTCCGGGATTTAATCCCATTGTCGTTTTCTTGTTCGCGGAGCTTAGCTATGGTTTGATTTTTGAACAGTTTTTAGGGATTTTGGGAATTTTATTCCTTTTAATTTCCTTTTGCTATTCTTGGATATTTTCCTTTTTAGGGTTTTAGGGTTTTAATACCATTTCCCAGATTTGAATTTGTTGTTGTTTAAAAGATCCCACTTTTCGGGGATATTGGAAGTTTAACTCCATTGCTCATTTAATGAGAATTCTTTTTGATTCTCACAATGGGCATATGTCTCATCATTGATGAGCCGCAACATCGATTTCGTGGGGTCCACAGGCTTTGGAGTTAGTGGTCCACAAAATAAACTCACACCTTTTTGCTGATGACTCTTTTGTCCTCTTTAGATACAATGGCTTCACTTCCTTACTTCTATTATACTCGTTCAGAAGCCGCTTTCCCGCAGTCAGCTTTAGATGAAGAAGCAATGGCTATGATTAAGAGACATGACAAGGATGAAAATAGTCTTTTTTTATGGGGAACCTGGTACAGTCATATTATAAAAGGTCGTCGCATCTTTACTTGCGGGGAACTAACAGAACCCGCCCGCTCAATTCAGTGTACAGAGTATCCGCATACTGCTTACGCGTGGAGGCGGTTAATTGGACTCCTGAGGGTCGGCTTAAGCCATCGTCAGCGGGGATACCCAACCAATCTCCGGAGGCTATTAACATTCTGGGACGTCGGATATTCCATGGCGAAGCTCAACCTTGGGGGCAAGTCTATAAAATAAGCGTCACCCCATGGCATCCAGTGGGCTACCTCCCTTGGGCTCGATATATTCTCTTCACAACGATCGTGTTTACAGAAGGTTGGTCTGTATCAGGCCGTATACACTTCGTTATTTTATTATCTTGCGCCCCATGTGTGGTGGATAAAGGCTTTTGTGAACCAATGGAATCTCCCCACGCACACATTTCTATTGGGGGACCGGGAGGTTTCTATTTCATTGGAAGAGTTCCGGGAAGTATGTGGATTGCTGATCAGGGGAGGGCATTACAAGGAGTTGCTACCCCTAGATGAGCACGTTTTTGCCACAATGCTGGTTATGCGAGAGGGTTTAACAACTGAGAATGTCGTTCAGCATAAATATCCAGGCCTGATCAAGGCGTTGATCATCTATGAAAGCCTATTTGTCGCATCCGAAGGGTAAGGAGTCGGCTTTGGAGATGTCATCGCTCGCTTCCTTCACGCCGATGTTTTATCCAAGAAGGCCTCGAAGTTTACGAAGATTGAAGATCCCTTTGGGTTTGGCTTTACGGAACTACCAACCAATGAGGAGGATTTGCGGCGGTTCTACATTCCGATCATGTCGGCCGTCGCTTTTGAAGATATTGTTGTCTCCGGTATAGATGAGGAAACATTCTTTATAGGTTTCATCAGTTTTTGGCTTAGCCGGTTCGCGATGCTTATGCATCGAAACTTTATGAGGGTTTCTGTCTTTTACCATGCGCACCGCATAGCCGAGGGAGCACGACTATGTTCCCTTATAAAAAAGGGGAGAAAGAAAGAGGAAAAGAATTCCCACAATTTGACTTCACGTGTTAAACACGTGAGCGCTTATATACAATGCATATAAGTGCTGAAAACAAATAACTAAAAGCAAATAACTAAAGGCCAAATTGGCCTCACGTGTTAAACACGTGAGCGCTTATATGCAAGCATATAAGCGCTGAAAATAAATAACCAAAATGGCCAAACTGGCCTCACGTGTTAAACACGTGAGAGCTTATATGCAAAGCATATAAGCGCTGAAAATAAATAACCAAAAGGGCAAACTAGCCTCACATGTTAAACACGTGAGCGCTCATATGCAAAGCAAATGAGCGCTAAATATAAACAGGTTAAAACCCACACTGGGGTCACGTGTTAAACACATGAGAACATACTTTTTGAAGTACCAGTTTCAGATAAAATTAAATTCTATATAGAATTTAATTCTATTTTGGGAAAATACTACCCCCGATTTTTCTAAAAAGAGAAAGATTCTTTGTTTAACAGAGAGCCGTTGGATCAAAGATTCAATGGTGATTAAAAATCATCAAATGATAGAATTAAATTATATTAGAGGAAAATATCTCCTTGATCTTTCAAAAATGAGAAAGATATTCTCTGTTAAACAGGGAGCTGTTGGATCAAAATCTAATAACAGAATTAAATTCTAATATGGGGAAATATTCTTTCTAAACAAAGAAAGATATGCTCTGTTAAATAGAGAGCCTTTGGATTAAAACCCAATAGTGATTAAAAATCACCCGTTAACAGAATTAAATTATATAAATGGGAAAATATATCCCTAATCTTGTTAAAAACAAGAAAAGATATTTTGTTAAACAAAAACTCGTTGGATCAAAAATCCAACGGTGGATAAAATTCCTCAAATAATCTTTAAGACCAATTAAATCAATTAGTATCTCTCAAATGAGAGATTTTCTCAAAACAGATCAACAGATTTCCTTACTTATATAAAAGACCCTAGATTTCAAGTCACAGATAGAGAGAACCCCCATAAACTTCTACAAACAAAAAGATAGAAGCTGCAACTGAGAATTTAATTCTCTCGCTGAAGAAAGCCACGTTCTCCTTTCAAACCCTAGGTAAAAAAAGAAGAGATTAAAAAATATCTTCTTTTCCTAGTATAAGTAAAAAATAAGGGTTTAACCCTTCATAAAAGAACTTAGTTCTTTCTCTGGATCTAAGATCCGTAGGACAAATCTCTCACAAGTTCAGAATTTAATTCTCATCAGGAAAGTTCTGTTCTTCAGACTCAAAATCTAGAGGAAAACTGGATAAAAAGGAAAAGAGAGAAAGGAAGCATGTGCCAGGAATTTAATTTCCCTAAAAATAGGGTTTAACCCTACAAAAGAACTTAGTTCTTATAATTAAGAACATAAGAACTTAGTTCTCAAAAACTTAATCCCGGATCTTCAAAACAGAGTTCTTGATGATTATCAATGGTCAAAACACCATTAACAGAAATTTAACTTCTTTTTAAAAGATAAACAGAGAGTAAATCTCTAAAATACTCAGCGCCTCTCGTGCTTCCCACGTGAGCGCCCAAAAATATAAACTTAGCGCCTCATGTGTTTCTCACATGAGCGCCCAAAAACAAATGTCCAGCGCCTCACGTGCTTCCCACGTGAGCGCTGTACAAAATGCTTAGTACTATATCTAGTCAAAACGACTAAGTGTTTAGCACTGATAGGGAAAAGCCCAAGTCTAAGTGCTTCACATACTTTCCATGTGAGCGCCAGAGCAACAAATAAGTGCTTAACACTTCTGATAAAGGGAAAAAGCCCAAGACTGAGCCCAAATTGGCTAAGTCTCTGAAGTTTTCTTGCAGCTGAGCCTAAATGCTCTATTGCTGGATCTTAATAAAATTTAATGATCCTGAAAATATTTCTAAGTTGATCTTAGTCCTAAACATGACTAACGTATCCTTAGTTAAAATAAATTGAGCTCAAATGCTCATATATTTAAGTCGATTTTAATCTAAAATCAGATTAACAGTCCTTAAATAAATTACTCTTTGAACTGATGAGACATACAACCTAAGTTCAAACCCCAAATCGAAAATATACGGATTTGGACTAATCCACGCCCTACGGGCGACGACATAAACCAGTCTCCGTATACAATCTACGGACAACCAAAATAAACAATATAACACATGACACGAAGTGAACTACTGGAGTAGGAGAAAGTGGTTATCGCAACACGATGACGTAATTAACTGCAGGGGCTTACGCCTGCAGGGAAGAGCGTCTCCATAATCAAAACCCCTTCACAAATGAGGGGGAATCTGATAAAATCTTCTATATCGGTCGTATCTATCCAAACCTCTGATATATGGTGCCATAAATCAACTTGGTATCTTCGGAGAGGTGGGTTGATATATCCAAATACCATCTGCCCTCAAATTCAGGCTAGACGTCTCAGCGTCTAAGTCGAGTCTTCAGCGGTAAACAGACTAGACATTGGTGTTACAGGGTTATCTCACTTGTATCACGGCTAGAGCACTGCTGCCGATATCTCGAATCCGGGCGTAAACCCTGTGAACTTCTCTCTCTACTACTTCACGTCCTGGATTGAGATGCATGTATTAGGTGCATTTGCTGCACATCAACAGCCTGCTTTTTACGAGTCTTATACTTTCCACGGATTATGAAGCTAGTTGATGCTTTTGCTCCTGATCCGACGCAGTTGGGGGGTCTGCGCATACCGCTCTGCCCGTACTCGAATTAGGGCAGCATGATTTTCACTGATCGAGTTCTTTATGCGCCAATAGGGGCTACTCAATAGCTGTATGATGTGCTGAAGAAGGAAGCATCGGTTCTGAAGCATAAGGAGATTAAGCATCTCTATTCCATCAGACCCGGCTATTTGGTATTTCGGTTGAATGGTGCCGCCTTATTTATGCGATATAGCCCCTACCGCTTTGCACAACAGTTAGGTTATGATCAAGGCATGCCCCTTGAAGCATTTTTGGTTGAGCATGTTGCCTCGCTAGAGACTGCTTGTGATATTATTCACCACTCTATGCGTCTAAACACCGGTTCTCATTTTATGATTCCTGAGCCGGACCACCTTCCAATGCTTTTGAGCCCTTACAAGGGTTGGTATCTGCATAAGGTAGGTCCGGTCATCATGGAAGATAGATGGATACTTCTCAAACATAAGGTCCCTATGCCTGCCCGCGCTGTTAACGTTCCACTACGACCGCGATCAATCGTTCCTCTACCTCTGAGGGAAAGCGGTGCGGTGGTTATTCCCAAAGCTCCTCCAACGGTGCCGGCTCCTCGTGCTGCTGGTATACCAGTTCGCATTGAACCTGATATAGAGACTCCATGCGCCACATAGGCCATAGCATTAGCCGAGTCGGATCCTGAAGCCGAGATCGGGCAACACCGTCCGAAGATGCCAAGGGGGAGGAAACGTTCCTCCACGAGCGTTAGCTCAGGCCCCAAAAAGAGAAAGAGATCCAACCTATGTCAGATCAATGCTTTGCTTGAGCCCGAATCACCTGCTCCTGATGGGGACAATATGCCTGTGCATAAGCCAGATGATGACCTTCTTTTTTTTGGATACATCCGCCGAGGAAGTGGCTCAGCTTGCTGAGGCCCTCAAGAGGTCACAAGATGAGATACATGACGTTTGCCCTCGGAAGGGAGGCTTCCCTCCCGTCTCTTTTCAAGATGTTGATCCGCCTCCTGCCGCGCTGCCAGCGGTCCCTTTAACGTTGACGGAGAAAAGGGCTCTAAAACAACCGACCTCAATAGCTTCTGAAGATGAAGCTGCTCTAAAAGCAGGTAAAGCTCTTTCTTCGATTGAAGCCCAGCGGGCGTGGTTAACAAGGAAAGAACAACTACTCGAGGAAGTTATACTTTAAGCTCCTTGGAGCATCGGTCTGTAACTTTTCACTTTATCTTTAGCAAATGGTTTACACTGCTCTCGTCCTTACATTCTTTTTTCTATAGGGACTTCTACGATGGGTACGGTTTCGAGCCCACAGCACGCCCTAGAAAATCCTATGACGACTCTGATTCATTCAACTAAAGCTTGTAAACCATCAACGGACTCCATAAATATCTTTGGTAATGCACCAGAGGATATAGAAGATGTTCTTGATAATGTCGCCCCTTCGACCCAGAACGGGAGGAGTATTGAAGGAAATTTCATATTTTACTTTCTTCTATTAGACGATCTTTTAATATGTCTGACCCTTCTTCTTTTTTGGTGTTTCCAGAGTTGCGGGAGTTGGTGTCCTCCATTTTGGATCGTTCTCCGAAAGAGACTTTCTCCTGTCTCTTTGGTATGGCAGCTCTGCAGGTGATACCTCCCCACCGTATCATTCTTTCTTCCGATCATGGTTAGTATCCTTTTATCTCTTTTATTATATTTTCTAGAGTGATATTGACGTACCCCCCTTTTTAACGCAGTTCTAGAGGCCGACGACGAAGTCGAGATTCTGGACGGACCTGGGGATCTCTTAGATTTGCCCCCTGTGACCATAGGTGAGTGATACTTTAGTCCTAGTATTCTTTTGCTTATTTCCCATTTGGAGATGCGACTAATCTTCCCGTGTATTCTTTATTTTAACACAGTTCTGCCAGCCCCGATCCCGATTGAGTCTAATGTTCATATGCCCACGGGTCCTTATGCCAGACTATGTCTGGAAGGATGGCGGTGCTTCCTTGTCCGTCCTTGCCATCTATCATGATGAGGTCCTAGTGCATACTTGGATTGAGTACTGCTGGCGAGTGGAAGTTCTTCTTTATGAGCTTGGATGTAAATGCCTCCCCATGGACATCTCATCTCTGAAGGCTAGGTTGAATGAATAGATTGAGAAGTGTGACGCCAAACTCCAATCTTGTGAAAAGAGGATAAACCGAAAATTTTTGGAAAGGGAGCTAGCTTCAAAGGCTTTGGAAGACCACCAAGATCAACTCGCGGTTAATGCCACCCGGGCTTATGAGATTTGGCAAGCCCTCCAAGAAGTTGTGACGAAGGTGGTGTCTCTCGACAGAGCCGCCAACTTCACGAAAGAAATGGAGGAGACTCACAAAACTACTAAGAAGGAGCTTGAGCGTCGATTCTGTTTGTATCAACAACAACAAGAATAGGCAGGAGGTCAGCTCGCGGCGCTAATAGAACTCGAGACGGAGGCCCGACGTAAAAGCGACGATCTGGCTGGCCTATTGAACAATCCGCCATTTTTGACCATTCATCTATTTTTTGTATTCTCTTCTTTTTGATTGTATTTTTAACCATTTTGATTTGTGAATAAAAGATATTTTATTTTTCATGTTTGCACCTCTTTGCCTCTTATTTGTCCTGAGCTGGTCTGTCTCTTATTTGTCCTGAGCTGGCATGAACTAGTTTATTCACTCATTTCGGAGTTTCTAGTTTATTTACTTATTTCGGAGTTTCTAGTTTACCTTTCCCTTAGGTTTACAGGAAAACTCGCCCTAACGTTGTATGTAGATATCCCCCACTCTTTTATGACAGGGGTCCGTTAGGTTTGTGGTATAGGTTAAGTCCATCATACCGTCGTGTTGGCTGATAAATTCTCGATATGCAATCTCTTGGGTTAGGGCTCGAGTAGCCCGTGTTTGTCGTGTGTCTGATCCCTTCTGAGGCTGGACAAGATGTCTTCAAGTAATCTTCTTAGGTTGGAATATCCGTATTACCATCAAAAGATCAAGCGTTAGGTAGTGCCATGGTGCTTTTTACTTGAGGTTAGTCTTAATTTGAAGTCTCGATGAGTCATAACCGCACCTTTCTGGGGTGGGATGATCTCCAATGGTCTCTAGGATTGCCGTTAAGACCGGAAACTAAGAATATTCCGTCACTTCACTTTTTGTTTTGGTGTCGTACCGATTCTTTGCTGAAGTATGATAGACATCTGTGTGATCTCTATGCTGTATATACCGCAATCAAGATTTGGAGCTAGGATTTTGCCTTCACTCCAATTTTATTTGACTCTTGGGTCCTTGTTGACGCCGCGTCTGTACCTTACTGGGGTAAAAGGGACGTCCAAATAGTCTCTAGGCTGTAGATGTGCTATTAAGACTCAGTTTTTCTTTTGACAAAGTATGGTGGGAAATTATGGTTCCCTTTCTTTCATTTGTGTCCATGAATTGTATACAAGAGTCAGTATAGACCTAATTATATTTTATTTTAATTATATTTTTGTATTTCTGTGATACTCTATCTTTTCAGCTTTTTATATCGCAAAAGTCGCGATTGCCCAATCATTTCAGCTATTTTATTCGCGGTGCCTAATCATTTCGACATTTTTTTTACTCGTTGATTTTTATTGTGAGTTGGGGATTTGGAATTTGATCCAATCTTGGCATCAATATCGCTACAACTGGAATGTTTCTAGGAGCGAATCATCGTTTGTCTTTGTTGATTTGGACATAGTTGGCTTAGCAAACAGGGTTAGGATCCTGTTGACTAAGACTTTTTGAATTTATGAGCTGTAAAGGTCTTATAAAGGTATTTCTCCCTATGAGTTGTGAGGATCTCATAGGTGTATTTTCTCCTTAGGAATCGTGAGAATTCCTAAGTGGTATTTTCTCTTGCCAGTCGTAAAGACTCGCAAGTGCTGTTCAGCATGTTGAATGATATTTCTCGTTCTTGGTGAGACTTGGTCGAGAATATATTTATTTACGCCCATAGATTGTATACAAGGGTCGATATTGGACCGTCTGTAGGGCATAAATTTGTAGGGTTTTGATGGCTTAAGAATAGGTTCAGATCCTTACAGCTTAAGGCTTTTGAATTTTATAAGCCGTGAGGGTCTTATATAGAGTATATTCTCCTTACTTGTCGTGAGGATCTCGTAAGTGTATTTTTTCCCTTAGGGATCATATTGATTTCTAAGTGTGTTGCTCCTTTGTGAGTCGTAAGGATCTCACGCAGGTGTTTTCTCCTTACAAAGTCGTGAGGACTTTGCAGGTGCTTTTTTTTTCAGTCGGCCCGTAAGGTAACATACCAACGGTTGTAGATTATGACTTTCTTCAAAGAACTGCATCATATGGGATTTGGGAAAGATGAGAATTGTTTTATGCCCGTGGATTGTATACGGCGCTCGATATGGAGACCCACCATAGGACAATATGTTAGTTTAAAGATATTACGGCCCATTATTAGTTTAGGGACGTTTCGGTCCAATACTAGTTTAAGGACGTAGTCGTCTAATATTAGTTTAGGGTCTTCTCTATCCATTATCGCCGTGTTTGGGGCGAATGTTAGTTTAAGAACATTTTGGTCCATTATTGCCGTGTTTGGGACGAATATTAGTTTAAGGACATTTCGGTCCAATACCAGTTTAAGGACATAGTGGTCCATTATTAGTTTAGGAACTTCTCGGTCCATTTTTAATTTAGAGACGTTTCAGTCCATTATCGCCGTGTTTGGGGTGAATATTAGTTTAAGGATATTTCGGTCCATTATCGCCGTGTTTGGGGCGAATATTAGTTTAAGGACATTTCGGTCCATTATCGCCGTGTTTGGAGCAAATATTAGTTTAAGGATATTTTAGTCCAGTACTCGTTTAAGGATATAGTGGTCCATTATTAGTTTAGGGACTTCTCGGTCCATTTTTAGTTTAGGGACGTTTCGGTCCAACATTCCCATATTTGGGAAGAATTTCATTTGGCACCACTTTCGGAGTTTTGACTCAGGAAGATAGCGAGCAGACACAAGTGTCGTCATCTATCATTAGCCTAAGTCGTGACTCTTCAGGCATAGTACCTTTTCAGGAATCGACCGTTTATCGGCCGGAATGGCCTTTTTCCATGCATGTCCATGAGCAGATAAGCTCCACCTTAGTCGACCTTATCTATGATGTACGAGCCTTCATATTTCGGCTCAAATTTCGCTCGTTTTGCACGAATAGGAATCATTGGTCTTTTGACGACCGGCACGAGTTCTCCTTGGCTCGGCCTGGTCAGTCTTTCGTAAGACCGTGTCATCCTTGCCTTATAAGCTCCCAGGTTTTGATGTGCTATAAGGCGGGTTTCATCGAGAGCGTCAAGTTCTTCGAGCCTAAGATGCGCATTTTCTTCATCCGTTAGCTTGTATTAAACTGCTGCTCGTAGTAAGGGGAGGTCTATCTCTAATGGGAGTACTGCTTCAGTGCCAAACACCAATGCATATGGTGTTGTATTTGTGTCCGTCTTAAACGTTGTTCGGTACGCTTAAATGGCTTCATGCAACCTTTCGTGCCAATCCTTTTTGTTTTTGGGCACCGTCTTTTTTATAATCTTGGTCAGGGTCTTATTGAATGTTTGAGTTAGACCATTGGCCCGAATATTATAGACTAAGGAGTATCTCCAGTCTATCTTGTGCTGCTGTGCGAAGCGACTTATTTTGTGACTTCTATAAGCTGGTCCATTATCCGAGATTATCCGTCGCAGAGTTCCGAACCAGAAGATAATATGGGTTTTAAAAAAGTGAAGGATATTCTTTATCTTTACCTCTCTTAGCGGTACTAGTTCTGCCCACTTAAAGAAGGAGTCAGTTGTTGCTAGTATGAACCGATGTCTTTTGGATGACACTGGTTCGATAGGATCGATTATATCTGTTCCCCACATCTCGAACGGCCAACTAGCCATTGTTGGGTGTACCGGATTTAGATGTTAATGTATGAAATCCTCGTTTATTTGGCACGAGCGATGCTGCTTTGCGTATTCAAGGCAGTCCTAAATCATCGCGGGCCAATAGTAGCCCAACCTTTTTATCTTTAACTTCATTTTTGGACCCGCTTGATGAGAGCCGCAAAGTCCATCGTGTACTTCTCGGACGATTTTCTTTACTTCCTTTGGCCCTAGGCACCTTAGCCATAGGAAGCCGAATGATTTTTTTTATATAGAGTATCATTGATGAGGGTGAATAACAAAGCTCGTTTCATAAGCTGGTCTCTAAATGACACATTTTCATGCATTCGTTGGGACTTAAAGTAGTCTATAAAGACTTCCCTCCAATCCTTGACCTCTTCTTCATCCTCTATTTGGAGGACTTCTTGTTCAGTCGTTTCTTTTTCTTCAGGTGTCCCTTTTAGGTCTTCATCCGAAGATGTATCTACTGGCGCGAGAATCCTGCAGCTTTGTACAATGATCCTTACGTCATCAAGGTCTTCATCGGCCAATTCTGTAGCCAACTTAGCTAGCGCATCCACTTTGATGTTTTCTTCTCGCAGTATGCTTTCCAGGATATAGGAAGGGATTTGGGTCAGCAGCTGCTGTACTCTTTCGCCATACCTTATTAATTCTGGCTTGCATGTCTGATAGTCGCTGTTTACTTGACTAACGATCAGCTGGGAGTCTCCATATATGAGGTGGTCTTTGATTCCTATATCAATAGCAATCTCAAGACCGACTAACAAACCTTCATATTCCGCTTCATTATTGGTCCTGGGTTCCATCAAGGAGACAGCGTAACGCAATATTCTTTCTTGCGGGGTCATGAAGACAAGACCCACCCCAGCTTTGATTATGGAAGTATTCCTCCTTCGCCGCTTCATGGAAGAGGCTCTGTCGAAGTAGAGTTCCTACCGAGACTCATTTTCTTCTTTCTCTTCCTCGATTGCATCTAACACATGCTCATCCGACAGGTCGCAATTTAGGAGAGAGTCGGCTGGTATCGGATGTTCCGCGAGAAATTCGGCGATGACTTATCCTTTCACCGCTTTGAGGGGTCGATACGTTATCGAGAATTCCATCAGCAGGAGGGCCCATTTGGCAAGCCTTCATGTCAGTATGGACTTTGATATCAGATATTTGAGAGGATCCACCTTTGATATGAGGTGGACGTCATTCGCTAGGCGTAGTGTATGAGCTTTGTTATTGCGAAGATCAACGTCAGACAATGCATTTTGATGGGGGAGTAGTTGCCTTCTGCCCCCAAGAGAACTTTGCTTAGATAGTAGAGAGCTCTCTCCTTTCCTTGATCGTTCTCTTGTGCTCATAGCGCGCATAGAGAACCTTTGAGGGCCGTCGTGTATAAGATAAGGAGTTTTCTCTTAACTGGGGCGGCTAATACCGGCAGATTTTGTAGCCGTTGTTTGATTTCGTCTAGCGCATTTTGGCACTTCTGATCCCAAACAAATGGGGTCCCTTTCTTCATCAGATGGCTATAGGGACGACATATTCCAGAGAGATTAGCTATGAACCGCCGGATATACGCGAGCTTTCCTTAGAGAGACCACAGTTGTTTGAGAGTTCATGGCGAGGGCATTTTTATAATGCATTGATTATTGAGTGATCGATTTCGATACCTCGGTGGCGTATGATGAAGCCTAGGAATTTGCCTGAAGAGACTCTATGCGCACTTTAGAAGGTTCATCTTTAGATTATACTTTCGAAGACGTTGGAACACAATTTTGAGGCGTTCCTAATATTCCTCAAGAGATTTGGAACACACTTTAGAAGAAGGCTCCCTCAGTGCAATCGCGTTCCTGTTCCCTGATAAAAATCAGGAAATACCTCAATGAGGTATCACGTGCTCACACGTGACCAAGGGTCACGTGTTGACACGTGATAGTTTCCTATGATCTCCACTTTATAGAATTAAATTCTAAATCAAAAAAAAGTGTAAACAAAACGGCTAAGGAAAGACCCCAATGGGGCATCACGTGCTCACACGTGACCAAGGGTCACGTGCTAACACGTGATGGTCCTTTAGCCCAGTTAAAAGACATAATTAAATTCTGAATGAAAGAGGGTCACGTGCCAACACGTGATGGGTCCCTCAGCTCTTTAATTGATAGAATTAAATTCTATTTCAATGGCCAAACGTTGGGATCACGTGCCAACACGTGATGTGCTTTGAAAGCCTTATGAGTTAATAGAATTAAATTCTAATTAAGAGAAATCAAAAAACCCTAACTGAGAAAGTATTTCTTTAAATCTTTCCAAACTAAAAGGACTATGCTCTGTAAAGTGGAGCACTATTGGATTATAAATCCAATGGTGATTAAAAATCACCAATTTATTGAAAGATTTTATACAAGGAAAGATTTCCCTAAATTTCATCAAAAATAACAAACAGAATATCTTTTGGATTAAAAATCCAATGGTGAATAAAATTCACTGAGTGATCTAAAAGATCATATTAGTTACGAAAAACAAACAAAATCTTTCAATGAAAGATTCACTAAACAAATTGATTCTTTTCCTTCTCCTATAAATAGGAGCCGAGAAGAGGAGAAAGATATAGAATTTTGGATCTTGGAAATTTCTGAAGGAAAATAGCAGAGAGAAAAGAAAGGAGAATTTAATTCTCAAGAGAAGAAACCCTAGGTGAGAAAGGGGAAAAAGATCAAAGCTTCATAAAACAAAAAAAAGAGAATTTAATTCTCAATCTAAGAGTTTAACTCTTCTGCAAAAGAACTTAGTTCTTCCTCTGGTGGAAGATCTGCAGAAGCAAATCTCCCCACAGGTTGAGAATTTAATTCTCATCGGGGAGATTCTGCCATGCCGATTTAAAACTTAGAGGGAGAATTGAGTTTAGAGAATTTAATTCTCCCAAATTCACAGGAATTTAATTCCTCCAAGATAAAACTAGGGTTTAACCCTATATGAGAATTTAATTCTCCCAAACTCACAGGAATTTAATTCCTCCAAGATAAAACTAAAGTTTAACCCTATATGAGAATTTAATTCTCCCAATTTATAGGAATTTAATTCCTCCAAGACAGACAAAACTAGGGTTTAACCCTATATGAGAATTCAATTCTCCCAAATTCATAAAGAATTCAATCCCCCTAAATAAAATTAGGGTTTAACCCTACATAAGAATTTAATTCTTCTATATGCATAGGAATTTAATTCCTCTAAAAACGAAATTAGGGTTTAACCCTACAGAGAATTTAATTCTTAAAAATAAGGAGACTTGAAAGATCTCCATGCATGTAAAAAACTAGGTCACGTGACCTCACGTGACCCCTGAAAAGATCCTCCAAAATAAGAAGGAATTAGCCCTGAGGCAATGCCTTACGTGCTCCCACGTGACCTCCAAAATAAAGAGAATAAAAGCAAAGGCAATGCTGGATTTGGGCGCTCTCACGTGTCCTGACGTGATCCCTAATAAACATTCTAATAAATTAATGCATGAGTACCCATCACGTGCCCACACGTGATGGCTATGAAAACTAAAAGTGTTTAACACTTATTTGCAGTTCTGAGAATAAAGTAAAGGAGATCTGGTCCCACCTCTGGGTGCCCTCACGTGCCCCCACGTGACCCCTTCCTTTCTAGTGTTTAACACTATTTTGAGTATTTCGTCTCCAGTGTTTAACACTGTTTTCCTCTAGTGTTTAACACTATTTTAAAGCCAATCTTAGCCAAATTGGCTGAGTTTTCCAGAGGCAAAAACCTCCCCTTCAACTGAATCTCAAAGTTGAGTAAAACTCAGAGCCATAATGTTTAATGCTCAGTCAAAAACAAAATTGTTATCAGAGCCCTCAAACTCTTGTTTAGCATTGCTAAGTGATGAGGGGCTGAACCCAGACAAATGTCTAATGGTCCAATAAAAGGCCAACACTTCAAATCTAATTGGACTTAGCCCAAGTTGGCCATAAGTCCTCAAATTAGATTTAACTGAGCCAATGTGCTCATAATCTAATTAATTGATCTTAGTTCCAAATTGGACTATAGATCCCCAATCAACTTTGGTTCAAGGGTACATCTCTTCACTCCTTTGATATTTGTCGTTGTAATCCTTCAAAGTCTTCAGAAAGGTGACGGGTCCCGACAACCACACATTTCACGGACTATGATGTCCTTAACCTTGACTGTGAGGTCTTTAAACTCACGGATTATGATGTCCTTAACCTTGACTGTGAGGTCTTTAAACTCACGGACTATGATGTCCTTAACCTTGACTGTGAGGTCTTTAAACTCACGGACTATGATGTCTTTAAACTAACAATGGACCGAGATATCCTTAAGCTAACAATGGACCACCATGTCCTTAAACTGGTAATCGACCGCAATGTCCTTAAACTAAACAATAGAGTTCAAATGCCCTTTTGTTGGATCTAAATGATCCCGTTGAGTCGATCTTAGTCTAAAATTAGACTAATGTATCCTTAACAAACATTTAAGTTGATCTTAGTGTCAAATGAGACTAACGTATGCTTAAACCCCAAACCAAAACCCAAATCTAAGAAGATACGGATTTGGACTAATCCACGCCCTACGGGCGACGACATAAATTAGTCTCTGTATACAATCCACGGGCAACCAAAAATAAAACAAACACCCACGACACGAAGCGACCATCTGGAGAAGGAGAAAGTGGTTACCGCGATGCGGTAGCGTAATTAACTGCAGAAGCTTGCGTCTGCAGGGAAGAGCGTCCCCACAATAAAAAACCCCTCAACGAGGGGGAATCTGACAAAGTCTGCTACATCGGCCGCATCCGTTTAAACCTTCGATACATGGTGCCATAAATCAACTTGGCGTCTTCAGAGAGGTGGACGGATAGCACCAATTAGCATCTGCCCCGAAATTCAGGCAAGACGAACCTACGTGGTCGCATCTCCCTGTATTCGGAGGGGAACAGATTCTGGCACGCCCGGTGGGACCTTTTCCTCTTTCCACTCCACACTTCGATTGTCGCGTTCGAGAACGAATCGCGGTTTGCTGATGGTTGCCCTTGGGTTCGAGGTACTAAGATTTGGCGTCTTGCTTGATGTAGAAAGCGAAGGATTATTGGCGTCCACTTGCACGAAGTGTTACAGCTGCAACTGCAACGCACGTTCCGTCTCATCTGGAGGCATAGCTTACGGACCTCAGGCGGCCTCCCTGTTCACAATGCCGATAGAGCAGGTGACGCAGGCTACCACCGGTTTGTTCTTCGGGACCATGCTCCCACCAGTGAACATTAATGTCCCTCTGCCACAAGAAGTGCAAAAGAAGTCGGTCTTTGATCGGCTCACTACTACCACGGCCCTTCTCAACGGGTCGTCCGATATCAAGCCAACAGCGTCAGTCTTCGACAGGCTGGGCCTGAACTCCAATAGGCCTGTCAAGAAACCCACAATACCTGAAGCGGCCATCCCAAAGAGGATAGCTATTCCTGCTCTCGAGGCCACTAAAGAAGCCTCCCCCGTCAAAGGATCGATCTTTATGAGGCTGGCCACTCCGGCTCCCATCCCTGCTCAAAGGTCCGTCTTTGACAGATTGGATACTACTGCTCGACGAACATCGATCTTCAAGAGGCTGGTACCAGCAGCGCCTCACCAGAACAGGGGGCATGACGAAGTCTACCCCTAAAGCTGAAACAATCCCAACGGTTCGACACGCTCGACGTCGCCACTGGCGCCGAGTAAGGAAGGCTGGGGGCAACTCCCCATCCGGGCTGACTCCACCAGCCCCAAAGGTGGAAGTCAATGCTGCTGTTCCAACTGGGAACAGCTTCGAGCTGCTTAATAGGGTGCGCAGGAATTCACCCACCGCCGTACTGAAAAGATCTCCTCCACCCGTGGAGAATGCACCAAAGGCGAAACCGGAACAACCCCCTTAGCGGCTATCCTCCAAAATTTACAAAGTCTGGCGACGAGTTCAGGACTCAGTAATTGATCAAGATTACTCTCGCCGACAGAAAAAGGTGAAGGTTCAGCAAGAAGAGAACCGTCCTGTCAAGCTACAAAGGACGACAACTACTCGGGTTCCCGCTGCAATGCCCCCCTCAACGTCAACCACTCAAAAGAGAAGGAGGCCGGAGAAAGACCCTGTGACTGCGGCAAACCGCAAAGACACTGAGCCCAAACGTCCTAAGTCTGGGGGCATAATGGTGCATACTGTTTATATGGCTTCCGGAAAAGAGGAAAGCCGTGCTTCTACGGGTCACCGACCTCTCACCCGATCAGTAACAAAAGCCCAGGAGCAGCAACAGAAGCTTCAAGAAATGCTAACGCAAATGGTCGCACTCACTGGGCCAAAAGAAAGCCCAGAGGCGTCATCAGAGCAGCATCATGAACAAGAAATCGATGCTGACTTCCTCCACAGAGTCCTCGAAAAGAAGGACAGAGAAGCATCAGAACAAGCGACTAATATAAAATGAATGGCGCTTCTCTTTTAAGACATGGTCGGGATGATGTTATAGCAAGGACCTCCAGCTGAAGACCCCCCTATCATCATCGAAGACGACAAAGGGGAGACATCGAACCCTCCTCCGGCTCTTTCAGCAGCCAAAGAGGAAACCATTTCCAAGGCCGCTCTGGATGATTACATTGCTCAGCAATACGAGCTCACCAGGCGAATGAAGCGTCTGGCCAAGTCGTTAAAACTGGGCGACCATATCCAGGCTGGTATGACCAGATAAAGTAACCACCGGGATATAACATCCCTAAATTTCATGTATATAAAGGGACGGGAAATCCGCACCAGCATGTCGCCCAGTTCAGGGCTCTATGTGGTAACACCGGAGGTGATGATAAACTGCTCCTTCGCCAGTTCGTCGGCAGCTTGTCAGAGACGGCATTCGATTGGTATTTTGAACTTCCAAACGACTCTGTCAAGACATTTGCGGAAATGGAACTGTTGTTTACGCAAAGATTCGCGAGCGCTAGTGAGCGTACCCCGATTACCGCAATAATTAACTCCGGGGTAAAGCCAGGAGAAACTTGGGTACAATACGCAATACGGTGGCGAAATTTATGGTCAAAATGTGAGTAGCGCATCGATGAAGCGCCAGCGGTGAGCATGTTCGTGGGCACTCTGGACCCTTATGCAACTATTTCCCAATTCATGATGTTCTTCAAGCCGACCACATTCCAAGCCTTGATCGACAAGCTGGCCCAGATGGACCAGATAGGTCATAGACCATCTCCTCCGAAGCCGGAGCCGCGGAACGAAAAGGGTAAAGGGAAGGAGACATTCGTTGCGAACACTCAACAGCAGCCCAGTGCCCCAAAACTACGGATCAACTGGAAGAGAGATGGCGATACTATAATGAGAAAATCAAGCGTCCTTATTCGTTCCCTCGGGACAAAATGAAAAGACTGTTCGAACTAGCGGTGCGTAATAGGCTCATCAATCTGCCGAATCCGAAACGACCGTTGCAACCCGGCGAGGCTAATGGTCCCAATTATTGCCCTTACCACCAAACGGTAAGCCATCCAATTGAAGATTGCTTCGTCTTTAAGGGATGGATCGAGGACCAAGACCAACAAGGAAAGTTTGCGCTGTCTGAGAAGTGGAAAGTAAGCCCACCACAACCGCACACTCCTAAGAAGACGGACACACTGGAGGCATCATGCTCTTTCGTAGAAGAGGCTCCATGGGAGGTCGCTCTTTCAGCCAAAACTAAAAGAATGCTGAAGGATCTCCACACATGCCCGGCGATCAGATGGAAGAATCCGCTGGAACCTGAGGTCATCAAGGGAATGCTGAAACCGCGCCCAACTCCAAAGATTGGTGGTGATATTCAAAACACTCACACCCAGCCGTCAAAGTCTTCGAAGAAGAAAAAGAAGACCAAAAAGCCCGTGAAGCCTGGTGACAAGCGCATGGACCTGCAAAAGCAGATTGACGCAGCGGAAGAGTATAACCAGAAGGTGCGGACTCCAATCACACTCCAAAAATTTCTCAGTCACGTCCTTGAAGACAGAGATGATAGAGAAGACTCGTCAGATGAATCTGAGGATTACGTAACAAGTTGCCATGTGATCTCTCACTCGTCGATAAACGATGAAGAAGCTCCTTACACAGAGAAACTGGGGGAAGGTCCTGAGCCAGAAATTCTAGGACCATCAGAAGAAATGATTGATGCGTTCCTGAATGAAGCGCTTCTTAAAAGCAAAGTTGCTCGAGAGCGTGAGATGGCCATATTTGAAAAAGCCAAGCGCCGGCGACTGGACGAAAGGGTTGAAACGCTTCCGCCAAATCAAAGTACATCCGCCGCGAATAAAAGCAAGTTCAAGACAAGGAAAAGGTTCACTAAAGCTATATCAATGGGAATGAAGCTGCCACCCTCCGAAGGAAACATTCTTGGTGCAGCAGAAATGCATCCTAGCTACTGCATATATCATCGAAAGATTGCGCACCCCACCGAAGAGTGCAACGCTTTTAAAAGATGGTGGAAGGGATATGTTGCTCACCGGCAATATTTTAAGCGGATGAAACACAAAACTCATCGGGAGCGAAGAAGTACGACTGAGGAGCTTAGAAGAATTGCCGGCAACTGTCGCATGGTTAACGCCGGGGGATCGGAGGTTCTCACCTTCGGGAGCGACTCTGACGAAGAAATGACTCTTGGCCCTCTCTTCAAAAAATCCACCCTGGGAAAAGAGGAAGAACCGAAGATCTATGAAAATATTCAGCTGCGCAATCGTACGCTGCCCGAAAAGAATCTCGGACCAACGAATAAAAAAGATAAGGGAAAAGAAAAAGTCTCTGAGGATATCGCCCTAGATGACCAAGTCATCAAAGAGCTGACCGCCAAGGACCCACCAAAGAAAAGTAAGGCGGACTACAACGTTCTGGCATACTTGAGGAAGCTACCCTCGCAGATCAGCATTCTCGATGCCCTTATGCTATCCAAAGAGGCGAGAGATTCATTGATCAAGGCGATACAAGAGCCAGAGCAATTCCAAGCTTTCCTCGCCGAAGAAAAAATGAAGGACGAGCTGGAAGAAGTGCACACAGCCGATATCACCTTCGGAAATGAAGATCTCCTCCTCGGGACGTGTAAGCACAACCGTTTCCTTTATGTCTCCGGATACTGTCACGATATCAAGATAGGCGAAATCCTGATTGACAATGGGTCTTCCGTCAATCTCCTCAACGTGCGAGTGTTGAAGGAAATCTGCATGAGCATTCAACACCTCGCTCGTGATAAAATCACCATCTCCGGTTTTGACTCCCAGTCATCACGGACTCTCGGGTCTGTGATACTGACGCTGCGCTTTGGGCTACTTGTCACGGATATTAAATTTCACGTCATTGACGCCAAGACATGCTACAATGCTTTGCTCGGCAGGCCTTGGTTACACGAGTACAACATTATCCCTTCTACACAACACCAGTGTATGAAGTATTTCAAGGATAGTCTCGAGTACACTGTGACGGGGGAGTTGAACCCATTCTCCGTGAACGAAGTCTGAAAGTACGAAGATGCAAAATATTTCTTACCAGATTTTGATGACACGGAAAGATGTCACAAACCGAAGAACAAAGCTATCATCACTATTCCGGTCTTTGGGAGTGATACCGAGGAGGAAGAAGAGATAGTTTATTCAGGGCCGCCCCGACGCAACAACCCGGGACCGTTCGCCCCTATGTTGATCTTCGGCAGCGACTCGGAAGATGAGGTTAACGCTGTATTTTCCGCTCAGCCGTCAATACAAGCCTTCGCTGGCGATAATCAGAGTTTGCAAATTACCATGATTCCACAAGAACATTACAAAGATCTCGATGCACTTGAAGCTTATGGTGTGCAGGAACTACAAACATTTTACGTCCCTTCCAGACGAAAAGGTGAAGAGGCGATCCTATTCTACCGATCTGGGGAAACTAAAGTGGATAAAGAAATCTGGCACGGCGCCGATTCTACGCTCGACAAGCTCCAGCCCATCCGTCTGCCTAGATATTACACGGAAGGCTTGAAAAGGCTATTGAAGCGCCAAGGGGTACCCTTCAGACAGACTACTCGACAAGCTCAATTCTACAATAGGATTTGGGACGTCCCCGGAACTCAGTGAAAGTTGCTCAACGGGAGAATGGAAACGGTCGGGCTTGGATATGTCCAATCCAAGAAACGGGAACGAGCCCATGGTAGCTACGTCATACATGACTTTGATGAAGAAGGAGACGCCTTGTTAGAAAACGCTGACCCTAAACCAAAAGGAGATCCTACCATCAAAATGCCGAGTCCGTCGTTTGAAGAACGAATGGAAAAGCTCATAAAGGAAGAGGGTCGAAAGGTCTGGGATGACCATAACCGTGAAATGGCCATTTACGAGAAAGTCAGGATGCAGCGCCTTCTTCAGCAGGCCGCGGAGAATGACAATGCTCTTCCTTATCAACCCGTCATACAAAAGGCCCGACGTAGAGGCAAAAATAAATCAAAGAACGGGAAAGACGTTCGACAACGACAAAGTGGGACCAAGAAGCCACGCGATCGGGAGTCGAGCAATCCAGATTCTTCTCTTATAAAGAAGATGGGTCGAGCATACTCTTTTCCCCAGAACAAAACACGGAAGATACTTGATCTTTCCATAAAACATCAAATGATTACACTTCCAGAGTCCAAACACCCCGAGCAAGCCAACGAGGTCTCTCACCCAGACTATTGCTCTTATCACCGAGCAATAGGACACCCTTTCGAAGACTGCTTCACCTTCAAGAACTGGATCAAAGACCAATATCAACAGGGCAGGTTCGCTCTATCCAGCAGTTGGAGGGTAACTCCGCCGCAGAAGCATGAATCGAAAGCCACGCATATAGCGAGAGTAGAACCAGATCAACATCGATCTTAGAAACGATCTCGTACCTGTCACGCGATAACATTGTCAAAAGAAGTGCCCGAGAATATGGATGACCTCCCTGGTGCTTCGAAAACAATGATAAGGAGGTGATCTCAGAGTTTCCATCGGCGCCAAAAGAGCTGGAAGATGGAATACATACTACTGCAGATAACCTCAAGAAAATTGATTTGGGGACGACAAGTGATCCGCGGCTGACATTCGTCAGTGAGCTATTGTCTGAAAAAAGGGTGGCTATGCGAAAAGATGTGCTCATGCAGCATAGAGATTGCTTTGCATGGAACTATTCAGAGATGCCAGGACTAGATCCAGAGATTGCTGTACACAAATTGGCAATATCTCCGGACGTTAAACCGATCAAATAAGCACCGAGAAGAATGCGGCTCGAGCTTGAAATGAGCATCAATGCCGAGGTCAAAAAACTAATCGACTCCGGTTTTATCCAAGAGGTTCAATATCCTGATTGGATCGCTAACATCGTCCCGGTGATGAAGAAGAATGGGACGGTGCGCATATATGTGAACTTTCGGGATCTCAATAAAGCCTGCCCGAAAGACGTACCAGTCACTGAGCTGATGATAGATAACACATCCACTCATGAAGTCTTCTCCTTCATGGACGGATCGTCAGGATACAATCAAATAAAGATGCATCCCGAGGACCAGAAGCACACCGCTTTCTGGACCCTTTTGGGTAATTTTGCTACAAGGTAATGCCTTTCGGTCTAAAAAACGCTGGTGCCACCTATCAGAGGGCCATGACGAAGATTTTCGACGACCTCATACATGAAATTGTCGAATGCTATATCGACGACCTTGTGGTTAAAAGCAAATCATACAAGGAACACCTAGAACATCTGAAGATTGTATTTCAACGCCTTCGGCAATACAACTTGAAGATGAACCCTCTCAAATGCACGTTCGGAGTTTCCTCAAGCAAGTTCCTAGGATTCATCGTCCGACACCGAGGCATCGAGATAGATCCATCAAGGATCAAGGCGATTATAGAAATGCCCTCGCCAAGGACTCTCAAGCAATTACGGTCTCTCTAAGGGAAGCTCGCGTATATCCGGCGATTTATAGCCAATCTCTCAGGCAAGTGCCGTCCTTACAGTCACCTGACGAAAAAGGGAACCCCTTTCGTCTGGGATCGCAAATGCCAAAACGCACTGGACAAAATCAAGCAATACCTGCAGAATCCGCCAGTACTGGCCGCTCCCGTTAAAGGAAAACCTCTTATTCTGTATACAACCGCCCTTGAAGGTTCCTTAGGCACATTATGGGCACAAGAGAACGACCAACGGAAGGAGAGAGCCCTATACTATTTGAGTCGAGTTCTACTGAGGGCAGAAAGCAATTATTCTCCCATCGAAAAACACTTCCTGGCATTGATCTTCGCGATACCGAAGCTCAGGCACTATGCGTTGGCGCATGAAGTCCGTCTCATATCGAAGGTGGGTCCTCTCAAGTATTTGATGTCAAAGGCCATATTGACGGGGCGGCTCTCTAAATGGGCCTAGTTCTCGATAACTTATCAGCCTCTTAAGGCAGTAAAAGGCTAGGCCATCGCCGACTTCCTCGCTGAGCATCCGATACCTGCCGATTCTCCTTTAAACTGTGAATTGCCAGGCGAACATGCATTTGACACGATCGACGGGGGTGATACTCGGTGGGAACTTTACTTCGATGGAGCATCTTCCATGAAGAAGCGCAAACAAAGCACGCCCATAATCAAATCAGGGGTAGGCCTCATCTTCGTAACTCCACAAGGAGGGATAATGCGCTTTGCCTTCTCCTTAACAGAGCCGAGGAAAAACAATGAAGCCGAGTATGAAGCTTTGATAGCAGGTCTCGAGATCGCCATTGACATGGGAATTGAAAATCTCCTCATATACGGAAACTCCTAACTGGTCGTTAGTCAAGTAAACGGCGACTATCAAACGTGCAAGCCAGAGTTGGTAAAGTACGGCGAGAGAGTACTGCAGCCGCTGACTCAAATTCCTTCCTACACCTTGGAAAGTATACTGCGTGCGGAAAATAGCAAAGTGGATGCATTAGCCAAACTCGCTAAAGAACTGGCCGACGAGAACCTCGATAACGTAAGGATCGTTGTGCAAAGCCGTCGGGTTCTTGCATTGGCAGAAATATCTCCAGAGTCGTCCGAAGAAAAGGGAGCGACCAAG
Source organism: Agapanthus africanus (assembly GCA_030015575.1). NCBI lineage: Eukaryota > Viridiplantae > Streptophyta > Magnoliopsida > Asparagales > Amaryllidaceae > Agapanthus > Agapanthus africanus. Next base: position 745,525,373 of record CM057341.1, on the reverse strand, counting down.
CAAACGGCCCTGCAAATAAAAGGCCAGGAAAAAGCTAAAGATTGGAGAGAAGTCTTTATAGACTACTTCAAATCCCGTCGAACGCATGAAGATGCGTCCTCAAAACATCAGCTCATGAAGCGAGCTCTATCTTTTGCCTTCGTCAATGATACCCTGTATAAAAGATCATTTGATTCTTTGTCGCTAAGATGCCTGGGACCTGAAGAGGCAAAGAAAGTCGTCCAAGAAACTCACGACGGACTCTGTGATTCTCACCAAGCCAGCCCGAAGATGAAGCTGAAAATCAAAAGGATGGGCTACTATTGGCCCATGATGATCCAGGACTGCCTCAAATACTCGAAGCAGTGTCACTCGTGCCAGATCCATGGGGATTTTATCCATCAGCATCCGAATCCGCTACATCCGACAGTGGCTAGCTGGCCGTTCGAAATGTGGGGGATTGATATAATAGGACCCATCGAACCAGTATCGTCCAGAGGATATCGATTCATTTTGGCGACAACTGATTACTTCTCCAAATGGGCAGAAGCAATACCGCTGAGGGAAGTGAAGACGGAGAACATCCTCCATTTCTTCAAGACACACGTCATTTATCGGTTTGGAACTCCAAGATAGATCATCTCCGATAACGGGCCAGCCTACAGAAGCCACAAGATCAGCCGCTTCGCACAACAGCATAACATAGACTGGAGATACTCTTCAGTCTATAATCCCCATGCTAACGGTCTAGCTGAGGCTTTCAACAAGACCTTGACGAAGATCGTAAAAAAGACGGTGTCGCAAAATAAGAAGGACTGGCATGAGAGACTGCATAAAGCTCTCTGGGCATATCGAACTACGTTCAAAACGGCCACAAACACAACGCCGTGCTCATTGGTATTCGGCACAGAAGCGGTACTCCCTCTTGAGATAGAGTTTCCCTCTCTACGAGTGGCGGTTCATTACGAGCTAACGGACGAAGAGAATGCTCACCTTCGGCTTGAGGAGCTCGATGCCCTTGATGAAACCCGGCTCATGGCGCAGCAAAATCTGGAGGCTTATAAAGCAAAGATGACGCACTCATATGAAAAATTGACTAGGCCAAGGACATTCCGCCAAGGCGAACTCGTGCTAGTGGTCAAAAGACCTATGATCCCTAATCGCGCCAAGCGGGGAAAATTCGAGCCGAACTATGAAGGCCCGTATATCATAGACAAAGTCTACCGGGGTGGAGCTTACCTACTCATGAACATGCATGGTGAAAGACCTTTTAGGCCAATAAACGGTCGCTTCCTAAAGAAATACTACGCCTGACGAGTCACGGCCTAGGTCAACGATAGATGATGACGCCTATGTCCGCTCACTATCTTCCTAAGCCCAAACTCTATAAGTAGTAGCCAGTTTTCGGACCGAAATGTCCTAAAACTAACAACGAACCGAAATGTCCTAAAACTAACAACGGACCGAAACATCCTTAAACTAACAACGGACAGAAACGTCCTTAAACTAACAACAGACCGAAATGTCCTTAAACTAACAACGGACCACTATGTCCTAAAACTAGCCGTTGACCGAGACATCGATAAACTACTATGGATTGCAGCATCCCAAGGCTGATAAAAAAAGGAGAGAAAACGGTATGTCCATAAGCAAAATGGGCACGGATGAAAACCCGAAAGGGCTCCGTGAGTAAAAACAGCAGGGCTACTGACGAGTTTTTATGAAAACCCGAAAGGGCGCAACCTCGTTAAAAGACACTTGCAAGGTCCTCTCGACCTTGTAAGGAGAAACCACCTGCGTGAGATCCTTACGACTCACAAGGGAGCAACACACTTAGGGATCCCCACGATTTCTAAGGAGAAACCACACTTACGAGATCCTCACGACTCATAAGGTGAACCCTCTTATGAGACCCTCACGGCTCATAAGATTCAAAAGTCTTAAGCTATAGAGATCTGAACCTGTTCTTAAGCAGCAACCACAACCTCCAATACTGTCCTACAAGCGGCTCAATATTGACCCTTGTATACAATCCACGGGTGCGAATAAACATTTCCCTAACAAAGTCTCATCCGTGACTAGGGGTATGTTTGCACAGTAAACAACCCTTGTAAGTCCTCTCAACTTATAAGGAGAAAGCACTCTTGTAAGATCCTTACGACTTATAAGAGACTATACACTTAGGAGTCCTCACGATTCCTAAGGAGAAAACGCACCTACGAGATCCTCACGACTTCTAGGGAGAAATACCTTTATGAGACCCTTACGGCTCATGAAGTTAAAAGCATTAGTCGACAGGATCTTAACCCTGTTTGCTAAGCCACCTTTGTTCGACATTGACATAGGCAAATGATGATTCGCTCCTAGCAATAGCCCAGTTGTAGTGGTGCAGATGCCAAAATCGGTGTCTAATCCCAAGCTTGCAGCGAAAAACTAGCGAGCCACACATGCATACGAAATAGCCGAAATGATGGGGCAACTTGCAAATAAAAAGCAGCAAGTAAAAATATATGCATGCAAAACAGCCGAAATGATGGGGCAACTCGCAATAAAAAGCAGTAAGTGAAAAATAAAACAAATAGCCGAAATGATTGGGCATCGCGAAAAATAGCCGAAATGATTGGGCAATCGCGACCATTCGCGATATAAAAGCTGAAATGATAGAGAATTGCGGAATGAAAAAATGAAATTTATGCCCTACAGGTGATATCACATCAATCCCTGTATACAATCCAGGGGCGCAAACAAAGAGGGAATCACACCTTCCCTCCCCAGGCGCCATCAGGAGAAGAAGCTAAATCTCAATAGTTCACAGACAGCCTGGAGATCATCTCAATATCCGTCTCATTTCAACAGACACGACATCAACAAAGCGGAGCTGCGGCAAAAAAATTCCCAGTTCCATGACTCGACGATGCACAAACAACCGAGAGTCAAAAATTCCTGGTCACGTGGAACGCGGATAATGTCAATCTTAACCCCGTGGGAAACGTCCAGAGCGGAGCCTGGTCCTCGCAGAACACGGCAATGACCCCGTGGGAAGCATCCAGAGCAAATTCCTGGTTACGTGGAACGCGGCTTATGTCAATCCTGACCCCGTGGGAAACCTCCAGAGCGGATCCTGGTCCTCGTAGAACACGGCAATGACCCCATATGAAGCATCCAGAGCGGAGCCTGGTCCTCGCAGAACAAGGCAAAGACCCCGTGGGAAGCATCTAGAGCGAATTCCTGGTTACGTGGAACGCGGCTTATGTCAATCCAGACCCTGTGGGAAACGTCCAGAGCGGATCCTGGTCCTCGCAGAGCACGGCAATGACCCCGTACGAAGCATCCAGAGTGGAGCCTGGTCCTCGCAGAACACGACAATGACCCCGTGGGAAGCATCCAGAGAAAATTCCTGGTTATGTGGAACGCGGCTTCTATCAATCCTGACCCCGTGGGAAACGTCCAGAGCGGATCCTGGTCCTCGCAGAGCACGGCAATGACCCCGTATGAAGCATCCAGAGCGGAGCCTGATCCTCCTAAAACACGGCAATGACCCCGTGGGAACCATCCAGAGCAAAATTCCTGGTTACATGGAATGCGGCTTATGCCAATCCTGACCCCGTGGGAAACGTCCAGAGCGGATCCTGGTCCTCGCATAGCATGGCAATGACCCCGTGTGAAGCATCCAGAGTGGAGCCTGGTCCTCGCAGAACACGGCAATGACCCCGTGGGAAGCATCCAGAGCAAAATTCCTGGTTACGTGGAATGCGGCTTATGTCAATCCTGACCCCGTGGGAAACGTCCAGAGCGGATCCTGGTCCTCACAGAGTATGGCAATGACCCTGTGTGAAGCATCCAGAGTGAAGCCTGGTCCTCGTAGAACACGGCAATGACCCTATAGAAAGTATCTGGAGCAAAATTCCTGGTTATGTGGAACGCGGCTTATGTCAATCTTGACCCCGTGGGAAACGCCCAGAGCGGATCCTGGTCCTCGCAGAGCACGGTAATGACCCCGTGTGAAGCATCCAGAGTGGAGCCTGATCCTCGCAGAATACGGCAATGACCCCATGGGAAGCATCCAGAGCAAAATTCTTGGTTACGTGGAACGCAGCTTATGTTAATCCTGACCCTATGGGAAACGTCCAAAGCGGATCCTGGTCCTTGCAGAGCACGGAAATGACCCCGTGTGAAGCATCCAGAGCGAAGCCTGGTCCTCGCAGAACACGGCAATGACCCTATGGGAAGCATCCGGAGAAAAATTCCTGGTTATGTGGAACGCAGCTTATGTCAATCCTGACTCCGTGGGAAACGTCCAGAGCGGAGCCTGGTCCTCGCAGAACACGGCAATGACCCCGTGGGAAGCATCCAGAGCAAATTCCTGGTTATGTGGAATGCAACTTATGTTAATCCTGACCCCGTGGGAAACGTCCAGAGAGGATCCTGGTCCTCGCAGAGCACGGCAATGACCCCATGTGAAGCATCCAGAGCGGAGCCTGGTCCTCACAGAACACGGCAATGACCCTATGGGAAGTATCCAGAGAAAATTCCTGGTTATATGGAACACGGCTTATGTCAATCCTGACCCTGTGGGAAACGTCCAGAGCGGATCCTGGTCCTCGCAGAGCACGGCAATGACCCCGTGTGATGTATCCAGAGTGGAGCCTGGTCCTCGCAGAACACAGCAATGACCCTGTGGGAAGTATCCAGAGCAAAATTCCTGGTTACGTGGAACGCGGCTTATGTCAATCTTGACCCCGTGGGAAATGTCCAGAGCGGATCCTGGTCTTCGCAGAGCACGGCAATGACCCTGTGTGAAGCATCCAGAGTGGATCCTGGTCCTAGCAAAACACGGCAATGACCCAGTGTGAAGCATCCAGAGTGGATCCTGGTCCTCGCAGAACACGGCAATGACCCCGTGTGAAGCACCCAGAGCGGAGCCTGGTCCTCCCAGAACACGGCAATGACCCCGTGGGAAGCATCTAGAGCAAAATTCCTGGTTACGTAGAATGCGGCTTATGTCAATCCTGACCCCGTGGGAAACGTCCAGAGCGGATCCTGGTCCTCGCAGAGCATGGTAATGACCCCGTGTGAAGCATCCAGAGAGGAGCCTGGTCCTCGCAGAACACGGCAATGACCTCATAGGAAGCATCCATAGCAAATTCCTGGTTACGTGGAACGCGGCTTATGTCAATCCTGACCCCGTGGGAAACGTCCAGAATGGATCCTGGTCCTCGCATAACACGGCAATGACCCCGTGTGAAGTATTCAGAGCGGAGCCTGGTCCTCGCAGAACATGACCATGACCCCGTGGAAAGCATCCAGACCAAAATTCCTGGTTATATGGAACGTGGCTCAAGTCAATCCTAACCCCGTGGAAAACGTCCAGAGCGGAGCCTGGTCCTCGCAGAACATGGCTATTGCTCGTGGAAAGCATCCAGAGCAACTCCTAATTCCGTGAAATGCGGAAAATGATAACCTCACCCATCACTTACGGGTCCTCACAACTCGTAAGGGAGCAAACTCTTTTGTGAGATCCTTACGACTTTTAAGAGAAAACGCACTTAGGAATCCTCACGATTCTTAAGGAGAAATTACACCTACGGGATCCTCTCGACCTATAGGGAGAATGTTCTTTATGAGACCCTCACGGCTCATAAAGTTGAAAAGTCTCAGGAGGCAGATCTTAACCCTGAATACTAAGCCATCATTGTCCTACAAAGAAATCGAAATAGACTATCTGCAGAATACACTTGCTAAAAGGGACACACCATCATGAAGAAAAAATATATCTTTTATTCATGAATCAAAATGAATACAAAGTACAATTCATGAAAGAACAAAAAAAATATACTCTCATTCAGGAGTATGTACAAAAGAAGAATAAAAAAAATGTGTATATACAATTCTTCAAGTCGGCGGGCGATTTAGTAGATTAGCCAGTTCATTCCTTTTTCGCTGGGCCTCGCCTTCATGATTTAGTATCGTCAAAAGACGGGCCTCTGCTTGAGCCTGTTGGGCCTGATATGAGGCAAGCTGGCCTTCAAGCTCTTTTTCAGTAACCTTATGGGCCTCGACCATTTCACAAGTAAACACAGCGGCCTTATCAATGGCTACCACCTTCTTGATAGCCTCTTGAAGCACTCGCCAAAGTTCATATGCTTTAGTGGCCTTGGCCGTAAAGTTGGCTTGAAGCTCCCTCAGCGCTTTGGAAGTCAGCTCCTCTCCGAAAACTTGCGGCTGAGCCTTTTCTCACATGATATCATATTCGCAGCACACCGCTTAATCAGCCCTTGTAAGCTCGCCTTCGCGGCCATAACCTCTGAAGGAAGGCGTGTACATGCAAGCAAGCCTCCACCTGCCGACAAAACTCAACCCAGTCTTGCACCAATGTTTCACTATGGTAGGTGGCAAGAAAGGGAAGAGAGCCGTTAGCTTTAGCGGCAAACGCTTCAGCCGTGATCAGACTGCCAGCACGAAGGTCCTCAATTAGAGATGACAGGGAGTCGAAACTTAGCTTTGCCATCAGTTCTGAGGCACGCAGAGCATAGAGGCCGGGTGGCATGGCGATGTGAGACTCCAGCGCGGTGAGAACTGGCAGGGCTGTTCAGATTTATAAACAATCAGCGAAACTTGTAAGCAAAGAACAAATGGAACGACGTTGAGACTTTACTTACCCACAGTCATGCAAGAGAGATCTGAAGGCTCCCCAGTCCCGTCAAGAATCTCAACCTCGTCGTCGGCCTCCAGAACTGTAAAAGACATCAATGTCATTTTATGAAATAGTGATAATGCTGTGAAAAGAAGGTAAACAACACTAACCTTTCCCGGAAGAGAGGACGATACGTTGAGGAGATATCGCCTGCGGAGTAGCCATCTCCAACAGGCGCTGAAAGGACTGCCTGGGAGACAGATCAACAATAGATGCCACCAATCCGCACAATTCTGAAAAGACGGAAAGGTTCAGATAATGGAGAGATTATTAATCTAAAATATAGAAGGCTACCTTCGATACTCCTCCCATTCTGAGCTGGAGGGATAGCAGCTTCAGCGGCCTCCTCTATGACCTCAGGCACATCATCGGGGACGTGGACCAATGTAGCGACTTCCGAGCGAGGAGCAGCGGCTGCCACTGCAGGCTCCAACGGAAGGACGGTAGCCTCGACTACCCGTACCCTAGTCTCCGGGTCGCCCTCAGGAAGATCCATTGGAGCGGCGACCGACAAAGATGCTTCCCCCGAGGGAGCAAGCGCTTCACGAGCGGGAACCACCGAGAGAGACTCCATTGCAGGAGCGACGGTTGCATCGACCCCCTCCACACTGATTGGTGTTTCACTGGGGATATCAGCAGAATCTACGATCAAAGCACGACTCAGAGCTTCTGCCGCCGCCGAAGTCCCTGCAAAGTTTGTACGAGGATAAGGATACATATATATGTATGCAAGCAATACAAAATATTACAAAGAGATACATGAACATACCGATGCGCAAGGGATCTTCCAATATGGATTGTTCAAGCCGACGCTCCTTCCTGAGGAGATGTGCTCGCCGAGGTCCGATGGTAGACTCGTGGCCATCGGTCCATAATGAAAGCGCGTCCTCGGCGTCGGTCGAAATAGCCTGCTTAAGGGCCCTCTCACCCCATTCATCCAAAGGGCCTATGAATCGCCGCTGTATCCACGGAGGGTCTTCGTAAAAGATGACGGCAGGGTAAGGCCTCTTCAGGATCATTACATTCTTGGATTAGTCTTGTGAGCGTATTATTGCCTCAGCCAATTGTGCGGCTTCCTCGGCAGATGAACCCGGGAAAAGTAGGCCACCATCCGATTCTTGCATAGCTAGCGGTCCATCCTAAAAGATAGGCTCGGACTCTATTAAATTGTCGAGCAGATTGGTGACCGTCGTCCTCCGCCTCTTAGACCCAGAGCTAACTTCCGAAGACGATCGTTTCCTTCCCCATGGATCTTTGGTACGGCGTTGACCCACTTCACCTTCAATGTCCTCGCTCGGAGTTGCTACCGAGGATGACACAGCCATTGTTGACGCCGCGGACGATGATATTGCTACCGGTGCCCTATTAGCCCTTGATTGAGCCCGAGTATGCAGTGGCATACCAGCCGTGGGAGTTAAGTCCACTTCCGCCGCCTCCGGAATAAGCACGACACTGGTATCCCTCAAGGGAGGGTGAACCGTTGCACGTGGTTGCTGCGGAACTCTCGTGGCTTGAATCGGAATGGGAGCGCTGTATCCGAGAAGTACCCTCTTCTCCTCAGCAATAATTGGACTGACCCGGTGGAGGTACCAGCCCATGAAAGACCCCACACATCGAGGAATATGATCAGCTTCAGGAATCATGAAGCGAGAGCCTGTGTTCAGCCGCATAAAGTGATGAGCGGCGTCACGAACAGCTTCAAGCGATGGGCTAGGCGCCACTGTAAATGCCTCGAAGGGGACGCCCTGATCATATCCAAGTTGACGGGCAAAGCGGTGTGGGTTGTACCGCATAAAAAGGGCCGCACCGTTCTGACAAAATACCAGATAACGCGGTCTGATCGCGTATAGGTGCATGGCTTCCCTGGGCTTCAGAGAAGGTACCCCCTCTTTCAACACCTCGCAGAGCTGTTGAATCGATCCTGAGGGAGCAAATAGGACACGATCGATGAATACCATTCCACCCGTATTAGCATAGGGAGCGATCAGCACACGAATAGCCCCAGACTGAGTCAGGTCAGGAGCAGAAGCGTCCACCAGCCGCATGAGTCGCGAAAAAGTGTAGGCGTCATAAAATTTGGGTCTTTGGTGCGCAGCAAAGGCCCCCAACACGTGCATCTCAATTCAGGATGTGAAGTAATGAAGAGAGAAATTTACCACATCTACACCTGGAGTTGAGGTATTAGCCGCGGTGCCTAACCCATGACATAGATGCGCTAGCCCTGGAATGCCCACAGCTAGTCGTGTTCCCTCAGCAATGCAATGAGCAGGGTAAATAACCGAGGCTCTCATAAAATGGCGATGCATGGGAATGACGAACCAGATAAGCCAAACGCTGATGAAGCCCATGAAGAAAGTCTCTTCATCTATACCAGGAGCTGCAATCGACTCGAAAGATATCGCCGACATGATGGGAATGTAATACTGCGGCAAGTCCTCTTCTTTAGTCGGCCGCCTGTTTAAACCAAACCCAAAGGGGTCGTTAATGTTCGCGAACTTCGGAGCCGTCTTTGATAGGACATCCTCGCGAAGGAAGCAAGCGATAAAACTTTTAAAAGTGACGCCCTGCTCCTCTGGCTCTATGAACAGTTTGTCAAAAATACTCAGGGTCTTGATCAAACTCGGGCGCTTGTGGCGGGCGGCGTTCTTGATAGACAGGCCATCAAGCATGGCAGGCTCAGTCTCAAAGACATACTCATTAGGAGGCAATACTTCTTCATAAAGTGTCCCCCTGACCGGCAGTTCTGAGATCTCGCGAAATTCTTCCAGAGAAATTGAAACTTTGCGGTCCTCTAGAAGGAAGGTGTTGGTGGGAAGATTCCATTGGTCCAAAAAGTCCTTAAACCACAAGACATGGGGAGATTGGTAGTGGAAAAGGGATGCATATATCGCCTGAAAGAGTCCAACCCTCTGCAGTCGCGCGCGATGAGCGGACAAGATGTAACGAGCCCAGAGAAGGTAGCCCGTGGGGTGTCGAGGGGTAAGCCCTATCTTGTAAATCTGTCCCCATGGCTGGGCTTCGCCCTGGAAAATGCGGAACCCTAAAATATCTATAGCCGGCACCAGATGTTCGGAATACCAGTTGTTGAAGGCTCAAGCCGTCCCATAGGGGTCCAATTCGGCATCTCCACATCAAAGGCAGTCCGTGGAGGATCCATCGGCAGGAACGGATAGGTAGGCTCCGTCGGTATCTCGCAAAGAAAATTGCGGCGACTACGAATGATGTGACCGTACCAGGTCCCCCATAACAGCAAGTTGGTGCGACTCGGGTCATGAGCCCTGATCATAGCCATTACTTTCTCGTCAGACGGTGACTGAGGAAAAGCAGCTTCCGAGCGAGTGAAAGGGAAGTATGGAACAGAAGTCATTGCGCCTGAAATAAAATAAGAGGAAACCGTTAAGCAAAGCTAACACGTGTTTATAAAGGCATATATGAAAAGACAGTGGAAGAAAGCAACAGAGGACTCATTTTATGGGACCCTTGGTTACAAAATACATGGGTCCCACAAAATCAAGATGGCGGCTTGCTAATGATGAGGCAAAGCAATTACTATGAGACAAAAATAAGATTCTCAATAAATGAACAGTGGATTTCAAATGACCCTACACATTCCCCAAAATGAAATCCATCTTGGACTCTGCAAAAATCAAGCAAAGCAAGGGAATTAAATTCCCAGAAAGCCCTACTGCAAATCTTTTCTTTTTTGTTGCAAAGAGACAACTTAGGGCAAGAAAACCCCAAGAAGTTCTCTGGGAAGAACTAAGTTCTTCAGAGGAATTAAATTCCTTTTGAACAGGGGAATTAAATTCCCAGAAATATTTTTTTCAGAGCCGAAGCTCTTTGAAATGGAATTAAATTCCACAGAAAAGACAAGCATCGCCATTGATCCCTGAAGATCAGAGAAACCCTAACTAGGTCTGTTGTTTAAAGATTGAGTGATTTTCTTTTTAAAGAACTTAAAAAAATTGGGTTCTTGTTAAAGGTAAAAACCCTTGGTATGGATTTAAAATCCAACGAAAATTTATGTAAAAGTTCTTCAGTCGTTCAAGATCATTACCTGAGAAAAGGGAATCTTTCACCAGAGTTAAACTCTGGAAATTTTCGAAAGAGAGAACGAAGCTCTGAGAAAGGAGAATTAAATTCTCAAAGGGAAAAAGTTAGCAAGGAAGAAGATGAGCAAAGTGAAGGCGCTTCTGAAGGGACGCTGGCATTTATAGGATGTGATGGGAAACGTTTCATCTCCCCTATTCCCTAAACAGATCCAACGGTCACAAAGGTGACAGCGTTGCACTCACGTGCAAACACATGAGAACAACGCTGTGGGGGAATTTGTTCCCTGATAAAAATTAGGAAATACCTCAATGAAGTATTACGTGCTCACACGTGACCAAGGATCACATGTTGACACGTGATAGTTTCCTATTATCTCCACTTTATAGAATTAAATTCTAAATCAAACAAAAGTGTAAACAAAACGGCTAAGGAAAGACCGCAATGGGGCATCACGTGCTCACACATGACCAAGGGTCACATGCTGACACGTGATGGTCCTTTAGCCCAGTTAAAAGATAGAATTAAATTCTGAATGAAAGAGAGTCACGTGCCAACACGTGATGGGTCCCTCAGCTCTTTAATTGATAGAATTAAATTCTATTTCAATGGTCAAATGTTGGGATCACGTGCCAACACGTGATGGGCTTTGAAAGACTTATGAGTTAATAGAATTAAATTCTAATTAAGGGAAATCAAAAAACCCTAACTGGGAAAGTATTTCTTTAAATCTTTCCAAACTAAAAGGGCTATGCTCTGTAAAGTGGAGCACCGTTGGATTAAAAATCCAATGGTGATTAAAAATCACCAATTTATGGAAAGATTTTATACAAGGAAAGATTTTCCTAAGTTTCACCAAAAATAACAAACAGAATATCTTTTGGATTAAAAATCCAATGGTGAATAAAATTCACTAAGTGATCTAAAAGATCATATTAGTTACGAAAAACAAACAAAATTTTTCAATAAAAGATTCACTAAAGAAATTGATTCTTTTCCTTCTCCTATAAATAAGAGCCGAGAAGAGGAGAAAGATATAGAATTTTGGATCTTGGAAATTTTTGAAGGAAAATAGCAGAGAGAAAAGAAAGGAGAATTTAATTCTCAAGAGAAGAAACCCTATGTGAGAAAGGGGAAAAGGATCAAAACTTCATAAAACAAAAAAAGAGAATTTAATTCTCAATCTAAGAGTTTAACTCTTCTGCAAAAGAACTTAGTTCTTCCTCTGGTGGAAGATCTGCAAAAGTAAATCTCCCCACAGGTTGAGAATTTAATTCTCATCGAGGAGATTCCGCAATGCCGATCCAAAACTTAGAGGGAGAATTGAGTTTAAAGAATTTAATTCTCCCAAATTCACAGGAATTTAATTCCTCCAAGATAAAACTAGGGTTTAACCCTATATGAGAATTTAATTCTCCCAAACTCACAGGAATTTAATTCCTCCACGATAAAACTAGGGTTTAACCCTATATGAGAATTTAATTCTCCCAATTTATAGGAATTTAATTCCTCCAAGACAGACAAAACTAGGGTTTAACCCTATATGAGAATTCAATTCTCCCAAATTCATAAAGAATTCAATCCCCCTAAATAAAATTAGGGTTTAACCCTATATAAGAATTTAATTCTTCCATATGCATAGGAATTTAATTCCTCTAAAAACGAAATTAGGGTTTAACCCTACAGAGAATTTAATTCTTAAAAATAAAGAGACTTGAAAGATCTCCATGCATGTAAAGAAGTAGGTCACGTTCCCTCACGTGACCCCTGAAAAGATCCTCCAAAATAAGAAGGAATTAGCCCTGAGGCAATGCCTCACGTGCTCCCACGTGACTTCTAAAACAAACAGAATAAAAGCAAAGGCAATGCTGGCTTTGGGCACTTTCACGTGTCCTCACGTGATCCCTAATAAACATTCTAATAAATCAATGCATGAGTACCCATCACGTGCCCACACCTGATGGCTATGAAAACTAAAAGTGTTTAATACTTATTTGCAGTTCTGAGAATAAAGTAAAGGAGATCTGGTCGCACCTCTGGGTGCCCTCACGTGCCCCCACGTGACCCCTTCCTTTCTATTGTTTAACACTATTTTGAGTATTTTGTCTCCAGTGTTTAACACTGTTGTCTTCTAGTGTTTAACACTATTTTAAATCCAATCTTAGCCAAATTGGCTGAGTTTTCCAGAGGCAAAAACCTCCCCTTCAACTGAATCTTAAAGTTGAGTAAAACTTAGAGCCACAATGTTTAATGCTCAGTCAAAGACAAAATTGTTATCAGAGCCCTCAAACTCTTGTTTAGCATTGCTAAGTGATGAGGGGCTGATCCCAGACAAATGTCTAATGGTCCAATAAAAGGCCAACACTTCAAATCTAATTGGACTTAGCCTAAGTTGGCCATAAGTCCTCAATTCAGATTTAACTGAGCCAATGTGCTCATAATCTAATTAATTGATCTTAGTTCCAAATTGGACTACAGATCCCCAATCAACTTTGGTTCAAGGGTACATCTCTTCACTCCTTTGATATTTGTCGTTGTAATCCTTCAACGTCTTCAGAGAGGTGACGGGTCCCGACAACCACACATTTCACGGACTATGATGTCCTTAACCTTGACTGTGAGGTCTTTAAACTCACGGACTATGATGTCCTTAACCTCTATCGTGATGTCTTTAAACTAACAATGGACCGAGATATCCTTAAACTAACAATGGACCACCATGTCCTTAAACTGGTAATCGACCGCAATGTCCTTAAACTAAACAATAGAGTTCAAATGCTCTTTTGTTGGATCTAAATGATCCCGTTGAGTCAATCTTAGTATAAAATTAGACTAATGTATCCTTAACAAACGTTTAAATTGATCTTAGTCTCAAATGGGACTAACGTATCCTTAAACCCCAAACCAAAACCCAAATCTAAGAAGATACGGATTTGGACTAATCCACGCCCTACGGGCGACGACATAAATTAGTCTCCGTATACAATCCACGGGCAACCAAAAATAAAACAAACACCCACGATACGAAGCGACCATGTGGAGAAGAAGAAAGTGGTTACCGCGATGCGGTAGCGTAATTAACTGCAGGGGCTTGCGTCTGCAGGGAAGAGCGTCCCCACAATCAAAAAATCCCTCAACGAGAAAGAATCTGACGAAGTCTGCTATATCGGCCGCATCCGTTTAAACCTTCGATACATGGTGCCATAAATCAACTTGACGTCTTCGGAGAGGTGGACGGATAGCACCAATTAGCATCTGCCCCAAAATTCAGGCAAGATGAACCTACACGGTCGCATCTCCCTGTATTTGGAGGGGAACAGTTCCCTGCGAAAGTGGGGTTAGGATTTTGTTTTGCTCGAGATGAGAAAAAGATAAGTTTGGAGGTATTTGTTCATCACGTAAAACTGCATTTTAATACCGCTCATTCGTTATCATTTTTGTGAATATCGATGCTATTAATCTGTAACTGCTCAATAAGTACAAGATACAGGTATTCATGAAAAATACTGGAAACACACTCAAAATACACGAATACGACATTTGTAAGCCGAAACTGCTACAGGAACGGATAAACGATCTTTATTCAAGGAGTTTTTGCAATATACAAGTGTGCACAACAAAAAAAATGAAATGGTCCAACATGATACAAGCTTTGTACAAGTGTGAACTTAATTTTTCATGCATGAACCAAGTTGGGCAGCCATGATATTGTGTGAACACATTTGAGCAAGTGGATAAGCAAGTGGGCATGGGTATAATAACATGGAAAGATATGTGTTACGACCCAAAGTTTAGCCCGTGACCGGCACTTAACCACGTAACGTCTACAGGCGTAACGCGACTAAGTAAGCCGAAAACCCAGAAATCAAACCAGTAATAGTATAGAGTGATTTAAGCAATTAATAGAACCAATTACTAAGATAACAATATACGACGCCGTAGCGAAGAAAATGAGCAACAAGTGGGAAACATTACAGATAGAATAAACTGCATAAGTAAAGTCGGCTCACAACGAGCTCGACGCCAGAATACAAAATAATATACATCGTCCTCACAACTGGTCTCTAAGTCAATACATAAGTGGTAGATGGAGAGTACTAGATACAACAATGTACATAACTGAAAGATAACCAGATACCGTACAAAACCCACCTATCAGCAAAAGAGCTAGTACACTAACTGTAGGGGTATCCGTGCCAAAAGATGCAAGAATGCAGCCTGCCGCGACTACTCCGAAGGGCAACCTGCAAACACTGTGGCACAACGGGGGTGAGTTGCCAACTCATGAATAGAAAATAACATATAAAGGTAATCACGCGTATGCACACGCTACTATACTCTAACCTATATCAACAGATAACATCTATATGATGAACTGGATGCTCAAACATGCAACAAGTGCGATCTAATAATATCTCCATGTAATGAGCAAGAAATGTGATGATCATGTATAGCAATGCAATCTAACAACCCTATATAGAATGAACAGGGTATGCAATGATCAGGTATAGCAATGCAATCTAACAACCCTATGTAGAATGAACAGGGTGTGCAATGATCAGGTATAGCAATGCAATCTAACAACCCTATGTAGAATGAACAGGGTGTGCAATGATCAGGTATAGCAATGCAATCAAACAACCCTATGTAGAATGAACAGGGTGTGCAATGATCAGGTATAGCAATGCAATCTAACAACCCTATGTAGAATGAACAGGGTATAATAGATACAGGATGAGATATCAATTACTACATACTGAGCATGGGAAATATAACATATACACGGAATGTCATCGTGGAATGTAAAATCGGTACCCATCAATGTACCCAAATCCCAATACTATTCAGGTGTCTTCATCCTCCTCGGTCCTCCAAATCCTGTAAATCTCATATAATCGTGAGTGCCCAATATCGGCACCCAAATATCAAGAAATACTCGTGCCAAGCATTGACACGCAAATCCTCCTGTATAGGGAATCCGTCAGTACGGATCAGCCCACGGGCTCTGTCTGCGGTATCGGCCCTCGGTCCCGGCAGTACGAGTCGTCCCGTATCCATCCATCGTCTCTGGTCGGTATCCTCCGGATAACCGCCAGGTTCAACCAATCACCGGTAGGTAGTAGTCCCTCTGCCAGGCTCACCGTCTACTACACAGCGAAACCGTTCTCGCCCCGGGGTACCATACCGGGTCCACCATGTACCCGTAATCGGCCACATCCAACTCCTCAATTCGGGTTCACATATATCACTCAAGTACCGAGAAAACACATGGTGGACGCACCGAAATATCATATCAAGGGAAACCGGGTTTTTAAATAATTAACTATTCTCTTTGAAATATCCACGGTTCCCCAAATCCAGAATTTACATGGAAACAACATATCTCAATGCGTAATCTAAGCAAGTATGAAGATATCAATATATGTGTGCACTGGTATGAATATACAGTGTGCATGTGCGCAGGTATGAACATCTCAATATGTGTGCACTGGTATGAATATATAGTGTGCATGTGCGCAGGTATGAACATCTCAATATGTGTGCACTGGTATGAATATACAGTGTGCATGTGCGCAGGTATGAACATCTCAATATGTGTGCACTGGTATGAATATACAGTGTGCATGTGCGCAGGTATGGACATCTCAATATGTGTGCACTGGTATGAATATACAGTGTGCATGTGCGCAGGTATGAACATCTCAATATGTGTGCACGTAGTACCAATAGGGGTATGTGATGCATATGTGCCCAAATATGGATATAACATATGATGTGATGCGGCAAATCATGACAACATCAATAAGGTAGAATCAGTATGATATATGATTTATAGCAATCCTATAATGTGTGTGTCATGGCAATCACTAACGGTGTGAGCGTAGCATATCAATCGTGCTCGTGCGACTTGAACCGTTAGTGACAGTGCAGTGTTCTGTGCGATCATTTCTATATGCAATAATAATGTATGCTACTACAGTCCATATGAACATCTACAATCGAATATCCTAACTCGCCCTGACGCTTAACGCCATACGGGCGATTTCCCCGTAGATGTTAAATCTACTCACCTAGTCGTGTACTACTCGTAGCCGACCACCTGCTTCCCTTTCTTAGCTTCGTCCGACGTACCCGCCTGCGAATCTGGAATTTCACAAGAATCCATATATAAGCAAATATCTCGCAAAACGTGATATCGACGTCAAACGATACGCTCGCGTCGCGAACTAAACGCGCGTGTATACAATACGCTAAACGTGTGCACGCGCCTAAAACTAACCCCGATACGCCGCGATACGCTGAATCATGGAACCCTTTCGCGTATCGCGCGTATCGCGCGAACCAAACGTACTAGAAATACGATATAACGTCCCAGATTCTACCCAGGCTAACAACTTACAGAACTATACATACCACTGGCCTAGAAATAATAACAGACTCCTACCCATCCAAACATCACCCAAAAATTCCTCTATCTGGCCGCAAATTGCGGCCATAATGAATAAATCGGCGGCCTCGCTATGGGGTGGGGGTCTCGGGCTCTGGTTGTGTGGTCTATACCTTGTATACAAGCTCCAGTTAACTCAATTTCAACCTGAACTACTCGGGCCTATAGAAAATCACAGAAATCCAAAAAGTTCACTTAAAAATACTAAATTTGCACAATTTGAAACCCTATGGTATTTTGGTGTAATCTGGGGTTTAACTAGGTTTACATGGCCTTAATAACACCTAATTAGGCTAGGTTAACCAATATTAACAGCACTAAACCACAAGTCCACACAAATCACCATTTCAAGCACAAAATCTCACTTTTTACACAAACCGAAGCTAAACTACACATACGTTAAACAAACAAGAAGTTGGGCTTGGATTCTATACCTTACAAGACCCTAAGTGCAAGGAGAAAGGAGGTGGAGAAGATGCGAGTGCTGCTGCAGCTGCTGGGGCTGCTGTTGATGTTGCTGCTGCTGCCACTGCCTGCTGCTGCTGTTGATGATGCTGCTGTTGTTGCTGCCAGTTGTTGCTGCTTCTTTTGCAGCTGCTGCCTCTCTCTCTCTCTCTCACAGCTGAGTGTGTGTGTGTGTGTGAGAGTTGGGAGAATAATGAGGAAAGAAATGAGGCACCCTAGTCAACCTCTCTCTCTCTCTCTCTCATTAAATGAGCATGGCTCAAGCCATATTGCCCATACCTTCTCTCTCCCACTAAGTCAACAAAAGAAAAGAATTTCAATAAAAAAAGAATAACACCCATAATAAAAAAAAACAAGAGAACAACAACCATACCAATTTAAAACCCAAAACAACTTAATACAAAACTTAAAATGGTTTAAGGGAATGGTTAGTCCACCATGCTTGTTAATCATGGTTTAACCCCATCTCTTAACCCTAGTTAACATGCACAAGTGTGTGTGTGTCTAGAAAAATCCAAATAAAATATTCATTAACTAGAATAAAATATCTGAAACTTAATTTGGTAAACTTTTTACCAAAAACTATCTATTAAAATATAATTAACCCCTAAACATGACCTAAGGTGTTACAATCTTCCCCCCTTAAAGAAAATTCGTCCCCGAATTTTTAAAATACAAAGCTACGCATACTTTCAGAGGGATGAGGGAACTTCTGCCGCACCTCGCCCTCAGCCTCCCAGGTGACCTCTTCACTGTTTGGGATGCACCCAAATACCTTCACTGATGGCAAGACCTTCGATCGAAGTTTCTTCACCTGCCGGCCCAAAATTACGGCTGGCTGTTGGGTGAACGAAGGATCACACTCAAACTTAATTGGTCTGGCGCTGAATCCAATGAGAAAGGTCATGAAGGTAATTGCAAAGTATCGACATAGGAAATACGGGGTGAATATTCAATAATCTGGGTAGAAGTGCCCAATCTTAAGGCAACGAACCAACTCGCCTTAGGAATCCTAAAAAGACTTACTATCCTGGAAAACTTCCCCAAAACTTAACATGTCATTTATCGGAAATTTCCGTGGGAATACATGATCTGCCATTGCGAACTCAAATCTGCGACCCTCTTGGTCAGCATCTGATCTCTATCCGCAATAGACCATTCTCATCCTGACCCAAAACAACCGGGTCATTTCCGAAATTTCTAAACTAGCTGAGGTCCAATAATCCTATAACACGGAGTTAGGAAAAACAGACTGGTGATCGACATGACCTAACCTCTAAACCTAAAGGTTACCAATTGGAGTGTCTCCTGATAACTGCTATCAAAGGAGAACCCTATCGATGGCAAACGACGATCCCCAACTGCCGACAACAATTTCTACATACGCACAACTTAACAAGAACAACTGAGTATCACCGCATGACAAGCATCCGAATAGAGTCACATCCTGACAACTCCTGGGTGGACACCATAATGAAAATTCGGGGAGATCTGCTCTCATTCTCTCTTCGGAACGGTTAAAGGTTGCAACTCTCCCGTCTGTCTCAGCTGCTTAACTCAAGCACACAATACGACAGACACTTGAAACGAATCCAAAGACTTCTCTTTCTATCCCTGCCCACCCCTAACTACCTTACAAGTCACGTTAACAGTTGGTGGGGCTTGAATGAGTACAGAGAGTTGACCGATGTGCCTGCCCTAGGATTCCTCGTCTCTTCCCTATAATATTAGGTGCACAGGTGTCTCTAGCCTAGCACACCCTTTCCACAAGTCAAGGATTCCAAAATCATTACCCAGCCGAGTAGGCTCCAAAATCTCTGACGAACGAGCGTCGGCGGGCAGTGCCTCGCGAAAGCGATTTAAGAAGGGTGGTCGGGCGCGGACATGAGCCAGCTGTCTCCTCAGAAGAGATGAACCTATTCTGTACTCAACGATCGCACAAGAACTGTGAATCTGCGGAGGACTATCACGACAATCAAATTTCTCCGCAGGAAGATGTACATTTAGCTCTGGTGGTCCGTGAGAATCTGACACGACTCTTAAACGAGTTGTATCTATAAATTTCCAGTGCAAAACCATCACGGCCATCTCCAGGTCATGAGTGGGATATTCTTCTTGTACTTCCTCCAAATGTAGGGAAGCAAAAGCGATAACTCCATTGTGTCACCTCGGTACACCTTCGAGTCCTACTCATGAAACATCACAGTTAAACCACAAGGTCGCTCGAACCAAAAGCAAAGAAGGAGCCGATGCAGTTGTTAACCGAGTCTTCAACTGCGGAAATTCCCTACACAAGCCTCAGTCCAAAGAAAAGAAACCTCCAATCTGGTCAATTTAGTCAACGGGGCAGCATTACACTATCAATCCTGCATGAGACGGCGGTAACACCTGCTAAGCCAAAAATCTGCGAGCCTTCGTCCTGCTCACAAATTTGGGCCTAAGCTGTACGGCCACGATCTTCCTCGAAACCATACCAATTCGTCTCCGTAACTACAAAACCTAGGAGTCAACACAACAAGCTTGAAGGGAACACTCCGAGAATCTAGTAAACCGCTGGGGCTCTCCCAGTATCCGTATAACAGATCCTCAAGTGCTACCCTAACCCTCAAGGCACACTAAAAAGACTAGGATGTCGTAAATAGCACAACAATAACTGGTCGAGGAATGGCCCGAAGAAAAACAGTTCATCATACCTACGAATGCTGCTAAAGCATTGATGAGTCCAGTGACACACCCAAAACACACAAAGCCTGTAGCACGCACAAGGCAGTCTTCGGAATGTCATCACTCCGGACCTGCAACAATGATGACCTGATCCCAAACGAACTTAGACAAGGTCTCGCACTCTGGTGCTGATCGAAGAATTCGTCAGTGCGAGGTACAGGATACTTATCCGCACCGTAAGCCGATTCAAAAGACGATCCATCAAAACAACCTCAATTTGTCGTTTTCCTCCTGGACGACCAAAAATAGGAGCTTCCTAAATGCGAAACACTCATACGCACAACTCCCTCAACAACCACTCTGCAGAAGATCCTTAGCTCTTTAAGCTTCGCCGGCTCATCTTGGAATGACGTCGGAAAAATTCTCGCACGAAAGAAAACCGGTCCAACAAACCAACTGTGGATACAGCATCACGAAAAACGCCAAGAATCCACGACATCTCCTCAGAGCCGACTAGCGAACAAGGCTGAATTCAAGCTGTAAGAGGTGACACCACTATCCATCTGCACAACAAGATCTGACTTGCCCGGGAAAACAAAACCTAACTGTTTCCTCACGGTAGCCCACAATGCCTAGCACGCAGCTAACCAGTCCATGCCCAGGAGATTGCCAAATCCAACATCTTTAGGAGGTTCAAAATGACAGACGAATCTCTATCTCTTATCCGATAGGCACACGACCGAAGTACGTGTCGCGCAACAAAAGGATTGCTGACAGAAGTTAACACAACAAACGGCTAATCTACCCAGCACGACTCTCGTCCTAAACTCGGCATGAAGTGTGTAAACATACGAGTGCAACAAAAGGACATACTGAAAGAGTACCTGAAACCACAGCATTGGACGCCCGCGCGTCCCGATGAGTCGAAGCGAAAACTTATGCCTGTCTTTCATCTGCGACTGACCGAACTCCTCCTCTACTAGCCTGACCCCTTTGTGCAAACCCTCCGCGTCCACGACGTCTCAGAATACGACCCTGACGTGCTGTGAAGGAACACTGCCTGATGAGGTGTTGAAGGCTTCCGCATCGTAAACACCTACGCGCTGAATGCTGTCCTGCCTGGGGATGGAAGCCAAACGACTGTCCTCGTCCTAAGCCTCTGCTCTGGGCTGGTACACCAGTACGATTCCACAACTGTTCCGGAACTCTCACGGTCCCTAGAAGACGTGTCTCGTAAACGGGGGCTGCCTCCACCGGTGCTATGTAGGGGACGGAATACTGCATGATGATCGTAAGGAACAACTGGGTAATAGGGGTGGCAGCCATCTGTCGCTGCGCTCGAACGACCTCTACCAATGAGCTCATCGTCTGGCGCAAGCTCTGCATCTTTGCCACTAGTCTAGCGATCTGACCTGTCGTAGGAGAAATAATCTGTCCTGGTACAACATGGGTACTACTCGGATCAGTCCTCGTCTCAGATAAATCAACTCGAACCTCGGCTCTCCCGGCCTCTCTCTGCACCCTCGTAGTCCTTGGCGGCATAATGGCTGGAAAGAAGGTAGGATTCGATGAGGATACGAAAATCGAATCACAAGGATATATACGATCATAAAGGAAATTCAATCAATAAGTCCTAAGGTCGCTTAGGCGGAGTACCGTGTCGTGAGTATGCCGCGGAACATACGCACGCTACGCCACTCTGCTGCAGCTACCTACTCCATCATACCAGGGTCATCCTACACTCCGAAGGTAAAACCTACGCTCTGATACCAACTTTGTCACGACCCAAAGTTTGGCCCGTGACCGCACTTAACCACGTAACGTCTACAGGCGTAACGCGACTAAGTAAGCCGAAAACCCAGAAATCAAACCAGTAATAGTATAGAGTGATTTAAGCAATTAATAGAACCAATTACTAAGATAACAATATACGACGCCGTAGCGAAGAAAATGAGCAACAAGTGGGAAACATCACAGATAGAATAAACTGCATAAGTAAAGTCGGCTCACAACGAGCTCGACGCTAGAATACAAAATAATATACATCGTCCTCACAACTGGTCTCTAAGTCAATACATAAGTGGTAGATGGAGAGTACTAGATACAACAATGTACATAACTGAAAGATAACCAGATACCGTACAAAACCCACCTATCAGCAAAAGAGCTAGTACACTAACTGTAGGGGTATCCGTGCCAAAAGATGCAAGAATGCAGCCTGCCGCGACTACTCCGAAGGGCAACCTGTAAACACTGTTGCACAACGGGGGTGAGTTGCCAACTCGTGAATAGAGGATAACATATAAAGGTAATCGCGAGTATGCACGCGCTACTATACTATAACCTATATCAACAGATAACATCTATATGATGAACTGGATGCTCAAACATGCAACAAGTGCGATCTAATAACATCTCCATGTAATGAGCAAGAAATGTGATGATCATGTATAGCAATGCAATCTAACAACCCTATATAGAATGAACAGGGTATGCAATGATCAGGTATAGCAATGCAATTTAACAACCCTATGTAGAATGAACAGGGTGTGCAATGATCAGGTATAGCAATACAATCTAACAACCCTATATAGAATGAACATGGTGTGCAATGATCTGGTATAGCAATGCAATCTAACAACCCTATGTAGAATGAACAGGGTGTGCAATGATCAGGTATAGCAATGCAATCTAACAACCCTATATAGAATGAACAGGGTATAATAGATACAGGATGAGATATCAATTACTACATACTGAGCATGGGAAATATAACATCTACACGGAATGTCATCGTGGAAAGTAAAATCGGTACCCATCAATGTACCCAAATCCCAATACTACTCAGGCGTCGTCATCCTCTTCGGTCCTCCAAATCCTGTAAATCTCATATAATCGTGAGTGCCCAACATCGGCACCCAAATATCAAGAAATACTCGTGCCAAGCATCGACACGCAAATCCTCCTGTATAGGGCATCCGTCAGTACGGATCAGCCCACGGGCTCTGTCTGCGGTATCGGCCCTCGGCCCCGGCAGTACGAGTCGTCCCGTATCCATCCATCGTCTCTGGTCGGTATCCTCCGGATAACCGCCAGGTTCAACCAATCACCGGTAGGTAGTAGTCCCTCTGCCAGGCTCACCGTCTACTACACAGCGAAACCGTTCTCGCCCCGGGGTACCATACCGGGTCCACCATGTACCCGTAATCGGCCTCATCCAACTCCTCGATTCGGGTTCACATATATCACTCTAGTACCGAGAAAACACATGGTGGACGCACCGAAATATCATATCAAGGGAAACCGGGTTTTTAAATAGTTAACTATTCTCTTTGAAATATCCACGGTTCCCCAAATCCAGAATTTACATGGAAACAACATATCTCAATGCGTAATCTAAGCAAGTATGAAGATATCAATATATGTGTGAACTGGTATGAATATACAGTGTGCATGTGTGCAGGTATGAACATCTCAATATGTGTGCACTGGTATGAATATACAGTGTGCATGTGCGCAGGTATGAACATCTCAATATGTGTGCACTGGTATGAATATACAGTGTGCATGTGCGCAGGTATGAACATCTCAATATGTGTGCACTGGTATGAATATACAGTGTGCATGTGCGCAGGTATGAACATCTCAATATGTGTGCACTGGTATGAATATACAGTGTGCATGTGCGCAGGTATGGACATCTCAATATTTGTGCACTGGTATGAATATACAGTGTGCATGTGCACAGGTATGGACATCTCAATATGTGTGCACGTAGTACCAGTAGGGGTATGTGATGCATATGTGCCTAAATATGGATATAACATATGATGTGATGCGGCAAATCATGACAACATCAATAAGGTAGAATTAGTATGATATATAATTTATAGCAATCCTATAATGTGTGTGTCATGGCAATCACTAACGGTGTGAGTGTAGCATATCAATCGTGCTCGTGCGACTTGAACCGTTAGTGACAGTGCAGTGTTCTGTGCTATCATTTCTATATGCAACAATAATGTATGCTACTATAGTCCATATGAACATCTACAATCTAATATCCTAACTCGCCCTGACGCTTAACGCCACACGGGCGATTTTCCCGTAGATGTTAAATCTACTCACCTGGTCGTGCACTACTCGTAGCCGACCACCTGCTTCCCTTTCTTAGCTTCGTCCGACGTACCCGCCTGCGAACCTGGAATTTCATAAGAATCCATATATAAGCAAATATCTCGCAAAACGTGATATCGACGTCAAACGATACGCTCGCGTCGCGAACTAAACGCGCGTGTATACGATACGCTAAACGTGTGCACGCGCCTAAAACTAACCCCGATACGCCGTGATACGCTGAATCATAGAACCCTCTCGCGTATCGCGCGTATCGCGCGAACCAAACGTACTAGAAATACGATATAACGTTTCAGATTCTACCCAGGCTAACAACTTACAGAACTATACATACCACTGGCCTAGAAATAATAACAGACCCCTACCCATCCAAACATCACCCAAAAATTCCCCTATCTGGCCGCAAATTGCGGCCAGAATGAATAAATCGGCGTCCTCGCTATGGGGTGGGGGTCTCGGGCTCTGGTTGTGTGGTCTATACCTTGTATACAAGCTCCAGTTAACTCAATTTCAACCTGAACTACTCGGGCCTATAGCAGATCACAGAAATCCAAAAAGTTCACTTAAAAATACTAAATTTGCACAATTTGAAACCCTATGGTATTTTGGTGTAATCTGGGGTTTAACTAGGTTTACATGGCCTTAATAACACCTAATTAGGCTAGGTTAACCAATATTAACAGCACTAAACCACAAGTCCACACAAATCACCATTTCAAGCACAAAATCTCACTTTTTACACAAACCGAAGCTAAACTACACATACGTTAAACAAAAAAGAAGTTGGGCTCGGATTCTATACCTTACAAGACCCTAAGTGCAAGGAGAAAGGAGGTGGAGAAGATGGGAGTGCTGCTGCAGGTGCTGGGGCTGCTGTTGATGTTGCTGCTGCTGCCACTGCCTGCTGCTGCTGATGCTGTTGATGATGCTGCTGTTGTTGCTGCCAGTTGCTGTTGCTTCTTTTGCAGCTGCTGCCTCTCTGTCTCTCTCTCAGCTGAGTGTGTGTGTGTGTGAGAGTTGGGAGAATAATGAGGAAAGAAATGAGGCACCCTAGTCTCTCTCTCTCTCTCTCTCTCTCTCATTAAATGAGCATGGCTCAAGCCATATTGCCCATACCCTCTCTCTCCTACCAAGTCAACAAAAGAAAAGAATTTCAATAAAAAAAGAATAACACCCATAATAAAAAAAAACAAGAGAACAACAACCATACCAATTTAAAACCCAAAACAACTTAATACAAAACTTAAAATGGTTTAAGGGAATGGTTAGTCCACCATGCTTGTTAATCATGGTTTAACCCCATCTCTTAACCCTAGTTAACATGCACAAGTGTGTGTGTGTCTAGAAAAATCCAAACAAAATATTCATTAACTAGAATAAAATATCTGAAACTTAATTTGGTAAACTTTTTACCAAAAACTATCTATTAAAATATAATTAACCCCTAAACATGACCTAAGGTGTTACAATATGATTTGATGTATGTTGGGGTCAAAAATTACACCCCGGTTAACCAGGTCAAAGTCAAAGTCAACCCCAAGCCAAGTGGGCCTAAGTCCAAGCAAGTAGACCCATGCCCAGGTCGACCCCAAGCATGAAGAACCCGGCTCCTTCATACCAAAGGAATAATTGTTAAAGCATAAATAGGCTTAATGCAATTTTTATAAATAAATGTAGTAAAATGGACAAAAAACCTAAATTATTTAACAGTCCATAGCTTATGAGCAAAAGAAAAAAAAAAGAACAGGGCATGGGAAAGGCACATGTGCCATTTTAAAAAAAGCCCAAGGGGCCATATGTAAAATACAAAGCTTATATAAGGTATCATGATGAATGATAATTCTTCGCATATTTTTCTAGAGTTCTGTGTCTCCTTCTCCTTTCTCAAGGTTTTAAACCTTCTTCTCTTTTTTTGAATTAAATCAAGAGTTTAACTTTTCTTTTCCCAAAAAGAAATAGTTTATCACTATAAAATCCTTGAAGAGGAGTTCAAATCTCCTAGCAAATCTCTAAAAGAGGAGATTTTTTCACCACTCTCTTTCTCTAAAATCCAACCAATAAAGAGGAGGAAGAAGGAGATCCATCTCCAAAAATCCCACTTTGGGAAGATCCAAGACTTAAGAGAGGATTCAGGACTCAAAGGAGAAGAAAGGGGTCCCCTTTCATTATCTCCGAAAATCTTTTGGGAGTTTAACTCCAGAACAAGAATCTCTTCTTTAGGAGTTTAACTCCAAACCAATCTTTGAGGAGTTCAACTCCAAGATCCAAATTCTCAAAAGAGTTTAACCTCAAGATCCAGATCTTTTAGAAGTTTAACTCCACAAAAGACCCTTTTTCCAGGAGTTTAACTCTAAAAGTAACTCGGGAGTTCAACTCTCAGTTTAGGGGCTAAGCCCATTTTTCCGTGGACGCATAGCGCCCACGTGCAGGGATCGTGATCTGCCGGCGCCCAAGCGCCTATATGCCGAGCACGTGACCCGCTAGCGCCAAGCTCCTGCGTGCCTGGCACGTGACCCGCTGGCGCTCAATGCCTGCATGCGGAGCGCGTGAACCGCCAGCACCCAATGCCCATGTGCCATGCACGTGGCCCGCTAGCACCCGGTGCCCAGCGCCCATATGACATCTCACACGTCTTTAGGACGCTCCTCACCCCTCTTTTTCCTGCATGCCCCACACCCAAAACACATCTATTGTTTTTCTAACGGGGCACTGTCCCGCATCCCATAAGGAAGCTGCTAGACCCCTTGACCTCCAGCCCGCTATCCAGGCAGTGGGACCCCCGTAAACTCTGTGAGGCCCCCGATATACCCAAAACCCCTCAAGACACACACATGCACACTGCACATTGAGTTCGCATGACCAGTTTGACCCATCAATCGGAGGTTCCGTCGCTCCAAAAATAAAGAGTGATTAACAGCAACTTAGTCCACGGCCACCAGAAATTCGGATCCCCACAATCAATAAACCCCGGCCTACCCAAGGCAGGGGGAACCTGTAATGTGTCTGACAAGCGCACGCATTCCCATCCCAATTGGGTGACAAAAATACCCTACAGATTCTGGCACACCCGGTGGGACCTTCTCTCTCCTCCCATATTTCGGGTCAAGGATTCATGCGAGCTCAATTAATATATATTGATTGTTTGTACTGAAATTCAATTCATTTGCGCAGATTAACAATTTTCGATCTCAATTTTCGGACGCAACAAAGATGTCTCCAAGGAAAAGCTCAACTCTTGACACAACTCCCATCTCCTACACGATGATGATGGATGCCAGGAAGGTCCTCCCGGCCAGTCTCGGGCGACAGTGGGAGGAGCCGCTGCTACAGTTCGGCTCTATTCTGTTCATGCCAGCTAACACTATCATAGCTTCCCAAGCTCTGGTAACAGACAAACCGGCCTCGAAAGGCAGGAGGCCAAATTTGGTGGTTTCGAGGGCATCTCAACCCAAACGCAAGTTGGTATTCGAACGGCTCTCCTTGGCCCCAACTGGGGGCAAAGCTGTCTGAACGAAAGAAGTCGCCAAATGTAGCGGGAAAACTTAGGCGATGCCTTCGACAAGTGCGCAACCGGATGTCTTTTCAAGGTTCTCTACTTGCCGACCCCTTCCCGAAGAGCAGAATCCCGCCAGACAATCAAAACAGAAAAGTTGAGGCAGAAGCGGCTCAGGTATAGAGCCAACAAAAGGGCGCAGACTCCGGCCATGCTGGATTTTGTGAAGTTCCAAGAGCCGAGTTATCCCACAAAGACGATCGCCTCGGCCGTAAAAATCCGCAACTATTTTGAACCTCTGAGATGGGTCAAACGAAACTTTATGACTGCGAAGATCAAAAGGACAGCAATTCGTACAGTGCTGCGAAGGGACGTGTCTAATTCCCAACGTAGAAAACCTGACACCGTCTCTTCAAGCATTTACTAAGCACTTCGTGCAGCGCGAAAGTAGAGGGGAAAGGCCCGAAAAGAAGCGCCAGCGCCGCTCGATAACCATGTCAGGCCGACCGTCTTCAGTCGATTGTCCTTTCCTGAAGCGGAAGAGCTATGACAGCGGTCCGTAAAACCAGCCGCCGGAAGAAAAAGGATATCCAGCTATATTGTCCACACGGTCTACATGGCGGGTACATGCCTCAGTGACAACCTTCGCAGCAAAAGTAAGGATGGGGCCACCGCATCCCAAGTCCAATCTGGCCTCTTCCCAAGATCAGCCTCCTCCATAGGATGATGAAAATCCTCTCGATGAGGCCAATGGATAGAAGGACCCCTCAGTCTATGTGGAATCAAGCTCGGACAGCAAGGAAGAGCCGACCTTTCACCCTCGAACTATAGAACAGGAGCTCCTCCAAGAGCTCCGAAAACAACTTCGAAGCAAAGATAAGGAGATGGCCAAGCTATACTCCAAAATTGATGAATTTACGAACGTCGTGATGCAGCTCATAGCTCAAGTTGCTCGGGAGCCCTCCAATCAAGCGCAAGTCTCTACTCATGATCCGGGCGATAACTACCCGAAGCGACCGATGCATGTCCTTTCAGGTCCGAATATGGGCGAGCTACATAAAAACCGACCGTATTCCGCTACTGTGGAAGCCTTGGCCCCAGATGGTGCCATTTCGCAGACGCAAAATCGAATAATGGATTTGGTCACCAACAAAGTTAAAATATTGGTAGCCAAAGCTGAGGCACAGAAAGACATTGGCAACTGTGGGAGGCCGTACCCCGCACAGTACGACCTGATCTAGTTCCCTAGCAGTTATGTCATCCCTAAATTCAGGAGATTCGATAGGATGGGAAATGTGAATCAGCATGTTTCCCACTTTAAAGCATCATGTGGGAATAAATGGGGCAATGATGCGCTTCTTCTCCATCAGTTTGTCGACAGCCTAACCGGTGTTGCTTTTGGCTGGTACGCGAGCATACCAGACGGTTCCGTCACTACTTTTGCCCAGATGGAGTCTCTGTTTCGGCAAAGATTCATGAGTGTCAGCGACAAAATCTTCATTGCTAACCTTGTGAGGACTAAGCCGGGGAGGAATGAAAGCAACACGGACTTCATAGCCCGATTGCGCAATCTCACCGTCAAGTACGATCCACCGTTAGAACAGGACCAATCTGTCGGCTTCCTCATTAGGAATCTCAGCAACTGGATTGTCCCGTTCCTATGTACCGTGGGTCTCAAAATGTTCCACGACCTGACCAAGAAGGTTTAGATGTTGGAGCGTTCGAAGCAAGAGTCTACCCCGGTCTCTCAAAATGACAAATCTTGGAAGAACCGAAAGGATGACCATCATAAAGGTGGGAGCTCCAACAATACCAACGTCTTCAATGCGTCTGACAATGAGGATAAGAGAAGGGTGGGTGGACAAAAAAATGACCGATCGCAATAGCCAGTACTGGGAGGAGAAGGACCGAATTTGGAAGAAAAAGAAAAAAAGGTCTACTCCTTCAGAAGGGATAAGGTCCGAAAGATATTCAGGGACGCCTTGAGGAATGGTTTATAATCGTCAAACCCAAAGAGGCCGCATAAAGCAAGCATGACTAACAACCCTCTGTATTGCCTATACCACAGAATGCTAGGTCACGTCATTGAGGATCGCTACGTATTCAAAGATTGGGTCGAGAAACAATACAAGGCTGGAGAAATCTCATTGTCCCCTGGCGTGTTAACAAATGATCAAGTCGCAACCGCTAATTTCATACAGATAGAAGCTGAAGCCTTTTGGAGGCATGCCGCTGAACCATCTGCCCCAAGAAATGAGGACAACGTGTCTCAACCTCCGTGGAATGTGTACATATCCAAGATGACGGAGAAAATTCTAAAGCTGCTTCAAAAAGAACCCAGAGTCGAGTGGGAAGGGCAAAAAGAGCCCACTGTCCCGTCCACCAATTCGAGACGGACAAGCTCGAAGTCCAAAAAGCTTAGAAAGAAGAAAAAGAATGACACAGCTCGACGCGAAAAGAGTCTATGAGGAGAACGGCCATTCAGAAATACGTCGATTCCCTAAAAAACTATGTGCAAAAGGAAAGAACCCTTATCCAACTAAATGAGTCCTTCTCTATAGAAGCCGTAGAAGGCTTAGAAGAAATGAAAGAGAGTGCCGATGATGGGGTCCCTACTATGACCTGCTACGCCATCCTTCTTGGCAGCGACTCTAAGGAGGAGCTCTGTTTTCCTGAACAGAACGATAGGCTAGGCACAAAGGCCAACCAAATCCTGCTCAGAAGCGGTAAGGCTCTAACGCCAAAACAAGGAAACGCCCCAAAGGAAAAGGAAAAATAGGTGGCTAATGAAGAAGACGGGAGAGATCCGACTTATGGAGACTCGAGCTCTTCCTCGGTAGACTATAACGTCCTGGCTCACCTATAGAAGCTTCCATCCCTTTTAAGCATCTTTGATGCTCTGGTTCTATCCAAGAAGCTCAGGGACATCCTTATCTATGCTATGCAAAACCCCGAGCGGTACCAGGCGCGCTTTGCGGAGATCTATGGAAGAAGCCCAGTACGCTCTACACACAGCTGAGGTCGCATTTAAAGATGAAGATCTGCTACTAAGGACAGCTGTGTTGGATATGTATGCCCTAGAGGCCATTATTGTATATGTATACATGTAGATTCTTGGACATATGTATGTACAGGACAATCTTGCTCGATATGATAGTATGATATTTGGTTTGCTTTTAGCTTAACATGTGCATATGTTTTACTTGTTATTACAGATCATTTATACATGTTGATAAAACCCGTAGGATCATGGTTGATTACCGGCGTTATGATGGCGATCATACATGTGGGGGCTGAGTAGTCCATAAGCACATCCTTAAAATGTCCCTAGTCGTGGGAGTATCGAGACTGGGCATCGATATTCCGGAGTAGACTGGTGGATACATTTCTAGACCCCGACAAGAGGTGATGGTTGGTCCCACAACCTTTAGTCTTTCGCACCTAAGATTGTATACAGGTGCTCACTGAGGGTGAGTACACTGGACGGACTCGCCGAGAACTTCTAGATGGTACTATACCTATCGTCAGATAGCAGTTCTCAGGTGACATGAGTACATGTTAGTCTTCAGACCTGAGATCGTCATTTGTCTCGTGTGAGTTCCCACTGTACTTAGATTACTACCCTACCACGGCTTTACTGAGTCATGCAAATAGGTTTTAGTTGAGTATGGTCCCGAGCCATGTGGAGGCAGTAAGCGATTGTTGGGGATTCGCCTCTCCCGGTATAGGGAGTCGGTATCGCACTGTGTTCGATTGGCCAGCACCATAAGTCCTTAGCCAAAGCAGTCAGGATTTACCGATAGTTAGATTAGTAGTTTCCCAGATTGGTCCTGAGCCACATCAGCATGAATTATCGGGTTATTAGGGTCTGACGGTTACCACCCCTAGACCCGCTATGCGATACTCTTAGACGAAGAGACCGAACTGTACGGATATTGTCATAGATAGGCTCAGTAGGGATCTGGATGAGTTTGCACATCGGCCTTCCTTTTCGACAGGTACCCGGGTAGCCGTTACGTACAGCTAGTGCCGCTGACATGCATGTGGTTATGGATTTATCCAGTAACTTACTGCCGGCGTACTGTCGAGTCTTTAGAGTCCCACACAAAGAGTTTCCCTGGTTCAGGCGAAATGATGTGGTAGCCGTATTTTGATACGTGCAGAGTTACGATCGAATGATTATACTAGTTATCAGGACTTTCGATCAGGATACGTGTAGGGTTCCAATCGAATGATTGTACTAGTTACCCGGACTTTTGATCGGATGGTTGATAATACTAGCCGGCTTGAGATTGAGCCGGATTATTAAATCGGGTATTGATTTGATAATTTACGTATATATATTTCGATATGTATATTCTAGTATTATATTCTTTGTGTTATTCTATCTCTTTGAGTATTCGTATTTTAATATGAATACGGGTATGTATATACAGTAGAGTGTATTTCATATTTGTACAGAAAACATTCTAGAAGGTGGACACCTCATTTTAGTTTTTCCATTTATTAATTTAAATGGAAAAGAGGTGTAAAGGTGGTGATGTGAGTATGGTGAGAACGATACTTCAATAGTGTTGACAAATGAATTGAATATTCATTTGTGCAAACTATTCAAGCATGGTTGTGTTTTAATATTGGAAAAATGTTTTTACAAAAATTTGGTTCATGTTTTTCTCTCTCGTGGATGAAATCATTTCTCACCATTTGCTTATTTCTCCTCACTAGCCTTTCTTGTGCTCCTCCTCCTTCTTGATCTTCCTCTGTACAATCTCATGTGTTGAGAATCAAGAGAGGAAGAGAGGTAGATATACACTAAGAACAACTCACTACATCCTAGATACTTTAGATTAGCAATCTAAAGTCTCTAGTTACTCCACTGGACTTTTAGTGTGGAGCTAGAGCCATGAACTACATCCCTCGGGTGGATCATCTTCGACGGAGGAAGATCAGCGGTCAAGCTCGACGAAGGAGATCTCAAGGAGCAAAGGAAAAAGATAGAAGACCGAAAGACATGGATCTTTTGGTAAAATAACTCTATCATAGTAATTAAACTCTTTGTAGTTACCTAGTTTCAGTTTATGGTTAGATTTTAGGATGTATTTTCTAGCGCCGGATTTTTATAAAGTTAATGTTTTTCGTTCCGCAACGGCCGCGGTAGACGGCCAGGGCGCTAGGAACCCCAACAAGCTGAACATAACTGGATGTTTTACATGACAGGGTACAGTGATGGAGATCGGATTAATCGCATATTGATTAATCCGGGGTCCATAGTGAACATCATGAACTTGCAGACTCTAAAGAGTTTATCAATGGACGTCCGACACATGTTAAGGGAGAGGATCGTCATCCAGGGTATCAATCAAAATTGCCAGCAAGTTCTGGGATCCATAGCATTGCCAATCAGGTTTGGGAATCTGGAAACCAAAGCTAAGATATACATGATCTGTTGGCTATAGTGCCCTCAAGTCAATTATTGGATCGCAGGCACGTGATTGCAATGATTGAAGGAGGACCTATACCGGTAGTACAGTCTTACTCAAGATGATGGTATGCTATCTGGTTTGTTTTTATCATTGTTTACATGCTTCAGGTGACATTACCGATCACTATTACATGTTGATAGAGCCCATAAGATTCTTGCTTGACTACCAGCAGTATGATGGTGATCATATACGTGAGAGTTGGGTGGTCTATAAGCACATCCTTAAATGTCCCTAGTCGTGGGAGTTTCGAGACTGGGCATCGATATTCCAAGAGTAGACTAGTGTATACAGATCGAGACTCCGACGAGGGGAGGTGGCCGGTCTCACAAGTCATTGGTGTCAGTTGGTTCACCTAAGATGTATGCAGGTGCTCATTGGGTTATGAGTACACCGGACGGACTCGCCGGGAACATGCTAGTTGGTATTATACCTATTGTCAGATAGCAATTCCCTGGTGACATGTGTACATGTTAGTCTATCGACCTGAGATCGTCATTTGTCTCATGTGAGTTCCCACCGTGCTTTGATTACTACCCTACCACGGCTCAAAGGAGTCATGCAAATAGGTTTTAGTTGGGTACAGTCCCGAGCCACATGGAGGCAGTGAGCGGATCGTCAGGGGATTCGTCTCTCCCGGTATATTGGGGGTTGATGTCGCGGTGTGCACGGGTGGCCATTACTAGAAATCCTCGGCCGGGGTAGACGAGAATTACTGATTCGGATCAGTAGTTTCTCAGTTGGTGATAGGCTTCATACCGACACTAAATGTCAAGTTATTAGGGGTCTGACTTTATCCACCCTCTAGACTCGATATGCGATACTCATAGACGAACGGACCGGACTGTACGGATATTGTCACTGTCAGGCTCAGTAGGGTTTTCAGGATGAGTTTGCTCGTCGGCCTCCTTTACACTCAATACCTGGGTAGCCGTTACGTACAGCTAGTGCCACTGACGTGCTTGTGGTTAAACCCACTGCCAGCGTATTGACGAGTCTTTAGAGTCCCATACAGAGGGTTTCCCTGGTACGGGCGAAACGTTGTAGAGGTCGGATGGTTTTATGGCAGGGTTCGATCATATACGTGCACTTGTGCATGGATCATGATCGGACGGATAATACTAGTGGGTTTTGGTTTAAGACGGATTCTAGTATTATATTGTTGGATTATTTTCGTCTCGTTGTATTCGTATTCAGTCGGAATACGGATGCAGATATGTATGTACAGATGAGGGGTATTCTTGTAATTCGTTACGAGATTACTTTTGAAGATGCCATTTCCTTTTTCCTTTAAACATTTAGTTTAAATGTTTAATATTTGTAGTGATGGAAAGTGTGAATGCAAGTCTTGGCAATTGGCATTGATTGGTGCTTATGACTCATGGTGTTGGGTCTTGTGTGGGTTTGGTGAGATGTGATTGTGAGATGGCAGATCTTTGATTGTATGGGAATTTTCTTTAGTTGCCAATAACATATATCTCACAAACTCACTCAAGAAAACAATAGAGAACATTCTTCACTTGGTTTTTCTTTTAGCCAAGTCTTGAGCTCACACTTTCTTCACAATGGCTTCTTCTTCACCTCCATCCATACCCTCTAATGAGTTGAGAATCCATGGATGTTTTGAGACAAAGTATTCACACACAATCTCTACATCATTTTCGGTATCTAGGCTAGCAAACTAAATGCCCGAGTTGCTTCGGTTTTGAGGCGGGAGCCCGTATTACTAATCCTCGATGTGGATCGTCTTCGACGAGGGAGACCGGAGAACGAACTTGTTTGAGGTAGCCGCGATGAGCTAAGGACAAAGATTGAAGACCGAAGAACACGGATCGATCGGTATAATCTCTTAAACTCCTTTATATAGAACTAGTATAGGGTTAATGGTACGATCCGTCGATTAGGGTTTTCTTAGCGTTGGGTTTTTAAAAGTTTTTGTTCCGTGTTTGGCCACGGATTGATGGCCGGGGCACTGCCGTAACCCTACATGGTATCAGAGCCAACCCATTAACCGCATACTAGTTGTTTAGACGATGTTAAAGTATCGAAACCGAAACAACTCCGAAACAATACCCGTAGTATTCCAGTTTCTGTCATTTTTTTCTGAGTCTTCTAAAAATATTTTAATAACTGCAGAAGACTACTTAGGTGACCACTAGACTGCACCCCAAATACGAGCCACTTCTATCCGTTTTGGACCGAGCACATTGAGTAAAAATCCGAGTCGGCCGGCCTGGGGAAGGTGTTTAGACTTCGTATTTTGGGTTTGGTTTGGTCTCTGGAATATTGGTTCAGTGGTATTGCTAGTTTAGCCAGTTTAAATATAGTTTTATCTAGTTTTTTAGGTCTATTCGGGGTTATTTTGAAGTCGATATTTCTAACATTGTTTAAAGTTTTACAGTACATGCATTACTATCTGGGTCCGTGAATGTCATTAGAGCAGTACAACTTGTCTAATTGCTATAGTTCTTTTAGACGGGTTTGCGAACGTGACATTCATGTTGATGTTTTGTGTTGTGCTGTGTTGTTGTGGATTTATCGTGGTGGATAGCTTGGGTGCAATGATAGTACAGTTTAGTTTCATTTGTACATTTGATATCGCGGAGCGAGAGTCCGACATGTGGACTGCCGTCACTGCCTGTTTGTATATTATTTGTTTGGTGCACGACCGGGTTGAGATCGATGTCACCGTTGTACATATTTTTGTTTTCTGTACTAGGATTTACCCCGCGATCGAGTGCACGGATTGCCGGGTTCTGGAGGGCAACGGGTCCGCATCTCATGGCGTTGAGAAGGAGGGGGGCTCACTCTAGAATTGGCGGGCTATTCGCCGCACTCGTAGGGGGTATAGGTTGACCAAAGGAGGGGTGCTCAAGTTACCGGATTTCGTGAAGTTCCGGGTGGCCCATTCACTTTGATGAAGGGGGCTGCCTCGCTTCTGGTTTTGGCGGGTAACTTGCCGCGCTCGTAGGGGTCTAGGTTTTCATTGCACATGCTATCCACACGACCTGGGGAACGTCGGGTTTCACTTGCGGCTCAAAGGAAACCCGGGACTCCCAGATTATCTGTATTGTTCTGTGATGCTTATTGCTTATCTGTGATGTTGCATTTATCACGCCTGGAGCGATTATTATATATTGATATATATACTAGTAGATATTGTATATGTTTTACACCCGCGCTAATCCAGTCCCCACTCTGTCGTTAGTTAAGTAACCTAACAGGTGATGACGGGACCCAGTGGCTAATGTGGATGGCATATACATACATCATATTTTCGTTCTTTTGTGGTGTGATTAATTGATGGGACTGTATTGATTCAGATCAATACAAGGAAAACAGACCTATTCGATGTTGTTGGAACAATTTTCAAAAGCTGTTATTACAAGGGCGTTTTCTTTTGTTTTGCACAGCGGTATTCGGTTATGAATATCCAGCACCTCATTCGACGAGGCAAGAGCCGAGATCCCCTCACCGGGAGTGACCTCTTGGGCAGAAGTTTGCGTCAGGGTAATAACTTCACTATAGCCGATTACTTTTTTGCATTGCATCGTGGTATTCAGTGGGAATACCCTGCACCTCATTCAACGAGGAAAGAGCCGAGATCTCTTCACAGGGAGTGACCTCTTTAGTAAAGGTTTTCGCCACTATATATTTGTAAAAAGCTATCTGTTTCCTTCAACGATATCAAGTTCATTACGTTAAAGGTTTTTCGCCAAAAACCATTCATAGCCCTCCGTCATTTCAGATGGGTAGCACTTAGTATTCATGCTATGTTTGTTGGCCTTCGTCATGGCATAGTGTATGGTAGCTATTTGTTACTTTTCTGTTGCATAGATAGATGCATTGGTTTAGGACAGTCGTACTACTATTTTGGCCTTCGTCAAGGGTGTTGGATATAGTGCCCTCTAAGTCAATTATTAGATCGCAGGTACGTGATTGCAATGATTGAGGGAGGACCTATACTGATATAACAGTCTTACTCGAGATGATAGTATGCTATCTGGTCTGTCTTTATCATCATATATAGATGTTGATAGAGCCCATAGGATTCTTGCTTGACTACCAGCAGTATGATGGCGATCATATACGTGAGAGCTGGGGTCTATAAGCACATCCTTAAAAGTGTCCCTAGTCGTAGAAGTTTCGAGACAGGGCATCGATACTCCAGAGTAGATTAGTGTATACAGTCGAGACCGCGACGAGGGGCGGTGGCCGGTCTTGTTGGATATAGTGCCCTCAGAGTCAATTATTGGATCACAGGCACGTGATTGCAATGATTGAGGAGGACCTATGCCGGTAGGACAGTCTTACTCGAGATGATAGTATGCTATCTGGTTTATCTTTATCATCGTGTACTGCTTTAGATGACCTTACGAGTCGCTATTACACGTTGATAGAGCCCCTAGGATTCTTGCTTGACTTTCAGCAGTATGAAGGCGATCATATACGTGAGAGCTGGAGTCTATAATCACATCCTTAAAAGGTCCCTAGTCATGGGAGTTTCGAGACAGGGCATCGATACTCCAGAGTAGACTAGTGTATACAGTCGAGACCCCGACGAGGGGCGGTGGCCAGTCTCACAAGCCACTGGTGTCAGTTGGTTCACCTAAGATGTATACAGGTGCTCATTGGGTTATGAGTACACCGGACAGGACTCGCCGGGAACCTGCTAGTTAGGATTATACCAGATGTCAGATAGCAGTTCCCTGGTGACATGTGTACAGGTTAATTCATCGACCTAAGATCGTCATTTGTCTCGTGTGAGTTCCCACTGTGCTTTGATTACTACCCTACCACGCTCAAAGGAGACGTGCAAACAGGTTTTAGTTGGGTACAGTCCCGAGCCACATGGAGGCAGTGAGCGGATCTGCAGGGGTTCGTCTCCCCCGGTATTGGGGGTGAGGTCGCGCTGTGTCTAGGAGAGCCAGAACATGAAAAGTCCTTGGCCAAGACAGGAGATTTGCTGGTAGGTATTCCAGTAGTATCTCAGGGTGTTCTGGGCTACACTCCGACACGACTTGTACCGCTATTGGGGGTCTGACTTTTACCAACCCCCTAGGCCCGCCATGCGATACTCATAGACGAACGGA
Source organism: Agapanthus africanus (assembly GCA_030015575.1). Taxonomy (NCBI): domain Eukaryota; kingdom Viridiplantae; phylum Streptophyta; class Magnoliopsida; order Asparagales; family Amaryllidaceae; genus Agapanthus; species Agapanthus africanus. The sequence goes on along the minus strand of CM057341.1, from coordinate 745,486,870 downwards.
CCGGACTATACGGATATTATCACTGACAGGCTCAGTAGGGTGTCAGGATGAGTGCGCTCATCGACGTCCCTTTTGGTCAATAGCTGGTGGCCCGTCACGTATGGCTAATACCTCTGACGTGCTAGTGGTTAAATCCACAACCATAGTATTGACGAGTCTTTAGAGTCCACCACACACACAGTTACTCAAGTTTCGGGCGAAACGCTGTAGAGGCCGTATGGAGATATGGCAGGGTTCGATCAGATACGTGCAGTATTGCACGGATCGTGATCGGACGGTTTATACTAGCCGGCTTTGGCTTAAGCCGGATCCTAGTATTTGATAGTGTAGTTTTGTCTCTTTGCATTTGTATTCAGTGGGAATAAAAATGTGGGCATGTATTTGCTGTAGCAGGGTTTTCCTGTAATTTATTACGGGATCAGTTTTCTGAAGTTGCCAGTTTGCATTCCGTTCCGGCCGGTTTTCCTTTGTTCCTTCACGGCCAGACTTATCGTTGGAGGGTGTTATTTGCAGTTTGCAAATAACATTTTGTGGAAGGGTTTCTTGCATTGTGTGGCTTCATGATTGTTTATTCATCATGAGATTCTTTTCTTGTCCATTCTTTGCTTTCATGTGATGGTTTTGTGATTTGATGAGATGAGAAGTGGGTGTGACCTTATTCTTGCATTATCATTTCTTTTTTCCTCTTGTATCATGGTGGCTTTTCTTTTTCCTCCACAATTAGAAGAGGGGCCGGCCACATCCTAGAGGAGAGAGAGAGAGGAATTCATTTTGTCGGAAAATCATCATCTCTTTCGGTTTGCTTCAAAAACCTTCACTACTCTCCAAAGTTCTTTCTTGATCCCTCCATACATGGAAACTTCTAACCCTCAAGAGACATAGCCTACTACACTAGTCTACAGCAAACCTTGGACGCGTCGGCTAGCCAACTTCGCGCTCGAGTTGCCTCGGTCCAGAGGTGGGAGCCCGTAAAAGTATTCGGCTACGTGGTGCCCTTTCCGACGAGGAGGTGACGGACGGAGATTCCGCGGGAGATCGGAGTGGAGATGAAGACCGAAGGACACGGATCGCTTGGTATACTTCTCTACCCATCTTGTATTTTGCTAGTAGCTAGGTTAATGGCCCAATCCGGGTTAAAAGTACGCGGTGGTGCCGGTTTGCTAGTTTGCAAATTTTTTCGTTTCCGCATTTTCGACGTCGGATCGACGGCCGGGACGCCGCCGCGGACTTACATTGGTATCAGAGCCACGCCATTAACCATGCCTAGCTTGCTCTAGTATGTTTAGAACTCGATCGAACAAAAATCCCCAAAAACCGCATTTTCCAATGCTTCATGTTTCTGTCGAAATTTTTTCAGCTCCAAAATTTTTTCAGGTTGTTGCAGAAACATGTGCAGAGAATTCTAAGAACACTGAAAAAATTTGGTGACCTGATTCGTCTATTCGGCCGCGGAACCGCGGCCTTAACCCCACTTTGGCCGCGGTTCCGCCGCAGTAATATAGCTTCGTTGGACCATTTTTTTTCCAGTGGGTCCTAGTATGAGAAATAGGGTTTTTGGAACATTCTTTTTGGGCCCAGATTTTCTGTAAGTGCTACAGTACTGCTTGGGGCCCACTTCGATAAATTTGTTCGATCGGATATTTTAAACATGCTAGTTCACAGTATTTACATTATATCTGGGACAGTGAATGTCACTTGATCGGTAAATCCTGTCTAAATGCTATAGCCCTTTTAGACGGATTTGCGAACGTGACATTCACGTTGATGTTCTGTGTTGTGCTGTGATGTTGCGGATTGGTCGTGGGGATAGCCTGGTTGCAATGTTAGTACAGTTCTGTTTTATATGTACATTTGATATTGCGGGGCGAGCGTCCGACATGTGGACTGCCGTCACTGCCTGTTTGTATTATTCTTTTGGGGCACGACCAGGTTGCGGTCGATGTACCCGTTGTATGTATTTTTTACTTTCTGTACTAGGATTACCCCGCGGAGGGGTGCATGGATAGCCGGGTTCTAAAGGGCAACGGGCCCGCATCTCATGGCATTGAGACGGAGGGGGCTTTACTCTAGAATTGGCGGGCTGTTCGCTGCACTCGTAGGGGGTACAGGTTGGCCCAAGGAGGGGTGCCCAAGTTACCGGATTCCGTGAAGTGCTGGGTGGTCCATTCACGTTGCTGAAGGGGGCTGCCTCGCTTCAGGTTTTGGCGGGTAACTTGCCGCGCCCGTAGGGGTCTAGGATTTTCATTGCACAGGCTATCTGTTGGAGATAGTGCCCTCAGAGTCAATTATTAGGTCACAGGTACGTGATTGTAATGATTGAGGGAGGACCTATCCCGGTAGGACAGTCTTACTCGAGATGATAGTATGCTATCTGGTTTACCTTTATCATCGTGTACTGCTTTAGGTGACCTGACACGTCGCTATTACACGTTGATAGAGCCCCTAGGATTCTTGCTTGACCACCAGCAGTATGAGGGCGATCATATAAGTGGGAGCTGGGGTCTATAAGCTTATCCTTAAAAGGTCCCTAGTCGTGGGAGTTTCGAGACTGGGCATCGATACTCCATTAGTAGACTAGTGTATACAGTCGAGACCCCGACGAGGGGTGGTGGCCGGTCTCACAAGCCACTGGTGTCAGTTGGATCACCTAAGATGTATACAGGTGCTCATTGGGTAATGAGTACACCGGACAGGACTCGCCGGGAACATGCTAGTTGGTCATATACCAGACGTCAGATGGCAGTTCCCTGGTGACATGTGTGCAGGTTAGTTCATCGACCTGGGGATCGTCATTTGTCTCGTGTGAGTTCCCACTGTACTTTGATTACTACCCTACCACGGCTCAAAGGAGTCGTGCAAACAAGTTTTAGTTGGGTACAGTCCCGAGCCACATGGAGGCAGTGAGCGTATCTTCAGGGGTTCGTCTCTCCCGGTATTGGGGGTGAGGTCGTGCTGTGTCTAGGAGAGCCATTACACAAAGTCCTTGGCCAAGGCAAGGAGATTTACTGGTAGGTATTCCAGTAGTATCTCAGGGTGTTCTGGGCTACACTCCGACACGACTTGTACCGCTTTTGGGGGTCTGACTTTTACCAACCCCCTAGGCCCGCCATGCGATACTCATAGACGAACGGACCGGACTGCACGGATATTGTCACTGACAGGCTCAGTAGGGTTGTCAGGCTGAGTTCACTCACAGACGTCCCTTTTAGTCAATACTTGGTAGCCCGTTACGTATTGGCTTATACCTCTGACGTGCTAGTGGTTAAATCCACAACCAAGGTGTTGACGAGTCTTTAGAGTCCTCCACATTCAGTTACTCAGCTTTCGGGCGAAAGGTTGTAGAGGCCGTATGGAGATATGGCAAGGTCTGATCAGATACGTGCGGCATTGCACGGATCAGGATCGGACAGTTTGTACTATAGGCCGTATGGTTATATGGCAGGGTTCGATCAGATACGTGCGGTATTGCACGGATCAGGATCGAACAGATTTTACTAGCCGGCTTTGGTATAAGCCGGATCCTAGTATAGTACAGTATAGATTTTGTCTCATTGCATTTGTATTTCGGTCGGAATACAAATGCGGGTGTGTATGCACAGTATCGGGGTTTTCCTGTAATTTATTACGGGACCAGTTTTTGGAGTTGCCAGTTTGCTTTCCGTTTCGGCCAATTTCCTTTGTTCCGTTCATTGGCCGAAGTTTGGTGGAGGAGGGTTTATTTGCATTGTTGCAAATAAGCAATTGTGGAATGGGGTCTTTGCATTTTTATCATGTCATGATAATAGCACCCTCTCTTGACTTTCTTTGCTCATGATGGCTTGACCTTTTTGGAGCCATCATGCATGAGATGATGGTAGTGTGGAGTGTTGGCTTAGTTTTGTTATCATGTTTTTGCATGATAGTCTTTTTCCTCTCTCTCTCTTGCATTATTGGATTGGTTATCTTTTGATACATTGACTCTCTCTCTCATTCCTCCCATGCTTGATGTCATGGCCGGCTTCCCCTTTAGTGGGCTGTCCAAAATATTGTAGTGGGGTTTTTGGTGTTGTTTTCATGTTCCAAAATCCACAAGTTCCTCCACAAAACTCCTTGCATCATCCCTCCACCACAATGGCATCTCCAATACCCCAAAAAGAGACACAAGTTCTACTACACATTCTACAGCGAATCTTGGGCACGTCGAGTAGCCGGCTTCGTGCCCGAGTTGCCTCGGCATTGAGGTGGGAGCCCGTAAACAAAGTTGGCGATGTGGTGCACTTTCGGCGACGAGGAGGAGACGGGACTTTTCCGCAGGAGATCGGGACCATGACGAGAAGACCGGAGGACTTGGATCGTCGGTATATCTCTAATCCATCTTCTAGTTAGCTTAGACTTGTTAATGGTAACGATCCGGAGTTTAGTGCGCGGTGGTGCCGGTTTGCAAAGTCCGCAAATTTTAAGTTATTCACCGCTTCCGCATTCCGGCGTCGGATTGACGGCCGGGGCGCCGCCGTGCACTTACAGTGGTATCAGAGCCTCGCCATTAACTTAGTCTAGCTTTGTGTAATGTGTTTTTCAGTTCCGATCGATCAAAATGTCCAAAAACCCGTATTTGCCCACATCAGTTTTCTGTTGGAAATTTTTGGTGTCAAAAAATTTTTCAGGTTGTAAAATATTGATGTACTGGAAAATCTAAGAGCTCTGTAAAAATTCGACGAAGTAACTCCACAGTGGGAGCGCGGAACTGCCGCGAAAACCACCTTCCCGCCGCCCTTCCGCCGCGCACTGTGGAGATCACTTCACCAATTTTTTACAGAGGCCTTCTGGGCTTAAAATATGGGTTTTGGAATATTAAAATTGGGCCCAGGTTTTCTGTGAGTGCTACAGTTTTGATTGGGGGCCCACTTGTTAATTTTTGGTCAATCGGAAAATTTTAAACACATTTTTCACAGTATTTACATTATGTCTGCGACCGTGAATGTCACTTGATCGGTAAATCCGGTCTAACTGCTATAGCCCGGTTAGACGGATTTGCGAACGTGACTTTCACGTTGATGTTTTGTTTTTGCTGTGATGTTGCGGATCGGTCGTGGGGATAGCCTGGATGCAATGCTAGTACAGTTGTGGTGGTATTATGTACATTTGATTTTGCGGGGCGAGCGTCCGACATGTGGACTGCCGTCACTGCCTGTTTGTATTATTATTTTGGGGCACGACCTGGTTGCGGTCAATGTACCCGGTGTATGTATATTTTACTTTCTGTACTAGGATTGCCCCGCGGAGGGGTGCACGGATAGCCGGATTCTAGAGGGCAACAAGCCCGCATCTCATGGCATTGAGACGGAGGGGGCTTCACTCTAGGATTGGCGGGCTATTCGCTGCACTCGTAGGGGGTACAGGTTGACCCAGGAGGGGTGCCCAAGTTACCGGATTCCGTGAAGTGCTGGGTGGTCCATTCACGGCGCTGAAGGGGGCTGCCTCGCTTCAGGTTTTGGCGGGTGACTTGCCGCGCCCGTAGGGGTCTAGGATTTCATTGCACAGGCTATCCACACGACCAGGGGAACGTCGGGTTTCAGCGGCTCTGTGAAACCCGGGGATCCCAGATATCTGTATTGTTTCTGTGATGCTGTTCATTCTCTGTGATGTTGCTTTTTATTCACGCCTTGAGCGAATATAATATATTGGTATATATATTAGTAGATGTTGTATATGTTTTACATCCGCGCTAGTCCAGTCCCCGCTCTGTCGTTAGTTAGCTAACCTAACGGGTAATGACGGGACCCAGTGGCGAATGCGGATGGCATATACGTACATCAGTATATTTTCGTTCTTTTTGGTGTGATCAATTGATGGGACTGCATTGATTCGGATCAATGCAAGTTAAAAACAAACCTAATCTGATGTTGTTGGAACACTTTTCAAAAAGCTGTTATTGCAAGGACGTTTACTTTTGTTTTGCATCGTGGTATTCATTAGAATATCCTGCTCCTCAGTCGACGAGGCAAGGGCCGAGATCCCTTCACCGGGAGTGACCCCTTGGACAGAAGTTTGCGTCAGGGCATTAACTTCACTATAGCCGATTACTTTTGCTTTGCACCGTGGTATTCATTTGGGATATCCTGCACCCCATTCTACGGGGAAAGAGCCGAGATCCCTTCACCGGGAGTGACCTCTTCAGCAACGGTTTTCGTCACTATATTTTTAAAAGCTATCCGTTCCTTCAACGATATCAAGTTCATTACGTTAAAGGTTTTCGCCAGAAACCATTCGTAGCCCTCCGTCGTTTCATATGGGTAGTCAATAGTATTCAAGCTGTGTATGTTGGCCAAAGTCAAGGCACAGTGTTTGGTAGCTGTTGGTTATTCATATGCAGCATAGATAGATGCGTTGGTTTGGGACAGTCGTGCTGCCATTTTGGTCAAAGTCAAGGGTATGTACGGGTGGATTCAAATTAACCTGGAGAATGACGGGCAGAACTTGACATGTGACTTATGATATGTTGGCCAAAGTCAAGGTCATAAGAGCATGGGGCAGAAATCACATCGGGAGTTTCAAAAGAACTGAAACTTGCCAGATATGCGCATACCTTCTGGAGTGTGGTAGCGTGAGCGGATTCCGTCACGTTATCATGTGATGATAGTTGGATCCCGATTCCCACTGATGAGTTAGTTTACTCCTCGGGTAATCCCGACTAATTCTTCTTTCAGGTTTGGAGGAGAATTTGAGGTACAGTGGGAGGTTTCCAGATTAGATAAATTGGTAACCATTCTGATCTAGGTTAGAGTGCACGCTGAGTGTTTCTTTTCTCTCTCTCTTTGGCAGCGACCATTGACCCGACCCTAAGACTTTGACTCAGTGACCAAGTTGACCGAACCTTCTTTAACTCCGGCTTTTGGATTGTCAGAGTTGCGAACCTCATTGCCACTCCTACTTTTACCCTTTTCTCCAGGACACCCCGTATTACTACGAACGTCCACTTCCATTGGACAAAACCATCGTATGGTTAGATACGAACTCGAAAGGATTTATTCGAGGATGGTTTCCGGTTCTGGAGAAAACGGATGGGATTATTCAGTTGTCTTTTCCTTTTACCCTCTCTCAGGTTACGAGTACTCCTTAGTTTAGGGGTAGTACACCTATTACGCAAATTGGATTGTCTTCTTCCAAACCTTAGGCTGGTGCCGACCGGTAGGGAATGAAGAAAACCAATTAGCATAACGATGGTGTGCAGAAGGTATTAAGTTCAGACAAAGCAAGGGATTAGTAAGAGGGCAAAGTAAATTGCAACAGATATTCACGACCAAACCAAATATTTCGTTACCACTCCCACATCACCTTTGTATTTCTCCAGGACACTCCGTATCACTACGAAGATCCACAGTTTATTTGGATACTCCATCGTATGGTTATATACGAACTCGAAAGGAACTTGTTCCAGTTCGGGGATGGATTCTGGTTCAGGAGAAATAGGAATAAGGTTTATTCGGTTGTCTTTTATCTTCACCTTCTCTCGCATTGCGAGTGTTCCTAGGATTGGGACATTACACCCATTATGCTTATTGGATAGTCTTCTTCCAAACCATAGGCTGGTGCCGAACGGTAGGGAATGAAGAAAACCATTTGGCCTAAAGGGGTGTACAGAAGGTAAAGACTAAAGACATATGAAGGGATTTGGAGAGGTGGCAAAGAACTATACGGTTACAGTCGTGAATTTGGAAGAGGCATTACTAGGAATACCAGGGTACCCCAACGAAACATTTCAATGTTTCAGTTTCACTGTGTACTATTAAAAGAAAACTGATTTCCCGATTAGACACTTGCTCCAGGGTATGTATTTACCAGGTACGATTCTTACATCTGTATGGTTTTACAGATGATGAGTGGGAGTAAGTTATTGGGAATTGGGTGATTATCCTCATTATATCGGGATTCGTTGTAATCGGTGATATTTGAGGAAATCACCTGGGCTTTTTGCCGGTTGGCAAATATTTGGTTTTGAATATCCGCTGTTATGCACCAATTTCAAATTGATATATCTGTACGTCTATTTTCATAGAGTGAGATATACCTTTCTGAAATTATGTCTACGACATTTACCTATATCAGTGGATGGTTAGGTAAGGAGCATTAAACAGCGGTGTAATTCTTCTTAACCATAAGTACAGTTTTCAACCTACGACACACAGTGAAAGAGTTATCAGACTCAAGGGACTTATACAGAGTATTGTATGTTGTCCAGTGTCCATTAGGACAGAGGGGTTGGTCCTCATACTATATTCTGTTTACTTTTAACTTCTCTAGTTCTTAGACATGTGTTTCGTAGAAACACAGGGTCTAAGTTTTGAGGAGTTACAGGTATTTGAATAGAGTAGAGAACCAGGTATAGCAAATATCGGGATTCTTCAAAGAGATCGAAGATGTGGATACTTGTGTATGGTATTCAGTTGATAGTAATGATAAAGAGATCTTGCTTCTCTTTCAGGTTACTCATAATTGGAAGTATTCCTAAGTTGAGTAACGCTGATCGGCCTCCTTCCATTTAGTTGACATGCGCTGGGGACAGCTGCATGATTTGAATCTGGTTCAATTAAATCAGTTCCTCTGTTTCTATATTGGATATAGAACAGTTCATATCTTAACGATGTTAAGATACGGGGAGTTGTCCGGTTTATGATTAAAACCAGACACTGGACAACTCAAGGCACGTTTCTGTAATGGCTGTTTGTGGGTTGACCCAGGCTATGACGTGGGTTGACTTTCTACCATCTGGATGAACAATAGCGATATTGTTCTAGACTCGCCACAGTTTTATTAAAAATGGATTTTTTCAGAAAACAGTAGTGGGAGTATGGTAGAACTGGAAGTGATTCCAGAACCACAAACGATTACTGAAGATTTGATAAGGAACCTAAAGATTCAATCTGGATTGACATTCCATTGGCCACTCCGTAGATAAGGTGGGTAACTTCAGACACCCGAGAGGCACTACGATAGCCTCAAGGACGGTGACAGGGAAGTTCTTGTTTACCCACAATTGCCATTGCTGCTGTTCCAGGCTGCGAGACCCGGCAGGAGGATGAGTATAGCGTCGTTCTGAACTGGCTTCAGAAGTGTACGTGTATATGACTCTGCCAGAGGGTTGTCGTAGTCAGTGGGAGCAGCGGAAGCATTGGTGGACAGGTAGCTTATGTCTATTTATAGACTAAAGCAGATGTAGCGGAGATAGATCATCTATTTCTGATGTGACAGTCATGGGTTTGACTTCATCAGAATAGGGGATGGATCTGTTGAGAAGGTAGTAGGGTGTGATGTCCTGGTATCTGGATGACATACACAGAGTAGGAAAGGAAACTCCTACACTACGATCGGTTATACTTTGGTCGTCACACAGTTGTTTCTCCACAAAGGAAATGGATTTTATATCAGACATACTGGTTACTAGATCTATGGTTTTAGATCTAGATTTGGGTGGTTTCCCAATCAGGGTACTTGACAGCGTTCTAAGAGTATTTAGGATGGACGACTCCTGGCACGGTAGTGTACCTGCAGGTAATGGAGTCACCCTCTCCAAAGGTGTCTTACAGACTAAAGGGGAGAGGGACGGGCATGATTGGCAGATCACTTGCTCAGGCAATTGAGTCAATCGTGAGATGTCAAGTACCACACCAGATGTTGTTCTTGCACTAGATGCAATAAGTTGACATTAATCCAATCCTGGAGAAACGGTCGGAAGCAGTTTTAGAACATAAGTGGATGTTCTAGGGATATGATAACGACAGCCTCATTCAGGAGACAGTTATCATTCCAGGCTTCCAAGGTGACATGGACGACAAGGAGGTTGTCAGAGTTATAGTTTTCCTTCTGATGAGGGGCAGTATTTTGGACAGGTGGTCCAAGGCAATACTGAGGGAGGCATGGCGCGCAGGATACTGATTAAGTTCAGTTGACGATACAGTCTAAGAAGTTTGGATTTGGAGTTCATTTATGAGCTAGGTCCCATCAGACATCCAGACATATTCTGAGACAGGTATTGTTCTTTTCGGGAGATGGCTTTCTCCGCGAACTTGAGATATAGAGAGACATAGAAAGAAACAACTAAGCGGATCCACTCACTGAGGCTATTCTTCGAACGCAATAGTTTCGCAAACGAGCTTTGTGAGACTGACTAGTAGAGGAGTTGGATGTTCGGTATCACACGGGCTGTGAGTATGCAACATCGCAATAATTAGCCTTGAGTGCAAGTGGGAGATTGTTGGAGATAGTGCCCTCAGAGTCAATTATTAGGTCACAGGTACGTGATTGTAATGATTGAGGGAGGACCTATCCCGGTAGGACAGTCTTACTCGAGATGATAGTATGCTATCTGGTTTACCTTTATCATCGTGTACTGCTTTAGGTGACCTGACACGTCGCTATTACATGTTGATAGAGCCCCTAGGATTCTTGCTTGACCACCAGCAGTATGAGGGCGATCATATAAGTGGGAGCTGGGGTCTATAAGCTTATCCTTAAAAGGTCCCTAGTCGTGGGAGTTTCGAGACTGGGCATCGATACTCCATTAGTAGACTAGTGTATACAGTCGAGACCCCGACGAGGGGCGGTGGACGGTCTCACAAGCCACTGGTGTCAGTTGGATCACCTAAGATGTATACAGGTGCTCATTGGGTAATGAGTACACCGGACAGGACTCGCCGGGAACATGCTAGTTGGTCATATACCAGACGTCAGATGGCAGTTCCCTGGTGACATGTGTGCAGGTTAGTTCATCGACCTGGGGATCGTCATTTGTCTCGTGTGAGTTCCCACTGTACTTTGATTACTACCCTACCACAGCTCAAAGGAGTCGTGCAAACAGGTTTTAGTTGGGTACAGTCCCGAGCCACATGGAGGCAGTGAGCGTATCTTCAGGGGTTCGTCTCTCCCGGTATTGGGGGTGAGGTCGTGCTGTGTCTAGGAGAGCCATTACACAAAGTCCTTGGCCAAGGCAAGGAGATTTACTGGTAGGTATTCCAGTAGTATCTCAGGGTGTTCTGGGCTACACTCCGACACGACTTGTACCGCTTTTGGGGGTCTGACTTTTACCAACCCCCTAGGCCCGCCATGCGATACTCATAGACGAACGGACCGGACTGCACGGATATTGTCACTGACAGGCTCAGTAGGGTTGTCAGGCTGAGTTCACTCACAGACGTCCCTTTTAGTCAATACTTGGTAGCCCGTTACGTATTGGCTTATACCTCTGACGTGCTAGTGGTTAAATCCACAACCAAGGTGTTGACGAGTCTTTAGAGTCCTCCACATTCAGTTACTCAGCTTTCGGGCGAAAGGTTGTAGAGGCCGTATGGAGATATGGCAAGGTCTGATCAGATACGTGCGGCATTGCACGGATCAGGATCGGACAGTTTGTACTATAGGCCGTATGGTTATATGGCAGGGTTCGATCAGATACGTGCGGTATTGCACGGATCAGGATCGAACAGATTTTACTAGCCGGCTTTGGTATAAGCCGGATCCTAGTATAGTACAGTATAGATTTTGTCTCATTGCATTTGTATTTCGGTCGGAATACAAATGCGGGTGTGTATGCACAGTATCGGGGTTTTCCTGTAATTTATTACGGGACCAGTTTTTGGAGTTGCCAGTTTGCTTTCCGTTTCGGCCAATTTCCTTTGTTCCGTTCATTGGCCGAAGTTTGGTGGAGGAGGGTTTATTTGCATTGTTGCAAATAAGCAATTGTGGAAGGGGGTCTTTGCATTTTTATCATGTCATGATAATAGCACCCTCTCTTGACTTTCTTTGCTCATGATGGCTTGACCCTTTTGGAGCCATCATGCATGAGATGATGGTAGTGTGGAGTGTTGGCTTAGTTTTGTTATCATGTTTTTGCATGATAGTCTTTTTCCTCTCTCTCTCTTGCATTATTGGATTGGTTATCTTTTGATACATTGACTCTCTCTCTCATTCCTCCCATGCTTGATGTCATGGCCGGCCTCCCCTTTAGTGGGCTGTCCAAAATATTGTAGTGGGGTTTTTGGTGTTGTTTTCATGTTCCAAAATCCACAAGTTCCTCCACAAAACTCCTTGCATCATCCCTCCACCACAATGGCATCTCCAATACCCCAAAAAGAGACACAAGTTCTACTACACATTCTACAGCGAATCTTGGGCACGTCGAGTAGCCGGCTTCGTGCCCGAGTTGCCTCGGCATTGAGGTGGGAGCCCGTAAACAAAGTTGGCGATGTGGTGCACTTCCGGCGACGAGGAGGAGACGGGACTTTTCCGCAGGAGATCGGGACCATGACGAGAAGACCGGAGGACTTGGATCGTCGGTATATCTTTAACCCATCTTCTAGTTAGCTTAGACTTGTTAATGGTAACGATCCGGAGTTTAGTGCGCGGTGGTGCCGGTTTGCAAAGTCCGCAAATTTTAAGTTATTCACCGCTTCCGCATTCCGGCGTCGGATTGACGGCCGGGGCGCCGCCGTGCACTTACACTATCCACACGACCAGGGGAACGTCGGATTTCAGTAGCGGCTCTATGAAACCCGGGGATCCCAGATATCTGTATTGTTCTGTGATGCTGGTTACATTTCTGTGATGTTGCATTTTATCACGCCTTGAGCGAAAATTATATATTATATATATACTAGTAGATGTTGTATATGTTTTGCATCCGCGCTTGTCCAGTCCCCGCTCTGTCGTTAGTTAGCTAACCTAACGGGTGATGACGGGACGCAGTGGCGAATGCGGATGGCATATACGTACGTCATTATTTTCGTTCTTTATTGGTGTGATCAATTGATGGGACTGCATTGATTCGGATCAATGCAAGTTAAACAAACCTATTCTGATGTTGTTGGAACACTTTTTCAAAAAGCTGTTATTGCAAGGGCGTTCTCTTTTGTTTTGCACAGTGGTATTCAGTTGGAATATCCTGCTCCTCAGTCGACGAGGCAAGGGCCAAGATCCCTTCACCGGGAGTGACCCCTTGGACAGAAGTTTGCGTCAGGGAAATAATTTCACTATAGCCGATTACTTTTTCTTTGCATCGTGGTATTCAGTTGGAATATCCTGCATCTCATTCCACAGGGAAAGAGCCGAGATCCCTTCACCGGGATTGACCTCTTTAGCAAAGGTTTTCGTTACTATATTTTTCTAAAAAGCTATCCGTTCCTTCAACGATATCAAGTTCATTACGTTAAAGGTTTTCGCCAGAAACCATTGGTAGCCCTCCGTCGTTTCAGATGGGTAGCACGTAGTATTCATGCTATGTTTGTTGGCCTTCGTCAAGGCATAGTGTATGGTAGCTGCTTGTTACCTTTCTGCTGCATAGATAGATGCGTTGGTTTGGGACAGTCGTACTACTATTTTGGCCTTCGTCAAGGGTATGTACGGGTGGGTTCAAATTAACCTGGATAATGACGGGTAGAACTTGACATGTGACTTATGATATGTTGGCCTTCGTCAAGGTCATAAGAGCATGGGGCAAACATCCACATCGGGAGTTTCAAAAGAACTGAAACTTGCCAGATATGCGCATACCTTCTGGAGTGTGATAACGTGAGCGGATTCCGTCACGTTATCATGCGATGAAAGTTGGATCCCGATTCCCACTGATGAGTTGGTTTACTCCTCGGGTGATCCCGGCTAATTCTTCTTTCAGGTTTGGGGAAGAATTTGACGTTACAGTGGGAGGTTTCCTGATTAGATAAAGTGATAACCATTCTGATCTAGGTTAAAGTGCACGCTGAGTGTTTCTTTTCTCTCTCTCTTTGGCAGCGACCATTGACCCGACCCTAGACTATGACTCAGTGACCAAGTTGACCGAACCTTCTTAACACTGGTTTTTGGATTGTTAGAGTTGCAAACCTCATTGCCACTCCTACTTTTACCCTTTTCTCCAGGACAGCCCGTATTACTACGAACGTCCACTGCCATTGGACAAAACCATCGTATGGTTATATACGAACTCGAAGGAATTCGAGGATGGTTTCCGGTTCTGGAGAAAACGAATAGGACTATTCAGTTGTCTTTTCCTTTTACCTTCTCTCAGGTTGCGAGTGCTCCTTGGTTTAGGAGACAGTACACCTATTACGCAAATTGGATTGTCTTTTTCCAAACCTTAGGCTGGTGCCGAACGGTGGGGAATGAAGAAAACCAATTAGCCTAAACGGTGTACAGAAGGTATTAAGTAAAGACAAAGAAATGGATTAGTAAGAGGGCAAAGTAAATTGCGACTGCTATTCACGACTAAACCAAGTATTTCTTCGCCAATCCTAAATCACCTTTGTATTTCTCCAGGACACTCCGTATCACTATGAAGATCCCAAGTTTATTGGATAATCCATCGTATGGTTATATACGAACTCGAAAGGAACTTGTTCCAATTCGGGGATGGATCCTGGTTCAGGAGAAATAGGAATTAAGTTCATTCGGTTGTCTTTTATCTTCACCTTCTCTCGCATTGCGAGTGCTCCTAGGATTATGACAGTACACCCATTATGCTTATTAGATAGTCTTCTTCCAAACCATAGGCTGGTGCCGAACGGTAGGGAAGGAAGAAAACCATTTGGCCTAAAGGGGTGTGCAGAAGGTAATGACTAAAGACATAAAGGGATTTGGAGAAGTGGCAAAGAATTATACGGTTACAGTTGTGAATCTGGATAATGGAAGAGGCATTACTAGGAATACCGGGATACCCCATCGAAACATTTTAATGTTTCAGTTTCACTGTGTACTGTTAAAAGAAAACTGATTTCCCAATTAGACACTTGCTCCAGGGTATGTATTTACCAGGTATGATTCTCACATCTGTATGGTTTTACAGATGATGAGTGGGAGTAAGTTATTGGGAATTAAGTGATTATCCTCATTACATCAGGATTCGTTGTAATTGGTGATATTTGAGGAAGTCACCTGGGTTGTTTGCCGGACGGCAAATATTTGGTGTTGAATATCCGTTGTTATGCACCAATTTCAAATTGATATATCTGTACGTCTATTTTTATAGAGTGAGATATACCTTTTGAAATTATGTCTATGACATTTACCTATATCAGTGGATGGTTAGGTAAGGAGCATTGAACAGCGGTGTAATTCTTCTTAACCATAAGTACAGTTTTCAACCTATAACATACAGTGAATGAGTTATTGGACTCAGCGGACTTATACAGAGTATTGTATGTTGTCCAGTGTCCATTAGGACAGAGGGGTAGGTACTCGTACTATATTCTGTTTACTTATGACTTCTCTAGTTCTTAGACAGGTGTTTCGTAGAAACACAGGGTCTAAGTTTTGAGAAGTTATAGGTATATGAATAAAGTAGAGAACCAGGTGTTGCAAGTATCGGGATTCTTCAAGGTGATCAAAGATGTAGATACTTGTGAATGGTATTCAGTTGATAGTAATGATTAAGAGAACTTGCTTCTCTTTCAGGTTACTCATAATTGGAAGTACTCCTAAGTTGAGTAATGCTGATCGGCCTCCTTCCATTTAGTTGACATGCACTGGTGACAGCTGCATGATTTGAATCTGGTTCAATTAAATCAGTGCCTCTGTTTCTATATTGGATATAGAACAGTTCATATCTTGACTTTGTTAAGATACGGGGAGTTGTCCGGCTTATGCTTAAAACCAGACTCCGGATAACTCAAGACACGTTTCTGTAATGGCTGTTTGTGGGTTGACCCGGGCTATGACGAGGGTTGACTTTCTACCATCTGGAAGATCAATAGTGATATTGTTCTTGACTCGCCACAGTTTTAACAAAAATGGATTTTTTTAGAAAACAGTAGTGGGAGTAAGGTAGAACTGGAAGTGATTCCAAAACCGCAAACGATTACTGAAGATTTGATAAGAACCTAAAGATTCAATCTGGTTTGACATTCCATTGGCCACTCCGCAGATATGGTGGGTAACCTCAGGCGCTCGAGAGGTACTTCGGTATGCTCAAGGACGGTGGAAGGGAGGTTCTTGTTTACCCAGACTTTCTATTGCTGTTGTTCCAGACTGTGAGACCCGGTAGGAGGATGAGTATAGCGTCGTTCTAAACTAGTTTTAGAAGTGCACGTCTATATGACTCTGCCAGAGGGTTGTCATAGTCAGTGGGAGCAGCGGAAGCATTGGTGGACATCAGGCTTATGTCTATTTATAGACTAAAGCAGATATAGCGGAAACAGATTATATATTTCTGATGTGACAGTCATAGGTTTGACTTCATCAGAATAAGGGATGGATCTGTTAAGAAGGTAGTAGGGTGTGATGTCCTGGTATTTGATGACATACACAGGGTAGGAAGTGATATTCCTATACTACGATTGGTTATACGTTGGTCGTCACACAGTAGTTTCTCCATATGGGAATTGGATCTTATATCGTACATTCTGGTTACTAGATCTATGGTTTTAGATCTAGATTTGGGTGGTTTCCCAATCTGGGTAATTTGACAACATTCTATGAGTATTTAGAATGGACGACTCCTGGCACGGTAGTATACCTGCAGGTGATGGGGTCACCCTCTCTAAAGGTGTCTTACAGACTAAAGGGGAGAGGGATGCGCATGATTGGCAGATCACTTGCTTAGGCAATTGAGTTGATCATGAGATGTCAAGTACCACACCAGATGTTGTTCTTGCAGTAAATGCAATAAGTTGATATTAATCCAATCCTGGAGAAATAATCGAAAGCAGTTTTAGAACATAAGTGGATGTTCTAGGGATATGATAACGGCAGTCTCCTTCGGGAGACAGTTATCATTCCAGGCTTCCAAGGTGACCTGGATGACAGAGCGGCTGTCAGAATTATAGTTTTCCCTCTGACGAGGGGCAGTATTATGGACAGATGGTCCAGGTGGATACTGAGGGAAGGTATGGCGCAGGATACTGATTACGTTCAGTTGACGATACAGTCTAAGAAGTTTGGATTTGGAGTTCATTTATGAGCTAGGTCCCATCAGACATCCAGACATTCTAAGACAGGTATTGCTCATTTCAGGAGATGGCTTTCTCCGTGAACTTGAGATAAAGAGAGACATAGAAAGAAGCACCATAGCGGATCCACTCACTGAGACTATTCCTCGAACGCAATAGTTCCGCAAACGAGCTTTGTGAGAATAACTAGTAGAGGAGTTGGATGTTCGGTATCACACGGGCTGTGAGTATGCGACATCGCAATAATTAGCCTTGAGTGCAAGTGGGAGATTGTTGGATATAGTGCCATCAGAGTCAATTATTGGATCACAGGCACGTGATTGCAATGATTGAGGAGGACCTATGCCGGTAGGACAGTCTTACTCGAGATGATAGTATGCTATCTGGTTTATCTTTATCATCGTGTACTGCTTTAGGTGACCTTACGAGTCGCTATTACACATTGATAGAGCCCCTAGGATTCTTTCTTGACTTCCAGCAGTATGAGGGCGATCATATACGTGAGAGCTGGAGTCTATAAGCACATCTTTAAAAGGTCCCTAGTCGTGGGAGTTTCGAGACAGGGCATCGATACTCCAGAGTAGACTAGTGTATACAGTCGAGACCCCGACGAGGGGCGGTGGCCGGTCTCACAAGCCACTGGTGTCAGTTGGTTCACCTATGATGTATACAGGTGCTCATTGGGTTATGAGTACACCGGACAGGACTCGCCGCGAACCTGCTAGTTGGGATTATACCAGATGTCAGATAGCAGTTCCCTGGTGACATGTGTACAGGTTAGTTCATCGACCTGAGATCGTCATTTGTCTCGTGTGAGTTCCCACTGTACTTTGATTACTACCCTACCACGCTCAAAGGAGACGTGCAAACAGGTTTTAGTTGGTTACAGTCCCGAGCCACATGGAGGCAGTGAGCGGATCTGCAGAGGTTCGTTTCTCCTGGTATTAGGGGTGAGGTCGCGCTGTGTCTAGGAGAGCCAGAACATGAAAAGTCCTTGGCCAAGGCAGGAGATTTGCTGGTAGGTATTCCAGTAGTATCTCAAGGTGTTCTGGGCTACACTCCGACATGACTTGTACCGCTATTGGGGGTCTAACTTTTACCAATCCCCTAGGCTCGCCATGCGATACTCATAGACGAACGGACCGGACTGTACGGATATTATCACTGACAGGCTCAGTAGGGTGTAAGGATGAGTGCGCTCATCGACGTCCCTTTTGGTCAATAGCTGGTGGCCCGTCACGTATGGCTAATACCTCTGACGTGCTAGTGGTTAAATCCACAACCATAGTATTGACGAGTCTTTAGAGTCCACCACACACACAGTTACTCAAGTTTCGGGCGAAACGCTGTAGAGGCCGTATGGAGATATGGCAGGGTTCGATCAGATACGTGCGGTATTGCACGGATCGTGATCGGACGGTTTATACTAGCCGGCTTTGGCTTAAGCCGGATCCTAGTATTTGACAGTGTAGTTTTGTCTCTTTGCATTTGTATTCAGTGGGAATACAAATGCTGGCATGTATTTGCTGTAGCGGGGTTTTCCTGTAATTTATTACGGGATCAGTTTTCTGAAATTGCCAGTTTGCATTCCGTTCCGGCCGGTTTTCCTTTGTTCCTTCACGGCCGGACTTATCGTTGGAGGGTGTTATTTGCAGTTTGCAAATAACATTTTGTGGAGGGGTTTCTTGCATTATGAAGCTTCATGATTGTTTATTCATCATGAGATTCTTTTCTTGTCCATTCTTTGCTTTCATGTGATGGTTTTGTGATTTGATGAGATGAGAAGTGGGTGTGACCTTATTCTTGCATTATCATTTCTTTTTTCCTCTTGTATCATGGTGGCTTTTCTTTTTCCTCCACAATTAGAAGAGGGGCCGGCCACATCCTAGAGGAGAGAGAGAGAGGAATTCATTTTGTCGGAAAATCATCATCTCTTTTGGTTTGCTTCAAAAACCTTCACTACTCTCCAAAGTTCTTTCTTGATCCCAACATACATGGAAACTTCTAACCCTCAAGAGACATAGCCTACTACACTAGTCTACAGCAAACCTTGGACACGTCGGCTAGCCAACTTCGCACCCGAGTTGCCTCGGTCCAGAGGTGGGGGAGCCCGTAAAAGTATTCGTCTACGTGGTGCCCTTTCCGACGAGGAGGTGACGGACGGAGATTCCGCGGGAGATCGGAGTGGAGATGAAGACCGAAGGACACAGATCGCTTGGTATACTTCTCTACCCATCTTGTATTTTGCTAGTAGCTAGGTTAACGGACCGATCCGGGTTAAAAGTGCGCGGTGGTGCCGGTTTGCTAGTTTGCAAATTTTTTCGTTTCCGCATTTTCGGCGTCGGATCGACGGCCGGGGCGCCTCCGCGGACATACAGGTCTCACAAGCCACTGGTGTCAGTTGGATCACCTAAGATGTATACAGGTGCTCATTGGGTTATGAGTACACCGGACAGGACTCGCCGGGAACATGCTAGTTGGTATTATACATATCGTCAGATAGCAGTTCCCTGGTGATATGTGTACAGGTTAGTTCATCGACCTGAGGTCGTCATTTGTCTCTTGTGAGTTCCCACTATGCTTAGATTACAACCCTACCACGCTCAAAGGAGTTGTGCAAATAGGTTTTATGTTAGTTGTATGTATGCCCTAGAGACTAGTATTGTACAGATGATGTATTTTATATTGGATGCTTGGACATATATAGAGATGACTTTCTTGCTCGATATGATAGTATGCTGTCTGGTTGCTCTTTATCTTAACATGTACACTTGTCTCTTTAAACTGTCTTATAGTTACATGTTGGTAAAGCCCTTAGGATGTGTACTTGACTACCTGGACTATGATGCAGATCATACTAGTGGGGACATGGTAGTCCATAGGTACATCCTTCAAGGTCCCTAGTCGTGGGTGTATCGAGACGGGGCATCGATATACCAGTGTAGACTAGCGTATATGCTTCTCGACCCATGAGATGGGCTATGGATGATCCCATATCCATTGGTGTTTGACATCAGAGATGGTATACGGGTGCTCAGTAGAGACTGGGTACACTGGACGGACTCGCCGAGAATTCCCAGATGGTATTATACCTCACGTCAGATGGCAGTTCTGAGGTGACACTTGTGCATGTTAGTCTGTAGACCCGAGATCGTCATAGAATCTTGTGTGATTCCCACTGTGCTTTGATCTCCACCTTACCACGTCCAAGAGGGCGTGCAAAACGGTGGTTTTTGGGTACAGTCCTGAGTCACATGGAGGCAATGAGCGATGGGAGGGGTTTCGTCTTTCCCGGTATTGGGGGTTGATGTTGCGCTGTGCTCGATTGGCCGTAACAGGGAAGTCCCTGGCCAAGGCTGATCAGAGTTTTGCTGGTAAGTGTTACCAGTAGTTTCTCGACCCGTTATGAGCCTCACATCGGCACGACTTATCGGTTCTTGGGGTCTGACGTTTACCACCCCTAGACTTGATATGCGACATATCAGACGAACAGACCGGACTGTACGGTAAGTGTTACTGGTTGGATTCACAGGAGTGTGAGCTGGCTAGCTCGTCGATCTTTTGATCGCTCAATACCCGGGTGGCCGTTACGTTTAGCAGACCGCTTGCGGCTTGTGGGTGCTTGATATGATCATCATCTGCTGCCGGCGTATTGACGAGTCTTTAGAGTCCTACACAGAGGTTTCCTGGCTCAAGCGAAACGAAATAGGAGCGCATATGAGATATGTGCGGGACCGAGAATAATGCGTGTATGTTATACCGTATTTCATTCTCGAGATGTATGTTTCGATTGGTTGTATGCGATATAACCTAGTTATCGAATCGAAGATTGATTCGATAAGTCGATACATTGGATACTAGTCGGTTATGTGCGACATGACCGGATCATTGAATCAAGTGTTGATTTAATGATTTAATGTATAATTATATATTTGATATATTACTTTGCATTAACTAGTATTGGTTCGCTTTAAAAGATTTTTTTCACTTGATGTGCACATTGTATATGTGATATATTTTTGTGTACACTTGATTGTATCATGTTTGATGATACATGCTAACTTGAGTTTGTGTAAAGATTAAACCATGGTTATATGAATGGTTAGGGTTTTGTTTACTTATTCATTTATTTATATTGATTATTTATTTTGGAAAAGAAAAGGGAAATGGTGGCTTTCCTTGGTTCTTTCATGAAGCTTCATGAAGAGTTGAAAAGGTTGACCATTTTGTTTTCTTCTCTTAACCTAACCATTCACCTAACCCTAGTTTGCTCTCTACACTTGACCATAGTTAGGATATGATAAGTATTCATATTATTTTCATTTTTAATCTAAGACTTATCATATTCTATCTTCTTCTTCTTCCTCTTGATCAAGAAGAAAGCTTGACTCCATTAATGGCATCTTGAGTAAAAGAGTGAGAAATCCAATTCTAAAGTGAACCCACCTCCTATTTCTTCATCCTCTACCTCTTGCCAAGTAGTATAGGGTGTTTTCTTCACAAGTTTCATGACTTGGTGAAGTTGGAGCTCGATCTAGAGTTGCCTCGACGTAGATCATCTTCGGCATCGAAGCCGACGACCTAGCCCGCTCATTTCTCCGATGAAGCCGATGCTAGAGTCCGGGATCCGATATGGACAGCGAGAGGACTTCTACGTGGAGCTAAGAAAGTGTAGAACCGGATCTACAAAGGTTGTAGCCTCTTTCCTTTAGTTAAAATGTTAACTAGTTTCACTTTTCGCCTAAACTCTAGTCAACGAATCCGTATTAGGGTTTCTCGGCAGTTGTAAAATTTGAAATTGGCATGGTTGATGCCTTGTGAGACCTCATTAGAGTGCCTAGGAACCCTACAGTGGTATCAGAGCCTAGCTAGAGCCTTAGGCGATGCGTAGACGGAGTTTGAAGTCCGATCGAACCGAAACCCTAATTTAAAATTGCTCTCTGGACTTTTTTCAAAAACTGGGTTTTTTCCATATTAAAAATGCTTAAAAAATTCAGCAGGGAATTCTAAGAATTACGGTGCAAATTTTTCCAAAATATAAGTCCAAAGCGCGGCGGAACCGCGGCAGAAGCCTGGCTTCTGCGGCGGTTCCGCGGCTAAATGATGACGTCAGTCATCCATTTTTGCACAGTAATTCCTATTTTATGATGCTGAGTTTTCTGGGAATTTTTAATTTGACTCAAGAGTTGAGTGTTCTGGGGTTGCATTGGAAATCGATGTTTCGATCGGATTATCAAGCTTCGTCTATGTGTTTTTCCGGATAATTTTAGAATATGTTAAAAAGTTCGACCGGATATAAATACCAAATTTTTCCCTTGCCGGAAAATTTCCAAGTGTTGGATTTTTCTGTGGTTTAAGGACGTTCTGAGTAGTGCAAGTAACGCGATAGTCCCTCTAGAAGACAACAAACCTTAACTCGATTATGTGACCGTCTTGAACTGCCCTTAGTACCTTCGGGTTTGGGGCAGTACGGCGTGCCACATGTGAGGCGTTGGCTTGACCCTTCTACGGCTGGACCGTTGGTACTGAGGCATGAAGTGAATGTCTTTGAACTTGTTTCATGAGTTGAACGGTTTCGGGAAAACTTGGGTGTTCGAACGTTCGATCGGAAAGTTTAATATTTTCTATTTATCCGGAATGGGATACAATAATTGGAATTCACAAACAGTTATGAGATAACTGAATGAATGTTATAAATCTAGCGGTTTAGTCTCACTTGATATTGAAAAGAGTTTTCGATAATGGGACTAAAATGCGGGGTTTATAATTGTTAGGCATGTGATGTCTAAGTATTTCATTTGATTAGGCATGCGATGTCTAAAGAGGTTGCGGATTCCAACTGTTGTAGTTTTACACTTTCTTTTCTGTGACCGTAAGTGTAGTATGTAGTGGTATTGCCGATTGTCGTTGCTATATGTCGACGACAATCGGTGTATGCATACTTACTTACGTTGATGACATGTGATGTTATGTGTTGCTGGATATGTTATATTGGATCGTCGTGTTTGAATAGCCGGGGGTTTTTATGTGAAATGAGTGTTTTTCATTTTCATTCATGTAAAAACTTGTATGTAATATTCTTTTATTTGGGGCACTTCCAGGTTGCGGAAGATGTCACATTTTGTATATTATTTACTTTTCCGCATTAGGATAGACCCAAGGAGGGGAGCACAAGTAACCGGGTTCTAGGGTCCAGTGGGAGACCATCTCGAGGAGTCGAGTCCGGGTCTCTTAACCCTGGAATTGGTAGGGTTGCTTGCCGCTCTCGTAGGGGTCTTGGGGTGTGGGATTGGCTATTCAGCACGACCGTGGAATCCGTGTTTTATACTGGCTCGTATTAAAAACACGGACGTCCTAGTATATCCAATATTTCATATGATATTTTTCTGCTGCGATATCTGTGATGTGATCATTTGATATGTTCTATGATAGATACAGTATATAGTATATATGATATATTATATAGACGTTACTTATGTTTTACACCCGCGCTAGCCCTGCCCCGCTCTGCCGTTAGTTACCTAACCTAACGGTGCACGAGGGGACATCGAGGCGAATGCGGATGACATAAGTGTACGTCGTATTTATCTGTGATGTTTAGGTATATAAATGATGGGACTTCATTAATGTGATTAATGAAAGAAAAGAAACCTAAAAGATGTTGTAGAATCAAATTTTAAACAAAAAGGGTAGCTACAGTTTTGCTTTACATAGCGGTATATATGATATACCCTGCACCTTATTCGATGAGGAAAGGGCCGACGATCCCTTCATCGGGAGTGATCCCTTTAGCAATAACTGGCAGATGCTACACACTCGGTTTGACTTTTGATTGCTTCTATAGTTTCTGCTTTGCACAGTGATATATATGATATATCCCGAACCTCATTCGACGAGGAAAGGGCCGACGATCCCTTCACCGGGAGTGACCCCTTTAGCAAAACTAGAAAAGCCTCAAAAATCACTCCATTTCAAAACTTCATTTGATTCTACAACGATATCAAGTTCATTACGCAATAGGTTTTCAGAAAAAAAACCTGTCGTAGCCCTCCGTCACTTCAGATAAGTACTAGTTAGTATTCGTGCTACGTTTGTTGACTATGTTAAGGCGTAGTGTGCGGTAGCTGATTGGTGCTTATCTGTATAAGCATATGATGCGATTGGATTAGGGTAGTCGTGCGACTTTGTTGACTATGTTAAGGGTCGTGCGGGTGGGTTTAATTCAATCAGGAAATGACGGGTTGAACTTGACTAGCACTTATGATTTGTTGACTATGTTAAGGTCATAAAGCTGCTAGGGACAAAATATTATCGGGAATTTCAAGTGTTGAAATTTGCAATGAGATTGCATACCTTCTATGAGATAGTTGGATCCCGATACCCACTGCGAGTAAGAGTTACTCCCGAGAGAGTTTTACACATTACAATTAGCCGATCAAGTAGGTGTTTAGAAAGGTGTCAACGGGATTACGCCTCTGGGAAAACGAGCTTTACTTTAATTAGGTCAGTGCGAAAGCACGGGGAACCTCCCTCAAAGTACCGACACTGGCCTGGCTGAAAGATTGGCGAAGTTGTAGGGTGTAATTAATCCCGGCTAGTCTTTCCTTTTAGGGTTTGAAGGAAGATTTGATAAAAATCAGTGGGAGCCATCCTGATTAGATAAGATAATAACCAATCTGATCTTGCAAGAGCATACGCTAAAGTGTTTTCTTCTCTCTCTCTCCAGGTAGCGACCATGTCATGCCTTAATCAAGATAATAATATGGATGTATTGACTGAACCCGCATGTTATACTGTGCTGGGGAACGTTGGTTCCGTTCTTTCTTATAAGAGTTATAGGAATGAACAGGATATAGGGGAATACCAGGATTCCCATGCCACCCGATTGAAGAAAGTACATGTTGATGCATTTTCTTCGGGTGTGTTCGTTACAGAGAACTGTTTCTCCATTTGCTCTACGTCCTGGGTATTAGATACCGGATCAGGATCCCATATATGTAATCAGTTACATGGGCTTAGGAAAGGTAAAGAACTTGGAGAAGGTGATAAAGATATTAGAGTTGGAAATGGTGCAATAGTTGCAGCTAAGACTGTTGGGGAATATCACCTTGTATTACCAACTGGTAACACATTGGTTCTGAACGAATGCTATTACGTGCCGAACCTGATATGCAACATTATATCGGTTTCTTTATTGAGTAAAGAGGGATATAATTTTGTATTACTGGATAATGTTATGAACATTTTCCGTAACCAAAAGTTGGTTGGATCGGGCACGTTGTGCAATGGCATTTATGTTCTAAATCAATCAACAGTTCTGAGCATAACAAACACACACAAGAGGAAGAGTTCAAAACTGAACGAATCCTTCTTGTGGCATTGTAGACTGGGTCACATCAATGCGACACGACTGGCGAAGTTGCATAAGGATGGATATTTGAAACCATTCGAATTTTCATCTTATGACACTTGCCAGTCATGTCTCAAAGGCAAGATGACCAAAACTCCGTTTACGGGACACGGAGAAAGAGTTACTGAACTCTTGGGACTGATACATAGTGATGTATGCGGTCCCATGTCTACACATGCCAGGGATGGTTCTTCATACTTCATTACATTCACTGACGATCTCTCTAGGTTCGGGTATGTGTTCCTGATGAAACAAAAATCAGAAACTTTTGAGAAATTTAGAGAATATAAATAAGAAGTCGAGAACCAAACCGGAAAAAGTATTAAAATCCTACGATCTGATCGAGGAGGTGAATACTTAAGCAATGAATTCCTAGACTTCCTAAAAGAGAATGGGATTCTCTCTCAGCTGACTCCTCCATATACACCACAGCACAACGGTGTATCAGAACGGAGGAACCGCACCCTATTAGATATGGTGCGCTCTATGATGAGCACAGCTGAGTTACCTATTTCCTTCTGGGGATATGCGCTGGAGACAGCAACATACCTATTGAATCAAGTTCCATCTAAATCTGTACCTACCACACCATATGAGATATGGAATGGGAAGAGACCATATTTTAAACGAGTTAAGATATGGGGTTGTCCGGCCTATGTCAGAAGGCAAAATCCAGACAAACTCGAGGCACGATCAGTTCTTTGCAAGTTTATGGGTTATCCTAAGAATTCACAAGGATATTTTTTCTACCATGCTGAAGAACAAAAGGTGTTTGTTTCTCAATATGCCACCTTTTTAGAAAAGAAATTCCTTGAAAAAGAAATTAGTGGCAAAGTGGTAGAGCTGGAAGAAGTTCCAGATACACAAACCATAACTGAAGATTTAGTGGAACCAGAAGATTCAGTAGCTCCCAATGAACCTCAGCCTCTCCGCCGATCTAGTAGGGTTCCTCGCCAACCTGAGAGATACTACGGTTTTCTCATGGATGGTGGGAGCGAGGATTGCATCATGGAGGATGATGACCCAACTAGCTTCGAGCAGGCCATCACGAGTAGGGACTCAGCGAAATGGCTGGATGCTATGCGGTCCGAGATGGAATCCATGTACACCAACAAAGTATGGACTTTGGAAGTTGCTCCTGAAGGGGTAAAACCCATTGGGAGCAAATGGATCTTCAAGAAAAAACTTGGTGTAGATGGGAAAGTGGAGACTTTCAAAGCTAGACTTGTTGCAAAGGGTTTTCGTCAAAGACCAAGTGTGGACTATGACGAAACCTTTTCTCTAGTGGCTATGCTTAAATCCATCCTGATCATGCTTGCCATCGCTGCATATCATGACTACGAAATCTGGCAAATGGATGTTAAGACCGCCTTTCTAAATGGTGATTTAGAAGAGTGCGTGTACATGACTCAGCCAGAGGGCTTCGTAGACAGTGGGAGCAACGGGAAGGTGTGCAAGCTGCTTAAATCCATTTATGGATTAAAGCAAGCATCGCGGAGTTGGAACATCTGCTTTGACGTCGTTATCAAAGAGTTTAATTTCGTCAAAAACCCAGATGAACCTTGTATCTTCAAGAAGGTGGCAGAGAGTAAGATTGTCTTCCTCGTATTATACGTAGACGACATACTCTTGATAGGAAATGATATTCCTATGCTGCAATCGGTCAAGCTCTTCTTGTCACAAAGATTCTCAATGAAAGATCTTGGTGATGCCTCCTGCATATTGGGAATTAGGATCTATAGGGATAGATCCAAACGGATATTGGGATTGTCCCAATCCAGGTACATTGACACCATCCTAAAGAGGTTTAGTATGGAAAAATCCAAGCGTGGGAACTTACCCACGATCTCTGGAGTCACTCTCTCCAAAGAGATGTCTCCCAAGACTAATTTGGAGAGAGCTCGCATGCAAGAGATACCCTATGCTTCGGCTGTAGGCTCTATCATGTACGCGATGCTATGTACCAGACCTGATGTAGCATACTCACTAAGTGTAGTGAGCAGGTATCAAGCTGATCCTGGAGAGAGTCACTGGACAGCTGTGAAGAGCATTCTCAAGTACTTGCGAAGGACTAAAGAGATGCTCTTGGTGTATGGTAACGGAGAACTCCAAGTGGAGTCCTTTACCGATTCGAGCTTCCAGAGTGATAAGGACGACTTTAAGTCGCAGTCGGGATTTGTCTTTACCTTTCACGGAGGGGCGGTTAGCTGGAAGAGTTCCAAGCAGGAAACCGTGACAGACTCGACGATGGAGGCTGAATACATCGCTACCAACGATGCTGCTAAAGAGGCTGTCTGGATCAAGAAGTTCATTACTGAACTTGGTGTGGTTCCATCCATTGAGCATCCAATACCTTTATATTGCGATAACAATGGAGCGGTGGCTTTGGCCAAGGAACCCAGGTCCCATCAGCGATCCAGGCATATTCTAAGGCGGTATCACCTGATCCGGGAGATAGTTGTGTTGGAGATAGTGCCCTCAGAGTCAATTATTGGATCACAGGCACATGATTGCAATGATTGAGGGAGGACCTATCCCGGTACGACAGTCTTACTCGAGATGATAGTATGCTATCTGGTTTACCTTTATCATCGTGTACTGCTTTAGGTGACCTGACAGGTCGCTATTACACGTTGATAGAGCCCCTAGGATTCTTGCTTGACTGCTGGCAGTATGAGGGCGATCATATAAGTGAGAGCTGGAGTCTATAAGCACATACTTAAAAGGTCCCTAGTCGTGGGAGTTTCGAGACAGGGCATCGATTCTCCAGAGTAGACTAGTGTATACAGTCGAGACCCCGACGAGGGGCGGTGGCCGGTCTCACAAGCCACTGGTGTCAGTTGGTTCACCTAAGATGTATACAGGTG
This sequence comes from Agapanthus africanus, assembly GCA_030015575.1. Classification (NCBI taxonomy): domain Eukaryota; kingdom Viridiplantae; phylum Streptophyta; class Magnoliopsida; order Asparagales; family Amaryllidaceae; genus Agapanthus; species Agapanthus africanus. The sequence goes on along the minus strand of CM057341.1, from coordinate 745,458,686 downwards.
CTCATTGGGTTATGAGTACACCGGACAGGACTCGCCGGGAACATGCTAGTTGGTCTTATACCTGACGTCAGATAGCAGTTCCCAGGTGACATGTGTACAGGTTAGTTCATCGACCTGGGGATCGTCATTTGTCTCGTGTGAGTTCCCACTGTGCTTTGATTACTACCCTACCACGGCTCAAAGGAGTCGTGCAAACAGGTTTTAGTTGGGTACAGTCCCGAGCCACATGGAGGCAGTGAGCGGATCTTCAGGGATTCGCCTCTCCCGGTATTGGGGGTGAGGTCGCGTTGTGTCTAGGAGAGCCATTACACGAAGTCCTTGGCCAAGGCAGGAGATTTACTGGTAGGTATTCCAGTAGTATCTCAGGGTGTTCTGGGCTATACTCCGACACGACTTGTACCGCTTTTGGGGGTCTGACTTTTACCCACCCCCTAGGCCCGACATACGATGCTCATAGACGAACGGACCGGACTGTACGGATATTGTCACTGACAGGCTCAGTAGGGTGTCAGGATGAGTTCGCTCATCGACGTCCCTTTTGGTCAATAGCTGGTGGCCCGTTACGTATTGGCTTATACCTCTGACGTGCTAGTGGTTAAATCCACAGCCATAGTATTGACGAGTCTTTAGAGTCCACCACACATTCAGTTACTCAGCTTTCGGGCGAAACGCTGTAGAAGCCGTATGGAGATATGGCAGGGTCCGATCAGATACGTGCGGTATTGCACGGATCAGGATTGGACAGTTTGTACTAGAGGCCTTATAGTTATATGGCAGGGTTCGATCTGATACGTGCGGTATTGCACGGATCAGGATCGGACGAACATTACTAGCCGGCTTTGTTTTAAGCCGGATACTAGTTTAGTACAGTGTAGATTTTGTCTCATTGCATTTGTATCCGGACGGAATACAGATGCGGGTGTGTATGCACAGTATCGGGGTTTTCCTGTAATTTATTACGGGACCAGTTTTCTGGAGTTGCCAGTTTGCATTCCGTTCCGGTCGGTTTTCGTTTGTTCTTTCCCGGCCGGACTTTTCCGATGGAGGGGGTTATTTGCAATTTTGCAAATAACATTTGTGGAGGGGGTTTCTTGCACTTGTATTCATTATGATAAGCATTTTTGTTTTTCATCCATAATGGTGCTTTAATGAGATTTGAGTGGGTTTGGGTTTTAAGTATGGTTGATGTTTCTTTGCTTTATGGATGTGGTCACCTTTTCTATCTCCTACATTCACCTCCCTCTTGATTTTGTTTCATATCCCTCCACCCTTCTCCATTCATTATGGCCGGCCACACATTTTGAAGAAGGGGAGAGAATGAGAGAGTTTCATTTGGTGTGGGAAATTAATCATTCATATCATTTTCCATTGCCACAAAAATCTCCAAGTTCATATCATCTTGATTCCTCCATCAAGGCAACATAACCCCAAAGAGACTAAGCACTACACATTCTATAGCACATCTTGGACACGTCGACTTGCCAGCTTCGTGCCCGAGTTGCCTCGGCATTGAGGTGGGAGCCCGTAAAAGATACAGACGATGTAGTGCCCTTCCGGCGAGGAAGCGACAACCGGAGTTTCCGCGGGAGATCGGGACGATGACGAGAAGACCGGAGGACTCGGATCCCTCGGTACATCTCTTCCCTATCTTGTTACTTTGCTAGATCTAGTTTAATGGCCCGATCCGGAGTTTAGTGCGCGGTGGTGCCGGTTTGCAAAGTTCGCAAAATTAAAGTTTATCACCGTTTCCGCATTTGGCCGTCGGATTGACGACCGGGGCGCCGCCGTGCACTTACAGTGGTATCAGAGCCTCGCCATTAACTTCGTCTAGTTTCGTTTGATATGTTTTACTTATCCGATCGACCAAAATTCCAAAAACCGCGTTTTTGCATGCATCAGTTTTCTGTCGATTTTTTCCGGGCTCGAAAATTTTTTCAGGTGATTGCAGAATGATGTACTGAAAGTTCTAAGAATTCTGGAGAAATTCGAGACGATGATCTTCCAATTGGAGCGCGGTACCGCGGCGAAAACCCCCTTGTCGCCGCGGTTCCGCCGCAGTTTGGAGTGATCGATCTGTCGAATTTTTCCAGTAGGATTCTGGGGTTAAAATAGGGTTTCTGGAATATTAAATTTGGGCCCAGAATTTCTGTGAGTGCTACAGTATTACTTGGGGGCCCACTTGTTAATTTTTGATCGATTGGATATTTTAAACACATTATTTCACAGTATTTACATTATATCTGCGACTGTGAATGTCACTCGATCGGTAAATCCGGTCTAACTGCTATAGCCCGGTTAGTCGGATTTGCGAACGTGACTTTCACGTTGATGTTCTGTGATTTTGCTGTGATGTTGCGGATCGGTCGTGGGGGATAGCCTGGATGCAATGCTAGTACCGTGTTGTTGTATTATGTACATTTGATATTGCGGGGCGAGCGTCGGACATGTGGACTGCCGTCACTGCCTGTTTGTATTATTCTTTTGGGGCACGACCTGGTTGCGGTCGATGTACCCGTTGTATGTATATTTTACTTTCTGTACTAGGATTTCCCCGCGGTGGGGTGCACGGATAGCCGGGTTCTGGGGGGCAACAAGCCCGCATCTCATGGCATTGGGACGGAGGGGGCTTCAGTCTGGAATTGGCGGGCTATTCGCCTCACTCGTAGGGGGTACAGGTTGACCCAGGAGGGGTGCCCAAGTTACCGGATTCCGTGAAGTGTTGGGTGGTCCATTCACGGTGCTGAAGGGGGCTGCCTCGCTTCAGGTTTTGGCGGGTGACTTTCGGCGCCCGTAGGGGTCTAGGATTTCATTGCACAGGCTATCCACACGACCAGGGGAACGTCGGGTTTCAGTAGTGGCTCTGTGAAACCCGGGGATCCCAGATATCTGTATTGTTCTGTGATGCTGTACATTTCTGTGATGTTGCATTTTATTCACGCCTTGAGCGAAATATAATATATTGGTATATATATTAGTAGATGTTGTATATGTTTTTCATCCGCGCTAGTCCAGTCCCCGCTCTGACGTTAGTTAGCTAACCTAACGGGTGATGACGGGACCCAGTGGCGAATGCGGATGGCATATACGTACGTCAGTATATTTTCGTTCTTTGTGGTGTGATCAATTGATGGGACTGCGTTGATTCGGATCAATGCAAGTTAAACAAACCTATTCTGATGTTGTTGGAACACTTTTTCAAAAAGCTGTTATTGCAAGGACGTTCACTTTTGTTTTGCATCGTGGTATTCATTTTGAATATCCTGCTCCTCAGTCGACGAGGCAAGGGCCGAGATCCCTTCACCGGGAGTGACCCCTTGGACAAAAGTTTGCGTCAGGGCAATACCTTCACTATAGCCGATTACTTTTGCTTTGCATCGTGGTATTCATTTGGAATATCCTGCACGCCATTCTACGGGGAAAGAGCGAGATCCCTTCACCGGGAGTGACCTCTTTAGTAAAGGTTTTTATCACTATATTTTCTAAAAAGTTATCCGTTCCTTCAACGATATCAAGTTCACTACGTTAAAAGTTTTCACCAGAAACCATTCGTAGCCCTCCGTCGTTTCATATGGGTAGTCAATAGTATTCAAGCTGTGTTTGTTGGCCTTAGTCAAGGCACAGTGTTTGGTAGCTATTGGGTATTCATATGTTGCATAGATAGATGCGTTGGTTTGGGACAGTCGTATAGCCTTGTTGGCCCTAGTCAAGGGCTTGTACGGGTGGGTTCAAATCAACCTGGACAATGACGGGTAGAACTTGACATGTGACTTATGATTTGTTGGCCTTAGTCAAGGTCATAAGAGCATGGGGTAAAAATCACATCGGGAGTTTCAAAAGAACTGAAACTTGCCAGATATGCGCATACCTTCTGGAGTGTGGTACCGTGAGCGGATTACGTCACGTTATCATGCGATGAGAGTTGGATCCCGATTCCCACTGATGAGTTGGTTTACTCCTCGGGTGACCCCGACTAATTCTTCTTTCAGGTTTGGAGGAGATTTTGAGGTACAGTGGGAGGTTTCCAGATTAGATAAATTGGTAACCATTCTGATCTTGGTTAGAGTGCACGCTGAGTGTTTCTTTTCTCTCTCTCTCTGGCAGCGACCATTGACCCGACCCTAAGACTATGACTCAGAGACCAAGTTAACCGAACCTTCTTAACACTGGCTTTTGGATTGTCAGAGTTGCAGACCTCATTACCACTCCTACTTTTACCCTTTTCTCCAGGACACCCCGTATTACTATGAACGTCCACTTCCATTGGACAAAACCATCGTATGGTTAGATACGAACTCGAAGGAATTCGAGGATGGTTTCCGGTTCTGGAGAAAACGAATAGGACTATTCAGTTGTCTTTTCCTTCTACCTTCTCTCAGCTTGCGAGTACTCCTTGGTTTAGGGGTAGTACACCTATTATGCAAATTGGATAGTCTTCTTTCAAACCTTAGGCTGGTGCCGACCGGTAGGGAATGAAGAAAACCAATTAGCATAACGATGGTGTGCAGAAGGTATTAAGGTTAAGACAAAGCAAGGGATTAGTAAGAGGGCAAAGTAAATTACGACTGATATTCACAACCAAACCAAGTATTTCTTCGCCAATCCTAAATCACCTTTGTGTTTCTCCAGGACACCCCGTATCACTACGAAGATCCACGGTTTATTGGATACTCCATCATATGGTTATATACGAACTCGAAAGGAACTTGTTCCAGTTCGGGGATGGATTCTGGTCCAGGAGAAATAGGAATAAGGTTTATTCGGTTGTCTTTTATCTTCACCTTCTCTCGCATTGCGAGTGCTCCTAGGACTAGGACAGTACACCCATTATGCTTATTGGATAGTCTTCTTCCAAACCATAGGCTGGAGCCGAACGGTAGGGAAGGAAGAAAACCAATTGGCCTAAAGGGGTGTGCAGAAGGTAACGACTAAAGACATATAAAGGGATTTGGAGAGGTGGCAAAGAATTATACGGTTATAGTTGTAGAGGCATTACTAGGAATACCAGGATACCCCATCGAAACATTTCAATGTTTCAGTTCAACTGTGTACTGTTAAAAGAAAAATGATTTCCCGATTAGACACTTGCTCCAGGGTATGTATTTGCCAGGATGATTCTCACATCTGTATGGTTTTACAGATGATGAGTGGGAGTAAGTTATTGGGAATTGGGTGATCATCCTCATTATATCGGGATTCGTTGTAATCGGTGATATTTGAGGAGATCACCTGGGCTGTTTGCCGGTCGGCAAATATTTGGTTTTGAATATCCGCTGTTGTGCACCAATTTCAAATTGATATATCTGTACGTCTATTTTCATAGAGTGAGATATACCTTTTGATATTATGTCGATGACATTTACCTATATCAGTGGATGGTTAGGTAAGGAGCATTAAACAGCGGTGTAATTCTTCTTAACCATAAGTACAGTTTTCAACCTACGACACACAGTGAAAGAGTTAGACTCAGCGGACTTATACAGAGTATTCTATATTGTCCAGTGTCCATTAGGACAGAGGGGTTGGTCCTCGTACTATATTCTGTTTACTTTTAACTTCTCTAGTTCTTAGACATGTGTTTCGTAGAAACACAGGGTCTAAATTTTGAGGAGTTATAAGTATTTGAATAGAGTAGAGAACCAGGTATAGCAAGTATCGGGATTCTTCAAAGTGATCGAAGATGTAGATACTTGTGTATGGTATTCAGTTGATAGTAATGATAAAGAGTAATTGCTTCTCTTTCAGGTTACTCATAATTGGAAGCATTCCTAAGTTGAGTAACGCTGATAGGCCTCTCTCCATTTAGTTGACATGCACTGGAGACAGCTGCATGATTTGAATCTGGTTCAATTAAATCAGTGCCTCTGGTTCTATATTGGATATAGTACAGTTCATATCTTAACATTGTTAAGGTACGGGGAGTTGTCCGGCTTATGATTAAAACCAGACTCTGGATAACTCTAGGCACGTTTCTGTAATGGCTGTTTGTGGGTTGACCCAGGCTATGACGAGGGTTGATTTTCTACCATCTGGAAGATCAATAGTGATATTGTTCTTAACTCGCCACATTTTAAAAGAAATGGTTATTTTTTCAGAAAAACAGTAGTGGGAGTATGGTAGAACTGGAAGCGATTCCAGAACCGCAAACGATTACTGAAGATTTGATAAGGAACCTAAAGATTCAATCTGATTTGACATTCCATTGGCCACTCCGCAGATAAGGTGGGTAACTTCAGGCACCCGAGAGGTACTCTGGTAGCCTCAAGGACGGTGACAGGGAAGTTCTTGTTTACCCACACTTGCCATTGCTGTTGTTCCAGGCTGCGAGACCCGGTGGGAGGATGAGTATAGCGTCGTTCTAAACTAGCTTTAGAAGTGCACATCTATATGACTCTGCCAGAGGGTTGTCGTAGTCAGTGGGAGCAGCGGAAGCATTGGTGGACATCAGGCTTATGTCTATTTATAGACTAAAGCAGATGTAGCGGAGATAGATCATCTATTTCTGATGTGACAGTCATAGGTTTGACTTCATCAGAATAGGGGATGGATCTGTTGAGAAGGTAGTAAGGTGTGATATCCTGGTATTTGGATGACATACACAAAGTAGGAAGTAATATTCCTATACTACGATCGGTTATACTTTGGTCGTCACACAGTGGTTTCTCCACATGGGACTTGGACATTATATCAGACATACTGGTTACTAGATCTATGGTTTTAGGTCTAGATTTAGGTGGTTTTCCAATCAGGGTACTTTGACAGCATTCTAAGAGTATTTAGAATGGACGACTCCTGGCATGGTAGTGTACCTGCAGGTGATGGAGTCACCCTCTCTAAAGGTGTCTTATAGACTAAAGGGGAGAGGGATGCGCATGATTGGCAGATCACTTGCTTGGGCAATTGAGTCAATCATGAGATGTCAAGTACCACACCAGATGTTGTTCTTGCACTATATGCAATAAGTTGACATTGATCCAATCCTGGAGAAACAGTCGGAAGCAGTTTTAGAACATAAGTGAATGTTCTAGGGATATGATAACGGCTGCCTCCTTTAGGAGACGGTTATCATTCCAGGCTTCCAAGGTGACATGGACGACAGGGTGATCGTCAGAGTTATAGTTTTCCTTCTGACGAGGGGCAGTATTTTGGACAGGTGATCCAAGGCAATACTGAGGGAGGCATGGCGCAGGATACTGATTAAGTTCAGTTGACGATACAGTCTGAGAAGTTTGGATTTGGAGTTCATTTATGAGCTAGGTCCCATCAGACATCTAGACAGTCTAAGACAGGTATTGCTCATTTCGGGAGATGGCTTTCTCCGCGAACTTGAGATATAGAGAGAGACATAGAAAGAAACTTCAGAGCGGATCCACTCGCTGAGGCTATTCCTCGAACGCAATAGTCTCGCAAACGATCTTTGTGAGATTGACTTGTAGAGGAGTTGGGTGTTCGGTATCACACAGGCTGTGAGTATGCGACATCGCAATAATTAGCCTTGAGTGCAAGTGGGAGATTGTTGGAGATAGTGCCCTCAGAGTCAATTATTGGATCACAGGCACGTGATTGCAATGATTGAGGGAGGACCTATCCCGGTACGACAGTCTTACTCGAGATGATAGTATGCTATCTGGTTTACCTTTATCATCGTGTACTGCTTTAGGTGACCTGACAGGTCGCTATTACACGTTGATAGAGCCCCTAGGATTCTTGCTTGACTGCTGGCAGTATGAGGGCGATCATATAAGTGAGAGCTGGAGTCTATAAGCACATCCTTAAAAGGTCCCTAGTCGTAGGAGTTTCGAGACAGGGCATCGATTCTCCAGAGTAGACTAGTGTATACAGTCGAGACCCCGACGAGGGGCGGTGGCCGGTCTCACAAGCCACTGGTGTCAGTTGGTTCACCTAAGATGTATACAGGTGTTCATTGGGTTATGAGTACACCGGACAGGACTCGCCGGGAACATGCTAGTTGGTCTTATACCTGACGTCAGATAGCAGTTCCCAGGTGACATGTGTACAGGTTAGTTCATCGACCTGGGGATCGTCATTTGTCTCGTGTGAGTTCCCACTGTGCTTTGATTACTACCCTACCACGGCTCAAAGGAGTCATGCAAACAGGTTTTAGTTGGGTACAGTCCCGAGCCACATGGAGGCAGTGAGCGGATCTTCAGGGGTTTGTCTCTCCCGGTATTGGGGGTGAGGTCGCGCTGTGTCTAGGAGAGCCATTACACGAAGTCCTTGGCCAAGGCAGGAGATTTATTGGTAGGTATTCCAGTAGTATCTCAGGGTGTTCTGGGCTACACTCCGACACGACTTGTACCGCTTTTGGAGGTCTGACTTTTACCCACCCCCTAGGCCCGACATACGATGCTCATAGACGAACGGACCGGACTGTACGGATATTGTCACTGACAGGCTCAGTAGTGTGTCAGGATGAGTTCGCTCATCGACGTCCCTTTTGGTCAATAGCTGGTGGCCCGTTACGTATTGGCTTATACCTCTGACGTGCTAGTGGTTAAATCCACAGCCATAGTATTGACGAGTCTTTAGAGTCCACCACACATTCAGTTACTCAGCTTTCGGGCGAAACGCTGTAGAAGCCGTATGGAGATATTGTTGGTGTATATGCCCTAGAGGCCATTACTGTATCATACTAGTATGTATATTACTTGATGGAAGCTTGGGATATTCACAGTTGTACAGACAATCTTGCTCAATATAGTAGTATGCTACTTGGTTTGTCTCTGCTTTAATGTGTACATGTGTGTTTATTTATTATATCACCTATACGCATTAGTAGAGCCCTTAGGATCTTTGCTTGATTACCGGCGTTGTGATGGCGATCACACTCGTGGGGGCTGGGTAATCTACAAGCACATCCTTATACACGTCCCTAGTCGTGGGAGTATCGAGATAGGGCATCGATACTCCAGAGTAGACTAGCGTATGCGCTTCTCATCCCAGCATGGGAGACGGTCTGTCCCACAGCCGTCAGTACGTCGTACTTGAGATAGTATGCGGGTGCTCGTTAGGTTACGAGTACACTGGACAGGACTCGTCGGGAACTGATGGTTGGTATTATACCTATCGTCAGTTATCAGTTCCCAGTTGACATGAGTACAGCTTAGTCCGCTGACTTGACACTGTCACTTCGCCTCGAGTGTGTTCCCACTGTTCTTTGATTGCTACCCTACCACGGCTCTACTGAGTCGTGCAAACAGGTAGTAGTTGGGAGCAGTCCCGAAGCACTTGGAGGCAGTGACGGTTAGACAGGATTCGTCTCTCCCGGTATTGGGGGTTGACATCGCGCTGTGTCTAGGAGAGCCATTACACGAGTAGTCCCTGGCCAGGGCAAGCGAGATATACTGGTAGGTTTCCAGTGTTATCTCAGGGTGTATTGGGCTTCACTCCGACACGACTTGTACCGCTATTAGGGGACTGACGTTTACCGCCCCCCTAGGCCCGCCATGCGATGTATCAGACGAACAGACCGGACTGTACGGAGACTGTCACATACAGGCTCAGTAGGAGTGCAGATGGGGTTCACCTCGTCAGTCTTCTTATCGACATCTACCTGGGGACCGTTACGTACAGCTAGTGCCGCTTGCGGTCTGTGGTTAAACCCACTGCCAGCGTAGTGTCGAGTCTTTAGAGTCCCACACAGAGAGCTATTCGCCTTTAGGCAAAACGAGTAGAGGTCGCATGGTTTTTGCGACAGGGTTCGTTCGCATCCGCGCACTTGTGCACGTTTGCTGTCCGGACAGTTTATACTAGCGGGCTTTGGTTTAAGCCGGATCCTAGTATATGATTTGAGATTGGTTTTTCTCATTGTGTTCGTGTTCCTCGGATCACGAATGCGGGTGCGTATGCACAGTTGCTTGAGATTGGGGGAGAGGACCTTGTTTAGGGTTAATGGCTTTTGTCATTTTATTAACCCTATTGATTTTGTGTGGATTATTGTTAATTGATAATTAGCTTAATTATTGTGCATGGTTGTTGTTGACAATTTGACTTCATTGACTTGTTGACCATGTTGACAACTTGACCATAATCATTTCATTTGGAAGATGCTCTTTGATCTTTGCAAAAATTGAAATGATAATGGTCAATTCATGATTTATCATGACAATTTTCAAGCTAATTATCTAATTAAAATTATCCTCACATATTAGTGAGAATGGCTCACTAATAATTGATTCTCTCATATCTTTTCTCTCTCTTGCTCATCCTCTCCCTCAAGCTCTCTCCCTCTCATGTGTTGAGAAACAAAAAGCTTGAGAAAAACCTTCACTTGATCTTCTCTACTCACTTCTAGGGTTCAAGTCTTAGCATTTCTTGCACTCTAGTTACTCCTAGCTTGGAGTTGAAGCTAAAGGTGGTGGCTTTCAAGTGGATCTTTCTTTGACGGAAGAAGACAAGCAAGGTGAACTCTTTCTACCATTCCGACGAGCAAGGAGAGAAGGAGTTCGAGCTCAAGGTATAACCTTTCTACAACTTACTTAGTTGTTAGTTTACTTTAGCTAGTTTTCGTTTAGCAAAGATCCGGCTTTTACGGTCCATGTTACAAACCTTAGAAAAAATTTTGTTTACCGTTTCCGCTACCCCGAAAGTACCGGGAGAGGTAACGTGGACCTAACAGTGGTATCAGAGCCAGGTTAAACATAAACTAGCTTGGCAGTAAAGTGTATCGAAGTTCGAAACGGAAAAATCGAAAAAAACCAAGTTATAAAAAATCTGAGTTTCTGTTAAAACTTTTTCTGGTCAAAACAAAATTTGTTATATCCCAAAAATCATCTCAGGCTTTTTAGAAGAAACCCACCAAAAACGACACAGTAACTCACCAGATCGGCCGCGCTTCCGCGGCAATAGCTTGCTATTGCCGCGGAAGCGCCGCACTCTGGTAGAGTTGCTGTCTCGTTTTTGGTGCAGTATGTTTCTGACATGGTTTTAGGATTTTTCAGATATATTATATGTGCCCAGATTTTCCAGAACACAAATTTGTTTTTGGGGGCCTATAATTCCGTATTTTTTTCGAACTTCAATATACTTTGACTATAAAGGTTATATCTGTGATGTTCTTATGTATTGAACGTCGGCTAATCGCTATATGTCGATTAGTCGGGGTTATACATATCTGTGATCTGTGATTGTTGTTGGTTTGTGTATATGAACTCGTTGGATTGTCGCGGATGAATAGCCGGGGTGGATGTGAGATGAGAGTTTCTTTTTCTTTCATTCATGTAATAAATTTGTAAATTGATGTAATATTATTTGTATGGCCGCACAACCGGGTCGGGGTTGTAGCCGTCATTGTATAATTCTTTTTACTGTTTTTGCTCCTAGGATAGACCCATGGAGGGGTGCACAAACTACCGGGTAGCTCGAAGTGTAGAGTGGCCTACTCATGGCATTGAGGGAGGTTGCTTCACTTCGGGTACTTGGCGGGTAGTTTGCCGCACCCGTAGGGGTCTTGGGTGGGGTATTGGCTATTCATCGCGACCGTGTAATCCACTTTTCGTTGCAGGCTCGAACGAATTGCGGATTCCTAGTATATCCAAAGTGTTCATCTGTGATCTGGATTGGCTATCATTGCTATATTGCTATATATAATAACTATTTAGGCGTTGCTTATGTTTTACAGCCGCGCTAGCCCAGCCCCCGCTCTGTCGTTAGTTAAGTAACCTAACGGGTGATGACGGGGCCCCGTGGCGAATGCGAATGGCATAAGCGTACGTCATATTTTGGTTGTTTTCTGCAATGGTAGGATTTAAATGATGGGACGCATTAAAAGAACTAATGCAAGAAAATAAACCTAAAAGACGTTGTTGGAACAATTTTTCAAAAAGCTGTTATTGCAAGGACGTTCATTTTTGTTTTGCATCGTGGTATTCGGTTATGAATGCCCAGCACCTCAGTCGACGAGGCAAGGGCCGAGATCCCTTCACCGGGAGTGACCCCTTGGACAAAACTTTGCGTCAGGGTAATAACTTCACCATAGTCGATTATTCTTGCTTTGCATCGAGGTATTCATCTTACGAATGCCCAGCACCTCACTCGACGAGGAAAGAGCCGAGATCCCTTCGCAGGGAGTGACCTCTTTAGCAAATGTTTTCGCCACTATGTTTTTCAAAAAGACTACCAGGTTCCTTCAACGATATCAAGTTCATTACGTTAACGGGTTTTTCGCCAAAAACCCAGCCGTAGCCCTCTGTCATTTCTTACAAGTAACACTTAGTATTCGTGCTGCGTTTGTTGACTCCGTCAAGGCGTAGTGTACGGTAGCTAAGTGCTGCTTGTTTGTATCGGTATATGGGATTGATTAGGACAGTCGTATAACCTTGTTGACTCCGTCAAGGGTTATGCGGGTGGGTTTAATGCAATCCAGATAATGACAGGTTGAACTTGACTAGGACTCTTTGATTTGTTGACTCCGTCAAGATCACTTGGGTCCTAGGGGCAAAAACCACATCGGGAGTTTCAAAAGTACTGAAACTTGCAGATTTAGCATACCTTCTGGAGTGTGGTGACTAGAGTGGATTCCATCTAGGTTATCACACAATGACAGTTGGATCCCGATCCCACTGATGAGTTGGTTTACTCTCGGGAGATTATTTCACTTAACGATCAATGCTATAAACCTAGTAGGTGCCTAGAAAGGTGTTAGCGGGGTTACGCCCCCAGGGAAAAGAGGTTCTTTAATTAAGGAACTTCGCGAAAGCGTTGGAAAACCTCCCTCGAAGTACCGACACTAGCCTGGCTGAAAGGTTAAGCAAGTATTGTGACGTGAATTAAAACCCGGCTAGTTCTTCTTTTAAAAGGTTTTAAGAAGAATTTGAGTAAACAGTGGGAGACATCCTGGTTAGATAAATTAATAAACCAATCTAATCTTGCAAGAGCATACGCTGAGTGTTTCTTTTCTCTCTCTCCAGGCAGCAACCTTTTCACGCCCTAATCAAGATAATAAAATGTATCGCTTGACCGATCCGAATTCTTATTCGGGACTGGGGAAAGTTGGTTCAGCTCTAACTTGTGACAACAGTCATGAGTATGAGAATGGGAAAGAGGAAAGTATGGATTTCCAGGATACCCAGTTGAAGAAGAAGCATGGTTTTGCATCTACTTCAGGTGTTCTTGTAATTGAGAACTGTTTTACGGTCAGCCCTACCTCCTGGGTACTTGATACCGGATCAGGATCTCATATCTGTAATTTATTGCAGGGACTGAGAAAAAGTAGGAAAGTTGCACCGGGTGATATGTCGCTCAGAGTAGCGAACGGAGCACAAGTTAATGCGGCAGCCGTCGGTGAATATCACCTAGTATTGCCTAATGGCAAGACTATGATTTTGAACGATTGCTACTATGTACCCTCCATGGTTTGCAACATCATATCAGTTTCTTTACTCGATAAAGATGGATATGACTTTGTTCTTGAAAAGAATATCATGAACATTTACCTTCATAAGGTACTGGTTGCAGAGGGTACACTGTGTAATGGTATCTACGTTCTAAATCAGAATACAGTTCTCAATATACAAAACACACGCAAGAGGAAGAATTCAGATACGAATGAATCCTACTTGTGGCATTGTAGGCTTGGTCATATCGGAGAGAAAAGACTGAGTAAGTTGCATAAAGATGGACTCTTGAATACGTTCGAGTTTTCATCTTATGAAACTTGTCAGTCTTGTCTCAAAGGGAAGATGACCAAATCTCCGTTCACCGGACATGGAGAAAGAGCAAGAGAGCTCTTGGGACTCATACACAGTGATGTGTGTGGTCCGATGTCTATACATGCAAGGGGTGGGTTCTCGTACTTCATCACATTCACTGACGATCTCTCTAGGTTCGGATATGTGTATCTATTGAAACACAAATCTGAAGCTTTTGAGAAATTCAAGGAATTCAGAAAGGAAGTAGAGAACCAGACAGGCAAAAGTATCAAGATCCTCCGGTCTGACAGGGGAGGGGAGTACTTAAGCACGGAATTCCTAGATTACTTAAAAGAGAATGGTATTCTCTCTCAGCTTACTCCTCCTTATACACCACAGCACAACGGTGTTTCGGAGCGGAGGAATCGTACCCTATTGGATATGGTTCGCTCCATGATGAGTAGTGCTGAGTTGCCTCTTTCATTTTGGGGACATGCGCTTCAGACAGCGGCGTACCTATTGAACTATGTTCCATCCAAATCAGTGCCTAAGACTCCATATGAAATATGGAGTGGAAGAAATCCGTATCTTAAGCGATTTAAGATATGGGGTTGTCCGGCCTATGTGAAAACACAGAAACCGGACAAGTTAGAGGCACGGTCAGTTCTCTGTAAATTTGTGGGATATCCTAAAGACTCACTAGGATATCTGTTCTACCACACTGAGGAACAGAAGGTGTTTGTATCTCGCCACGCTACCTTCTTGGAAAGGGAGTTTCTTGCAAAAGAAACTAGTGGGAGTTCGGTAGAACTGGAAGAAATTCAGCGACCACAAAATGTAACTGAAAATTTGGAGGAACCGCTAGATTCAATAACCCCAAACGAACCTCAGCCACTCCGCAGATCTGGTAGGATTTCTCATCCGCCCGAGAGATACTACGGTTTTCTCATAGACGGGGATCGAGAGGATTGCATCTTGGAAGAAGATGACCCTACCAGTTTCAGGCAGGCCATTATCAGTAGGGACTCTGATAAGTGGCAGGAAGCAATGCAATCCGAAATGGAGTCCATGTACGCCAATAAAGTGTGGACCTTGGATATTGCTCCAGCTGGGGTAAAACCCGTTGGATGCAAATGGATCTACAAAAGGAAACTTGGTGTAGATGGGCAGGTGGAAACCTATAAAGCTAGGCTCGTTGCAAAAGGTTTCCGTCAAAGACCTGGTTTGGACTATGACGAGACTTTTTCTCCGGTGGCTATGCTCAAATCCATTCGGATCTTACTTGCCATTGCTGCCTTCCATGACTATGAAATCTGGCAGATGGATGTTAAAACGGCTTTCCTAAACGGTTGTTTGGAAGAGTGCGTTTATATGGATCAACCAGAAGGTTTCGTAGACAGTGGGAGCAGCGGAAAGGTGTGCAAGTTGCTTAAATCCATTTATGGATTAAAGCAGGCATCGCGGAGCTGGAACATCTGTTTTGATGAGGCAATCAAGGAATTTGATTTCATCAAGAACGAAGATGAACCCTGTGTATATAAGAAGATTGTAGGACGAACTGTCGTATTCCTAGTCTTGTACGTGGACGACATTCTTTTGATAGGAAATGACATTCCTATGCTACAATCGGTCAAGCTGTTTTTGTCACAAAGGTTCTCCATGAAGGACCTGGGTGATGCCTCGTACATTCTGGGGATCAAGATCTATAGAGATAGATCCAAGAAACTATTGGGACTTTCGCAGTCCAGGTACATAGAGACCGTACTAAAGAGATTTAGTATGGAGGATTCCAAGCGCGGTAACATACCCGCATTGCACGGAATTACCCTCTCCAAGAAGATGTCTCCTAAGACTGACGAGGAGAGGGTTCGCATGAGCACTATACCCTACGCTTCGGCGGTAGGATCTATAATGTATGCGATGCTATGTACAAGACCAGATGTAGCTTACGCGTTGAGCACGGTAAGCCGGTATCAGTCGGACCCAGGGGAGGACCACTGGACAGCAGTGAAGAACATTCTCAAGTACCTGAGAAGGACTAAGGAGATGTTCCTGGTTTACGGTAATGGAGACCTTAGGGTCGAGTCCTTTACCGATTCAAGCTTCCAGAGTGACAAAGATGATAGCAAGTCCGTCTCGGGTTTTGTGTTTACCCTCAACGGAGGGGCGGTATGTTGGAGGAGTTCCAAGCAGGATACCGTCGCAGACTCGACGATGGAGGCTGAATACATTGCTGCAAGCGATGCTGCAAAAGAGGCGGTCTGGATTAAGAAGTTCATTAGTGAACTTCAGGTGGTTCCGTCCATTGTTGACCCAATACCTTTGTATTGCGATAACAATGGGGCTATAGCTTTAGCGAAGGAACCAAGGTCCCATCAGAAATCCAGGCACATCTTAAGGCGGTATCACCTGATCAGGAAGATCATTGATCGACAGGAGATCGAGGTGCGGAGAGTGGACACAAAGGACAACACTGCGGACCCATTCACGAAGGCTTTACCCCAGACTCAGTTCGAGCGGCTGATCGAGATGATAGGTCTTCGATACGCCAGTACATGGCCTTAGTGCAAGTGGGAGATTGTTGGTGTATATGCCCTAGAGGCCATTACTGTATCATACTAGTATGTATATTACTTGATGGAAGCTTGGGATATTCACAGTTGTACAGACAATCTTGCTCAATATAGTAGTATGCTACTTGGTTTGTCTCTGCTTTAATGTGTACATGTGTGTTTATTTATTATATCACCTATACGCATTAGTAGAGCCCTTAGGATCTTTGCTTGATTACCGGCGTTGTGATGGCGATCACACTCGTGGGGGCTGGGTAATCTACAAGCACATCCTTATACACGTCCCTAGTCGTGGGAGTATCGAGATAGGGCATCGATACTCCAGAGTAGACTAGCGTATGCGCTTCTCATCCCAGCATGGGAGACGGTCTGTCCCACAGCCGTCAGTACGTCGTACTTGAGATAGTATGCGGGTGCTCGTTAGGTTACGAGTACACTGGACAGGACTCGTCGGGAACTGATGGTTGGTATTATACCTATCGTCAGTTATCAGTTCCCAGTTGACATGAGTACAGCTTAGTCCGCTGACTTGACACTGTCACTTCGCCTCGAGTGTGTTCCCACTGTTCTTTGATTGCTACCCTACCACGGCTCTACTGAGTCGTGCAAACAGGTAGTAGTTGGGAGCAGTCCCGAAGCACTTGGAGGCAGTGACGGTTAGACAGGATTCGTCTCTCCCGGTATTGGGGGTTGACATCGCGCTGTGTCTAGGAGAGCCATTACACGAGTAGTCCCTGGCCAGGGCAAGCGAGATATACTGGTAGGTTTCCAGTGTTATCTCAGGGTGTATTGGGCTTCACTCCGACACGACTTGTACCGCTATTAGGGGACTGACGTTTACCGCCCCCCTAGGCCCGCCATGCGATGTATCAGACGAACAGACCGGACTGTACGGAGACTGTCACATACAGGCTCAGTAGGAGTGCAGATGGGGTTCACCTCGTCAGTCTTCTTATCGACATCTACCTGGGGACCGTTACGTACAGCTAGTGCCGCTTGCGGTCTGTGGTTAAACCCACTGCCAGCGTAGTGTCGAGTCTTTAGAGTCCCACACAGAGAGCTATTCGCCTTTAGGCAAAACGAGTAGAGGTCGCATGGTTTTTGCGACAGGGTTCGTTCGCATCCGCGCACTTGTGCACGTTTGCTGTCCGGACAGTTTATACTAGCGGGCTTTGGTTTAAGCCGGATCCTAGTATATGATTTGAGATTGGTTTTTCTCATTGTGTTCGTGTTCCTCGGATCACGAATGCGGGTGCGTATGCACAGTTGCTTGAGATTGGGGGAGAGGACCTTGTTTAGGGTTAATGGCTTTTGTCATTTTATTAACCCTATTGATTTTGTGTGGATTATTGTTAATTGATAATTAGCTTAATTATTGTGCATGGTTGTTGTTGACAATTTGACTTCATTGACTTGTTGACCATGTTGACAACTTGACCATAATCATTTCATTTGGAAGATGCTCTTTGATCTTTGCAAAAATTGAAATGATAATGGTCAATTCATGATTTATCATGACAATTTTCAAGCTAATTATCTAATTAAAATTATCCTCACATATTAGTGAGAATGGCTCACTAATAATTGATTCTCTCATATCTTTTCTCTCTCTTGCTCATCCTCTCCCTCAAGCTCTCTCCCTCTCATGTGTTGAGAAACAAAAAGCTTGAGAAAAACCTTCACTTGATCTTCTCTACTCACTTCTAGGGTTCAAGTCTTAGCATTTCTTGCACTCTAGTTACTCCTAGCTTGGAGTTGAAGCTAAAGGTGGTGGCTTTCAAGTGGATCTTTCTTTGACGGAAGAAGACAAGCAAGGTGAACTCTTTCTACCATTCCGACGAGCAAGGAGAGAAGGAGTTCGAGCTCAAGGTATAACCTTTCTACAACTTACTTAGTTGTTAGTTTACTTTAGCTAGTTTTCGTTTAGCAAAGATCCGGCTTTTACGGTCCATGTTACAAACCTTAGAAAAATTTTTGTTTACCGTTTCCGCTACCCCGAAAGTACCGGGAGAGGTAACGTGGACCTAACAGATATGGCAGGGTCCGATCAGATGCGTGCGGTATTGCACGGATCAGGATTGGACAGTTTGTACTAGAGGCCGTATAGTTATATGGCAGGGTTCGATCTGATACGTGCGGTATTGCACGGATCAGGATCGGACGAACATTACTAGCCGGCTTTGTTTTAAGCCGGATACTAGTTTAGTACAGTGTAGATTTTGTCTCATTGCATTTGTATCCGGACGGAATACAGATGCGGGTGTGTATGCACAGTATCGGGGTTTTCCTGTAATTTATTACGGGACCAGTTTTCTGGAGTTGCCAGTTTGCATTCCGTTCCGGCCGGTTTTCGTTTGTTCTTTCCCGGCCGGACTTTTCCGATGGAGGGGGTTATTTGCAATTGTGCAAATAACATTTGTGGAGGGGGTTTCTTGCACTTGTATTCATTATGATAAGCATTTTTGTTTTTCATCCATAATGGTGCTTTAATGAGATTTGAGTGGGTATGGGTTTTAAGTATGGTTGATGTTTCTTTGCTTTATGGATGTGGTCACCTTTTCTATCTCCTACATTCACCTCCCTCTTGATTTTGTTTCATATCCCTCCACCCTTCTCCATTCATTATGGCCGGCCACACATTTTGAAGAAGGGGAGAGAATGAGAGAGTTTCATTTGGTGTGGGAAATTAATCATTCATATCATTTTCCATTGCCACAAAAATCTCCAAGTTCATATCATCTTGATTCCTCCATCAAGGCAACATAACCCCAAAGAGACTAAGCACTACACATTCTATAGCACATCTTGGGCACGTCGACTTGCCAGCTTCATGCCCGAGTTGCCTCGGCATTGAGGTGGGAGCCCGTAAAAGATACAGACGATGTGGTGCCCTTCCGGCGAGGAAGCGACAACCGAAGTTTCCGCGGGAGATCGGGACGATGACGAGAAGACCGGAGGACTCGGATCCCTCGGTACATCTCTTCCCTATCTTGTTACTTTGCTAGATCTAGTTTAATGGCCCGATCCGGAGTTTAGTGCGCGGTGGTGCCGGTTTGCAAAGTTCGCAAAATTAAAGTTTATCACCGTTTCCGCATTTGGCCGTCGGATTGACGACCGGGGCGCCGCCGTGCACTTACAAGTTGATCGCCGGGAGATCGAGATCAGGAGGGTTGACACGAAGAACAACAAGGCGGATCCACTCACGAAGGCCATTCCCCAGATACAGTTTGAGAGACTCTTCGGGATGCTCGGTATGCGATACTACAGCAGCTGGCCCTAGTGCAAGTGGGAGATTGTTAGTTGTATGTATGCCCTAGAGGCCAGTATTGTACAGATGATGTATTTTATATTGGATGCTTGGACATATATAGAGATGACTTTCTTGCTCGATATGATAGTATGCTATCTGGTTGCACTTTATCTTAACATGTACACTTGTCTCTTTAAACTGTCTTATAGTTACATGTTGGTAAAGCTCTCAGGATGTGTACTTGACTACCTGGACTATGATGCAGATCATACTAGTGGGGACATGGTAGTCCATAGGTACATCCTTCAAGGTCCCTAGTCGTGGGTATATCGAGACGGGGCATCGATATACCAGTGTAGACTAGCGTATATGCTTCTCGACCCATGAGATGGGCGATGGATGATCCCATATCCATTGGTGTTTGACATCAGAGATGGTATACGGGTGCTCAGTGGAGACTGGGTACACTGGACGGACTCGCCGAGAACTCCCAGATGGTATTATACCTCACGTCAGATGGCAGTTCTCAGGTGACACTTATGCAGGTTAGTCTGTAGACCCAAGATTGTCATAGAGTCTTGTGTGATTCCCACTGTGCTTTGATCTCCACCTTACCACGTCCATGAGGGCGTGCAAAACGGTGGTTTTTGGGTATAGTCCCGAGTCACATGGAGGCAATGAGCGATAGGAGGGGTTTCGTCTCTCCCGGTATTGGGGGTTGATGTTGCGCTGTGCTCGATTGGCCGTAAGAGGGAAGTCCCTGGCCAGGGCTGATCAGAGTTTTGCTGGTAAGTGTTACCAGTAGTTTCTCGACCCGTTATGAGCCTCACATCGGCACGACTTATCGGTTGTTGGGGTCTGACGTTTACCACCCCTAGACTTGATATGCGACATATCAGACGAACAGACCGGACTGTACGGTAAGTGTTACTGGTTGGATTCACAGGAGTGTGAGCGGGCTAGCTCGTCGATCTTCTAATCGCTCAATACCCGGATGGCCGTTACGTTTACCAGACCGCTTGCGACTTGTGGGTGCTTGATATGATCATCATCTGCTGCCGGCGTATTGACGAGTCTTTAGAGTCCTACACAGAGGTTTCCTGGCTCAAGCGAAACGAAATAGGAGCGCATATGAGATATGTGCAGGACCGAGAATAATGCGTGTATGTGATACCGTATTTCATTCTCGCGATGTATGTTTCGATTGGTTGTATGCGATATAACCTAGTTATCGAATCGAAGATTGATTCGATAAGTCGATACATTGGATACTAGTCGGTTATGTGCGACATGACCGGATCATGGAATCAAGTGTTGATTTAATGATTTAATGTATAATTATATATTTGATATATTACTTTGCATTAACTAGTATTGGTTCACTTTAAAAGGTTTTTCTCACTTGATGTGCACATTGTATATGTGATATATTTTTGTGTACACTTGATTGTATCATGTTTGATGATACATGCTAACTTGAGTTTGTGTAAAGATTAAACCATGGTTATATGAATGGTTAGGATTTTGTTTACTTATTCATTTATTTATATTGATTATTTATTTTGGAAAAGAAAAGGGAAATGGTGGCTTTCCTTGGTTCTTTCATGAAGCTTCATGAAGAGTTGAAAAGGTTGACCATTTTGTTTTCTTCTCTTAACCTAACCATTCACCTAACCCTAGTTTGCTCTCTACACTTGACCATAGTTAGGATATGATAAGTATTCATATTATTTTCATTTTTAATCTAAGACTTATCATATTCTATCTTCTTCTTCTTCCTCTTGATCAAGAAGAAAGCTTGACTCCATTAATGGCATCTTGAGTAAAAGAGTGAGAAATCCAATTCTAAAGTGAACCCACCTCCTATTTCTTCATCCTCTACCTCTTGCCAAGTAGTATAGGGTGTTTTCTTCATAAGTTTCACAACTTGGTGAAGTTGGAGCTCGATCTAGAGTTGCCTCGACGTAGATCATCTTCGGCATCGAAGCCGACGACCTAGCCCGCCCATTTCTCCGATGAAGCCGATGCTAGAGTCCGGGATCCGATATGGACAGCGAGAGGACGTCTACGTGGATCTAAGGAAGTGGAGAACCGGATCTACAAAGGTTGTAGCCTCTTTCCTTTAGTTAAAATGTTAACTAGTTTCACTTTTCGCCTAAACTCTAGTCAACGAATCCGTATTAGGGTTTCTCGGCACTTGTAAAATATGAAATTGGCATGGTTGATACCTTGTGAGACCTCATTAGAGTGCCTAGGAATCCTACATTTTAGTTGGGTACAATCCTGAGCCACATTGGAGGCAAGTGAGCGGATCTTCGGGGATTCGTCTCTCCCGGTATTGGGGGTGAGATCATGCTGTGTTTAGGAGAGCCATTATACGAAATCCCTGGCCAGGGTAATCGAGATATACTGGTAGGTATACCAGTAGTATCTCAGGGTGTTCTGGGCTGCTCTCTGACACGACTTATGCAGCTATTGGGGGTCTGACGTTTACCGATCCCTAGGCCGTATATGCTATACTCATAGACGAATGTTCCGGACTGTACGAATATTGTCACTGTCAGGCTCAGTAGGGTTTATAGATGAGTTCGCTCGTCAGCTTCCCTTCCAATCAATACATTGGCAAACCGTTACGTACAGCTTGTACCTCTGACGTGCTAGTGGTTATTCCCAGTGCCAGTGTATTGATGAGTCATTAGAGTCCCCCACAGACACTTTCCCAAGTTCGGGCGAAACATTGTAGAGGCTGTATAGTTTTATGGCAAGGTTCGGAAAAAGCACGTGCGTTTTCGCATGTGTCATTTTTCGGGCAGATAATACTGGTAGGGTTTGGTTTAAGCCGGATCCCAGTATTATACTGTGTAGATATAATATCTTTGTCTCAGTTGCATTTGTATTCGGTCGTAATATAAATACGGGTATGTTTATATTGTTACGGGGTTATCCTGAAATTCATTTCAGGATCACTTTTGGAAGTTGCCAGTTTCCAGTTTTCTATCAGCCGTATTTAATATTCGGTTAAATGCGGATTTATCCTTTCGTCTTTTAGGTGAGTCAATGTTCTAGAAGGTTCTAGAAATGGTGACTAGCTTCATGAGTCATTAGTTCATTAATGGTGCATTTAATGTTGTGATGACTTGCTAAATGATTCATCCTTTGCTTTAATTATGTTCACACTAGGTGTTTCATGACTCATTCTTTGTTATGATAAGTTTCATGGCTTAGACTCACCCTCCCCTCTCCTACACTCACGCTCCCTCTTCTATAAGTGGCCGGCCCCTCTTGTGAGGTTGGTATGGGTTTTTTCATTTGCTTGAGAGAAAAAGATTATGATAGTTTAGGGTATGGAAATTTCATATAGTTCAATTTCCATTTACCCGACTCCAATTGGCAACTTCTATTAACCGTTCATCCATAGCCTTGGATGTAACGAGACAAAGTATTCTACTCATTCTCTACTTCATCTCGGTCATCTCTTTTAGCAAACTTGACGATCGAGTTGCCTCGGTTCAGAGGCCCGTTTAAAGATCCGTCGACATGGTGCCACCTGGACGACGAGACCGGAGATCGAGCAAGTTCGGATCAGTTGCAACATAGCGTGGGATGATGGTTGAAGACCGAAGGACTAAGATCATTCGGTATAACAATTCTACCCTCTTTACAATTTGTTAGTTTAGCTTTAATGGCAGATCCGGGTTAGAGTACGCGATAGCGCCAGTCGTAAAAGTTTTCATTCCACATTTTGGCGTCAGTTAGACGGCCGGGGCGCTGCCGCGTACTTACAGTGGTATCAGAGCCTTACCATTAAGCTATACTAACTTGTGCTAACGCGTTTAAAAGATCGATCGAACGAAATTTCCGAAATCACATTTTTCTGTACATAAAGTTTCTGTCGATTTTTAATCTGTTCTAAAATTCATTTTGAGCACTTCAGAAAAACAAGCAGGCTTTTTAAAGCAATACGTACAAATTTGGTCACGTGATCTCACTAAACCACCGCGGATCCGCGGTCAAACCTAGGGTTTGACCGCGCATCCGCGGCGGTTTAGTGGGAACAGTGAACAAAATTTGTACAGTGGCTTCTATGCAGGGAATTGTGGTTTCTGGTAAGGTTATTTTGGGCCCAGTTTTGGTTACTGTACAGCAGATTTTCGTGGGGCCCACTTCGGGAAATTTTGTCGATCGAAATTTAAACGTGTTAGTTTACAGTGCTTACTTTATATCTCTGACCGGGAATGTCATTTGATTGGTAAACCGCGTCTGATTGCTATAGTTCTTTTAGACGGGTTTGCGAACGTGACATTCGCGTTGATGTTCTGTGTTGTGCTGTAATGTTTCGGATTTGTCGTGGTGGATAGCAGGGTGCAATAATAGTGTAGTTTGGATTTATTTGTACTTTTGATATTGCGGGGCAAGCGTCCGACTTGTGGACTGCCGTCACCGCCTGTTGTATAATATTCTTTTGGGGCACGACCAGGTTGAGGTCGATGTACCTGTTGTACATATTTTTATTTTTGTACTCGGTTTATCCCGCGAAGGAGTGCACGGATAGCCGGGTTCTGGAGGGCAACGGGTCCGTATCTAATGGCTTTGAGAGGCAAATGGGCCTCACTCAAGAATTGGCAGACTATTCGCCGTACTCGTAGGGGGTACAGGTTGATCCAAGGAGGGGTGCTCAATTTACCGAATTCCGTGAAGTGCCGGGTGTTCCATTCACTATATTGTGGGGACCACCTCGCTTCAGGTTTTGGCGGGTAACTTGCCGCACCCGTAGGGGTCTAGGTTTCATTGCACAGGCTATCCACACGACCAGGGGAAGGTCGGGTTTCAGTTGCGGCTCTGTGAAACCCAGGGATCCCAGATTATCTGTATTGTTCTGTGATGCTTATTACTTTTCTGTAATGTTGCATATTATCACGCCTGGAGCGATTATTGTATATTAGTATATATACTATTAGATGTTGAATATGTTTTACACCCGCGCTAGTCCAGCCCCCGCTCTGTCGTTAGTTAAGTAACCTAACGGGTGATGACGGGACCCAGTAACGAATGCTGATGGTATATACGTACATTTTATTTTCGTTCTTTTCTGGTGTGATTGATTGATGGGACTGCATTGATTCTTATTAATGCAAGGATAAAACAAACCTATATTTGATGTTGTTGGAACAAATTTTAAAAGGGAGTTATTACAAAGACGTTTCTTTTTGTTTTGCATAGTGATATTCAGTTAGAATATCCTGCACCTCATTCGACGAGGTAAGGGCCAAGATCCCTTCACCGGGAGTGACCCCTTGGGCAGAACTTTGCATCAGGGTAATAACATCTATATATTCGATTACAAGTTGCTTTGCATCGCGGTATTCAGTTGGAATATCCTGCACCTCATTCTACGAAGAAAGAGCCGAGATCCCTTTACCGGAAGTGACTTCTTTAGCAAAAAGTTTTCGCTACTATATTTTTTTATAAAATTCTATCAAGTTCCTTCAACGAGATCAAGTTCTTAACGTTAAAGGTTTTTTGCCAAAAACCAGCCGTAATCCTCCGTCATTTCTTATGGATGGTCAGTAGTATTCAAGCTATGTTTGTTGGCCTACGTCAAGACATAGTGTTTGGTAGCTGCTGGGTATTCATTTGTTGCACAGATAGATGCATTAGTTTAGGACAGACGTACAGCCTTATTGGTCTACGTCAAGGGCATGTACGATGACCTAAATTAATCAGGACAACGACGGGTAGAACTTGACATGTGGCTTATGACTTGTTGGCCTACGTCAAGGTCATAAGTGCATGGGATAAAAATTATATCGGGAGTTTCAAACATACAGGAAACTTGCCAGACTTGCACATACCTTCTAGAGTGTGTTAACTTGAGTGGCTTCCATCAAGTTATCATGCGATGATAGTTGGATCCCGATTCTCACTGATGAGTTGGTTTACTCTTCGGGTGATCCCGACTAATTCTTCTTTCAGGTTTGGAGGAGAATTTGAGATTACAGTGGGAGGTTTCCTAATTAGATAAATTGATAACCATTCTGATCTGGGTTAGAGTGCACGCAGAGTGTTTCTTTTCTCTCTCTCTCTCTCTCTGGCAGCGACTTTTGACCGACCCTAGACTATAACTCAGTGACCAAAGTTGACCGAACCTTCTTAATATACGGGATTTTGGATTGTCTATAGTTGCATAAGTCATTGCAGCTCCTTCTTTTACCCTTTGTATTTCTCAGAACACCCCGTATTACTGCGGACATCTACTTCCATTGGATAGTTCCATCGTATGGTTATATACGAACTCGAAGGGATTTCTTCGAGGATGGATCCAGGTTCAGGAGAAATAGAATTGGTTTATCCAGTTGTCTTTTATCATCACATTCTCTCAGGTTGCGAGGGCTCCTTAATTTAGGAGAGTACACCTATTACGCTTATTGGATAGTCTTCTTCCAAACCATAGGCAGGTGCCGAAAGGTAGAGAATGAAGAAAACCAATTAGCCTAAGTAGGGTGTGCAGAAGGTAATATGTAAAGACAAGATAAAGGGATTAGAAAGAGAGCAAAGTAAATTGCGACTACTAACATTCACGACCAAACCACGTATTTCATCGCCACTCCTACTTCACCTTTTATTTCTCCAGAACAACCCGTATCACTACGAACATCCAATTCCATTGGATAAATCCATCGTATGGTTATATACGAACTCGAAGGATATTTTTTCGAGGATGGATTCTGGTTCAGGAGAAATAGGAATAAGGTTTATTCAGTTGTCTTTTATCATCACCTTCTCTCAAGTTGAGAGTACTTCTAGGATTAGGAGGGTACACCTATTATGCTTACTGGATATTCTTCTTCCAAACCATAGGCTGGTGCCGAACAGTAGGGAAGGAAGAAAAACATTTAGCCTAATGATGGTGTATAAAAGATAACGACTAAAGACAAATAAGGAGAATTGGAAAGGTGGAAAGGAAATATACGGTTAAAGTCATGATTTGGATTATGGAAGAGGCATTACTCGGAATAACAGGATACCCCTACGAAACATATTTATGTTTCATATTTACTGTGCATTGTTAATAGAAAACTGATTTCCCGATTAAAATACTTACTCCAGGGTATGTCTTTACCAGGTATGATTCTCACATCTGTATAGTTTTACAGATGTTGAGTGGGAGCAAGTTATTGGGAATTAGGTGATCATTCTCATTATATCAGAATTCGTTGTAATTGGTGATATTTGAGGAAATCACCTGGACACAGTTTTCAACCTACGACGCACAGGTTTTGAGTTATTCAACTCAGCGGACTTATACAGAGTATTGTATGTTGTCCAGTGTCCAGAAGGACAAAGGGGTTGGTCCTCGTACTATATTCTATTTATTTATGACTTCTCTAGTTTATAGACAAGTGTTTCATAGAAATACAATGTCTAAGTATTGAGAAGTTGTGGGTATAAGAATAAAGTAGAGAACCAAGTATCGCAAGTATCGGGATTCTTCAAAGGATTCGAAGATGTAGATTCTTGTGATTAGTATTCAGTTGATAGTAATGGTTTTGAGAAACTTGTTTCTCTTTCAGGTTACTCATAATTGGATACATTCCAAAGTTGAGTAATGCTGATTAGCCTCTCTCCATTAAGTTGATATGCACTGAAGACAGCTGCAGGATTTGAATCTGGTTCCAAATTAAATAAGTGCCTATGTTTCTATATTGGATATAGATTGCTTCATATCTTAACGATGTTAAGGTAAGGGGAGTTGTCCAGCTTATGCTTAAAACCAGACACTGGATAACTCAAGGCACGTTTCTGTAATGGCAGTTTGTGGGTTGACCCTAGCTTCGACGAGGGTTGATTTTCTACCATCTGGAAGATCAATAATGATATTGTTCTTGACTCGCCACAGTTTTATTAAAATGGATTTTTTCAGAAAATAGTAGTGGGAGTATGGTAGAACTGGAAGTGATTCCAGAACCGCATACGATTACGGAAAGTTTAATAAGACCTATATATTCAATCAGGGTTGACATTCCAATAGCCACTCTGCAGATATGGTGGGTAACCTCAGACACCCGAGAGGTACTCCGGTAGCCTCAAGGACGGTGACAGAGAGGTTCTCGTTTACCCAGACTTGACACTACTGCTGTTCCAGACTATAAGACCCGACAGGAGGATATGTATAGCGTCGTTCTAAACTAGTTTTAGAAGTGTACGTATATATTATTCTGCCAGAGGGTTGTCGTAGTCAGTGGGAGCAGCGGAAGCATAGTGGGCAAGTAGCTTATGTCTATTTATAGACTTGAGCAAGAATAGCGGAGATAGATCATCTAATTTTGATGTAACAGTCATGGGTTTTGACTTCATCAGAATAGGGGATGGATCTGTTAAGAAGTAGTAGGGTGTGATGTCTTGGTATTTGGATGACATACACAGAGTAGGAAGTAAAATTCCTATACTACGATCGGTTGTACTGTGGTCGTCACACAGTTGTTTCTCCATAAAGGATATGGATATAATATTTGACATTCTGCTTACTAGATCTATGGTTTTTGATCTAGATTTGGGTAGTTTCCTAATGTGGGTATTTTGATGGTATTCTAATAGTACTTTAGAATAGTTGACTCCTAGCATGGTGGTGTACCTGCAGGTGATGGAGTCACCCTCTCTAAAGGTGTCTTACAGACTAAAGGGGAGAGGGACGTACATGATTGACAGATCACTTGCTTGGGCAATTGAGTCAATCATGAGATGTCAAGTACCACACCAGATGTCGTTTTTGCACTAGATGCGATAAGTTTATATTAATCCAATCCTGAAGAAACATATGGAAGCAGTTTAGAACATAAGTGAATATTCTACGGATTTGATGACGGCAGCCTCCTTCGAGAGACGATTATTATTCCAGGCATCACAAGTGACTTGGATGACAGAGTGATTGTCAGAGTTATAGTTTTCCCTCAGACGAGGGATAGTATTATGGACAGGTGGTCCAAGGGGATACTGTGGGAGGCATGGTGCTGGACACTGATTAGTTTCAGTGATTGCTACAGTCTAAGAAGTTTGGATTTGGAGTTCATTTATGAACTAGGTCCCAACAGATATCCAGACTTATTCTAAGACAGGTATTACTCAATTCGGGAGATGGTTTTCTCCGCGAGGTTGAGATATAGAGAGATACAGAAAGAAACACCGAAGCGGATCCACTCACTGAGGCTATTTCTCGAACACAATAGTTTTACAAATGAGCTTTGTGAAACTGATTAGTAGAGGAGTTGGATGCTCGGTATCGCACGAGCTGTGAGTACACGACATCACAATAATCAGCCTTAAGTGCAAGTTGGAGATTGTTGGATATAGTGCCCTCTAAGTCAATTATTAGATCGCAGGTATGTGATTGCAATGATTGAGGGAGGACCTATACCGATATAACAGTCTTACTCAAGATGATAGTATGCTATCTGGTCTGTCTTTATCATCATATATAGATGTTGATAGAGCCCATAGGATTCTTGCTTGACTACCAGCAGTATGATGGCGATCATATACGTGAGAGCTGGGGTCTGTAAGCACATCCTTAAAAGTGTCCCTAGTCGTGGGAGTTTCGAGACAGGGCATCGATACTCCAGAGTAGATTAGTGTATACAGTCGAGACCCCGACGAGGGGCGGTGGCCGGTCTCACAAGCCACTGGTGTCAGTTGGATCACCTAAGATGTATACAGGTGCTCATTGGGTTATGAGTACACCGGACAGGACTCGCCGGGAACATGCTAGTTGGTATTATACATATCGTCAGATAGCAGTTCCCTAGTGACATGTGTACAAGTTAGTTCATCGACCTGAGGTCGTCATTTGTCTCGTGTGAGTTCCCACTGTGCTTAGATTACTACCCTACCACGCTCAAATGAGTTGTGCAAACAGGTTTTAGTTGGGTACAGTCCCGAGCCACATTGGAGGCAAGTGAGCGGATCTTCGGGGATTCGTCTCTCCCGGTATTGGTGGTGAGATCGCGCTGTGTTTAGGAGAGCCATTACATGAAATCCGTGGCCAGGGTAATCGAGATATACTGGTAGGTATACCAGTAGTATCTCAGGGTGTTCTGGGCTGCTCTATGACACGACTTATGCAGCTATTGGGGGTCTGATGTTTACCGACCCCCTAGGCCGTATATGCGATACTCATAGACGAATGTTCCGGACTGTACGAATATTGTCACTGTCAGGTTCAGTAGGGTTTATAGATGAGTTCGCTTGTCAGCTTCCCTTCCAATCAATACATAGGCAAACCGTTACGTACAGCTTGTACCTCTGACGTGTTAGTGGTTATTCCCAGTGCCAGTGTACTGATGAGTCATTAGAGTCCCCCACAGACACTTTCCTTAGTTCGGGAGAAACGTTGTAGAGGCTGTATGGTTTTATGGCAAGGTTCGGAAAAAGCACGTGCGTTTTCGCACGTGTCATTTTTCGGGCAGATAATACTGGTAGGCTTTGGTTTAAGCCGGATCCCAGTATTATACTGTGTAGATATAATATCTTTGTCTCAGTTGCATTTGTATTCAGTCGTAATATAAATGCGGGTATGTTTATACTGTTACGGGGTGAAATTCTTTTCAGGATCACTTTTGGAAGTTTCCAGTTTCCAGTTTTCTATCAGCCGTATTTAACATTAGGTTAAATGTGGATTTATCCTTTCGTCTTTTAGGTGAGTCAATGTTCTAGAAGGTTTTAGAAATGGTGACTAGCTTTATGAGTCATTAGTTCATTAATGGTGCATTTAATGTTGTGATGACTTGCTAAATGATTCATCCTTTGCTTTAATTATGTTCACACTAGGTGTTTCATGACTCATTCTTTCTTATGATAAGTTTCATGGCTTAGACTCACCCTCCCTTCTCCTACACTCACCCTCCCTCTTCTATAAGTGGCCGGCCCCTCTTGTGAGGTTGGTATGTGTTTTTTCATTTGCTTGAGAGAAAAAGATTATGATAGTTTAGGGTATGGAAATTTCATATAGTTCAATTTCCATTTACCCGACTCTAATTGGCAACTTCTATTAACCGTTCGTCCATACCCTTAGACGTAACGAGACAAAGTATTCTACTCATTCTCTACTTCATCTTGGTCGTCTCTTTTAGCAAACTTGACGATCGAGTTGCCTCGGTTCAGAGGCCCGTTTAAAGATCCGTCGACATGGTGCCACCTGGACGACGAGACCGGAGATCGAGCAAGTTCGGATCAGTTGCAACATAGCGTGGGGTGATGGTTGAAGACCGAAGGACTCAGATCATTCGGTATAACAATTCTACCATCTTTACAATTTGTTAGTTTAGCTTTAATGGCAGATCCGGGTTAGAGTACGCGATAGCGCCCGTCGTAAAAGTTTTCGTTCCGCATTTTGGCGTCAGTTAGACGGCCGGGGCGCTGCCGCGTACTTACAAAGGGTATGTACGGATGGGTTCAAATTAACCTGGACAATGACGGGTAGAACTTGACATGTGACTTATGATATGTTGGTCTTCGTCAAGGTCATAAGAGCATGGGGTAGAAATCACATCGGGAGTTTCAAACATACAGGAAACTTGCCAGACATGCACATACCCTCTGGAGTGTGATAACTTGAGTGGATTCCATCAGGTTATCATGCGATGATAGTTGGATCCCGATTCCCACTGATGAGTTGGTTTACTCCTCGGGTGATTTTAGATGATCCCGACTAATTCTTCTTTCAGATTTGGAGGAGAATTTGATGATACAGTGGGAGACATCCTTCTTAGATAAAGTGATTGACTATTCTGATCTAGATTAGAGGGCACGCCGAGTGTTTCTTTTCTCTCTCTCTCTTTGGCAGCGACCATGTCCCGACCCTAGACTATAACTCAGTAACCAAGTTAACCGAACCTTCTTAAAACACATTGACTTCTGAATTGTCAGAGTTGCATATATCATTGCCACTCCTACTTTTACACTTTGCTTTTCTCCAGAACATTCCGTATCACTACGAAGATCCACATTTATTGGATATGACCATCGTATAGTTACATACGAACTCGAATAAACTTGTTTCATATTCGAGAATGGTTTCCGGTTCTCGAGAAATTGAATAGGACTATTCAGTTGTCTTTTTGTTTTACATTCTCTCAGGTTGTGAGGGCTCCTAGGATTATGAGAGGGTACACCTATTATGCTTATTGGATAGTCTTTTTCCAAATCATAGGCAGGTGCCGAAAAGTGGGGAAGGAAGAAAACCAATTAGCCTAAGTGTGGTGTACAGAAGGTAATAAGTAAAGACAAATAAAAGGATTAAAAATAGGGCAAAGTAAAATGCGGCTGCTATCATTCACGAACAAACCATGTAGCTCATCGCCACTCCTACTTCACCTTTGCATATCTCCTGTTCAGGAGAAATTGAATAGGATTACTCAGTTGTCTTTTATCTTTACCTTCTCTCAAGTTGCGAGTACTCCGAGGATTAGGGGAGTACACCTATAACGCTTATTGGATAGTCTTCTTCCAAACCATAGGCTGGTGCCGAACGGTAGGAAGGGAAGAAAACCATTTAGCCTAAGGATGGTGTACAGAAGGTGATGAGTAAAGACAAATAAAGAGATTTGGAGAGACGACAAGGAAATATACGGTTACAGTCATGAATCTGGATAATGGAAGAGGCATTACTAGGAATACCCGACTACCCCTTCAAAACATTTTCATGTTTCAGTTTCATTGTGCGTTATTAATTGAAAACTGATTTCCCAATTAGATCCTTACTCCAGGGTATGTATTTACCAGGTATGATTCTCACATCTGTATGGTTTTACAGATGATGAGTGGGAGTAAGTTATTGGGAACTAGGTGATTATATCCTCATTATATCGGAATTCGTTGTAATTGGTGATAATTGATGAAATCACCTGGGGTTTTTCCTGACGGCAAATAATTTGGTTTTGAATATCCGCTGTTATGCACCAATTTCAAATTAATATATCTGTACGTTTATTTTATAAAGTGAGATATAACTTTTTGAAATTATGTCTATGACATTTACCTATATCAGTTGATGGTTAGGTAAGGAATATTAAACAGCGATGTAATTCTTCTTAACCATAGTACTGTTTTCAACCTACAACGCACAGTGTTTTAGTTATTCAACTCAGGGGACTTATACAAAGTATTGTATGTTGTCCAGTATCCATTAGGACAGAGGGGTTGGTACTCGTACTATATTCTGTTTACTTGTGACTTCTCCAGTTTAGACAAGTGTTTCGTAGAAATATAAGGTCCAAGTTTTGAGAAGTTATAGGTACAAGAATAAAGTAGAGAACCATGTGTTGCAAGTATCAGGATTCTTCAAAAGTGATCGAAAATGTAGATACTTGTGTCAGGTATTCAGTTGATAGTAATGGTTTTGAGAACTTGCTTCTCTTTCAGATTACTCATATTTGGATGCAATCCTAGTTGAGTAATGCTGATCGCCCTCTCTCCATTTAGTTGACATGCACCGGAGACAGCTGCATGATTTGAATCTGGTTCCAATTAAATCAGTGTCTCTGTTTCTATATTGTATATAGAATGGTTCATATCTTAACGATATTAAGGTATATGGAGTTGTCCGGCTTATGCTTAAAACCAGACTCTGGATAACTCAAGGCACATTTCTGTAATGGCATTTTGTGGGTTATCCCGGGCTATGACGAGGGGTAACTTTCTACCATCTGGAAGATCAATAGTGATATTGTTCTTGACTCGCCACAGTTTTAGTAAAATGGACTTTTTCAGAAAACAGTAGTGGGAGTATGGTAGAACTGGAAGTGATTTCAGAACCACAGACGATTACTGAAAATTTAATAGAACCTAAAAATTCAATCGGGTTTGACATTCCATTAGCCACTCCGCAGATATGGTGGGTAATCTCAGGCGCCCGAGAGGTACTTTGGTATCCTCAAAGACGGTGACAGGGAGGTTCTTTTTTATCCAGACTTGCTATTATTATTGTTCTAGACTATGAGACCCGGCAGGAGAATGAGTATAGCGCCGTTCTAAACTAGCTTTAGAAGTGCACGTGTATATGACTCTGCCAGAGGGCTGTTGTAGTCAGCAGGAGCAGCGGAAGCATAGTGGACAAGTTGCTTATGTCTATTTATAAACTAAAGCAGGTATAGTGGAGATAGATCTTCTATTTTTGATATGACAATCATGGGCTTTAACTTCATCAGAATAGTAGGATGTCCTGGTATTTGGATGACATACACTTTATAGGAAGTATAATTCCTATACTACAATCCGTTATACCGTGGTTGTCACACGGTGATTTCTCCACATAGGATATGGATATTATATCAGGAATTCTGGTTACTGGATCTATAGTTTTAGATCTAGATTTGGGTAGTTTCCCAATCTGGGTACTTAGACAGTTTTCTAAAGATGTTTTAGAATAGATGACTCCTGTCATGGTAGTGTACCTATAGGTGATGGAGTCACCCTCTCTAAAGATGTCTTACAGACTAAAAGGGTGAGAGATGTGCATGATTGGCATATCACTTACTTAGGAAATTGAGTCAATCATGAGATGTCAAGTACCACACCAGATGTTGTTTTTTGCACTAGATGCAATAAGTTGATATATTAATCCAATCCTGGAGAAACGTTCGGAGGCGGTTTATGAACATAAGTAGATGTTCTAAGGATTTGGTAATGACAGCCTCCTTCGGGAGACGGTTATCATTCCAGGCTTCCAAGGTGATCTGGATGATAGAGTGACTGTCAGAATTATAGTTTTCCCTCCATTGAGGGGCACTAGTTTGGACAAGTGGTCCAAGCGGATACTGAAGGAGGCATGGCGCAGGATACTGATTGAATTCAGTTGACGATACAGTCTAAGAAGTTTACCGGATTTGGAGTTCATTTGTGAATTGGGTCCCATCAGATATCCAGACATATTCTAAGACAAGTATTGCTCATTTCGGGAGATAGCTTTCTCCACGAACTTAAGATAAAGAGAGACATAGAAAGAGACATTGGAAAGGATCCACTCACTGAAGCTATTTCTCGAACGCAATAGTTTTACAAACGAGCTTTGTGAAACTGATTAATAGAGAAGTTGGGTGTTCGGTATCACACGGGCTGAGAATATGCGACAGCGCAATAAT
The DNA here is from genome assembly GCA_030015575.1 of Agapanthus africanus. Lineage (NCBI taxonomy): Eukaryota > Viridiplantae > Streptophyta > Magnoliopsida > Asparagales > Amaryllidaceae > Agapanthus > Agapanthus africanus. The sequence continues at coordinate 745,424,086 of CM057341.1, read as the reverse complement.
TAGCCTTAAGTGCAAGTGGGAGATTGTTGACTATAGTGCCCTCAAGTCAATTATTGGATCGCAGGCACGTGATTGCAATGATTGAGGGAGGACCTATACTGGTAGAACAGTCTTACTCAACATAGTCAACAAAGTCGCACGACTACCCTAATCCAATCACATCATATGCTTATGCAGATAAGCACTAATTAGCTACCGCACACTACGCCTTAACATAGTCAACAAACGTAGCACGAATACTAACTAGTACTTATCTGAAATGACGGAGGGCTACGACAGGTTTTTCTGAAAACCTATTGCGTAATGAACTTGATATCGTTGTAGAATCAAATGATTTTAAAATGGAGAGTTTTTTAGGCTTTTCTAGTTTTGCTAAAGGAGTCACTCCCGGTGAAGGGATCGTCGGTCCTTTCCTCGTCGAATGAGGTGCGGGATATATCATATATATCACTGTGCAAAGCAAAAAACACTTAAAAGCAATCAAAAGACAAACCGAGTGTGTAGCATCTGCCAGTTATTGCTAAAGGAGTCACTCCCGGTGAAGGGATCTCGGTCCTTTCCTCATCGAATAAGGTGCAGGATATATCACATATACCGCTGTGCAAAGCAAAAACTGTAGCTACCTGTTTTATTTTGAAATTCGATTCTACAACATCTTAGGTTTCTTTTACTTTCATTAATCACATTAATGAAGTCTCATCATTTAAGTACCTAAACATCACATATAAATACGACGTACACTTATGCCATCCGCATTCGCCTCGATGTCCCCTCGTGCACCGTTAGGTTAGGTAACTAACGGCAGAGCGGGGCAGGGCTAGCGCGGGTGTAAAACATAAGTAACGCCTATATAATATATCATATATACTATATACTGTATCTATCACAGAACATCATATGATCACATCACAGATATCGCAGCAGAAGAATCATGTGAAATATTGGATATACTAGGACGTCCGTGTTTTCAATACGAGCCAGTATAAAACACGGATTCCACGGTCGTGATGAGAGCGGCAAGCAACCCTACCAATTCTAGAGTTAGGAGACCCGGACTCGACTCCTCGAGTTGGTCTCCCACTGGACTCCAGAACCCGGTTACTTGTGCTCCCCTCCTTGGGTCTATCCTAATGCGGAAAAGTAAATAATATACAAAATGTGACAACTTCCGCAACCTGGAAGTGACCCAATAAAAGAATATTACATACAAGTTTTTACATGAATTAAATGAAAAACACTCATCTCACATAAAAACCCCCGGCTATTCAAACACGACGATCCAATATAACATATCCAGCAACACATAACATCACATGTCATCAACGTAAGTAAATATGCGCATCCCAATTGTCGTTGACATATAGCAACGAAACCGGCGATATCACATATTACACTTACGGTCACAGAAAAGAAAGTGTAAAACTACAACAGTTGGAATCCGCAACCACCTCAGACATCGCATGCCTGACCAAATGAATTACTTAGACATCACATGCCTAACAATTATAAACCCCGCATTTTAGTCTCAAAATCGAAAACTCTTTTCAATATCAAGTCGGGCAATTCAACAGGATTCCCGACATCCTGATCGAATGCTCGTCGCAAACTTCAGTAGGCGGCCGCACCCCTGATACCGTCGACGAAGTGCACCAAGGCGGAACACCGCTACCGCGAGCACCCGAACGGATGCTTTCGGCGACGGGGTTCTCCTACAGTCACTTGGTTGGGGCTATGGGGCGAGGCTGTCTATTAAGTTTACCCGGCGAGTATCCGCGTACGCTACGTGATTGCGACGGACTTTTGATCACATCAAAATTCCGTGGCAACCGATCAAGTGAGACTAAACTGCTATGTTTATAACATTCATTCAGTTATCTCATAACAATTTGTGAATTCCAATTATTGTATCACATTCCGGATAAATAGAAAATGCTAAACTTTTTGATCGAACAATCGAACACCCAAGCTTTCCCGATACAGATCAACACATGAAATAAGTCTAACAATATTCAGTTCGTGCCTCAGTACCAACGGTCCAGCCGCAGAAGGGTCAAGCCAACGCCTCACATGTGGCACGCCGTACTGCCCCAAACCCGAAGGTTCAAAGGGCAGTTCAAGACGGTCACATAATCGAGTTAAGGTTTGTTGTCTTCTAGAGGGTCCATCGCGTTACCTGCACTACTTAGAACGTCGTTAAACTACGGAAAAATCCAACACTTGGAAATTTCCCGACAGGGGAAAAATTGGGTATTTATATCCGGTCGAACTTTTTAACATATTCTAAAATTTATCCGGAAAGCCAAATAGACAAAATCTGATACTCCGATCGAAACACCGAATCCCCAAAACAATCCCAGGTTATTCAACTCTTGAATAAATATTAAAAATTCCCAGAAAATCCAGCATAATAAAATAGGAGTTACTGTGCAAACAGGGAAGGATGACGTCATCAACTTGCCGCGGAACCGCCGCAGAAGCCAGGCTTCCGCCGCGGTTTTTACTGTTCACAAGTCAAATTTTGCACCGTAATTCTTATAATTCCCTGCTGAATTTTTTAGCAATTTTTAATTTGGAAAAATCCCAGTTTTTGAAAAAAGGACAGAGAGCAATTTTGAAATGGGTTTTCGGGTTCTTTCGGACTTCAAATTCCATCTAGACTTCGCCTAAGGCTCTAGCTAGGCTCTGATACCACTGTAGGGTTCCTAGGCACTCTCAAGAGGTCTCACAAGGCATCAACCATGCCAATTTCAAAAATTCTAGGTGCCGAGAAACCCTAATACGGATCGTTTGCTAGAAATCTAGGCGAATAAATGAAACTAGTTAACACTTAACTAGGGGAATACGGAAATACAACCTTTGTAGATCCGGTGCACCACCTCCATAGCTCCGCAACGAAGTCCCCTCGCTATCCAAATGAGTTCCCGGGCTCTAGCGTCGGCTTCGTCGGAGAAATGGCGAGCTAGGTCGTCGATGTCCATGCCGAAGATGATCTACGTCGAGGCATCGCAAGATCAAGCTCTCACTTCACCAAGTCATGAAACTTGTGAAGAAAACACACTCTACTACTTGGCAAGAGGTAGAGGATGAAGAAATAGGAAGTGGGTAGACTTTAGAATTGGATTTCTCACTTGTTTCATCAATCCACCATTGATGAAGAAAAGCTTCTTCATGTGAAGAAGAAGAAGAAGATGAAGATAATATTATGATAAGTCTTTTTGGAATAAGAAATAATATGATACTTATCATAATTTTAACCAAAGTTAGATGTAGAGAATAGACCATGGTTAGAGTCAATGGTTAGGTTTAGGAAAAGAACAAGAATGGTTAAGCTTTCAACACTTCAAGAAGTTTCCACAAAACAACAAAATAAGCCACCATCCTTTTTAATTTCCATAATGAATAAATAAACAAATAAATAAATAAGAAATTTAAACACAACCCTAACCATTTACTTAACCAAGGTTTAAACTAAACATACACCTAAACATCATGTATCCTCAAACATGATACGAACAAATGCACAAAAGTATATCACATATACAATGTGCACATCAAGTGAGAAAATCCATTTAAAGTGAACCAATACTAGTTCATGCAAAGTAATATATCAAATATATAATTATACATTAAATCATTAAATCAACACTTGATTTAACGACCCGGTCATATCGCATATAACCGACTAGTATACAATGTATCGACTTATCGAATCAACCCTTGATTCGATAACTAGGTTATATCGCATACAACCATTCGATACATACATCGCGAGAATGAAATACGGTATCACATACTCGCATTATTCTCGGTCCCGCACATATCTCATATGCGCTCCTATTTCGTTTCGCTTGAGCCAGGAAACCTCTGTGTAGGACTCTAAAGACTCGTCAATACGCCGGCAGCAGATGATGATCATATCAAACATCCACAAGCCGCAAGCGGTCTGCTAAACGTAACGGCCACCCGGGTATTGAGCGATCTGAAGATCGATGAGCAAGCCCGCTCACACTGCAGTGAATCCAACCAGTAACACTACCATACAGTCCGGTCTGATAGTCTGATATGTCGCATATCTCGCCTAGGGGTGGTAAACGTCAGACCCCAATAGCTCGATAAGTCGTGTCAATATGAGGTCTATAACAATTCGAGAAACTACTGGTAACACTTACCAGTAAATCTCAGCAACCCTGGCCAGGGATTTCCGGTTATAGCCAATCGAACACAGCGCAACATCAACTCCCTATACCGGGAGAGACGAATCCCCTCCTATCGCTCATTGCCTTCATGTGATTCGGGACTGTACCCAAAAACCACCGTTTTGCACGCCCTCTTGGACGTGGTAAAATGGAAATCAAAGCACAGTGGGAACCACACAAGACTCTATGACGATCTCGGGTCAACAGACTACTCTGTACCAGTGTCACCAGAGAACTGCCATCTGACGTAAGGTATAATACCATCTGGGAGTTCTCGGCGAGTCCGTCCAGCGTACCCAGTCTCTACTGAGCACCCGTATATCATCTCTGATGTCAAACACTAATGGATATCGGATCATCCATCGCCCATCTGCATGGGTCGAGAAGGTATACGCTAGTCTACTCTGGTATATCGATGCCCCGTCTCGATATACCCACGACTAGGGACTTTGAAGGATGTACTTATGGACTACCATGTCCCCACTATTATGATCCGCATCATAGTCCAGGTAGTCAAGTACACATCCTAAGGGCTTTACCAATATGTAACAGAGAGACAATCAGTGTACACGTTAAGGTAAAGAGCAACCTGATAGCATACTATCATGTCGAGCAAGAAAGTCCTCCCTATATGTCCCAGCATCCACTACAATATACATCCTATGTATAGCAATGGCCTCTAGGGCATACATATAACTAACAATCTCCCACTTGCACTAGGGCCATCTGATAGCAGTGGTTGTAGTATCTCATACTCAACCATCCCATAAAAGTCTCTCTCTGGGAATAGGCCTTCGTGAGTGGATCCGCTGTGTTATCCTCTGAGGCTGCTCTCCTAACCTTGATCACCCTGGAGATCAACCATCTCCATGATCAGGTGATACTGCCTTAGAATATGTCTGGATCACTGATGGGACGGACGTTCCTTGGCATAAGCCACAACTCCACTGTCACACAATGGGAGGAACTAAGTTCATCTGATGAACTAATATACACCCAGACAACTTCTTTGGTAGCATCTTAAGTAGCGATGTATCCTGCCTTTATCGTCTAGTATGCCACGGTATCTAGCTTGGAACTCTTCCAACACACGGTCCCTTTTACTTAGGGTAAAGACAATGCCTGTGACTGACACTCAGTCGTCTTTATCACCCTGGAACCTTTCCAGTGATTTTCCCCAGGATCGATTGATACCATCTCACTGCAACTAGTGAGTATCCTAACATCCAATTAGATCTATCTCATAGATCCAAAACCCAGGATTTAGGAGGTATAACTTTGATCCTATATGGAGAATTATTGTGATAAGCGGAGATTGACCGAGCGTAGCATAGGAAACTCCTTCCCTATCAAGAGTATGTCATCCACGTACTCTACGAGGATCGTCACCATACTCCCTACTACCTTTTTGTTTATACAAGGTTCATCTACCATTTTGATGATGTCAAACTCTTTGACTAATTCATCAAAAACAGACGTTCTAACTCCGCGATGCCTGCTTTATCCTATAAAACATCTTGCGCACGTTTCCGCTGCTCCCACTGTTTACGAAGCCCTCTGGCTGTGTTCTTATAGACGTTCTCTTCTAAATCATTATTTAGAAAAGTAGTCATGGCACCCAACCGCCCGATATCGCAGTCATGGTATGTAGCCGTGGCAAGTAGGATCTGGATGGACTTAAGCATAGCCACTTGAAAAGGTTTCATCATATTCTACGCCTGGTCGATGACGAAAAGCTTTAACAAGTCTATCTTTGAAAGTCTCAACTTTTCCAAGTACACCAAGTAATCTTCTCAAGATATACTTGCTTCTGATGGGGATTTAACCCTTCAGATTTAGCAACTAAAGTCCATACTTTGTTGGTGTACATGGATTCCATCTCAGATCGCTAAGCATCCAGCCATTCTTACAGTGTCCTACTCCTGATGGCCAGCTCGAAACTAGTTGGGTCATCATCTCATGATGCAATCCTCGCTCCCACTGTCATCGAGAAACCGAAGTATCTCTCAGGCGGGTGAGGAACCTTACTAGATCGGCGGAGAGGCTGAGGTTCGTTGGTAACTATTGAATCCTGTGGTTTTATCAAATCATCTGCTGTAGTTTGTATAGCTGGAACCTTTCCAGTTCTACATTACAGACCTTGCCTCGTGCTTGTCCGGATTTTGCTTTTAGACATAGGCCGGACAACCCCAAATCTTAACTAACTTAAGAGATGGACTCTTCCCTTTCCATATCCCATATGAAGTGGTAGGCAACTGATTTGATTTGAACCCTATTCAACAGGTATGCAGCTTCTCAAGTGCATAACTCTCAAAAAGGAAATAGGTAACTCAGTAGTACTCATCATAGAGCACACCTTATCATATAGGGTGTGATTGCTCCGCCCCGATATACCATCGTACTATGGTGTATACGGAGGAGTAATGCTGAGAGAGAATCTTATTCTCCTTTAGAATAGTCCAGGAATTCTATGCACAAGTATTCTCCTGCTTGATCTCATCAAAGGACATAATACTTATACCCGTATTGGTTCTCTACTTCTAAATCATATTCTGTGAATATCTCAAAAGGTTCGGACTTGTGTTTCAACAGGAACATATGTCTGAATCTTGAGAGATTATCAGAGAATGTAACGAAGTACAAAGAACCAGTCCTGGCATATGTAGACAGGGGACCTTACATACATCAACATGTATCATCCCAAGAGTTCACTAACTCTTTCTCTGTTTCAAATAAACAGAGCAATAGTCATCTTATCTCTGTGACATGACTGGCAAGTTTCATAAGATGTAAATTCAAACTAATTTAAATATGCATCTATATGTAACTTCAGCTAGTCGGGTCGTATTGATATGACCTAGTCTACAATGCCTCAAGAAAGATTCATTCATTTCTGAACTCTTCCTCTGTTGTGTGTTCCGTATACTAAAGAACTGTAGTTTGATTTAGAACATCAATGCTTTTAGATAACGTGCCTGAACCGATCAACTTTTGATATAGAAAATGTTCAAAACATTATCCAACTATACAAAATTTTATCATTTCTTTACTAATAAAGAGAGTGATATGATTTTGTATATCAGGTTCGGTATCTAATAACATTCGTTCAGAATCAATGTATTGGTAATACAGGGTGACAGTGACCAACAGACTTGGCTGCAACACTTGGCCCGTTTTCTGCCTCATGAAACTTATCACCCGTTCTTAGTTCTCTACCTATCTGTAGCCCTATGTAACAGATTACATATCTGGGATCCTGATCTGGTATCACATACCCAGGACGTAGAGGATACAGAGAAACAGTTCTTTGTAATGAACACACCCGAAGATGATGCATCAGCATGCACTCTCTTCGTTTGGGCGGCACGGGAAATCTGGTATTCCCCAATTTCCTGCTCTGTCTTATAACAATTATAAGGTGGAGCGGGACCAACGTTCCCAGCTCAGTATAACAAGCGGGTTCGGTCAATATTCCGTATTATTATCTTGATTAAGGCGTGATATGGTCGCTACCTGGAGAGAGAGAGAAGAAAACACTCAGCGTGCGCTCTTGCAAGAATAGATTGGTTATTATTTTATCTAATCAGGATGGCTCCCACTGCTTTTTATCAAATCTTCCTTCAAACCCTAAAAGGAAAGACTATCCGGGATTAATTACACACTACAAGTTCGCCAATCTTTCAGCCAGGCCAGTGTCGGTACTTTGAGGGAGGTCCCCCGTGCTTTCGCACGAACCTAATTAATGTAAACCTCGTTTTCCCAGAGGCGTAACCTCGTTAACACCTTTCTAGACACCTACTTGATCGGCTAATTGTAATGTATAAAACTCTCCCAGGAGTAACACTTACTCGCAGCGGGTATCGGGATCCAACTATCTCATAGAAGGTATGCAATCTCATTGCAAATTTCAACACTTGAAATTCCCGATAATATTTTGCCCCTAGCAGCTATATGACCTTAACATAGTCAACAAATCATAAGTGCTAGTCAAGTTCAACCCGTCATTTCCCGATTGAATTAAACCCACCCGCACGACCCTTAACATAGTCAACAAAGTCGCACGACTACCCTAATCCAATCACATCATATGCTTATGCAGATAAGCACTAATTAGCTACCGCACACTACGCCTTAACATAGTCAACAAACGTAGCACGAATACTAACTAGTACTTATCTGAAATGACGGAGGGCTACGACAGGTTTTTCTGAAAACCTATTGCGTAATGAACTTGATATCGTTGTAGAATCAAATGATTTTAAAATGGAGAGTTTTTTAGGCTTTTCTAGTTTTGCTAAAGGAGTCACTCCCGGTGAAGGGATCGTCGGTCCTTTCCTCGTCGAATGAGGTGCGGGATATATCATATATATCACTGTGCAAAGCAAAAAACACTTAAAAGCAATCAAAAGACAAACCGAGTGTGTAGCATCTGCCAGTTATTGCTAAAGGAGTCACTCCCGGTGAAGGGATCTCGGTCCTTTCCTCATCGAATAAGGTGCAGGATATATCACATATACCGCTGTGCAAAGCAAAAACTGTAGCTACCTGTTTTATTTTGAAATTCGATTCTACAACATCTTAGGTTTCTTTTACTTTCATTAATCACATTAATGAAGTCCCATCATTTAAGTACCTAAACATCACATATAAATACGACGTACACTTATGCCATCCGCATTCGCCTCGATGTCCCCTCGTGCACCGTTAGGTTAGGTAACTAACGGCAGAGCGGGGCAGGGCTAGCGCGGGTGTAAAACATAAGTAACGCCTATATAATATATCATATATACTATATACTGTATCTATCACAGAACATCATATGATCACATCACAGATATCGCAGCAGAAGAATCATGTGAAATATTGGATATACTAGGACGTCCGTGTTTTCAATACGAGCCAGTATAAAACACGGATTCCACGGTCGTGATGAATAGCCAATCCCACACCCCTAGACCCCTACGAGAGCGGCAAGCAACCCTACCAATTCTAGAGTTAGGAGACCCGGACTCGACTCCTCGAGTTGGTCTCCCACTGGACTCCAGAACCCGGTTACTTGTGCTCCCCTCCTTGGGTCTATCCTAATGCGGAAAAGTAAATAATATACAAAATGTGACAACTTCCGCAACCTGGAAGTGACCCAATAAAAGAATATTACATACAAGTTTTTACATGAATTAAATGAAAAACACTCATCTCACATAAAAACCCCCGGCTATTCAAACACGACGATCCAATATAACATATCCAGCAACACATAACATCACATGTCATCAACGTAAGTAAATATGCGCATCCCAATTGTCGTTGACATATAGCAACGAAACCGGCGATATCACATATTACACTTACGGTCACAGAAAAGAAAGTGTAAAACTACAACAGTTGGAATCCGCAACCACCTCAGACATCGCATGCCTGACCAAATGAATTACTTAGACATCACATGCCTAACAATTATAAACCCCGCATTTTAGTCTCAAAATCGAAAACTCTTTTCAATATCAAGTCGGGCAATTCAACAGGATTCCCGACATCCTGATCGAATGCTCGTCGCAAACTTCAGTAGGCGGCCGCACCCCTGATACCGTCGACGAAGTGCACCAAGGCGGAACACCGCTACCGCGAGCACCCGAACGGATGCTTTCGGCGACGGGGTTCTCCTACAGTCACTTGGTTGGGGCTATGGGGCGAGGCTGTCTATTAAGTTTACCCGGCGAGTATCCGCGTACGCTACGTCATTGCGACGGACTTTTGATCACATCAAAATTCCGTGGCAACCGATCAAGTGAGACTAAACTGCTATGTTTATAACATTCATTCAGTTATCTCATAACAATTTGTGAATTCCAATTATTGTATCACATTCCGGATAAATAGAAAATGCTAAACTTTTTGATCGAACAATCGAACACCCAAGTTTTCCCGATACAGATCAACACATGAAATAAGTCTAACAATATTCAGTTCGTGCCTCAGTACCAACGGTCCAGCCGCAGAAGGGTCAAGCCAACGCCTCACATGTGGCACGCCGTACTGCCCCAAACCCGAAGGTTCAAAGGGCAGTTCAAGACGGTCACATAATCGAGTTAAGGTTTGTTGTCTTCTAGAGGGTCCATCGCGTTACCTGCACTACTTAGAACGTCGTTAAACTACGGAAAAATCCAACACTTGGAAATTTCCCGACAGGGGAAAAATTGGGTATTTATATCCGGTCGAACTTTTTAACATATTCTAAAATTTATCCGGAAAGCCAAATAGACAAAATCTGATACTCCGATCGAAACACCGAATCCCCAAAACAATCCCAGGTTATTCAACTCTTGAATAAATATTAAAAATTCCCAGAAAATCCAGCATAATAAAATAGGAGTTACTGTGCAAACAGGGAAGGATGACGTCATCAACTTGCCGCGGAACCGCCGCAGAAGCCAGGCTTCTGCCGCGGTTCCGCCGCGGTTTTTACTGTTCACAAGTCAAATTTTGCACCGTAATTCTTATAATTCCCTGCTGAATTTTTTAGCAATTTTTAATTTGGAAAAATCCCAGTTTTTGAAAAAAGGACAGAGAGCAATTTTGAAATGGGTTTTCGGGTTCTTTCGGACTTCAAATTCCATCTAGACTTCGCCTAAGGCTCTAGCTAGGCTCTGATACCACTGTAGGGTTCCTAGGCACTCTCAAGAGGTCTCACAAGGCATCAACCATGCCAATTTCAAAAATTCTAGGTGCCGAGAAACCCTAATACGGATCGTTTGCTAGAAATCTAGGCGAATAAATGAAACTAGTTAACACTTAACTAGGGGAATACGGAAATACAACCTTTGTAGATCCGGTGCACCACCTCCATAGCTCCGCAACGAAGTCCCCTCGCTATCCAAATGAGTTCCCGGGCTCTAGCGTCGGCTTCGTCGGAGAAATGGCGAGCTAGGTCGTCGATGTCCATGCCGAAGATGATCTACGTCGAGGCATCGCAAGATCAAGCTCTCACTTCACCAAGTCATGAAACTTGTGAAGAAAACACACTCTACTACTTGGCAAGAGGTAGAGGATGAAGAAATAGGAAGTGGGTAGACTTTAGAATTGGATTTCTCACTTGTTTCATCAATCCACCATTGATGAAGAAAAGCTTCTTCATGTGAAGAAGAAGAAGAAGATGAAGATAATATTATGATAAGTCTTTTTGGAATAAGAAATAATATGATACTTATCATAATTTTAACCAAAGTTAGGTGTAGAGAATAGACCATGGTTAGAGTCAATGGTTAGGTTTAGGAAAAGAACAAGAATGGTTAAGCTTTCAACACTTCAAGAAGTTTCCACAAAACAACAAAATAAGCCACCATCCTTTTTAATTTCCATAATGAATAAATAAACAAATAAATAAATAAGAAATTTAAACACAACCCTAACCATTTACTTAACCAAGGTTTAAACTAAACATACACCTAAACATCATGTATCCTCAAACATGATACGAACAAATGCACAAAAGTATATCACATATACAATGTGCACATCAAGTGAGAAAATCCATTTAAAGTGAACCAATACTAGTTCATGCAAAGTAATATATCAAATATATAATTATACATTAAATCATTAAATCAACACTTGATTTAACGACCCGGTCATATCGCATATAACCGACTAGTATACAATGTATCGACTTATCGAATCAACCCTTGATTCGATAACTAGGTTATATCGCATACAACCATTCGATACATACATCGCGAGAATGAAATACGGTATCACATACTCGCATTATTCTCGGTCCCGCACATATCTCATATGCGCTCCTATTTCGTTTCGCTTGAGCCAGGAAACCTCTGTGTAGGACTCTAAAGACTCGTCAATACGCCGGCAGCAGATGATGATCATATCAAACATCCACAAGCCGCAAGCGGTCTGCTAAACGTAACGGCCACCCGGGTATTGAGCGATCTGAAGATCGATGAGCAAGCCCGCTCACACTGCAGTGAATCCAACCAGTAACACTACCGTACAGTCCGGTCTGATAGTCTGATATGTCGCATATCTCGCCTAGGGGTGGTAAACGTCAGACCCCAATAGCTCGATAAGTCGTGTCAATATGAGGTCTATAACAATTCGAGAAACTACTGGTAACACTTACCAGTAAATCTCAGCAACCCTGGCCAGGGATTTCCGGTTATAGCCAATCGAACACAGCGCAACATCAACTCCCTATACCGGGAGAGACGAATCCCCTCCTATCGCTCATTGCCTTCATGTGATTCGGGACTGTACCCAAAAACCACCGTTCTGCACGCCCTCTTGGACGTGGTAAGATGGAAATCAAAGCACAGTGGGAACCACACAAGACTCTATGACGATCTCGGGTCAACAGACTATTCTGTACCAGTGTCACCAGAGAACTGCCTTCTGACGTAAGGTATAATACCATCTGGGAGTTCTCGGCGAGTCCGTCCAGTGTACCCAGTCTCCACTGAGCACCCGTATATCATCTCTGATGTCAAACACCAATGGATATCGGATCATCCATCGCCCATCTGCATGGGTCGAGAAGGTATACGCTAGTCTACTCTGGTATATCGATGCCCCGTCTCGATATACCCACGACTAGGGACTTTGAAGGATGTACTTATAGACTACCATGTCCCCACTAGTATGATCCGCATCATAGTCCAGGTAGTCAAGTGCACATCCTAAGGGCTTTACCAATATGTAACAGAGAGACAATCAGTGTACACGTTAAGGTAAAGAGCAACCTGATAGCATACTATCATGTCGAGCAAGAAAGTCCTCCCTATATATGTCCCAGCATCCACTACAATATACATCCTATGTATAGCAATGGCCTCTAGGGCATACATATAACTAACTGGGTAGACGAGAATTACTGATTCGGATCAGTAGTTTCTTAGTTGGTGATAGGCTTCATACCGACACTAAATGTCAAGTTATTAGGGGTCTGACTTTATCCACCCCCTAGACTCAATATGCGATACTCATAGACGAACGGACCGGACTGTACGGATATTTTCACTGTCAGGCTCAGTAGGGTTTTCAGGATAAGTTTGCTCGTCGGCTTCCCTTACACTCAATACCTGGGTAGCCGTTACGTACAGCTAGTGCCACTGACGTGCTTGTGATTAAACCCACTGTCAGCATATTGACGAGTCGTTAGAGTCCCACAAAGAGGGTTTCCCTGGTACGGGCGAAACGTTGTAGAGGTCGTATGGTTTTATGGCAGGGTTCGATCATATACGTGCACTTGTGCACGGATCATGATCGGACGGATAATACTATTGGGCTTTGGTTTAAGCCGAATCCTAGCATTATATTGTTGGATTATTTTCGTCTCATTGTATTCGTATTTAGTCGGAATACGGATGCAGGTATGTATATATGGACGAGGGGTATTCTTGTAATTCATTACGAGATTACTTTTTAAGATGTCATTCCCTTTTTCCTTTAAACATTTAGTTTAAATGTTTAATATTTGTAATGATGGAAAGTTTGAATGCAAGTCTTGACATTTGTCATTGATTGGTGCTTATGACTCATGTTGTTGGGTCTTGTGTGGGTTTTATGAGATGTGATTGTGAGATGGCAGATCTTTGATTGTGTGGGAACTTTCTTTAGTTGCCAATAACATATATCTCACAAACTCACTCAAGAAAACAACAGAGAACATTCTTCACTTGGCTTTTCTTTTAGCCAAGTCTTGAGCTCACACTTTCTTCACAATGGCTTCTTCTTCAACTCCATCCATACCTTCTCATGAGTTGAGAATCCATAGATGTTTTGAGACAAAGTATTCACACACAATCTCTACTTCATCTTAGGTATCTAGGCTAGCAAACTGGATGCCCGAGTTGCTTCGATTTTGAGGTGGGAGCCCGTATTACTAATCCTCGACGTAGATCCTCTTCGACGAGGGACACCGGAGAACGAACTTGTTCGAGGTAGCCGCGACGAGCTAAGTACAGAGATTGAAGACCGAAGGACACTGATCGATCGGTATAATCTCTTAAACTCCTTTATATAGAACTAGTATAGGGTTAATGGTACGATCCGTCGATTAGGGTTCCGTTGGCGCCGGGTTTTTAAAAGTTTTTGTTCCGCGTTTGGCCATGGATTGATGGTCGGGACGCTGCCGTAATCCTACATGATTGACGCCGACAGGTCCTATAAGATCCTCCTGGGGCGACCGTGGCTTCACGATCATATCATCGTTCCGTCAACACTCCATCAATGCATGAAGTATACCAAAAATGGTGAAGGGAGATATATTGACGGACACGTACAGTCGTTTGGTGTACATAAAGTCCGATATGAAGATTCTCGGTATTTTATGAAATCCCAAAATGGTGAGCCGCAGTCGACTATAGACGAAAGGGCCCAAAGTCTCATAGGCAAATCTGAGCCGTAGTCAACAAAAGATAAAATGGGCCAGAATCTCAAAAGCAAACCTCAGCCACGGTCAATTAAAAACAAGAAGGCCCAGAGTCTCAAAAGTCAACCTAAGACGTCGTCACCCTTAAAATTAAAAATCCCTAAATGCATCCGTGTTTCGGCAGTGACACTGATGAGTCCGACGCTGGAAGTCCGTCCTTCCATAAAAATCGCCCTCACTTCGGTAGCGATACGGACAAAGTTTGATATTGAGGGCCCATCCGGCAGCAAAGCTCGCCCTCATCTCGGCAGTGATACCAAAGAGTCAGAGGAGGACCCGTCTTGCAAGAGTTATACAAGTCAGACTCTTACGCAAAGAGTAAAGCTAAGAGAGACCACTGAAGTCACAGAGGGATCCTTGGCCATCACCGAAATTCCGAAACAGATGTTCAAAGAGCTTGACATGTTTTCGGTCTCCACCATAGACCAACTGACAATCTTCTACGTCCCCAGAAGGAACAGCAGACAGGAGGGCATCCTCTTTTATGGGTCAAACCCTGTCGTGCACCCGGACGATTTGTCCACAACGTGCCTTCCCTATAAGAAAGGCACAAGAACCGTCTTAAACTCCAAATATTATGCGCTCGGGATGTGGGAATATTTTAAGAAGTGCGGATGTCGGTTATACCAGACAGACTCTAAAGCAAAGTTTTATGAGTGGCTATGGCACCCGCCTCAGATCCGATCGCTCATCGAGGGGTGAGTCCCAGATAGACGAGGCCTAGGCTATGCTCAACCCGATGCTAAATCATGCTACATGATCCACGTTAGCAAAGCCAGCGGAGAGTAGAATGATGACGGCGATCTAGCCAAGCCAAAAGAAGCCCCTCGAGAGCTCAAAGATGGCGGACAGGAAACATTCGATGAGCTAACCGAGATTGATTTAGGGATGCCTGATTATCCAAGGCCGACCTACATCAGCTAGCTCTTGTCAGAGGAAATGAAAGAGCGAATAAACGCCCTACTGCACGAAGTCGTCGACTGTTTCACATGGACGTACAAAGAAATGCCTGGTCTCTCCCCTGAAGTGGCCATGCATAAGCTGGCTATTTCTCCTGATGTCAAGCCAGTCAAACAAGCTCCTTGAAAAATAAGAAAGGAGCGGAAAGAAAATGTCATCGAAGAAACCAAGTTACTCATTGATGCCGGCTTCATCAGAGAAGAGAAATATGTGGATTGGATCACATGCATCGTCTCAGTGAAAAAGAAGAATGAGCAGATCGGAGTTTGTGTCGATTTCAGGGACCTCAACAAGGCATGCTGATTAGTCAATAAGGGTGTGTATGTATGTTGTAAATAACCACAATCAAGACGGTGTCGCAAATAGTTAACCGCAATGAGTATGGGTCGTCCGTAGAGAAACGGTGAATTTCTTATCTTGCTTTAGCCGAGTTGATAAAAAAGAGGAGAGATTGTTGTCGTTTCTATTAAGAAGGAATGAAATGTTTATAATAGAAAGGCTTGTAGGGTTTATAGGACTTAGTAGTTAATAGATGAAATAAAAATATAATTCTTTTTATCTTTTGATTGTTTAATACTAGAGAGATAGCGATGAATGTGGATTAGGATTCTTGGAGGGAATTAGGGTTTCCCACTACTGCCCCTTGTCCTTTCATTAATCTCTATTTATCTTAAACCCTTAACAAAACAAGTATTAACTAATCTCAAATCGTGGTCATGACTATCATTAATTGATAGCGTGCCCGATAAGAGGGTTAACATTTATTTTGCTAAGCTTTATAAACATTAAAACGTCAAAAGAAATTAAAAGATTTTTCATCCATTATTCTAACCTAGCAAGCAAGAAATTACTCGCTCATGGTTATTAGCGTAGTAAAATAGAGGTGGAAAATGAGTGAAACCATATTTGAAATCAGAAAGTAATGGTGAATGTAATGCGGAAAAGTAATGCGGAAAATTAACGCGTAACATAAATGCGAAAAGAATCAAAACAAAACTACCTTTATTGGTCATCTATTGCATTACAACTTTTCTTCTTAAAAAGGTAGATTACAAGAATCCTAGTTTTTGCTCGTAGATCTCTCTCTTGATCAAGAGATAGATAAATGTATCACTTGATTCGATCCTATATATTTTCGAATGCATAGCTCTCGGTCCTTTATATAGTCTCTAAAACTAGAAACCCTAGATGCCATATTGGATTAGGTGACATTACGATCATGCCCCTAAATTTCCAGATCCTACGGCCCATAATCGACCGCGGAACCGTTGCCCAATCACCCTCTTGACCGCGGATCCGCCGCCTCCTAGTGGGTTTGGGACTCAGGATTTTTTCTGCCTTTTTCTATCGATATTTGGGGATCCTCTTGATATACAGATTCTGAAACTATTGCCCTTAGTCTCTGCCGTTGCTAGATTCTTTGATTTGCTTCTAATATTTGGTAGATTCGGTTTGATATTCTGATTTGACTTGGATCTCCTACTTAGATTTCAGACCTGAGCTAATATCTGCATAATATCTCAAATAAAATTGTTAGTAGCATTTGGTATTTTTGATATATTAGTCCAACCATTTATATGATATAATATCTTAAGAACATTGATTAGGAATATTTGATATGATATGCATATTTTAATTACTAATATTTCATTTAAATATTATATGCATATATTATCCCTAATTATATTAATTATAAATGAAGAAACATATGATAATAATGTTTTTATAAATAAACCCATATATGTTCTTTATTTACAATTAACACTTTTTAGTAGTTAATAATAGTAGGGAAAATATTCATACAAATTTGCAATATTTTTAACTAATTACATGCCCTAAAGACGACTTCCCGCTACGTGGAAATGATGGTCAACGATACCTCAAATTACGAGTTGTTCGTCTTCATGGATGGCTCGTCTGGATATAATCAGATCAAGATGTCATCCGAGAATGAGAAATACACAGCATTTCGAACCTCGATCGGGATATAATACTATAAGGTGATGTTGTTTGGACTGAAGAATGCGGGTGCCACATATCAAAGGGAAATGACCAAAAAATTTTATGACTTAATCCATAAAGTCTTCGAGTGTTATGTTGATGATTTGGTCGTCAAGACTAAAGCCAAGGCAATCACATCCGAGATCTCATGACCATTTTCACCAGACCGAGAGAGTACAATCTGAAGATGAATCCTATAAAGTACGCCTTTGGTGTATCATCGGGGAAATTCTTGGGCTTCATAGTCCGGCACCAAGGGATCGAGGTGGACCCATCGAAGATAAAAGCAATCGTGGAGATGCATCCTCCAAAGAACCTGACGCAACTAAGATCCTTCCAAGGTAGGCTCACGTACATAAGAAAGTTCATCTCAAACCTATCAGGAAGATATCGACCTTTTTCAAAGCTCATGAAGAAGGGAGCCTCTTTTGTCTGGGACGCCGAATGTCAAGAAGAATTCGACAGCATCAAGCAGTACCTGTTGCACCTTCCAGTGCTTACTGCCCCCATTCTAAATAAACCGCTGATCCTCTACACCGCCGCACTAGACGAGTCACTTGGCGCCATCCTCGATCAAAACAGCGAGGAAGGAAAGGAAAATTCCCTCTACTACCTCAGCTGAACATTAGTTGGGGGATAGCATAATTACTCCCTGATTGAAAATCAATGTTTAGCCTTAATATTTGCCATAAAGAAGTTGAGGCATTATCTGCTTGCTCACCAGGTTATGCTGATCTCTAAGCTCGACTCGCTGAAGTATTTGATGACCAAGGCGGGTCTAACTGGTAGAATGGCCAGATGGGCTGTCATGCTGCTTGAGTTTGACATAGTCTATACTCCTCAGAAAGCAGTGAAAGGGCAAGCCCTTGCCGACTTTCTGGCTGCTCATCCCATACCTGAAGGG
Organism: Agapanthus africanus; assembly: GCA_030015575.1. Lineage (NCBI taxonomy): Eukaryota > Viridiplantae > Streptophyta > Magnoliopsida > Asparagales > Amaryllidaceae > Agapanthus > Agapanthus africanus. The sequence continues at coordinate 745,405,584 of CM057341.1, read as the reverse complement.
ACACCGCTAAATTGCGAGTTACCCGACGAACAAGTGCTACACTTCGAGGATGACGAGCTATGCTGGGAGTTCTATTTCGATGGAGCCTCATCAATAAGGACCTCCAGCAAATCGAGCATCCAGCAAATAAAAGCAGGAATATGATTGGTGCTCATCACACCATCGGGAGGAACCCTGCGACATTCTTTTGCTCTTACCGAGCCTCGCACAAACAACGAGGCTAAATGTGAAGCTCTGATAGCTAATCTGGAACTCGCCATAGAAATGAAAATCCCTCAGCTGCATGTCTACGACGATTCCCAGCTAGTCGTCAACCAAGTAAGCAGCGAATACAAGATATATAAGTCCGAATTAGCTCGATACAGAGGCCGAGTGGTTGAGCTCATGAAGCGTTTCACCCACATTAAACTGATGAGAGTTCCTAGGGCGCTGAACGGAAAAGCCAACATACTCGCTCGCCTAGCCAAGGAGCTGGATGATCCTGACATGGATGAAATTCTCATCACAGTCAGGATCCAAAAAATCCAGCCTCCCGTCTTTTTACAAAAAGAAGAAATCGTAGAACAAAAGAACGGTCCTATTGAAGAAGCTCAGATCGTCAAGGACGAGCAAGATTGGAAAGAACCCTTCATAGAGTACCTCTGTTATGACAAGCTGCCTAAGGAAAAATTCACGAGGGTTGAGTTGAAGAAGAGAGCTCTTCGATATATGTTTGTGAATGACACGCTATACCGCAGGTCGTACGACCAGCTTTGGCTCAGGTGTCTGTCCCCGGCTGAAGCTCGAGAAATTATGAAAGAAATTCACTCGAGCGTCTGCGGAGCTCACCAATCTGGCCCCAAAATGTGGCTTCAAATCAAAAGGATTGGGTATTACTGGCTTACCATGATAAAGAATTGCAAAGAGCATGCAAAGAAATGTCATCTATGCCAAATTCACGGTGACTTCATTCACAAGTATCCCAATCCACTGCACCCTACCATGGCGTCCTGGCCCTTCGAAATTTGGGGCACCGATATGGTTGGTCCAATTGATCCTCCGACATCCAAAAGCCACCGGTTCATATTGTCCGCGATTGATTATTTCTCCAGATGGGCTAAAGCTGTCCTGCTAAAGGAAGTAAAGACAAAAGATATTTTGACGATCTTCCTGCATAATATCCTATACCACTTTGGTACACCTAGAAAAATCATTTCTGACAATGGGCCTTCTTTCAAGAGCTGCAAAGTCTCAAAGTTCGCTATACGGCACAAAATAGACTGGAGATATTCTTCCATCTATAATCCAAAGGTGAATAGGTTAGCCGAAGCCTTCAACAAAACCCTATGCAAACTCCTAAGAAAAAATACCTCAGCCAATAAACAAGACTGGGATCTGAAGCTTCATAAGGCGTTATGGGCATATCATACTACACACCGCACTCCAATGCGGTCTACTCTATACTCACTGCTCTTTAGAGTGGAGGAAATCCTCCCCCTCAAAGTCGAAGTTCCAAGCCTAAGAATGGACATCCACCATGATTTTACGGAGGAGGAAAACGTCCTTTTTCGGCTCGAAGAGCTAGACGCCCTCGAAGAAAAGAGGCTCGCAATACAGCAAAATCCGGAGCTGTACCGAGCCCAAATGTCACGGGCTTATGACAAGATGACCCGTCTCCATTCTTTAAAGAAAATGAGAATTGGTGTTGGTTCTCAAGAGACCGATCATCCCCAATCGACATGCCAAGAGAAAATTCGGGCCAGATTGGGATGGACCGTACGTCATCAAGAAAGTGTTCGACGGAGGATCCTACCAACTAATAAGTGTCGAAGGAGAAAGGCCCATGCCACCCATCAACGGCCGATATCTCAAGAAATACTATGCGTGAATGCTCCAAGTCGTAGACGAATTGAGCACACCGGCCCTACGGTCTGGATCATACATCCTATAAAACCGTATACAATCCATGGGCACAAGTGACCCCTATCTATCCCAAGTCCTACCGACGAGACTACATTTGAAGTCCTACCGGTGATGAAACAAAAAAAGGGAAAAAAGAAGAAGAAAAAGGGTATGTACATAAGCAAAACGGGCACGGATGAAAACCCGAAAGGGTTCCGTGAGTAAAAACAGCAGGATTGCTGGCGAGTTTGTGAAAACCCAAAATGGCACAAACTCATGAAAAGAGATGAAATACACTCGCAAAGTCCTGTCGATTTTGTGAGGAGAGAATCCCCGCGTGAGATCCTTACGACTCACAAAGGAGCAACATACTTAGGAATCCTCACGATTCCTAAGGAGAACATACACCTGCGAGATTCTCTCGACTCGTAGGGAGGAAATGCTTTTATGAGACCCTTACGGCTCATAAAATTGAAAAGCCTTAGTTGATAGGGACCTAAACCTGTCTCCTGAGCCAGCGCTCCCCTAACGGGCAACGAAAAATGATGAATCTCTCCTGGCATTACGCTTCAGTGTTAGCGGTGCTAATGCCAACCCAAAAACTAAATCCCAAGTTCAGCAATGTTGATGCCAAACAAAATCTAAATTCCGAGTTCCCCTCAAATTCAAAAGTCCCGCCAAACAAAGCAGAAATCAAAAGGATCAAATCAACGTCCCACTCGGCAGCACATCCAAGCTCAAAAGTCCCACTGGACGGGTAGAGAACTCCCAAAAAAAATCAAATCACCAGTCAACTAATAACCTCCCTAGCGGAATCAAGTTCCACATCGAAAACAAATCAAACCCCGTCACCGCAGAAAGCAGAGTAAGTCAAATCAAATCCTGACACCGCAGAAAGCGAGGCAAGTCAAATCAAATCCCGACACCACAGAAAGCGGAGCAAGTTAAATCGAATCCCGACACCACAGAAAGTGGGGCAAATCAAATCAAATTCTGAAACCGCACGAAGCGGGGCAAGTCCAATCAAGCACCGACCATCCACGTCACAAAAATGGCAGCAACGACTATCCACGTCACAAATATGGCAGCCATCTATGTCGCAAAAATGGAAGCAACGGTCACAAAAATGGCAGCCGTCCACGTCGCAAAAATGGCAGCAACGACCATCCACGTCGTAAAAATGGCAGCATCGACCGCCTAAGTCGCTAAAATGGCAGCACCAACCGTCCACGTAGCAAAAATGGCAGCAACGACCGTCCACATCGCAAAAATGGCAGCACCGACCGTCCACGTCGCAAAAATGGCAGCACCGACCGTCCACATCGCTAAAAATGTAGCACTGACCGTCCACGTCACTAAAAAGGCAGCACCGACCATCCACGTCGCTAAAATGGTAGCACCAACCGTCCACATCACTAAAATGGAAGTACAGACCGTCCACATCACAAAAATGGCAGTGCTGACCCTTTGCAGGGAACCAAACCAAATCAATCCCCATATAGAATAAGGTCCATCAATTTCATGCACACAACCCATATATACGGTGTGCATTTATTGATAGGGGGCATTTTTTTGAGGTCAAAAATTACACCTCGGTCGACCATGTCAAAGTCAAAGTCAACCCCAAACCAAGTGGGCCTAAACCCAAACTCAAGTCCAAGCAAGTGGACCCATGCCCAGGTCGAGCCCAAACATGAAGAGGCTGGTTCCCCCTCATGCCAAAGGAATAATTATTAAAGCATAAATAGGCTTAATGCAATTTTTATAAATAAATGTAGTAAAATGGGCAAAAAACCCAAATTATGTAAAAACCCATGGCTTATATGCAAAAAAAAAAAAAAGCACATAGTATGGGAAAGGCACATGTACCATTTTAAAAAAAGCCCAAGGGGCCATATATAAAATATAAAGCCTATATAAGGTATCATAATGAATGATAACAAACAAGATTTTTCTCATATTTTTCTAGGGTTCCGTGCCACCTTCTCCTTCCTCAAGGTTTTAAACTTTCTTCTCTTTATTGAATTAAATCAAAAGTTTAACTCTTCTTTTCCCAAAAAGAAACAGTTTTTCACCATAAAACCCTTGAAGAGGAGTTCAAATCTCCCAGCAAATCTCTAAAAGATGAGATTTTTAAATCTCACCATCCTCTTTCTCCAAGATCCAACCAATAGAGAGGAGGAAGAAGGAGATCCATCTCCAAAAATCCTATTTTGGGAAGATCCAAGGCTCAAGGGGGAAGAAAGGGGCCCCTTTTCATTATCTCCAAAAATCTTTTAGGATTTTAACTCCAAAACAAGAATCTCTTCTTTAGGAGTTTAACTCCAAACCAATTTTTGAGGAGTTTAACTCCAAGATCTAAATTCTCAAAGGAGTTTAACATCAAGATCCAAGTCTTCTAAGAGTTTAACTCCACAAAAATACCCTTTTTCTAGGATTTTAACTCCAAAAGTCACTCGGGAGTTCAACTCCCAGTTCAGGGGCTAAGCCATTTTATCCGCGGGCGACCGGTGCCCACGTGCAGGGCGCGTGATCCGCTGGCGTCCAGCCCCCACGTGCCATGCACGTGAACCACTGGCACTCAAGTGCCCGCGTGCCGGGCACGTAACCCGTTGGCGCCCAGCGCCAAGCGCCGGCGTGTCGGCCACGTGATCCGCTAGCACCCTGTGCCCACACGCTAAGCACGTGAACCGCTGGCACCCAGCATCCGTGTGCGGGGTGTGTGACCCGCTGCCGTCCAGCGCCCACGCACCACGCATGTGGCCCGCTGGCGCCCAGCACCCATGTGCCATCTCATGCGTCCTTAGGATGCTCCTCACCCCTCTTTTCCCCGCACGCCCCACACTCAAAACATATCTCCTGTTTTAAAAAATTCTAACGGGGCGCTGCCTCACACCCCGTAAAAGGGCTGCTAGCCCCTTTGACCCCCAGCCCGCTATCCAGGTAGCGGGGCCCCCGTAAACTTTGCGAAGCCCCCGATATACCCAAAACCCCTCAAGACACACATACGCACACTGGATATTGAGTTCGCATGTCCACTTTGTCCCGTTAATCAGAGGTTCTCTCGCTCCAAAGGTAAGAGATAATTAACGGCAGCTTAGTCCACGGCCGCCGGAGATTCGGATCCCTCCAATCAATAAACCCCGGCCTACCCTAGGCAGAGGGAATCTGTAATGCGCCTGACAAGCGCACGCATTCCCATCCCAATGGGGTAACGAAAAACTCCCTACAATGTATTTTAAAGCTGGCATTTCCCTCCAAAATCTCCAGAGAAAAACCCATGATGATATAAAAGAAACAAAGTATATCAGAGAGATATAATTGATACAAGAAATCAACACCTAGAGAACGGAGCCCACCGGCTGCTACTTGGCCGCCACTTTCCTATTTCCAGCAGCCAAAACCAAGCCATGTGGGCCCATGCTCCTTCTATGGGTCCACCTATGTCCAATTAATCCACTTTTATCATTTGTTTTGGCTGAGAAAACTTCTATAAAAAGCAGGTTATAGAGGAAGCTGGGGGTTGGATTTTGGAGTGAGAAATTGTGTGTAATACTTGATAGCTTCTTCTTCTTCTTCCCTTTTTGAGCTCTCACTTGAGTGTTCCGTTAAGAAGGTTGAAGTTGCTATCTATCTTGTAGCTCATGCCTTCCATGTGAATAAAGAACTTGCACCCTCTTTCTTTTACTTGTTCATTTATTTTACTTGCTCTTTATGTTACTCTCTTGTGTTTCTTATTCTCTTTTGATGATGTTTGAGTAATTCTTTAGTTGTGGTGATGGTGAGGATGTGAGATGAATGGCTTTGCCTTCCTCTTGTCTCTTGTGAATGTTTAATATGCTCAAAATGGATTCTAGGTTAATGATTGTAAAATGGTATTTGTTTGATAGTGTATGTTGATTTTGATGGTTACTTATAACCTTTATCATATACCATATTCTCTCATAATCACCATTTTACAATTTTAAACTTAAAATCAACTTAGTGTCTTGCTTTTCATGTGCTAATTTATGTATTTGTTGATGATGTATGCTTGCTAACCCTTGTGCTTAGTTTTGATACTTCATGCTTGGACATACAAAATGGTAAATGAGAACAATACGGATTCATTTCATTCCTCAAGTATGAGTTCGTCGTCTTCATGGTTTGTGCTTCGCAAATGCCTTGACAAGCGATGCATCATGATCAGTTCTAACAAGAGGAGGATACACTCACGATCAAGAGAAAGTCGAAGAATTCGCCACAATTCAATTATCCGCACAGAAGCCACGGACGCTTTTCTTTGCTTATACTTTGTTTTCTATTTTTTTTGTAACAAACCAAAACCAAACTCAATTCTTTCTCTTTGAATTTTTAACAAAAACTCATAATCATCAATTCCCTATGGATCGACCCGTACTTGCCGGCTAGCTACAACGCGCTGTGCACTTGCGGTTTATAAATTTTAAAACGAAACCGAGCTCTCCTGCGCCAAATTTCTAAAATCATTCTTTCAAAACTAAATGCGTGCACGGTGAGGTCCCAATAGATTTGTTACCTCGAGTTTAGAGACAGATTCACAGACAAAATATGATCAGAGTGACCTTCAGGAGCTTTCCGAAGAATATTAGTTCATGTAGGGTTCTACTTTTATTTCAGTTCGTGTTTAGTATGTGTGCCCCTCGTGGGATGTTAGGAATTTTTTATTTCCTTTTCGGATCTTGTATTTCTTTATTGGAACCTATTTACATCTCATGGATCGTTATTTGAATCATATCTTGTATTTGTATCTTTTAGAATCTATTGTGTATATTGTTGCTCTTTTGTTATTATTGTTAGCAGGATTGTATTGTATTCTATCTTTCCTCACTGCACTACATTGTACATCTAGTTGTTCTGGTTCCATATCTAGAACCTTAGGTCCCCTGGCCTAGTAGCACTGGCGGTCGCGGTCCGTATTCCCATATCCCGGGAAGCGGGGCATGAAAAGTTTTGTTGGTATCTGAGCCAGGCTGACGTTGAAATTAGACTTAGTTCCACCGACCTTAGGTTAGAATCGCGTGTCTAGAATACCCTTAGTGTGTTATGCTGTATGTTTTATGGATTTTGATTGTACAGTTACGATATTGTACCCATGTACCGCGGCATGGATACAATGTGGTATTCTGTTTAAGTAACTTTGAGTTCTACCCTTGATTTATATCCCTTGATTTGCCTTCGTTATGCTATCATGCTTTTCCTTTTGTTCAATTACCTTCGGATCTATCACTTATCTTGAGTTTTGAATCTAATGTCGTCTAAATTTCATTTAAGACTATGGCTCGAAAAGGCGCATATGCTCCCCCCCGGTTCCAAGGCCAATATCGTCGAACTACTAGGTATTATGCGGGGTCGGTAGAGAACCAGCAGCGGCTGACGGGATTACTTCGGGAGGGTCTGCTTGCTTCCCAGCAGATTACTACTGTAGCCCTGGAAAGGATTGAGGTTGTTATGGAAAAGAGAACGAAGTTTCATACAGGAGAGCTGAGGCGCCCAGTTAGCCAGCTTTCAGGAAGGACCCCGGTCCGATCAAATGGAGGATCCCAGTCAGGTAACAAGGGGGAGTTCAGATGAAGCATACCGTAGACCCATCATAGCGGAAAACCCCTCTTTGCAACCATTGTAAGAGACTGGGACATATTAAGAGAGATTTTGCTGGCTCTATGGGTTTGTGTTTGATCTGCGGGGCTAGCGATCATCAAGTTAGAAGTTGTCCTTTGAGATCAGAGCATAGTGGATCTAACAGCAACAGAAAGCTATTGTTCCCCAGAAACAACATTTTGATCAGAAACGAGACGACACCGGACGTGGTCAGGGGTGAGCTTATACCTTGATAGCCGAGAAGGCTGAGGCATCAAAGTATGCCATCACAGGTACCATCTTAGTTTATTCGGTTCCTGCTAGAGCGCTTTTCGATTCCGGAACTTCACACTGCTTTATGTCTACCACGTTTGCCACTACACATTCAATACTACATTAGACGATGACCCGTGGTTTGGAAATATACACCGGTAATGGGGTGGTTGTAATCAACCTAGAGTGTAAACTCTGTACAGTAGTAATTTTTGGCAAGGAACATTTTGTCGATTTTCTGTTATTGGAGACCGGGAACTATGACATAGTCTTAGGGATGGATTGTCTAGGCACTTTTCATGCACATATCTATTGTCGGACCAAGACCGTGACCTTTTGTATCCCTAACCACCCGGAGTTCGTGTTTGTTGGGGGCAGCAAGTCTTTGGGACCTATTGAGTTCAGAGCGAAACTGACAAGAAGCATTCTAGCGTCGATGGAGATAGATGAAAGCTTGGCACTAGTTATAGTTCGGGAATTCTTGGATGTATTTGTAGAGGATTTACCAGGCCTACCCCTGTCTTGTGTTTTGGGGTTTTTAATTGAATTAATCTCAGGCACGGCGCCAATTTCTAAAGCTCCATACGAGATGGCACCTGTTGAGTTAGCCCAGTTGAAGAAGCAGATTGAGAGCCTTCAGAGCAATGGATTTATTCACCCAAGTATCTCTCCTTGGGGCACTCCAGTTTTACTAATAAAGAGGAAGGACGGTTCATTACGCATGTGCATCGACTACCATGAGTTGAATCAGGTTATGATCAGGAATAAGTATCTTATTCCTTGGATTAATGATTTGTTTGATCAGCTCTATGGTTCCCGAATTTTCTCAAAGTTGGACTTTCAGTTAGGGCATCACCAAGTGCAGGTTAAGGTGTAGGATGTATGCAAGACAGCCTTTAGAACCCGATACGGCCATTATGAGTTTCTAGTGATGCCATTCGGTGTTACTAACGCTCCAGCCATATTCATGGATTTGATGAATCGAGTTTTCTCACAATCTCTTGATCAGTTTGTCGTAGTCTTTATGGATGACATTCTTGTGTATTCTAAAAGCAAGAAGGAGCACGCCGGGCATTTGAGAATCGTATTGCAGATATTGAGGCAGGAGAAGTTATATGCTAAACTTAGTAAGTGCGAGTTTTGGTTTGACCAAGTTCAGTTTTTGGGCCACATTGTTTCGGGAAATGGTATATCCGTGTATCTAGAGAAGATCGAAGCAGTCAAGGATTGGCTAGCGTCGAAATCAGTATCGGAGATTAGAAGTTTCTTAGGACTCACAGGTTACTATCAGAGATTTGTCAAGGATTTTGCACGAGCGGCCGAGCCCTTGACAAGGCTTACTCGGAAGGGGGAACCATTTGTTTGGTCAAAAGAATGCATGCGAGCGTTTGAATTATTAAAGGAGAAGCTTACCACGACACCAGTGCTAACAGTACCAGATGGGGCCAGAGGTTTGGTGGTTCATAGCGATGCCTCTGGTAAAGAATTGGGTAGCGTTTTGTTGCAGTATGATCGAGTTGTAGCGTATGCCTCGTATCAATTGAGAACACATGAGAAGAATTATCCGACTCATGATCTAGAGTTGGCCATAGTTATTTTTGCCTCGAATATTTGGAGGCATTATCTATTGGGAGAACGGATTAAGGTCTACACGGACCATAAGAGTTTGAAGTACGTGTTCACACAGAAGGAGCTAAACATGAGGAAGAACAGGTGGTTGGAGTTTATGGCCGATTACAACATTAATTTGCGGTATCACTCCGCTAAAGTAAATGTTGTACCTGAAGCTCTCAGTCGGAGATCAACGGCTATGATGTTGACGTGTCAAAAAGAGATTCTAGATGATTTTCAGAGACTTGATTTAGAAGTGACGAAACCGGGAATCTGCGAGCAGCATTAGCAACTGTAGTTGCAATCATCATTAGTGGATCGTATTAAAGCTACGTAGGCTGGAGACCCACAGCTAAAGAAATTTCAAAGTCAAGTAGAGGCCGGATTGTGAACAGATTTGTTGATACACGAAGATGGTTCTTTAAGATTTGGCAGTCGGTTGTGTGTGCCAAAGGGAGAAGTTCGAGAAGAAGTTTTGAAAGAAGCATATAGTTCATCTTATTCCGTGCACCCGGGATGCACCAAGATGTATAGAGACTTGCGGCAACATTTTTAGTCGAATGGCATGAAGAGGGAGGTCGCTTGCTATGTATCGAAATGCCTGGTGTGCCAGCAAGTGAAGGCCGAACATTAAAGAGGGGCCGGTCTTTTGCAACCACTTCATATTCCTCGGTGGAAGTGGGAACACGTCACCATGGACTTCATGAATACTTTACCGCGCGTTCCTAAGGTCAATAACGCAATTTGGGTCATCGTCGATCTTCTCACAAAGGCAGCACACTTTCTACCTTTTCGAGTGGGACAATCGACGGAGACATTGGCAAAAAAGTATGTGCAGGAGATTGTGAGGTTCCATGGGGTGCCCGTCAGTATCGTATCAGACTAAGACACAAGATTCCTTTCACATTTTTGGGGAAGTTTGCGAGAGAGTTGGGCACATGCCTCAATTATAGTATGGATTATAATCCTCATACGTACGGACAATCTAAACTCGCCATATAAATACTAAAAGATATGTTAAGAGCTTATATGTTGGATTTCAAGGGGTCATGGGAGGACCGTCTATACTTGGTAGAGTTCTCTTACAATAATAGCTATCAGGTAAACATACAGATGGCACCGTTTGAGATGCTTTATAGAAGGAAGTGTGGTTTCCCATTTTGCTAGGACGATGTGGGAGAGCAGGGATTGTTGGGACCCGAACTCATAGTTCAGATTGTAGATAAAGTTCACATGATCAGAAACCGCATCAAGGTTGCGCAAGATCGCCAGAAGAGTTGGACAGATACTAGTAGAAGACCGCTTGAGTTTGTGGTTGGCGACCATGTGTTCCTTTAGATATAGCCAAACTGAGGGGTGATTAGATTCGGTAGTCATGGGAAACTCAGTCCCCGATTCATCGGACCCTTCAAAGTTGTGGAGCGTGTTGGTGAAGTGGCCTACCAATTGGCTTTACCTTTTACCTTGGCTGGCGTGCACAATGTATTCTATGTTTCTCAGTTACATCGATACATTCGTGATGACAACCACATTCTTGATCACTCCGAATTGACCTTAAGCACCGATCTTTTTTATGAAGAACAACCTATCGCCATCGTAGATCGCAGAGAGAAAATGTTGGAGAACTAAGTCATTCCTTTAGTTCTTGTGTCTTGGGGCGGATGTTCACATGGAGAATCTACTTGAGAATGTGAGGACGAGATCCATCACAAGTGCCATCTTTTGTTTCCTTAATCTTGTATTTCATTCTTTTAATTTCAACAACGAAATTTTTTTGTAAGATGGGTAGGATGTAACACCCTGTACCTTGAAATCCCAATAAAACAAGTATTTTTCATATTTCTTTGATTCCATGTCCAAATAACGTGTTTAGTATCATATTAGGCTCAATGTCAGCAAATATCAGTTCTTGAGACGGCTCAATATTGCTTGAGACGGCTCGATTCAATTTCAATGTTTTAGCCTTCTATGGATGCATGAGACAGCTCATGATCATCCTGAGACGGCTCATAGGTCCAGAGACTCTCCTTTTTACACGAGACGGCTCAAAATGGCCTTTAGACGGCTCAACCCTTCTTGAGATGGCTCAACCCTAATTTGAGACGGCTCAATTTGTGCCTGCAACAACTTTTTCCTCTTTGTTATCTTGAGACGTCTCAAGACACTGTTGAGATGTCTCAATGCAGATCTGATCGAAAATTCTGATTTTTCTATTGGGGCTTTATTTCGTAACTGAACTTGTCTCTATATAAACCCATAGAAACTTGGGAAAACCTAATATTGGCCGCCTCCTTCCTCTCTACAAACCTTAGATCTCTTTTCTAAAAAACCTTAGCTTTCTCATCTCTCATCCCCATATCAAACTCAAGCAAACCCGACGTCGTCAACATCAACACCATCTTCTTCATGGAAGCATCTACACCCATCGATCCAAGCGCAAGGGTCGAGATCGTTCATCGTCCTCATCCATCTTCAAGATCCCATGAACTATCGTGATAAAGCAAGTACTCTTTCTCATTGTCACTTTATCGATGTGACATCGGTAAAATATATTGATTTAATTTATTAATTTGAAAGGAAAAGGATGAGACCTTAGTGTTGTGAATTGTGAATTCATGAGAAACTCATGTTTTGTATATTTAACGGAAACTCTAAGAATCGTAATGCACTCATTAATCACCTATTAATGTCATGCATATCACTTGTTCGATTAAATGACAAACATAATCACCCTACTTGCATGATTCATATTATTACTTGATATTGTTATTCGTGATTCATGTAACCCTTGTTATTCGTGACTTGTGACTCATGTTTACCATTGATACTTTGTTGTTAACTATTAACATTTACATGCAAGAAACCCTTGAATGCATATATGACCTTTGATAACATATGCTCATGATTATGCTACAACATGGTTCTCGTTATTATTATCATACTTGACAAACCTTGACATGCTATGCCTATTCTTACTCACTGTTATTGACATTAAAATGAAATCACCGATTAGAATGCTGAAATACTTGCCCTTATCAATTACTAGAATTTATATTTTCTAATACAATGCTACTATTGTGATCTCTCATGATTCATGCCAGAACCTGTCCAGTCAGCATTCTAAATTGTGATTGAGTTTTACTATCATGATTAAGTTTAGAAATGCAAGGTGTTGGGGTAGTTTGAAAGTGAGTTCGATCAACGGAATCTCAGGAGTCTCATTGCTGGCTTAAACCATTACATGACATTCTGCTGGGGTTACCGGGCGGGAACAGTACCAACCCATTATATGACATTCTGTAGGGGTTACCGGACAGGAACGGTACCAAATCATTATATAACATTGTGCTACCAATCCATGATATGACACTCTGCCGCAGAACCGGGCGGGAACGGTACATTCCATTACATAGCACATTAGGCCCGTGTTTCCTTACCCTTGAAGCTTACCCTTGGGTTGGGAATACTCCTGCGGTGGTTGACGCTCACGCTCGAACTCACGATAGGATAGATTATCCTTGTGGTGACATCTAGGTTTTACTTGACCTATTTACATGTTTACCTAAATCATTACTATATTCATACTTGCTTGTGCAAGCGGGCTTTATACTACACTTTTTCTTATCATGTCATCACGCATTATTACGTCGAATACTTATTGGGTGTTCTGATACCTCTGGCATTTACCACCTCAGGTTTAGAGACAGATTCACAGGTAGAGCAGGATCAGAGTGACCTTCAGGAGCTTGCCAAAGAATATTAGTTAGTGTAGGGTTCTACTTTTATTTCAGTTCGTGTTTAGTATATATGCCCCTCATAGGACATTAGGAATTTTGTATTTCCTTTCCAGATCTTGTAATTCTTTATTGGAACCTAGTTACATCTCATGGGTCGTTATTTGAATCATATCTTGTATTTGTATTCTTTAGAATCTATTGTGTATATTGTTACTCTTTTGTTATTATTGTTAGCAGGATTGTATTGTATTCTATCTTTCCTCACTGCGCTACATTGTACATCTAGTTGTTCTGGTTCCATATCTAGAGTCTTAGATGTGACTATGGAAAGATGATTCCCCTTTCCTAGGAGCACTGGCGATTGTGATCCATATTCCATATCCTGGGAAGCAGGGCGTGACACAAGTGCACCCCATGCAAATCCCCCTTTGAAAATGTATGGGGTGCACTTGGCAAGCGCACCCCATACAATTCATAGAGGCTTGTATGTGGCGCACTTGTCAAGTGCGCCCCACACATTTTCAAAAGGACACTCATACAACTTAGACAGAGAGCTCACTAGAAGTAGTGAGCTCATTGTCTATTTTGTAAGATTCGCACTTGACAAGTGTTCCCCTTACAACTTACACAGAGAGCTCACTGCTTCCGGTGATCTCACTGGTACAGTCTAGTGAGCTTACCGATACAGTTCAGTGGACTGGTATAAGGATCATGAGAAGTCCAGTGGACCCCACCATAACCTAAGTAAGCCTAAGACAGGAATCTAAACCATTTATAAGAAAAAATTATAGGTGAAGTTTTAAGAAAAGATTTATAAAATGAAGTAAAACTTATTTTGTAAAGAGTTAACGTTGGAAAAACGTACAGCACATTCTTCGTAAATTTTGAATAAAATTCCTGTACAACGGTAGTAAAATAAACGCATCCCCATACGGGAGCTAACTCGACGCCCACACGATGGAGATACAATCCATGCAAAATATATGACGCCTAAAGGCGAAGAACAACAAGCGAAAAGCAATAAAAACTATATATAAATAAAGTCAAGCCGACTCTACACGAGTTCGACTACAACAACAATACAACGTCTAAGGTCTCGGGTAAATACGCCCCTTACAACTTACACAAAGATTTCAGCCTCTTTAATAAAAATACAACACAATACGACATAAAATTACATATAACAAGTCATTACACAAAAATATAATGCAGTCACCTTAACTCGTATGGTGTCTTCTTCTTTTTCACGAGACTGTGAAGGTTCGGCTTCGTCGGTGCTGAGTCGTTAAGACGGCTCTGGCCGGGGTGGTCCATGCGCATACTCATCGGGATGCTAAGAAGGTAGTGGCTGGGATGATTCTGCTTATGCTTTTCCATGTCTTCTAGGTGAATATGTGATGGGTAGTGCATGCATGGTAGGTGGACGTGTGAATCTGTGCTTCGTGAACACACTCCTGATGAGGGACTTGATGTTCATACATTCGCTATTTAGCTCCTTAGTGCCAAGAATCCCCTCATCAGCGATATCCTCCAACTCATACATGGTTTGCATCTATATTGATGGTAAATAAGATAATAAATTTTGTAAAAATAAGATTATAGTTTTATAAGATTTGATATAAAGTTACCAAATCTCTCTCTATCGGTGCTCGAGGCGTATATGTGATCGGCGGAGGGGCGGCCGTGAGGATGAGTCTGAGGGTAATAATCCAATACCATATAATGTATTCCTCTATCTATATAACTGGCTGCCTTTCAACTTAGATATTGTTTCCCCAATCATACCAGCAAACCACCCAAATTTGATATCCGCGAGCCAGGCTTCTCCGATTAGTGTTTCACCTTCACGCGGTGTCTGCTCCACCGCATCTAGTATGTGCTGCCTCATGCCGAACCAGCGAAGGACACGGTCTGGCACGTGCATCTCAATAATCTCGTTTCATATGATCGGTGTCCTCACAAGCCAAAAGTGGGCTCGTAGCATGCACAACAGAGGTATAGTGGCCAACTGCTCATGTGTGTACGGTGTTCACGTAACAAATATCTCCTTCATTACGTCGAATCATTGCAGTGAAAACTCAAAAAGTGATCCGGTGTCACATCCCATAATCTGGGCACGTTCCACCTACATACAGTTTGCACACAACAACAAGTTAATATTTTAAAAAACATGAAAGTTTAAATATGCACATAGGTTGAATTACTTACATACATCCATATGGTTTTTGGCCATCAAGAGCAAACTGGGTTCTAATGGTCGGGCGACCAATAGAGAGATATGTCCATGACCATAACTGAAATAAAATATGAATTATAATGAATATCAATTTACTTCAGCAAAATAAGAGTAATTCTTAATTAAATATTTTATATCTGAAGAAGCGTCAACAGCCTCCAAGACTTGAGTGCTCCATCAATTCCACCATTCTCATTTCGTTATAGAGGAATGAAATAACTACACTCCCCCATAATATATTGGCACACTCATTGATATCCTCTAACAATTCCAGCCACTTAAGACTAACTCTGCTCTTAGACCTGTCCGGGAATAAGCGAACCCCTATCTGATGTAGAATATAGGCGTGTGTATGCTGCTCAACCGCCACAGGCGTAGCATCTAGGAAGCTTATCAGTAAATGCCTCCCGCAGCCAACTCAACTTAATGCTGTTGTATTTCCTCTCATGCAGAGTCTTACCTAACAAGCGGTAGCTCAAATCTGCCCAATCGTGACTGAATTTCGCTATAACTACATGTCCGTCTATATTGAGACAAAGAAGCACAGCGATGTCTTGCAGGGTGTCATGGCCCGCTTCCCAGTAGACAGAAACAGTGACGTGGTAAGCCACAACGTATTTACTATGAAATAAATACGTTAAGCATAATTAAGCAATATATAAAAAATGAACAAGAATGACAAGAGAATAAAATAAAACAACAACTTTATTTACATTCAACTTTATATACAAATGTTTGAAATAAAAGATACAATAATCAAAAGCAAATGCCTAAACGGTGGCATATTGAAAGTAAGTGCAGAGGAACTAGAATTCGGGCTGAGCGGTAAGCTGGTCCAAGTCCTCCTAGCTCGGCTTTATCTCCTCAGAGTCCGGTCCTCCTGACGAACATTCCAAAGAAAGAAACAGAAAAGAATATCGTCAACGAACAAACACTCGGTATGTCCCAAAAGAAGAAAGAGAAGATAGTATATAAAGTGCAATGAACAAGTAAAGTTGTATATGACCGATTACTGGTAAATGATAGTTATTATAACATGGTTGTTTGTAGTTTGGTAAGGAAGGTATTCATGTATACGAGAGGAGTCCATCTTACCCCGTGGACTATAGTAACATGTAGTATAAGGCCCCGTCATAACCCACGAGACAACGGCACGAGAATTCATGTAGGTGTCTTTTGAATGACCTCCCATGCCACGATATACGTTCCGTACTAATCTACCCTTTTATCCCCACGTAATGTATTGTATAGATTGTGTTTACAAGTCTTTCCGGAACCATGGATACAAAATGTTCAGGTTCATATTCAGGATGTAATCATATATTCAAATAGTTATGTCAGGTTATAACCATGGTTCGGTCAAATCAAGTCAAGTATACATATTTGAATTTGATATTTGAATTCGAGTATTCATGTTCATGATCAGGTATTCTTGTTTGATTTTGGATTCAGGTTTGATATTGGACTTAGACTAAGTCAGACACTTGTAAACTGATTTAACTCTTGAATTCTTAGGTTCGGAAGTCATCGGCAACCGTTGCACATAAACGGCAGGATTTTTGTCTTTTTCCAAGAAAATTGTCATTAATAACTCATGTTAAATTTTCTAACCTGAATAGGCAAGCACTCACTTTCTCCGGCTCTTAAGAGAATTGATCTCGCTTAAACCTATATTTACTAAAGTCCTTAAAATACTATATTTTATATCTCGAGGGGGTTTATGAAAATATTTTAATATAGATTAAAAATAAAACCTCGAGAATGATTTGTATTACTTAGGGTTTTCATGAACATGTGTTTTGATTATTAAGATATTTTTATGATAAATACATAGCTCTTAAAAAGTTTATGGTATTTTATTGGAAACTAGTTCTTTTTAGTAACTTGATGGTATTTTATTGATATTTTTTAACCTTTCATTTTTAGAAAAATATAGTTTCATAATATAATAAAAATATGGATTTATAATTTATAATTTTTTTTTAGAAAATTAGTTTTATTTAAAAAATTCGTATTTCTTAAAAACCATATTTTATATCCTTTCGAGATGGAATACTCCATGAGGAGTGCTCGCTCTACTATCCCCAGGATATGCAATAATCCGCACCATCTATTAGCGGGTCCCCTAACGAGAGTTGTAAATGTATAATTGCAAAGGAATAGAAATACTGTTTTAAAAGAAACCCGATTTTAAAGTAAGTGGTATTTTATTGTAAAGATTATTCTTCAAAACAAATATACATACAAATAGGTATCGTGCTATGAAACCAAGATGTACGTGTTGGGTAGGTCGTTACCCCGTGAAGTTTTTTCCTAAAAGTATAGTTTTAACAAAAACGAAAATAGGTGATAATAAAGTTCAAGATATTTTAATGAAAAAGTTCAATTATGGTTGTTTCACATGAGATTCTTGGTTAAATAAATATTGGTATTTAAGGTTACAAGTAATGTGGTAAAATTAGGTTGATCAATATATAAAGGAAAAAGAGAGTTTCTAGGGATTAGAAAAGAGTATCGGTAATAACTCATCTTTACCGATATAAGATTTAAAGATAAATTTCAATGAAAAGGATGAGAGTTGGGAGGGACTTACGGTTTGAATATAACAAAAAGAGGTTAAGAAAGAGGGGATGAACTTCGTGGTGTCGCGGGAGCTCCGGAATCGGCTTCGATCTTCGACGGAAGAAGCTTGCTCGCTAACTCCACTTTACTCCACTTGCACTTAGGAACTTTTTGAAAGAGTTTTTACTGGAATTTTCAGAATGGTGAAGAGCTAGGGCATGGGGTGGTATTTATAGTGGAGAATTAGGGTTTGGAAATTAAAATTTGGATTAAAAAGTATTAAAAATGATGTTAAATAGTGAAATGAAAGGTCTCTGATTGATTGCAGGAAAATCAAACAGTGCAGAGGAGTTGAGGAGAATTGAAGAGACGAGTGTGAAAAGTACGGAGCAAAATGAACCCATCCGAACCATCCCCGCCAGCCTATTAGGCATATTTGCAGGTCGATTCTGAGGCAAATGCCTCGAGATTCGTACTACATGATTTATTCAGTGTTTACACCATTTTGCACATGTTTGGTTATTCTGAACTTTTCATTTCCCTGTGTATTGCACGTGCAACCTTTTGGGCTTCCAAAAAGTTAAAAAGAAAAAATCAGAAAAATAATTGTGTCTGATGGGAATCGAACACACAAGCTACGTCACAGCAGTGCAAAGGCTTTACCAGTGAGCAATAAGTGGTTTCTTCCTTCTATTTAATAAAAGTAACTTATAACTCAAACTCGGGCTGTAATACTCTTTTCTTGTATATTAACAGGAAAATTTATGTACAGAGATTTCAGAGTCGTTACATTCTACCCTCCTTATAAAAATTTTATCCTCGAAATTTACATTTACATGGGGCTAATTTTCAAATAGGTAAGGGTATCTTGTACGCATATCTTCTTCTCGTTCCCATGTTGATTCTACTGGTGAATCCTTTCTCCACATCACACGAACCAAGTTTACTTCCTTGTTCCACAATGTCTTCACCTTTCGGTCCAGGATCTCAACTGGTTGTTGCTCGCAGGTTAAGTTAGTCTGTACTGTGAGCTCTGAGTGATCGAGTATATGGCTGGGGTCGCTCATATATCATCATAGACAGGATATGTGGATCACGTTGTGCACTCCTTCCAATGAGGTTGGTAGTGCTAAATGGTATGCCACTTCACCAACTCGTTCGAGTATATCGAACAGTTCTATGTATCTTGGACTGAGTTTACCCCTCTTGCCATAACGGATCACTCCTCGGTTTGGAGAGATCTTCAGGAATACATGGTCTCCATGTTGGAACTCCAGATGTTGACGCTTTGCATCTGCCCAATACTTCTGTCGGTCTTGTGCTATGTGTATTCTTCCCCTGGTCGTGCAAACCATGTCCACAGTTGCCACAATCATCTCTGGTCCAAGGAGTTCACGATCTCTAATGTTGTCCCAACTCGGTGGTGAACGACGCTTCCGTCCGCAGAGTGCTGCGAATGGTGCCATTCCAATGCTTGCCTGATAGCTGTTGTTGTATGAAAACTCCACAAGATGTAGGTGATCATTCCACGAACCTCCGAAGTCTAACATACAGGCTATTAGCATGTCTTCCAGAATATGAATTGTTCACTCGGACCGTCCGTCCGTTTATGGATGATACGTCGTGCTGAAATTCAGACTCGTTCCCAGGCTAGTTTGCAAACTCTGCCAAAATTGTGATCGGAATCTTGTATCACGATCGGAGACGATGCAAACAGGTACTCCATATAATCTCACGATCTCCTGCATGAGTTCATGGGTATCAAATATGGTACATCTTGAAGGTTTAAATCTTACTTAAGATTTATGCTTACCTCCATGTACTTCTTTGCTAACGTCTCGGTTGACTGGCCAACTCGAAATGGAACAAACAGGTACTCCATATTGCGTCGTTACCCTTTATGCTGCGAGGGAGGGCGGTCACAAATTCCATGATAATGTGCTGCCATTTCCATTCTGGGATTGGTAACGGCTGAAATAGACCGGCAGTTCTGTGATGTTCAGCCTTCACTTGCTGACACACCAAACACTTTGCTACGCTTTTAGCTACTTCACGCTTCATTCCATACCACCAGTAGTGTTGCCGTAGATCCTTGTACATCTTCGTACTACCGGGTATACTGAATATGGAGAGATGTGAGCTTTTTTCATCAACTCTTCTCAAACAGGGGCGATTGGTACACATAATCGACTTCCATACCGCAAGGATCCATCTTCGTGCATGATGAAGTCGGTTCGGAGTCCACTTTCTACTTGTTCTCGTATATTTTGTAGCTTTGCATCGTTCGCTTGGGCTACCTTGATCTGATTGACAAGAGTGGACTGGACTTGTAAGTTCATCAAATATGAAATGTTACCTGACATAACTACTTCGATCTCCAATCCGTGCAATTCTTGCAGTAGCTTCCACTGAGCGGTAGTAACGACTCAAATTTCACTGTACAAAAATTTTCAAGTTAATGTACAGAATAGAGTTGTAAGCCTGAGCACAAGTTATAAATTTAATTTGTTTAAGAACAGCAAGAAGTAGCTTGTAGCTCATTAGTAAAGCCTTGCACTGCTGTGACATAGCCCATGTGTTCGAATCCCATCAGCCATATATATTTTTATTGATTTTTTCTTTTAAACATTTTGGAAGCCCAAAGGTTTACACGTAAACTGAAAAGCCACAAAAAAAATCAAACATGTGCAAAATACTATTAACTGCGAGAGGGACACGTGGCCAAAATACAAGCACCCAACTCCCTATGATGGCCGGCGAGATCCCTCCCCAGACCGGCACCGCCGGGCCCCCTATAGGGAATGCTTCCCATTTTCTGCACACCGGACTTTTCGCGTACCCCCACTACTCCAATTATGTTTGTTTTCCCTGCAATTAAATAGATAATTAAAAATAAGCCTTAAATCCAATTTTTAATGCATTTTTAATTCCTTCTTCAATCCTCAAAACCCTAATTTTACTCTATAAATACAATATCATACCCTAGCCCTCCTCATTCTGAAATCTCTTGTCAAAAACTCTCAAAATTTCCTAAGTCAAAGAAGAGTACAAGTGGAGTTACCCAAGGTCACATTCCGGTGAGAATTCAAGATGTTTCCAGCGACCCCGCGACTCCACAAAGCCATCAACTTCTTCCTCTACCTCTCCTCTCTTGTTTTAACTAGTAAGTCCCCTCTCTTCTCCTCTCTTCCTAATTTAAAATGATCTCTTTTCAAAACTCGTCGGAAGTGGAGTCATTCCGACATCCGATTCTAAACTCGTTAATATCATAATCTTTCTTAATAACCAATCATCCATATCATTATATCTTGCTTAGTAATCATGAAACAAATATTGAGAACAAATTTCATCTTAGAATATCATGTTATGCAACTTTAATTTGCATTTTTTCGTTTAAATACCACAAACTTTACGTATGACATTTTTTAAGTATTTAGTTTAGCATACCTTT
Organism: Agapanthus africanus; assembly: GCA_030015575.1. Taxonomy (NCBI): domain Eukaryota; kingdom Viridiplantae; phylum Streptophyta; class Magnoliopsida; order Asparagales; family Amaryllidaceae; genus Agapanthus; species Agapanthus africanus. Next base: position 745,384,235 of record CM057341.1, on the reverse strand, counting down.
AGAAAACCTCACGAGATAATGACCTGCCTTTCACATACACACATCATGACATAGCACGATTCGTTTGAAACCAATATCTTGTGGCAAATATGACTTTTCAAATAAGTACCTTAAACTATTAAAAACCGTATTTCTTTAAATTGTGTGATTACATTCCTTGTGATTATGCCTCTAGAACCCATTTTGGGAAACCCGATCGGGATGGTGTGGGTTATCGCATATCCTCGGGACTAGTAGAGCGAGATGCAGACCTCCTCATGGAGCATACGATCTCGATGGAAATTTTATACAATTTTTAAGAAAACGAGGATTTCTATTTAATAATAAAAAGTTATCATTTAATAAATATATAAATATTATCAAAACACATATTTTAAAGAAATTATTAAATTCCACGTTGTCAAAACAAAATAATAGAATTACAATTTTCATGAAAATATCATCAAGAATCCATACAAGTCAACTTTACACAAAAATACCATGAACTATTCAAGCTGGGTATTTATTCACTAGAATACCTCATTCTTTTAAAAAATTACATCCATGAAAACCCTAAATATGATAAATAAATACTTTAGGTTTATGTTGAAAGTATACTAAAAAAATATTTTCATAAACCCCTCAAGTTATATTAAATTTAAATTAAGGACCCTAGTAAATATAGATTTAAACGGGACCAATTCTCTTGAGCCTCCAGGAGCTGGAGAAAGTGGGTGCTTACCTATTTAAGATAGAAAACTAAAACTGGGTTATCAATGGTAATTGTCTTGGAAAAAGACATAAATCCTGCCGTTCATGTGCAGCAGTTACCAATAACTCCTAAACCTAATTCAGGATTCAAATCTGTTTAAGTGTCTGACTCAATTTGAGTCTCAGTCTAATCTGAATACAATCCCAACATGAAACCAATCATAACTCTAATTCATCATGAATCCAATATACCAAACATGAATACCGAACAATACAAACATGCAACATGACATGACTTGACCGATCCATGGCTATATCTTGAACTTGACTACATGACTATCCGTTTACATCTGAACCGTTTACATAAACAACTTATACCATGATTTCGGCAAGTCTTATACTACAACTTATTACAATCAATACAGTATGCATTACGGGTTTTAACGGGGTAGATTGGTATGGAATGTATTAGAAGTGGAATGAGACGGTCACTATAATACACCTAACCTGAATATCCGTGTCGTTGTCCCGTGGGATTAACGGGGCTTTGTACTCCATATGCCTTAGTTCATGGAGCAAGTTGGACTCCTCTCGTATACACTGATGCATTCTGTACCAAACTACAAACAACTACGTTAGTATAACAAAAACAGATAAATTACCAGACATATTCCTTTTACTTGATCTATCTCTCTTTTGGGACTTACCGAGTGCTAGTTCGCTGACGACATTCCTATCTCTTCTTTGTTTGGAATGTTGTCAGGAAAACCCGACTCTCAGGAGATGGAGTCCAGCCAGGAAGATTTGGATCAGTTTGCTGAGGACCCAGAATTCTAGTTCTTACTTGTACTTACTTTTCTTTTCAGTTCATATGCCATTGTTTAGGCATCGCTTTTCATTATTGTATTTTACTTTCCAGTTGTATGTAAAAAATGTATATAAATAAAAGTTGTTGTTTCATTACATCTCTTGTCATTCTTGTGCTTTACTTTTATATTGCTTATTTACGCTTAACGTGTTTACTTCTGAGTAAATACGTCGCGTTCTTGCCATGTCCTCTTCCCCGTACACCGGGAAGCGGGGAGTGACAGGTTTTGTTGGTGGCCCATGCAAGTCAGCTATGCATGGAAACCTACATAACCATGTAGGGTCAGTTCTGCATGGAATCGTAAGCAATATATCACAAGAATTATAAGAATCGGAAACTATACATTCTTTACATTTCAATTCCTTAAATCTATCCTAACCCTATTTTTCTTTCAAGGTTATGGATTCTCCAAACAACACGAGCACCAACGTGAATGGAAACACCCTACCTCCTTTACCACCACCATCTACCGTAGTAGCTCCTATCAATGAGCAAACTGTATTGCTTGAGGCAATTAAGAGCCTCTTGGAGGGACAGCAGCAGTAGACTGCTATCTTATTACATCGCCCAGAATCTGAGGCACCCGGAGTGAAGCAATTTCGGGCATTACACCCTAAGAACTTTTCTGGGAAAGAGAGCCCGCTGAAAGCAGAAGAATAGGCTCAATTCATCGAAGACGATCTGGCAGCAGCACAAGTGCCAAAGATTGCTTGGGTAAGAGTTGCGAAGCTGCAACTCACAGATAATGCCAAAGTATGGTGGAAGGCGGAAGAAAGCCGTCTTGCCCAGCCGATTGAATGGAGGACTTTTCACGACATGTTCGACGCGAAATATTTTTTTGAGACTGCCCGTTTTGACATAGAGCAACAATTCATCCACCTGCAACAAGGTTCGATGTGAACCAAATCTGTGGATGAAAATGACGCTAAGTTTACCATGCTCAGCAGGTAAGATATGTCTCAATATTCAATTTCCTTATAACACATATTACACTGCTAACATGAGACCGTAACAGGTTCGCGGCGCATCTCATACCGACTGCTGAGATCAGAGCATGACGATTTCAGCAAGGGTGGACCCGGAGATCCAAGCTACATTAGCTACAGGGATTTCCCAACCCACGATATGGATCTGAAGGCTACCCGAAAATATGAGGCAGTTGTAAAGAAGAAGGGCAGCCCTCAATCTGCCGGTGTGAAGCGCCCTGCAACTCAGATGGCAGGAGGAGCCTCTTCCAGGCCACCGTTTGTACCTAGAAGACCGGGAGTAACTTTTAATCGGCCCGGTCCAGACTTTTGCACCTACTGCAGGAGGAATGGACACCTGGCGAAGAACTGCAGGCGTGCAAACGGCATGTGCTTAGTCTGCGGCTCATCCACTCATGACATTATTGCATGTCCTCGTAGACTCAATCCGAATCTAGCCTCCAGACCAGCCATCACTTTTCCGCAGCGACCAGCTATTCAAGCACCTGCACCTCGACTTGCTCCACCTCCTTATGGACCTCCTTCACAGCCTCCTCGTCAGTTCCTTCATGCATAAAAGAACCTACCTTAAGGACAGATGAACAGACAGAGGAATGCTCCCTCAGTAATAGAAGGGTTACCTACGACGGCAGCAAGGTTTCGGGAGGCATCGTCCATGCCAAATTAAAATTTTGCCATTTTATTTAACCCTAAACTAGATCGTTAACTAGAAATATACGGATAACAATATGCAAACACATTGCAATATATAAAGAGAGCGGGAATACAACCTTTGTAGACCGGTCCTTCACTTCAATAGCTCCGTGTAGTAGTCCCCTCCGCTACGATCTCAAGCTCCGGACTCTAGAGAGGTGCCGAAACCTAAATGTCAAGTCAGCAACACTTCTAAATGCCACTTCTTCCCGTCGCATCCGTCCGTAGAAGAAACGAACGTGCTTGCTTTGAAGACTTCGAGGCCGAAGAAGATCTACGTCGGGGGGACACTAACTCAAGCTATTCCTTCACTAGGTCATGAACTTTGTGAAGAGAACACCCTATACTACATAGCAAGTAGTAGAGGATGATGAAGTAGGAAGTGGGCTCACTTTAGAATTGATTTTCTCACACTTTTTCTCAAACCACCATTAGAGCTAGCAAGCTTTTCATGGAGGAAGAAGAAGAAGAAGAAGAAGTAGTAATGAAAATAATTCATCATATGAATTATATTACCCATGGTTGAGTTAAGCCCTCATGCTTAACTCATGTAGAGAATAAACCCTAGGCTAGAGTTAAGGTTTGGGTTAAGGAAAATATCCTAAGGAATGGCAAAAGAGTGGACTTTGTCAAAGTTTCTACAAGCTTCATGAAGCTTGTCAACTTTGACAAAGTCTTCTCTATTTTGTTAAACCTTAAGAAATAAACCAAACCCCAATTTAACCCTAAAATGGTATAACTCTCATACGCCCATCTTGTATATATCATCAAACATGACACAAATCTATGTACATTAATATATATATCTCATATATATATACATGCACAAAACAAGTGAGAAAATAAATCTTAAGTGAGCTAATACTAGTTAATGTAATGTAATTTATCAAATATATAATTATACATTAAATTATTAAATCAACTCTTGATTTAATAATCCAGCTATAACCGACTAGTATCAAAAGTAACAACTTATCGAATCAACACTTGATCCGATAACCCGGCTATATCGCATACAACCGATCAATGTTACAAATCGCGAGAATAGAATACGGTATCACATATCGTATTAATCTCGGTCCCACAAAAATCACATATGTGCTCCTACTTCGTTTCGCTTAAGCCAGGAAACCCCTGTGTAGGACTCTAAAGACTCGTCAATACGCCTGCAGTAGGTGATGATCATATCAAACACCCAAAAGCCGCAAGCGGTCTGCCAAACATAACTGCCACCCGGGTATTGAGCGGTCAGAAGATCAACAAGCAAGCCTGCTCACACTCCTACGAATCCAATCAGTAACACTACCGTACAGTCCGGTCCCTTCGTCTGATATGTCGCATATCTCGTCTAGGGGTGGTATACGTCAGACCCCAGTAACTCGATAAGTCGTGGCGATATGAGGCTCATAACGGGTCGAGAAACTACTGATAACACTTATCAGTATATCTCTGAAGCTGCCTTGGTCAAGGACTTCCTGTTATAGCCAATCGAGCACAGCACAACATCAACTCCCTATACCGGGAGAGACGAAACCCCTCCTATCGCTCATTGCCTCCATGTGACTCGGGACTGTACCCAAAAGCCTCCGTTTTGCACGCCCACTTGGACGTGGTAAGGTGGAAATCAAAGCACAGTGGGAATCACACAAGACTTTATGACGATCTCGGGTCTACAGACTAACATGTACCAGTGTCACCAGAGAACTGCCATCTGACGTGAGGTATAATACCATCTGGGAGTTCTCGGCGGGTCCGTTCAGTGTACTCAGTGTCTACTGAGCACCCGCATATCTTCTCTGATGTCAAACACCAATGGATATGGGATCATCCATCGCTCATCATATGGGTCGAGAAGCGTATACGCTAGTCTACTCTGGTATATCGATGCCCTGTCTCGATACACATACGACTAGGAACATTTGAAGGATGTACTTGGCGACTACACTGTCCCCACTAGTATGATCTACATCATAGTCCTGGTAGTCAAGTACTCATCCTAAGGGCTTTATCAACATGTAACATAGAGACAATCAGAGTACATGTTAAGATAAAGAGCAACCAGATAGCATACTATCATGTCGAGCAAGAAAGTCCTCCCTATATATGTCCAAGCATCCACTACAATATACATCGTATGTATAGCAATGGCCTCTAGGGCATACATATAACTAACAATCTCCCACTTGCACTAGGGCCATCTGTTGTAGTATCTTATACCCAACAATCAGCAGTGGTTGAAGTATCTCACACACAACCATCCCATAAAAGTCTCTAATGGGAAATAGGCATTTGTGAATGGATCCGCCCTGTTCACCTCTGTATCTACTCTCCTAACCTCAATCTCACTGGAGATCAACCATCTCCATGATCAGGTGATACTGTCTAAGAATATGTCTGGATCACTGATGGGACGGGGGTTCCTAGGCCAAAAGACACAACTCCATTGTCACACAAATGGGAGGAACGAAGTTCATCTCATGAACTTATATATATCCAGACTACTTCTTTGGTAGCATCGTTGGTAGCAATGCATTTAGCCTTTATCGTCTAGTATGCCACGGTATCTAGCTTGGAACTCTTCCAATATACCGTCCCTCTTTCGAGGGTAAAGACAATGCCTGTGACTGACATTCAGTCATTCTTACCACCCTGGATCCTATCCAGTTATTCTCCCCAGGATCGATTGATACCATCTCACTACACCTAGTGAGAATCCTAACATCCAATTAGATCTATCTTATAGATCCAAAACCTAGGATTAAGGAGGTATCACCTTGATCATATATGGAGAATCCTTGTGATGTGGATATTGACCGAGCGTAGCATAGGAAACACCTTTCCTATCAAGAGTATGTCATCCACGTACAATACGAGAATCACTACCATACACCCTACTACCTTTTTGTATATACAAGGTTCATCTACCATTTTGATGAAGTCAAACACTTTGACTAACACATCAAAACAGATCTTCCAACTCCGTGATACCTGCTTTAACTCATAAAGCAACTTGCACACATTTCCGCTACTCCCACTGTCTACGAAGCCCTCTGGCTGTGTACTTATAGACGCTCTCTTCTAAATCATCATTTAGAAAAGCAGTCATGACACCCAACCGCCAGATATCGTAGTCATGGTATGTAGCAGTGGCAAGTAGGATCCGGATAAACTTAAGCATAGGCACTAGAAAATGTTTCATCATTATCCACACCTGGTCGATGACGAAAACCTTTTACAACTAGTCTTAGCTTTGAAAGTCTCAACTTTTCCATGTACACCAAGTAAACTTCTCAAGATATACTTGCTCCTGATGAGGATTTAACCCTTCAGATAAAGCAACCAAAGCCCATACTTTGTTAGTGTATATAGATTCTATCTTAGATCGCATAGCATCCAGCCATTCTCACAGAGTCCCCACTCCTGATGGCCAGCTCGAAACTAGTTGGGTCATCATCTCATGATGCAATCCTCGCTCCCACTATCATAGAGAAAACCGAAGTATCTCTCAGGTGAGTGAGAAACCCTACTAGATCGGCGGAGAGGCTGAGGTTCATTGGAAACTATTGAATCCTCCAGGTTTACCAAATCATCAGCTGCAGTTTGTATATCCAACAAACTTCCACAGAACTGACCTTGCCTCAAGCTTTTCCGGATTTTTCTTTTAGACATAGGCCGGACAACCCCAAATCTTAACATCCTTAAGAGATGGGCTCTTCCCATACCATATCTCATATGGAGTGGTAGGCACCTGATTTGATTTGAACCCTATTCAATAGGTATGCAGCTTCACAAGTGCATAACCCCCCCCAAAAAAAATTAGCAACTCGGTAGTACTCATCATAGAGCACACCATATCATATAGGGTGCGATTGCTCTGCCCCGATACACCTGCGTGTTGTGGTGTATACGGAGGAGTAATGCAGAGAGAGAATCTCATTCTCCTTTAGAATAGTCCAGGAATTCCGTGCTCAAGTATTCTCCTCCTTGATCACATCAAAGGACATAATACTTATACCCATTTTGGTTCTCTACTTCTAAATTATATTCTGTGAATATCTCAAAAGGTTCAGACTTATATTTCAACAGGAACACATGTGTGAATCTTAAGAGATCATCAGTGAATGTAATAAAGTACAAAGAACCAGTCCTGGCATGTGTAGACAGGGGACTTTCATATATCAGTATGTATCAATCCCAAGAGTTCACTAACTCTTTCTCTATTTCCAATAAACGGAGCTATGGTCATCTTATCTTTGTGACATGACTGGAAAGTTTCACAAGATGTAAATTCAAACAGATTTAAAAATGCATCTATATGTAACTTCAGCAAGTCGGGTCGCATTGATATGACCTAGTCTACAATGCCTTAAGAAGGATTCGTTCATTTCTGAACTCTTCCCCTTGTGTGTGTTCCGTACGTTAAGAACTGTAGTTTAATTTAGAACGTATATGCTTTTAGATAACGTCCCTGAACCGATCAACTCTTGATATAGGAAATGTTCAAAACATTATCTAACAATACAAAATTATATCCTTCTTTACTAATAAAGAGACTGATATGATATTGTATATCAGGTTCGGTATCTAATATCATTCGTTCAGAATCAATGTATTTGGTAATACAGGGTGATAACTGCCAACAAACTTAGCTTGCAACAATTGCACCGTTTCCAACTCTTGAAACTTATCACCCGTTCTCAGTTCTTTACCTATCTGTAGCCCATGTAACAGATTACATATGCGGGATCCTGATCCGGTATCTCATACCCAGGACATAAAGGATACTGAGAAACAGTTCTCTGTAATGAACACACCCGAAGAAGATATATCATCATGTACTTTCTTCGTTTGGGCAGCACGGGAATTCTGGTAATCCCCAATTTCCTGCTCTGTCTTATAACAATTATAAGTTGGAGCGGGACCAACGTTCCCCAGCGCAGTATAACAAGAGGGTTCGGTCAATACATCCATATTATTATCTTGATTAAGGTGTGACATGGTTGCTACCTGGAGAGAGAGAGAAGAAAACACTCAGCGTATGCTCTTGCAAGATTAGATTGGTTATTAATATATCTAATCAGGATCGCTCCCACCGTTTTAGTCAAATCTTTCTTCAAACCCTAAAAGGAAAGACTAGCCGGGATTAATTACACTCTACAAGTTCGCCAATCTTTCATCCAGGCCAGTGCCGGTACTTTGAGGGAGGTTCCCCGTGCTTTCGCACGGGCCTAATTAAAATAAACCTCGTTTTCCCAGGGGCGTAACCTCGTTGACACCTTTCTAGACACCTACTTGATCGGCTAATTATAATGTGTAAAACTCTCTCATGATTAACTCTTACTCGCAGTGGGTATCGGGATCCAACTATCTCATAGAAGGTATGCAATCTCATTGCAAATTTCAACACTTGAAACTCCCAATAATATTTTGCCCCTAACCTCCTATGACCTTGACAAAGGCCAACAAATCATAGGATGCTAGTCAAGTTCAACCCATCGTTTTCTGATTGAATTAAACCCACCCGCACGACCCTTGACAAAGGCCAACAAGGTCACACGACTACCCTAACTCAATCTGCATCATATGCATAAGCAGATAAATACTAGTCAGCTATCACACACTACGCCTTGACAAAGGCCAACAAACGCAGCATGAATACTAACTATTACTTATCTGAAATGACGGAGGGCTACGACATGTTTTTATGAAAACCTTTTGCGTAATGAACTTGATATCGTTGTAAAATCAAATGATTTAAATGGAGTGTTTTTGAGGCCTTTGCTAGTTTCGCTAAAGAGGTCACTCCCGGTGAAGGGATCGTCGGCTCTTTCCTTATCGAATAAGGTGCAGGATATTCACAACACTACTGTGCAAAGCAAAAACTATAAAAGCAATCAAAAGACAAACCGAGTTTTGTAGCATCTGCCAGTTATTACTAAAGAGGTCACTCCCGGTAAAGGGATCTCGGCTCTTTCCTTATCGAATAAGGTGCTGGATGTTCTACAAGAAACACCGCTATACAAAGCAACAACTAGAGCTACCCGTTTTTGAAAATTCAATTCCACAACATGTTTAGGTTTCTTTTATTTCATTAATCTCATTAATGAAGTACCATCATTTTAAATTACCTAAACATCACAGATAAATACAACGTACGCTTATGCCATCCGCATTCGCCTCGATATCCCCTCGTGCAGCGTTAGGTTAAGTAACTAACGGCAGAGCGGGGCAGTGCTAGCACGGGTGTAAAACATAAGCAACGTCTATATAATATATCTCATATACTATATCCAGTATCTATCTCAACATATCAAATGATTACATCACAGATATCGCAGCATGAGAACAACATATGAAATATTGGATATACTAGGATTTCCGTGTTTTATTTTAAGCCTGTATAAAACACGGATTCCACGGTCGTGATGAATAGCCAAACCCACATCCCTAGACCCCTACGAGAGCGGCAAGCAACCCTACCAATTCTAGAGTTAGGAGACCCGGTCTCGACTCCTCGAGATGGTCTCCCACTGGACTCCAGAACCCGGTTACTTGTGCCACCCACCTTGGGTCTATCCTAATGCGGAAAAGTAAATAATATACAATGGTGACATCATCCTCAGCCCGGAAGTGCCCCAATAAAAGAATATTACATACAATGAATTTTACATGAATGAAAATAAAAACCCTCATCTCACATAAAACCCCTGGTTATTCAAACACGACGATCCAATATAACATATCACAGCAACACATAACATCACATGTCATCAACGTAAGTAAATATGTGTATCCCAATTGTCGTTGACATATAGCACCGAAACCGGCGATACACCACATATTATACTTACGGTCACAAAAAAGAAAGTGAAAAACTACAACAGTTGGAATCCGCAACCTCCTTAGACATCGCATGCCTAACCAAATGAATTCCTTAGACATCGCATGCCTAACAATTATAAACCCCACATTTTAGTCTCAATACCGAAAACACTTTTCAATATCAAGTCGGGCAATTCAACAAGATTCCCGACATCCTGATCGAATGCTCATCGGAAACTTTAGTAGACGGCCGCACCCCCGGTACCGTCAACGAAGTGCACTAAGGCGGAACACCGCTGCCGCGAGCACCCGAACGGATGCTTTTGGCGACGGGGTTCTCCTACAGTCACTCAGTCGGGGATATGGGGCATGGCTATCTATTAAGTTTACCCGGCGAGTATCCGCGTACGCTACGTGATTGCAACGGACTTTTGATCACATCAAAATCCCGTGGCAACCGATCATTTGAGACTAAACCGCTAGATTTACAACATTCAAATTAGTTATCTCATAACTACATGTGGATTCCAAATATTGTACCCATCACATAATATCCGGACGAAGTTAAACTCTTCGATCGATTCATCAAAGTCCCACAATTTCCCGACAGCTCAACACTTGAGCACGGTTTTAGTAATACCCAGAAGATACCACAGTACCTATGAACCAACCGTAGAAGGGTCAAACCAATGCCTCACATGTGAAATGCTAAACTATCACAAACCCTAGGGTTCAAGTGATGGTTTTGACGGCCACATAATCGAGTTAAGGTTTACATTCTTCTAGAGGGTCCAAAGAATCACTTGCATGTTTTTCCGAATACGTTAAACTTGGAAAAATGGGTTTTTGACATTCGATCGAACTTTTTAACATTGTCTAGACAATATGTGAAACACCCGAAACAATGTTAAAACTACGAATACGAAACACTCCGATTTGCTTATAGTGTAAAATTATATCACATGCAAAATTAGCAAAAATAAACAACACCTGAAACATCAAAACCAAGCCACTGGAACATGTGCAAAATTTCAGGGGGGTGGCCGGTTTTGGGCCAGTATGTGGGGGTTGTGGCCGGCCCAATTTTCACAAAACACCCTGAAATTTTTGCAGTGTTCATGATATATCACATACATCACTCTGTACTTGTTTAAAAAAAATTTTGACAACTTTAAAAATCGACAGAAACTGTGATTTTCTGTTTCAAGTTACGGAGCTGTTTCGGTTTCGTGATCTTAACAAAATCCGTATTTATTTCTAACATGGCTCCGATACCACTGAAGGGTTACCTACGACGGCAGCAAGGTTTCGGGAGGCATCGTCCATGCCAAATTAAAATTTTGCCGTTTTATTTAACCCTAAACTAGATCGTTAACTAGAAATATACATATAACAATATGCAAACACATTGCAATATATAAAGAGAGCGGGAATACAACCTTTGTAGACTGGTCCTAGAGGCCATTACTATACATAAGATGTATATTGTAGTGGATGCTTGGACATATATAGGGAGGACTTTCTTGCTCGACATGATAGTATGCTATCTGGTTACTCTTTACCTTAACGTGTACATTGATTGTCTCTCTGATACATGTTGGTAAAGCCCTTAGGATGTGTACTTGACTACCTAGACTATGATGCAGATCATACTAGTGGGGACATGGTAGTCCATAAGTACATCCTTCAAGGTCCCTAGTCGTGGGTATATCGAGACAGGGCATTGATATACCAGAGTAGACTAGCGTATGCCTTCTCGACCCATACAGATGGGCGATGGATGATCCCATATCCATTGGTGTTTGACATCAGAGATGATATACGGGTGCTCAGTGGAGACTGGGTACACTGGACGGACTCGCCGAGAACTCCCAGATGGTATTATACCTTACGTCAGATGGCGGTTCTCTGGTGACACTGGTACAGAGTAGTCTGTTGACCCGAGATCGTCATAAGGTCTTGTGTGGTTCCCACTGTGCTTTGATTTCCACGTTACCACGTCCAAGAGGGCGTGCAAAACGGTGGTTTTTGGGTACAGTCCCGAGTCACATGGAGGCAATGAGCGATAGGAGGGGATTCGTCTCTCCCGGTATAGGGAGTTGATGTTGTGCTGTGTTCGATTGGCTATAACCGGAAATCCCTGGCTAGGGTTGCTGAGATTTACTGGTAAGTGTTACCAGTAGTTTCTCGAACTGTTATAGACCTCATATCGACACGACTTATCGAGCTATTGGGGTCTGACGTTTACCACCCCTAGGCGAGATATGCGACATATCAGACGATCAAACCGGACTGTACGGTAAGTGTTACTGGTTGGATTCACAGGAGTATGAGCGGGCTTGCTCGTCGATCTTCTGATCGCTCAATACCCGGGTGGCCGTTACGTTTAGCAGACCGCTTGCGGCTTGTGGGTGTTTGATATGATCATCACCTGCTGCCGGCGTATTGACGAGTCTTTAGAGTCCTACACAGAGGTTTCCTGGCTCAAGCGAAACGAAATAGGAGCGCATATGAGATATCTGCGGGACCGAGAATAATGCGTGTATGTGATACCGTATTCCATTCTCGCGATGAATGTATCGAAAGGTTGTATGCGGTATAACCTAGTTATCGAATCAAGGATTGATTCGGTAAGCCGATACATAGGATACTAGTCGGTTATATGCGATATAACCGGATCGTTAAATCAAGTGTTGATTTAATGATTTAATGTATAATTATATATTTGATATATTACTTTGCATTAACTAGTATTGGTTCACTTTAAATGGATTTTCTCACTTGAATTGTGCACATTGTATATGTGATATACTTTTGTACACAAGTTTGTATCATGTTTGATGATACATGCATACTTGAGTATGTGTAAAGATTAAACCATGGTTGTGTAATGGTTAGGGTTTTCCTTTTATTTATTTATTCATTTATTTATTTATTTCTTTATGGAAAAGATAATGAAAGAAAATGGTGGCTTATTTTGTTTGATTTTGAAGCTTCATGAAGCTTTGACTAAGTGACCATTTTGTTTCATGCTTAACCCTAACCATTCCACATAACCCTAGTTCATTCTCTACACTTGACCATGGTTATTATTATGATAAGTATTCTTTTTCATTTCCTTTTTGATATACTTATCATAATATTCCTTCTTCTTCTTCTTCATCATCAACATGAAGAAAGCTTGCTCCATCAATGGCAACTTGAGCAATTGAGTGAGAAATCCAATTCTAAAGTGAGCCCACCTCCTATTTCTTCATCCTCTACCTCTCACCAAGTAGTAAAGGGTGTTTTCTTCACAAGTTTCATGACTTGGTGAAGTGGGAGCTTGATCTTGTGATGCCTCGACGTAGATCATCTTCGGCACGAAGCCGACGACCTTGCCCGCCCATTTCTCCGATGAAGCCGACGCTAGAGCCCGGGATTCCATTTGGACAGCGAGGAGACTTAATTGCGGAGCTATGGAGGTGGAGGACCGGATCTACAAAGGTTGTATTTCCGTTCTTTTAGTTAAGTTGTTAACTAGCTGCATCTTTCGCCTAAAATTCTAGTTAACGATCCGTATTAGGGTTTCTCGGCACCCGTAAAATTTGAAATTGGCATGGTTGATGCCTTGTGAGACCTCATTAGTGTGCCTAGGGACCCTACAGTGGTATCAAAGCCTAGCTAGAGCCTTAGGCGACGCGTAGACGGAGTTAGAAGTCCGATCGAACCAAAACCTAACCCGGAAAATGCTCTCTGGACTTTTTTCGAAATCTGGGTTTTTTTCAAATTAAAAATATGCAGAAAAATCAGCAGGAGATGTTAAGAATTACTGTGAAATTCGAGCGACCGATTCCTCTAAACTGCGGTGGAACCGCGGCAATATCATGGCTATTGCGGCGGTTCCGCGGCAAAGAAGTCACATCATGTTTTACTTTTTGCACAGTAATTCTTAGTTTGCAGTGCTGGTTTTCCTGGGAATTTTTAATATTTTTCCAAGAGTTGAATTTTCTGAGTTGTATTGGGGACTCGGAGTATCGATCGGATTGTCTAATTTTGTCAGTGTGTTTTTCCGGGTATTTTTAGAATATGTTAAAAAGTTCGACCGGATATAAATACCCACTTTTTCCCCTGTCGGGAAATTTCCAAGTGTTGGATTTTTCCGTGGTTTAAAGACGTTCTAAGTAGTGCAAGTAACGCGATGGACCCTCTAGAAGACAACAAACCTTAACTCGATTATGTGACCGTCTTGAACTGCCCTTTGAACCTTAGGGTTTGGGGCAGTACAGCGTGCCACATGTGAGGCGTTGGCTTGACCCTTCTACGGCTGGACCGTTGGTACTGAGGCATGAACTGGATGTTTTTAAACTTATTTCATGTGTTGATCTGTATCGGGAAAACTTGGGTGTTTGGATGTTCGATCGGAAAGTTTAACATTTTCTATTTATCCGGAATGTGATACAATAATTGGAATTCACAAGTAGTTATATGATAACCGAATGAATGTTATAAACATAGCAGTTTAGTCTCACTTGATCGGTTGCCACGGAATTTTGATGCGATCAAAAGTCCGTCGCAATCACGTAGCGTACGCGGATACTCACCGGGTAAACTTAATAGACAGCCTCACTCCATAGCCCCGACCAAGTGACTGTAGGAGAACCCCGTCGCCGAAAGCATCCGTTTGGGTGCTCGCGGCAGCGGTGTTCCGCCTTGGTGCATTTCGTCGACTGTATCGGGGGTGCGGCCGCCTACTAAAGTTTGCGATGAGCATTCGATCAGGATGTCGGGAATCTTGTTGAATTGCCCGACTTGATATTGAAAAGTGTTTTCGATAATGAGACTAAAATGCGGGGTTTATAATTGTTAGGCATGCGATATCTAAGGAATTCATTTGATTAGGCATGCGATGTCTATGGAGGTTGCGGATTCCAACTGTTGTAGTTTTACACTTTCTTTTCTGTGACCGTAAGTGTAATATGTGATATCGCCGGTTTCGTTGCTATATGTCAACGATAATTGGGATGCGCATATTTACTTACGTTGATGACATATGATGTTATGTGTTGCTGGATATGTTATATTGGATCGTCGTGTTTGAATAGCCGGGGGTTTTTATGTGAGATGAGTGGTTTTCTTTTTCATTCATGTAAAAACTTGTATGTAATATTCTTTTATTGGGGCACTTCCAGGTTGCGGAAGATGTCACCCTATGTATATTATTTACTTTTCCGCACTAGGATAGACCCAAGGAGGGGAGCACAAGTAACCGGGTTCTGGAGTCCAGTGGGAGACCAACTCGAGGAGTCGAGTCCGGATCTCCTAACTCTAGAATTGGTAGGGTTGCTTGCCGCTCTCGTAGGGGTCTAGGGGTGTGGGTTTGGCTATTCATCACGACCGTGGAATCCGTGTTTTATACTGGCTCGTATTGAAAACACGGACGTCCTAGTATATCCAATGTTTCATATGATTCTTCTGCTGCGATATCTGTGATGTGATCATGTGATATGTTCTGTGATAGATACTGTATATAGTATATATGATATATTATATAGGCGTTACTTATGTTTTACACCCGCGCTAGCCCTGCCCCGCTCTACCGTTAGTTACCTAACCTAACGGTGCACGAGGGGACATCGAGGCGAATGCGGATGGCATAAGTGTACGTCGTATTTATCTGTGATGTTTAGGTACTTAAATGATGGGACTTCATTAATATGATTAATGAAATAAAAAGAAACCTAAGATGTTGTAGAATCGAATTTCAAAATAAAACAGGTAGCTACAGTTCTTGCTTTGCACAGCGGTATATATGATATATCCTGCACCTCATTCGATGAGGAAAGGACCGAGATCCCTTCACCGGGAGTGACTCCTTTAGCAACAACTGGCAGATGCTACACACTCGGTTTGTCTTTTGATTGCTTTTAAGAGTTTTTGCTTTGCTCAGTGATATATATGATATATCCCGCACCTCATTCGACGAGGAAAGGACCGACGATCCCTTCATCGGGAGTGACTCCTTTAGCAAAACTAGAAAAGCCTCAAAAGCACTCCAATTTTAAAATCATTTGATTCTACAACGATATAAAGTTAATTACGCAAAAGGTTTTCTTAAAAACCTGACGTAGCCCTCCGTCATTTCAGATAAGTCCTAGTTAGTATTCGTGCTGCGTTTGTTGACTCAGTCAAGGCGTAGTGTGCGGTAGCTGATTAGTGCTTATCTGCAAAGCATATGATGCGATTGGATTAGGGCAGTCGTGCGGCCTTGTTGACTCAGTCAAGGGTCGTGCGGGTGGGTTTAATTCAATCGAGAAATGACGGGTTGAACTTTACTTGTGGTCTATGATTTGTTGACTCAGTCAAGGTCATAGATCGCTTGGGGCAAAATATTATCGGGAATTTCAAGTGTTGAAATTTGCAATGAGATTGCATACCTTCTATGAGATAGTTGGATCCCGATACCCGCTGCGAGTAAGAGTTACTCCTGGGAGAGTTTTATACATTACAATTAACCGATCAAGTAGGTGTCTAGAAAGGTGTTAACGGGGTTAAGCCTCTGGGAAAACGAGGTTTACATTATTAGGTTCGTGCGAAAGCACGGGGGGCCTCCCTCAAAGTACCGATACTGGCCTGGCTGAAAGATTGGCGAACTTGTAGTGTGTAATTAATCCTGGCTAGTCTTTCCTTTTAGGGTTTGAAGGAAGATTTGATAAAAAGCAGTGGGAGCCATCCTGATTAGATAAAATAATAACCAATCTATTCTTGCAAGAGCGCACGCTGAGTGTTTTCTTCTCTATCTCTCCAGGTAGCGACCATATCACGCCTTAATCAAGATAAAAATACGGATATTTGACCGAACCCGCTTGTTATACTGAGCTGGGGAACGTTGGTCCCGCTCCAACTTATAATTGTTATAAGACAGAGCAGGAAATTAGGGATCACCAGAATTCCCGTGCCGCCCAAACGAAGAAAGTGCATATGATGCATCTCCTTCGGGTGTGTTCATTACAAAGAACTGTTTCTCAAATGTCCTCTACGTCCTGGGTATATGATACCAGATCAGGATCCCAGATATGTAATCTGTTACATAGGGCTACAGCTAGGTAGAGAACTGAGAACGGGTGATAAGTTTCATGAGACAGAAAACGGGGCAAGTGTTGCAGCCAAGTCTGTTGGTCACTGTCACCCTGTATTACGAATACATTGATTCTGAACGAATGTTATTAGATACCGAACCTGATATACAAAATCATATCAGTCTCTTTATCAGTAAAGAAATGATAAAATTTTGTATTGTTGGATAATGTTTTGAACATTTCCTATATCAAAAGTTGATCGGTTCAGGCACGTTATCTAAAAGCATTAATGTTCTAAATCAAACTACAGTTCTTTAATATACGGAACACACATAAGAGGAAGAGTTCAGAAATGAACGAATCCTTCTTGAGGCATTGTAGACTAGGTCATATCAATGCGATCCGACTGGCTGAAGTTACATTTTAGATGCATATTTAAATCAGTTTGAATTTACATCTTATGAAACTTGCCAGTCATGTCACAGAGATAAGATGACCATAGCTCCGTTTACTGGAAACAGAGAAAGAGTTAGTGAACTCTTGGGATGATACATGTTGATGTATAAAGCTCCCCTGTCTACACATGCCAAGACCGGTTCTTTGTACTTTATTACATTCTCTGATGATCTCTTTAGATTCAGACATATGTTCCTGTTGAAACACAAGTCCGAACCTTTTGAGATATTCACAGAATATAAATTAGAAGTAGAGAACCAATACGGGTATAAGTATTATGTCCTTTGATGAGATCAAGGAGGAGAATACTTGAGCACAGAATTCCTGGATTATTCTAAAGGAGAATGAGATTCTCTCTCAGCATTACTCCTCCGTATACACCATAGCACGATGGTATATCGGGGCAGAGCAATCACACCCTATATGATAAGGTGTGCTCTGTGATGAGTACTACTGAGTTACCTGTTTCCTTTTTGGGAGTTATGCACTTGAGAAGCTGCATACCTATTGAAAAGGGTTTAAATCAAATCAGTTGCTTACCACTCCATATGAAATATGGTATGGGAAGAGCCCATGTCTTAAGCTAGTTAAGATTTAGGGTTGTCCGGCCTATGTCTAAAAGAAAAATCCGGACAAGCTCGAGGCAAGGTCTGTTATGTAGAACTGGAAATGTTCCAGCCATACAAATTGCAGCTGATGATTTGATAAAACCAAAGGATTCAATAGTTACCAACGAACCTCAGCCTCTCCGCCGATCTAGTAGGGTTCCTCACCCACCTGAGAGATACTTCAGTTTCTCTATGACAGTGGGAGCGAGGATTGCATCATGAGATGATGACCCAACTAGTTTCGAGCTGGCCATCAGGAGTGGGACTCTGTAAGAATGGCTGGATGCTTAGTGATCTGAGATGGAATCCATGTATACCAACAAAGTATGGACTTTGGCTGCTATATCTGAAGGGTTAAATCCCCATCAGGAGCAAGTATATCTTGAGAAGATTATTTGGTGTAGATGGAAAAGTTGAGACTTTCAAAGCTAGACTTGTTAAAGTTTTTCGTCATAGACCAGGCGTGGATTATGATGAAACCTTTTCAAGTGGCTATGCTTAAGTCCATCCAGATCCTACTTGCCACGGCTACATACCATGACTACGATATCTGGTGGTTGGGTGCTATGACTGCTCTTCTAATTGATGTTTTAGAAGAGAACGTCTATAAGTACACAGCCAGAGGGCTTCGTAGACAGTGGGAGCAGCGGAAACGTGTACAAGATGCTTTATAGGATAAAGCAGGTATCGCGGAGTTGGAACATCTGTTTTGATGTGATTAGTCAAAGAGTTTGACATCATCAAAATGGTAGATGAACCTTGTATAAACAAAAAGGTGGTAGGGAGTATGGTGTTGATCCTCGTAGAGTACGTGGATGACATACTCTTGATAAGAAAGGAGTTTCCTATGCTACGCTCGGTCAATCTCCGCTTATCACAATGATTCTCCATATAGGATCAAAGTGATACCTACTAAATCCTGGGTTTTGGATCTATGAGATAGATCTAATTGGATATTAGGATTCTCACTAGTTGTGGTGAGATGGTATCAATCGATCCTGGGGGGAATCACTGGAAGGGTTCCAGAGTGATAAGGACGACTGAAAGTCAGTCACAGGCATTGTCTTTACCCTCAGTAAAGGGACGGTATGTTGGAAGAGTTCCAAGCTAGATACTGTGGCTAACTAGACGATAAAGGCTGAATACATCGCTACTTAAGATGCTACCAAAGAGGCTGTCTGGGTGTATACTAGTTCATGAGATGAACTAAGTTCCTCTCATTGTGTGACAATGGAGTTGTAGCTTATGCCAAGGAACGTCCGTCCCATCAGTGATCCGGACATATTCTAAGGCAGTGTCACCTGATCATGGAGATGGTTGATCTCCAGGGTGATCGAGGTTAGGAGAGTAGACCAAGAGGACAACACGGCGGATCCATTCACAAAGGCATTTTCCCAGAGAGAGACTTTTATGGGATGGTTGAGTATGAGATACTACAACCACTGCTATCAGATGGCCCTAGTGCAAGTGGGAGATTGTTAGTTATATGTATGCCCTAGAGGCCATTACTATACATAGGATGTATATTATAGTGGATGCTTGGACATATATAGGGAGGACTTTCTTGCTCGACATGATAGTATGCTATCTGGTTACTCTTTACCTTAACGTGTACATTGATTGTCTCTCTGATACATGTTGGTAAAGCCCTTAGGATGTGTACTTGACTACCTGGACTATGATGCAGATCATACTAGTGGGGACATGGTAGTCCATAAGTACATCCTTCAAGGTCCCTAGTCGTGGGTATATCGAGACAGGGCATTGATATACCAGAGTAGACTAGCGTATGCCTTCTCGACCCATACAGATGGGCGATGGATGATCCCATATCCATTGGTGTTTGACATCAGAGATGATATACGGGTGCTCAGTAGAGACTGGGTACACTGGACGGACTCGCCGAGAACTCCCAGATGGTATTATACCTTACGTCAGATGGCAGTTCTCTGGTGACACTGGTACAGAGTAGTCTGTTGACCCGAGATCGTCATAAGGTCTTGTGTGGTTCCCACTGTGCTTTGATTTCCACGTTACCACGTCCAAGAGGGCGTGCAAAACGGTGGTTTTTGGGTACAGTCCCGAGTCACATGGAGGCAATGAGCGATAGGAGGGGATTCGTCTCTCCCGGTATAGGGAGTTGATGTTGCGCTGTGTTCGATTGGCTATAACCGGAAATCCCTGGCCAGGGTTGCTGAGATTTACTGGTAAGTGTTACCAGTAGTTTCTCGAACTGTTATAGACCTCATATCGACACGACTTATCGAGCTATTGGGGTCTGACGTTTACCACCCCTAGGCGAGATATGCGACATATCAGACGATCAGACCGGACTGTACGGTAAGTGTTACTGGTTGGATTCATAGGAGTATGAGCGGGCTTGCTCGTCGATCTTCTGATCGCTCAATACCTGGGTGGCCGTTACGTTTAGCAGACCGCTTGCGGCTTGTGGGTGTTTGATATGATCATCACCTGCTGCCGGCGTATTGACGAGTCTTTAGAGTCCTACACAGAGGTTTCCTGGCTCAAGCGAAACGAAATAGGAGCGCATATGAGATATCTGCGGGACCGAGAATAATGCGTGTATGTGATACCGTATTCCATTCTCGCGATGAATGTATCGAAAGGTTGTATGCGGTATAACCTAGTTATCGAATCAAGGATTGATTCGGTAAGCCGATACATAGGATACTAGTCGGTTATATGCGATATAACTGGATCGTTAAATCAAGTGTTGATTTAATGATTTAATGTATAATTATATATTTGATATATTACTTTGCATTAACTAGTATTGGTTCACTTTAAATGGATTTTCTCACTTGAATTGTGCAC
Source organism: Agapanthus africanus (assembly GCA_030015575.1). Lineage (NCBI taxonomy): Eukaryota > Viridiplantae > Streptophyta > Magnoliopsida > Asparagales > Amaryllidaceae > Agapanthus > Agapanthus africanus. The sequence continues at coordinate 745,363,219 of CM057341.1, read as the reverse complement.
ATTGTATATGCGATATACTTTTGTACACAAGTTTGTATCATGTTTGATGATACATGCATACTTGAGTATGTGTAAAGATTAAACCATGGTTGTGTAATGGTTAGGGTTTTCCTTTTATTTATTTATTCATTTATTTATTTATTTCTTTATGGAAAAGATAATGAAAGAAAATGGTGGCTTATTTTGTTTGATTTTGAAGCTTCATGAAGCTTTGACTAAGTGACCATTTTGTCTCATGCTTAACCCTAACCATTCCACATAACCCTAGTTCATTCTCTACACTTGACCATGGTTATTATTATGATAAGTATTCTTTTTCATTTCCTTTTTGATATACTTATCATAATATTCCTTCTTCTTCTTCTTCATCATCAACATGAAGAAAGCTTGCTCCATCAATGGCAACTTGAGCAATTGAGTGAGAAATCCAATTCTAAAGTGAACCCACCTTCTATTTCTTCATCCTCTACCTCTCGCCAAGTAGTAAAGGGTGTTTTCTTCATAAGTTTCATGACTTGGTAAAGTGGGAGCTTGATCTTTTGATGCCTCGACGTAGATCATCTTCGGCACGAAGCCGACGACCTTGCCCGCCCATTTCTCCGATGAAGCCGACGCTAGAGCCCGGGATTCCATTTGGACAGCGAGGAGACTTCATTGCGGAGCTATGGAGGTGGAGGACCGGATCTACAAAGATTGTATTTCCGTTCTTTTAGTTAAGTTGTTAACTAGCTGCATCTTTCGCCTAAAATTCTAGTTAACGATCCGTATTAGGGTTTCTCGGCACCCGTAAAATTTGAAATTGGCATGGTTGATACCTTGTGAGACCTCATTAGTGTGCCTAGGGACCCTACACTCCATGTAGTAGTCCCCTCCGCTGTGATCTCAAGCTCCGGACTCTAGAGAGGCTCCGTAGAAGAAACGAACGTGCTTGCTTCGAAGACTTCGAAGCCGAAGAAGATCTACGTCGGGGAGACACTAACTCAAGCTATTCCTTCACTAGGTCATGAACTCTGTGAAGAGAACACCCTATACTACATGACAAGTAGCAGAGGACGATGAAGTAGGAAGTGGGCTCACTTTAGAATTGATTTTCTCGCACTTTTTCTCAAACCACCATTAGAGCTAGCAAGCTTTTCATGGAGGAAGAAGAAGAAGAAGTAGTAATGAAAATAATTCATCATATGAATTATATTACCCATGGTTGAGTTAAGCCCTCATGCTTAACTCATGTAGAGAATAAACCCTAGGCTAGAGTTAAGGTTTGGGTTAAGGAAAATATCCTAAGGAATGACAAAAGAGTGGACTTTGTCAAAGTTTCTACAAGCTTTATGAAGCTTGTCAACTTTGACAAAGTCTTCTCTCTTTTGTTAAACCTTAAGAAATAAACCAAACCCTAGTTTCACCCTAAAATGGTATAACTCTCATACACACATCTTGTATGTATCATCAAACATGACACAAATCTATGTACATTAATATATATATCTCATATATATATGTACATGCACAAAACAAGTGAGAAAATAAATCTTAAGTGAGCTAATACTAGTTAATGTAATGTAATATATCAAATATATAATTATACATTAAATTATTAAATCAACTCTTGATTTAATAATCCGGCTATAACCGACTAGTATCAAAAGTAACAACTTATCGAATCAACACTTGATCCGATAACCCGGCTATATCGCATACAACCGATCAATGTTACAAATCGCGAGAATAGAATACGGTATCACATATCGTGTTAATCTCGGTCCCGCACATATCACATATGTGCTCCTAATCCGTTTCGCTTGAGCCAGGAAACCCCTGTGTAGGACTCTAAAGACTCGTCAATACGCCGGCAGTAGGTGATGATCATATCAAACACCCATAAGCCACAAGCGGTCTGCCAAACGTAACGGCCACCCTGGTATTGAGAGATCAGAAGATCAACAAGCAAGCTTGCTCACACTCCTGCGAATCCAATCAGTAACACTACCGTACAGTCCGGTCTCTTCGTCTGATATGTCGCATATCTCGCCTAGGGGTGGTATACGTCAGACCCCAGTAACTCGATAAGTCGTGTCGATATGAGGCTCATAACGGGTCGAGAAACTACTGATAACACTTACCAGTATATCTCTGAAGCTGCCTTGGCCAAGGACTTCCTGTTATAGCCAATCGAGCACATCACAACATCAACTCCCTATACCGGGAGAGATGAAACCCCTCCTATCGCTCATTGCCTCCATGTGACTTGGGACTGTATCCAAAAGCCACCGTTTTGCATGCCCTCTTGGACGTGGTAAGGTGGAAATCAAAGCACAGTGGGAATCACACAAGACTCTATGACGATCTCGAGTCTACAGACTAACCTGTACCAGTGTCACCAGAGAACTGCCATCTGACGTGAGGTATAATACCATCTGGGAGTTCTCGGCGAGTCCGTTCAGTATACTCAGTGTCTACTGAGCACCCGCATACCTTCTTTGATGTCAAACACCAATGGATATGGGATCATGCATCGCCCATCATATGGGTCGAGAAGCGTATACGCTAGTCTACTCTGGTTTATCGATGCCCTGTCTCGATACACCTACGACTAGGAACATTTGAAGGATGTACTTGGCGACTACACTGTCCCCATTAGTATGATCTACATCATAGTCCTGGTAGTCAAGTACTCATCCTAAGGGCTTTATCAACATGTAAAATAGAGACAATCAGAGTACATGTTAAGATAAAGAGCAACCAGATAGCATACTATCATGTCGAGCAAGAAAGTCCTCCCTATATATGTCCAAGCATCCACTACAATATACATCGTATGTACAGTAATGGCCTCTAGGGCATACATATAACTAACAGCAAGGAGGAATGTACCTAGGCGTCGGGCTTTCACAATGACTGTGGAAGAAACTGAAGCCACTGGCCAAGTCATCACTGGTAACTCCCACTCTTTCAAACCATTTTCAATCTTTGTGTATTTCAATACATATCTTTATCCTATACCTAAACATATCCCACATAATTTAGGTACAATCTTAGTAGCCTCCCTACCAGCCTTAGCACTCTTCGATACCGGTGCATCACATTGCTTTATGTCACAATGGTTCGTCCGAACTCATGCGATTCCAGTAAAACCGCTCGTATCCAGCTGGAATGTTAGTTCAGGGAACGGCGTTCTATAGGCAACTTTGGGATACGATCTGTGTCCAGTGGTCTTCTGCAGCCGAGAATTTTATACTGACTTCAAGGTGCTGGACATACCAAACTTCGATGTAGTCTTGGCTATGGACTGGCTAGGAACTTTCTGTGCTACCATCGACTGTCGTCAAAAGAGGGTAGTGTTCGAGATACAAGATCATCCGGTATTTTATTTCAAAAGTGGAGACCGTACCCTGGAACCTAGCACCTACAAGGCTAAACCAAGGAAGGCAGTGATTGCAACAATACAGGAAGAAGAAGATAAGCGAGAAGTAGTGGGTGCTTGCCTATTTAAGATAGAAAACTAAAACTGAGTTATCAATGGTAATTGTCTTGGAAAAGGACACAAATCCTGCCGTCCATGTGCAGCAGTTACCGATAACTCCTAAACCTAATTCATGACTCAAATCTGTTTAAGTGTCTAACTCAATTTGAGTCTCAGTTTAATCTGAATACAATCCCAACATGAAACCAATCATAACTCCAATTCATCATGAATCCAATATACCAAACATGAATACCGAACAATACAAACATGCAACATAACATGACTTGATCGATCCATGGCTATATCTTGAACTTGACTACATAACTATCCGTTTACATCCGAACCATTTACATGAACAACTTATATCATGGTTTCGGCAAGTCTTATACTATAACTCATTACAATTAATACAATATGCATTACAGGGTTTTAACGGGGTAGATTGGTATGGAATGTATTAGAAGTGGAATGAGACAGTCGCTATAATACACCTAACCTGAATATCCATGCCGTTGTCCCGTGGGATTAACGAGGCCTTGTACTCCATATGCCTTAGTCCACGGAGCAAGTTGAACTACTCTCGTATACACTGATGCATTCTGTATCAAGTTATAAACAACTACGTTAGTATAACAAAAACAGTTAAATTATCATACCTATTCCTTTTACTTGATCTATCTCTCTTTTGGGACTTACCGAGCGCTAGTTCGCTGACGACATTCATATCTCTTCTTTGTTTGGAATGTTGTCAGGAGGACCCGACTCTCAGGAGATCGAGCCTATCCAGGAAGATTTGGATCAATTTGCTCAGGAGCCAGAGTTCTAGTTCTTACTTGTACTTATTTTTCTTTTCAGTCCATTTTCCATTGTTTAGGTATCACTTTTCATTATTGTATTTTACTTTCCAGTTGTATGTAAAGAATGAATATAAATAAAAGTTATTGTTTCATTATATCTCTTATCATTCTTGTGCTTACTTTTATATTGCTTATTTACGCTTAACGTGTTTACTTTTGAGTAAATACGTCACGTCCCTACCGCGTTCTCTTCCCTGTATGCCGGGAAGCGGGGCGTGACTGCAGTGAGGTTCATTCCTAATGGTTGGAGACTAAGTGCATCAGGAACTACATTCACCTTCCCAGGATGATACTGTAGGTTGATGTCGAAGTCCGCCTTGTGTTCTAGCCATCTTCTCTGCTTCATGTTTAGTTCCTTCTGAGTAAATACATACTTCAGACTCTTTTGGTCAGTGTATATATCCACTCGTTATCCCAAGAGATAGTGGCGCCAAATCTTAAGTGAGAAAATGACGGCTGCCAACTCCAGATCATGTGTTGGATAGTTGCGCTCATGAACCTTCAGTTGTCTTGATGCAAAAGCCACAACTTTTCCATGCTGGTGTAGAACACATCCTAATCCTTTACCGGACGCATCACAATGCACAACAAATCCTCCAGATTGATCCGGTATTATAAGAATAAAAGCAGAGGTTAATATCGACTTGAGCTCTACAAAAGCTTTTTCATATGCTTCTGAACACATGAATGCTTCATCTTTACGTGTGAGCTTGGTCAGGGGTGCTGCAATCTTTGAGAAGCCTACAATGAATCGTCGGTAGTATCCTGCTAATACCAAGAAACTTCGTATATCTTTCACAATCTTTGGTGTCGGCCACTCGCTGACAGCTGACACCTTAACTGGATCTACATAGATTCCTTCGCCTGAAATGATATGTACGAGAAATCCAACTTGATCTAGCCAAAATTCACACTTGTTGTACTTGGCGTAGAGCTGATATATCCATAAGTGATCGGCGTGTTCTTTCCAATCCTTTGAATACACCAGGATGTCGTTGATGAATATGACAATGAACATGTCTAAGTACTCTCGGAAAACTTGGTTCATCGGGTTCATAAAGATGGTAGGTGCATTGGTCACTCCAAATAGCATTACGAGATATTCATAATGACCATAGCGAGTCATAAACACTGCCTTCGAAATGTCGGACTCTTTGACCTTCACCTGATGATAAGCCGAACAAAGATCTAGTATTGAAAATACACAAGACCCACGTAACTGATCGAAAATGTCATCGATGCGCGGTAATGGATACTTGTTCTTAATCGTCACTTCATTCAGAGCTCGATAATCCACACACATCCTGTAAGAACCTTCTCTCTTCTTCATGAGTAATATCGGGGATCCCCAACTTGAAGTACTGGGTCGAATCCAACCTTTCTTCAGCAGTTCGTCCAACTGGATACGGATCTCCTTCAAACCCTCTGGACTTAACCGATATGGAGCTTGATTAAAGGTTGCGCACCTGGTTGTAAATCAATACTAAACTCAAGAGCTCGATCGGGAGGCAAACCTGATATATCTTCAGGGAACACATCCTCGAACTCTCGAACTACTTCGGGCTTTTCTTCTTCTGCCGGTAGAGAGAACACTTCTGCATTCTTCGGTTTAGCATGATATCTTCCTGGCTCCAAAGTTCTATCTCCACTTTTGAAATAGAAGACTGGATGATCTGGTATCTCTTTTGACGGCAATCAGTAGTAGCATAGAATACTCCAAGCCAATCCATTCCCAACACAACATCGAAATTTGGTATGTCCAGTACTTTGAAATTTGCGTAGAATTCTCGTCCACAAACTACAACTGGATACTGATCAAACCCAATAGTTGCCTTCAAGACTCCATTCCCGGAACTGACATTCCATCTTGAAATAAGTAGCTTCACGGGAATCACATGCGTTCTCACGAATCGTTGGGACATGAAGCAGTGTGAAGTTCCAGTGTCGAAAAGTGCGAGTGCGGGAAGGGTGGCTACTAGTATAGTATCTATGTTGTGTGAGATTGGGTTTAGATATAGGAAAAATACAGTGATACACCATGATTGAAATATTTAAAAGGATGGGGGAATTACCAGTGATGATTTGTCCTGTGGCTTCGGCCTCCTCGACCGTCATTGTAAAAGTCTGATGTCTTGATACATTCCTCCTTACTGGAAGCACATTTCTTTATCCTTAGGGCACGTTTCTCTGCCCCTGAGGCACGTTTCTCTATGCCTGATGGAATTGACGTTGAGGCTGTGTAGATGGTCTACGTGGAGCTGGTGCAGGAAGAGCTAAGCGGGGTGCAGGTGCTTTGATAGTTGGCCGCTGCGGGGCTGTGATTGCGGGTCTGGGTGCCGGTACAGTGTTGAAACGATATGGACATGCTTCTATAGAGTGAGTGTATGCGCCACAAACCAAACACAGGCCATTTGCACGCCTACAGTCCTTCGCTAGGTGTCCAGTTCTCTTGCAGTAGAAACAGAAATATGGACTGGACCGGTTAAATGATCCTCCCGGTTTCCTAGATGCAAAGGTTGGCCTAGAAGAGGCTCCTCTTGTCATCTGTGTGGCAGGGCGTTTTATTCTAGTTGTTTGGGGCTTACCCTTCTTCTTCACCACAGCTTCATAACGGCGAGCTGCCTTCAGGGCGAGTTCATGAGTCGGGTAGTCGCTTGTGGCTAACGCCGCCTGAATCTCTGGGTCTAAGCCCTATTGAAATCGTCTATCCGGAATCTCATCAGTTGGGATCAAATGTGCCGTGAACCTGATAAGATATGATGTCAGGATAGAGATGTGTTTTAACGGAACAATATTTGATACGAATTCTTTACCTGCTAAGTATGATGAATTCGGCATCATATTCATCCACTAATTTTACCCACATAGAACCTTGTTGCAGGTGGATGAACTGTTTCTCCATCTCAAAATGAGCGGTCTTGGGGGAAAACTTCGCATCGAACAGATCAAGAAATGTCTTCCACTCTATTGGCTGTGTGAGACGGCTTTCCTCAGCCTTCCACCAGACTCTTGCATTGTCTGTCAGTTGCAGCTTAGCAACTCTCACCCTGGTAATATCTAGCACTTGAGCTGCTGCCAGATCATCTTCGATCGCTTGAGCCTATTCTTCTGTCTCAAGTGGGCTCTCTTTTCCCGAGAAGTGTTTTGCGTGCAGTGCCCGAAATTGCTTGACTACGAATGCCTCGGCTTCGGGATGGTGCATGAGGATAGCAGTTCGCTGCCGCTGACCCTCCAATAGGCTCTTGATAGCCTCAAGCAGTACCGTTTGCTCATTGATAGAAGCTGCAACAGTAGGTGATGGTGGTAGAGTAGGCAGTGGGGTATTGCCGTTGACGTTCGTGCTGGTGTTGTTGGGAGAATCCATTACCTTGATAAAAAAAGGAATGGTTAGGATACATTTAAGAAATTTGAAATGTAAGGAATGTATAGTTGCTGATTCTTATAATTCTTGTGATATATTGCTTAAGACATCATGCAGAACTGACTTGCATGGGCCGCCAACAAAACCTGTCACGCCCCGATTCCCAGTAGACGGAAACGGTGACGTGGCAAGCCGCAACGTATTTACTATAAAATAAATATGTTAAGCGTAAATAAGCAATATATAAAAAAATGAACAAGAATGACAAGAGAATAAAATGAAACAGCAACTTTATTTACATTCAACTTTACATACAACTGTTTGAAATAAAAAATACAATAATCAAAAGCAAATGCCTAAACGGTGGCATACTGAAAATAAGTGCAGAGGAACTAGTAGTCAGGCTGAGCGGTAAACTGGTCCAAGTCCTCCTGGCTCGGCTCTATCTCCCCAGAGTTCGGTCCTCCGGACGAACATTCCAAAGAAAAAAACAGAAAGGAATGTCGTCAGCGAACTAACGCTCGGTAAGTCCTACAAGAAAAAAGAGAATATAGTATATAAAGTGAAATAAATAGGTAAAGTTGTATATGATCGATCACTAGTAAATGATAGTTATTGTAACATGGTTGTTTGTAGTTTGGTAAGGAAGGTATTCATGTATACGAGAGGAGTCCATCTTACACCGTGGACCATGGTAACATGTAGTACAAAGCCCCGTCATAACCTACGAGACAACGACACGAGAATTTATGTAGGTGTATTTTAAGTGACCTCTCGTGCCACGATAAACGTTCCGTACCAATTTACCCATTTATCCCCGCATAATGTATTATATAGATTATGTTTACAGGTCTTGTCAGAACCATGGATACAAAATATTCAGGTTCATATTCAGGATGTAATCATGTATTCAAGGAGTCATGTCTGGTTATAACCATGGTTCGGTCAAGTCAAGTATACATGTTTGAATTTGATGTTTGAATTCGAGTATTCATGTTCATGATCAAGTATTCATGTTTGATTTTGGATTCAGGTTTGATGTTGGACTCAGACTGAGTCAGACACTTGTAAACAGATTTAACTATTGAATTCTTAGGTTTGGCAGTCATCGGCAACTGTTGCACATGAATGGCAGGATTTGTGTCTTTTTTCAAGACAATTGCAATTGATAACTCCCGTTAAGTTTAGTAACCTGAATAGGCAAGCACTCACTTGTAGGGTTCCTAGGCACACTAATGAGGTCTCACAAGGCATCAACCATGCCGATTTCAAAAATTTCCGGTGCCGAGAAACCCTAATGCGATCGTTAACTAGAGAATAGGCAAAACATGCAAGTAGTAAACAACATTACTGCAAAGTGAAAGAGACTACAACCTTTGTAGATCCAGTCATCCACTTCCTTAGCTCCATGACGATGTCCCCTCACTGCGATCATCGGATCTCGGACTCTAGTGTTGATTTCATCGGAGAAATGATCGGGAAAGGTCGTCGACTTCGATGCCGAAGATGATCTACGTCGAGGCAACACAAAATCAAGCTCCAACTTCACCAAGCTATGAAACTTGTGAAGAAAACACCCTATACTACTTGGCAAGTGGTAGAGGATGAAGAAATAGGAAGTGGGTTCACTTTGGATTTGGATTTCTCACTTGGAATTATCACTTGACATTTTTGAAGCAAGCTTTTCTTTTCTTTCTCAAGAGGAAGAAGAAGAAGAAAAAGAATAATGAATTAATTCCAAAAAGAAAAATGAAGTGATGGTTATCATAATACAACCTTGGGTGAGGCTAACTCATGTAGAGAATAAACTAGGGTTAAGAGAAATGGTTAGGGTTAAGAAAAGAAACAAAATGGTCAAAGCATTTCAAAGCTTCATGAAGCTTCAAGAAAAAAACAAAAGAATGCCACCATTTTATTTTATCCAAAAGAAATAAAAAAAATAAATGAATAAATAAATTAAAACCCTAACCATTTACTTAACCAAGGTTTAAATCAAACATACACCCAAGATTGCATGTATCATCAAACATGATACAATCTTGTGCACAAAAACATATCACATATACAATGTGCACAAACAAGTGAGAAAAACATCTTAAGTGAACCAATATTAGTTAATGTAAAGTAATATATCAAATATATAATTATACATTAAATCATTAAATCAACACTTGATTTAACGATCCGGTCACATCACATATGACCGACTAATATCCAATGTATCGACTTATCGAATCAATCCTCGATTCGATAACTAGGTTATATCGCATACAACCAATCGATACATTCATCGCGAGAATAGAATACGGTATCACATACATGCATTATTCTCCGTCCCGCATATATCTCATATGCGCTCCTATTTCGTTTCGCTTGAGCCAGGAAACCTCTGTGTAGGACTCTAAAGACTCGTCAATACGCCGGCAGCAGGTGATGATCATATCAAACACCCACAAGCCGCAAGCGGTCTACTAAACGTAACGGCCACCCGGGTATTGAACGATCAGAAGATCGACGAGCAATCCCGCTCACACTCCTGTGAATCCAACCAGTAACACTTACCGTACAGTCCGGTCTGATCGTCTGATATGTCGCATATGTCGCCTAGGGGTGGTAAACGTCAGACCCAAGTAGCTCGATAAATCGTGTCGATATGAGGTCTATAACAGTTCGAGAAACTACTGGTAATACTTACCAGTAAATCTCAGCAACCCTGGCCAGGGAGTTCCGGTTATAGCCAATCGAACACAGCGCAACATCAACTCCCTATACCGGGAGAGACAAATCCCCTCCTATCGCTCATTGCCTCCATGTGATTCGGGACTGTACCCAAAAGCCACCGTTTTGCACGCCCTCTTGGACGTGGTAACGTGGAAATCAAAGCACAGTAGGAATCACACAAGACTCTATGACAATCTCGGGTCTACAGACTAAACTGTACCAGTGTCACCAGAGAACTGCCATCTGACGTAAGGTATAATACCATCTGAGAGTTCTCGGCGAGTCCGTCCAGTGTACCCAGTCTCTACTGAGCACCCGTATATCATCTCTGATGTCAAACACCAATGGATATGGGATCATCCATCGCCCATCTGTATGGGTCGAGAAGGTATACGCTAGTCTACTCTGGTATATCGATGCCCCGTCTCGATACACCCACGACTAGGGACCTTGAAGGATGTACTTATGAACTACCATGTCCCCACTAGTATGATCCGCATCATAGTCCAGGTAGTCAAGTACACATCCTAAGGGCTTTACCAACATGTAACAGAGAGACAATCAGTGTATACGTTAAGGTAAAGAGTAACCAGATAGCATACTATCATGTCGAGCAAGAAAGTCATCCCTATATATGTCCCAGCATCCACTACAATATACATCCTATGTACAGTAATGGCCTCTAGGGCATACATATAACTAACATTCTCCCACTTGCACTAGGGCCATCTGTAGCAGTGGTTGTAGTATCTCATACTCAACCATCCCATAAAAGTCTCTCTCTGGGAAAAGGCCTTTGTGAGTTGATCCGCCGTGTTGTCCTCTGAGTCTGCTCTCCAAACCTCGATCTTCTTGGAGATCAACCATCTCCATGATCAGGTGATACTGCCTTAGAATATGTCTGGATCACTGATGGGACGGACACTCCTTGGCATAAGCCACAACTCCATTGTCACACAATGGAAGGAACTAAGTTCATCTCATGAACAAATATACATTCAGACTGCCTCTTTGGTAGCATCTTAAGTAGCGATGTATCCAGCCTTTATCGTCTAGTATGCCACGGTATCTAGCTTGGAACTCTTCCAACATACCGTCCCTTTACTGAGGGTAAAGACAATGCTTGTGACTGTCATTCAGTCGTCTTTATCACCCTAGAACCCTTCCAGTGATTCTCTCCAGGATCGATTGATACCATCTCACTACAACTAGTGAGTATCCTAATCATCCAATTAGATCTATCTCATAGATCCAAAACTTAGGATTTAGTAGGTATCACTTTGATCCTATATGGAGAATCCTTGTGATAAGCGGAGATTGACCGAGCGTAGCATAGGAAACTCCTTCCCTATCAAGAGTATGTCATCCGCGTACTCTACAAGGATCACCACATACTCCCTACTACTTTTTTGTATATACAAGGTTCATCTACTATTTTGATGATGTCAAACTCTTTGACTAACTCATCAAAACAGATGTTCCAACTCCGCGATGCCTGCTTCATCACATAAAACATCTTACACACATTTTCGCTGCTCCTACTGTCTATGAAGCCCTCTGACTGTGTACTTACAGACTCTCTTTTCTAAAACATCATTTTAGAAAAGCAGTCATGACACCCAACCGTCAGATATCGTAGTCATGGTATGTAGCCGTGGCAAGTAGGATCTGGATGGACTTAAGCATAGCTACTGGAAAAAGGTTTCATCATTATCCATGCCTGGTCGATGACGAATAACCTTTAAAAAGTCTAGCTTTGAAAGTCTCAACTTTTCCATGTGCACCAAGTAATCTTCTCAAGATATACTTGCTCCTGATGGGGATTTAACCCTTCAGATAAAGCAACCAAAGTCCATACTTTGTTGGTGTATATGGATCCCATCTCAGATCGCTAAGCATCCAGCCATTCTTACAGAGTCCCTACTCTCGATGGCCTGCTCGAAACTAGTTGGGTCATCATCTCATGATGCATTCCTCACTCCCACTGTCATAGAGAAACAAATGTATCTCTCAAGTGGGTGTGAAACCCTACTAGATCGGCGGAGAGGCTGAGGTTCGTTGGTATCTACTGAATCCTTTGGTTCTACCAAATCATCTGCTGTAGTTTGTATAGCTGGAACCTTTCCAGTTCTACATAACAGATTTTGCCTCGAGCTTGTCCGGATTTTGCTTTTATACATGGCCGGACAACCCCAAATCTTAACTAACTTAAGATATGGGCTCTTCCCTTTCCATATCATATATGAAGTGGTAGGCAACTGATTTGATTTGAACCCTATTCAATAGGTATGCAGCTTCTCAAGTGCATAACTCCCAAAAGGAAATAGGTGACTCAGTAGTACTCATCATAGAGCACACCTTATCATATAGGGTGTGATTGCTCCGCCCCAATATACCATCGTGCTTTGGTGTATACGGAGGAGTAATGCTGAGAGAGAATCTCATTCTCCTGTAGAAAAGTCCAAGAATTCCGTGCTCAAGTATTCTCCTCCTTGATCACATCAAAGAACATAATACTTATACCCGTATTGGTTCTCTACTTCTAACTTATATTCTGTGAATATCTCAAAAGGTTCGAACTTGTGTTTCAACAGGAACATATGACTGAATCTTGAGAGATCATCAGAGAATGTAATGAAGTACAAAGAACCGGTCTTGGTATGTATAGACAGGGGACCTTCATACATCAGTATGTATCAATCCCAAGAGTTAACTAACTCTTTCTCTGTTTCCAGAGCTATGGTCATTTAATCTTTGTGACATGACTGGCAAGTTTCACAAGATGTAAATTCAAACTGATTAAATATGCATCTACAATGTAACTTAAGCTAGTCGGGTCACATTGATATGACCTAGTCTACAATACCTCAAGAAGGAATCGTTCATTTCTGAACTCTTCCTCTTGTGTGTGTTCTGTATACTAGGAACTGTAGTTTGATTTAGAACATCAATGCTTTTAGATAACGTGCATGAACCGATCAACTTTTGATATAGCAAATGTTCAAAACATTATCCAACAATACAAAATTTTATCATTTCTTTACTAATAAAGAGACTGATATGATTTTGTATATCAGGTTCGGTATCTAATAACATTCGTTCAGAATCAATGTATTTGGAATACAGGGTGACAGTGACCAACAGACTTGGCTGCAACGCTTGCACTATTTTCTGTCTCATGAAACTTATCACCCGTTCTCAGTTCTCTACCTTTCTGTAGCCCTATGTAACAAATTACATATCTGGGATCCTGATCCGGTATCAAATACCCAGGACGTAGAGGATAGAGAGAAACAGTTCTTTGTAATGAACACACCCGAAGATGATGCATCAGTATGCACTTTCTTCGTTTGGGCGGCACAGGAATTCTGGTAATCCCCAATTTCCTTCTCTGTCTTATAACAATTATAAGTTGGAGCGGGACCAACGTTCCCCAGCTCAGTATAACAAGCGGGTTCGGTCAATAATCCGTATTATTATCTTGATTAAGGCGTGATATGGTCGCTACCTGGAGAGAAAGAGAAGAAAACACTCAGCGTATGCTCTTGCAAGATCGGATTGGTTATTATTTTATCTAATCAGGATGGCTCCCACTGTTTTTATCAAATCTTCCTTCAAACCCTAAAAGGAAAGACTAGCCGGGATTAATTACACACTATAAGTTCGCCAATCTTTCAGCCAGGCCAGTGTCGGTACTTTGAGGGAGGTCCCTCATGCTTTCGCACGAACCTAATTAATGTAAACCTCGTTTTCCCAAAGGCGTAACCTCGTTAACACCTTTCTAGACACCTACTTGATCGGCTAATTGTAATGTGTAAAACTCTCCCAGGAGTAACTCTTACTCCCAGTGGGTATCGGGATCCAACTATCTCATAGAAGGTATGCAATCTCATTGCAAATTTCAACACTTGAAATTCCCGATAATTTTGCCCCGAACGATCTATGACCTTGACAAGGTCAACAAACCATAGACCGCAAGTCAAGTTCAACCCGTCATTTCTTGATTGAATCAAACCCACCCGCACGACCCTTGACAAGGTCAACAAGGTCGTACGACTACCCTAACCCAATCTGCATCATATGCATAAGCAGATAAATACTGGTTAGCTACCGCACACTGTGCCTTGACAAGGTCAACAAACGCAGCACGAATACTAAGCAGGACTTATCTGAAATGACGGAGGGCTACGACAGGTTTTTCTGAAAACCTTTTGCGTAATGAACTTGATATCGTTGTAAGATCGAATGAATTTTGAAATGGAATGTTTTTGAAGCTTTTCTAGTTTTGCTAAAGGGGTCACTCCTGGTGAAGGGATCGTCGGCCCTTTTCTTGTCGAATGAGGTGCGGGATATATCATATATATCACTGTGCAAAGCAAAAACTATAGAAGCAATCAAAATACAAACCGAGGGGTGTAGCATCTGCCAGTTATTGCTAAAGGAGTCACTCCCGGTGAAGGGATCTCGGTCCTTTCCTTATCGAATAAGGTGCAGGATGTTCTACAAGGAACACCGCGATGCAAAGCAAGAACTGTAGCTACCTGTTTTTATTTTGAAATTCGATTCCACAACATCTTAGGTTTCTTTTCTTTCATTAATCATATTAATGAAGTCCCATCATTTAAGTTACCTAAACATCACAGATAAATACGATGTACACTTATGCCATCCGCATTCGTCTCGATGTCCCCTCGTGCACCGTTAGGTTAGGTAACTAACGACAGAGCGGGGCAGGGCTAGCTCAGGTGTAAAACATAAGTAACGTCTATATAATATATCATATATACTATATACAGTATCTATCACAGAATATATCACATGATCACATCAAAGATATCGCAGCAAAATAAACATATGAAACATTGGATATATTAGGACGTCCATGTTTTTAATACGAGCCAGTATAAAACACGGATTCCACGGTCGCGATGAATAGCCAAACCCACACCCCTAGACCCCTACGAGAGCGGCAAGCATCCCTACCAATTCTAGAGTTAGGAGACCCGGACTTGACTCCTCGAGTTGGTCTCCCACTGGACTCTAGAACCCGGTTACTTGTGCCCTCCCCCTTGGGTCTATCCTAGTGCGGAAAAGTAAATAATATACAAACGGTGACATCTTCCGCAACCTGGAAGTGCCCCAATAAAAGAATATTACATACAAGTTTTTACATGAATGAAAATGAAAAACACTCATCTCACATAAAAAAAACCCGGCTATTCAAACACGACGATCCAATATAACATATCCAGCAACACATAACATCACATGTCATCAACGTAAGTAAATATGCCCATCCCAATTGTCGTTGACATATAGCAACGAAACCGACGATATCACATATTACACTTACGGTCGCAGAAAAGAAAGTGTAAAACTACAACAGTTGGAATCCGCAAACTCCTTAGACATCGCATGACTAATCAAATGAATTCCTTAGACATCGCATGCCTAACAATTATAAACCCCGCATTTTAGTCTCATTATCGAAAACACTTTTCAATATCAAGTCGGGCAATTCAACAAGATTCCCGACATTTTGATCGAATGCTCGTCGCAAACTTTATTAGGCGGCCGCACCCCCGACGCCGTCGACGAAGTGCACCAAGGCGGAACACCGCTGCCGCGAGCACCCGAACGGATGCTTTCGGCGACGGGGTTCTCCTACAGTCACTTGGTCGGGGATATGGGGCGTGGCTGTCTATTAAGTTTACCCGGCGAGTATCCACGTACGCTACGTGATTGCGACGGACTTTTGATCACATCAAAATTCCGTGGCAACTGATCAAGTGAGACTAAAGTACTATATTTATAACATTCATATCAGTTATCTCATAACTTCTTGTAGATTCCAAGTATTGTATCCCATTCCAGATAAATAGAAAATGTTAAACTTTCCGATCGAACATTCAAACACCCAAGTTTTCCCGAAACAGCTCAACATATGAAATAAGTTTAAAAACATCCAGTTCATGCCTCAGTACCAACGGTCCAGCCATAGAAGGGTCAAGCCAACGCCTCACATGTGGCACGCCGTACTTCCCCAAACCCGAAGGTTCAAAGGGCAGTTCAAGACGGTCACATAATTGAGTTAAGGTTTGTTGTCTTCTAGAGGGTCCATCGCGTTACTTGCACTACTTAGAACGTTATTAAACCACGGAAAGATCCAACACTTGGAAATTTCCCGACAGGGGAAAAGGTGGGTATTTATATCCGGTCGAACCTTTTAACATATTCAATAATTATCCGGAAAACACATAGATAAGATTAGACAATCCGATCGAATCCACAAGTTCCCAAAACAACCCCAGAAAACTGAACTGTTAAGTATAAATTAAAAATTCCCATAAAATACAGCAACTGAAGATAGAGATTACTGTGCAAACAAAAGTGAACAAGCTCACAGTATTGCCGCGGAACCGCCGCCCAACCTAGGGTACGGCCGCGGTTCCGCGGCGGTTTAGTCGAATTGGGTCCACGAATTTCACAGTAATTCCTATAAAACCCTGCTGAATTTTTTGGATATTTTTAATTTGGAAAAGTTTATATTTTCAGAAAATATACAGAGAGTAGTCTCGGGTTAGGGTTTCGGGTTCGATCGGGTTTCTAGCTTCGTCTACACATCGCCTAAAACTCTAGCTAGGCTTTGATACCAATGTAGGGTTCCTAGGCACACTAATGAGGTCTCACAAGGCATCAACCATGCCAATTTCAAAAATTTCCGGTGCCGAGAAACCCTAATGCGATCGTTAACTAGAGAATAGGCGAAACATGCAAGTAGTAAACAACATTACTGCAAAGTGAAAGAGACTACAACCTTTGTAGATCCGGTCCTCCACTTCCTTAGCTCCGTGACGATGTCCCCTTGCTGCGATCATCGGATCTCGGACTCTAGTGTTGATTTCATCGGAGAAATGATCGGGCTAGGTCGTCGACTTCGATGCCAAAGATGATCTACGTCGAGGCAACACAAGATCAAGCTCCAACTTCACCAAGCCATGAAACTTGTGAAGAAAACACCCTATACTACTTGGCAAGTGGTAGAGGATGAAGAAATAGGAAGTGGGTTCACTTTGGATTTGGATTTCTCACTTGGAATCATCACTTGACATTTTTGAAGCAAGCTTTTCTTTTCTTTCTCAAGAGGAAGAAGAAGAAGAAAAAGAATAATGAATTAATTCCAAAAAGAAAAATGAAGTGATGGTTATCATAATGCAACCATGGGTGAGACTAACTCATGTAGAGAATAAACTAGGGTTAAGGGAAATGGTTAGGGTTAAGGAAAGAAACAAAATGGTCAAAGCATTTCAAAGCTTCATGAAGCTTCAAGAAAAAAACAAAGAATGCCACCATTTTATTTTATCCAAAAGAAATAAATAAATAAATGAATAAATAAATTAAAACCCTAACCATTTACTTAACCAAGGTTTAAATCAAACATACACCCAAGTTTGCATGTATCATCAAACATGATACAATCTTGTGCACAAAAACATATCACATATACAATGTGCACAAATAAGTGAGAAAAACATCTTAAGTGAACCAATATTAGTTAATGTAAAGTAATATATCAAATATATAATTATACATTAAATCATTAAATCAACACTTGATTTAACGATCCGGTCACATCACATATGACCGACTAATATCCAATGTATCGACTTATCGAATCAATCCTCGATTCGATAACTCGGTTATATCGCATACAACCAATCGATACATTCATCGCGAGAATAGAATACGGTATCACATACACGCATTATTCTCGGTCCCGCACATATCTCATATGCGCTCCTATTTCGTTTCGCCTGAGCCAGGAAATCTCTGTGTAGGACTCTAAAGACTCGTCAATACGCCGGCAGCAGGTGATGATCATATCAAACACCCACAAGCCGCAAGCGGTCTGCTAAACGTAACGGCCACCCGGGTATTGAACGATCAGAAGATCGATGAGCAAGCCCGCTCACACTCCTGTGAATCCAACCAGTAACACTTACCGTACAGTCCGGTCTGATCGTCTGATATGTCGCATATCTCGCCTAGGGGTGGTAAACGTCAGACCCCAGTAGCTCGATAAGTCGTGTCGATATGAAGTCTATAACAGTTCGAGAAACTACTGGTAACACTTACCAGTAAATCTCAGCAACCCTGGCTAGGGATTTCCGGTTATAGCCAATCGAACACAGCGCAACATCAACTCCCTATACCGGGAGAGACGAATCCCCTCCTATCGCTCATTGCCTCCATGTGATTCGGGACTGTACCCAAAGGCCACCGTTTTGCACGCCCTCTTGGACGTGGTAAGGTGGAAATCAAAGCACTGTGGGAATCACACAAGACTCTATGACGATCTCGGGTCTACAGACTAACCTGTACCAGTGTCACCAGAGAACTGCCATCTGACGTAAGGTATAATACCATCTGGGAGTTCTCGGCGAGTTCGTCCAGTGTACCCAGTCTCTACTGAGCATCCGTATGTCATCTCTGATGTCAAACACCAATGGATATGGGATCATCCATCGCCCATCTGTATGGGTCGAGAAGGTATACGCTAGTCTACTCTGGTATATCGATGCCCCGTCTCGATACACCCACTATAGGGTTCCTAGGCACACTAATGAAGTCTCACAAGGCATCAAACATGGCTAATTCATGTTTTTCCTTGTGCCTACAAACCCTAATACGGATCGTTAACTAGAAAACAAGGCGATGCAATGCAAATAAAAGAATTTATCTAAGAGGAAAGGGGGTACAACCTTTGTAGATCCAGTCCACCACTTCCTAAGCTCCGCGATGATGTCCCTCCGCTGTCCAAATCGGATTCCGGACTCTATCATCGGCTTCATCGAAGAAATGGGCGGGCTTGGTCATCGGCTTCGATGCCGAAGATGATCTACGTCGAGGCATCACTAGATCAAGCTCCCACTTCACCAAGTCATGAAACTTGTGAAGAAAACACCCTATACTACTTGGCAAGAGGTATAGGATGAAGAAATAGGAAGTGGGTTCACTTTAGAATTGGATTTCTCACTCATTTTGGCAAGTTGCCATTAATGGTTGCAAGCTTATCCTTTTGTTGAAGAAGAAGAAGATGAAGAAAAAGAATATGATAAGTTGTTAAAATATAAAATAAAATGATACTTATCATATCTTTAACCTTAGTTAGGTGTAGAGAATTGACTAAGGTTAATTTGAAGGGTTAGGGTTAAGCATGAAGACAAAATGGTCACATAGTCAAAGTTTCATGAAGCTTCAACTACAAACAAATCAAGCCACCATTTTCTTTTCTTTTGCCAAAAAGAAATAAATAAATAAATCAATAAATAAGTAAATGAAAAGAATCCCTAACCATTCATATAACCATGGTCAATTCTTTACACAAACCCAAGCTTGCATGTATCATCAAACATGATACAATCTTGTGCACAAAAGTATATCTCATATACAACTTGTGCATTTTAAG
Source organism: Agapanthus africanus (assembly GCA_030015575.1). Classification (NCBI taxonomy): domain Eukaryota; kingdom Viridiplantae; phylum Streptophyta; class Magnoliopsida; order Asparagales; family Amaryllidaceae; genus Agapanthus; species Agapanthus africanus. The sequence goes on along the minus strand of CM057341.1, from coordinate 745,343,348 downwards.
TGAGTAAATCCATTTAAAGTGAACCAATACTAGTTAATGCAAAGTAATATATCAAATATATAATTATACATTAAATCATTAAATCAACACTTGATTCAATAATCCGGTCATGTCGCATGTAACCGGCTAGTATCCAATGTATCGGCTTATCGAATCAATCCTTGATTCGATAACTAGGTTATATCGCATACAACCATTCGACACATTCTTTGCGAGAATGAAATACGGTATCACATACACGCATTATTCTCGGTCCCGCACATATCTCATATGCGCTCCTATTTCGTTTCGCTTGAGCCAGGAAACCTCTGTGTAGGACTCTAAAGACTCGTCAATATGCCGGCAGCAGATGATGATCATATCAAACACACACAAGCCGCAAGCGGTCTGCCAAACGTAACGGCCACCCGGGTATTGAGCGATCAGAAGATCGACGAGCAAGCCCGCTCACACTCCTGTGAATCCAACCAGTAACACTTACCGTACAGTCCGGTCTGTTCGTCTGATATGTCGCATATCTCGCCTAGGGGTGGTAAACGTCAGACCCCAGTAGCTCGATAAGTCATGCCGACCTGAGGTCCATAACATTCGTGAAACTACTGATAACTCTTACCAGTATATCACTGCAACCCTGGCAAGGGATTTCCTGTTATGGCCAGTCGAGCATAGCGCAACATCAACCCCCAATACCAGGAGAGACGAATCCCCTCCTATCGCTCATTGCCTCCATGTGAATCGGGACTGTACCCAAAAACCACCTGTTTGCACGACTCAGTAGAGCCGTGGTAGGGTGGAAATCAAAGCACAGTGGGAGACACATAAGACTCTATGACGATCTCGGGTCAACAGACTAAGCTGTAACAGTGTCACCAGAGAACTGCCATCTGACGTGAGGTATAATACCATCTGAGAGTTCTCGGCGAGTCCGTTCAGTGTACCCAGTCTCCACTGAGCACCCGTATACCATCTCTGATGTCAAACACCAATGGATATGGGATCATCCATCGCCCATCACATGGGTCGAGAAGATATACGCTAGTCTACTCTGGAATATCGATGCCCCGTCTCGATATTCCCACGACTAGGAACAATGAAGGATGTACTCATTGACTACCCAGGCCCCACTAGTATGATCTGCATCATAGTCCTGGAAGTCGAGTACTCATCCTAAGGGCTTTATCAACATGTAATCAGAGAGACAGAAAGTATACATGTTAAGACAAAGAGCAACCAGATAGCGTACTATCATGTCGAGCAAAAAAGTCCTACCTATATATGTCCCAGCATCCACTACAATATACATCCAATGTACAGTAATGGCTTCTAGGGCATACATATAACTAACACCCACAACTTGGGACCTTGAAGGATGTACTTATGGACTACCATGTTCCCACTAGTATGATCCGCATCATAGTCCAGGTAGTCAAGTACACATCCTAAGGGCTTTACCAACATGTAACAGAGAGACAATCAGTGTACACGTTAAGGTAAAGAGTAACCAGATAGCATACTATCATGTCGAGCAAGAAAGTCCTCCCTATATATGTCCCAGCATCCACTACAATATACATCCTATGTACAGTAATGGCCTCTAGGGCATACATATAACTAACATCACTTTCTCCGGCTCTCTGGGGTTCAAGAGAATTGATCCCGCTTAAACCTATATTTACTAAAATCTTTAAAATATTATTTTGTATATCTCGAGGGGGTTTTATGAAAAATATTTTAATATAGATTAAAAATAAAATCTTGAGAGTGATTTATATTACTTAGGGTTTTCATGAACATGTGTTTTGATTATTAAGGTATTTTTATGATAAATACCTAGTTTTTAAAAGTTAATGGTATTTTATTGAAAACTAGTTCTTTTTAGTAACTTGACGGTATTTTATTGACATTTTTTAATCTTTCATTTTTAGAAAAATATAGTTTCATAATATAATGAAAATATGAATTTTTAATTTTTAATTTTTTTAGAAAATTAGTTTTATTTAGAAAATTCGCATTTCTTAAAAACCGTATTTTATATCCTTTCGAGATCAAATACTCCGTGAGGAGTGCTGCATCTCACTCTACTATCCCTAGGATGTGTGATAATCCACACCATCTATTAGCGTGTCTCCTTACTAGGGTTGTAGATGTATAATTGCAAAGGAATAGAAATACCACTTTAAAAGAAACCCGGTTTTAAAGTATGTAGTATGTTACTGTAAAGATTATTCTTCGAAACAAATATACATAAAATTAGGTATCGTGCTATAAAACCAAGGTGTACATGTGGGGTAGGTCATTACCCAATGAAGTTTTTGTAAGTCGATGTTCAACACCCCAATACTTGTGGGGAGGCGGAAATATGAAAAACGATCTTGTTCTATGATTAAATATCGAATAACCGTATGAATTGTTTGCTAAACAATACTTAACAAAACCTATAGAGTTCTAAACTACTATGTTGAGAGATTATACCAAACGGTTCTAGTCCTTCGTCTTTATGTTATCTACGGCCTCTTTGGATCTTCACGTCCTCCTCGGCTTCCTTCCGTGATAGACGATCCACCCGAGAACCCTAATCCAAGCTATAACCTCTAAACTTGAGGTTACTTAGTTTCTCTAGTTGCTAAATAGAGTAGATAAGGTGATGTAGAGATAGGTTATGGAGTAATTAGTCTTTCCTAATCCTTGTTCTCAACTCATGAGGGGTAGGATTAGGCTTTGGTGAAGGAGAGAGAACTTGAAGAGAGAGAGTGAGAAGATGATAATGATAATTCTAATAATAATGAAATAGCTTCTCACTTGATATATGAAACATAATGAATTAAAAAGAAATGAATAATATGAGATTATTCATCATGTTTCATAAATGCAAGTGGGTGATTCATTATGTGAGTCATTAAGCATTTAATAATGCATTAATGACATGATGAATCACTCACCATGAGTCACTAAATCATTAAATGACAATGCCACCTCTCCCTCCAAGTCACATCCTTCTAGAAGCTTCTCGGAAAATTACGAGAACGCCCCTCTCATCCGTGAAAATACGGAAAAACTTTAGACTGTATAAATCCAATAACCTGATACTAGAATCTGGCTTAAACCAAAGCCGGCTAGTAAAAATTGTCCGAATGTCGTACGTGCGTTTAAACACGTATGCGTCCGAACCTTTGTCGTAAAACCATACGACCTCTATATCTTTTCGCCTGGGTTTGGGAAATCTCTATATGGGACTCTAAAAACTCGACTACTACGCTGGCAGTGGGTTTAACCACAGACCGCAAGCGGCACTAGCTGTACGTAACGGTCCCCAGGTAGTTGTCGATAAGAAAGCCGATGAGGTAACCCATCTGAAATCCCACTGAGCCTGTCCGTGACAATATCCGTGCAGTCCGGTCTGTTCATCTAAGAGTATCGCATGTATGGTCTAGAGAGGTGGTGGACGTCAGACCCCTAATAACCGTACAAGTCGTGTCGGTATGGCTCTATCACCATCCGAGAATCTACTGATCAATCTATCAGTAATTCTCAATTAGTCCTGGCCAGGGACTTATGGTAATGACCAACCGATCACCGTGCGATATCAACTCCCTATACCGGGAGAGACGAATCCCTAACAGTCACTCACTGCCTCCACGTGGCTCGGGACTGTGCCCAACTAAAACCTGTTTGCACGACTCCTTTGAATCGTGGTAGGGTAATAATCAAAGCACAGTGGGAACTCACACGAGAAAAATGATGACCTTAAGTCAACGGACTATCTGCACACATGTCACCTGAGAACTGCTATCTGACGTTAGGTATAATACCATCCAGTCAGTTCTCGTCGAGTCCTGTCCGGTGTACTCACACCCAGTGAGCATCTGTATACAATCTTAGGTGCACTCCACCAATGGCTGCGGGACCAGTCCATCGCCCCTCCTCAGGGTCTAGATATGTATACACTAGTCTACTCCGGAGTATCGATGCCCAGTCTCGATACTCCTGCGACCAGGGACATCTAAGGATGTGCCTATTGACTATCCAGCTCCCACAAATATGACTTCCATCACAACGCCAGTAGTCAGGCAAACACCCTATGGGCTTTATCAACATACATATATAAATACTAAGTAAAATATATCATACATTAGGACAAAGACAAACCAAATAGCGTACTATCATATCAAGCAAGACTGTCATGTACATACATATCCCAAGCATCCTATACAATGTAGGCCTCTAGGGCATATATATCTAACAGTTTTTTCCTAAAGGTATGGTTTTAACAAAAACGAAAAAATGTGACAATAAAGTTCAAGGTATTTTAATGAAAAAGTTCAATTATGGTTGTTTCACATGAGATTCTTGGTTAAAATTGATTCTAAATATTGGTATTTAAGGTTACAAGTAATGTGGTAAAATTAGTTTGATCAATATATAAAGGAAAAGGAGAGTTTCTAGGGTTTAGAAAAGAGGATCGGTAATAACTTCTCTTTACCGATATAAGATTTATAGATGAATTTTAAAGAAAAGGAGGATATTTGGGAGGGACTTACGGTTTGAATATAACAAGAAGAGATTAAGGAATAGGAGATGAACTTTAGGGTGTCGCGGGAGCTCCAGAATCGGTTTCGATCTTCGACAGAAGAAGCTTGCTCGCTAACTCCACTTTACTCCACTTGCATTTAGGAACATTTTGAGAGAGTTTTTGCTAGAATTTTCATAATGGTGAAGAGATAAGACATTGGGTGGTATTTATAGTGGAGAATTAGGGTTCGGGAATTAAAATTTGGATTAAAAAGCATTAAAAATGATGTTAAATGGTAAAATGAAAGGTCTTTGTTTGATTGCAGGGAAATCAAACAGTGCAGAGGAGTTAAGGAGAATTGAAGATACGAGTGTGCAAAGCACGGAGCAAAATTAACCCATCCGAACTGTCCCCGCCGGCCTATTGGGCATATCCGCTGGTCGATTCTGAGGCAAATGCCTCGAAATTCGTGCTAAATGATTTATTCAGTGTTTACACCATTTTGCACATGTTTGATTTTTCTGAACTTTTCATTTCCCCGTGTATTGCACGTGCAACCTTTTGGGCTTCCAAAAAGTTAAAAAGAAAAAAATCAAAAAAATAATTGTGTCTGATGGGAATCGAACACACAGGCTACGTCACAGCAGTGCAAAGGCTTTAGCAGTGAGCTACAAGTGGCTTCTTACTTTTATTTAACAAAAGAAACTTATAACTCAAACTCAGGCTGTAATACTCTTTTCTTGTATATTAACAGGAAAATTTCTGTACAGAGATTTCAGAGTCGTTACACAGGGTGATAGTCATCTCAGCCACTCTGAAATGAAATGCAGACGTCTTCGGTCTCCACCTATCTACCAACGACATAATCAAGTGTCTATCCAGACATGCATACTCCAATCTGGAGAGGAGATAAAATCCTGCCCAATGTAGCCGCACCTGGACACGAGGATCTCAACATAGGATCATGCTGCTCTGACGTGAGTGGTCAACGCACTGAATCACCTGATGGCTCTGCCAATTAAAATAAAAGGACTTGTATCAGTGGCATATAAATAGCATATGAATTTTGATATAAATATTACAATTTTTTACCTGTACTAATACGACGTTGGCTGATCTATGATCAGCTTGCAAGTACAGAACACTCGTATCCATAAGTCCATGATCCACAAGTATATCTGCCCAATGAGAAAGTCGTATTATATATACTTTGAAAAAATGAGCATGTATATCAAAGGATAAGTACGTTTGCATGTTTTCATGTATTTATATGTGTGTGTTCATATGTATGTTTGTTTGTGTGTGTGTGTGTGTTTGCATGTATATCAAAATATATAATGTGACTATCAAGGATGACGTGGGGCTGGAACATTTTTGTATCGTGACTTGTTATGACCATAAGCATTGTAGTTTCTACATCTATTTTGCCTAGTATTTCTCATGATTCATCCATAACACCTTCAAAACGAGTAAAACGTGGTCGTCTTGGTTGTCTCCTACCGGTTGGTGAATATATCGATGGAGCGTTGTACTCCTCCTAATATCGGTTATCAGGTACAGAATGGAACAACGGAGTATAAGTGTTCAGTTGATAAAGCTGCACATTTAATATGACATTTTCCTACTATTTCTATATAAAAAAAGGTGTTTATTATAATATATGATACATATGAGGGTTTATCTGTAGAAATACTATTTTCATGTGTTTGTATATTATAATTAACATTTGGTAGGAAAAAGTAAGCATATAATATCCATGTAACATTTGACCCATTTAAAATATGCTTACTTTATTAAATACCATTGACCAAGTCTTAATGGTTAAGTTAATATCTCAATAAAACAAACTCTACTAATGTTATTTGTTGAGTTTGTTGTGCAGAATTTTCAGGGCTGAAATCAAGGAAATCAAAGTTGTTAGAACAAACCAGTCTAATTAAGAAAGTAAACTAAAGAAATCAAGTCTGGCAGTGACGTAGAAAAGATTTTCATTTTCCAGAGATTAAAAAAATCACCACGTGTCATAAGGATAAAGCTCCAGAAGACCAAATCAAGCGATCTCACTATAAGGCCGCGGATCCGCGGCCAAACCCACCTATTGCCCGCGGATCCGCCGCGGTCTAGATGTATTGGGAGTTGGGATTTTGTTGTTGCGATCTTAACCACTGGTTTCCAAATTAGGAAGCTAGGGTTCTGGCTCTGGGACTATAAATAAGGACCGAGAGACTCTTGGAAAAAATCATCAAGCTGAAGAGATCACGAAATCCACGATAGGCTCACGCATCCAGGCTGATCATCAACGGTTCATCTACCTCCTTAGAAGAGATCGAGAAGCAAACTACTATTTTGTAATCATTTTCTAAGAGAACAAAGTGTAATTGATCTTGTTGATTAATAAAGGTAGTTGTTTTTTTATTTTATTTCTTTGTAGTTTCAATATGATTTCCCTCTCTATCTTTTCTTCCCCCAACATGCGCGAGTAATTCTTCACTTGTTAGGGTTCATGGGATTAGGGTAGGTTAATGGATGATGAAGATCCTTAAACTTTTTTTAAGTCCTATAAAGTTTATAAACTTTATTAAAAGAATAGTTAACATCCTAATTGGGCGTTGTTTACCGCCGGAAGACGCGGCGGAGACACGGCGAACATCTTGCCTGAATTTCGGGGCAGATGCTAATTGGTGCTATCCGTCCACCTCTCCGAAGATGCCAAGTTGATTTATGGCACCATGTATCCAAGGTTTAAACGGATGCGGCCGATGTAGCAGACTTCGTCAGATTCCCCCTCATCTGAGGGTTTTTGATTATGGGGACGCTCTTCCCTGCAGGCGCAAGCCCCTGCAGTTAATTACGCTACCGCATCGCGGTAACAAATTTCTCCTTCTCTAGATGGTCACTTCGTGTCGTGGGTGTTTGTTTTGTGTTTGGTTGCCCGTGGATTGTATACGGAGACTAAGTTATGCTGTCGCCCGTAGGATGTGGACTAGTCCAAATCCGTGTTTTCTTAGATTTGGGTTTGGGGGTTTGGGTTTAAGGATACGTTAGTCTCTTTTGAGACTAAGATCAACTTAAACGTTAGTTAAGGATACGTTAGTCTAATTTTAGACTAAGATCAACTTAACAATTTGTTAAGGACACATTAGTCTAATTTTAGACTAAGATCAACTTAACGGGATCGTTTAGATCTAACAAAAGAGCATTTGGACTCTATTGTTTATTTTAAGGACATTGCGGTTGATTTCCAGTTTAAGGACATGGTGGTCCAATACCAGTTTAAGGACATAGTGGTCCAATACCGGTTTAAGGATATAGTGGTCCAATGTTAGTTTAAAGACATCGTGGTCGAGGTTAAGGACATCATAGTCCGTGAGTTTAAAGACCTCACAGTCAAGGTTAAGGACATCATAGTCCGTGAGTTTAAAAACCTCACAGTCAAGGTTAAGGACATCATAGTCCGTGAGTTTAAAGACCCCACAGTCCAGTTTAGAGACGTCATAGTCTGTGAAGTGTGTGGTTATATGGACCCGTCACCTCTCTAAAGACGTTGAAGGATTACAACGACAAATATCAGAGGAGTGAAGAGATGTACCCTCGAACCAAAGTGGATTAAGTGATCTGTAGTCCAATTTGGAACTAAGATCAATTAATTATATTATGAGCACATTGGCTCAGTTAAATCTGAATTGAGGACTTATGGCCTTCTTGGGCTAAGTCCAATCAAGTTTGGAATATTAGCCCTCTGTTGGTCCATTGAAGAGGAGGTTTTGCCTCTAGAAAATTAGTCAAGTGGGCTGAAACTAGTGTTCAACACTAAAGAACAACAGTGTTAAACACTGGTAATCAGATTATCAAATTACTAGAAATGTGATCCTCAAATTAGTGTTAAACACTAACAGATAACAGTGTTAAACACTGGCAACAAAATTATCAGATTAGTGTTAAACACTAGAAGAGGGAGGGGTCACATGGGAGCACGTGATAGCATCAAAAAGTGGGGCCAGATCCCCTTATTTTGTTCTCAGGATATTCAGATAAGTGTTAAACACATTTGGTCTTCAGGCCATCACGTGTGGGCACGTGGTGGGCTTCCAGTCATTGATTATTAAAGCGTTTTACTAGGGAGCACGTGGGGACACGTGAGGACGCCCAAGAATGGTTCTACCTTTGAATTTATTCTCTTTTGTTTTAGGAGTCATGTGGGAGCACGTGAGGCATTGCCTCCAAGCTTTTTCCCTTCTCATTTTGGGGATCTTTTCAGGGGTCACGTGGGGACACGTGACCTTAGTCTTTTGCATGCATGGAGATCTTTTATGTTCTCTGTTATTTTCAAGAATTGAATTCTTTAATAGGGTTAAACCCTAATTATGATTTTGGAGGAATTAAATTCTTATTGTAAAAGAATTAAATTCTTATATAGAGTGAAACCCTATTATCATTGAGGAGGAATTAAATTCCTGTAAATCTGAGAGAATTAAATTCTCAATTAGGGTTAAACCCTAGTTCTGTCCATCTTGAAGGAATTAAATTCCTATAATTGTAGGAGAATTAAATTCTCATATAGGGTTTAAACCCCAAGTTCATCATGAAGGAATTAAATTCCTGTGAGTTTGGGAGAATTAAATTCTCATATAAGGTTAAACCCTAATTTTTTTTTGGGAGAATTAAATTCTCTAAACTCAATTCTCGCTCTAAGTCTTGGATCTGCATGGCAGGAGCTCAACCCGATGAGAATTAAATTCTCAACTTATAGGGAGATGTGCTCTTTGCAGACCTTCAACCAGAGGAAGAACTAAGTTCTTTTTGCAGAAGAGTTAAACTCTTAGATTGAGAATTAAATTCTCTTTTTGAAGTTTTTATCCCCTTTCTTTTCTCACCTAGGGTTTTTCTTTGTTGAGAATTAAGTTCTCCTTTCTTTTTCTCTCTGAATTTTCAAGATTCCCAAAACTCTATCTCAAAAATCCTCTCCCCAACTCTCTACTTTTGGCTCCTATTTATAGGAGAAGAAAAAGAATCAATTTGTTTAGTAAATCTTTCATTGAAAGATTTTGTTTGTTTTCATAATTAATATGAGCCTTTAGATCATACAGTGAATTTTATTCACCGTTGGATTTTAAATCTAAAGATATTCTGTTTGTTATTTCTGGTGAGATTTTTAGGGAAATCTTTCCTTGTCTAAAATCTTTCCATAAATTGGTGATTTTTAATCACCCCTGGATCTTTAATCCAACGGTCCCGATAATCCTTTTTCATTTAGAAAGATTTAGAAGCTTTTAGAATTTAATTCTATTAACTGTAAGGCTTTCGAAACCAGTCACGTGCTGACACGTGACCCTTGGTCACGTGTAAGCACGTGACCCCCAATTGAGTCATTTTCTCAGCGTTTACTTACACTTCAGTTGTAACCATCACGTGTCAACACGTGACCATTGGTCACGTGTGAGCACGTGACACCTCATTGAGATATTTCCTTCAGCCGTTTGTTATTTTATTTCTGTTTTAATTGTCACGTGTCAACACGTGACAATTAGTCACGTGTGAGCACGTGATACCTCATTGAGGTAATTCCCAATTTTTAGAATTAAATTCTATTAAGCTGTAAGGCTTTCAAAGCCTGTCACGTGCTAGCGCGTGACCCTTGGTCACGTGGGAGCACGTGACCCCAATTGAGCCATCTTTCAGCCATTTGTTATCATTTCTGTTTGATGATATTTTAACCATCATGTGTCATCACGTGACCGTTGGTCACGTGTGAACACATGATACCCTATTGAGGTAATTCCTGATTTTTAATCAGGAAACAAATGCCCCCACAGCGTTGCTCTCGCATGTCTGCACGTGAGTGCAACGCTGTCACTTTTGTGACCGTTGGATCCATCTAGGGAATCGGGGAGATGAAGCGTTTCCATCACATCCTATAAATGCAGGGGTCTCTTCAGAAGCGCCTCCACTCTTACTTCTCCTTCCTTACAAACTTTTCTTTTGAGAATTTAATTCTCATTCTCAGAGTTTAGTTCTCTGTTCCAAAATCTTCAGAGTTTAACTCTGTTTAAGAAAGACCCATCTCTTCAAGTAATGGCTTTGGACGATCGAAGAACTTTCAAACATATAAAACTCTTCGGATTTTAAATCCACACCAAGGGTTTTTCCTTTTAACAAGAACCCATTTTTAAGTTTTTTAAGAAGAAAACCACTCATTCTTTAATCAACAGGCCCTTTAGGGTTTCTCTGATCTTCAGGGATTAATGGTGGTGTTTGCCTTTTTCCATGGAATTTAATTCCATCTCAAAAATGTTTCTGGGAATTTAATTCCCCTTTTCAAAAGGAATTTAATTCCTCTGAAGAACTTAGTTCTTCCCAGAGAGCTTCTTGGGGTTTTCTTGCCCTGAGTTGTCTCTTTGCAACCAAGAAGAAGAATCTTGCAATGTCTCTTTCTGGGAATTTAATTCCCTTGATTCTGTTTGATTTGCCACAGAGTCCAAGATGAATTTCTTTTTAGGGGAATGTGTAGGTTCATTTGAAATCCACTGTCTATTTAATGAGAATCTTCTTTTTGTCTCATTATAATTGTTTTGCTTCATCATTAGCCAGCCGCCATCTTGATTTCGTGGGACCCACGTGTTTTGTAACTAATGGTCCCATAAAATGAGTCCTCTATCACTTTCTTCCACTGTCTTTTTATATGTATATACTTATAGTCATATATATACACCGTTGGCCTCGCTTTTAACAGTTTTCCTTTATTTTATTTCAGGTACAATGACTTCCGTTCTGTACTTTCCTTTCACTCGCTCGGAGGCCGCTTTTCCTTAGTCGCCATCGGATGAGAAAGTGATGGCGATGATCAGGGCTCATGATCCGAGCTGCACCAACTTGCTTTTGTGGGGGACCTGGTATGGTCATATTATCCGGGGTCGCCGGAGTTTTCTTTGCGAAGTGCCGACGGAGTCTACCTTTCCATTCCTGCCGATGGATCCTCCAGGGACTGTCTTCGCTGTGGAGATGCCTAATTGGACTCTGATGGGATGGCTCGAGCCTTCGACGACCGGTATCCCGAACCATCCGATCCCGACCATAGACATTCTGGGACCCCGCATTTGCCAGGGCGAGGCCCAGCCATGGGGGTAGATTTACAAAATAGGGCTCACCCCTCGACACCCTACGGGCTATCTCCTTTGGGCTCGATACATCCTATCCGCCCATCGCGCGCGACTGCAGAAGGTTGGGCTTTATCAGGCGATATATGCATCCCTCTTCCACTACCAGTCCCCTTACGTCTGGTGGGTTAAGGCCTTTCTGAACCAGTGGAATCTTCCCACCAACACTTTTCTCTTAGGGGACCGTGAAGTTTCAATTTCTTTGGAAGAATTTCGCGAGATCTCGGGGCTGCCAATCAGAGGGACACATTACGAGGAATTGCTGCCTTCTGACGAGTACGTCTTTGAGACTGAGCCCGCAACGCTTGATGGCTTTTCTACCGAGAACGCTGTCCGCCATAAGCATCCGAGTTTGATCAAGGCGCTGGGTATCTTCGACAAACTGTTCACAGAATCTGAGGAGCAGGGCGTCACTTTCAAGAGCTTCATCGCTTGCTTCCTTCGCGAGGATGTCCTGTCGAAGACGGCTCCCAAGTTTGCAAGCATCAACGACCCCTTTGGGTTTGGTTTGAATAGGCGGCCGACTAAGGAATCGGATTTACCGCAGTATTATATTCCTATCATGTCGCCGGTGTCTTTCGAATCAATTGCAGCTCCCGGCGTGGACGAGGAGACATTCTTTGTGGGCTTTATCAGTGTCTGGCTCAGCTGGTTCGTCATCCCTATGCATCGCCGCTTCATGAGAGTCTCGGTTATCTATCCGGCTCATCGTATCGCTGAGGGGACACGGCTGGCCATAGGCATCCCGGCGCTAGCGCATCTCTATCATGGATTGGGCGCTTCCGCTAACACCTCAACTCCCGGTGTGGACGTAGTAAACTTCTCCCTTCACTACTTTACATCTTGGATTGAGATGCAAGTGTTGGGGGCTTTTGCTATGCACCAAAAACCCACATTTTATGACGCCTACACTTTTCCGTGACTCATGCGGCTGGTGGACGCTTCTGCTCCCGACCCGACTCAGTTCGGGGCTATTCGCGTGTTAATTGCTCCTTATGCTAGCGTGGGCGGACTGGTATTTATGGATCGGGTTCTATCTGCTCCTTCAGGTCCGATTCAACAACTCCACGACCAGTCGAAAGGTGAGGTGCCTTCTCTGAAGCCCCGGGAGGCCACGCACTTATACGCGATCAGACCGGGCTATCTTGTATTCCATCAGAACAGTGTGGCTTTGTTTATGCGGTACAATCCGCATCACTTCGCCCAGCATCTTGGATATGATCAAGGCGTCCCCTTCGAGGCTTTTACGGTTGCGCCGGTCCCTTCACCCGCAGCTGTTCGCGATGCCGCTCATCACTTCGTGAGGTTGAACACTGGTTCTTACTTTACGATCCCCGAAGCAGATCATACTCCCCGATGCGTGTGGGCCTTCACAGGCTGGTATCTTCATCGGGTCAACCTGTAAATCCCCGTTTCCATTTTAATAAAAATTTCCTATTTTCTAAAAGTCCAGTGATTTCCTTTCTTTTCCCTTCGTATTTTAATTGGTTGTTAAGCTTAATACTTAAACCTTATTTTTCCAATGCTTTGAAATCACAGTCCAAACCCTAAAACCCAAATTAAGTTAATACCAAAACCAAAACAAGTAAAACATTTTAAATTTAAACCCCAACCTTACTTTAGCCCATTACTTCAACCCTCAGCCCACTAAAATTTTTCTTTATTAATCCCTTTATAAAACCCCGGCCCACTCTTCCCTCTTTCAGCCCACTCATATTTCTATTTTAAAATTCTGCAATTAAGTTCCGGCCCATTCTAAACTAAGCCCACGATTTTAAAAGGGAATTTTATTTTAAAAATATTTCCAGAGCCCAGCCCACTCCCTTGCCGCTACTGTTCTTCTCCTCCAACGGCTCTCCCCCAGTTTCCCGCGATCCACTTCCTCCGCCGCGCCTCACGCCCACGCCCCCGCTCCTGCCGTTACAACCGCGACGCGCACCCTCCCTCGTCTCCATTATCTCCTTCACACTAGTTTTTCCCCTCATTTTTTTCCAAATCCCTCACCTCTCTCCCTCTCGAAACTCACCCTCGACGCCAACTCCAGTCGACCCCTCCGACGACGACGACCCCCTCAGCGATCCCTCACTCCTCCTCCACCAACCTTCTCCCTCTACGACTCCATCTTCATCAACCCGAGCCCCTGCCGAGCCCCCTGCACACCAACCCAGTGCACCCGAGCCGACACCACCTTGCACTTTCGACGCCGGCGAACTTCCCACCACATTGCCGACCACCCTACGACCTCCTCGTCATCAGCATCAACATCCTCACACCCCCTACACCCACACCTGAGCACCACCATTGCTCCCTCTCTCCAAAACCACACAAAACCCATTTTTATTCCAAGCCCTCACTGTGAGCTTCACTGTGCATGTCGCCGGAGCGACCACCGCCGACACCGTCGACCCTAGCGCACCCGGGAGATCCACAGAGCCTCCTCTACATTTCCAGCGAGCATAAGACGACTCCGGGAAACTCCGACATCAAACCATGTCTCGAGCCAAGCTCACGCAAATCCGTTTCATGGTGTACATCACGCGTTCGTGACGCCGCTGCTGTCGTGCGACCCTGAGACATTTTCCAGGCAAGTGTTTACTTGCTACATGCTAATATGATAGTGGTACAAACCTAAATCATCTAGTTTACGAATTTACCGATTCCCGATATATATTGTGACTATGTGTTCGATGGTAGATCCCAATGAATATAATAGTTTAATTTGACGGAAATATATGTTTTCTGTTGGCCCTCATAATGATAAACGTCGTGTATAAAAATTACTGGAAAATACGATTGTTAGTGACTAAAATTGATACCCCCAATTATCAATTATGCCGTTAAAACTAGAAGTTTTCTCGTATCTGAACATGAATAAAATCACCGTAAATTATATACATACTGGAATGATAAGTTCGAGGGCTTAAATCGAAGCCGACTCGACGAACTTTAACCCTATGTAAAATTTTAATGGTTTCTGTTCTGTAATTGCGATGATAATTAGATCGGAGTGCGACTCTGGACTGCAGTCCAGAGCGTTTCTGATTATGTGTACTGTCCTAAGACCTGTGTCACGTGTGTTTCCTGAAGTCCTACGTTACAGAAATCTACAGTAGATTAAATATAATTCTGTTAGATAAACAAAACAAGTGGTTCCATTCCGTTTGATCGCCGTTTGCTATTTTAAACTGTATTTAAAAGGGCAGAACGTATAACTGTCCAGAACAGATTCAGAAATGACACACTGAGTTAAACTGTGTATAACTTTCAACTTACAGATGCGATTGATGACCCGTCTATTGTGTTGAATACTCTATTGAAAACCCTAGATTTCATTCAACAGTAACATCGCTAAATTCTGAGCCCAACTGGGTGCAATTCGTGTCGCGAAACGGACGTTCAGTTCTGAAACTGAATTTCCAGCCGCGAGCACTTAAAATGAAACAGCTATATCTTGAAAACCGGAATCCCGATTGAACTGAAACAAATTTTAATGAATTGCAGACTGGGTGTTCTATTTATCTTACTTGTATCATTTTGCTGAATTCTTAACATATTAATTTATGTAATTTATGTAATTTAGTGACATGCATGTTGATTCATAACATACAGAGCTTATTGGTAGCATAACATACATATATCATACCCTTGCCATATACTCGGTGTTAGTGCGTGTTAGGATCAGTGGACATTGAATTATCGTGCGTGATAGATGTTGGTTTAGGAGTGACGAGTACACCAATGGAAAGTGAATATTCGTGACAGTGATTGATACAGTGAACAGCGATAAAACCGTGCATTGGTATACTTGTACACGACTAGATCAAGATCATAAATAGTGTAAACCTGGGGGAAAAGGGGAAATCAAAGTGGAAAGAGTATCGTATTTAGCGGGACCCGTGTTTTAGAGGATGATCATTCGAACAGTGATACTGATACATGTAGGGTAGGATCTAGCGATCCGGCTGACAGGGTTATGTCCCGGGCATGTGGGCCGTTGTCTCGGGTATGTACGAGACTCCTGTTAAACATGATCTTCCTTCCACTATGCGATTTCAAACATGACCTAGAGACCGATAGGGACACAGAACATATTCTGCATCATATAGTGACATAGTGATTACTTGCAAAGTTCTTACATTAGTATCACCTCATTTATCTGTTTCATCTTATCATAATAATATTGTTATTATGTCGCTTTGACGACCTGAGTATGCATGCTCAGATTCCGCGGAAGTACCAACACAGGAGACGGATCTACCCTTCGAGTTCACGGAGATATAGTTTGGTGTACCTTCTTCATTTACTGTTTCCATAAAAGTGATCGTGAGATTGAACTTGGTTAGTAATAGTTCTTGTTATCTGTAATTTGTGAACAATGGATTTTAATGTAATAAATTAGTGATGCGATTCCTTTACTACTGTGCTTTATTTAACTGATTACCATGTAATGCTAGAAGCCGAAGTGTGACTACGGCGGGATGATTCCTTGACCGTAGGAGCATGGCTGGCCTAGTCATTCCTCGTTTTCCGTATTTTGGGAAAGCGGGGTGTGACATGGTTTAGTTGGTATCAGAGCCTGTGTTTAGTATCAAGGATAACATTAACTATGTTGTATTACGTTATTCTTCTTTCACCACTCTTGAT
Organism: Agapanthus africanus; assembly: GCA_030015575.1. Taxonomy (NCBI): domain Eukaryota; kingdom Viridiplantae; phylum Streptophyta; class Magnoliopsida; order Asparagales; family Amaryllidaceae; genus Agapanthus; species Agapanthus africanus. Next base: position 745,327,040 of record CM057341.1, on the reverse strand, counting down.
TTTCATCCTTGAATCTGATCCTATCCTTTTGAATCTTCCAGTGATATGACGTCCCCCGAACGACCCCTCCTTGGACTCCTAGCTCTCAGGACCCCATGGAAAGATACTTAGTGCACTGACCACCTCTTGCGGAAGCTCAGGAAAGGAAAACAGATTTACTCACTGAGGGACTCAGGGCGATTGCCGCCGCAGGAGGACCCTCCCGCACCTCATTACCGCCCCCCCGAGGGCGCTACTCCACCAGCTTATCATGCTAGGGCTGGTACCGTATCAGACTTCCGACGGTTACGCCCAGCCTGCATTCACAGGGCTAGCCGAACCACTTGAGGCTGAGCAATGGCTGGTGAACATGGAGAATTTATTGACAGCCGCCAGAGTTCCAGAGAAAGATAGGGTGGAAACGTGATAAAGATACAATTGGAAGATGAAGCCCGTACATGGTGGTCGGTGGAAGAAAGCAGACTTGACGAGCCGATTGAATGGAGCAAGTTTAAGGAGTGCTTTCCTAGATCATTATTTTCCTTCTACAGCCAAGGCAGAAATGGAGGAAAGGTTTATTCTTTTGAAGCAGAATGGACGCCCAGTGGATGTATATGCGGCAGAGTTCAACCGTCTGAGCCGCTTTGCTCCATACATGGTTAAATCAGAGGCCACCAGGGCCAGACGCTTCCTTCAGGGGTTAGATTTCGAGTTGCAGCAGTTGATTGCATCGTTGGATTTGCAGACTTTCGCACAGGTACTCAACGCGGCGAGAGTTCAGGAGCAATTGATTATCAAGTTCAGAAGACCCCCAGTCGTTCCAGCGCGTACCCACGTGCCTTCTCGAGGAGCCACACCGCGTTCACAGAGCAGGAACGACACAAATGAAGCGCACCGTTCATACCACAGCATTACCCCCAGAGACATTGGCGTAGTTTGCAGCTATTGCGGTAGAGGTGGGCATACCCAGAAAGACTGTCGCCGTGCCAAGGGACAGTGCTTGATTTGCGGGTCCAGTCAGCACAAGATTAACAGTTGCCCCTGAGCGAGCAAAGATACAGGGAGGTTCTGGACCGTCACAGCAGAGGCCACAGGAGCAGAGGCAACCCTTTACAGGTCGCGGTCAGGGACGGGCTTTCACCTTGACCGCCGAGCAGGCAGAGGGCGTCAGGTAGACGTGGTTACAGGTACTCTACTCGTACATTCCTTGCCAGCTAGAGTACTATTTGATTCGGGAGCATCGCATTGTTTCTTGTCTGAGCATTTCACTGATACACACTCAATACCACATAAACCACTAACCAAGAGATGGGAAATTCATACGGGTAATGGCATTATAATATCTAGTCGAGAATATAGATTATGCCCAGTTGTAGTGTGTGGCAGGGAATTCTATGCGAATTTCCTTCTGATTGGGACAGACAGTTACGACGCAATTCTCGGGATGGATTGGATGAGCACTTTCCATGCAGTTATCGATTGTCGTGCAAGGAAGGTGATCTTCCGCATCCCTAATCACTCGGAGTTTATTTTCGAGGCAGCGGAAGTGAATCTTTGGAGCCAGCTAAGTATAGAGCCAAGCCCAAGAAACTGACAGCTATGGAGATTGATAAGAGCCCAGTCCCAGAAATTGTTCGGGACTTTCTGGACGTGTTTCCCGAAGATCTACCAGGTTTACCACCCTCCTCGAATCTTAGAGTTCTCAATCGATTTGATTCCAGGTACAGCCCGCAGTATCTAGAGCCCCATACAGAATGGCGCCAGTTGAGTTGGTGGAATTGAAGAAGCGGGTTGAAGAACTATTGGAGAAGGGATTCATATTCGGCCAAGTGCTTCACCGTGGGGTGCACCAGTTCTGTTAGTAAAGAAGAAAGATGGATCGCTGCGAATGTGTATAGATTATCGAGAGCTGAACAAGGTCACAATAAAGAACAAGTACTCAATCCCGCGAATTGACGACCTATTCGATCAGCTAAGTGGAGACAAGGTGTTCTCGAAGTTGGACCTACGTTCTGGATATCATCAAATCAGAGTAGAAAGCCGAGGATGTATGCAAGACGGCGTTCAGGACCCGATACGGACATTACGAGTTCCTGGTGATGCCATTCGGTGTTACTAATGCCCCAGCAATATTCATGGACTTGATGAACAGGGTGGTTCGCAAAATACTTGGACACGTTTGTCGTCGTATTTATCGACGACATACTTGTCTACTCGAAGACCTAGGAAGAGCATGCTGAGCATTTGCGCACGACGGTCCCTACAAACTCTTCGGGAAAAGAAGATGTATGCGAAGCTAAGAAAGTGTGAATTCTGGCTCGACAAGGTTCAGTTTTTT